>CM076598.1:25905000-27155000 GCA_038502835.1 Octonoba sinensis | reverse complement strand
AAAGACGGCCCCGTTTAAGTCCCATACCAGCGTTTAACCACTTTTCTTTTAACAAAAAAGGTTGCAATAAAAATTCACTGATTTTTATGCAAATTAATTACGTTTGCATTGATTTTTCCCTGTTAAATAAATGATTAAATATGGAATCGCATTGTTTAAAACAATCCGTTGTTTTGCATCAGTTATATTAACAGTAATTATCATAAAAGTTTTGAATGAACCTTTGTTAAAACAAACTTGAAATACATTGACTCCAGTCCAGATAGTCCAGTGCTGAATCTAGGGGGGGGGGGGGGGGAATCCGGGGCCCTTGCCGCGGGTGACACTTTTGGGAGCGGGAAATTCAACTGTGATGCACAGACACACAAAAATAAAACAGAAGAGGAAAGAAAGGAAAGAAAGAGTAGTTAATTAAGAAAATTTAACTTTTGGTAAGAGAATTAAACTCCTAGTTCGGCGCTTTAATCATTGATCGGCTATTTGGCTAACGATTAAAACCGGTTGATGTAATTATTTATTTGTATAAACCGTCGGAAACTCTGAAATTGAGATATAATGAATATGTTGCGTCGTTGATCAGTTGGCGGGCTCCTGTGGCAGGCAACTGCTCCTAGGAAGGCAGTTTTAGAGAACGGCAAATTTCGCATTGCCAAAAATTTAAAAAACAAAAGTTTTTTCCCCTTGTAAAAGAGAAATATAAATCATGCTATGCTCAAACAATACAATAGCTTTTCTTTTACAAATTTTCAAAGCATCCTTTTGAAAAGGGGCGAGGAGGAGGGAGAGTCATTTGAGAAAGCTGACACGTGGGTCTTCAATATGGGCGTTAGTAAGACAGGTAGGGGGGGGGGCGATCTTGCCACCTGGATTTTTTTAAAAATGCCAATTTTGTTCTGCATTTTCATGAGTAAACTTTTACGTTTGAAAAAGTTTTTGTTTGCTTTTCCTTTTTTACTAATATTTTTGCAGTCTCAAATGCACCTCTTAAGGGCTCGAATTGCACCAGTTTGCAGATAGTTTTCAACATTTCCCGGGAGAGAATCCCTCAGACTACCATCAACTGTCAGAATTTTTTATCTCCAGTTAAGGGGGAACTCTTCATATTGCTCTATCCCCTAATGTTGAGTTGAATAAAATTTATATGAAATATGAAGAATAATTGTATGGAGGGAGGGGGGAAGCGACATTCTTAAGTTTGGCCCCGCCACGGAAAACTCCAAGATCCGGTATTGTTGTAGTCTGTGCATTTGCGTTTATCGATGAACACTTTTTTTTTTGTGCCGGAATCCACAATGCAGTGTGAGGAATCATACGAAATCGAACAATGAGTTTATGTAATAATGTCATATATTTTCTTTACCAGGCCCCTACCCTGTTAGCCGAGGCCTTAGGTTTGCTTGCGCATGGGGCGAGGTAGTAGGGTCCACTGATTTTACATGCACGTACCCCCAAGTGTACATGGTGGGTCTTCAACGGGTATCGAACACACGATCTTCCGATTGGAAGTTCGACACTAACCACTAGGCTACCACGGCCTTTGCTAAAATATGCTGGATCAAACCCTGCATACATTAATCGCACCCTAGCATTTATTGCAGGAGTTTCATTTAAACAGGAGGAATTGCAAACTATTTTTTGGATAGCTTCCTATAAGAGCTCATGCCCTAATACATTATTAATTAAGTGTTATTAAGCTAAATAATAACACTTAATTTGGTTTCGAACGCGCGACCTTCTAGTTGGAAAACCGACGCTCTATCCACTAGGCTACCACGGCCTCATAATGTCATATACTGGAATAGCGAGACCCTCATTTCGGAAGGGGGGAAGGTCTTTGGGGACGGGGGGGGGGCTAGATAGCTCGCAACTAATTTTATTGTTTTACGAAACCAAATACCGAATTCTAAGCAATCCCGTATCTACATTAGCTTCAGGCGGTATCCTCATACTAAGCCAGCGATGTAATATATTTCGGTTTGTAATTTTGCACTTGTTTCATATGTTTAGATGTAGCCTTAATATTCCTTGGAAAATGAATTTATTTTAAAATTTTTTAGAGCAGTTTACAATTATATGAACGATAGTCATTGAAATTATGCATGAACTAAAAATATACAAATAATTGTTAGAAACAGCACGATTTTACTTTTTTAGAGGAACTACTTAGTACTTAGAGGATTCTCGTTCACTCCTGATAAAAATTCAAAAACTTCAAGATAAAACAATTAATTTTAGCAGCTCAAAGCATAAAATCTACACAAAACGGATACCTGAGCATTTCCCATATAATATTTTTGGCTGCAAATAACTAAACCTTTGCTACCGGCATTGAGACTTCCTATGAACGAAAGGAATTTAATATTAATAGATTTAAGTTGGGGTGGTACGCTGCTGAATTTTGCGCCCCCCCCCCTAAGGGGGTAGAGGGACCAAAAAAAAGCCGGCTACACCTTTTTTTGGCCCGGCTAAAACTTGGCAACCCTGCTTTTAGTATAGTCTGCGGTTTGCTTCATTTGGAGCGAATACTTGTAGATGCTTTCATAAGGTCTAAGCAGTCCCGTATCTACGTTAGCTTCAGGCGGTATCCTCATACTAAGCCAGCGATGTAATATATTTCGGTTTGTAATTTTTGGCCAGACATTAAGTCAAAGTAATGACAGTTCTGATTTCAGTGTTTTTTCTGACATTGAACAATTTTCTGAAGGAAATCAAAATAGCAATGAAAACTATGTACGCAACGTTCGCGGATGGTGTAAAGTCGATGGGTGATCCGCTACTCCACAAAACACAATCATGGCTTCCTTTCCTACGAAAGCCAGGATTGAAATTCTACGTTACTGACGAACTTTTTTGATGAATAATTTTAAACTCAATTGTCAGAAACGCTAACAAAATGCTTGCATTTAAAAAAAAGAATTTAATACTATATGCTTTGTTTGCAAAAAAGTAATTCACATCAAATAAGCAAATAATTTAGCAAAGTAAATACGATGAAAATTTGCGCAAATGCAATCAAATTCTGCTTGGAATCTCCGTACAGAAAGAGCATTTCTACTACAGAAACATTCGTAGATTAGAGAAACATTTTCTCTCATGAAATTTTCTGTACTTCAAAAATACTTCAAAAAAATCCTCGCTATCACTTTCACACCCAGTTAAAGTTTCCTATGAATCTAGATTCTAGAGCGTGTATTGGTTTCTACAAACATGCTCTTTCCCCGAAAGAATGCATACTACTAATTTCATATTTCACTAAATCAAACTTCCCCATCTGTGACCTAATTCTTTCCATGTACTATTCTAAACGTGATTCTAAATAGAAATTTTCAACTACCGAATTCCTTTTCTCAGTTTTCTTTTACTATGGGTAGATCAGAGGCTCCCTGAAGCAGCAAAAGTTGCCCTATACGCCCCGTATGGGGCGGCCATCGAGCCCCACATAAAATGGGGACCTTTTAAAGCAGTATTCGCAATATCAGTAAGTTAATAACTTAGAGAAATCTAAACTGCTTTACACCAATTTTAGTAATTTATTGCCGTGTTTATAGCTGTAAAAAATATTCCTCTAACACTCTTTGTTATCGTGAAATCGGATTACTATACTCAGCCTCAGATTGACAAGAAATAATTATTCAATAATTTTATTAAATAATGTAAAATTTGTATACTTAATGTAAGATATAGCTAAAAAATTTTTCCCTTGAAGTGGATTGAACCTCTCTTTCAAGTTAACGACCTCCACATCTGCATGTTCCCTCTAGTTCATATGACTTTGATTTAACTCTTTAATTCCCGGGCAACAAAATATTTTTTCTCCCTTGCTTACCGGAGAAATAGCCCAAATCCACGTGCGAATGCTTTCCCCCTTTAGTCATTCAAGTGCCTTCAGCGCTGACAGGTTGCACCCCGCCTTTGACAGGAAACAGAAACATCGAAGTTGGCCCTGAAATTCCTTTAGAATCCGTGCGTTTTCTTAAAATTCGGATAAAGAATGAATACGTAGATAGTGCTACATCCGTTTCTTTCTATTTTTTTTTTCTTTCCATCCATATTTTACACATCATGTGTCTATAAGTATTATTTCGTATGTGCTTTTTGTCTTTCATTTAAATAATCAGAACTAAAGAAAAAGCATTTGTTTCCATATTCATCTAATATTCAAGCAGCTCTTCAAGCAATTTAGCAGAGTAGCAAAATTGTTAGTTCCTATTTTAGGAAAATAAGGATAACTTATATTACGATCAGGAAATAAATTTCGATATCGTACCCTGAAAACTCATTTTCAGGGTACGTTTCTCCAAAAGACGTTAGATTTTAATATTTTCTATCATGAATAAAGTGCGTCTCAAAATGTAGAAATTAAAGGTTACACTGGCGTAGGTAAGGGGGGTTTGGGGAACAACTCCCCTGAAATGGTGAAGATTGCATAGAATTGGACCAATTTTTCTTGTTAAACAGGAAAATTATATCATTTTTTCTGAAGAATACCCCCCAAAATTCGGGTGTAGATACGCCACTGATAGATTATATATATATATAGTATATATATAATAGTAATAATAACAATAAATTAGATTAGCTCTTTGAATGAATTCGGAAAGAATGGAATTATATTATTGTTGTTTTATTGGTCATGAAAATCTTTCGCATATAGTTCTTGGGGGCCGTCCATAAATGATGTCACGCTTTTTCCCCATATATTTACCCCCGCCCCCTTTGTCACAAAAAGGTACACTTCTACATACTCCCCCCTTTGTCATATGAAAAGGTGTGTTGCAAAAGCATGATGTCACATTTCTACATACCCCTTCCCCCTTTCTCATATGATACGATGTGGTGCATAAGCATGATGAAACCCTTCTTGTTAACCTCCCCTTGTCACAATTTCACGAGCCCCCCTCCCCCCTCGAAGCGTGACATCATTTATGAATGATCCCTTCAGAAGATTTGGGTAATTAAGAAAAATTGTGTAAACTAGCGTTGTCTGTGTTTAAGCGATTTCCTTTCATTTCATTCATGTTTCCAGTGGCGTACGCAAGAGGGCGGGGTTAGGGGTGTAACCCCCCCCCCCTCGAGCCCTAAATAATAGTGCTTTATTGGATACTCGAATTTCTTTTAGTAGTTTCAGAACATTATGAACCCCTTGAAAAAATTCTGCATACGCCACTGCATGTTTCAGTGTTTAATTCGATATTTATACTTCATGCATATATATATATATCAGTTCATTGGTCACTCCAATACTTGAAGATTTTCTATAATTACATCAATATGGTAGAGTACAGCTATATTCATATATAGTTATACAGATGTGAGTTTATGTACACGGATACCATTGAAACACAAACAGTGATGTACCATAATACTTTGTTTTTAGCTTGTTGATTCATTTATTATTACTTTCCATTGCTTTCATTTCCCCAAGCCCGTCATTTTTAGGATGGGAGGGGGAAAGAAATTTCGTCTTTAAAAATACAATGTATTTATGCATGTGTTTATGTATGTTGTTTTTTTACTAAAAATACGCATTGCCCCCTTCCCCGGAAAATTTGGAAATGAAGGGCCTGAATTCTCCTATATTCAGGTTTTACAATATTATGCCCATATTTTTATCCTGGAGCCATAAGGTGCCCTTTTGCTTTACAAGAGAGCATCTTTTCTAATATTGCTACATTTTCTGGCATTGGTAAGATATTCCCTGTCAATGGCGTACGCAAGGGGGGGGGGTTAGGGGTTTAACCCCCCCCTTTGCGCCCTAAATAGTAGTGCTTTATTGCATACTCGAATTTCTTTTATTAGTTTCAGAACATTATGACCCCCCTCCCCCCTTGAAAAGATTCTGCGTACGCCACTGTTCCCTGTAATTACAACACACGTGTGGGAAATTTTTATCTCAAACTATTTCTTACTATGGTGAATGCCTTTAAATTAATGATTTAATGCATTGAAATATTTTTTGTGCAAGTAAGCAAAAAATATTTAGGAGTTGCCACAATTTGTGAAACGTTTTACATTTACACAAATAATAAGCCATTTAAGTTGAAAAAAAAAAGTAATATTCATAACAATAGCTCAGATAAACAATATATGAAACCAATATTGTCAAGACTATCATCACAGCTAATGTTATAAAAAAATTATGTTTTTTGTTGCGTTATTTATATTTTGCAGATTTAATTAAAAACAAGCTTTACATAAACATATCTTGCAGATTTCGCACTCCCATGAACTTTGTACTGGATGACCTAAGTTGGTTTTTCTGTTTTCCTTTCGGCACTTGAAGCAAGTTTTTTTGCTTCCGTCAATTTTTTTCCTTTTGTGTTCATGCTGAAAAATACTTTCAACTACATTAATTGATCGTTTTCGACTTGAAAAATTTCGAGCTAACTGTTCAATTAGCTTCAATTTAAAATCTTTCAATGTTTGTGGCCGATGAATTTGAGGAGAATTTGTAACCCTCATAATTATAAAGGAATTCACTATAGTAGTATCTAATAAAAATCAGAAGAGGTAATACCACCACTTCATTGATTTCCTAGACACACTGTAGTATTTTCGTCTTTGGTCTACCAAATCAACGCCTCCCATGTAAGCGTTGTATAATTTGAATACCTTAGGACAACTTATTTCATTGACTTCTTTCCCTTTCCGTCTTCTTACAGAAACTAAGCTGTCATCTGCATTTGTAGATATCATACTTATTGGTTTTTTATCAAGCCAAGTGCTACATAATAAACGACTTTCCTGGTTACACTGGAAAATAAAACTGTCACCCTGAGATTTTAACTTTACTTGTTTTAACCCTTCCGGAAGTTGTTTTCTATTTGTCAAAATAGTACCGCATGAGAAAATATTCCTTTTCAATAATGCTCTTGCTAATTTAACACTTGAAAAAAAAAACGATCAAAATAAACTTCATGAAATTTTGCACTTAGTGGCTGCATTAAATTCATGACAACGTCATACCCTAATCCGTTACTTGTTCTCTCAACAGCATCATTTTTCCCACCATAAACATTAAAATTGTACACATATCCTAAATATGACGTGCACAGCATCCATATTTTTATACCCCTTTTTGCTGGCTTTAAGGGCATGTACTGTACTATGCCTAATCTTCCTTTATATTTAATTAGGGCTTCATCCACAGCCATTTCTTTGTACGGGTAAAAATGTTGCTGAAATTTGCCCTTTAAGTTTGAAAGTAGAGGTTCCAGCTTTTGAAAAATATTGAACTCTGGGTGATTATTTGGTTTCTCTGCTGACTTATCTGACAGGTGAAAATATCTCAAAATTTGGAAAAATCTATTCTTGGGCATAATTTTCTTAACCATGTCATGCCCAAGAATGGGATTAGTGGACCAGTAATCTCTTAAATTGGTCATTCTAACTAAACTCATTATTAAGAGCACTGAAATAAAAGCCCATATTTCATCAACATTCGTGATTGGCTTCCAATTTTGATCAAAATTTCTGGCTTTTGCAGCTGCTATTTCGGCATACGAATTAGTGTGCTTCATTACGGTTTCAATTATTTCATCACTTAACAGTAGCTTGAAATAATCTAACTCTGTTGATCCAACTTCTAGTGAGTGCTTTGGGCCAGGATTTCCTTCAAATTTCTTAGTTTTAGTTTTGCTGCAGTCTACAATTGATGACCAATTCAACAATTCATCTTCAATTTGTGCAGAATCAGTGTCTGAATCATCATCATCAGACGATGATATAGTTCCTGTTATTTGAGGACAAAGGATCGAAACATTATTAATTTCGTCATCCTCTTCTATGTCTATGTCTGATAAATCAGTATCACTGTTAAAAAGAATATCATCAATTTCTTTTTGAGTCAGAATTCTTCTTCTCTTAGACATTTTTGCAGCAGTTCGCAAAAAGGTATGAAATCAATCGAAAATCAAGTTCGAAATTAACGAATGGTCAATAACAATTCAAGAAATTCGAAAGACGTTTTCTGCAAAAGCTGGAAAAGTGAACACTATTTCTCGTGATGTTGAAATCGGGTGAAATATTTGTAATTGTCCTAGAAAGAAAGAAACCAGTTTGGAACAGGTGTGGGGAAGCAGCTCAATAGGGCTTTTATCAGGGAGTCGACACCTGTCATTTAACGATTTCATGCTGGTCGCTTCGGAGGGGAAGGAAATACTTCTGGCTGCTTTCGGCTATATCGGGAATTAAGTGGTTGGGCTATTTCGGCTATTACGGGTTTTAAAGAGTTAAGAAACAAGTTAGAATTTGCAGATAACCACTTCTCGAAACATGAGTTCAGTGACATAATGTCACGAATAATTTTGAGACGACTTTATAATGTAAAACTTGCAAAGTTTGTTTTTTTTTCTAGTGTTATAAATGCTTATAATTATGAACATATTGCGCATATAAAGTTATTAATATAAGCATGGATAAATAATAAACATACTTTGTACTTTTCTCCACCAGACCCCTACCTGTTAGCCGAGGCCTTAGGATTGCTTACGCACGGGGAGAGGTAGTGGGGTCTACGGATTTTACATGCACATATCCCCAAGTATACATGGTGGTCTTCAGTGGGTACCGAACGCGCGACCTTCCAGATGGAAGTCCGACGTGCTAACCACTAGGCTACCACTGCCCACAACATACTTTGTACCAGTTTGAATTTCGTTATTCGAAAACCTGGATTTCATTTTGGTTAAATTACGGGTTACACTTCAGACTGGTTTGCCCCGATTCACATGTATATGACGGGGCCTGCTTTTAGTCACAAATTTTTAAGGCAAAACTATAAAACAGTTCATCGATAAGATTTTGCGTAATTTACAACATTTGAGGCATTATATATGTTTTTATTCATAATGTGTTCTCATATTCTTGTAGAAAATGGATTAACATTTCATAGGCATTTATCAGATTCTCATGATGCTAAAAAGCAATCAGGTAACCATGAGACACTTTATTGCTTAGGAAATACATATGGAAAAAATGTCGGACATAAGGTCAGAAACCAAAAAAATTACGGAAATAAGTTCCATGACCAAAAGACCGACAGTATATTTCGATCCTTATGAGGTTCACTTTCCGTTTTTTTTTCCCAGTACGTTTCTAAACATAATTTGAATTTTATGAATGAGTTTTTAATGCTTTTCAGCTTTGAAAGAAACAAAGAAAAGGATTTGACTATTCATAATGTCGTTTTTTTTTTTGCTTTTTTTTTTCCCTTATTACCTAAATGCTATGAAATATTAAAGTAAACGATCAAGGCACTATTTAAAGCTAGAGAAGTTAATTTGCAATTGCCGAATATAAAATAACATTTAAATTTAGTTAACTTGCTATGAAACATAATGAAGCAAAAAAAGCGTGGAAAGTCTTCTGAGGATTGACGCTGCGTCTCTCTCTCTAAATTTCGACGAAAAAAACATATACAAAAGGAATTCAGTGCGTGCAAAGACAGTGCATTCCATCCGCGCTCCCCATTCCCCCTAGGAAAACGATTAGAACCCTTTAGCATGCTTTACTGAATCGGGGCTTCAATACAATAGATCAATCAACGATCTTCCACTCTCTTTGGTTCTATGGACTTCCTTTGTAAAGTAAAGGGGGTCAAAGCGTGCATTGCTGGGAAGTAAAGATATGCTTGCCGAAATGTTTGCACATATAATGACCATTTTTGGTGAAGAGGTTTACACAGTAGACAGGTTAAGTGCGAGGGCTGCACAATTGTCAAAGAGTTTTTGATATGGATCTTTGCCAAGGAATGGGCGGGTGTGAATGAAGGCACAGTTGAACAATAGCGAGAAAACTTAGCTTTTTCGACGCTATGGACGTCTCTTTTCCCATTTTTCACAACAACTAATGCTAATATATTACTTAACAATTATTGTCTACACTAAACTGATGTTTGCTCTTAGCTCCCTTTTTTGGTTTTCCACTTTGGCACGCTTTTCATTCATGCGCGTTTTTCACTTATGCGCGTTTTTGCCGCGGGGCCCTTGTGACCGCGTATAAGTGAGAGATCACTGTATCATTAAATTTTTGGGTTCAAGATTTATTTTAAAATGCCCTCAAAAGTCAGAATACCGCATGTTATCACAAGACGTACACCTAAAGACTTATTAAAAGTTATTTTAATGATTCTAAAAAGCTGCATTTCTACGAAACTGCATTCTACTGATGTGCAATAGATGTTAATTACTTCAGAATTTTAAAACGTTGACGGACACTTGCGTCTATAGCCGTCAAAGCGATGTTCACTATGCGGCATGACGGCAATACCCGTCCAAAACGAAACGGTCGTTTTTAGACACTACGGGCTATAGCGGCACAAATTTGCGTTTACCGGCGTACAAGTAGAATCCTAGTGTCATGTTTTGGAAACAAATTTTTTAGGATGAATTTCGTTATTCACCTGTTACACGACTCGCAGCTTCAGTATGCGCGTGGTTGTAAAGGGAGTAGTGCGATCGTGTTTTCCCTTTAATTTATGGTTGATATTAGAGTCCGCTAGCGCCATGACGGTTATAGCCGCAACCTAAGTAAAGGTGCTGAATTAATCAAAATTTAAGCAGAACAAGTAAAACTATATTTCTAAAATTCTAAAAATTACAAAAACATATAGTGTTAATTTTCGAACTTCACTTGTTCCTACTGTCCGTCAATGTGCTAATTTTATAGTTTGGATTTCTTCTACGTAACAATTTTTATTTTTAAAATTCGTACGGATCATATGCTTTTAGGCTATTTGCCTTTCTTCATAAAGTAATAAAAAGCTATTTTAAACCACATTTTGCCTCATTTTTTCCAAAATGCAGCAATGTGACTATTTAACGAACATATCTTAGTACTTTATACCTAATTTAACAAAATAAAAGCTTTTAAATATAAAATAGCTCAGATTTTTTGTTTATTGCTTAGCTGCTGTTAAAGCACTTACGTTCCCAGCTGCAGAGATTACGTCACTAGCCGTAGATATAAAAACACGTCCTAAACAGCATTAGGATGTCCAGGAGTAACGTTCTTCAGTCGATACCAATACATTATGTGGCTTTCGGAAATAAATAGGCTCACAAGTTGGCTGAAAGAGACTCGTATGCTTCATCCTGGTATCGCCTTGCCGCTAAGTAATGTAAAATAAGTTCTTTCTTTTGCAATAAAACACATAAACTTCCACTTCATGAGAAATTTTCTACATAAAAGTACTGTCGTCTTTAGACTCTTATAGAAGTCGCATAAACGATACCTCAGTTTGTTCCATCAAAGTTGTTTTCCACTGAGTGTTAAGGTGGAGTGAACAATCTTTTTTTGAAGTTGATCTATTCATTATTCATATATCTTAAGTTATAAGGCAGTTCCAAACTGGCTAAAGCAGATTGTGTGGCAAAAAAAAAGTTTCTCTATATCAAAGCAACCAAACAAATGAGAGCATATTTTTTAGAGTCTTTTTTTTTTTAAGTTCTGCTCTAGAGGGCAAAAATCTCAAATTTACAGCTTTTTTCATGTTTCAAGCTTTTGAGTTGTTTACTTTTAAAAACATAAACTTTGCTCAAATTTGACACCTTATTTTTAAACAACTGCAGAATAAAAACTTCTTGATGAAGAGTTGAAATTAGCGTCGATCTTTTCTGTAGTTTTATTCTCTAAATTGACGCGAAACATGATGTATCCGTTCCCATTTAACAAAGAGAGGACAAACTATATAGAGTTTATCTTTACTCACTTTTTTGAGTTAGATTATAAGCTCAGTTCAATATTAGTTTAATTCACCAATATTTCCTACGATTTTTCAGCGTTTAATTTTGTCTTTTTAAAACTAATGAATTCAATATACATGATTTAAGAATATATAGTTTCACTAAGCCGGCAGATTGCCGTACTGGTATGGCCCAAGCCTCGTACGCCATATTAAAGATCCCTTGAGTATCCATTTGGCGTGGATACTCCCAGCTAAATTAAAAATTCTTAGTGCAGTTTGCATCAATTAGAGCTCAGGTGCCGCCATCTAGCGGGAAAATGAGGGTAAAAAATTGCAGCGATGGAACCACACTCATGTGGCACCGCTGAAAGATTTGGTATCGATCTCTGGGAAAGCACTAGTTCTGAAAAGGTTAAGAACCAATGTATACGCAGCCCATTAGAGAAAAAAGTTTCACTGAAAAAAAAAAAAATGCGTAACATATTTGTCTGGCAATAACGTTTTTTAGGGTATAATGCAGCAAACAAGGTAAGGTGGTGTGAAATGAAAATTTTTCACTCACATTCATTTCATAACTTAAAGACTTTATTATGGGTTTTGATTTTACGCCTTCACACATACACACTTTCGCTCCTGAATTATTGCTTGCTTAATAAGGAAATACTGATGTTTCAGCTATCAGAGGATTCCTTCCTCGGAGCTATTTCCAAGAGAAACGAAATGAAGGGTGGGTGCTATAGAGATTGTAGATTGCTTTTAGCGATTGTATTCTAAAGCATAATTCCTATACCTAGTAATGTTCGCTACTATAACGAACACGAGAAAGGCATTCTCGAACAGTGCGAGTATTATGATACGTTTTGAAATGTTTAAAGCTCTAGTCTAAAATGTTAGAAACGTAAATGTTACTTATTTACCTTGCCTTGCTTGAAACCACTCCTAGAATGTTACTTATTTACCTTGCCTTGCTTGAAACCACTAATAGTTTTAAATTTTACAGCTGGATAAATATCCGTATGCGAAAAAGGCACCGCTGCACGTTTCTCATTTAAAACGAGTGCTATTTTGTGCCAGCTTTTGATTATCCGTTTTGTGTTTCCTCTCTCTATCTGTACTGAATGAAACTAGTGTATTTTGGCTGAAGCGTAGTTCATAATTATATAAACGGGTAATATGTATTTGTGTCAGATATTGGAATTGAAAGGAGTATTTTTCCGAGCTAGTTCGATAGAAATAGCTTCTAGTATATGGTATACACTGTTAGAAATTTCATCATAAAATTATGGTTAAATAACCGCCAGCAACGTACGACCGGTAAGGTTTCGCAACCAAGACGGACACTCGATTCTTATTGAGCTCTTGAAAATTACGGTTAGTTAAACGTTCTTTAGGAGAAACAAAGAATAAACGATTTTTTTCCACAATCATCGGTTTGAGTACCATCTTTTTAATGGTAATTCAACTGTTGTAATTAAATGTGGTAAAATAACAATCAAATAAATGGTTATTTTACTATTTTCTTACGGAAATTTTAAAAAGTGTATGTATAGTGTTTTGCCTAGGCACTTGTTCAAGGACAGACCTCCCCGGCAGCCCTTTTCACGTAATAAATGCCCGCTTTTATTCTCTTTTAAAACAATAAAAACCGGCTATTTAAAGAGAATTTATATTTTTATAGTAATTTATTTATTTATATTTTAATTAATCAAGAGGAAGAAAATGCCCCCTTTCTTTAAGGCGGTGTCCAAAATTAGAATATTTTGAAACATCGTTTTTTTGTGTGTTTTTTTTTAGAAGGGAAAGAAAGAAATAAAGTTATTGGAACTGAGGTATGGTTCTATACATATTTAAGATACCCCCAAAAAAAAGTTTAAAAAAAATAGGACATATTTCTAAGTATATTTCATGCGCGTAATCTCTATGATTGGCAGGATGATAGCTCAAAAACCTAAATGACTTATTTAAGGGGGTATTCTAGTGTAGAATTTTGAAAAAAAAAAAAAAAAAAATTTATATTTCCAAAGTTTAGACATTCAAGAATATGCCATTAAAAGGATTTTTCAAAACTCCTATTATTTCATGAGTTATAGCCCTTTTAGTGATGTGGCATCGTTTCCAGTCCGACCGCTACAAGTCAACAAAAGACGGTAGGCGTTCCCGAGTCCCTACGGTTGAATATCCCTTAAAAAATATTAACTGTATAGTATCCCTTTTTGATCTATACTTAATTGAAGGACATAGAAACTTGTTTTGTTGGAATATTCTCCATTTAGTTTTATTTTCATTTAGTTTTGAGCCAACCTTCGTACCAACCGTCGCAGCTGTTATTTTTAATAAATGATTTTATACCCATATTAAAAATCTTAGATGTTATGGGAATCACGATTGACCCAGAAGCTAATGCTTTTGTAGCGAGACGAGACGATGCGCGTATCGAGCGCTCGGGACTCCGGAAATCAGAGGTATCAAAGGAGGGTAGAACTGCTCGTCTTCACCAGAGAACATCGGAGAATGAGCATTTTGATGTAGAGAAAAGTTTCTTATATGGAGCAGGAATCGACAATTAAAAATATGTAAGTATTCTGTACCATTTTATAAGTAAAATTGACGAAAACTTGTCGCAAAACCTTGAACGCGTTTTTCTCGAAACTACTTTTTCGAGCTGGCGAAATTAATGCCTCTACACTAGAATACCCCCTTAACTGAACCAAATTTTTTTTCTTCAGTATTAAATGCTTATCTAAACATACTAAAAAAGGACAGAAAAAATGTAAAAATACAAATTTTGCCAAATTATTTTCTTATTTTCTTCTGTGAACGAAGAAAGTGACTGACGAAGTTGCAAAATGTGGTGAATAACATAAAAAGGAAACTTTGACGGAAATAACGCAAAAGGCTTTGACACAAAAATTACAAAATTAGACGGACGTGAAACATGCCACCAGTACGACGCACCCGCCCATACCTGCAGGACGTTGGCACGTAGCAACGATTATACTCACCTACACCCAGAGATGAGAGCTCCAAAGATGCGACGACAAAAGCAGAAAACACAAAATATTTTCATTGTTGTTCCGTGTCCGCAAACTCCTGATCAAACGTTCGTGTCGGACATCATCCGCTGCAACACATCCAGGTTGAGGCCTTCCATAGATTTTTAGAGGACTTTAGCCACGACCCTTCATAACATCCACAGCGAACAGCGTCACCAGTACGTCAGCTAGCACGTGCGTCGTACATGCGCACAGCCCTCTTGAATATTTTAACGTAATGTTTAATGAATTCTAGTAGAAAAAGGTTATTATAATAAAGATTTGCTGTATTGCTGAAAATTTGTTTATTTAAAAAGATATTATTGTTACAGATTTTTGAAAATCTGTACAATAACTGCTAACTTATTCTTGTTTTTTTATGAATATAACTATGTGATCAATTCTAACAAAAAATTGCAGATTTACAGATACATAGATGATATTCTAATAATCGATTCAGATTTTTGCAACATCCACTATAAAATATATCCAAAATGCCTTACGTTAAATAAAACCAATAATACTGCAACCCGCGCTAACTTCTTAGATATCTATATAAATATTCAAACTGACAAACTTAATCTCGATCTTTACGACAAACGTAAAGATTTTAATTTTTCTACGATACATATGCCGCATTGGCACAGTAATTTAAATAAACGAATTTTTGTTAACGTAATAATTAATCAATTAAACAGATTTTCAAAAATCTGTAACAATAATATCTTTTTAAATAAACAAATTTTCAGCAATACAGCAAATCTTTATTATAATAACATTTTTCCACTAAAATTCATTAAACATTACGTTAAAATATTCAAGAGGGCTGTGCGCATGTACGACGCACGTGCTAGCTGACGTACTGGTGACGCTGTTCGCTGTGGATGTTATGAAGGGTCGTGGCTAAAGTCCTCTAAAAATCTATGGAAGGCCTCAACCTGGATGTGTTGCTTCGGATGATGTCCGACGCGAACGTTTGATCAGGAGTTTGCGGACACGGAACAACAATGAAAATATTTTGTGTTTTCTGCTTTTGTCGTCGCATCTTTGGACCTCTCATCTCTGGGTGTAGGTGAGTATAATCGTTGCTACGTGCCAACGTCCTGCAGGTATGGGCGGGTGCGTCGTACTGGTGGCATGTTTCACGTCTGTCTAATTTTGTAATTTTTGTGTCAAAGCCTTTTGCGTTATTTCCGTCAAAGTTTCCTTTTTATGTTATTCACCACATTTTGCAACTTCGTCGCTTCAATTTATTTACAATACTTCCTTTTACATGCCATTTCTGCGACGCATTCCGAAACCTGTAGGACTATTTTTTCTTGGTTTCTTTTGAATACTTTATGCTCCCCGCCCACTGATGAGGAGAGTTATTTGTTTTTGTTTCTTATTTTATGACTTTTATTTTTTGTATTAGCAATTTATATGTTTCGTTAATGTTAGTTTACATGTCCCGGAACTTTCATTTTCTTTTCATTTACATCTATATTTCAATATATTAAAGTTCGCCGCATAGTGCTGCATTTGCGCCTGGCACTAACTTTGACAATTTCATATACTTAACAACTTGCTACACCTATAATTTATGTTATGGTCTTTAGCTGCTTTTAGCGCTAATCTTTACATAATCTTCATTTTATTTTCCGGGCATGTTTTTTCCTCGTTTTTCCCTGTTTCTCTGCAATTTAGCTTAAGGCTAACAAAAACCTTTATAAAAAATAAACAATTCCTCATTATGAACTTATATAAATGCAAAGATAAAAGATGCAAGACTTGCGTTCGTGGCAATGCAGTCGCTAATGCATGCGACCAACCTCTTTCCTTTTTACCATTCTGTAAACAAAATAACATTGTATATAAAATCACTTGCAAAACTTGCTTCCAAATTTATATTGGGCAAACCTCTACAAAATTACACCTTAGAATTAATCTTCCTAGAGCACAAATCAACAAATTTTCTAACCCGTCTTTTAAGATTTTACATTTTCGCAAACACTCTTTCGATAACATTTGCATTGAAATTATTGCACATATCGACAATTATGAAGAAAGACTACATGCAGAAAACAATTACATTTTTAAAAATAGATGTCTTTACCCTTACGGTCTAAATACAGAACTAAACAATTTAAACGTTTCTAAAATTTCAAATATTTTCAATGTTTTCCATGAATTTAACGAACTTATGAAAATTTGCAGAGGCAAAAGAGGCTCACGCAAAAACCTCATACATAGCAAAAATAATTTCAACAATGCACGCTGGCTTGAGCGACTCGAATCCAATTTCATCGCGAACTTGAATACCACGCGCGTTAAAACTGCAGTCTTTGAGCTAAAGTTAATTCTGTTGAGAAATATATATAAACTTTTTAATACCTATAAATTCAAAAACGCGCAATTTAAAGATTTAATATATGATTTAATTAATTTCAAAATAAGACAAAAAAAAAAACAGCAACGAAATCATACCCGAATATTTTATCGTACTCTTTCAACAAAAGTCTTTCAATGATTTTAACATTTCTAAGTGCATGAACGACTACAAACCTTTCTTCCCTATTAAAAACATTAAAATACAGATAACTTATAAATACAATAAACCATTCAGCTCAAAGGTCTTTAATTACAAAAAACTGGCATACGATACAGATATAATCAAACCTGTCTATGACACAAAGATGAATATAAAGAATTCATAGATAGCCACCACCAACATATAATTACAGGTGACTTAAATATCATTAAAAACAATAACATCAAACAGCTCCTCTCATATGGTACCAAATTCAGGCTAAACAATAAAATTAAACCAGAAAACGCCATTAACGTATTTAACAAAAATTTGAACATTTTTATTCAAAATATGGCGTATAAGTATTGCACGCCCTTCGAGGCTTTCTTTGAATGGAAACACCATATAGAAAATAGTTTTAAACTTTTTACTAAGTCAAAACTCAACAACAATTCTTTTTTATATCACAAAGTCAGCAAAAACGATTTTAATTACATCAAAAAATTACAGGATAACTTCATCTTTGTCCCTGTTGACAAAGCATTCAATAATTATGCAATAATCTGTAAAACCTTTTACACACAAAAAATCAACGAAGAATTAAATAATTTGTTTTACTACAGCAATACCCATCTGGACTTCAGTATCTTAAAAAACAAATTTTCCGCTGCACACAAAAAATTCAAAACTCTATTTGCAAAAAACTTCAGCACATCTAATAATTCTAGACTGCCTTTCTTATTCCTTACTCCCAAATTTCACAAAAACCAATTAAATTCCGTTTCATCTGCAGTACAAGTAATAGTATTAGTAAACATCTCAACAAAAGACTTCAACAGTTTCTTAAAGATATTTATAATTTCATTAAAAATAAATTTAAACACACTAGCTATTTCTGGATTATTGATAACAGCTTTGAAATTATTCCTAAATTACGTTACTCTGTGCCTACTATGCTTCAAATATTTGACTTTGAAAACCTGTTTTGCAATATTCCAATTAATAATCTGTATGAAGTTATCGAAAGACTTTTTGATACCTTTTGCATAGAACTTGAACTGAAAATTGACAGAAGTTATTTCATAAATCTGTGTCATTTCTGTTTTAATAATAACTACATTTTATTCCAAAACAATAACTTCAAACAAATTTACGGTATTGGCATGGGAACTAACTATTCCAGTACCGCTGCTAACTTATTCTTGTTTTTTTATGAATATAACTATGTGATCCATTCTAACAAAAAATTGCAGATTTACAGATACATCGATGATATTCTAATAATCGATTCAGATTTTTGCAACATCCACTATAAAATATATTCAAAATGCCTTACGTTAAATAAAACCAATAATACTGCAACCCGCGCTAACTTCTTAGATATCTATATAAATATTCAAACTGACAAACTTAATCTCGATCTTTACGACAAACGTAAAGATTTTAATTTTTCTACGATACATATGCCGCATTGGCACAGTAATTTAAATAAACGAATTTTTGTTAACGTAATAATTAATCAATTAAACAGATTTTCAAAAGTCTGTAACAATAATATCTTTTTAAATAAACAAATTTTCAGCAATACAGCAAATCTTTATTATCATAACCTTTTTCCACTAGAATTCATTAAACATTACGTTAAAATATTCAAGAGGGCTGTGCGCATGTACGACGCACGTGCTAGCTGACGTACTGGTGACGCTGTTCGCTGTGGATGTTATGAAGGGTCGTGGCTAAAGTCCTCTAAAAATCTATGGAAGGCCTCAACCTGGATGTGTTGCTTCGGATGATGTCCGACGCGAACGTTTGATCAGGAGTTTGCGGACACGGAACAACAATGAAAATATTTTGTGTTTTCTGCTTTTGTCGTCGCATCTTTGGACCTCTCATCTCTGGGTGTAGGTGAGTATAATCGTTGCTACGTGCCAACGTCCTGCAGGTATGGGCGGGTGCGTCGTACTGGTGGCATGTTTCACGTCCGTCTAATTTTGTAATTTTTGTGTCAAAGCCTTTTGCGTTATTTCCGTCAAAGTTTCCTTTTTATGTTATTCACCACATTTTGCAACTTCGTCGCTTCAATTTATTTACAATACTTCCTTTTACATGCCATTTCTGCGAAGCATTCCGAAACCTGTAGGACTATTTTTTCTTGGTTTCTTTTGAATACGTTATGCTCCCCGCCCACTGATGAGGAGAGTTATTTGTTTTTGTTTCTTATTTTATGAATTTTATTTTTTGTATTAGCAATTTATACGTTTCGTTAATGTTAGTTTACATGTCCCGGAACTTTAATTTTCTTTTCATTTACATCTATATTTCAATATATTAAAGTTCGCCGCATAGTGCTGCATTTGCGCCTGGCACTAACTTTGACAATTTCACATACTTAACAACTTGCTACACCTTTGCATATATATATATATATATATATACAGGGTGTCCCATTAAGGGGAGGTAGGGGAAATGAACACAAACATTATTCAGTCACAGACATTATTCGCAATCTTCCTCTGTAGGAGCTAGGGAGGACTAAAGTTTAAGGTCCAAAACTTCAAACGATGATTAAAAACATCGCTTTTCAGTTAATGCTTCGGCTGGTTTGGTTGGTGACGTTCTAGTTGGGCCTTACTTGTTGCCATCGCCTCTAGCATCTGCAAATTATCTGATATTTTGCAAGAGGTTTTACCAACTGTACTTGACACTGTGTCACAACATATCAGAAACCATATGTTGTGTTGCTCACACAACTCTGTCCCCATTTCTGCTTTTTCACCTAGTCTTTCCTCTCCATACGTTGCATTACACCCGCCTTCACGTTTGATGCGCTCCCAACGTGTTTACTCCTAAAACATTTTCCTTCTTTGGCATCGGTGTTGGTGTTTGCACGTGCGAGAGGTAAGTTTTGAGTTTATGTATGTTTTGTAGTATCTTTTCATTTATTAATTTTTATGCTTTTTATACATTCATTTTGTTCATTTATTTAGCTTTATTTTCATACTTAATTTATTGTTTTCCCGTCCGAGGAAGTTAATCTTTGTCGCACTTTAACGTCTGTTCCCAGCTCATTCTACTATGAGGCTTGGGATACTTTCGTTTCTTCACGTTCACTATGTTTATATGTTTACCCAAGTAACACCACAACCCTTCAGGAAACGTGTAAACACCGTTCTGCCGCAACGTGTAGAACACGTTAAACGAGTCCGTTCTCATAACGTCTATTTGTCACAGCGATCGACGGTTCTACTACACGTTCAGAAGTGGTATAATAATACGTGTAAAAGAACTAGCTCTGAACGTCTTACATTACTGCATTATAACGTGCTTAGAACGTTCATAAAACAACGTATTTGAAACGTGTTTAGAACGTTCATAAAACAACGCATTTAAAACGTGTTTAGAACGTTTATAGTGCAGTAAAATCTCGTTACAGCGAATACCGGTACAACGAATTTTACGTTACAACGAAACAATTTTAGTCTCGTTAAAACTGTAGTATGCAGCAGGATAATGTATATTCCTTTATAGGGACGTAACTTAGTCATATTCCAACAAGCTTTGGAGCCCCCCCCCCCCCCTAGTTACGTCCCTGTTCCGTTACAACGAAATATTTTCCCGGTTTTTTTTTTTTTTTTTTTTTTTTTTTTTTTTTTTTTTTTTTTTTTTTTTTTTTTTTTTTTTTTTTTTTTTTTTTTTTTTTTTTTTTTTTTTTTTTTTTTTTTTTTTTTTTTTTTTTTTTTTTTTTTTTTTTTTTTTTTTTTTTTTTTTTTTTTTTTTTTTTTTTTTTTTTTTTTTTTTTTTTTTTTTTTTTTTTTTTTTTTTTTTTTTTTTTTTTTTTTTTTTTTTTTTTTTTTTTTTTTTTTTTTTTTTTTTTTTTTTTTTTTTTTTTTTTTTTTTTTTTTTTTTTTTTTTTTTTTTTTTTTTTTTTTTTTTTTTTTTTTTTTTTTTTTTTTTTTTTTTTTTTTTTTTTTTTTTTTTTTTTTTTTTTTTTTTTTTTTTTTTTTTTTTTTTTTTTTTTTTTTTTTTTTTTTTTTTTTTTTTTTTTTTTTTTTTTTTTTTTTTTTTTTTTTTTATACTTTGTAAAAAATATTTTTATATTTATGTTTTTCGTTTTTTATATAAATGCATATCTTTATCATAAATATTTTATTCTCTTATTTTTTTCTCGTCGTAGTCATAACTTAACGGTTGTGCATTGCACGTCATTTACTAAGAATCTCCATCGCAGCCTATACACAATTACTTGTCTTATTGATACAGAGATTTTGCTTTACTGACGGTCATTCATGCAAGTAATGCACATAATTTTACTCATGAGCGTTTATCCTTAAAAAAATTACGTTAACTTCGGTCGTTATAAAGAAGACTATATTGCAAAACCCATTATTTCCAGTGTAGAATACATCATAACTCTGTTATAAGCAAGTTTGCGGGTCAGTCCTGTATCTTAAGAAATTATATATCTTAAGAACTTCAATAGTGGGACGCCAAAATCTCGAATTCATGCAAGTATATTAATTTTGCCGAATATAGGAGATCGAGTGACCCTTATGTGATGGGTCCGTGAAACATATTCAGCACTGATGTTTGAAACCTGTAAATTCTGAGGAAAGTTTTAAACATTCCTCACCTTCCGCATACTTAGTAGATTTGTAATTTTTATATATTCTCAAAAAACATGCTAGTTAATTAAGTTTCCAAAAATAAACTTGACTTGCCGGATAACCGGATGTTTCGTGTAGTGGCTGGATCGTATTCTGGATATTTAAAAATCAGTCGGTTACCGGATAGTCGCTGTATCTTGAAGAACACCGCCCCCTTCCTCTGGCCGTCCCTGCTGTCCTGTCTATGCAGTCTCTAAATTTTGCAACCGAGTTTTAAAGTTATTTAATCCCTTAGCTGCCACCGGAGTATATATGCGCCTCGCTAAGGCAAAGCAATAATTGTCCCGGACGTATATTTACGCCTTCCCGAAGTGCGATTCTTTGCCTTATGCAGCTGTCAGTAAAATTACAATCGGGGCTTTGGAATGGCATAAAATGACCTGATAGTGTTTGCAAAGAATATACTTATTTCTGGGGGGCGGAGGTTGCAAAAAATACTTCTTTCACCTAATAAACCGCATAACTGCACGCACCTATTAGAAAAACGGCGGCACGGCAAAGCAACTCGTGTAAATTTTCCTCGGCAGGTAAAGCGTTAAGGGGCTGGAATGCATCTGAGTGACGCTTTCACTATATCCAAGTGACGCTGTAGCTGATTTACGTCAAAATGTAGGAGCGAATGAAAGAACGAGAATTAATTTTCCTTATAACAGAGTTGTCACTTTAAACGAGGTCACTATTGCAAAATTCAACTGTATGTATTTACCAAAAACTTATTTTCTCACGTTATAAGTTTAAAGTAAATCTGATTTGATCGATGGCGGAACGTAGAGCATACGACGTGCTGAATGGGAGGAAAATATTTGCTTTTGATACTTAACTCAGTCTATGCTCCACCTAATGCTCACATGATGATACTGACGCCTTTAAATTTCGATTCACAGCTTTTTTTCTTCTGTCTTTCTCTTGACGATGTAAAGTTTCTAAAAAGATTGATTCTGATATTTTTGGTAAGCTTTTGATACCTTTAATATTTATACCGCTTTTCACTTATGATATGTTTTATGTCATCTTGTCTTTGATGTATTTTTCATGAACATATTGTACCATCAGAAGCTCTTTTCATTTTTTGAGGAATATTTGTGTTGTGTCTGAATTGTTATAAACAAATTTGCAGACATTATTTGACGCTAAAAATAAATCACTACTTGAAAGTATACAATTACTCTATAAATTAATATTTTCTCCGCATACAGTTAATTTTACTTATTAAATGTACTTAAAACTTGAGTGGAAAATAATAATTATAATAATAAATCTTTATTAGAATGAATACCGACACATTTCGACTATTTTCCAAATCGTATAGAGCCGCCTTTTTTTTCCCTTTCTTTCTTTTCGTTTTTTTTTTTATTCGCTTGAAAATTGTTTAGTTTACTACGTTGACAAACCAGCAAATGGGCTGATTTATCAAAGAATATAACAAAGAACTGTTTGCTTATTTTAGTATTTATATCTGTGACCAATTTGATATGCGATGATGTGACCAACGCAAATGAAGTGCTATATCAGTGTATCTTATTAACATATTTTGGTTTAACAAAAAAGTGCTAGAACTTTTTAATTACTGTTTAAATTAAATAAACTTAAATTTCAAAACGTAATTGAAACCAAACAATCCATGAAAACAGTTGAGATCAAAGGGGAAAAAAGTAAAACATATTAAATATGATAATAAAATGAAAAATCAGATATTGGATTGTTTAAAATGTGGAATAAGAAAAATACATAGAAACTACCGAAATTCTCTATTCCTCTAAAAAAACTGCAATTTTCCGTGCTTTTCGCCAAATTTTGATGCAAACTCGTAATGTTCTTCTCCAGGAGAAATTGCTGTTGTCGAAACAGTGACTAAAGATTTATTCCGAATACAGAAATAAAACTTGAACTACAACAAACTAAAAACTGGAGCTTCCCGAATTGAAAAATATCATATTTGTAACCGTGAAGCTGCTGGATGGGAAAACAACTAGCCCATTAAGTTCATAAATTAAGCATCATATAATTTAATATGGCATTAAACTTTCACATGCTCCAGACATAAACTTACATAATGCTCAAAACTCAACAAAGAAACAAGACATATTTTAAAAGAACATATTCCAAGGCCGGACAATGATTCATTAACTGAACTGTAAAAATAATAGTGTGTATTATGGGTGTCAATTTGATCTAAACTATGTTACTGCATATGATGAAAAAAAAAACTTGTACTCTATTGAGCTTTATTAGGTAACCATTAAACATCAAATGATAACATTCCAGTTGCAGAGAAGTATTTCTATTTGTCAAAGTCTGGAAGATGTAAATGTAATTCATTTCATCTAAGTGCAACTGAAAGGAAGAAAATAATTAACATAAAAATAATAACAATAATAATAATGGTATAATTTTGAATAAAGCATTTCATTTCAAGAGTGTGTTATTTGTCTGTAAACTATATGTTACATTGGTCACGCTAAGATTTGACAAACCAAGATCATAATTGATAATAATAATTTAACTTTGTGCAAAGTAATATAAATATAATTACACGTTAAATTAAAGCACAAATGAGCATTAAAACGCAGACATATGTTTCGGGATTGCTTGGAATCCCTTTTTCAATGCGACAGGGAGCTTCTAGATGCAAAACATCCAAATGAAGCCCTGTCGCATTAAAAAGGGATTCCAAGCAATCCCGAAACATATGTCTGCGTTTTAATGCTCATTTGTGCTTTAATTTAACGTGTAATTATATTTCTACAAGATCATAACTCTTGACATTTTTATTTGCAGAACAACATTTCATTTCACGTTTTGAATAGAATTGTAAAATATGCATTCCCGTGTGGAATTGTTCTATATAATTTTCCAACGCCACAACGAAGTAAGTTTGAATAATTTCTTTGTTAGTCGAAGTCTGAGTAATTGTTTTGTTTTTATTTTATTTTCATTTTTTCATATTTTTCGTTTTATTTGAACAACGCAGCTGAACTACGCAGATGATAACAAAACAGTTGCGTTGATTTTATTCTTATTTGTTTACTTTTAAAAATATGCTGCAGTGTTTAAATTACGACGGAATAATGTTGAAGCTTTTTCTGAATTGTTTTTAATATTTTTTTATTGATTGATTCATCCTTTGCCACATTTTATACTTGCAATATGCTACGTGTCATAGGTATTTATTTTCTAGTATACCTAAATATTCAGTCAATTCTTCAATGCTTTTGATGCTGTTCCGTACAGTTCGACTATGGAATTTTGATAGTTCGACTCTTCTGCGCATGGCAGAAAAGAACGAATCCATTCGAGTTTAAGGGAAGTTCGTTTTGCACATGATTTTATTTAGTACGCGAACCAGAATGTCTGCTTACCTGTTTGTTAAAAGCAACTAAATTTATAAACTGGCATGTAGCATCAGTTCGGAAGAAATCAAGTATGCTAAAGGAACTTGAACGATAAGAAAGAGGCGCATTCTTTATACCAGCAGTTACCTTGAACATGAATGGATTCTTCTTGGCACTCTGACAGCCGGTTTGCTTTCATTGATAGTAGCACTGTATCGGGATATGAAATATTCTTTGCATTACATAGCTCTTATGCGAATCTTTTGCTTTTACTTTTCGTAAAAATAGCATGTCCTGTATTTTTTTTTTTTCTTTTAATACCTTAGGAAGGCGTGCAAATGTAGTTGTGGTATATGAGTTTTCCTATATAAAACTTCCTTACTGTATGATAATTTCAAGCTGCAGTTATACTTCATATTTGGAAAAATAAAAGCTTTCGTATTTCCTCATCTACACTATAGACTTCCTGATTTGCTTTAAATTTTTAAAATAATCTGTTTCCCCGGTCATTAAAAAATATGCAGCTTTTATGTCTATTAATAGATTTAATTTAGATTATAATTATTTTTTCTCGTATGGTAATTGGAGTTAATGAAACTTAAATAAATATATCACTTTTTAAGCTATATTTCCTGAATGCAATTCAGTATTTTCTTTAATATATATATGAAGTGTGATTTTTATAAGGAGAGCTCCTCTATGCATCCATTTTAAAGCCCTTAAGTTAATTAAGCGGCTGTACTGCTTGTTGCAAGACACATTTTCAAACAAGAAAATATAATATTTGAACTTCCTTTTTTTAAAATAAAGCTATTTTCTTAATAAGGTTTTAAGTGCGATTTCTGCAATGGCTTTAATTATGCCAAGGAAAGAAAAGTACACTGAAAAAAATTCTGTAAAAGCACAGAAGGGAAACTGAGTGTTTTTTTTTTTCTTTAATTTACGAAAAACTCGTTTGTTCATAAATAAACGCTCTGAGATCTGTTACTACCAATTTGAAAATTGTCAAAAGTGCATTATATATTGTTGGAAAGTATTCAGCTCTAGTGAGCATCTTTCCCGCCCTTTGTGCGAAACTTCCTGAACTGCGGAGGCAACAGAGCAGCGTTGGTGCCACTACTGCGGAACATTATATGTTGCAACCAGTTTACAGTATTTTTTATTTCTTATTCTCTGCAATTTCCTTTTTTAAAGATTTTGTAGATTCTTCTTTTTATGTATCTAATCTTGCGCCGGACTCCGGATAAGTAATTTCCAGGAGATTCTCATGTATTTTTGTGCAAAAATTTCAGGCATTTCATTTCAAGTGTTCCAACACAGAAAATGCAGGTTTGGAATATATCATGCCATCGAGTGGCACCTAAATAACATTGTTGAAATAATTTCAAACTCTGTTCTATCTAAGTAAATAGTTCACTCAAATATATGATCTTATTTTTAAACTTTCAACGTAGTTTCCCCCCCGACGGCTCCCTCATAAATATTGTTCTACAGAGGTTTCACGCAAAACTCATTGTTTATGATCAATCGAAAACAAAAACTTAGTTTTTCAAGGTGTCTTATTTGTTTTGACTACAGCATTCTTAACGTTTACTAAATAATTTATTTCCATCGCTTGAGATGATGACTGACTTTGTTTTTCAGAAGCGTCTAAAATGATTTAGTTTTTTATGACGAGTTCTTATTTTGACACATATAGAGAGTGAACACTTTATAAAACAATTGTTCTTTTCTTATGAGTAAGGGAAGAACGAGCAAAGTGGCCAATCTAAGAATTGTTTATTTTTTACACTGACTTAAAAAGCGTATTAACTCATTCCCAGTCACTCATACTTCCAATGCAGCTTTGACGGGATATTGTTTTAATACATTACATGTGTCCTAAATAACATGAAGATGCAAAATATATTTTTTTTTTTTGTAATTTGCTGCTATTGGTTTCTGCAATTGCAGACCTAGTGAATTCCCCTTATATTGGCACCATATCTTTCAGTGGCACCACAATGAGTGTGGTACCATCGCCGCATGAGAATTTTGACGTCCGGTTTCTCCACCTGAAAGGGCGAGCACCCAGACTCTGTTGATGCGAAAATGCACTAGGAATTTAATTTAGCAGAGATCATTCAAGCCAACTGTCTACTCAAGGGATCTTTGATATGCCGCACAATCATGAGCGCAGACGGTTTTCTGCATTTTGAAAATCCACCGACACTAGCAGGCTCGATCCTCAGACCTGAGGCGTACGAGATCCGCGCTCTGCTCCTTACCACGACGCCATCATGCCGGCTATGCAATATATATAATAACTAGCGGTACCCGCAACGGCGTTGCCCGTGCAATGTTAAAATAGATATACGGCGCAACTTGTTTTTTGTCCCAAGCAAGATACCGAAATCGACCTCTTAAGTCACTTCTGAGCCGATAAAAACTTATTTCAGCCTGTATTTTTCTACAAATGTAAAACTACCTTGACTTAGATGTATTTTTTTTTCAATCTATCACTAATAACCTATATTTATTGGTCTATATTTGTATCATGTGGCATATTTATCTTTATTACATCATCAAAACTTTTACATAACTTTTTTTTTTACTCTGACTCTGATAGATAGCAGTACATTCTTTCTGAGTCTGAATTCAAAAATATAACTTATTTCATAAATGTTTATTTAAACCAATAAAAAGAGTAAACTGTGATACAAAAATTAAAAAATATGTGAATTAGTAGCTTTATACACAAACATACATTTTGAAATCAAATCAGATAAATGAATTTATATAACTGAAAATATGAAATTTTAATTGCCACAAATTAAAGTAGTCTAAATGGGGAATTGATAAATTGATCAGACAAAGCCATTTAATAAAGATCATCTGAAAAATCTTACAGTTACTGATCATCCTTAGCCTATTCAAAGGAAAGCAAAAGCTGCGGCGAAGAGATGCACAACTATGTATATGTACGCAATTTGATGAAATAATAAAAAAAAAAAATCAGCGGCAGCTATATGGAAAGTATGTTGATAGTGAAAATTGCTTTTCACAGTTTTGGAAAAGAAGAACACCATTTGCATCATGAGCCTCATAATATTTAAAGTATTTGTTGAGGGAACTGGTTATGATTAGCGGTTAAAAAATTGTGAATATTTTTTAAAGGAAACGGTTTGCTCAAAAATAGAAAATTAAATTGGATATTATTTTCTCCCATTTTAAGTATTTGTTTTATTCTAGGGAGCTTTTAAAGGTTCATTTTTTTTCTCCATCGGAGCTGGTTGTCACCCCTGAATGGGTGACACCCGGGGCGGTCCTTCCCCACTTAGCTACGACAATATACAAAGACATTTCTTTAGTAGCGGATAATGGAATATCCTCCCTATAAATTTGCTTTCGGAGTATCACCTCAATTTCTGATATGCATCGCTTAAGAGACATGTCTTGACAAAAGTAAATTCGAAAGTGAATGCGAATGCTGAAAAGGGAAACTTTATGGTTCAAAGCTGAAAAAGAATCTGTTACTAAATTAGTACACTAAAAATGCAAGGAAATTTTTATTCTTATTGCGGAATCTTACCTACAGTTCCTAATGTTAATGCAATAGACACTTGCTTAGTTATAAGGGGAGAACATGGAATATTGCTTTTTTTTACAGCATTCAACGCCACAAAAATGGTAATCGGGGTGATGTTCTGACACGACCATACATATTTTTAATACGCTCAAGTCGTATTTTTTTACCTAGTGGTGTCTCTTGGCTAATTAAGTGGTGAAAGTTTTCTCTCTGGCTCTGATTTCGACTCTGTAAACAACACTTTCTTATAGGTAGGCAAGTCATTTTCATTGAAACTGATAGACTAACGATTCTTGATGAATTCTTGAAATTGTTGGTAACGTTATCCTTTTATGCTACAAGTGACAAATGGCAGATTTCAACTCTTTCAAAAAGTATAATATCTATATTTTCGAATACATACCATTTTAACGTATTTAATTACGAATTCTAGAATTTAGGTTGAAAATAATCTGTAATAGTGGATTGGTTTTTTAGTCATGGAGTTGAAAATGAATGCTGAATCTTCCAGTATTGAAATGCCTTGCAAGTTTGTTCCCTAGTCCTTATGGGAAAGAAAATATTTTCCACTGTTTGTAAAATGTCCACTATATGTAAGCTGTTCCATCCAATAAGAGTACAGTTCATAGCACGTAATAGTGACTGCTAACGAAATTTTCTTTAGACTCGAAGTGTTGGAGCTTTGTTGGTTTATAAAATGGCAAAAAGAACGAACTTCTCCAGTTCCATACTGGAAACGAACGAACTTTCTCACACCTTGATAAACTCCAATAGCCCCTTTTTGAAATTTCTTGAAAACAAAAACAATCCTCAATTGTGATTTATTTTGTGAGAGAGTAATAATTAACTTTTAACAACGTGCTTAAAGCTTTAAAAAAAGCACAAAAGGAAAAATATTTCTAATTTTAGAAAATTTTACTTTTTTCACGTTCGAGATAAAACATAAAATATGGAGAATTCGACTAGACCAGACCAGACTCTAAGTTACCTAGACCAGACCTAGGTAAGACCTAGACCAGATTCTAAGTAACAAACTTAGAATCTGGGATATTTTAACATCAATTAGCATACGAAAAAACTGGGACCTGATGAAAAAAACGTAAAATGCGGGAAAACTTAGATTGGTGAGATGTTAAATCGGGGTTTCACTGTAGATAGCAAAACTTTTAACTTATAATATGACAGAATAACGATAAATGATGAATTCTTGAAATTGTTTTAAATGTTATCCTTTTTTAATACAAATGATGAATGGCGAATTCTTGAAAATTATGTGAACACTTCACATTTATTCATGTGTGTGAGTATATTTAGAAATAATAAGGGACATTTAAGTAATCACAAAATATTAAGCAAACATTACAAATTTACATGGGTAAGCATAAATGCCTCAACTATTTTTAAAACTCTTTATTAAGAAACAACTTAATTATTTTATTTTGAATGTGTGTATCGTGGGAGATTGTAACCCCCGCCCCTACAATTTCGTCACTGAAGCAGTGCTCCCGTCAACATGTTCAAAAGCAAAATTAAATTATCTATCGATCGATTGAAAGTTAATTAAGTAACAAACTTAGAATCTGGAATATTTTAACATAAATTAGGATACGGAAAAACTGGGACCTGATGAAAAAAACGTAAAATGCGGGAAAACTTAGGTTGGCGGGACGTTAAATCGGGGTTTCACTGTAGATATGAAAACTTTTCTCTAATAGTATGACAAAATAACGATAAATGATGAATTCTTGAAATTGTTAGGAATGTTATCCTTTTATGCTACAAATGATGAATGGCAGATTTCAACTCTCTCAAAAAGTATAATATCTACAGTGGCGTGCAAAAGTTTCGGGCCATCCTATTTTTCATACACATTGCACAGAAATACGATGGTGAAAGAAATATAAACGATCAATTATAGTAGATATTCACTTATATTTGAAAAGAATGAGTTATATACATTGATATTACTTTCAAATATTTATTTATTCAACATTTTTTTATTAATGACTGTGCAAAAGTATCGGGACACATACTACTTTTAAAAAAAATAGAAAGAAATAAAGGAGAATTGGGGTTAAATGTCTTGTACTCCTTCACTCGACTCAATACTTTGTTGCCATGCCCTTAGCAGTAATGACTGCAGCACACCGACGAGGCATTGAGTCGATTAACCGCGAGATTCGTTCTTTCGGCAATTTCTCCTACTCTTGTCTCAAATGGTTCCACAATTCTGGCTTGTTGGAGTGATTTTTCGTTCCAACACGAAGCTTTAGGTCTTGCCACAAGTTTTCAATTGGATTTAAGTCCGGTGACTGCGATGGCCAGGCTAGGAGGCGGACTTTTCGGCTCTGAAGAAATTTTTTCACAAGACGCGAAGTTTATTTTCAATGGTTATCTTGTTAAAAAAATCCAATCACGAGGCAAATTTTTCGTTGCAAATGGAAGCATATGGTCTAGCAGAATATTCTTGTACATTGCAGCCTCCATATTGCCGTGAATTTCCAACAGCGGACCGACGCCATCAGCAAAAAATTCTCTCCAAACTTTGATGTTCCCACCACCGTGTTTAAAGTAATAGTTTGATACCTTACTTTATATCTGGTACTTGTTGGAGGTCTTACGTATTTCCCACCATCACTTCCAAACAATTGAAATTACAATTCATCAGAAAATAGCACTTTCCACCAATCCGACGCCGTCCAGTTCTCATATTTTTTCGCAAAGTCCAACCGAGCCTTCTTATTCTTTTTGCTAATTAATGGTTTCTTGACGCCAATCCGTCCAATCATCCCTACAGCATTCAGACATCTAGACACTGTACTCTGGCTAACATCGGGTAGATTTTCACTTCGTAATTCTCGTGAAATATCGGCTGCGCTTTTTCGAGGATCCACAACACACATTCTTCTTATAATTTTGTCGACACGACTTAAAGTTTTTCGCGGATTACCGCTCCGTTTTTTATCACACGGTTAGTTAGTTGTTTTATACTTAGAAATAATACGATTAACAGTACTTTTACCGACAGATAAAGCCCTTGCAATGAAACGTGAACTTTTTCCTTCTCAAGAAAGTTTCTCCACGATTTCTTGAACCTGAATATTCGTGTGTTTCTGCATCGTCGCCACAAGAAGACTAATTTTCCTTTGTGTAGCATGTTTTGAAACCAGCGAGCCTAAAATGTAAACAAACCGGGAGTACAGAGCCGCGGCGAGTAGTGGCTCAATATTTTTGCACACCGGCGAAAGTCATTTTACGTAGTACACGTAGAATATGCTATGAACCAATGTAATATTTGATGTTTCTGTGTATATTCCAACTCTCTCATATATTTTAGACAATGATCGAGTGGAGGAATAACATTTTTTAGAAATCATATGGAAAAATCAGAGTGGCCCGAAACTGTTGCACGCCACTGTATATTTTAGAATACATACCATTTTAACGCATTTAATTAAGAATTCTAGAATTTAGGTTGAAAATAATCTGTAATAGTGGATTGGTTTTTTAGTCATGGAGTTGAAAGTGAATGCTGAATCTTCCAGTATTGAAATGCCTTGCAAGTTTGTTCCCTAGTCCTTATGGGAAAGAAAATATTTTCCACTATTTGTAAAATATCCACTATATGTAAGCTGTTCCATCCAATAAGAGTACAGTTCATAGCACGCAATAGTGACTGCTAACAAAATTTTCCTTAGACTCGAAGTGTTGGAGCTTTGTTGGTTTATAAAATGGCAAAAAGAACGAACTTCTCCAGTTCCATACTGGAAACGATCGTTCTCACACCTTGATTAAACTCGAATAGCCCCTTTTTGAAATTCCTTGAAAACAAAAACAATCCTCAATTGTGATTTATTTTGTGAGAGAGTAATAATTAACTTTTAACAACGTGCTTAAAGCTTTAAAAAAAACACAAAAGGAAACATATTTCTAATTTTAGAAAAATTTTCTTTTTTCACTTTAGAGGGAAAACATAAAATATGGAGAATTCGATAAGTAACAAACTTAGAATCTGGGATATTTTAACATCAATTAGGATACGAAAAAACTGGGACCTGATGAAAAAACGTAAGATGCGGGAAAATTTAGGTTGGCGTTACGTTAAATCGGGGTTTCACTGTAGATATGAAAACTTTTCGTTTATAATATGACAAAATAACGATAAATGATGAATTCTTGAAATTTTGTAAATGTTATCCTTTTTTAATACAAATGATGAATGGCGAATTCTTAAAAATTATGTGAACACTGCATTTATTCAAGTGTGAGTATATTCAGAAATAATAATGGATATTTAAGTAATCACAAAACATTAAGCAAGCATTACAAATTTACATAAGTAAAATGCATAAATGCCTCAGCTATTTTTAAAATTCTTTATTTAAAAACAACTTACTTATTTTATTTTGAATGTGTGTATCACGGGAGACTGCAACCCCCGCCCCTACAAATTCGTCACTTTTCTAGAAAAAATTATTGTATTGAAAGTTTTTAAAGTAGTACAAAATATTTTGCTTGTCTGAAGGTAGAAAGAAAAGCAGATACTTATTGTAAAAGAAAGTTGAAATTAATACATTAAAATTTCTTCGGAAAACGGTTTTTTTTTTTGTTAACTTTTGGAATAGGTGTTCGAAAATTTTCGGAAATGTCGAATCATAATCAGCCACTTAGTAAACATTATTTGCTACTGATGTAAACTTTTGGTAATTGCAACTTTTAGTAGATTGCAGCAGAAACAATATAACCCTGCTCATAACAATGAAACTATCTTCAGACAATGGTATAGTTTTCAGCTTAATATCATGTTAGGACCATTAAAACATAAATTTCATTAAAATAAGCGATTAAATCTGAAAAAAACCTTTCACAAAAGGGTAAATTTCTCATCGAGGGCAGTTGAAATACTGGGATTGTCGTTATATGCATGGCAGGCGAAACACACTCGACTCATGTGTGGCTCAAATCATGTTTACGTTTGTTTGTTTGTTTGTTTGTTTTACGACCATTTCAGGTCACATAAATATTCGAGTTTATTTGTTATTCTCAAGGATATGCTTCAAACTCTCGTCTAATATGACAGATAGAACAAGACAGCACAACAGATTTTAATATACAAAGAAGGAAATGCACCCAGGGCAAAGGTGGGAATCGAACCCACGCCTCTTTCTCTCCGCCCAGGGAGGCACCGGAGCCAGTCGATTTGACCGCTTAGCCACTGAGGCCCCCCATGTTTACGTTTAAATTACATTCAACCGCGGGAATCCTAGTTATCTTCACTTCAATTCTTAAATAATTCGAACGAAGTAAAGAAAAGTACTGGGGGATTAATATTTCAATTGTTAAATAAAAAGAATATTAGGCCGAATTTAAAAAAAAACGGCTTTTACTTGCAAAGCATCAGGCTGTAATAGAATTTTGTGCCAATTTTTGTAATCGTACGTTGTGCAGATTTTGCTGTAGAGCGCGCAGCCACAACTTCAAAAGTTCATTTTATATATATAAATCAATTGCTATTTTTGTGGAGTATATAAAATGGCTCAAAATTAATTTTTAAGGTTATTATTGGTTCATTGATCTTTTTAAGTTAAAAAAAGAAACAATGAAAATAATGTTTTGACGAAATCTTCCATTTTGTTAGTAAAGGGAAGGGTTTGCTAATCAGTTTTCAAAAACCTTTTTCTCACTGCAATTATTTATATGTAATAAAAATATAAAAATATTTTGTGAGATAAAGCTCAGTCGAGTTAAAATGAAATTTCCTAACTTAAGACCTGTAAAAAAAATTCTTTTAAAACAGTGCGATGACAAACTATCAGCAGGGAATGGGTTGAAAGTATCATAATAGTTGCCTGAGTGATCTTATGATGCAGTAGATGCAATTTCGCTGCATCATTAAGTGTTAGGATGCATTCACACCAAGGGCGACAAAAAAAATTCTTTTCTCGTCTGCGCAACCGCAGAGCATATTTTTTTAGAGGCAAAAATATGTTCTGCGGTACCACAAACGAGAAAAGACAAGTTTTTTTTATATTTGCGCCTTTGGTGTGAAAGCACCATTGGCATCATGAAAGCACCGTTAAACTAGTAACTTTACAGTAAAATGCCGCTTTGCTTTAAAAACAGATGTAACCGATAACAGCTTTAACATTGGAAAACAATATGCTGTTTAAAAGTAATAATATATAACGAAATAAAAACTAAAATTGACATGCAAACAAAAAAATCATAAGAAAAAAAATCGAGACATTGATGTCAATATTCACTTCAAAATAGGCTGCTTTTAACCCTACACTGCGCACTTTTTTTTTCTTTGTAAAATATTTTTTTTTGTGTTTGTTTGTGCTAATTATAAGTGGGAAAAATACTAAAAAAATTCTTATTTGATTCGGAAAAGTAGAATTCGAGAAAAATTGACATGTTGTTTAAAAACAACACTGCGCATTTAGGGGTAACAATAAGAATTTTTTTTATATGCTCATTTTAACAAATGAAACACATTCAATAATAAATAGGCATGCATTATAATCATAAAATAGCACTAAAATATGAAAATGTATTAAAATAATTTATTTTATTATTATTTATAAATTTATAAAATTTATTAAAGGAAAAATTTGCAGATGTAACTAATAATGCATGTTACATGTGCAAATTTTTACTTTGATTACCAATAAAGTTTAATAATAATTTCACTAAAGGATTTTAAACAAGAGACCAAACATCTGTAGGGGTGTCTATGCGATGATGTTCGTTTCTTCTTTGGTTGAGCGTGAATTGGTTTTAAGCAAAATTCCTAAATAATAATTCAATCGACCACTTTAAGCTAATTTGTGAAATATTTAACAATAATCTTCTAGAAGACACTAAATAAAGTGAAATAGAACAACCTGTGACATCTGTTCTTGTTTATACTGCGAATAATGCAGGAGCATAAAAATTGCCCCCGAAAGCGCGGTGTTGTTTTAAAACAACAAGTAAAAAAGGCGCCTTAATATATATTTTTCCCGATATTTTTCGGACAACTTATATTTATTTTATTTTAAAACTATGTAAGCAACTAGAGACTATTTTTTTAAATAAAATTGTTGCTTAAAATTTGTAGAAAAAAAATTTAAGAAGTTACTGTATTTTACGAAATCAACATGTCTGACGATTTTGTGAAAAAAGATGAACTTTGTGCTCAGTTTACAAGATCTAGGGGAAACTATTAACTAACATGATCACACATACAAAATGAAACGAAAGAATGCGCCACATGTTAAAAATATTACAAAATAAAAGCTTAGTGAACGAAAAATGGAGGGGTTCTTTAAAAACAACACGGCGCAGTGTAGGGTTAAATTTCAGTGCAATCCATCTTTCCGATTACGCCCTTCACCATTACCAGGGGATCTTGTTCAGTTACTACCCAGTTACTGGGTAAGTCCTTGAAACTACACTGCAAGTAGTTACTTCAGTTACTACTTGCAGTGTAGTTCCAAGGAGACGCAGTAATTGGACATTTTAAATGTTGATTTTGATGATACAATCCCATAAATGATAGTTATCGAAAACTTCATGAAGGTGTGACCATAATACATTTGCCATGCAAATAAATATTAAGACGAAAAATTCATGCAGTATGAACAAGAGTTAAAAAGTATTGGAGTCAACCATTTTTACCCTTCCAGAAGAAGCTGAATGAATAAATAAACAAAATATGTAATACATAAAAGATAAACATGAGAAAGACGTGCTTAAGGCAACAACACATTTCCAAACGATAAATTGAGCAATAAATATGCTTATTATGTATATTATCTACTAAACTAAAGATGACAAGTGATTTTTGAAAAGAAAAAAATGGCAAGAGTTTAAAACGTAGTTTTTTAATAAACAATTATCTGGGAAATAATGAGTTTACATTACGTAATTAAAAAACATTGTGGGGTAATAAAAACCGATCTTGCGAAGCATTTGCGTTACAAATCATGCTAGCTCTTTCTTTGAGGCTTGTATAAATCGTAACAGGATATGTTATAAGCAAATATTGTGAGCTAGTAGCAGTTTCCTTAGTCAACAGCATGCAAGATTTTAGGCGGAACTTTGCGAACAGTAGTTGTGTTCATGACATAGCAACTGTTATGATGAACAGTTTTTAGTTCGACTACTTTGGTTTAAATTTACTTTTATTATCTATATTTATACTTAAAAATAATTAAATAATAGATGTGGCTGCATTTAAGCATTATATTTTAACACATTAAATCTTGTAAATTTAAAAGGAAAAAAATCATACAGAAGAAAAATGAAATGATAATTATCTATCTATCTATGTATCTATATCTATATAGATATATAATACTTATTTCCTTACCCAACTATCATCATAACTTTCAGTTTCAAAAATCTGTTACTTCATACGAATTTACAGAATTATTTTGGAATATATTTTTACCGTTAACTAGGAACGTTTAAATTTAGGCGTTTATTTTGGAGAACCTAAATACAATATTTTATTTTACTCAAACAATATACTTAAGCATCTCTACGAAAATTAAATGTGATATTTTTATCATAAAGTCTACGAATAATACGAAGTCATTTGCTCTCAACTGATAATTCTATGATATTCTGCAATTTTAATTTGCATTTAGTGCACTACTCATACACAGTTATTTTTAAGTATCATAAAGTATAATTTAAGAAAATATACTGAAACTTTAAAAAAATAATTATCATAAATAATAAAGTCTTGAAATTTTACTTTGTGAAACAGGTACATTTTGAAAAATATAAACAAAATTGGTACGGATAACCGATGTAATTTAAAAATATATTTTGTTATTATAGCGGCTTAACATTTTAAACCACTATTCACATTTTTTCCAAATAATTTTTAACATATGAAAAATAATATGTTCTTTACAGCCTCCATCGCTTATGGTAAATTTTTAACATGGCTGATATGAAATAGTGATAACGATTTTATATTTTTATTGACAACGCTTTATACTCGCTTCGATTATTAAAAAACTGACTCATGCAAAAGTAGAATTTTTGTATCGTTGTACAAATTATGGGGAAAACGTAACAGATTTTGATACATGCCATTTATTTTTAATATCTCCTTATGCATGCAATGAAAATAAAATTGTGAAAATCGCTAGTTTTGCGTTAGAACCTCAAAACACATCTTCAGTAGGAGATTAAATTTAAAGCATAGTTACTTGTTATCGAGAATGAATTTCTAAGGAAATTCCGTAGACGTGGATATTTGAAGTAATGAAAAAACAAGCATTGAAATTTTAACTGCTGCTGGTATCAAGCTTTTCTGCTTTTCAGAAAATAAATAGACTTATTTTTGCGAACCTATAGCTAAAATGTATTGTCAGACATTGTATGAAATTGTGATCAGTTTAATATGTTTTATATGTATTCATTTATTTATTTATTTATTGATTGATTGATTTTCGTTAACAGAAGTAAATCTGGATTTTTAATTTTCCTGAATTACATTTACCACTTAGTATATCTTATTATGTAAAGTCAAACAAAAGTTTTTTTTATGATAGCAAGGTATATGGTATCACATTTTATGATAGCAATACGTTGTGTATAGAGCATTAAATAGACGTTCGTTAAAGTAAATTTAGCGCATTGGTTGCAGTTCGTGTGACAGCGGTAAGTAAGAATTCGTGATTTGACTCGAACTTGTTCCATTCCTAATATTTCTTTCTAATGGGCTGCATTTGGCGTACCGCTATTGTAGACGTGGTGCGTTTCCCAACAATTGATACCCTCTCTTTCAGCAGCACCACAATGGGTGTGGTACCATCGCCGTATGAAAATTTTGACGCCCAGTTTATTAAACTAAAGGGAAGCCCCCTGGGCTCTAATAATGCGAATTTGCACTCGTAGCTTAATTTAGCCGAGAAGGTCCAAACCAAATAGATACTGAAGAGATATTTTACGTGCCGGATATGGCATGTTTTCAGACAATGCATCTTGAAAGCCCACGGACATGGCCAGGTTTGGATCCGCGATCTTGGGAGTACGAGGCCCGCGTCTTACCACGACGCCACCTTGCAAGCATATTGACTGATATTACTCATTATATTTTTAAACTATCACTAAAAACTACAAATTTTAATTTAACTTTTAAAAATCTTAATCAGAAAATGCTTATTCTTTCCGGTACAGCTTGATTTTAGAATCAGTTGTATTGTTAACGGTGATCCAATGCAAAGAGCTAGAATTAATCAGTAATCAAGATTTTACGAGGAAAGCAAATAGCCGTAAGAAGTAATCAATTATGAATAAAAACTATTATCAAAATCGTTTCCATAAACCTCAAAGACCAGCTATACATTTAAAATCTAAGATAAAAATTGGTTCTGAAGTGGAACCTTTTTATTTATTGATTTATATCATTTTTTATTTATTTTCGCAAATTTCAACATTGTTTTGAACAGTTAACCAAGTTTCTTAAAGTTTCATTTTTTTTCCGTCAAACTTTCAACCAGATTTTAAAAATATGTTTCCGAAAACAAAATTTTGAAGACGCTATCATGAATAAAATAATCTCTAAATCCGAGTCATGCTTGTGATATGCAGATGTTATAAAGAACTATTAACACTAAACCAAAAATGTGTTTTAACCCTTTAACTTTCAAGTTATTTTGATGTTTTGGGTACAAATAGGATCAATTTGTTTTATCGCAAAAATCAAATGTTTAGTACAAAATAAAATATACTTAGTAGTTAAAAACTGATATTTTGAATTACAACATTTTAAGGTTTTGTAGACACTGCACATTCGCATGAGGCGGCTGCCACGCAGCGTAGCAGTGGTAATGCTTGCTTCTAGTGGAGCATTATATTCTTAAAATTAAAAATAATATTTAATAATTATTATTTAAGAAAAGGATAACTATTATTTCAGTAATTCAATTTTGTGCGGTATAACTGGAAACACTTTTCTAAACACAGACCAACTCCACAATCAGTGCACCAAAATCGTGTTTCCTTCCTTATCTTTTTCCCATTTGCATCCTTTTTTGATCAACAAGGCTTGACATTTTGGAACACCAATGCTGTGCCCGAGATTATTTCGGGCATGACAGCTAAAAGGCTAATGTTGAGTCCAGGATGTTGTTGAACTTGAGCCTAACAATATAGTCGAGTCGTTCGACTGCATTAAGAAATAAATGGCTGGTAGTTAAAATAAATAAAATTGCTGTTATCCAGAAAGCACCGAAAGTATTATCCTACCACGTCATATTTTGTTTTTTCTTTAAATACAATAAGTACCTAATGAATGTCAGTATGCATGGATAAATGTGCTGAGATGAAAAGCTAAACTACGGGATTCAGCGTGCTAAAAATTGTTCTACTGTCTAATTCCCGTAAACACTTGGATGTAATCAAAGTTTCGCGTGAGTCTCATTAATAAAAGAGGGTGTTCAGAATACTGTTCAACATGTAAATCCCAAATTTATCCCTTTTTAAATTCAAAACTTTGCTGAAACATTTTGCTAATGATTACAGGAAATCATAATATGTAAGATTCGCAAAAGTTAATTTTCTCTCGGTATTCAAAAGCTTAATTTACATAGAAAATGAGAAATCGAGATTTCTCTAATGGGATTCCCATTACAAGCTCGCTGAGTAAATCATTAACAGAAATTTATTCATTTTATTTTTTCATTAACTAAGGTAAATGACCCAGTAGTGGACAGAGTTAAGAAAATTTTCGTACTCTTTTACGTGGCAATTTTTTTTCAAGGGACTTACATCAATATTTGCATATTTAGCTTAATCGCCAACTAGTTCTCAAAAAAATTAATTACCTATAAAATGCCATTTGATGAAAAATTAGGATTTTTACGTCAAATTTACTAAAGTATAGTAATTTGTATCTATAGTGGACATTTATAAGACACGTATTTGCATTAGTAGTGGACAGAAAAGTAGATGAGAAATGACAGTTCTGCGCCCGCAGGCGGATTGCAGATCAGTGCAAGTGCAAGGGGGCGTGGTCGATCGGCCTGCCGAGTGGGGTTGAATAGTAGGGTTCCTGATGCTAACCTCGTGATCTTTTACGGGGGTTATTAAGTAGTGTTGAGTAGTTTTTCTTACACTGCGTCCGAAGTTTAGTTTTTCGGAATGGCAACACCGATTTAGTTTTAGTTTTGATTAAAATTATATTTTAGGGAATGGCAATGGTTCTACCGTGTATTGTGGTTTCCATGTCAACACATTTTTACGAAGAGCCTCCTGGTGATAGAAATAGGAATAATTATTTTTCGGACTTAGTCGTTTTCCGAAGTTATTTTTAATTTCCAACTTGGGTTTTTCGCGAATGGTAACATTAATTTTTTGAATTGGTAACATGTTTTTAGTTTTAATTACAAGGTTTGAAGCGCTTATGCCGTCACCTAGCGAGATAAGTTATTTTTCGGACTTTATCGTTTTCTGATGTTAATTTTAATTTTTCAACTTAGGTTTTCACGAATAGAAACATTATTTCTTTGCATTTGTAACATGTTTTTAGTTTTAATTTCAAGAGTTGAAACGGTCATGCTGTCATCTAGTGAGGGAAATTATTTTTGTACATAGAGTTATTTATTTAATTACATTTTCTTTCAGATATTCGGATTCATTATCTCCAGACCTTAATGTTGTAAAACTTATTCGATCAGGTCGCGATTACCAAGTTTTATTTTTCATTACGTTAGCATTAGACTTGACTGTTGTGTTCTAACGAGAATTAATTAATTTTTTCAATCAGAATTGAATTTCACAATTTTTAATCAACTCATAGCATTAATTTAATCTTAAAATCGATTTAATAATGTATTAGAAACAACTACCTTTTAATTTTGAGCGTATCTTATTTTTACCCTTGTATTTTTTTTTCCTAAAGTATCAAAAACTGGACTAAATGAGAACCAGTCAATAAGCTTATTGAAAAAGTGTGGACTTAATATGAACCAATCCATTTGATCCACGTAATTTACTAAATTCAAATCAATTAAAGGTTTTATAGAAATATTTGAGACTTAGAAAATGGGCATCAATAGGTTTATACATGCTAATTTAACAATACTTTTACAAAAAGCGGCGATTTCTTTTATACTTAAACAGGGGTTTACATCCATTTTACTGTTTTCTATGAATACAAATCAATGAATTTATATCAACTAAGACTATATTTGTATTATAAGTAATCATCTTTTAATCAATATTATACCACTAGATTTTTTTCCAAGTTTAAGAGTTTGCATGAAATAATAGAAATTAGAGTATGTTCAGCAACTTGATTTTACATTTTACATAAGCAAACGTTTCATATATTAAAAGATGTATTTTATTTTTTTTTTGTTTTATTTTTAGATTTTTCATACACATTTTAACGTTTCAAACGAATACAATCTACAAGACTATTGTAGTTATATACATCATGATTAAAGAAACTTTAAAAATAGTCAAGACCATATTAATAAATTTGTAACTGCGAAGCAACTCAACAACCCGATTGACGTACAATACAATACATTTAACGAACATTTCACCTATTCAAAAGAGTTTCAAAACTTTGTCTTTAACATTTAGCGAATTTTTCATTTATTCAAAGAGTTATTTATTTTTAGGATTTACCCAGAACTTATAATTTACAAAAATTTTATGATATACCTACAACCGAGAAAAATATTTAACATAACTATTTACAACACGATTTTCACACATTGAAAAAGTTTATTACTTAAACACGAAGAAACTTTAAAACTATTCACACCGCAAATTTCATGCATTGAAAAAGTCTATTACTCACATACAAACTTAGAATCTTTAAAACGAAGATCGCAGGAATACAACTTAACCCAATAAGCGCCAATGTTCCCATTTTGGGAACATTAACTTCTGATTTTTTTCAAAATACTCATTCCGAATATCATTAGACTGTTATTTTTTCTTCAAACCTCTGTTTAAGACAGCTTCTGTAATTTTTTTAAAAAGCTCGCTTGGTAATTAATATTTTTTTATAAAAATGTTAAAAACCCGAAATTTTGGCTTTTTGAACACAACCAATACACATGCATATTTTTCCTAATAATATAATAATGAAAATTAATTTTGCACCTTAATTTAGATTACAGCTGTCTATTTTATAAAATATCACTGATCCAAAGTAAAAATTTAAGAAAAAAGGTTCGCAATTGACGAAAGAATGGCGTTGTCACATTTTGGGAACATTGGCGCCTTCGTTACTTTTCGAAGCGAGTCAGATTTCAGCATACATTCGGCGCTACACCTGCAAAATAGAACACGTGCAACTTCCGGTGACTAACTGTCTCAAGGTTAGTTATATGTATCGTCGCAGAAGCAATGCGTGAAAATAGACTTCAAAATTGCCCTGTAAGAAATTATAAGGACATCAAGAAAAAAGACCGACATTTGATTCGGTTACTACAAAGTCGATCAGCATTGTGAAATGGAAAGACAACCATGTTGTTTGTTTAGCTTCCCATATTGAACCAGTTGAACAGATAGGTGCAACAAAAAAGTGGAGTACAACAGAAACGAAAAAAAATTGATATAGTGCAGCCTCATGTTGTTGCTGCGTACAACAAATATATGGGAGGGGTTGATCTGCTTGATCGATTTTTCGAAAATCAGGGGCAAGAAATGGTGGTGGCCATTTTTTTTACCAATACATGAAACATTGCAATTGTAGCTGCCTGCTGACTGCATAGAGGATGTGAGGGAAAGGTCTCTAAATTGGAATTTCTGCGAGAAGTTACGACTACATTGATGAAGGAGATAATGAGCCAAAACATTATAATCAATTTCGTCCTGGTCATTCTGGATCTGTATCCCAAGATGTATGCTTTGACAGGGTTAATCATTTCCTGTAAAATGCAGGAAGACAAGCAAGGTGCAAAGTTTGTCTTAAAAACACTCACCTTCTTGGGATAAAATGTAGCGCAATGCTTCGTAAGAACTGTATAGCTCTCTTTCATTCAAAATAATAGTTTCTAAAAAAAGGATGTAGCAATTAAAAAGCAAAAAGGTGCACAAAACGTATACATTACAAACTGGTAAGTTAGATTTTATTAATTAAAATCGTAAAAGCGGCTACTATTACGCAATAAACTACGGAAATTAAAATGTCTAATACAAAATGCATTTGGAATCTTACACCCCCATTAGGCGCCAATGTTCCCATTTTGGGAACATGCTATAACTTTCAGTTATTTATTTTTTTTTTTTTTACAAATTCAAGTGAAATAGGTATAAATACCCTCTGTGCATTACAAAAAAACAATTACTTATCAAAAAATATTTTTGGATCATGTAGCGGCGTTTATGGGTTAAATACGGTAATCCTTAAAATCATAGCTACATAAAACTACAGAAAATAAAAAAAAGTTAGAAATATTATACTCAAAGACATAAAAAAACACACACAAGACGTACCATCTGCAGAAACTTCTAACATTAAAAATAACAATAATTAGAACTTGGAAGGATGAATGCTAAAAGAGCCTCTTAGAAATAAAGATCAATTTTAGCACTTACTCCACCGAGTTCCTACTATGCGAAGCAATCGTTGCGAATTTTCGATTATCCCACGAATATGAACTAACTATGCAACATCTAACAGTACACTTACCGCCATATTCACCGTCAACCTAACTCCACGTGTGAAACCACGAGATCCGTTAACTCGGAGTTGGGGCTCAGCGCTGCGAAGTTAAAAATCGGTATTCACGGAGGAAAATCAACCTGGGGTTTTCCAACCACGAAGTTAGTCAACTCGACGCCGTGTGGGAACGTACGGAGGCCCGTTATTGGTCAAAACTATCACATGATTTTCTTCATGCTTTTTCGCCGCGCAGTGTACATTTCGTTTCCCGTTTTTTAAAATTCCCGTTCTCTGCGATATAGCGATGAATAAAACACGAGGGGTTTTTAGCCCGTTTGAGAAGGTATTACTTCTAGCACTCGTGGAAAAAATTTAAAAATATTGAAAAGTAAAGAATCGAATAAAATTTTTCTCGGAAAATGAAAATATAGATATATTTAACGAATAGGAAATTATAACTAATTTTAGCATTGTAATATATCTCTTTCTGACATTAGAAATGTACCATTCACAAACGATATATATATAATATAGAAATGTATCATTATGAACCAAGCAGTAGTGTATTATTGTATCTTTTAATTTTTTATTTGAATATTCTTTCATTAAATCAAGGCTGTAACCAGGGATGCCCACGAACCCCCCCCCCGAAAATTTTCGCAATGTAGCATATATTCCTCCCTGAAACTTTCTTCAACATAACTGTTTCAAAGCCTCCCCCCCCCCCAAAAAAAAAAAAAAAAAATCTGGCTATGGCCTTGCATTAAATTCATGAGAGTATTTAAAAAATGCATTTGATTTCAATTATAACTATTGTAAATACTTTATTCTTACAATCACTTCGCATTGGCAAAGTACAGTAAAAATTTGGTTTAAGTCTTACAACTGCATGAAACGGCAATTCAAAATTATGTGATTTGGGGTTAACAAGAACCCTTTTTCTAATGCAAATATGAATTCATTAATACAAATACATATGGCGAATATTTTGACTTTTTCAAAAACCTTGCAGTTTACCTTTAAACACAAAACTGCCATTAGCATTATGGATTCATTTCATATGTCTTTTTTTTTTTTTTTTAAAGAAGCTTTTCACATATTCAAAACCTTTGTTAAATTTTAAAAAAAAAAGAAAAAGAAAAGAATATACAAGCAAATGTAAATTGGTCAATGACATAAAACACATGGTAAAGGTCAACAAGTTTATTTTATTCGACATACATAAATCAAAATATTCCACATGAACTTCGCAGGCCCAGAAGTAACCTTGGCAAAAAAAATCAGGACGCATGTTAAATGTTCAGTATATACATGTACACTTTAAAGTAGAATAAAATTATATCAAAAAGCAACAAAGAGAGAGAAAAATAAATAATTAAATAAAAATACTAAAGATATATTACCCCCCATTATTTGGTATTTCTGTTCAATTAGGAATCATGATAAAGTTTCAAAATCTTTAATGAAGTAATAGCTCCCGAGAGAAAAACATTATCGGAAACACACAAAAGTGACAAAGAAATCATTGAACAATACTAGTTAATAAAATTAAAACAACTCTAAAGTTGTATTTTTTGTAAGGCCTCTTCAGAAATTCAAGATCGAGTAAAGCGAAGAAAGCTCTAAAATCTCAACATATTCCAATTTTCGCAACATCCAGTCCGCCATTGCTAATGTTTATATGTACTGCGCATGCGCTCAAACCTTAACTTTGCTCTGGAGCTTGGTTGAGTTACTCGACCTGGCATGGTTTCGGGAACCTGTTTGCGCGTAGTCAAAGTTGATGGTGAATAGGAAATCCGCGGTAACTTCAGGTTGGAGACCGGTTTCGCGTCAAACCATGAGGTTAGAGTTGACGGTGAATACGGCGGTTAGTGAATGAACACAGAGAGAATGCGCTTAAAAAATTTTCATTTACGCATTGACAATCGAAGAATTTTTTCATGCAATATAGCTATATTTCACTTATTCAAACTTACAAGAAACTAATTTTTACAGAGTACAATCTTAGAAATACTTTAAAATTGAAACACAAATTATATAGAACATCATGTACTTACAAGAACGTATGTTTCTCCATCCAAAAACTACGTAGAACTAATAAAGTTTCACTTCAGACTCCGATCAGCTGACAGAGATCAGTGGGTTTTAGTTCACTGTTTCGCCCAAGCGGAGATATGACGCATTCCATGTGACTAACTGTAGAATTCGATGTTGATTTCTCCAATCTTTAAAAAATCTTTCATACACGCAAATACATACATATGTATAAATTTAATAATTTTACGGAGACCTATGTATTTAACTCACCAAACTCAGACGGTTTTCATTAAACGCACATTTTTCCGAGGTATAACTCTTTAATTCATTCTTTCCGAGTGATGAATTTCTTACCTTTAGTATTATAATAGTCAAGCCCCACAATACATTTAACAAACGCTTCATTTATTCAAAGAGTTTCAAAACTTTGTCTTTAACATTTAACGAACGTTTCATCTATTCAAGAAGTTATTTATTTTCAAAAACTTAATTTTTAACATATTTTGTTTTACGATTCACACAGAACTTATGATTTACAAAGATTTTATGATATACAACCGAGAAAAATATTTAACAAAACTATTTCCAACACGAGTTTCATACATTGAAAAGGTTTATTACCAAAGTTCGAAGAAAACTTTAAAGCTATTTACGCTGCAAATTTCATGTTTTGAAAAAGTCTATTATTCACATACAAACTTGAAATCTTTACTTTGTTCATACCTTTAATATTATAATCAAGCATATAACACATTTAACGAACGTTTCATTTATTCAACGATTTATTTATTTTCAAAACTCAGTCTTTTACTTAACTTTCACGATTTACATAGAGCTTATGTTTTACACAGATTTTATGATATACAACCGAATAAAATATTTACACAACTATTTCCAACACAAGTTTTACACATTGGAAAGGTTTATTAGCAAAGTTTGAAGAAAACTTTAAAGCTATTTATGCTGCAAATTTCATGATTTGAAAAAGTCTATTTTTTACATACAAACTTGAAATCTTTACGGTTTTCATACCTTTAATATTATAATCAAGCATATAACACATTAAGCGGACATTTCATCTATTCAAAGACTTTCAAAACTTGCTCTTAAACATTTAACGAACGTTTCATCTATTCAATGAGTTATTTGTTTTCAAAACTCAATGTTTAACACAATTTTTAAGATTTTCACAGAGTAATACAACCGATAAAAATATTTAACAAAACTATTTCCAATACGAGTTTCATACATTGAAAAGGTTTATTACCAAAGTTCGAAGAAAACTTTCAAGCTATTTTCGCAGCAAATTTCATGTTTTGAAAAAGTCTACTACTAACATACAAACTTGGAATCTTTACTTTGTTCACACCTTTAATATTATAATCAAGCACATAACATATTTCACGAACATTTCATCTATTCCAAGACTTTCAAAACTTACTCTTTAACGTTTAACGAACATTTCATTTATTCAAGGAGTTATTTATTTTCAAAACTCGATCTTTAACAGAATTTTTATAATTTACACAGAGTTTATGATACACAACCGAGAAAAATATTTAACAGAACTATTTACAACGTGTCTTTCACACATTGCAAAGGTTTATTACTAAAGTACAAAGAAAGCTTTCGAGCTATTTACGTTACAAATTTCGTGTTTTGAAAAAGTCTATTACTTACATACAAACTTGAAATCTTTACTTTATCTGTCGACTTAAACTTAGACTGAACTCATAAAATTATTGAGCACGAAATGTTAAAACACCATAAAAATGAATAATTAATAAGTATAAAGTATCAGAAACATAGATTCATCAACTAAAATCTCGTTCAAAAATGATAAAAGTTCTGCGAACAAAAATGCTAAAACTGTGAAAAACTAAATATACGTAGTATAACACAACAAAGCATGTAAAAGAAAAAGTTCAAAATTAAAACTGCTTTAATCTTAAAGTTACAATTGGAGACATCCTTCTCGCGAACAAAGAAGTGGCAGCTAACCGACAATGAAGTTAACCCTAACCAAGCACCGATTCCCCAAACTATAGATTTTCCTCGACAGAGAAAAATATATAGTATAGATGGGGAGCCAGTGCTTGGTTAGGATTCCCTTCATTTATAAGTTCAGTCTAAGTTTAAGTCGACAGATCTAAATTTTTTTACGTTTTGTATTTAGTATTTTGATATTTTTGTGTTGCTTTAATATATTATACTTAGTATTTTTACATCTTCATTGCAGGTTTTAGTAGATAAAGTTAAATTTTAACATTTTGAAAAGTGCATAACACTTTTACTTTGCAAGTTTCCGTACTATTATTTTTTCGTTCTAAGTTTCTCTGAATGCATTTAAGTTTTGTCATTGAAGTCAATTTGTCATTTAAGTTTGAAGTTAGCACTCTTTCATGCATTATTGCTTTGTATTGTGTATTTTTAATATTTCACAGTATTAGCATTTTGTTCTTCGAACTTTTACATTTTTCTGATTAAGATTGCTCTAAACAAATCTACGTTTTGATGGTGAATCTATATTTTCAAGTTTTATTTGATAACTCCAAATTTTTTATGTATTTTATTTTATACTTTTACATTTTATGTGTTGCTTTAGTATATTATACTTAGTATTTTTACGTCTTCATTCTACACTTTTTTACCTTACGTTTTAACATTTTGCTAATGTATAATACTTGTATTTTTAAAATATTCGAACTTTTACGTGTTTTGTTCAAAGTTTTTCTGGATCAATTTAAGTTTTGATGTTTTGTACTTAGTATTTTTACTTTTCTAATCCAATTTTTAGTAGATGAAATTACGTTTTTTTTGGAGTTTTGCAAGTACTTACCACTTCTATTTTGAAAATTTCCGTAGTTTTACCTTTTTGTTCTAAGTTTTTCCGGGTGAATTTAGGTTTTGAAGCTTTATAATGGTATAATTGGTACTCTTTCATACTTTCTTGTTTTGTTTTTTTTACTGTGTTTCTTTACTTTTTCAGTTTTAGCATTTTCTTCTTCGAAATTTTACAATTTTGATTAAGATTTCTGTAGAGAAATTATATGTTTTGATGTTGAATCTATGTTTTTAAGTTTTCGTAGATAACTTTGAATTTTTTATGTTTAGTAATTTGTACTTTTGTGTTGCAATTTGTGTTGCTTCAGTATATTATACTTAGTATTTTTATATCTTCATAGTACTTTAACATTTTCGTTATGTTTTTACTAAATAAATGTATATTTGAGGTTCTGTGCTTAGTACTTTTACATTTTTATACTAAGTTTTACTAGATGAATCTACGTTTTGATGTTTTGTACGTAGTACTTTTACATTTTAGTGTTGCTTTAATATATTATACTTAATATTTTTACATCTTCATTCCACTTCATTCCTTCGTTTTAGTTAAAGTTTTAACATTCGTACACATTACTTTTTATATTTCGCAAGTGCATTTCAATGGACAAATCTATGTTTTGATACTTTATACTTGTTATTTAGTCATTTTTATGATGTTTTAACATTTCGTACTTAGTAATTTCACTCGACTTCAGTCTAAGTTTTAGAAGATAACTCTAACTTTTTTTTTTACGTTTTGTATTTTGTACTCTTAAATTTTTTTGCATTTATAGAATGTTTGAACATTTTGTACTCATACTTTTTACGATTTTAGTTTGTATTTTTGTAGATACATCTAAATTTTTTAAGTTTCGTACTTAAACTTTTACATTTTCGTACAAAGTGTCACTTGATGAATACGTTATATACTTAGTACTTTTACATTTTCATGTTGCTTTAATATTTCATACTTAGTACATTTGGTTCAGTTACATTTTCATTCTAAGTTTTAGTAGATCAATCAGAGTTTTAACATTTTGTACGTAGTAATTTTTACATTTTTGCATTAAGTTTTAACATTTTGCAAGTGTATACCACTTTTCTTTTGAAAAGTTCCTTACTTTTACATCTTTGTTTTGAGTTTTTCTGGGTGAATTTGAGTTTTGCAGCTGTATACTTAGCATTTTTACATGTTTTGCTGTTTTGTACTGCTTTTTTTTAACTTTTCAGAGTTTTAGGATTTTGTAGTTAGAATTTTTACATTTTTGATCAATATTTCAGGAGACAAATCTATATTTTGTTGCTTTATACTTGTCATTTTGACATTTTTATGATGTTTTAACAGTTTGTACTTAGTAATTTTACGACTTCATTCCAAGTTTTTGTAGAGAAATCATTTTTTTTTACGTTTTGAAATTTTAATAACTTACGAATGCTTAACACTTTTGTTTTGTAAACTTCAGTAATTTTACATTTCCGTTCTAATTTTTTCTAGCTGAATTTAAAATTTAAAATTATATGGTTTATCAAAAATTTTAGTTCTAAGTTTTGACCGTTTGTATGAAGTATTTTTTTTTTTCTTTTTTTTTTAATTTTTATAATACATTGTTTTAATAGCTTTGTCAGGTTAGGCCTAGGCCGGCAAACCTACGGGGCCTACGTGACAGGACGAAGCGGCCCACACGACAGGAAATGGTGCACGTGTGTCCCCTTGCCCTCAATGTCGGCCTAACGTTTGGCAGCCCCTATATAAGCTGCCTTCAAAAGCGGGGGCGAGAAGATCGACTTTCGCTTGCCTACGAGGTTGCGGTCAGATGAGCAGGAGATCTTCGAATGCTGGACAGGGAGGAGTTGTGCACATCCAGACGTAACGGGAGAGCTTGTGCCCGTAAAGAAATACCAAAGAACTTTAGACGTAACACTGCGCGGGAGAGCTTGTGCCCGTAACTTTGAAACATCTAAGAACTCAATGATGTGGAATTTGAACCACTGTAAATAATATGTAAAATAATAATGTAAATAGGCAGCAAGGTGAATAAATGTAAATAAAGAAATATAGCCAAGAATCGTAACTAGCTTAATCTATGTTTGATGATTTGTCTTTTGAACTTGAACATTTGCATTTTGCTTTAATAAAATTGATGTATATTTGAGGTTCTGTGCTTAGTACTTTTACATTTTTATACTAAGTTTTACTAGATGAATCTAAGTTTTGATGTTTTGTACGTAGTACTTTTACATTTTAGTGTTGCTTTAAGATATTATACTTAATATTTTTACATCTTCATTCCATGTTTTAGTTAAAGTTTTAACATTCGTACACAGTACTTTTTACATTTTGCAAGTGCGTAACACTTTTATTTTTGAAAATTTTCGTAGTTTTACATTATTAGTTCTAAGTTTTACTAGATGACTCTAAGTTTTGATGTTTTGTGCGCAGTACTTTTACTTTTCTTATGGAGTTTTTAGCAGGTTAATAAAAGTTTTTTATTATAGTAGTAATAATAATTGAACTTACAAAGTTAAATTATTATTATCTGTTAGGCTTAACGTGCCTGAATTTTGTTCTTCTTTCTTTTGTTTTGTTCTTCCACCTGTTCGCTCCTTGGTGAGTTTTTGATTTTTGTTCTTTCCTCATTGCCTTTCTTGACTATGCTCGTGTTTGTTTTTGCTCTTTTGTTTTCTGACATTTGTTCCGCATATTGTTCTGTCGTATGTTTTGCATTTGTTTTTGAAATGTGTTCTTTCTGTTTATTTTTGTTTCTTGAACGGTTTGCTATTGTTTTTTCCCTTATGTTTTGTTTGTTTTGATTCTGGTTATGTCTCAGGTTAACAGATTTTGTAATCTACGAATTAAAAAAGTTCGGTTTTTGAACCATTTAAAATTTCTCCAGGCTTGCAGGCGCAAGAAAGTAAGTCCTAAGTTTATTACTTTAAGGTGTAATTTACCGCGTTCTGCTAGGATTGATAAGGTAATCTTTCGTTCTAAATTAGCTTTACTTAGAGCTTCTATCCAGGAAACTAGGAAAAAACTTTCGTTCATTGAACGTGAACTTTATGATTTACATCTTTCTGTATCTAATTCTAACTTCGATTTTGATTCTATTGATAGAATGTCATGGGCAAGAGCTCTTCATTCATCTGACAGTCACAAAATTACTTTAAATAAGAAATTTACCAAGTTGTGTAACGATTCAAATGTTCCTGTTCCGGCTGATTTGCCTCTTGTTAATAGGAATGCGGTTGTAAATCTTTCGAAATTTCCTTTGAATAGTATTGAAATTAATGCTTTGAAATGTAATAACAATTTTGCTTTGGCTAAAAAGCCTTCCTTTTCTGAACTTATTGCTCCGGTTGAAAAAGCTTTCAAATTTAGTGCCTTAACTTCCACTCAAAAAGAGTCAGTTCGGCATCTTATTGCTTCCAATGTTGATTTCAATTCAAAAGTTCCTAATATTGGTTTTACCCATTCTGTGAAACGCTGTGTCAATAATTTAGTCTCAAATTCTGATTTGGTCATTACCAAAGCTGACAAGGGTGGTCAGATTGTTGTTCTTAATAAATCATCTTATGTTGACAAAACTGCTGACTTAATTGCTTCTGGTCCTTATTCTGAAATTTATAAAGATCCTAGCGACAAGGAGTTAAAAGCTATTTCTTCTGCTGTTAAGTCTGTTCATTCTATTCCTTTGATTGCTAAACGATCTGTGATTCCTTCTGTTGCTCATTGTGCGCGTTTCTATTTACCGAAGGTACACAAGGCAGGTATTCCTTTTAGACCAATTGTTTCAAATATTGGGACTGCTCCATATATACTTTCCAAGTATTTAGTTTCTGTGTTTTCTCCACTTAGGAGTCGGAATGTTTTCACTGTTAAAAATTCCATCGATTTTGTTAAGAAACTTCACAACTTCGTTCCGAATAATTCGGTTATGGCCTCTTTTGATGTTAATTCTTTGCTTACTAATGTTCCTGTTGATGGCGCTTTGACTTGCCTCAGGAATAGGCTTTCTGAAATCCATTTTACTTCTGTGGAAATTGAGGAATTAGTTTTTCTTACTCGTGTGTGCTTGCAACAGAGCACTTTTGTATTTAATGGTAAATTCTATGCTATGGTAGATGGCCTGGCTATGGGAAGTCCTCTTAGTCCTATTTTAAGTGATTTCTATATGCATTATTTTGAGGAAAAACTATTCCAGAAATTACAATTTCAATTTTATGTTCGTTATGTGGATGATTGTTTTGTTCTAACGGACAGTAACTTGCTAGGTATTGATGATGCTCTTTCTATTATGAACTCCATTGATCCTAATATCCAGTTTTCTTGTGAGAAAGAACTTAATAGTACCCTCGCGTTTCTTGATGTTTTGATTTCTTGGAGTGAGTCTGGTTTCACTACTTCTGTCTCTCGTAAACCTTTCGCTGTTTCTTTACCTCCTCACAGACTATCGTCCCATCCTCCCAACCAAAAATATTCTGCTTTTAATGCTCTTGTCCATCGTGCTATTAATATTTACTCTTCTCCTGAGCTTCTCAAGATTGAACTCAACTATCTGAAAGCTGTAGCTGTTGATAGAGGATTTTCTCACTTTTTAATTGATTCTATTCATAACAAACTTTCCAAAAAAACTTTTGGTCCCAATCATGTGGTTTCTAGAAAGAATTTGGTTGTGTTACCATTCTTTCATTCTGTCAGTTTCCGTATTGCTAAAATCCTAAAAAGGTTTCAATTTCAAGTCGTTTTTGCTCCTAGTAACAAATTTTCCTTCTCTTCTCTTAAAGATCCTGTCGATCAAATTAACACTCGCGGTATTTACCAAATTAGTTGCCGTTGCGGCCTTTCTTACATTGGACAAACAAAACGTCCTCTGAAAATTCGGTTAAATGAGCATAAAGGTTATGTACGAAAGCAAGAGTTAAATAAGTCTAGTATTGCTCAACATTGGAATTCCAACCACTCTTTTGATTTCAATTCTGGGAAAATTATTCAAAAATGGTCTTCCCCTTTAGAGCTTGACTTTTGGGAAGCTTATCATATAAACAGGAATAGTTCTAATTTGGTTAACGATTCTTCCTCAACTCCTTATTTTTCACAGGTCTGGCATAAATTCCTTTAATTTGTTGTTCTTTCTTGGTTTTCATGTTAGTTTTCCTTTTTGTGTGTCTATTTTTCCTCTCCCTCCTCCTTTACATGTGTAATTTGTTTTGCTTTTTGTTTTGGTATTTTCTGTACTTATTTTATTTCCATTTTTTTCTTTGTATTTTATTTTATTATTTTTTCCAATTTTCATGTATTTTCACATTTTTATGCATGCTGTCGACTTTTTTGCTTTGTTTTTATTAATATTCCTTTTTACTTCCTGTACTTTCAATGGTTTCGTCTGTTGCTCTCTTATTGGTACCTTCCCTGCTACTTCTACTTCCACTTCACACTGCCTTTATTCTAATTCGTTTACAGTTAATTCCTTGCCTATATAAGCTTTGTTTTTGTTGTTTTGTCTGCTTCATTTGGATGTTTTGCATCTAGAAGCTCCCTGTCGCATTGGAAAAGGGCTTCCAAGCAATCTCGAAACATATGTCTGCGTTTTTATGCTCATTTGTGCTTTAAATTAACGTGAAATTTTATTTCTAGTATAGTAGTAGTTGAAAGCTATGTTTCATTATTTCAGTTAGTTATGCAAGTCTTTGAGTATAACGTTTCTAACTTTTTTTATATTCTGTACTTTATGTTGCTAGGATTTTAAGTAATTATATATTTAACTTGAACTCTGTATACATTTGCTTGCGATCTTATTTTCAAAGTAAAGATTTCAAGTTTGTAGGTAAGTAATAGACTTTTTCAAAACACGAAATTTGTAACGTCAACAGCTTGAAAGCTTTCTTTGTACTTTAGTAATAAACCTTTTCAATGTGTGAAAGACACGTTGTAAATACTTTTGTTAAATATTTTTCTTGGTTGTATATCATAAACTCTGTGTAAATTATAAAAATTGTGTTAAAGATCGAGTTTTGAAAATAAATAACTCCTTGAATAAATGAAATGTTCGTTAAATGTTAAAGAGTAAGTTTTGAAAGTCTTTGAATAGATGAAATGTTCCTTTAATATGTTATGTGCTTGATTATAATATTAAAGGTGTGAACAAAGTAAAGATTCCAAGTTTGTATGTTAGTAGTAGACTTTTTCAAAACATGAAATTTGCTGCGAAAATAGCTTGAAAGTTTTCTTCGAACTTTGGTAATAAACCTTTTCAATGTATGAAACTCGTATTGGAAATAGTTTTGTTAAATATTTTTATCGGTTGTATTACTCTGTGAAAATCTTAAAAATTGTGTTAAACATTGAGTTTTGAAAACAAATAACTCATTGAATAGATGAAACGTTCGTTAAATGTTTAAGAGCAAGTTTTGAAAGTCTTTGAATAGATGAAATGTCCGCTTAATGTGTTATATGCTTGATTATAATATTAAAGGTATGAAAACCGTAAAGATTTCAAGTTTGTATGTAAAAAATAGACTTTTTCAAATCATGAAATTTGCAGCGTAAATAGCTTTAAAGTTTTCTTCGAACTTTGCTAATAAACCTTTCCAATGTGTAAAACTTGTGTTGGAAATAGTTGTGTAAATATTTTAATCGGTTGTATCTCATAAAATCTGTAAAACATAAGCTCTATGTAAATCGTGAAAGTTAAGTAAAAGACTGAGTTTTGAAAATAAATAAATCGTTGAATAAATGAAACGTTCGTTAAATGTGTTATATGCTTGATTATAATATTAAAGGTATGAACAAAGTAAAGATTTCAAGTTTGTATGTGAATAATAGACTTTTTCAAAACATGAAATTTGCAGCGTAAATAGCTTTAAAGTTTTCTTCGAACTTTGGTAATAAACCTTTTCAATGTATGAAACTCGTGTTGGAAATAGTTTTGTTAAATATTTTTCTCGGTTGTATATCATAAAATCTTTGTAAATCATAAGTTCTGTGTGAATCGTAAAACAAAATATGTTAAAAATTAAGTTTTTGAAAATAAATAACTTCTAGAATAGATGAAACGTTCGTTAAATGTTAAAGACAAAGTTTTGAAACTCTTTGAATAAATGAAGCGTTTGTTAAATGTATTGTGTGGCTTGACTATTATAATACTAAAGGTAAGAAATTCATCACTCGGAAAGAATGAATTAAAGAGTTATACCTCGGAAAAATGTGCGTTTAATGAAAACCGTCTGAGTTTGGTGAGTTAAATACATAGGTCTCCGTAAAATTATAAAATTTATACATATGTATGTATTTGCGTGCATGAAAGATTTTTTAAAGATTGGAGAAATCAACATCGAATTCTACAGTTAGTCACATGGAATGCGTCATATCTCCGCTTGGGCGAAACATTGAACTAAAACCCACTGATCTCTGTCAGCTGATCGGAGTCTGAAGTGAAACTTTATTAGTTCTACGTAGTTTTTGGATGGAGAAACATACGTTCTTGTAAGTACATGATGTTTTATATAATTTGTATTTCAACTTTAAAGTATTTCTAAGATTGTACTCTGTAAAAATTAGTTTCTTGTAAGTTTGAATAAGTGAAATATAGCTATATTGCATGAAAAAATTCTTCGATTGTCAATGCGTGAATGAAAATTTTTTAAGCGCATTCTCTCTGTGTTCATTCACTAAGTGTACTGTTAGATGTTGCATAGTTAGTTCATGTTCGTGGGATAATCGAAAATTCGCAACGATTGCTTCGCATAGTAGGAACTCGGTGGAGTAAGTGCTAAAATTGATCTTTATTTCTAAGAGGCTCTTTCAGCATTCATTCTTCCAAGTTCTAATTATTGTTATTTTTAATGTTAGAAGTTTCTGCAGATGGTACGTCTTGTGTGTGTTTTTTTATGTCTTTGAGTATAATATTTCTAACTTTTTTTTATTTTCTGTAGTTTTATGTAGCTATGATTTTAAGCATTACCGTATTTAAGTTAAGTTGTATTCCTGTGATCTTCGTTTCAAAGATTCTAAGTTTGTATGCAAGTAATAGACTTTTGCAATGCAGGAAATTTGCGCTGTGAATAGTTTTAAAGTTTCTTCGTGCTTAAGTAATGAACTTTTTCAATGTGTGAAAATCGTGTTGTAAATAGTTATGTTAAATACTTTTCTCGGTTGTCGGTATATAATAAAATTTTTGTAAATTATAAGATATGTGTAAATCCTAAAAATAAATAACTCTTTGAATAAATGAAAAATTCGCTAAATGTGAAAGACAAAGTTTTGAAACTCTTTTGAACTGGTGAAATGTTCGTTAAATGTATTGTATTGTACGTCAATCGGGTTGTTGAGTTGCTTGGCAGTTACAAATTTAGTAATATGGTCTTGACTATTTTGAAAGTTTCTTTAATCATGATGGATATAACTACAATAATCTTGTAGATTGTATTCGTTTGAAACGTTAAAATGTGTATGAAATATCTAAATTAAAAACAAAAAAAAAATAAAATAAATCTTGGAATATATGAAACGTTTGCTTATGTAAAATGTAAAATCAAGTTGCTGAACATACTCTAATTTCAATTATTTCATGCAAACTCTTAAACTTGGAAAAAATTCTGGTGGTATAACATTGATTAAAGGATGATTACTTATAATACAAATATAGTATTAGTTGATATAAATTCATTGATTTGTATTCATAGAAAACAGTAAAATGGATGTAAACCCCTGTTTAAGTATAAAAGAAATCGCCGCTTTTTGTAAAAGTATTGTTAAATTAGCATGTATAAACCTATTGATGCACATTTTCTAAGTCTCAAATATTTCTATAAAACCTTTAATGGATTTGAATGTAGTAAATTACGTGGATCAAATTTATTGGTTCATATTAAGTCCACACTTTTTCAATAAGCTTATTAATTGGTTCTCATTTAATTCAGTCTTTGATACTTTAGGAAAAAAAAATTACAAGGGTAAAAATAAGATACGCTCAAAATTAAAAGATAGTTGCTTCTAATACATTATTAAATCGATTTTAAGATTAAATTAATACTATGAGTTGATTAAAAATTGAAATTCAATTCCTATTGAAATAATTAATTAATTCTCGTTAGAACACAACAGTTAAGTCTAATGCTAACGTAATGAAAAAAAAAAAAACTTGGTAATCGCGACCTGATCGAATAAGTTTTACAACATTAAGTTCTGGAGATAATGAATCCGAATATCTGAAAGAAAAGGTAATTAAATAAAATACTCAATGTACAAAAATAATTTATCTCACTAGATGACAGCACGACCGTTTCAGCTCTTGAAATTAAAACTAAAAACATGTTACAAATGCAAAGAAATAATATTACTATTCGTGAAAACCTAAGTTGAAAAATTAAAATTAACATCTGAAAACGATAAAGTCCAAAAAAAAAAAAAAACTTATCTCGCTAGGTGACGGCATGAGCGCTTCAAACCTTGTAATTAAAACTAAAAACATGTTACCAATTCAAAAAATTAATGTTACCATTCGCGAAAAACCCAAGTTGGAAATTAAAAATAACTTCGGAAAACGACTAAGTCCTAAAAATAATTATTCCTATTTCTATCACTAGGAGGCTCTTCGTAAAAATGTGTTGACATGGAAACCACAATACACGGTAGAACCATTGCCATTCCCTAAAATATAATTTTAATCAAAACTAAAACTAAATCGGTGTTGCTATTCCGAAAAACTAAAATTTGGACGCAGTGTAACAAGTAAGAAAAACTACTCAACACTACTCAATAACCCCCGTAAAAGATCACGAGGTTAGCATCAGGAACGCTACTATTCAACCCCACTCGGCAGGCGGATCGACCACGCCCCCTTGCACTTTCACTGATCCGCAATCCGATTGCGGGCGCAGAACTGTCATTTCTCATCTACTCAGAAATTAATATCATCTATTTTATGCTGTTAACTCGGAGAAATAATTTTAAAAAATGCCTGAGGGACCATTCATAAACGATGTCACGCTTTTTTCCCATATATTTTCCCCAAATCCCTAACCGTCTTATTAGTCGGCTTTAGTAAAGAGCAGCAAATGTGACCGTTGTGGAGGCAGTTATTAAATATTATGATCCACGTACTTGCAAAGATGCTCCACGCCAACTTTAATTCTATTAACCAGCACTAGGAACACTGTTAGAAATTTCATCATGAAATTACAGTTAAATGACCGGCAGCAGTCTGTCCATCTAATTCACCGGTAAATTTACGGTTTGGAACATTTTTACGGGACCTAACCTTTTCCAATAAGCTTGGTTAAAAAGCCATAAATACAAAAGTTCACGGTTTTATAACCATTTAAAAATGGTTTCAAAACAAAATTTTTACCGTTTTTGAACCATTTCGAGGCGTAGAACCTTCGAGGCGTAGAAACCGTAAACGAAGCTTGCGGGAATCGAACCCGAGTGTATTTTATACCAACACTGATCTCTAACCATTCGGCCATCTGCATCACGTGAAGCGGCTGTTTATTTATCAATAAATCTTCTTTTCAAACAGGCAAACAGCCTTAAAATTGAGATTACAGTTTTTGATTGGATCTAAAGCCATCTTTGGTCTAAATTTACTGTGTATTGACGAAAATCATTTTATTTACTGCAAAAATTGAAATACAAACAAGCTTCAGCAGCTCAAATTATGGGTTCACTCATTCGCAAACAGTTCGGGAATCCGATGTCTCCAATTTGTGATTTACGGTCTTTCTATTTAGTAACCACTGCTTAAGCCACTTTTTTTTTCTTCTTTTTTTATATACACATGCAGATTTGAACTGACAAATCTTTATTCATATTTTAACAACAACAAACGACCGGTAAGGTTTCGCAACCAAAATGGACGCCGGATTCTTATCGAGCGGTTGAAAATTACGGTTAGTTAAGCGTTCTTTAGGATACACAGAGAATGAACGATTTTTTTCGCAATCGGCGGTTTGAGTAAAATCTTTTTAATTGTTATTCAACTGTTGTAATTAAATATGGTAAAATAACAATCAAATAAATAGTTATTTTACTATTTTCTTACGGAAATTTTTAACAGTGAATCGTTTGCTATAGGTTCTGATAATTTCATTTAAGTTTAATGAACTCGCTTATTTTAGGAGCTTAAAGATCTAAGTGTCCACTACTACAGCAGTGTCCACTATCGGGTCATTTACCTTACTTAAAGTTTGGTTTCAACAGTTCTAATGTGATCCATCAAAATTTGCACCTATTTCTTTACCCTACACTGCGCAGTGTTGTTTTTAAACAACTTTTTCTTTCTCTAAGCTCTTGTGTTCAGTTGTTTTTAACAAGTGGCGCATTCTTTCCTTTTATTTTGTATGTAATGACGATTTTTGTTCGTTCTCTGTACGATTTTTGATTTTCCTTGCTTCAGCATTCAATAAAGGTTTACATTTTATGCATTACAAGGTTTCCAGAAAATATGCCCCTACTATGTTGTCTCTTTAATAATAATTATGTTTAAACTAGCTTTATATTGAAACATATGCACAACTTTCTGAAATAAATGGGCTAAAGGAGGGTTTTGATGAGCTTAGAAGATTAAAAATAAAAATGTCATCTCGAGATCTTTGTCTAATGATCCAGCCCCTGTAAAGTGCATTTCTGCATACGCCACTGTTTTCATTGCACGTTTAGGGAACAGCAAAAGCAGGCACATCAAAGGCATCAAAGTAAGGCTTACTTCCTAATGGAAACGCTTCAAAAAACCGAGTTTCTTTTTTTCTTCGGAGAAAGAAGCATTTTATGCGAATGATTAACATGAAGACCCATCTTGAACTACACGTGCCTACTTTCTCGCATACACCAGCATCAAATTTATATTTTAGATATATATATACTATCTTTCTCATTTAGCTTTAGTTATTAATTACTATATATAACGTTTTTAACGGAACATACATACTTATATTTATTCACTCACCCATCATTCATTCATTTTAAATTGTTTGTTTACGACCATTTCAGGTCACATAAATATTCGAGTTTATTTGCTATTCTCAAGGATATGCCTCAAACTCTCGTCCAATATGACAGATAGAACAAGACAGCACAACAGATTTTAATATACAAAGAAGGAAATACACCCAGGGCAAAGGTGGGAATCGAACCCACGCCTTTTTCTCTCCGCGCAGGGAGGCACCGGAGCCATTCGATTTGACCGCTCAGCCACTGAGGCCCCTCATTTTAAATTATTCATTTATTCACTTGTTTATCCATTGATTGACTCACTTATTCATTCCCTTTTCATTTATTTATTCAATCATTTAGAAATATCCTTAAAAATCCAGATCAAAAAATTTCATGGGAAAATGGGCTCGTTTAGTTAATTTCGTATCTGTACATGTTCTATGTCATAAGACATTTCCGATAAAGTTTGTTGGATCTGGATTTATATCGGCTTGAAATTTCTCCGTCGGCGCAAATGTTATTTTTTTTTAACTGATGAATATCGAGCAAACATTGTTCAAATCAGACAAGAGTAAATTCATGCCGATAGCTCCTTCGAATAAGCTTGTCTGAAGAAACGTGGCTCTTAAGTCCAGGGTTTTTATACTTTGCGTCATATTTTATTGTAAGCAATAATGTTAATTTTTTTTAACTGTTCAAAATTGAACGAAAAATTATTCAATGAAAATATAAATAATATAAATGAGATGTCTTCACTGAGATCTTTTGAATGCAAAAAAAAAAAAAACTTTACAATTGGACAATTCCGTCAAAAGTTGTTAGGGGGTACAGACAGGCCGCAAAACCCTACATTCATTTTTGTTTTTTAAATTTTTCTATCTTTCATCTAATTACCTCACTTATTTTTGACTTTTCTTTAATTTTCACGATACTTTTACAATACATTATGAAAAGAAAGTGCGGTTGTAGCGTGATAGAAGCTGTAGTAAAATAGTCTACAGGATTGTCCTTTTTGATTTATTTCCACAAACACACAATACATCCCCATATGACATGTAATAATAATCTACAATGGAGTAAATCCCGCTGAAAACATCTACGGAGTATAAAACTCGCTTTGCAAGAAATGATTTCGAAGATGGGGCTCTATGTCCGCTGCGACTGCTCCCGATTGGATCTGGAATCAGACTGACGTAAACTCTCGCAGGGTTTGGCATGCGCAGAGCTAGTCCCCACACACATTATGCTTTTTTTCATCATCTTATCCATTTTTCTCTAGAACTTTTACGAGGAAAGGAGGCTAAAAAAGAGTATGCCTTTAAGTTACTTGTTTATTTATTTTGTCTTAAAAGCATTAAGAACTGCTGTTCCCCGTACATGATATCTTTAAAATGGGTGTTGAAAGACCTTAAAATCTGTGTGAACAAACAATTTATTTTAAGTTAACACCAAATCAAGGGTTCATGAACACTTTATAAATAGTGTAGTTTTTATTAAAACACCAATACTGGTGAATTTTTACACCACATTGACACCATTCAAGAATTATTTTCACTTGTGAAAGCACCAACTTTGGTGTACTTTTCAAAACTTGTTGTGGCAGCGATAGATTATTTATAAACAAACATTTGGTTCTTTTTGTTTCGCCATTTTGTTAAAGTCGATGCAATGGTTGCTGCCGAAACGAAATTTGGTTTTATTCGAGGTATGTTTGTTTTTAATTGCGTAATAAAGACAATTAAGTTAACACAGGATAACTGTAACTTTATGCGTCTGTCATTCGTATTTAAGTATTTTGTTACATTTAATTTATATCTTATGCATTATATGATACATTAAGCCTACTTAGAATTTGTCCTCATTTTAATTCTGTATTTTATTTCTCAATCACCTTTATTTTTCAATCAGTATATGCATCCTAAATTATTTTAAATTGCATAATATTAGTTTTAAATCCTAGTTCTAAATTGCACAATAAAAATGTATTTTCGACACGTAATAATTCAACAATATTCTTCACTCTCAGAAATAAAACGCTCATTTTTGACGATTCTTAAATCCTTAAGGCAAATTTCCTCATTTTCAACGATTCTTTCCTCGCGCTGCCATATGACGTTTAACAAAACTCACTCTCTCAAAAATTTGACGAAATGTTTCTTCCCTCAAGGTAAATGGCGTTTCAGAAGCTTCGAACATCGCCGTGTATGTGATGCAAGTTCTTTGGTGGATGTTAATGCTGCTGCTGGTCAGATCTGAAGGAAAAAGTAGTGAGGTTAGTATTTTTGGAATTGTAAGGATCTGTGATTGTATATTTGTAGTTTAATAACTATATATTATTGAATTAATATTTATCAAAGTACTGTTAGGCCTAACTAAGTTTGCCGTAGCTTTACTATTTGGCCAAGTGGGGAAATGTGGAATCATATTGTATATTACGCGTAAAAATTTAAACAACAATAATAATTTTACATTTCCCACTGCAATGTTGTGCTAATTTTCGAAACCTTTAAAAAATGTATTTTTTGTTATTCAAATTAACCAAAGGTTAAACTTGTTGAGCCTTCAATCAACTTATATACAGTCAATCAAGGTAACTTTGCACCACTGCATATTTTTGGAATATTTGACTACAAATGAAACTGTAGAACACGCTCAGTGCTACTCTCCTGGCAAGGTTATGAAATCACTTTTCTTCTCCTTATTTTAGTAGAAAAATTAGCAACTGTACACTGCTATTTGTATAATTCAATAGTTCAAAAATAATAGCTTGGAAGCTATTTTGGAATGCTGATTAAAAGTTGTTAAAACTTATTATTCTTTTAAAGTAAGTATCATTATAGTAATGTACCAAGATTTTTATCTTCTAAATATAGTGAATTTTTTAGTGTCTGTGATTCTTTATTCAGTAATATTTAGTAAAATATCAAACAATTAAGACATTGCAATTTTATTCCATTCTCAATGCAACTTTGAGCCGTCACAAAGTTAGCCTTAGATTTGTTGTTTACTGATTATAGATATATTCTACATACCAACTAAAGTTTTCTTTCTACTTCTTATGCATGTAACAAAAGTTTGCAAATAACACCATTAGAATGTATGTAATATATTTATCTAGTTTGATTATAAAAAACATGTAATTAAATTGCAAAGAAGCATATACATAACTAGACATTCTATTAAATTTAAGTAATAGGATTTGTGATATTCAGGTGTACACTGAGAATATGTGCAAAGTTTTTGTCAGTATGTAGCGCACATATGACTGAATACTCGAGTTATTTAAATTAAACGTATAGAATAGAATAGAATATAGCTCTTCCCAAAGTGCATACTATTACTTTTGTTTTCTTATAATTTTTGCTTACAAATTACATACAATCATAAAATGTTCAAGTTATATTTTTTAAAATTGTGAGAATTGATTACAGTATTAGTTTTATCAAGGTATATATTTGTTTTGATGACCACCAATGGTGATTTGTCGCACGAAGAAAATTGCCTCCAGAAGATATTACTCTGGCAGGTAATAGAAGGGTTTTTATGATCTCCAACTCTCTGTTAAATGCAAAAGTACTTGACTAAAAGTGTTGAATTTTAATGAGATTTTTAAATGGTTGTTTTAATTAATATACTTGCGAGAAAATGTTTACTTAAATAATTGTAAATTGTTTTCTGCAACTTTTTTTTCCTTAATAAATTTAAAATGGGGATTTTTGTCCTAAATATTGATGTTTTCCTTCTTCTACTCTTTTTTCATGTAACATTTCATGCAATATCATAAATTATAGAAAACGTGTAATGTTGTGATCCAAAAATTGTGAGTTTTTAAGTATTTTTAAAAAAATTCTAGTTCAATGTTGCATAGCTATAATACTTCTTTTAAAAAGGTGTATTCCATATAATTTTTTCTGATGCGTTTTCGCAGGTTAATAATTCATTTTTGATGGTTTTTTTAATTAGTATTTCTTTGTTTTTAATAACTACACTATACTTTGGGAGTTAACATTATTAAAATATTAGTGGGAAGAATAAAAATCGAGAAATTGTGGTGTAAAGTTGACTGTGGTGCATGTGCATAATTTATCTGCATTGTTTTTGTAGAAAGTTTTACAAAGTAAGGTGTTTATTCTTTGAATCTATCTGCTACTTTAATAAAAAAAAATACTCCAAATTTTGAATATACAAGGATTTTTTCCCCTACTATTCTGTCCCCATTGTTTATCACTTGCTCACTTTGAAAAATTCGTATTGGAACAAAAGTTATCGCTAACAAAACCAAGAATCAGCTGCTGGCCCCACACAGCTGTTCGTTTGTTTACATTTCGATGGCTTCTATTTTGTTTTCTCTCTTTGTCAGCGCTTTGTCAAAAAGAAGGGCTAAGACTGCAGCCAATGGGCTATCCAACTAAAGAAGGGTGTGTCTATACACCTGGTGTATTTTAGTTATGTAAGTGTACACAATGTTTTAAATATTTGGTTGTATAAGGCAAAGTTAACTTTGAAGCTGTTTTTCTCAAAACTATTTTTTGACTGTATTTTTTGATTTGTGCACTCAAATTTAAAAACTAATTATCATAGAGCCTTAAAATTCTATATACTACTATTTTTCACGGATATCTCTATGCTGTACCTAAATTTGCATTCATTTCTGTCATAGAAATCTTTTTTAAATTTAATTCTGAAATTTTCGGCAAATTTAGTAAATTACTTTCAAAGTGCTATTAATTATGTTAATGAGTTTGAATACACATTTACACTTAGGTACATTTTGAAATATATAAGTGTAAGAGAAAATATCTGAAATATAAAAGATATATTTTCAATAGATTTTTCAAAGTCTTGCACACAAAATGCATACCATTTTATATTGTCTTTATTGTTGCTGTCATTTAATAAATTAATATTACTATATATATATATTTGAACATTATTTTTACAAAGAAAAAGAATGGATGAAAATACAGAAATTTTTATTTTGGTATAATGTTCATTAGTTTTGAAGCTGCACAGCTTTTTCTACAACTTTAAATCTAATGCTTTTAAGGTCGCTCAACGTTATCCCTTAACTTTACCATATTTTGTTATTACTATTATCTGAAATTAACAGTCAACAATTATAAACTTGTGTTGGCTTTAGATACCCCCCCCCCCTCCCAATATGGATAGCATAAAGCATAAGAAAATGAAGACGAACCTACTTTTATGTGGTAAGTACGGATCGCATAAAATAAATACCTCAAAAGACAAAAACTGTTCAGAAACTGGAAGAGAAATTTTTACAACATATTTTTTTTTTAAATTAAGCATTGGAGGTGTACCGCTTAAAAATTGCATAGAAAATGTGTCAAGAAGTCGCAAAATAGCGAGAAGGTTATTTCTAAGCAAACTAAATAATGAATAACACATAAAAGCATTTCTACATTTGTTGTTGGTGGTGAGTTCTCGCATGAAGTGAGGAAGAGAGGGTGCACTGCTCCTGAGTTTAACGGGGCCCTTATTGGTAGGAGTCCGACCTCCGCCCCTTTTTTTGAACCAGGTCCCAGATGAGAGACTGTCCCCTGGGGGTTGGCACCTCCAGAAGTATCGGTTCACTTGAGTGCACACAGTTCCAGAGCACCCAGCTGCGAGAGATGTCCCCCTTCTTCCAAACACTAACTTGGTCAATGTTGCTTCACTTTTGGTGTTCTGTGGTAACCAAGCTTCTATCGACTGGTCCTTTGCAGGACATTTTTTCATTTAATATTTCATTTTAAACATTTAATAACGCACAAAATACAACACTGCTCGTCGTAGTCCAAAGGTGCATCTTTGAACTGGTTTAAAATCGCTTTCCCTTCTTGAAGATATTACTGTTGTTCTTATGCTTGTGGATTTTTACTTAACTTTATTTATAAATTTCTGAATATTTTAAAAAAACAATTTCTGAAAAGTTTTGAATCTTTTTTTTTTCATGAGTTTATTCTTTATCCTTTTATAGGTAAAATAGATGAAGAAGCTACGGACTAGAAGCTCTCTAATTCAGTGTACTTAACTTTAAGTCCATATGCTTGTGTAATAATGCGTGACTAGGGAGCATGATGAAGTGGGACATTTTGTGACAAGGGGTGGGGGGTCAAATATACTGAAAAAAAGTGTGCCATCATTTATGAATGTTTGCTTAAAACGTCCCTATTTTTTGTTTTCCCAAAAGAGTATGAACTCTGTAATAATACATTGCTTGAAAAAAAAAATGAAGGAATCATTACAGTTTGAAAAAATATTAATTTCTTTAGTATCTATATTTACCAAACTTTCGTATAACTATTAGCTGCAAATTCTTTTAAATTATAAGAAAATGTAATTTAATTGGCTGTCAATGATTTGAAATTTATGAAAAACACTTTTTAAATACAAGCTTTTCTTTAATTTATAAATCAGAATTGATTATTTTTGCTGCCTAGTTTAATTAAATGCGACTTTTTTACAATCACCACTAAGTGTGAGAATTAAAATATTATTATTTCTACTATATATTATGCTTTAGTTTAATTTTGAATAATTTCAGGTATAACCTATCAAATAAAAAAAAACAAGTACGGTTTCATTTCATATTTAAATGGGGTTTTGGGGATTTTTTTAGATTATAATTTTAATGCCACAAAGCACAAAGAGTTGGGAAACTTCTCTTAAAATTTTAACGTTATTCATTAGATTTTTCAGCCCACAGTAATCACATTTTATAGTAATTTCTGATAATCTGAGGCTAATGATAATTCACAGACTCAGTTCTGTTACTATGTTATGTAAATATTCTTAATTGTTAAATTGAAATTAATATTGTATTTCGTAGCTACTATATATACTAAATTTCATGCATCAGATGGTGTAAGTTATATTGAAACTTTTTACGGAATTTACTTACCGTAAAATACCGAACAAGCGCTGCCCCCCCCCCCCGTTTTCCGCGAATTACCTTTAGGACAAAATACCGATTATCATCCCCCCCCTTCAACTTGAGTTGTCGTTGAAATTATAAAGAAGGAATAGAAGAAATAATTAGAAAAAATCGCAGAAACGAAACTTTTTTTTTTACAAAAATGGCGGTCGCAAAAAAAGACCATTCTCTAATATCAGTTCGAAAATTGCTCAATTACGCTCTTAAATTCATTCATAAAATTTTATTTGCATTATTTTCAAAACATTAATTCCAACTTTCATGCTGTGTTTAAAAGAACGCATTTTCAAAATGGCGGGAACCATCATCGTTAGGGTGCGTATAGTCGCACAAGAATTTTCAGTTTTGCAAGTTAGCATAGCAATATCCGATCTAAAATGAAGACGGAAAAAGAAAAGTAAAAAAAAAAATCTTTATCTACATTCAAAGTAACTAAAAAATCAATGATGTGTCAAGAAGGGGAATGAATGTTTTGCATCTGCCTCAGTTGCTTCAGCTGATGTTATTTTTTCTCGCTATCGTTTATAATTCTAACCGTTTTATTTATTATTATATTGGAAAACATGTGAAAGTAGGTTAAATGCAGAGCTGCGCATTCAGCGCGATCCAAATTTATTTGCCACTTTGCCTTTTCTTTTCTTTTTTTTCTGTTTTTATTTTTGAGGGGGGGGGAATCGATCGGAACGAATTTTGGCTAAATAAACAAGTATTAGAAAAGTGTTTACTGTGGTACTGCTTTTCAATGTATCATGGATGGGTGCGTATAAAGATAAACGGTACGTTTTTCCGCTTGTTTAAGCTCCCCCTTCCGCATTTCCACAAATTTCAGCAAAATTTAGGGGGCGCTTATTCGGTATTTTACGGTAATCGTGAACATGCTTTTCCCATAATTTATGGTTTGAATTCCTTTCTTTTAATTTTCAAACGAATTTTTTGTGTCTATACATGTTCCTATCAATTTATATGTTTATACCATAATTTCAGTTTTGCTGTAATGCTCCATATATGCTAGAAAAATGTTTGCCATCGTAATAAAAGTCAAATTTTACTATCATTGCTGCTGTTTTTTCTTTTAAATGTGTTATGAGGTTTTAAAACCCTTAAAACGCAATTCTTCGTGTGACAAATTCATGCATACATATAACCAACTCAATGAAACTAAGTTTTAAAAATTAATTAAACAATTTTCTGAATGAATTAATAAACAGAACTTAAACAAATTGATATTTCATATTATTAAAAAAAAATTGCTTTTAAATTTCAAGAAAATGCTTAATTTAGGAGGAATGCTAACATTTCAAATTGTTTGGAAAGTAAGAATGTTAAAATAAAATTGTGTTAGAAATTTCTGTTACAATTAACCTCAAATAAAATAAATTTAAACTTATATAATATGGCATGCTTGTATAAGCATCATAGAAAAGTTCTTGCGCACAAAGAATTAAAATTACTAATAGTAAAATATTTTTCAATATGATTTTGTTTTGTTTAAGTCACCTTTAGAACATTTATTTAAAATTAATGCTACATATTTCAACAATTAATGCAGCTACTCAAAAAATCGAAAATTTTCAGTAATTATTTGAAGCCTCAAATAACTAGAAATATCAAATTGCCCTCTTAAAAAAATTAATTCAAAATTTTAGTCAAGGTTCCATGACGTGCTCAAATAACAAAAATTTACTTAAAAGTATGTTAATACAACGAAATTTATTATGATTCACGAATCAAAATGACGAAGTATTTTCATTTTAGATGAAATTCAAATAAAAGTGACGAAATTTAAAGACTAGTTAATGCGGAATCGAAATGACGAAAATTTAGTCATTTTGACGAAATGTATTTCATCAAATAGACCCGACGAAACAAGCGAGTAAAATTTCGTCGTTTTTGACGAAATGTGTTTCATCAAATAAACGACGAAGCAAGTGACTAAAATTTCATTGTTTTTGACGAAACGTATGTGACGAAATATTTTTTAGTTTTTGACGAAATTCATTTCGTCAAATGTATGACGAAACAAATTTCGTCATTTTGACAAAATGTTTAATCGGAGCATTTTTCACGAAGCCATTTCGTCAAATACAACGAAAGTTTCGTGAAATTTGAGCATGCTTTTCTGATAGTGTTAACTTATGATGAAATACATTCAGAAAAAGTATAAGTTTATTCGCTTTTTATTAGTGAAGAATAAGAGCTTTCTTTTTTAATGTAATTCTTGAAACATTTTTACTTGTAGAAGAACATTGCAATTGCCGAACTTCACGTTGTGAATAAAATGTTATAAAGTAAAATAGAATCTACATTCTCGTGAAGAATTGTTCATATACTGTGTAATTCTCCAACAGTTTGAGAAATGTTATTTCTATTTTTGTTTTGTTTGAACAAAGCAGCCTATAACAACGTAGACGACAATGAGACAGCTGCTTTTATTTTATTCTTGTTTACTTTTCTAAGGATAATTCGCCGTCTTTGAGATGCAACGCTACAGTGCTGAAGGTTTATTTAGATTTTTTAAAACTTATTTTAATTGGAGCTACTGACTCTTAAGAATCGATTTTGTAATAAAATGTGTTTAATCAAACCCATCCTTGTGCATTTATATATATTAAGCATACTTTTTTTGGTGACAATATCCATCTTTAATTATATTTCAATGATGTATGAATATATACATAGGTGTGGTATTTATTTTCTAGTACCTTTGTATAGCAAGCAGATTTTTTTTTCATTTGGCGCGTTACGTGCTAGGATATAAAATATTATACGTGAAACATTGGCCCTGCAAAAATCTTGTTTAAAATTTTCCTAGAAATTAGTATGTCCCTCTCTTCCTCGGGGAGGTTAGCTAGTGTAGAAATGTGATTGATTCTGCTATAAATATGGGTTTTCAAATAAAAAATTCTATACTATAACATCCTTTCAATCCATGCTTATAGTTTGAATTTTTAGTCTAAAAAAATAAAAGTTCTCATATTTATGATCTAAAGCTAGACATCCTGTATTCTTTTACTGACTTAAATAATGTCCGTTTCCTCCAGGGCTGTGGCGCCGAAGCCAGAGCTCGGCTCACTTTGTTGTAGAAGAGTTGGAGTCGCTTAAAAATGCGTCGACTACTAATAAATATATGCCATAGTAATTGAATTGGAGTCGGAGCTTTACGCAGCCGCCTACGCAGCCCTGATTTCCTCAATTATCAAAAATATTATAAATTCCTCAAAAAAATATTTTTTATGTGTATTAATAATTTTACTTATAACATAACACTTTTTCTGGTACGGCTGCTGGAGTTCATGAAAATTAAATAAATATACCACACAAAAACACAAAACAGAAGTGGAGGCAACACTTTGAAACCAAAGTGGTGTACGAAAACACCACAATTATTTTTGGTGTACTGAAAATTATCATTGGTGTTTGAGAACTAATTAGCATTCGAATATCAGTGTTAAACAAAAAGAAAGTGTAAAATAGTACTCAGTTGATGATCATAAATATTTATTCAGTTTTAGCACATTGTATGAAATTTTCAACTGTTTGGTCTTACTTTAAAAGTTCTAAATGATTCATCAACTTTTCTTACAAATCTGTAAACATTTTATAAATTTAAGCAAGGACAAAAATTAAAATAAGATCTTATTTAACATTTTTTTTAAATTCTGAATTGATTGAGCCTGAAGGACTAATTTGTGGTCCCAGATCGACCTAAATACACTCCTACTAAGGCCAATTACACAGTGCAGTTTTGTGAGCAAAATTTTAGTAAATGCCAAAAAAAGTTTAGTTTTTGTGTTTAGAAAGAATATTCTATCAAATGTAATTTAAAAATATTTTCAAGGCTAAACCAAAATTCATTTTTAAAGTTTTAGTACAGTGATAACTGTTATACAGAAGATACTAACGTGACATATAAGTAAAATTAGAACTACAATTACATATTTACTATATGAAGTACAAGTTTTATAAATTAACTTAAAAATATCAAATACAATGTTAATTTCATCGAATTGAGTACAAAATGTTAAATTAAAAATTAATTCGTTAGAAACCTAAAATCTTTGAATTATTTAACAATTATTTTTATAACAATATTTTGGTGCTGTCCGTGCGAAGACAAAACGCTTAAACTTCTCTTTCCTTTTAGTAGCTATTCTTGTTACACAATTTTTTCGTTATTTTGCTCGATAACTGCTCTAAATCTTTGGTCAGGCATTTATGCTCTAAATTCAGCTCATTTCGCCAACTCTGTGTTTACTAAAATCACATTTTTTAATGAATCAAAAGCTTTTTTCAGTTTAAATAAAATTTAAATATGGGAAATAAATGAAAAACATTGTAAATATCGTTAGCTTCTCTCACTAGTAAATGCGGTAATATAAAATCACACAATGAAATTAGAACTGAAAAATTGTCTTTAATACTTTGGCACATAATAGTATGAAATTTAGCCAAAACTTTTTCCTTATGATGAATAGTTCGATTAAAGCTCGCTGGTTTCTTTTACGCCAGTTTCTACTGTTTCATTGATCGTAGGTTGCTCAGTAAAAGCTGTCAACTGTATTTCTTTATTTGCAACGGGTGTCTGACATTGCATTTCTTCTGATATTGTTGTCAACTCGCAATAAACCATTTTTCCTGCGGAAGTAGATGGTCCAGCAATATTTATCTTTGGTGCCACGGCTAATGGATTTAAGAGAGCATGGCTAGAGTTGACATCATCAGTTACTGATGAGGTAACAGGTGCCTTGGGCTGTGGCTCAAGGGGAGCTTCTTGATCACGAGGCTAGGCAAGAAGAAAAGAATTTATTACATTATTAGGAGCTAAATTTCAAATTTCGTTTATTGTTTCTCTTGCTGGAGTAACATTACAAAATGAAACAAATATTCTTATTTGATAGTTGACGATTATTTTGGCAAATGACAGTGATTCTTACGGCTGCATTCATTGGAAATCTTTCTAAGGGGAACTAGCGGTATTCAGGTTAAAGGTGCATACAGAACAATACGCCAGACACGCAAGAGAGCTTGCGAAAAAAAGAGCAGTCGGTTTCTGCGCATAAAATGTAAAGCAGCAAATCAGCAAATATTGCAGTTTTCGTTTAATTTATCATGTAGTATATGAATTTTAAGTGTGTACTTCAGTTACTAAACATTCAGAAACGGAGAACATAATGGTTTTAACGTTTGAGAAGGATCTAAAAGAAAAATTCTTTTGTCCCTTTTCCAAAAAGTAGTTCATGTTTAATAATTGTTCTTAAGCTAATTTTGCTGTTGGACTTTTTGCAAATCAACGTTTCTGTACGCATTAAATAAGTCATAAAATATTTAAGGGCAGAACATAATTTCAAGCTTTCATTTACTGTTAAATCAAAATTTAATTTTATGCATTTAAACCAATTTTGTTCTCTTAACTCTGCAACAATCAGCTTTGAAAAGCGCAGAATGTTAATTGTAGTAAAAGTGTAAATTGAAACAATATAATAAATCATATATATTATTTCTCAAGGCCTTTTTTTGGTCCGTACGCCATAACTTCTTTAATACTTCATCAAATTTCATGAATGAGGCATCATTTAAAATCTTTCCTTAACCGCTACACCGGAAAAAATATACAATATACAATTATATGCACCGCTTCGCTTAAATTTGAAATTTAAAATCATTTAAGAAGAGGTCCTTTAATGGATGCCATATTGGTGTTGTGTATGTTGACTAGAGGCCGAGTGGCCAAACGGTTAGAGCGCAAGGCTGTTATACAAAACATCCGTGGTTCGAGTCTTTCGTTTACGTTTTCTCCAATTAATTGTTTTGATGAACCGTTGATTTTTGATAAACTGAATATAAAAAGGGCTCTTTTATATTTTATTTGGTGTTTTTATTTTCATGCAGTAAGTTTAAAAAAAAAATAATTTAAGAATATATTTTTTAAATATATATTTTAGGTAATGGAACTTTTTCGTTAGTGTACTTTAATGCAATGAATACTACTAATGAAAATAATTATCATTATTATTGGGATTACTTTATTATTTTGCATATCTAAATAATAGTGGGGGAAAAATTGCAACAGCTATTTGTACTGATTTGTTCAATTACATGTCTTCGTTTGTACCAACACCCTTTTGCCTTTTTTCTATTCTTCATAATGCCTTTTCTCCCAAATTAATGTGGAGTTCCGCACGGTTCGACTAGTATATACTTAATAAGGCCGTGGTAGCCTAGTAGTCAGAACGTCGGACTTCTTCCTGGAAGGTCGCGCGGTCGATACCCGCTGAAGACCCACCATTGTACGCTTGGAGATACGTGCATGTAAAATCCGTGGACCTCACTACCTCGCCCGGTGCGCAAGCAATCCTAAGGCCTCGGCTAACAGGTAGGGGTCTGGTGGAGAAAAGTATATACTTAATCTTATACATTTATAAAAGCTGGAATTGTGGTTTTAACCTTTTTAAGATCGCACTCCGCCTAAATAAATAAATACATGATTGTATTTTTCTGAATAATGCGTTGCATATATTGCGGTACAGTTTTAAGGGTTTAACTTTTTTAAACAGTAGATATTTTTCCATTGCTGGGAAAAGTGGATTCAAAATCCGAGTTTTCTACGTTAAATCTTTCTCACAGACATTCACGAAGAAAAAGAAGAATGCAATGGTGAAATTAATTCTTGCTTGGATGAGAACGCTTATTGATATAATTTTATGCTAATTGTGTTTTTTTCTTATGACTATTTTTGATAAAGTTTAACACCGAAAGATTTATTAATAACGTCTCTAAATGTTATTTCAATATCTTAGATGTACTCTGATTAATAACATTTTTTATCGTATGAGTAGAGTAAAGTTGAAACTGAGCTTGCAATTTCGCAAATGAAACAATTATAAAATGGATCCTAATTAGATACGTCATTTTTTTGAGGTTAAGATATTTACTTTTGCGTTTACACATTTACCTTTCAAGAAATAAAATGGAGGTCCTTTCGTTATAAAATAATTAATGTCGCATAAAAGTAAAATAAAAAAGTAATTACTCGTTAAATTAACTCTAAAGATTTTTTTTTTTGGTAATTGAGCTCTGTTAATTCAATGAGATTTTGAACCGTGTAATTAAAAGATTAATCATGTTAAATTTAATAAAGATAGCTGGAACAAAAAAAAGACACCTCAAATTATTCTGAAAAAAGAAAAAATCCCTTTGTCTGTAAAACAGAATAACAAAACACTGATAAGTTTTTCTTTTCTTTTCCCACGCAAATACGCCTTTCAAAAAATAAATACATGTTATTAATTTGGTTGGTAAGTAGTCTGCAAAGAGAACCAGAACGAAACCCACTTTCAACTTTCAGATAAGTAAATATTTTTTATAGTTACCCAACCTATTTTATAAAGTACAGCATAGTTTAAAGACCGATTTAAGAGCAAAAATACGCACAGCTGCTTTGAAACTCAATGCTGTACCAAATATGTCTCTTTAAAACTAGTTTCTTGATGAATTTCGTTCAGTTTCTTCATTTGTAATCCTCTATTCCATATTCCCCAACTATTTCAGGTTGCTCTCTAATGACAATATTTCTTTCTTTGCTTTAACTGTTTGAGAAAAAAAACCTTAAAAAAGTTATTTTGGCCGAACATAAATAGTCTTCAAACTAATAAAAGATTGGATCAAAATTGAGTTTGACAACCTAAGTCAAAGTTTTGTCAAATTTAAACTAAGTTTATCTTGCGTGCTCCACACAGCACCTTTTATCTAAGCATTTCTCTTCCATTCTCTCACTTACAATTTCGCAAATTTCGCCCCTTTAGCTCTTTCATATACTGAAATTTGACACAGTGAAAAAATATTGCACATACAGTACAAATATAACATACAGAAACATGCATATTTCTTTTCCATATTCAAATGCGTGTTTAGTGCAAAAGTTAAACAATAAACTTCGTATAAAAGCATAATACTCAAACATTTGACGGATATGTCAATGCATAGGGTTTTTTTTTTTACCTGGACTACATTTTCCCTCACTAATCCAATTTTATATTCTTGGTATTGGGACAAAACACACAGAAGAGCATAAACCTGTAAAATAATATTTATTTATTTACATTTACTTAAAGTGAATGAAAAAGTGTCTCATATATTTTACATAATTTTTTAATTTTTAGTATTTAAGATGAAATATGCGTTTAAAGAATATCTTATGGTCTTTATTACTAACGATAAAAGTTAACAGTTATGTTCTTTAGTCTTGTTTTTATTTTTACATATCGTACAGCATATGGCTTCTTTTTAAGTTTAAAAAAATCCATTCTTTTACCCCACAAATATCCAAAATAAGTGCAACAAATGCATTTCAATGTAGCATATATGCAAATTCATTTGAAACATTCTAGTTTTTAGAAAAGTGAAGTAAAAAATTACAAAAATAATACATTTGAGCGCATCCATCACTTAATATCAAACGTTATAACGTACGTACCTTTGGATGAAGTGATTTTGAATTACTTCTAAATTAACAAGAACTAAACTTTCATTTTCATGCATCTTTAGCACTATTATATACAGGGTTCACACGGTTTTAAGACACGTTTACCACCAGTATAGAATACATATTTTTTCCTGAATTAATGAATTCACGATTCCTTACCTAGTAGGTAGCTTAATACGATTACTGGTAAAAGAGTCCTTACAAAAGGGGGCTGTGGCTTAAGAGTCTGCGATCCTTTTATATAGTACAGGGTTCGCACGCATTTAAGACACACCCCATTTTGTAAGGACTTTACTACCAGTATATTAGAAAGTTATTTTAACTCTTAATGTGTTTCACGATTCATTACGTATAAAATAGTTTCGTAAAATTACTGGAGGAAGAGTCCTTACAAAATGGGGCGTGGCCTAAAAGTGTACGAACCCTGTAGTATACTGATCTAGGGAAGTTTCTGACAATTCCTATTGGGAATACAGTTTTTAAAAAAGTAGGATGAAAAAAAAGGCTCTTAATATTGAATGTAAAATATTTTTAAGTCATATGGTTTAAATTAAATTATTTTATTCTTAAATTGCTGTTGTTAAGAAAGTACATGGAAAGGTATGACACTTGAGATTCTGAGACACTCTGCCTCCGATTCGTCTACGGCATGAGGTTGCAGAAAATTCGCCCTATTGCAGGAGTGTTTTGCAAGATCACTCAAGTTAGCAAAGTTGCTGATGATGATTCTGAGATATATTTGATGTGAAAAATTATCCGGTTTTCAACGTTATTACAAATACTTTGGTAGGGGCAAATCCATCAGATGTTTGGGCGTTTATGTTTTTTGCAACAACTACTCGTACTTTAGTCTATGAAAAATTTCACAGATGCTTTGCGTACGGTAGTGCGAATGTCTGTGTTGTTCAACTGTCACTTTAATGTCAAATTGACTACAAAAATAATGATTTTTATAAATTAATGTGCATGAGTATAAAAAAATAAGTACTATTTGATAGCAGGTAGTTCCGTCTGAAATTTTAGACATTTGTCATGAAACGATGTTTAGTAGTTGGTGTTCTTTGATATGAAAGCTACAAAATCTAGATTGAACCCTTTATGCATCATGCATTTAATTTGCTTAACTTGCGAGTAAGGAATCGGTTGTTTCCTACGTTACGTTTTGTATGATGCCAGCCCTATGATTAGTTTGTAAGGAACTAAGGAATTTAAGCTATTGACTAAGGAATTTCCTTGTATGTTTAAGGACGATATCTAGGCTCCTAAAAACAACTCATTAACGTTTATACTTTGTACTCAATTTGAGACCAGTTACTTACATTAACAGCACATATAAGGACATCTGTTACAAACAGAACTGCCAAAAATGGTTCAGTGATCTAAGAAAAGAAAATACATATTATTTACAGCACTAATTATTTCTTACATTTAACACATTTTACTATGTAGGCGCATAAGTATTCTATGATTGAAGAAGTGTTATACTAGTTTGAGACAAATCAAGAATAAAAATATTAAACCAATGTAGAACAAGGCCGTAATTTTGGAGGGGCCTCTTACGAATGGAATTTAAAATAAAACATATTGCTAATCAAATAACTTCCCTCTAAAAGAAAACTTCATTGATATAACAGTATCGTGTCCATTCTTCTGATTATAAAGTTAATATTTGTTACATAATATCAACGTATATATATATATATATATATATATATATATATATATATAAAAAATATAAGTGTATATCTAATGCATAAAAATACAAAGTTAATTAGCTTAGTGATTTATGAAAATAAATGATCGAATTGTTGGTAAAGTTTCATTTTGCGTTGATTTCGCAAGAATCATGGATTTACTAAACCGCTCTTTAATATGATCTCAGCTTGGAAGCATTGAATGGAAAAATTCAAGATAAAGGGATATTTTACACATTATATTATATACATTACCATTCCTTGGTAAATAACATTCAAATAATCGCAAATGTAAACGAAGTGAAATTAGTTTTAGTTTGATTACGAACGAAATAGAGTAGTTAGTTTGAATAAAATATATCAGCTTAGACAAAACAAATTCACATTTTTCAATAATTATTTACGCGAAGGAAGAGTTTTTTTCATTGTAAAATATGAACTTCTCATTGATTTTCCAATCACTCATTCTCTTTCAAAATGTAGAAATATTATTAGGGATTGATGTTTTATTTATGTTAAAAAAATGACAAAATGTTTTTATAAAAATACTTACAGCATCTCTTATGAGATAAAACGAAACCATGACGTCTATAAGTGTTGTCATGGAAACTGCTACCGTCCAAGGCAGCAGAAGATATCTGTTATCCTACAAGTGTAAAAAAATAATAATAATAATAAGTGATATTTGCTGAGAGTTGCGTAAAATAAATGAAAGAAAATGTTTTTTTTTTTATTTTCCGAAATAAAAACCTTAATGCATATTCAAACAAAAATTAATCGTGAATTTTTGAAACAGAATAAAGAAATAACACCAAAAATTATTTTCAATTAGCTAATGAAATTTTTCTGGTAAATGTAATTTATCCTTTATTTTTCTTTAATGTATTTGCGGTAAGTTTTTATTCCGCTGTGAAAAAATGTTGTAATATGCATTTATTAATAACAAAATGGAAGAGTTTAATTTCGAGATGCATTAATATTGTATACCAACAAATTTCGAAAACAAAAACAGATTTTGCGTATGGATAACGCTGTATAGATTTTTTAACAGGCAAAATTTTAGCGGAAGAAATAAAAACAACAAAAAAATTTGCAATTCTACAATATGATATGTAGTAAATTTAAACATTAGAACTACTATGAGGCCACAAAATTATAAATTTTTAATTATTATCGAGAAAAGAACTAAGACATAGACGTTTGGCTACCAGGCGTTAAATATAAATTTGGTTTAAGATTAACGGTTCCGTGTATTGAATTGCTTCTAGTGTTGTCACAACATAACATAGTTACGGCTTAACTTCCTGCAAAATAGTATCGTTAAAAAAACGAAGAAAAAAATGCGTTGTTAAGGTGCAGAATTTCAATACCTAGCATAATATAGGCTATTCCATAGCTATGACTACCACATCTGTGAATGACGCGCCGGATATGACCTGATTTAACATAACGTATGTGCACGTGCAATGCGGTAGTACTACACTGTTAAAAATTTCCGAAAGAAAATAGTAAAATAACCATTTATTTTATTGTTATTTTACCATATGTAATTACAACAGTTGAATAACCATTAAAAAGATGGTACTCAAACCGCTGATTGCGACAAAAATCGTTTATTCTCTGTTTATACTAAAGAATGTTTAACTAACCGTAATTTTCAAACGCTCAATTAAAATCGGGCGGCCATCTTGGTTGCGAAAACTTACCGATCGTAGGTTGTTGTTAAAATATGAATAAAGTTTTATCAGTTCAAATCTGCATGTGTATATAAAAAAGAAGAAGAAAAAAGTGGCTTAAGCAGTGGTTACTTAATCGAAAGACATACACACGTAAATCAAAAATTGGAGACATCGGATTCACGAACTGTTTGCGAATGAGTGAACCCATCATTTGAGCTGCTGAAGCTTGTTTGTGTTTTAATTTTTGCAGCAAATAAAATGAGTTTCGTCCATATTAGTCCGTGGGCCCAATGCATTTATCGTTCAAGTTTGTTCCGATACTCTGGGGGCAATTTTTTCTTTGAAGAAAACTATTTAAAATGTTCTAGTAATTCTAATTTTATTAAGTTCTCCAAAAAATACTTGGCCATAACTTAATAACAAGAGATTTCCTTTTGCACTCTTTTTTTCGATGTATTTGTACTCTGCTCTAATGAAATCATCGAATTATTTTTTGCTCCGCGAAGTTAACCAATCACGCCGACTGTAACATCAGTCGCTGACATCATTGTTTGTAAACAAGGTTTCGACCCTTGCTATCATTCTATTTTAAACTTCATTTTAAAAAAGGCTCTTGTAATCAATTCTTGCGACCAATGTATTTAAATATCGACAAAATATATGCACTGGATTCAAAAGCGTAGGCTATTTGTAATATAAAACAGCATCAAAGAGAATTATTTTGTTTTAAATATAGCACTGGTATGGATCTTTAAAAAAGGTATAATTTTTGGAGACGATCTGTTATCAAAATGTATTTGTAGTAGTAAGTAACATATTTTTTCCTCCAAAATTTCTGAAAATCTGTATTTTTTTTACATCGTGCACAATAAAATAATAGAAAGATATATTATATATTATTAGCACTTGTGTTATATTGGTATTTTACGTGCGTATGGAGCGCTTGCTTTTTGTGTTATATTTGTATTGTACATTTCTAATTCAGCAGTAATTTATATAGTGGGTACGCATCAGAGTACTTACCTCACAGTTGCCTCAGTCCTTGTTGTTTTCCATTTAAGTATCCATTCCGTTATTGAATAAAATATTGCATCTTTTACATTGCGAGCTAAATTTTACACTACATTGTTAAACGGAAATATGTTAGCAAGAGAGAGTTTTTTTAGACACATAAATATACACGCATTTGGCATTGAAATGGGTAGGGGTTTTCCCATCTTATTTAAGGCACTATTTACAGCTTTACGTTTGACACATGTGGTATCAAAGCAAAGTTTATTATTGTTCATGTCCTTGAAATTTGTTTCTGATACCAATAATTCACTTATCGAGGCGAGGAAGAAATCTTTTCTTCCAACATGAAATAGAATAGTTACCCCTACACAGCACTGTGTTTTTTTTTAAACAACATGTCTAATTTTCGTTCATTAAGCTCTTGTTTTGCATTATTTCTAACAAGTGGTGTATTCTTTCGTTTTGTATGTAAGATCGTATTAGTTAATTCAGTTTCCCCTAGATCTTGTAAACTGGGCTCATGCTTCATCTTTTTTCACAAATCGTAACACATGTGGATTTTGTACAAAAAACAACTAATTCTTAATTTTTTTTTACAAATTTTAAGCAACATTTTTTTGAAAAATAGTCTTTAATTGCTTACATAGTGTTAAAATAAAATAAATATAAGTTGTCCGAAAATTTTCGTGAAAAATACATGTTAAGGCGCCTTTTTTACTTGTTATTTTAAAACAACACCGCGCATTCGGGGGTACTTTTTATGCTCCTACATTATTTGCAGTGTAAACAAGAACAGGTGTCTCTGGTTGTTCTATTTCACTTTATTTGGTATCTTTTGGAAGATTATTCTTGTAATTATATAACAAATTTGTGTAAGTTGTTGACTAAATTATTTTTTAGGAATTTTGTTTTAAAATCAATTGACTCTCAACCAAAGAAGAAACAAACATTATTGCATCAAAACCCTACAGATGTTAGGTTTCTTGTTTAAAACCTTTTAGTGAAATTATTAACCTTTATTTGTAATTAAAGTAAAAAATTTGCACATGTAACTAATAATTAATAGTTACATGGGCAAATTTTTACTTTGATATATTTTTTCAATTTATAAATAATAATAAAATAAATTATTTTAATAAATTTTACTATTTTATGATTATAATGCATACCTATTTATTATTAATTTTGTTTCATTTATTAAAATGATTATATAAAAAATTATTAATGTTACCCCTAAATGCTCGGTGTTGTTTTTAAAAAACATGTCAAATTTCCTCGGATTCTATTCTTCCGAATTTAATTAAAAATTTTTTACAATTTTTTCTACTTATAACTAGCACATACAAACACAATTTTTCTTTCTTTTTTCTTTACAAAGAAACGAAAAATTGCACGGTGTAGGGTTAAGGAGCGTTTGTCATATTTCAGTTAGCAGTTACTTTGTTATACCAGTTTATAAAACTAAAAAAGGCGTGACCAGGAATTACCCCGTATGACTACTGCTTATATTAACTCTTAAAACCCAAAATTTTTATAAACGGGTCATAGCGGTTTCTGAAGAGATAAAAAGTGAAAAAGCCGATTTGTGCCCTGAGATTGTGCCCCCTTTAATTCATATCAAGGCCGTATCCAGAGGGGAGGGGGGGGGGGCACGGGCCGGGATTGTGTTGTCCGGATTTCGGGCCTCCCCCTGAAATCCGGAAATTTTTCGCAATGTAGCATATATTCCTCCCTAAAACTTTCCTCAACATAAGTGTTCCAAAGTCAACCCCCCCCCCCCCCAAAAAAAAAAAAAAAAAAATCTGGCTACGTCCTTGATGCATATTTCTCTGGAATGATATAGAATATCTGGGGATATAGAATATCCCCAGATTTTTTTAAAAGGAAGAATATTTTCAGTGACGTAGTAATTGTTAAAAAATCGATTGACATTTTTTATGAAGGGGATTTTATTATTTTTCCTCTACAGAATTAAAAGTTTAAATAAAAATTATTTAAATAAATCATTGAAGTTGCATGAACAACTCAAAAATTACTGTCAATGAACTAACATACCCCCTTACATTAAAACTGCAAGTGACAATTTTTTAAAAGCGTTAACAAAAAAAAAAAAAAAAAAAAAAAAACAGCGTGAAAGCAAAAAGAATTGTATAACTCCAAAGAATCAGACAGTGAACGCGCTACTAAAACGTAAACAGCGGGCCGCTCCTGTTGCTCTGATTGGTCAATTTCTTTTTTAGTGTCGCCTCAGTGCTATCTTTTTCGAAGATCCATGCGCTAACGTGAAAATGAAATAGTTCCTCATAACTTTGGTCACTGAATTAATGGACAATCATATTTTGGAGAACTTTATGAATTTACATTTACCAGCCAATATTATGTTTTATTTTGGCAGAATAAAATTGCCCCTCAAGAGTCGGAACGAAAATTAATTTTAAGCTCTTTTTGAGACTTCGGCCCACGGACTATATACAGTAAATTTATACCAAAGATGGCTTTGGATCCAATCAAAAACTGAAATCTCAATTTTAATGCAGTTTTCCTGTTGAAAAGGAAGATTTATTGATAAATAAGAGACCGCGTTGTGTCGTGCTGGTGGCCGAATGGATTGAGAGCAAGGCTGGTATACCATACACACCGTGTTCGATCCCCCCAAGCTTCATTTACGGTTTCTACGCCTCAAAGTGGTTCAAAAACGATGAAACTTTTGTATTTACGGCTTTTTAACCAAGCTGATTTTAAATGGTTAGGTCCCGTAAAGATAGAAAATTGTTCCAAACCGTAAATTTAACGGTGAATTAGATGGACAGACTGCTGCCTTTCATTTAACCGTAATTTCATGATGAAATTTCTAATAGTGTATGCCAAGTATGACTTAGAGAGTTTATCTACAGCAGTGGTCGGCAACCTGTAGATCGCGACAGCATATTGGACAGTTTATAGTTTTTTAAAACATAAAATAACTTTTGAAATACAAGGCGAATTTATTATTTTTAACCCGTTCAGAAAATGTTTATTAGTTTGTCAGACTATTCACCGGACCTTAAAAAACTTGCCAATATTATGGGATATTAGTCTTCACATTATTAACTATGCTCTTGGTGAGAGAAAATTGAAGAAAACAGCACTTCACATGTGTGTTTTAGTTAAAAAACAAAACGAAACAAAAACTAACAGTTTTTATTTAAGAATCAAATTTAAAAGAAATAATATATTAGTATTGTTTTGATGCGAGTTAACGGTGTTAACATGACATTAGTTTCGAAATTTTAAAGTAGGTATTTTTTAAGCATCAAAACTTGTTCTGACAAGACTTACGCTACAATTTGAAGACAGGCGCCATCTCAACATGCCTTAATAATAGTGTATACCCCCCTTCCCCCGCCTCCGGTCTTCCGAGTCGATCGTGATGTTCGCCGAACTTGAAAAGTAGATCTTTAGTCAAGTTAGGTTGCTGACCGCTGATCTACAGCATGTAGTAGACTATTTTCATGAACTATTTCGATCTTTGTTTTCCCGTGATGCACCATAACATTCATTTGTTATTGTTATTACTCTTAGACCTTGTAGTTTGGAGTTACGAGGATCATTTTTAAATTAAGAACCGTTTTGTATTAGAGTAAAAGAAACTTTTAATAACACAAATTATAGCAAAAACTAAAATATGAACATTTTTTTTACTTTTGAACATAGTCGTCATGAACGTTCAAGCATTTGTCAAGCCGTGGCACCAGCTTTTGGATTCTTCATCAAACAAGTCTGCCGCCTGACTATTAAACCAGTCCGAAACTGTTTCTTTAACCATGTCATCCTTTTCCAAACACTTCCCAATCAGAAATGCCTTAAGTTTTGGAAAGAAGTGAAAGTCTGGGCTGTAAAGCAGATGATTCAGTGCTTTCACAGTGCAAATTATCCAGTTGCGTTTTTTGTTCTTGAATTTCAGCAGGACGAATGTTTTTTGCATTCAAAAACTAAATAACGGCACGCACTTCACAATCGGAGACATTACTGATAGACATGGCGACAAACTACGCAATATAAGCACACAGCCAGCACTGGTAGAGACGTGAAACGTAATGGTGGTTTAGTGGGGGACCGGACAAGAGTTGCTGACCTTGAACTGACGTTACCAGACTGGATGCGCAGACACGATGCGCAATCGGTTCTTACTTAAAAAATGACCCTCGTACGTAGAATATTTCCTTCAGTACCAATAAGTCAAAATTTAGGTCAAAAAAAGTCACTTGTATTGATTGAAGTTAGATCGATCTCTTCTTCAGTGCAATTAAATAGTACTTCCTGGCGAAAACAAACACGTCTTTACATTTACTACTTGAAAAAACCTATAGCATTCCTTACAGATGTGCCCAGCACATAAGAAGACCACAGGAAGTGGAAATGAAGCTGAGGTGGATACAAAGTTCTCCCTCTTTACGACCATCCCGTTTTAGCTTACCTGTCCTTCTCCCTCTTGTGAAGTTGATATGATCTTGTTATCCATATTTACTTGGAAATTAATTGAACTTCCTATATACTACACCTCGTAATTACTTTAACCTATTGCCATAGAGACTGTGATAATGCCGGCAAAAAAATGAAAAGCTGAGTGCCATTTTACTCAACAGGTTTATGTGTATTGCCTTTCTATAAAACTAGAATATGTTTTACCATTTTCCTGCTGGTCAGTTTTGCAAATTTTATACCTGTATGTAGGCAAGTTGTATATGCTCTTAAATTTTGCTTTTGATTATACGTGAGGTGTTAAGAAGGAAATACATCTCAGTCTCGATGTTATTATCTTACTAAAAATATTACCTTATATAATCCTACGATTAATACAACGGAGCAAATGATGCACACTGCAGATAAAACCACCATCACCAAACAAAATCCGAACATGGCTGCAAAAAATACACCAAAATGAATATGTTGCAAAAGAATATACGACTAAAAATATTTCGCTGAAAAAATAAAGATTAATTACTTGAAAATATTAAATTATGTTATTTTTTACCAGTAAATATCCAGTTTCCTTAGTGAAAATCCTGCTTATAAATTAATTTAAAATTTTGATTTGTCAACAAGCTTTATTTATTATCTTTTATTACGAGCTGAGCCTTGACTAAGTCGAAAAAATATCCTCTTATGAAAGACTACATTACCTCATACTTTAAAGGCATTTTTAAAAAACTGAAACTACTCACTGCAAAGTGAGTAACTCAAATACCACAATTGAAAACAATCACCTTAATACGTGCAATTCAACGTAAATAATGAGCATTTTAATTTTCCTTATGTAAAAAGACTGTTTTAAGGACTACGAGTAGAGATAACCACTACATCGTAGTCAAATTAAGAGTTATAAAGTTTGAAACATGGAATAGGAGAAAGAAAAATAAAACACTTTATCCTGGAAAAAAAAAAGTTTTTTAAAGACATGTCATTCATATTACTCTTGGGAGCTAAACAGGGCTTACGTGAGAAAAGATATAAAAAACTGGAGAACATAAAATAAAATTTTTCCTGTATTTTCAGGGCTCGATACTTATGGGTTGCTAACACTTCTTTGTTAGATACTGCTCGAAGATGTTCAGCTAGTTGCAATGACAATTATGGTTTCTACTGGGCCGATCATTTCAAATGTATATGAGGTAACGATGCTATTTTATTCAAAATCTCGTAACTTGGAAGCGTGTGTGTTCTCTCTGCCGATCTCAACCACATACTGTGAATATATTACACGGTTACAAATTTCCGTAAGAAAATAGTATAATAACCATTTATTTGATTGTTATTTTACCATATTTAATTACAACAGTTGAATAACCATTAAAAAGATGGTACTCAAACCGCTGATTTTGAAAAAAATCGTTTATTCTCTGTTTATGATAAAGAACGTTTAACAAACCGTAATTTTCAAGCGCTCAATAAGAATCGGGCGTTCATCTTGGTTGCGAAACCTTACTGGTCGTACGTTATTGTTAAAATATGAATAAAGATTTATCAGTTCAAATATGCACGTGTATATAGAAAAAGAAGAAAAAAAAAGTGGCTTAAGCGGTGGTTACTAAATAGAAACACATACACACGTAAATCAAAAATTGGAGACATCGGATTCCCGAACTATTTGCAAATGAGCGAACCCATAATTTGAGCTGCTGAAGCTCAATTTTTGGGTTCGCTCTTTTGTTTGTATTTTAATTTTTGGAGCAAATAAAATTATTTTTGTCAATATACAGTAAATTTAGACCAAAAATGACTTTGGATCCAAACGAAACTGAAATCTAAATTTCAGGCAATTTGCCTGTTGGAAAAGAAGATTTATTGATAAATAAACGGCCGTTTTACGTGGTGTAGATGGCCGAACGACTAGAGCGTAAGGTTGGTGTGCTGTACACCCGGGTTCGATAACCGGACGCTTCGTTTACGGTTTCTACGCCTCGAAATGGTTCAAAAATCGGTAAAAATTTTGTTTTGAAACCATTTTTAAATGGTTATAAAACCGTTAAGTTTTGTATTTCGGCTTTTTAACCAAGCTGATTGGATATGGTTTAGGTCCCATGAAGATAGAAAAATGCTCCAAAACGTAAATTTAACGGTGAATTAGATGGACAGTCTGCCGCCGGTTATTTAACCGTAATTTCATGATGACATTTCTAACAGTGTACAAATTTTAATCAGAGTAGTTGATAATGGCACGCGCTTTGTGCTTGTAGGATCAGGGTCAGCTTAAGACATTAAGAGCGATTGAAATTGTGGTTTTTTTTTTTTTTTTGTCTGTAGGGGGCTGTTTCCATTAGCTTCTGATTTGTGAATATTAAATGTCCTTAAAGATGAATGGATTTATAGTACATATTTTATGCATTGATAACATATTTAAGAATAAAATAGTAGGTCAATTTTAATTTGCTTCATATGCAGAGCGAGTGACATTCTGATCATTTTGCTACCTGTAGGGGCTTGCTTCTACTCCCTTCTGATTTGTGAATATTAAATTGCTTTAAATCTAAATGATCTTATAGTATATAATTTTGCATTGATTAGATAATTAAGAATAAAAATATAGGTTAATATTAACTAGTATAATATGCAGAGCAACACAAGCGTGATTATATTTGAAAACAAAATACTGAATTAAAACCATGAAAGTATTAGTAGGGGAATAAGGCCGTTTCTACCCCAAGAGGCGCAATGCACAATGCCCTCAGGCGTGGGCGTGGCCCTTGCGCCTCCCAATGCCCTCAGGTGTTAGTCGAGTTGATTTGAGATGTATGCCCTCAGGCATTTTTCGAGTAGAGTTGAGTTGTATGCCCTCAGGCATTTTTCGAGTAGAGTTGAGTTGTACGCCCTCAGGCGTTTTTCGAGTAGAGTTGAAATGTTTTTCAAAAATTTATAGTTTTGCAATGGCAACACCTTTTTGTTTCAGTTTAGGACTTGATGCAATGCGATGTCGATTGTAGCGCCATCTATGAGAAGAAAATGGAACTATTTTGGAACTTAGATATTTTTTTTCTAATGTTTTCTCTCAGAATTCAAGCAGGAACTATTTTATATTACAAAAAATAATTATAATGTGCAATGAGTTAAATTTATTGTCGCTATTTACATCCTATTTTGTATTTATTTCTTTTTTTCGACTTAAACAAATTTTCTTTTTCAAACTTTTTAATGATTCTACCTAGCATCCGCACAGGAACTGTTTTATAAGTTAATTATTTTTACACTGTGATTAGAAAATTCTCGTCATTTTTACTTAGAAAAGACTTATATATTTTTTAGTTTTTATTTATTTATTTATTTTCAGACTTAGAAAATTTTTCAGTTGCAAGTGATTTTTTTTTCTAAGTATGTAAAACATAGTACAGTAACATTTTTCTGATCCGTTTTGCAAATTTTTTCTTAAATCATAATTTTAACTGCATGACACATTTCATTCTAAAGTTTTTTCTGCTTTATATTATTATCACACTTGCAGTCTCCTTCAAAGAATATTTTATAAAACTCTATTATTTCACATATGAAAGCAAACAAAACTGAGATTGAACGCGGAAAACTTAGAATAATAATGTAAAAATACTAAGTACAAAGCATATTCATCCAGTAAAACTCAGTACAGAAATGTAAAATTGCTAAATATAAAAGGTTTAAACAGCATGAAAATACAAAAATACCAAGTATTAAATGTTAAAACAGAACGAAACGAATGTTAGTACTACTAGTGCTTGTTTCAAACTTAGTTTCATCCAGCCAAATTTAGTACGAAAAGCAAAAGTACTATGCCCAAAATGGCAAAACTTTGATTCATTCCGTAAAACAGTAGAGAATGTAAGAAATTACTAAATAAAAACGTTTGAACTTGAGAAACAAAATGATTTTCTACTTGCAAAATTTTAGAGCTTCGCATGAAAATGTAACGTTTGAAACTTTGAACTAAAATTTCAACACTGAATCATAAAAAATCCGAAACAATTTGAACAGTGTATAAGACAAATGATCAAAATACTTTGTGCAAAAATGTAAGTACAAAGATAAAACAACGTGAAAAAGCACAAATTCAGATTAAAATTAACGCAAATAGCTATTTCGAAGCTACAAATGGAGCCTCTTCATCAGTGCATAAAAGAAGAAGAAACGCTCAACACACAAGGAGAAAGCTGTGAGTGAACAAGGCAACAACCAGAGAGACACCGGTATTTATACCAAATGTGTCGGATTAGCGATTGACCAATCAGAGGCCAGGAACAAGGCGGGAACAGAGCCCGAAGGAAAAGGCGGGAAACGAATATGTAAATTGCAGGAGAAAAACCAAAAAGGAGAGAAAGGAAAAAAAAAAAAATTATAAAAATTATAAAAATTGTTTCCAAATGTCAGGAAAATATGGAGGGCTGGAAAAATCATTTACTACAGAATGAGAATTTTTCCAAATGTGATAAGCTTCCCAAAAATCAAGTTCATAGACAGAAGAGCATTTGCTGATAATTCTAGCAGAAGATTTTTCTTCTGCTAGAATTATAATAACAAAATAAACGTGTTATGCACTTGCAAAATGTTAAAACTTAAATTTATCTACTAAAACCCAGAACAAAGATGTAAAAATACTAAGTATAATACATTGTAGCAACACAAAAATTTAAGAGTACTAAATACAAAACGTAAAAAAGTTAGAGTTATCTAACTAAAACTTAGACTGAAGTCGTAAAATTACCAAGTACGAAATGTCCAAACATCATAAAAATGACTAAATAACAAGTATAATGTATCAAAAACATAGATTTCTCCATTGAAATCTTAATCAAAAATGTAAAAGTTCTCAGGACAAAATGCTAAAGTAGTGAAAAAATGAAAAATACGCAGTGCATCACAACAAAGCATGTACCAACTATAATACTTCTAATCTTGAATTCATATAAGGAAAAAAAAAACTTAGAAACAAAAAAAAATATATGTAAAACCAAACGAAAATTTTCATAAATAAAACTGTTATCCACTTACAAAGTGTTAAAACTTAATGCAAAAATATAAAAAGTACGGTGTATGAATGATAAAACTTAGATTTATCAACGAAAACACGGAATGAAGATGTAAAAATATTAAGTATAATATATTAAAGCAACACTAAAATGTAAAAGCACTATGTAAAAAAACATCAAAACTTAGATTCATCTAGTAAAGCTTAGTACAAATATGTAAAAAAAACTAAAATTTAAAAATTAACTAGAACTAAAATTTAAAAATGTAACAAATCATAAAATTTTAAAACTTAACTTCATCCAGAAAAACTTAGAACAGAAATGTAAAATTACTGAAGTTTACAAAACAACAGTGATAGGCATTTGCAAATTATTAAAAGCAAAAATTTAAAAGGTATTAGATACAAAAAAGTACGAAACATCAAAACTTGGAATAGTATAATAACAAAACTGCAACTTCGATTCATCAAGTAGCACTTAACTCTAAAATTGTGAAAGAAATGTGAAAACTGATATTCACCTTTTAAAATGTAAAAATATTAAGTGCACGATGTTCAAACAGATCAAAAATGTAAAGGTACGAAATGTAAAACTCCAAAAAGTTAAATTCCTCTACTAAAAAAATGGTTTGAAAAGTAAAAGTACTTTTCTCCACCAGACCCCTACCTGTTAGCCGAGGCCTTAGGATTGCTTACGCACGGGGAGAGGTAGTGGGGTCTACGGATTTTACATGCACATATCCCAAAGTATACATGGTGGTGTCCATTATCTAACCCGCGACCTTCCAGGTGGAAGTCCGATGTGCTAACCACTAGGCTACCACGACCCCAAAGTAAAAGTACTATGTACATCAACTAAAAACAGCATGAAAAATTAAAAATAGCAAGTACAACACGTTAAAACAGCACGAAAATCTAAAAGTGCTAAGTACAAAGAATCAAAACTTACGTTGATCCAGAAAAGCTTGGAACATAAGATGTAAAAGTACGGAAATTTTCAAAATAAAAGTGCTATGCATTTGCAAAATATTAAAACTTAATGTAAAAACGTAAAAAGTACCATATACAAAATGTTAACACTTAGATTTATCTACTAAAACCTATAATGAAGAAATAAAAATACTAAGTATAATATACTAAGGAAACACAAAATTATAAAAGTGCAAAATACTAGAACTATCTATTAAAACTTCAAAACATAGATTCAGCATCAAAACATACAATCTGTTTACAAAAATCTTAATCAGAAATGATAGAGTTCGAAGAACAAAGTGCTGAAACTTAAAAAGTAAAGAAACGCAGTACAACACAATAAAGAATGAAAGAGTACCAACTATAAAGCTTCAAAACCTAAATTCATCCAGAAAAATTTAGAACGAAAATGTAAAGCTACGGAAATTTTCAAAATAAAAGTTTTATGCACTTGCAAATCTTAAATTCATCTACTAAAAATTGGGTTAGAAAAGTAAAAGTCCTAAGAACAGAAAATCTAAAAACATCATGAAGTACTAAGTACAAAACATCAAAACTTAAATTCATCCAGAAAAACTTAGAATAAAAACGTAATTGCAAGGTTATTTTAAAAATAAGAGTACTATGTATTAGCAAAACGCTGAAACGTAAAGCAAAAATGTGTAGAATGAAGAAGTAAAAATACAAAGTACGATATACTAAAGCAACACCTAAAACGTAAAAGTGCAAAATACAAAACACAAAAAAATATGGAGTTATCTAAATAAAAATTCAAAACGTAGATTTGTCGAGTGAAATCTTAATCTAAAAATGTAAAATTTCGAAGAACAAAATGCTAATACTACGAAGATTAAAAATACGCAATACAAAACAATAATGCATGAAAGAATGCTAACTTCTTATACGAAAATCCATTAAATGACAAAACCTAAAACCATTAAGAGAAACTTAGAACGAAAAAGTAATAGTACGGAAATTTACAAAATAAAAGTGTTATGCACTTGCAGAATGATATAAGTTAGCCTTAGCTACTAAAATATACAATGAAGATGTAAAAATACTAAGTATAATATATTAAAGCCACACATAAATGTAAAAGTACTAAATACAAAACGAAAAAAAATGATGATTTATCTATTAAAACTTAGACTGATGCCACAAAACTACTGAGTACAAAACGTTAAAACACCATGAAAATTTATAAATTACATGTATAAAGTTTCAAAACATAAATTTATCTACTGAAATCTTGATCAAAAATGTTAAAGTTCTGAGAACAAAATTATTAAAACTGGGAAAAATTAAAAATACGTAGTACAACACAATAAAACATGTAAAAAAAAACTAGTTTACGCTTAAAAGGAAAACTACCTTAATTTCAAAGTCACAATTGGATTCATTCTTCTCGCGAACAGAGAAGTGACCGTTAACCGACAAAGAAGAGAACCCAAACCAAGAACTGACTACCCCAACTATAAATTTTCCCCGACAGAAAAATATTCACAGTCGGTAAAATATAGTCGGTAAATAGTTTTTCTGGATCAATTTAAGTTTTGATGTTTTGTACTTAGTACGTCATGCTGTTTTTAGATTTTTTGTTCTTAGGACTTTTACTTTTCTAACCGAATTTTTAGTAGATGAATTTAAGATTTGCAAGTGCAAAAAACTTTTATTTTGAAAATTTTCGTAGCTTTACATTTTCGTTCTAAATTTTTCTGGATGAATTTAGGTTTTGAAGCTTTATAGTTGGTACTCTTTCATTCTTTATTGTTTTGTACTGCGTTTCTTTACTTTTTAAGATTCAGCACTTTGTTCTTCGAACTCTATCATTTCTGATAAAGATTTTTGTAAACAGATTATATATTTTGATGCTGAATCTATGTTTTGAAGTTTTAATAGATAGTTCTAGTATTTTGCGCTTTTATAATTATGTGTTTCTTTAGTATATTATACTTAGTATTTTTATATCTTCATTCTAGGTTTTAGTAGATAAATCTAAGTGTTAACATTTTGTATATGGTACGTTTGACGTTTTTACATTAAGTTTTAACATTTTGCAAATACATAGCACTTTTATTTTGAAAATTTCCGTACTTTTACATCTTTTGTTCCAAGCTTTTCTGGATCAACGTAAGTTTTGATGCTTTGTACTTAGTACTTTTAGATTTTCGTGCTGTTTTAACGTGTTGTACTTGCTATTTTTAAATTTTCATGCTGTTTTTAGTTGATGTACGTAGTACTTTTACTTTTCAAACCATTATTTTACTAGAGGAATTTAACTTTTTGGAGTTTTACATTTCGTACCTTTACATTTTTGTTCTGTTTTAACATCGTGTACTTAATATTTTACATTTTAAAAGGTGAATATCAGTTTTCACATTTCTTTCACAATTTTAGAGTTAAGTCCTTTTTGATGAATCGAAGTTGCAGTTTTGTTATTATACTACTCCAAGTTTTGATGTTTCGTACTTTTTTGTATCTAATACCTTTTACATTTTTGCTTTTAATAATTTGCAAATGCCTATCACTGTTGTTTTGTAAACTTCAGTAATTTTACATTTCTGTTCTAAGTTTTTCTGGATGAAGTTAAGTTTTAAAATTTTATGATTTGTTACATTTTTAAATTTTAGTTCTAAGAAATTTTGAAGTTTGTATGTAGTACTTTTCTTTCTTTTATACTGTTTTAATAGATTAATCCTTTTTTGATGCGTTGACTTTAGTACTTTAACAGTTTCGTTCTGTTTTTTATTAAATAAATGTATATTAGAGGTTCTATGCTTAGTACTTTTACATATTTGTACTAAGCTTTACTAGATGAATCAAAGTTTTGATGTTTTTTACATGGTGCTTTTACATTTTAGTGTTGCTTTAATATATTATACTTAATATTTTTACATCTTCATTCCGTGTTTTAGTTGATAAATCTAAGTTTCAACATTCATACACAGTACTTTTTATATTTTTGCATTAAGTTTTAACACTTTGTAAGTGGATAACAGTTTTATTTATGAAAATTTTCGTTTGGATTTATATACATTTTTTCTGTTTCTAAGTTTTTTTTTTCCTTATATGAATTCAAGATTAGAAGTTTTATAGTTAGTACATGCTTTGTTGTGATGCACTGCGTATTTTTCATTTTTTCACTACTTTAGTATTTTGTCCTGAGAACTTTTACATTTTTGATTAAGATTTCAATGGAGAAATCTATGTTTTTGATACATTATACTTGTTATTTAGTCATTTTTATGATGTTTGAACATTTCGTACTTGGTAATTTTACGACTTCAGTCTAAGTTTTAGTTAGATAACTCTAACTTTTTTACGTTTTGAATTTAGTACTCTTAAATTTTTGTGTTGCTACAATGTATTATACTTAGTATTTTTACATCTTTGTTCTGGGTTTTAGTAGATAAATTTAAGTTTTAACATTTTGCAAGTGCATAACACGTTGTTTTTGAAAATATTTCGCTACCTTTTCGTGCTAAATTTTTCTGTGTTTTTGTAGATGAATAAATTTTTTTTTTTGTTTTATACTTAGTACTTTTATTAAGTTTGACACTTTTACTCGTTCTAAATTTTATTAGATACATCTAAGTTTTGATGTTTGCATTTTCCGAAAGTTTACATTTTCATGTTGTTTAACATTTCATACTTTTTACGTCTTTAGTTGGGTTTTTTTGTAGATAAATCTAAGTTTTTTAAGTTTCGTACATAAACGATTACATTTTCGTACAAAATTTCACTTGATGAATACGTTATATACTTAGTATTTTTACATTTTCGCGTTGCTGTAGTAGATAAATCAGAGTTTTAACATTTTGTACGTAGTAATTCTTAAGATTTTTGCAGTAATAACATTTTGCAAGTGTATAACACTTTTATTTTGAAAAGTATCGTGCTTTTACATCATCGTTCTAAGTTTTTCTAAATGAATTTAAGTTTTGCAGCTTTATACTTACCATTTTTACATGTTTTGTTGTTTTGTTCTAAGTGTTTTTAGTTTATCAGTTTTAGGATTTTGTTGTTAGAACTTTTACATTTTTGATCAAGATTTCAGTGGACAAATCTATGTTTTGTTGGTTTATACTCGCTATTTTCAAATTTTTATGATGTTTTAACAGTTTGTGCTTAGTAATTTTACAACTTCAGTCTATGTTTTAGTAGAATAATCAATTTGTTTACGTTTTTGTACTCAGTACTTTAACATTTTCTTGCTGCTTTAATATATTATTCTTAGTAATTTTACATCTTCACCCACTGTCTTAGTAGATAAATCTAAATTTTAGCATTTTGTGCGTAGTACTTTTTACATTTTCGCATTGTTTTAACGTTTTTCAAGTGCATCACACTTTTCTTTTGAAAAGTTTCGTACTTTTACATTTTTCGTTCTAAGTTTTTCTGGATGAATTTAAGTTTTGCAGCTTTATACTTAGCATTTTTACATGTTTTGTTGTTTTGTACTACAGGTTTTTAATTTTTCAGAGTTTTAAGATTTTGTTGTTGGAACTGTTACATTTTTGATCAAGATTTCAGTAGACAAATATATGTTTTGCTGTTTTTGTACTGCGTGTTTTTACTTTTTTCAGAGTTTTAGGATTTTGTTGTTTGAATTTTTACGTTTTTCGATCAAGATATCTGCAGACAGATCTAAGTCTTTTAAGTTTCGTACTTAAGTTGAACATTTTTGTACAAAGTTTCACTTGATGACTACGCTATATAGTTAGTACTTTACATTTTCATGTTACTTTACTATTTCATACTTAGTACATTTGATTCAATTACATTTTCATTCTAAGTTTTAGTAGATAAATCAGAGTTTTAACATCTTAGCCGAAGTATTTTTTACATTTTTACATTAAGTTTTAACATTTTTTAAGTGCATAACACTTTTGCTTTGAATAGTTCCGTACTTTTACAACTTCGTTCTAAGTTTTTCTGGAAAGATTTATGTTTTGTAGCCTTATATTTAGCATTTTTACAGGTTTTGCTGTTTTTGTACTGCGTGTTTTCAAATTTCAGAGTTTTAGGATTTTGTTGTTCGAACTTTTACATTTTTTGATCAAGATTTCTATAGACAAATCTATGTTTTGCTGCTTTATACTTGATATTTTTACATTTTTATGATGTTTTAACACTTTGTACTTGGTAATTTTACGACTTCAGTCTAAGTTATAGTAGATAAATAAATTTTTTTACGTTTTGTACTTAGTACTTTTACGTTTTCGTGTTGTTTTAATATATTACACTTAGTAGTTTTACATCTTCATTCACTGTTTAGTAGATAAATCTAAAATTTTAACATTTTGTACATAGTACTTTTTACGTTTATACACTAAGTTTTAACATTTTGCAAGTGCATCATACTTTTGTTTTGAAAATTTCCGAACTTTAACATTTTTTTGTTCTAAGTTTTTCTGGATGAAGTTATGATGATTTGTATTGTTTATTTCTAGCTTTCATGCTGTTTCTTAGTTTTAACTCTTAGCACATTTTCATTTTTTTACCAAACATTTAGTAGATGAATTTAGGTTTTGTAATTTTACGTTTCATACTTTTACATTTTCGTTCTGTTCTAACGTCTTGTGCTTGCTATTTTTATATTTTAGTAGGCGAACATAAGTTTTTTCAATTGTCGTATATTACTTTTGCTCTTTCCGAGTCATGTTTTAAATGAGTCTAAGTAACAGTTTTTTTTATACTACTCTTAACTTTTAGTGTTTTGTACTTTTTTACATTTTTTTTTTTGCGTTAAGTTTTAATATTTTGCAAGAGCGTAACACTTTTGTTTTGTAATTTTGCATTTCCGTTCTTTTCTGAATTAGTTTAAGTTTTTAAAGTTTATAGTTTTAAATGATTTGTTCCACGTATTTCTAAGTTTCCTCAGTTTTAGCATTTTGCTCTTAGCACTTTTACGTTTCACATAAAGCACGTTGCAATAGTTTTGAGTCTTGTGATTTAAATTTTTCAAGTTTTACGTTTCTAGTGAAGTTATTATCCTATTTCACTTTTAAGATTCTCAAATCTATTTTTGTGTTTTTACATTTACTTTTTAAGTCTCAAATCTTTATTCCACTGTTGTTCGAAATAGCTATTTGCGTTAATTTTAATCTGAATTTGTGCTTTTTCACGTTGTTTTAGCTTTGTACTTACATTTTTGCACAAAGTATTTTGATCATTTGTCTTATACACTGTTCAAATTGTTTCGGATTTTTTATGATTCAGTGTTGAAATTTTAGTTCAAAGTTTCAAACGTTACATTTTCATACGAAGTTCTAAAATTTTGCAAGTAGAAAATCATTTTGTTTCTCAAGTTCAAACGTTTTTATTTAGTAATTTCTTACATTCTCTACTGTTTTACGGAATGAATCAAAGTTTTGCCATTTTGGGCATAGTACTTTTGCTTTTCGTACTAAATTTGGCTGGATGAAACTAAGTTTGGAACAAGCACTAGTAGTACTAACATTCGTTTCGTTCTGTTTTAACATTTAATACTTGGTATTTTTGTATTTTCATGCTGTTTAAACCTTTTATATTTAGCAATTTTACATTTCTGTACTGAGTTTTACTGGATGAATATGCTTTGTACTTAGTATTTTTACATTATTATTCTAAGTTTTCCGCGTTCAATCTCAGTTTTTTTTGCTTTCATATGTGAAATAATAGAGTTTTATAAAATATTCTTTGAAGGAGACTGCAAGTGTGATAATAATATAAAGCAGAAAAAACTTTAGAATGAAATGTGTCATGCAGTTAAAATTATGATTTAAGAAAAAATTTGCAAAACGGATCAGAAAAATGTTAATGTACTATGTTTTACATACTTAGAAAAAAATATCACTTGCAACTGAAAAATTTTCTAAGTCTGAAAATAAATAAATAAATAAAAACTAAACAATATATAAGTCTTTTCTAAGTAAAAATGACGAGAATTTTCTAATCACAGTGTAAAAATAATTAACTTATAAAACAGTTCCTGTGCGGATGCTAGGTGGAATCATTAAAATGGTTGAAAAAGAAAATCTTTCTAAGTCGAAAAAAAGAAATAAATACAAAATAGGATGTAAATAGCGACAATAAATTTAATTCATTGCACATTATAATTATTTTTTGTAATATAAAATAGTTCCTGCTTGAATTCTGAGAAAACATCAGAAAAAAAAATCTAAGTTCCAAAATAGTTCCATTTTCTTCTCATAGATGGCGCTACAATCGATATCGCATTGCATCAAGTCCTAAACTGAAACAAAAAGGTGTTGCCATTCCAAAACTATAAATTTTTGAAAAACATTTCAACTCTACTCGAAAAACGCCTGAGGGCGTACAACTCAACTCTACTCGAAAAATGCCTGAGGGCATACAACTCAACTCTACTCGAAAAATGCCTGGGGCATACAACTCAACTCAACTCGACTAACGCCTGAGGGCATTGGGAGGCGCAAGGGCCACGCCCACACCTGAGGGCATTGCGCCTCTTGGGGTGGAAACGGCCTTATTCCCCTACTAGTATTTAATCCTCTAAGTGATTTTGAGGGAGTTATATAATCGGATTTCGCTTACGGTCCAAATACAAAAATCAGGAAATAAAACACATGATGTAAATGCTACACGGAAACGCATATTTTAAGAAAACGTGTGGCTTGCAGTTCCGATGCTTACATTATCCTTACTTCGACTAGATTTGATAGAAATATATTCTAAAAACTTATCTCAAACGGAATGAATGCTTTTAAATAAAATTAAACTCTGGGATATTTTGAAATTGTTACGCAATCATTTGACAATTGTTGATTATTTATTAGGAAAATCGTATAGAACGTTGCATAGAGATAAATATTGATGTGTAATAACTTACTAACTATAATATTTGTATGTCTTTAAATGTATATAAAACTGCCTAATAAATGTTGCAAACAGTTATTAAAGCAGCTCCACCCATCCTGATTCGATTTAAGAACCAGCATACTATTAAATGCTTTATTTTATGGTGTTTTAATATCTGTTTCATCGCAACAGTATTAAAAATTGCATATTCAAAATCGAAGCACACATTAACACGCGTACTATTTTTATGGTATTAAAATAACCTTGTGCGAAATCTATAATTACTGCTCAAAGTGGCGAAAGGAAATTCGTTATGTTTATAGATATAGTATTTTAAGGATTATAAACGTATGTTTTATCATTAATACGTTTTTATTTTTAAACATTAAGCTTGCTTAAAATAACTTAAAATACATTGTGTAAGCAGAATCTTTTGACGCTTTTACTATCTTATCTGTGTATTTATTACCCACTTTTACCGTTATGAACGATAAATACCAGAAGTTTGTTAGTTTCCGATAACCTTTTTATTAAAAAGTAATACATTTAAGTATTTAAACAAAATCAATAATATTACATTATTTCCTAATATCCATACTTGATCGTTTAATTAGGTATAATTGACTCTTTAGAGTTATTTGCTTATTGAACATGATTTTTACGTTATTTTATAGCATTAATTGATAATTTTCAAGCAGTTTGAATAAATTATCGTTTTTTTTCTTTCTTTTATTAGCATTAACTACTATTCATAGCACGTCAACTCTAAGCATAACAAGGTCTTCCGAATTTGGCATTGACAAGCAGCTTTGTGTCTGGTAAAACTTTCCCTTTTCTGTTTTCCTTGAAGAAAAAACTACCCCACTGTGGTGTATTCGCTAAGTCAGCTTAACTGTAACCGGATGTCAAGACAGAACGTCAATGTTTTTGTACGAATGCTCAATGCATCTATCTATCAATTAATGTCTTATTTACTGTGTTTTAATGTGTGTAATGTTAATAAATAGTGTTATTGGATTATTGTCAATGGATATCTAAAATACAGGGCATTGGCGACGAGGAATACTTCCCGGCAAAGAACTCACGTTTTTTTAATGCTATCGCTACAATTCGCACATTAGACAGTAAAGGTAGGACTTGTAACTTTTACTATACCTCTTGTATTGTTGAAATAATTCAGTATTAACCAGCAAAATGGCAGAGGGTAATCAGCAAGACATTATTGAGAAGTTGATAGAACAAAATAATGCATTAATGGAAATGCTAAAAGATCGTAGCAAAAACGAAACTATTCCGAATCATCCAAGTAAGAGCGTGAACGTTCAATTTGATAAATATGATGAATCTGCTGAGTCATGGGATTCTTACATTGACAGATTTACCGCTTTTTTAGACGTTCAAAACATTCCCGAGGAGAGAAGAGGGAAAGCATTCATCTCGTGTTTGTCGCCGAAGCTGTTTACATTGCTGAAAAGTCTCATTGCGCCAACTAAGCCTGCCGATAAGAGTTCGACGAACTACGGATTATTTTAAGTAAACATCTGAACCCAAAGCCATTGATTATTCCTGCAAGGCATGCTTTTCTCAATCGAAAACAACAGGATCCTGAATCAATTTCTTGTTTTATGGCTGAGTTACGCACACTCGCTGTTCCGTGTTCGTATCCAGATGATGTTTGTTTGTTTGTTTGTTTACGACCATTTCAGGTCACATAAATATTCGAGTTTATTTGCTATTCTCAAGGATATGCCTCAAACTCTCGTCCAATATGACAGATAGAACCAGACAGCACAACAGATTTTAATATACAAAGAAGGAAATACACCCAGGGCAAAGGTGGGAATCGAACCCACGCCTCTTTCTCTCCGCGCAGGGAGGCACCGGAGCCAGTCGATTTGACCGCTCAGCCACTGAGGCCCCTCCAGATGATGTTCTTAATGTAATGCTTCGCGATGTGTTCGTCAGTGGATTAAGAAATGGTCAAATTCTAAATCGAATTTTTGAAGAAAAAGATGACATTGATTTAGAGCGTACCTTAAATATCGCTCTTGCGATGGAAAAAGCTTTCCAAGGTGCTAAAGATTTAATTGGAAATAAGAAAATAATTTCAGTTAATGCACTAAAAAGTTCTAAATCATCAAAAGAATTTCAAAATAAAGCCAAAGTTGTTAAAAAACAAGAATGCTACTGCTGTGGAAAAGACAACCACACAAGTTCTAATTGTAAATTTAAGGACAGTATATGCAATTATTGCAAAAAGAAGGGACATTTCCAGCGCATTTGCTTTAAATTTAAGCATGACAGTAAAAAGCAGAACCCTAAACAAAATAAGCAAATTATGGTCACTGATGAGGAACCTCATGGTGAGTCAGAACAACTTCCTTTTTATACTGTGCAATTAAAGGGCAAGGCTAATGATATTAGATTGCCAATTCTTTTGGATGTTAAAATTGACGGTTACCCAATTAAAATGGAGTTGGATACCGGAGCTGCTATCTCTACGATGAGTATTCAAAATTTCCGGAAGATATCAAAAAAATCACTTACACCATGTAAAGTTATTCTTAAATCCTATACAGGGGACACCATTACTCCTTTTGGACAAGTAGAAATTGAGGCACAATATCAGAACCAGAAAAGGAAGTTTAAACTTTTCATACTTAAGGAAAATCTAGACACTATTTTTGGCCGAGAATGGCTATATTCTTTCAAAATTGATTGGAATTTTGTGAAATCAATTAAATCGGAAAATGTGAGTACAAAACGTGATAACCGATTAACTTTGTTGCTGGAAAAATATAAAGAAATATTTAATGAAGAATTTGGTGAAATTAAAAATTTTGAATGTAAATTAGAACTCAAACCGAACGTTAAGCCTGTTTTCATCAAATCCCGAAGTGTTCCTTTTTCATTGAAAAGCAGGGTGGAAAATGAAATAGATCGATTAGAAAAGCAAGGCATCATCGAAAACGTTGATGCATCGGAATGGGCTACTCCGGTGGTTCCAGTAATCAAGAAGGATGGCTCCATACGATTGGTGCAGATTATTCGGTTACATTAAATCTAAATTTGATAGTTCAGCAACATCCCTTACCACGATTGGAGGAAGTTTTCTCTTCTCTGAGTGGAGGTGCACAATTTTCTAAAATTGATTTCAGCCGTGCCTATCTCCAAATGAAGGTACATGAAGATAGTAAGAAATTATTGACTATCAATACTCACAAAGGTTTGTACGCCTGCAAACGCCTCATGTATGGATTGAACTGTGCCCCAGCAATTTGGCAGAAGTATGTCGACAGTTTGTTTTCTGGATTAGAAGGAATCAAGGCCTTTATGGATGATGTTAGAGTGACTGGACTTGATGACGAATCTCATTTTTCCAGGTTAGAAACATTTTTTCAAATTTGTAAGGATAACGGATTAAAAATCAATTTGAAAAAGAGTGAATTCTTCAAGGATGAAATCAATTTTCTTGGTCACAAAATAAACTCCTCTGGCATTCAGAAAACAGATGAGAAAGTGAAAGCTATTGTGAATGCTCCCGTCCGAAAAAACGTGCAAGATATTAAAAGTTTTCTAGGTCTCGTAAATTGTTATGGAAAATTTTGCAAGAAACTTTCTACTTTAGCCTACCCGCTGTACAACTTGACAAAAAAGGAGGTGCAATGGAATTGGTCGAAAAAGTGCCAATCAGCTTTTGATGCAATCAAAAATGAAATTTGTTCAGATAGGGTACTGATGCATTATGATCCAAACTTGCCTTTAGTGTTAGCAACAGACGCAGCACCTGTTGGTTTAGGTGCTTTTTTGTCGCATAGATTACCATATGGAACAGAAAGACCGATTTCTTTTGCTTGGAAGACTCTTACGCAAACTGAATTTAGGTATTCACAGATTGATAAGGAGGCTCTAGGTATATCCTGGGGTGTGAAAAAGTTCTATCTATACCTCACGGGTCGAAGATTCATCTTAGTGACTGATCACCAACCCCTCACACAGATTTTTGGATCAAAGAAAGGCTTACCTGTCATGTCAGCAACAAGACTTTTACACTATGCTCTCCATCTGCAATCTTTTCAATTTGATATAGAATTTCGAAAGAGTAAAGAAAATAGCAATGCTGACTGTTTGTCAAGATTAGCTCTTAAATCAAAAAAACTAGATGTTCAAGATGACATTTCCATGTTTCAGATCTCTCAGATAGAGACGCTTCCAGTAACAGCCAAGAGTCTGGCTAAAGCAACTATGACTGTTGAAAAATTAGGTCCACTGTTGCAAGATTTAAAGTTGGGAGCAAATGTGAAGGGGAAGGATAATTATACCTTGGAGTCTGGATGTATTCTATACGGACAAAGGGTCTGTATTCCGAAGATCTTACAAAGACATATCTTAGAAGAGTTGCATTCCGGTCACATTGGAATGGTGAAAATGAAGGCCATAGCCAGGTCGTTCGTGTTTTGGGAACATATCGACCAAGATATTGAAAGGATGGCAAGAGACTGTCTCGAATGCGCAAAATACAAAACTAATCCCAATAAATCAAAAGTCCACTATTGGGAATACCCCACCAAACCATGGGTGCGGGTACATGTTGATTTTGCAGGACCGTTTCTGGATTCGATGTTTCTCGTCATAGTGGATGCTCATTCGAAATGGATGGAAGTGCACCCTATGAGGTCGACAACATCCTTCAACACCATCGAAGTTTTGAGAGACTGTGTCTCACGCTACGGACTCCCCATAACGTTAGTCAGCGACAACGGCTCTCAATTTACCGCAAAGAAGTTCCAGAACTTCGTAAATAGTTGCAGTATAAGGCAAAAAACCTGTGCCCCCTTCAATCCTTCTAGTAATGGTCAGGCTGAGAGATATGTGTTTGCATTGAAACAGTCCTTGCGAGCACTAAAGAATTTTCCAGGATCATTGAGACAAAAACTAGCGATATTTCTCACTCAGTATAGAAAGGCACCGAATGGTACAACTGGTCAGAGTCCCTCAATGCTTTTTCTCAAGCGGGAAATACGTACAAGAATTGATCTTGTGAAGCCGGAGCTAAAGAAGGAAATTGAAGACAAACAAAAGAAAAATAACATCTATTTTCGAGATCGAGTTTTTGAAAATGGAGATAAAGTTGCTATCAGGAACTACAATGCTCCAAATAATAAATGGATTTTCGGAAACGTTGTATCACGAGATGGACAGCTGCATTACACTATATTGGTTGATGGAGTTTTGATAAGACGCCATATAGATCAAATTCGTCCAGCTGGTGACTTTCCAATGGAAAATCAACACTACGACCCTTGTCAATTTTACCTACCCAGGAGTACAGAAAGGGATAAGGACTCATTACCTCCAGCTACATTAGCTGATACATCACCTAAGTCGTCTCCCCAGGAGGCATCAAGTGGAGACTCATCAGATGTTATTCCGTCTTCTCCATCCTCTCTTGCTCAGCATAGCGGAGTAGCTTCTTCACCTGTGCAGATCCCTGTGACTACACCTACACCGCAGCCCGCACCACTCCGAAGGTCTTCCAGAATCCGCCGAATGCCAAACATGTTCGACTTGTAGCCTTACCTTGCTAAATTCCAGATTCTGTCACTTCTCAAATAAGGGGGAGGAAACTGTGGTGTATTCGCTGTCAGCTTAACTGTAACCGGATGTCAAGACAGAACGTCAATGTTTTTGTACGAATGCTCAATGCATCTAACTATCAATTAATGTCTTATTTACTGTGTTTTAATGTGTGTAATGTTAATAAATAGTGTTATTGGATTATTCTCAATGGATATCTAAAATACAGGGCACCCACAATTAATAGCCTCAATCGAACGATGTTAGGTCCTTTTTATAATTTTGTTAACGTGGTTGTGTTTTATGCTGCTTTAGTGGGACAAAATATTAGTGGATAATGGCTTTGTTGTTTGAAACCCTAGTTTACTTGAAAACATTTACTGGTTTAGAGGAAACGGTTTGTCTCAGACCCTTTCTCATTTAAACGAATGGCGTATGGGACCTCATCTCTTCACTATCTCTTCCCGTGTAGAACTTTCAAAAAACTATTGTAACCACAGAAAGCTCAAGTTTTACTTATGATACAATTTTTAAATCAGATATTAACCGCAGATCCATCAAAACCAAACGCTTCCAAAAAAGAAATGATCAAGATTTTCCACAAAAAACTTTATTTGTTTATTATTAATGTACGAATTCTCAATAAAATTACAAACATATATTCAAGTAGTAAAATTACACTGTGCAACACGAAAAATGTCCTCTGGATGAAAATGTCTGTTTCTTATGTATTTTTGGCTGAGAATTACGAATCTGCAATTATTTTTTGCCTATCACGTACCATTTTCCACATTTTATCTTTTTACGTATTTTCTGGATAAATGTGCATATTTTCGTAATACATCGACTTACTTTATTATAAATTATATCTTTCTCATTGACAGTGAAATCGTTGCCATTCTAGAGACCTTTTTAATGAACTTGGGTTGCTTTAGCGACATTTTTGGCAACTAAAGCTTTATCTACTTCTCGAAGTTTTGAGTCTTTTACAAGATGACAAAAACCTTTTGAAGACTATTTTGCGGAGAAAGAAAAAATAGTATGCTGCTGTGATGTGAATGTAGTATTTCAAGCATTAGGACATGAGCACAATTCAGCAGAGTGGTACCTGTTTATCAGTGCTCTTCCATCTAAGTATTGTTTTCCTATTCATTCCTGTACTATATTCTGCAAACACAAAGAAAGTTTCAAATTTTGAGTGGCAAAAGCGTATTAAATTAGCCACTTGTAAATATACAATGTGCCTTTTTCCCACAATTGTATATTAAACTTGGTTTATAGAAATATTTGTAAAAGCTCTGGACAGAGACGGAGTTGCGTTCTTGTATTTCAGGAATAATTTAAAAAAATAAGTGAGGCAAAACTAAAATAAAGGATTTTTATTACCCCACAACTTTAGGTTAAGTAGTTTCATGATGAAGAGTATGAAAACAAACAGTGAGAAGACGAAAAATCTGCCTGTCTGGCCTTTAAATCCGTCTGCTCACGTTTCCTTGGAAATGAGAAAGCTGAAAATTACGAAAATCTTGTTGGTGACATGATAAAATGCTTTTGTATATTAGGTTGCTATATTTCATTAAAACTATACTTTTTGGACTCCCATTTGGACTTCTTTTCTCAAAACCTTGGCGTAATTAATGATGAGAATGGGGAAAGGTCTCATCAGGATATCTCAGTGTTTTAAAAGCGTTTCAGCGGTCGATAGAATGGAAGTATACGAATTGAATATTGCTAATCTGTTATCAGGGCACACCAACAGATGTCCACAAGATGAAACGGCCAAAAAAATCTTTTTTGTGTTTGTGTTTTCAATAAGTAAGCCGCAGTTACATTCTTCTATAACCAAATCGTATAAATATGAGAAGTGGGTCTCCCGCAAAAACTGTACGTAATGGACAAATTTCGGTTTGGATATTTAAATTAAGCACCTTTTGTTTACATAGAATCACCTAGTTTCATCTAAAGGACAAAAAAAATAGTTCAAATTTGTTGCACAGTGTTATATACACTGTTCGAAATTTCATCATTAAATTACGGTTAAATAGCCGGCAGCAGTCTGTCCATCAATTCAACGTTAAATTTACGGTTTGGAACATTTTTCTATCTTTACGGGACCTAAACCATTTCCAATCAGCTTGGTTAAAAAGTCGTAAATACAAAAGTTTACGGTTTTATAACCATTTAAAAATGGTTTCAAAACTAAATTTTTACGGTTTTTAAACCATTTCGAGGTGTAGAATCTTTGAGGCGTAGAAACCGTAAACGAAGCGTTCGGGAATCGAACCCCGGGTGTATGGTATACCAACCTTGCGCTCTAATCATTCGGCCATCTACACCACTCAAAGCGGCCGTTTATTTATCAATAAATCTTTTCCAACAGGCAAACTGCATTAAAACTGAGATTTCAATTTTTGATTGGATCCAAAGTCCTTTTGGTCTAAATTTACTGTATATTGACGAAAATAGTTTTATTTGTTGCAAAAGTTAAAATAGAAACAAGCTTCAGCAGCTAAAATTATGGGTTCGCTCATTCGCAAACAGTTCGGGAATCCAATGTCTCCAATTTTTGATTTACGTGTGTATATGTTTCTATTTAGTCACCACTGCTTAAGCCACTTTTCTTCTTCTTTTTTATATACACATGCAGATTTGAACTGATAAATCTTTATTCATTTTTTAACAACAACGTACGACCGGTAAGATTCCACAACCAAGATGGACGCTCGATTCTTATGGAATACGTGACCTAGTAGCGCTTGTAAATTACGGTTAGTTAAACGTTCTTTAGGAGAAACAGATCATAAACGATTTTTTTTCACAATCAGCGGTTTGAGTACCATCTTTTTAATGGTTATTCAACTGTTGTAATTAAATAGGGTGAAATAACAGTCAAATATATGGTTATATTACTATTTTTCTTACGGAAATTTTTAACAGTGTAAATAAATAATTGAAATAAAATAAAAACGAACCATGCAAGAGAAAATAGCGAGTAATTGTTAAAACATAAACTTCCACATTCTACTATAAAAATTATCTTTCGTAACGCTGCGAAAAGTGCAACCTATTGCACAGTTCTACGCTTCTTAATTTGCAAATATGACGTATTTCGAATGTTAGACTCCATTTTTATCTCTATGTCATCCATTGCTAGTTGCATTAAATCCCTTTAATATTTTAATTATTATTGTTAGGTAATTATTAGTTTCTTTAACACGCTACTTATTTCAAAAGAGCTAAAAATCCAGTAGCTGGTCATTATATATCATGAGTATAAGGTAATTGTAAGTAGCAGATTGTTAGAGAGAAAAAAGTGTCCTTAGTGTATTTATAAAATTTCATTGCTCTTTGCCATTAACTTTCATAAATAATTCTTTTATTTAAGAAATATGTCTGCAAAGACAATAAATTGTAGCAGTAAGTCATTAAAACGAAATTTTTAAACAATCATTAAAACAATAAACAATTTTTAAAATCAATATCGCTGTATTTTCTGGAAAGTTTAATAAAGGTAACGTCTACATGAAACTGGTTACTATTTTGTAATATTTTTGAATTGTAGGCAATATCATCATTTATACATTTGAAACATTCAAATCTCCCAATTTAACACAAGTTTTTTTTTCTTACATTTAAAGCGTTTTAACATCATTCTCCGAGTTTCCAGTTGCGGGAATTGCAACATAATTCAATGCAAAATGAAAATTTGATTTAAATATGCTATGAGCGTCTTTGATTCTGGGTAAACTATTTCATTTCGTAAGAAATCTTCAGAAAAAATATGTAATACAAAGATGATTTAAACTAGGGATAAAACTTTGCAGCTCATATAGATTCAGAATTAAAGAAAAATTTACTGTAACTTCTATAAATCAACCGGATGGAAACGTGATTTCGAAGAAATTTTTTGTCAAAAGCAATATTTGACCAAATGCATAATTTATACTTTTATTTTTGTACTAAAATGAAAAGATGTACTACATATTTAAATTTATAAATAATTTCCATTAAGCAGTGTAAAAATGTAGCAAATACAACACAGATTTTTTAATTTAAAAGAAATCTGAAATTATATTTCTTAAAACACATAATTTCTTCATGTTACTGCTGTTTTCCTAAACATGGCTTCAGATTTTACTTTAAAATATGTTTAAAAAAACTAATTCCAATAATTTCCGTTGTTATTAATAGGTTTTACCATTTTTTGTGTGTTAATTTTTTGGGAAACATATCCGGTAATTGCACATTTTAATAAGTAATAGTTTACATAAAGAGCAAATCTCGAGTCTTTAAAACGTACGTTTGATTCAATGTAATCCAGCACATTGTTGCATAGGATTATTTAAAGTATTTTCCATTTTTCTAAGCCGTTTTACGGGGAACGAGATTTTAGTCATGTAATCTAACACATTTATTGCGTTGTGTTTTCATCAATTACAAGTGTAATGTTACAGAGTTAAACCAATTGAAAGCTGAGCTTAAAGTAGGTAACAGTCTTCATAATAATAATTTAACTTTATGCAAGTAAACAGTGATAGAAATATAATTTCACGTTAATTTAAAGCACAAATGAGCATTAAAACGTTTTAATGCTCATTTGTGCTTTAAATTAACGTGCAATTATATTTCTATAACAGTCTTCATGTTTGTCATGTTAATTTTGTTGTGATGTCATGTTAATTTTGTTGTGAATCTTGTTTTAAAATAATAAAATTTCAAAAGCGTCATTTATCTCTGTCAAATATTATTTTATTTGATTATTGTCATTATTATTATTATTTTGTACATTTTGAATGATTGTTTAGCCCGCATCTTTTGTCTCTCATCGTTGCGAGACATTAACAATGTAGTAAAACATAGTTACTCGCGTACAAGTATTTACTCGCGTACACGTTTTTGTTGAATTTTGCATTTAGTAACTGCTTTTGGTTATTTGTTCTTTTTATAACCGAAACTTCTAACTTATGAAACAGGTTACTATTGATATCATATCATAATTGAGGAAGTGAGAAGCAAAAGGATGTAAGTGACAAAAGTGAAAATTTGGAGATAAATGGTGAAAATGATAGGGAAAGAACCATTCTATATTCTATCAAGAAATGTTAGTGATAGCTCTAACAGGTGCTCCGCTTCAACGTGATTTAGAAAAAAAATACCATTAACGGTCCTATAAGATCCAAACCTTGAACGCGTTTTTCTCAGAACCGTTTTTTGATCACTTACATCCCTTTGCTTCTCACTGCCTCAATTTACTCTTTGATGTAAGGTAAATATCTTATACATATATATGAAATTATTGGTTACTATTCTCCCCTTTTTATGTCGTTAATTTGTCTCCTTATTTTCAAAGCACCACATTCAGCAATTGCGAAAGTGGGAAAAACTTATCGTAAAGTTAACTCTTATTTTTAAAGCATCGATATATTTATGCGCAGAGTAAGTTTCGCCACATTCATCGCAACAGTAAAAATGAATGGTTGATTATCGCTTATTTGACAAACGTTGATAATTTGTGAAGAATTGAAGAATAACCATTTGATTATATTATTTTTTATGCAAGGCTATTTTTTAATTGTTTAACTTTTTATTTATTAATTGTTCAATCTTTTTTTTTTTCGGGTTATGACATTTGTACGTTTATATTTGCACTGTAATTAAATAACTATGGACTTTAGCTTTTAGTCTTTATCTTTTAGAATGTAATTAAACCTCATGTATATTAGCAAAAAGCACGCCGTCTCTAAGGCAAAATGATTGATTTAAAAAATAATAATTTATCCATGTTGCGGGTTGTGACATTTGTCACCCCGCGCTCAAATCATTCCTTTATATATATACATACGTTTTTTAGGAGCTTGATATTTTGTATTGGATCGGTGATGGTTACTTACATGCAAAAATATAAAAACAAAAAGCTAAAGTTTAAGATTCTTTAATTATAGTGCAATTATAGGCGTACAAATGGTCACACCCGCAATAATGTATTGAGTATAATATTAGCGAATTAATTATCCGTTTTTTGGCGACATACGGTTTGTGATAAAACGGTAATGCTAGTAAGCGTTTTAAGTTGACATAAAACATATTGTAAGCTGCTTTGATGCATAAATTGTTGAAGAAAAATTATATAATGCAATGGTTTCATTAGAATAAAAACGAGTATCTAATGCATAGTTGGAAAACGTTATTGTTCATTATTTTGTGAAATACTTGTGCCTGGAAAAGATTTAACAGAGAAAATGATTTCATAATCTTCAAGGGTTTTATTCACCAAACAAAAAATAGATATTTTACTTTAATTTATTTTTAGCTACCATTATTTGTTCAGGAGAATATGTTATTTAATTGCGCTCCTTGCGAATAAAATGTTTCTAGTAGAGTTTTAACAGTGCACCTCGAGTTTTTAAGTAAAGAAAAGTGTACACTAATGTATAGTTGGCAAATATAGTTGTTTATTATTTTATGAAATACTTGTGTAGTAAAATCATTTTACAGAGAAAATGGTTTCGTAATCTTCAAGAGTTTTATATACACCAAACAAAAAGATATATTTTATTTGAATTTCTTTTTAGCTGACATTATTTGTTCAGGAGAATATGTTATCTAATTACACTCTTTGCGAAAAAAATATCTATAGTAGAGATTTATCAGTTTTTTAGTAAACAAAAGTGTACATTAATGTCAGTAAAACTAATGTGAATACTTCGTTAGAAACCATCCTCTTTGCCAATCTTATTATTAGGTTGTCTAATGCTAGGGTCGAATTAGGAAATCAAAGAAAAATATTAAAGTTTTTTTCATATGGGACAAATAAAGCATCAGATTGTAATCGTAAAAACATTGTTACATATTTAGAGTTTTTTGCAAATTAAATTAATAACCCTCAATATGCGTAAAATTGCTATGCCCCGCGAGGGCTTAGCATTTACTGAAAGTAAAAAATATTTCTTCTGCACGTTTTCAACACATCAAACATCTAAGAATGTAATTAACCTAGGATTAAAGGATTAAAGCAGAAATTAAAAATAAATGTGTTATGCTTACATGAATAACTTGACACTGTTTGGGCATGGCATACTCCCGCAATAAAAAGAGCAGTATAAAAGATCTGAAAAAGGGAAAAAGTGATACATTAATATTAATATCATATATTTTTGAAAGTATACATTCAGATTATATGGTAAACTTATCCTTGATTCATTAATTGAAGAGTTTAGTGTGAACATAAAAAAACAAGAATCGTACGGTTTTTTTTTTTCTTTTCTTTTTTTTTTTGAACCCAGTTTTGATCCATTATTTTATGAAACTACGAGTGTGTCATTTTCAGAAATACATATGGAGCTTGTACAGCGTGGGGCAGAGCCCGGTTTTGAGGGGGTATTAAAAGAAAGCGAATACACATTGAGACTTAAAACTTTTTTATTTTGATCTGTATATAATCCCATTTTTTTACCTTAAGTTTTGAATACCACTTCAGCAAGATGGTGGTTTTCAGTAGCAATACACTAACGCAGTCTATTTCTGAAGTTTTGTGAATTTTTTTTGCACATTTTAAGGGGTATGGCAGATATTTTCTTGATATTTCTGTCCTTCAGCTCTTCTAAAGTCTGGGGGCGACATTTCCAAACTTTCTTCTTAAAATATCCTACAGAAAAAAAACTTCCGTTAGGGACGCGGATTATTGAAATGCACACGAAGAGCTCGAGCTCTCTGCGTGGAAGAACAGACTGCATTAATGTATTGCCGCTGAAGGCAGCCATCATGCTGAAGTGGCATTCAGAACTTAATGTACAAAATGGGATTATATACAAACCAAAATTTAAACAGTTTTAAGTCTCCAATTGTATTGTTTTTTTTAAATACCCCTTCAAAACCGGGTCATTACTTTCGCCCCACCCTACACAACCACTTAAATGAAGTGGAATTATATAAGGAAACAGAAGAGTTTTTTTAATTTTTAATTTTAACCTTATTTCTTTCCTCATTTGATTTCACACATATTTCCCATAAAAATCAAATTAATGGTTCATGCATGTTTCATATCACTTATTGTTTATGCATAGTATTTGCAATTGTAAGGGTTCTGAAGGTAATGCATCCGATATATAATTACATTTTTTTCTTATTTAATTACATTAGCGTCAATTATGCTAATCTGTTTCCGTCGCTCAAGTCTAAATGACAGCTTAATAGCCTCTTGGCAGTCCGACTCCTGAACTGTTACGTTATTAGTCCCAAACGCATAATCATATTACAAATTTGCAAACCACTGCGGATTTCATTTTGGAGCGTAAGGTCTTTAGTTCAGATAGAGAATTTTGGTTTCATGTTTCTATAAAATATGCTTAAACGTGATTGGCAGTTCTTTTAAGAATTTGATTAAAAGATCAGTTGCTTATAATGAGGAAATACTTAATGGCATAAAATTTTTATGTTAGAGAAGTATTATGAATCAGAAACTTTTCTTTGTTACCTCTGCCAACGAAAGTGTTCTTCAATTTATAGACTTCGTTTGTACTTATGGTGCAAATAGTATTATCTACATTAAGCTAAAATTGTTCGATTATTATAGTTAAAGTAATTAAAATTTAAAAAGGAAGAAGAATATTATTGTTTGTTAAGATAACAATATTATTGTTCATTACGAAGCTTTTTTTAACCATAGTTTATTAAAAATAGAACCCGGCCTTCCACGGTATAGTAGTATTATTGAAATTTTAGATCTGAAAACGTTGAAAATAAGGTATACGGTTGAAAGTGTTCCTGGAAAGGAAAATGTTATACACTTTGTAATAAGGATTATTGAGTGGAAATAGTTTAACCTACCAAACCAGTGAATTAAAACAAGACACATTACATTGTATAGTTCGACCAGGAATTTATGACACTTGGACGCTACTGCGCATGTCAGAAATGGAGGAATTCATTCGAATTTTGGGAAAGTTCGTTTTGCACGCGAGTCAGAATGTTTTCTTCTCTGTTGAAAATTACTAAATTTTACAACTGGCAGACATCATCAGTTCGGAAGAAGTCAAGTATGATAAACGAACTTAAACGAGAACAGAATACAGCACATTCCTTACACCAGCAGTTTATCACTTGAACACGAATGAATTCTTCTTGGCATTCTGCCAGTCATTTAAATTTTTTTGTGGTAGAACTGTACGTATTAATTTAATGATAATAAAGTACAGTCGAACCTGTTTATCTCGAACCTGTCTTTCTCGAAAACCTCCCTATCTCGAAAATTTATATTTTCCCTGCATTTATACCCTAAATTCAATGTATTTTTTCATGTTTATCTTGAAATGTTTTCCCCCAAAACCTCCATATCTCGAATTCTGGTTTTGCTGCCATTTTGGAATTCGAAGCCGAGGGAACTTTCGGCAGCTAACAAAATTGATGTGGAAATCGTAGAGAACGTAAAAGGCGATTCGGAAGTAGAAGAGGAGGTTGAGAAAAACAAAGATGTTGCGATAGTCGCTGTAAAAAGAAGCAGAGAAAGCTATTGAAACATTAACTTTCCTCGAATTTCAGATAAATTTTGGTCAAGGTGGATTTATAGTGATCGCTACCCTCAAAAGCATAATCGAGTCGAAAACAACCAGACAACAAAAAACACTAAAAGACTATTATTCTGGTACTTGCTAAAAAAAGTAGTAGTACTTGTCTTGTTTTTGAGAGACTTGCAAAAGGGTATGCTGAATACTATTTCTTTATTGTCGATGCTATTTATACGAGTATAAAACTCGTTAAAAAAAGTTATTATAATCTTACAGTAAAATGCTTAATAATACTAAGGCAGAAGATTTTTAACCTACATTATATAGTCTTTGTTTCAATTGCAAATTTTAATAGTTTTATCAAAACCTCTGTATCTCAAAACCTCTTCATCTCGAATATTTTTTCCTTCCCTTGAAATTCGAGATAGACAGGTTCAACTGTATTATTGAAACAGCATTAAACGCCTAAACACCTGTATACGCAGTAAACGCTTTCCTGCAACTCCATGCGCCATACGAAGAAAATTACCCATTCTAAGAACTCAAGAAATATCCCCTCCGGAAAAAAAATAATAATACAACTTCCTTTTAAATTAAGTTTATCAAAAATTAACAGCCTTAAAAGAAGTTCGGATGGAGAGCGAAAATACTCTATGCGTCTTGCAGGATTTCAACACACGACGGGTTTCTAATGAACCTAAAGCGCTTCAATAGACTGACGAATTGCGCAACGTATGTCGCGTGTATAATCATGATAAAACTTTTACCAATAAAGCTATTTCCTTTTGTGGAAAAAAAGGTACTTAACTGAAGTTTAAAAATATATCTAAATTATATGCCGTAATTGTAAAAAACACAACGTACATTTTTCTTAAGTTTCACTCCTTCACTGTCATCTAGCCAACAGGTTTGATCGTGGTACGACAACAGATCTACGTATTGAGTGCTATAACCATTAAGCAATAATTAGTGAGGGCGTTCATACAATTAAAGAAAAATTGTCTAGTTTCTGAATTTAGTGTTTCTAAAGTGAGAAATCTACATCCACTGGTGTGAGAGAGCAAGTTATAGGGGATAAAACATATCTAACGTTTAAAAAACAATGATAAAATAAATAACAATTGAAATTTGATCAGTGTTTGGTGCGTTTTACTTCTCAAGTTCGTTACTGTAGTGAGACAATACAAACTGAGAAACAACCTGATATACCAGAAAAAGTTTTAAAAGTAATCCGCACGTTTAAAGTTAAAATCTAAAAAATGCCCATTTTAATTCCTGCATGAACGAGGATATTTATTTCTCAGAATTAAAACAAGAATGGTTCAAGTATAGTTTATTTGCTTTTGGGATAAGAAAATTGAAAAACAAATCTTATAGATCAACAAACCTTTTACTGCTAATGCATTCAAACTTAGAGCTACAAGTTAGGTTGTCAAATATCGAAGTTTATTTGCTTAAAAGGAGCATTACAAATAAAATATAACTCCCGCTGACCAATTTGGCAAAAGAACACAGCTGATCTTAAGTGCTTACACGCATGAAGCAGATCTTTCGTCCATAGCCGTCAGTGAGGTTCGAACTCACGACCCCTGGTTTACGAGACCCGTGCTCTAACCACTCAGCTATGGTGGCGTACCCCTGGTTCACGAGACCAGTGCTTTAACCACTGAGCTATGGAGGGGGCAGTACCTTACAGGCTTATTCCATAAATAGTGCGTACGAATATTTTCTACATTTATGCAATTTTAAAATCCAAAATTCAAGTGTACGATATTTTTTTTTATTTACCTATACTGAGGAAGTCGCATAGTACTGAGAAAGTAAAAAAAAACATTATAAAATAAATATTTTCTTTTTAAAGTTAAATAAATAAATAACATCAAAATTTAAAAAAAATAAATAGAAAGTTAAAAGGACGCGAAAGAAAGAAAGTATTTTCATTCATTGCACGTACAAAAATTTTCAATTCATACATTACAAAAATCGTTCCAGGTAATAATTATGTACCTCAGGGCCAGACTAACGTAAGTCACATTAGCAATACTTTAAAACTGATAAGAATGATTTCGTTGCCAAGTAACAAAGCTCTTTACACGAACAAGGCTACAAAACATGATTGTTAACATTTAAAAAAAATGTGTTTGCTTTATCCATTGTTGGTTAATTTTCGTACAATTAAGCAACATCTGAAAATCACCATTTTTGTAACTACATTAGTCGGGTCCTGAGGTACAGAATTATATGGTGCCGCCACTGTTCTATTAAATAGTGATTTTTTTCTACAAACACAAAATAATTTATTAAGTTTTTAAAGAAAAAAAAATAGTGTAACGAACAACATTAACATCAGAGTTAGAATGCCAGCAACTGAAAAAGAACCTTGTCAGATTCTTCTTATTATAGTATAAAACTGCGTTCCTGGTTCTGAGAATACTGAGTCATGGTGGCACGACCTGCCCAATAACTATTTTAATTATTCCAAGTAGATTTTTTTTGGTCGTGTATCTGTGTTTTCATGTTCCTGATTTGCTTTAATATAATTTTCAGGGCGCATTTATTTGTCCTATATCTTCAGCATAAATCCTATTATCTTCAGTTTAATTGTGAATAAGATATTTTTATTCTCTAAGTGTTTTAAATAATTATTAGCAATTTTCACTGCTTACATAATAATTAACTTTATTTAACATCAAAAAGCATAAAAAATACTTTACTTTAACTGAGGCAGTATATTGCCATCATTTCACTCAGAAGTTGAATGATGACTATTTCAGATGGGTTGGGACGCATCTTAATAGTAATATATTGCATTGAAATTTTGCATATGTTCACTTGAGCCACAAATGCAACTTTTCGGCCCCCTACTGACTGCAGATACCCAAACCTTTTTTTTCCTTATAGCGATTACTCCCCCTTAGTAGGCATCGTACCATAACTGCTCCTTTACAATTACGAGATTTTAGAAATTAAAAACTAATAATAATACATGGCAACTCTTTTAAGGGGGAGAAATCTCGACGAAACAGAAGAGATTTCGAAAGTTTAAAAAGTAATACAAAATATTAATAATTTCATTTTACTTCATTATACGATAATTTTTGTTTCTCATCTTTGCATCTACATTAAGGAACAAAATCACGAAAAAGTTTTAAAAAATAGTAAAAATCAGCAAACGAAAAATAAAAGCTAAGAAAAAAAGACAATTGCGGCACGTACAAAAATTTTTTAGTTCTTAATTTACCCAATAGATTTAGACCCTGAGCAAGTGCACCTCCGAGTCCCTGTTTCAAAATTTGACTTGTTCTTTTATTGATTCCATTTTCACTCGTTTTTGGCGAAATTGAGTTATTACCACCAAGTGGTTCTTTGTCACTTATATCTACTAATAACGAAGCACAACATTTGTGTTCCTGTCTGGGCCAGCAGTCACTCTGACAATCAAGGTATGAACACGTATCTGCTGATTTTCAGACAAATTATCAATAAAGGCGAACAAGAAAGTTAACCTTATAAGGAAGACGTTTCGTACCTAATTTTATTTCTCTTTACCCCTTCCAATGTCTTAATTGCTAAACCAGTTGATAATTCAACTGATGAAGTTGTAAATTAAAAAAAATAATAATAAAGAAAATGTTCGCAATGACTATAATGTTAAGGATTGTAAAAATATGAAAAACGAGTTATAATGAGATTAAAGTAACGACTCCGATATTTAATCATTAACCCCTTAACGATCGCATGATTTTAAAGAGAACATCAACAAAAGCGCCTATTCCTTTCAAGAAAAACATTTAAAAATTTTTTGATCTCTATTTATACTAAGTAGCGGTACCCGCACGGCTATGCCCGTGTTAAAACATGAAAAGACCAGTCGGTTTGCCATTGTGTATATAGTGATAACTTTTTTAGGTGCAAATTATGTTATTTTATTAAAATGTATAGCATTCCATATAATTAAAGATTAGATGCCCACGGCAATCAGCCGGAGATCCTACACATTTAAGCATTTTTTTTTACAAAACACACAATAAAAAAGGAAAAAGGAAAGAAAGAAACGAAATAAAACAAAAAAGAAAATATTTGAAAAAAAAAAAAAACGCATTTTGTTTGTTTTGTTCAAGTACCCACACAAAAAGGAAGATTATAATAAATTAGAATAGTTTTAATTAATAAAATTTTAGTACAATTAATTTTTATCTATTATTTATTGACAAAGCCGGGTCCAGACGCTACGTTTTGTACAACCTTTTGTCTGCGCAGTCTTAAGACTAAATGAAAACGTTGCAGTTTTTTATGCGTCTACATAGTGCAGAGATATCTGTATATTTCACTCAGTTTTGTGCGATATCGTCAAGAAGGAGGTACTACTCTGGTCAATTATGACATGGTGTCATGTTAAAAAAAAAAGACTGGAACGTCTCAGAAGAACCCGGCGTTCAAAATGGTCAAATGATTACATAAAATAAATATTTTTTTGTTGCCTGTTCTGGATGGCTGTGCTGGTGTCCGTCGACTGTCGAAGTCGCTCCCCTTTTCTCCCCCTCAGCAAGCCCTCGACGAACCGGTCTCTTGTCTACTATAGGTGTGCTGGTGTCCACGTAGAGTAGCCGCGCAAGTTTCAGCCGAGTTCATTTTCTGACATCGGAGGGGGTGTGGGAATGACTGATTCCGACCAATGACATACGCTCTGCGCGTTGCCATCAGCAATCGGCGGCGACTCGCGCAAAAATCGTGGTTTTTGTTTCTTTGGATGCATTTTTCGATTTGATTTCTTTGGATTATATTTTGCGCCTTTGATATCTTCAAATTATAAATAGCTACGTTTTTATTCTAAGTAAATTAGTAGTACATATTTTTTCTATACTTAGCGTAGCTGAATAATTCGGTTTTAAAGAACTCTAAAAAAACAAAAACTCCCTTCTGACAACTTTATCATGAATAATTTTATGAGGGAGAACTCCTTTTTACTCCACTGTGTTGCTTTAAATTTTTATTAGCTATAAATATAACTATAAAAAATTCAATATGTTAGCTATAATGGTTAGAAAAATACTAATATACACATTATTCAATAACTAAGCTCAGTTAAAGAATCAACAGTAAAAAAAAATCATTATTTTAAAATTAATTTGAATACATAGTCTCATTAGTGATTTTTTTCCTAGGACCTTTAGTTTTGTAGGAATTTTGATAATAAAAGCAAAGTGCAATGTGTGACCTTTTTACTTCATTCTCGTAACACTCCTTTTTTTATTTTAATATTTATTTATTTGAATATTTTTCACTTGGTGTAAATTTGGTTACTATTTGTTTATATAAATCTGTTAATATTAATTTGTGAGTTCGCTATTTTCTTTTAAATTATATAGTACGTATATATAATATAATTTTTAAGCGTTTAATATACATTTCATTTTAGTCTTCCATTTTATAAAACTAACTATACGCTTACTTGAGGTGAGTGACAGTGCGTTTTTAAAAACTGTCACTTACTTTTTAAATTTTTGTATGTTTGATGCTTGCCCGATTACTTTTTAAAATGACGCTGAAAGGCTATTGATTCCTATTATCATATTGTATATTTTTTTCCGTATCTCTACTTGCAACTCGTGGCAGATGTTAACATTGGTCTAATAATAAGAGTCGAAGGAAAAAAACCCCACAATTTCAAACGGAAAGAAGTTGTAAATGTGATTATATACTTTTTACAAACTTAAAAATTATGGAGGTTATGAATTCGTGAGTTTTTTTTTTTTTTTTTTCTTTATCCATCATCCACTTCTTTCGTAATGCATGAACCGATTTTTTTTAAGTCAATGAAGGTTTTTCGTTCAGCTTACGTCCAAAAGAACAATTTTGTTCATTTCTTAAAAAAAAAATGCTTGCGTAAAAGTAATGGAAAAAAAGTGGGGGGGAGGCGGCTCTTCAGAATGCACTTATTGTTACTACTATTGCCCAAACTGATTTCGCTGAATGATAGAAAATGGGTTCAAAGATGAGTGTTTAGGATCTCTCTCCCGGAATTTTCTTGAAATAAACGTCATGAAAACTTTGCGTGCCGAATTCGGGTGGGGGGGGGGGGGGGGTTGAAGGAAGCCGGGCTCATGCCCCGGGCGGAAAAGAATTTTAATTTAGAAAAGTTAACTTTTGGAAAGAGAATTAAAATCTTAGTTCGGCGCTCCGATTTAAATTGATCGGCTATTTTGCTAACCGATTAATAGAATTAATTATTTGTATAAACTGTTGGAAACAATAAAATTGAGGTATACTGAATATGTTGCGCCGTTGATCAGTAGCCGGCTCCTGTGGAAGGCAAGGACTCCTAGGAAGGCAGTTTAGGGGGCAGCAAATTTTGCAAAAGTTAAAAGTTGAAATTAAAAAAATGTGAAATATTTTCACCCTGTAAAAGTGAAATATAAATTAAGCTATGTTCAAACAATAAAATAGTTTTCCTTTTACAAATTTTCAACGCATCCTTTTGGGAAGGGGAGGGGGGGGGGGAAGGAGCTTGCGATAGTGAAACATAATTCGTGCCATATTCAAACAATACAATAGTTTTTCTTCTAAATTTTCGAAGGATCCTTTTCGGAAGAGGCAGGGGGCGGGGAGGGGCTTGTAAGCATCATTTGAGAAGGGCGACAAGTGTCTCTTCGATATGGGCGTTAGTTGGAGGGGGGGGGGGGTCCTGCTTCCTGGATTGAAAAAAATATAATTCTGCATTTTTATGAGTAAAAACGTTTTAAAAATTTTTGTTTGATTTTCTTTTTTTTTGTTTCTTAATATTTTTGCAGTCCAAATGCGTCTATAAAGGCCTCAAAATGCTCCTGTTTGCATATAGTTTTCAAAATTTTCGGGGGGTTGAGGACATTCCCCGAACCCCCTTTACTGTTAGAATTTCATATCCCCAGTTAAGGATGACCCTTCATATGGCTCTACCCCTCCCCAATGTTGAGCTAAAATGGACATACCGAGGGTACATTAATAAAAGTTTTATGAATTTAATAGTGACCCCCACGTGAAAAATCCTCAAAAAAAAAAAAAAAAAAATCTCAGCGCATAAAAGTTTATGATCAACAGTAAATGGATGGGTGGGAGGGGGGGGGGGTGTAAGACACAGGAATCACAACAGCGTGAGCTGAACTGAACTGGCCTTCAACGTTGTGTACCAGAAATAGTAATTCACTGTACTCACGAATGGTAACCGAGGCACATTATCAATTTCGGAATGTTCTTTGTTTTTTACTCCGTAATTACTTTTATTAAAGACTTCACAGTTTCGTGTTTTTAGTTCTCTATAATTTTACGTCAGACTCAGGATAAATGATTTTCAGAAGATTATTATGTATTTTCGGGCGAACAATTTTTACAGTGAATGACATTTTTAAACGGTTAAACTTTGAAGATGTTTTAAACATTTTTGAGGCAAGTCAATGTTTAAATTGTTTCAAAAATTAGCTATAAATGCTCTTACGGCATTTTATTAAGTATAACTTTATATTCTTTTGAACAGAAATTTTTATGTTCATTTTTGTGAAATGTTTCAAAATTTTAAGTTTGATTAAATATTTTATCATATTTTATTATTATGGGTTTAATTTTAAAATATCTGTGTTAATGATAGCGAATTTCTATGAATTAAAATTATACTTAATTTATCGGTGAAACCATATTTAAAAAGGCTCCATAAGCAGATTAAGTCTAACATTATTTTATGTAACATGTACTAAAAGTTAGTGAATGCCAGTATGATCAGTTATTATAGTCATGAAATAATTGCATATCATATTTTAATTATTAGAATTATTATAAAATCAAAATGGTAGGGGGGTTCCATCACTTCTGTCGCCTATGGGCTACCAAATCCTTAATCCGGTAATTAAGATCCAAAGGGCTCTACTTGCGCATTGAAGAAGACCCTTTGCCTTTCAAGCGATCACATTTGCAAAATGAATCGCAAATATTCCCCTAGAATGGAGTAAGCCATCTTGCTTTCGACTGGTAATAGCAGTTGACGAAATGGTCTACGAAAACGGGATGGCGCGCACGTGCGGGTCTACTGCGACTAGACCAGCACACCGGAAATCGAGTCGATAGGGGAAAAGGTGAAAAATTGCTCCCTTTCGATGATAGCGCCGCCTATCGGTCTACTAGTCTCGTCGACTCGACGATACGAGCACATGGGCCCTGGTGGTTCGACAACTGCAATCTCTTTATTTTCATCCATGGTATTCCTAGACTGCCTTGGTGTCTCCTGATCATTTAGGAAATGTAACAAATCAAAGTACCAGAGAGATGGCTTGTAAATTTCGTCTCCAACCCCAGATCGAATCGAGTTATTAACTTTTGCCAATTATTTCCGGTAAACACTTCTCAAAGAATTAATTATTTACAAATGTTTCTCTGTTTGCGGTTGCATCAATGTCTTTGATTTTTTCCACTAAACTCTCATAAGCCTCCCCCTTTTTATCCTTGTCACTATACTCCTTGGATTTTACACGCCAAACGCGTGGGAAACTTTCGCATAATGCAATAAATTTTGTGAGAAACTCCCGAGAACATTGCCGAAAGTCGGCCATTGTCGCCTGACGAATTGAAACTGAGAAACAAAATGAATCGGAAAGGGGTGCTACCGTCTACATGTGCCGATTTGTCTGCACAGTTCAAAGACATATGCTTTCTAGCTCAGTTATCGCTGCAACTGTACAGTCTTCGCACCGGACTCAAAACTGCGCACTTTTCCAATCTACACGCAACGTTTTATCTGCAATGTGTTGAACTGCGCAGAAAAAAGGTTGTGCAAAACGTAGCGTCTGGACCCGGCTTAAAACAGAAAGACGAAATTTTGTAGCCTGCAGAAACAAACAGCAGCAAGCAAAGATTTGAAAGCGGAATACACCTTTCATCCGAGCTCAAATAGGAAAATAACATATGTGCTAATTCACTGGGGAAAAAAAAGTAAATAAATGAAAGTATAAATATTAATAATAAGCTGGAATAACAAACATCGCTATAAAGGATAACATTTCTTTTAAAAACCCCTGTGCAGTATGGAAAATAGTCCCGTAAAATATATGTCAAAATAAGGAAATCAAAACAAAGCTATCAATCGCCTGTGGGACGCAGGAAATAAATTTTAATTCGTTTAAAAAAAATAATAATCAAAATCCAAAAAAAGAAATAAATTAATTAAAAATCGGCTGCTTCTCAAAATGCTAAAAACCGCAAGCAATAAATTTTAATTCGTTAAAATAAAAAAGGATCAATAGTCAGTCGGCATGGCAACAATTAAAATTAAAGTTAATTACCGTGAAAAAATAATTTTGAACTGCAGAGAAAAATGCTTATAACTTCTTTTCTAGTTAATTTAGAGGCTTCGAATTTTCGCACATAGAGCGAAACTCTGTCCGGGGTAGTTTTTCACGCGCTTTTCAACGGTATCAAGCTCGATACGATGCGATAATTCCTTCCTATAGAAAATGACTATTTTATGAAACTTTCGGCTATAAATTGGAATAAAAGAAGAACAAATTCGAATTTCAGGAAAAACTCTCCGAGGTGCACACCCCCATGTTCCAAACTAATTTCGTGCCAAATTTCTTAAAATTCCGCTGGACGGTCTGGGCCCTACGCCGTACACAGACAGACACACACACATACTTACTGCTTTATTATTAGTAGAGAACAGACACACACACATACTTACTGGTTTATTATTAGTAGAGATAGAGATAGAGATAGAGATAGTAGGATACTATCAACTGGTATCTAAGACAAGAAACAAATATTTTTTCGGGATTGAGGAGTGGATATTTTTTTAATGTTTTGGTGCGCTACTTTTGAAAAATCCAGCCGGTGATTTTGACGGGAGCGACGGGGAAAGGGTTAATGGTTATGTGTAGCAATAACACTGATAATATCTCTAATAATGAGAAAAAGTAAGAAAAAAATGCAAAATCCCCCATCCTTGGATTGACAACATCGGAGAAGCAGACGAAAAATAAAATTTTTCTCTGAACTTACTTCTGAAAGTATTAGTGGTAAAATTTAGAAAAACGGACAACTTGTGTGCAAAACCCCTACTTTGGAACCACGAGTCAACTTCATAAAAGTAACACTAGAACGCACACCCTAATATGAAAGAAAAATATGAAAGCTGTTATTAGAAGGCCTCCTCTAAATGCCTATTGCGAATGTATATTGAAAGAATTGAACCAAAACGGGTTTATTTCCCCTTTATCAATCTCAAATTCATAAAAGTCCATGTCATGAACTATTGCCTTTGTTTTTTATTTTTATATTTTTTATGTAAAACTAATGAAATAAATAATGAAGTTTGGAAAGTTGACCAACTCGGGAATTTAAAATCAAAATCACGCCTTTCAAACATCGTAATAAGCAAGGCCGTAGCCAGAAAGTTTTTTTTTTTTTTTTTTTTTGGGGGGGGGGGGGTTGACTTTGGAACACTTATGCACTGTTAGAAATTTCATCATGAAATTACGGTTAAATGACTGGCAGCAGTCTGTCCATCTAATTCACCGTTAAATTTACGGTTTGGAACATTTTTTTATGTTTACGGGACCTAACCCTTTCCAATCAACTTGGACTTGGTTAAAAAGCAGTAAATACAAAAGTTTACGGTTTTATAACCGTTTAAAAAGGGTTTCAAAACAAAATTTTAACCGTTTTTGAACCATTTCGAGGCGTAGAAACTTCGAGTGGTAGAAACGGTAAACGAAGCTTGCAGGAATCGAACCCGGGTGGACGGTATACCAACTTTGCTCTCTAGCTATTCAGCCATCTACACCACATGAAGCGGCCGTTTATTTATCAATAAATCTTCTTTTCCAACAGGCAAACTGCCTTAAAATTGAGATTTGAGTTTTTCATTGGATCCAAAGTCATTTTTATTAACCGACTTCACAAAGGTTATACATTCGTATTGTATGTATGTCGGTTTTATTTATTTATTTTTTTTTTTTGTTTGTCCACTCAGAACTTCTCACCGGATGAACCGATTTTCATGATTTTTTTTTATCGATCAGGGGTGGTTTCCCATAGGTCCCGTACCTTCGTTTGACCCTGTTCGATAATTAGGAAAAAAGTTATAGGCAGAAAGATAGTCATTTCTTTGCTTTCTTATCAATAACTTTTGACTAAATGAATCGATATTGATGATTTTTTCTTTAATCGATAGAGGCTCGTCAAACTCAAATATCGCACATCAATTTGACTACATTTGTTTTTTAGAAAAAACGTTATGAATGAAAAATAAGCATTTTTTATTTTAATTTGAAAGGCTTGGCTTTATTTTTCTTTGTTGGGACACTATTAATAAATATAAAAGTCATTGTTAAAAAAGTGTTTGTTGCATTGTGCTATAATATTAAAAGCAATTCCAGAAAGAGTTTGACTGAAATAACTCTGAGGCAAAAATTAAATCCAATCAACTTGTTTGCTAAAATCGATTTCAAAGCCGAATTTATCATACAAATGATTAGTTTTCAGTGCCATTCAAAGAAGGTTTGCCCTTTGACATGGAATTTTTAAAAATAGAGCATTTATATAAAAAATTTATTAACACTAAAAAGAATAAAATAAAATAATTTTTATAAAAAAAAAAATAGAACCAACTTCAAATTATAAATTGCTCTAAAAAGTGAAAAATAAATTAATTCTTAAAACAACATCGATACGACTTTTAAACATAGTTTTAGAAGTCGGTGCAAAATTATGAGTCTAATTACCATTACACCATTTGCTACTTCATATTTTAACTGTTGCTAATTCAGCGAAAAAATATATATTTGTAATTGATTCATGATTACAAAAGATTTTATCTATCCTGATTTTGCCCCGACTTCTAAAACTATGTTTAAAAGTCGCATCGATGTTGTCTTAAAAATTAATTTATTTTTCACTTTTCAGCGCAATTTATAATTTGAAGTCGGTTCCATTTTTTTTAATAAAAATTATTTTATTAGTCTAAATTTACTAGATATTGACGAAAATCATTTTATTTGCTGCAAGTTTTAAAATACAAACAAGCTTTAGAAGCTCAAATTATGGGTTCGCTCATTCGCAAACAGTTCGGGAATCCGATGTCTCCAATTTTTGATTTTTTTTTTTTTTTTTTTTTTTATACACATGCAGATTTTAACTGATAAATCCGTATTCCTATTTTAAAACAACGTACGACCGGTAAGGTTTCGCAACCAAGATGAACGCCCGATTCTTATTGAGCGCTTGAAAATTACGGTTAGTTAAACGTTCTTTAGGATAAACAGAGAACAAAAGATTTTTTTTCGCAATCAGCGGTTTGAGTACCATCTTTTAAATGGTTATTCAACTGTTGTAATTGAATGTGGTAAAATAACAATCAAATAAATGGTTATTTTATTATTTTCTTACGGAAATTTTTAGCAGTGTGTTGAGGACAGTTTCAGGGAGGAATATAGGCTACATTGCGAAAGTTTTCGGGATTTCCGGGGGGGGGGGGGCGTTGGCCACCTATGAATACGGCCCTGGTAATAAGTTATATCAACGTTAGAATTGTCAAATGTATTTTCACTTCTTGGGCAAATGCAACAGCCCACCAGTTTGTTATATACTCAGAAGCTTGCAAGTACTCTAATTGCGATTACAATAAAAATATTTCTACAAAATGGATTAATTGCTGTGATAATCACCCCGCGAACTATTCTAAATGTCCCAGTCCACCCAGAAATCACGGAAAAATCGGAGAGAAATATTTTTGATGACATTAAAAAATCAAAAGACACTGATATAATATTTAAAATACATCCTAATAAAAGCTACGTGGAAAAGTTTCAAAATAGTAATAACAGAATGAATCGGAGAAATTTGTATTCCAATGAAATATCGTTTCAAAATATTAGTAACACATTACATAATTTAACTCAAGATCCTAAATTAATTATTGGAGAATTAAAAGAAAATATGAGGAATAATCAATTTAACGATTATTAACTTCCGTTCCTACGCTGGTTGCGTCCCGCTGTGCTCTGCTGCTCGCCTATTGGCTTTGTGTTTGCATGTATTTATTGTGTCTAATGTTTGCGATAGTTCTCGATACGATAGATAATATTATATACTTACATAACATATCAGTGAAACTTTGGGGATTACATTCCTGTTCGCAAACATTAGCAAATGGTGATAACATTAAATACGATACATACTTTGCGACAAATTACACGAGAACACATTGATAAAAAAGAAATAAAACTGAAAAATCAGTAGCAGTATAAAATAACAATCAACAGCGTGACCTATAAATAATATCTATGATGTTTATAACATAGAATTTGGCGTTTTTTCTACATTATGGGGAAAGTGCCATTTATAAGCCCATAAGTCGTCTCCCCCCACTTCGGCGTTTCGACTTTCACGACTTCACTCTCTTGTGGTTTAGTGGTTATACGTGAGAATTGTGAGCGTGTGTAATTAAGTGTACAACAACAATAATAATATGGTATTTGTGGCGTCTAACATGTCTTATTTTCTCTCGTTATTTAAATATATCAATACGAGTGTAATGGTGTCTAAAGAGTGTTATTTTATGTCTAGAGGGCACTAACAATGTTAAGAAATGCTTTTAAAATATCGTAAACAAGTTTCCAACCCTCCAACTACGAAAATATTCAAGTTAGGGATAAAGAATGCTGCTTTGTTTAAATTCACTTATAGCAGTAGAATCTGGAACAAAACAAGGGCCGACTGATTAGTACTGAAATTAGTGCGGTACGGCTGAATTACGAGACTAATATTAGTTATATAAGGATTCTTTTTACTAACTGCCTGAAAAGTATTATATATTGGGCGAACTCAACGATATTTTGAATTACCGATTTGTTTAAACGCATATTAATTATCATTAATTTTGTTGTTTTTGCCCGCGTGAAAAAGTTGCCATTTGCATGTGGCCCCAAAGGAAAAAAGTCTGGTTTATGTATTTTATTTTAAAATTTTTGTACTGGTTTGCCATTGTTGCATTTCAAGCCCGAGTAACGCCGGGTACATCAACTGGTTCTTAAAATAACAAATATTAAGGGGAAATCCGTGTATCCAAGGACCTTTGTGTTTGTTTGTGCATTTGACATTTGAATAAGTTAGAAAAACTTAACTAAAAATTAAAACTAAGATAACAGTTCCATCATATTTAATGATTGAAATTCAACTGTAACAAATACAGTTTGTCATTACTATGATTTCTTTTTTACAACTTATCTTTTTCACTATAACTATGTTCTATCATTTAAGATCCTGGGAATCAGTATCAAGACGGTTTCTTGCAGAAACAATCATTTTTCTGCAAATGAGCAACTTCACGCTTCTGACTCCACGTCGTTCGTAAAATAGCAAGATTCCAGTTTCATTTTGTAAGGAGATTTACGTGGAAGATCTGAAAAGGACAAAACTTGATATACATTGATAATTCTCACAATTGCATTACAATAAGCATGAAACTGATATATTTTAATAAGGTATATTTACTTACCTTTTCGAACACTTTCTGAAGTAGCATTTCTTTTCCTCAAGAAATCTTCTCTTTTGATAAAACTCCTGAAATATATTTTAAAAAGAAGCACTTTTGAAAAATTGAATACGCAATCGTGTCTCTGACAAAAGTTTGAGTATTTTGAAAATTGAAGATGAAATGTTCTTTGGATTCAGTGTTGTGCAAGAAAATTTCTGACATAAATTTAAACTAAAAGCGTGAATTTGTCGTAGTGAATTAATAAGAAATCATATTATTTTTCCATTAGGAGTATTTTTTTAATATGACCTGATCATTCAATTTCCAGACAATAAGTTAGAAAAATCTTATGCGATATCTAGTTCGTTAAAGAAAGAATTATAACTTTATCTGGAAATGGTAACCTGAAACTTTTTTCATGTCACATCGCAATTTCAAAGGTGTATCCTCTCTCAGAATTGAGCGTTTCTTACCTTAGCACATTCGTCTTTTAAAGAACTTCTTCATTAAAATATGATGCTATTAGTAATGAGCTGTGATATCGAACTTTTACGAGAATAAAGTCCAATCGTCTGACGGGTAAAATTAGAGTAATATATTCATTTGTTGGAGGTGTTCTGGGGCTATAATGCCTATCTTTGTGCAAAGAAACGCTTCTATCTGTAGTATTTCTCATTAATGTAATTTTAAATCGTCTGCTAGTGATTTTATGATCTAACTTTTCTGTAAACCATTATTACATATATGGTTCTCGTCAATTTACATTTGTTTTTATTTAATCTTTGGGACAGTTAGTTTATTTAAGACAACTAAGAGAATAATATTCGTTAAATCATTTTTGAACACCTCGAAAATGATTCAAATGTGTTCGAGGCTTAGATGAAACTTTTTCAAACATTATATTTCTACCATCAACCAAAGCAATAAGCCCGGCAGAGTGCCAAGAAGAATCTATTCGTGTTCAAGGGATGAACTGCTGGTATGAGGAAAGTGCCGTTTCTGATTGCGTTTTATTTCGTTTAACATGTTTGATTTCTTTCGAACTGAGGCTATATGGCAGTTTATAAACCTACTTGCTTTCAACAAACATGGAAGCAAAAATTCTGATTCGCACGATGATAACTTCCCTAAAACTCGAATGGATTCGTCCTTTTCTGTCATGCGTAAAACCGCCCAAATGTCGGAACTACGTGGACGAACTGTACCCTTGTGTGTATCACAATTCAATATATTTCTGTCTCACGTTTGCGAACCATTAAATATGTTAACTTTTCTACTAAAAAATAATTAAACGAATTCTTCCGTCATTCTTTGAAATATGACGCAAGTGATCGACCATCTCTAGTCGGTGTATCTATATATAGTCCTTGTTTCGGGTATAATTTATGTAAAAATACAAAAGCGTTAGTGTGATTTGAGTTGGAGTGTTCTTAGAGCTTCATTGAAATATGCAGTTTACTGTACGGAGTACAATGATTACATCCATTGCCATGTAAAAAGAAAAAAAACCGCATATTTTCTGCAAACTTATGGACGTAGTCTTTCTAAAATACATCCGGGTCTGACGTTATATAACAATGCACTTCCTAAAATGCGCTTGTTTGCATTTACTAAATGAAGATACGTTTAACTGATATTTAACTTACCAAATCATAGCACTTATATAGCTTACTCATTATTTATTTCAGCCACAATATCCTCAGGAGTTGTACGCAAATACTGAAGAAATGTACAGTAAAAGGTTACACACATGAAAATCTCTGAGGGTCAAAAGTTAAATTTTCTTTTTCAAGCCTTTGAATGTATCTGTCTCGAGAACACTCATCAAGAGAAGTATGACTTACTTATTGAAAACCTTAAACACTCCGTTCATCTTGTGCAACAGAGCCAGAACTCAAAAGAAGTGAAAATCGTAGTTTTCAGAATTAAGGACGTTTTACTTTAGCTAATAATGGCATGTTTTTATTTGTTTTACATTTTAGGTTATGTGATGTGAGGTTACATAATTAATAGCTAGAACTAAATTTTGATATTATTCCTAAATTATTGCACAAAGGTGTATTCTACAGTAAAGTAATATCAACATAAGATAACAAAATCCAGAACGTTACTTAACCCCAGACAAATTTGAATAAAAAAGAAAATTAGATTTTAATATTATGTTTTTTTTTTTTTTTTAATGTTCTGAAAAGTAGGTGGTTTTGAGTTGTAGACCTCTTGCACTGGAGTAGCGATATTGTAACCCCCAAAACAGAACCTCGTTAAGACGAACTGGATATGATATCGAACTAGTTATGAAACAAATTTCACATTGAAAGACTTTCGTACGAGCAGACAAAATTGTATTGGTTTTTAGAGCTAATTTAAAAATTAAATCAATAGTGAACTATAAAAGTGTGATATGTTAATCTGAAATAGCTTTAGTTTCTTGTTTGATAAAAATATTTCGCAATAAAGATAATGTTTGAGTACATAATTTAAAAATAAGGAAATTTTTGTAGCTACAGAAGTTAAATCAAATTTACAATTTCAAATACACAAACATGCATGTTTAATTAGATTAGAAGTTTTAATAGCAAACACATTTTTGACATTTTTTTTTGACGAATTTTTAGTAAAAATATGTATTTTCTCCTTTTTACTTAAGGTCTACTGGAATTAAAAAAAATAATAACAAAACTTTTCAGATGACAAATTAAAAAAGTGAACCAAGAACATTGTTGTTGTTCAATAAAATCATACAAAGATTATCAAACTTCAGTATCTAAAAATGTTTGTAAGTAACAACATAAACATCAAAAATGGAATGTTTGAAATCTGGAAACTGTAAATCAGGCATACATTATGAAAACAAAGCACTTGTTTCTTATCATATCTAAGGAAATAACACATGTAATTATGCACAAAGCACTAATACGACGTATAGTAAGTTACACTGGAAAAAATATCAACTGGCCAAATCTAACACATATTAAAAAAAAATCTTGAGAAACGTGTTTGAATCATAATTCCGTAATAGTGTATTATTAAGACTTTACATATAATGAGAGATAAAGATAGTGTACGATGGTTACAAGAGTATGAAGAATGACATAGCCTGTACACGTACAAAGGAGGAAAGAAAAGAATACGATTAAAGAAAGATAAATAAACTTTTAAAAAAGAAAAGAAATAAAGAAGGAATAGGGAAGCACTCAGTTAATAAATGAAGAGAAAGTTTTAGAGAAAAGAAGGTAAAAAATATTGATTATGATGCTGAATAAGTGTGCAAAAATAAAAGATGCAAAAACAAATCCTGACAAATTTATAGCGAGGGACAAAAGAAAAAAAATATCCTTCAAGTAGTTCAGCAGAATTAATGAAACATACAGAAACAATTTTTTGATTATCAAATTCAACATTTCTTTCTTTCTAGTTATCACAATGCTTTTCCCCCACTAGGCATGCACTTCATTTTATCTAAAAAAATTCAATGTACAATGTACACTCCATTTTCCTGTATCGTTATTGGGTCGCAATTCTTTAGACTTTATTGAAATTTTGGTACTAAACGACTTCGTCTTGACGAGATTCTGTTGAGCCAATGAAATCATTCACATCAATAATTTAGAGAATATTAAAACTTCATTTTATACACATGATCTTCTTCCAATACATACGAAGCAAACTCTTAAAATTCATTAACATAAACAAAATACAATAATAAAATAATTTAAAATAGATGAAGCAACATTAATGGTAAAATAGTGTTTCATTTTATGCATAGTTTTGAACCCATAAGTTTGACGCTTCGCAAAGAGCTTCGAAACTTGAATATTTATGCATTAAATTGTGAGGGAAGCAAACGTTAATCTGATAACTCGCTTTCATTTAAAAATTTGCCTCGCGCAATCTAATTTGCATCACTCGACGAAAGACAAAATACTTCCTAGAGTACTTACCTTTCAAAAGATAGAGTTTAATTTTGGGAGGAAGTATGAATTTAAACTTATGGAATATGGAGTTTCTCTTGGAACAGTTACGTTGCTACACTTTATGAATGGGTTAAGTTAACAGGTAAACTACAGAAGATTACAGGTCAGATTACAGAAATTATTTACTGAAAGATGTTGCTCTTAATCAAAGATTTCATTTTCATAAGTTAAGTATATATGCATGACACATTAACCTTTTAATATCCAACGTTTTATTCAGTTAAATTTCTAGTTAGACATTGCTTAAAACAGTGATAAATAAAAGGGGGACTAACTAGTTTTAAAAAGTTAAACACATCTTTTAAAAATATGTAAAAAAAAAAAAAAAAACAGAAATACTACAAAACAGTCACGATTGTTTGTTTTCTTCTTGAGCATCGTGAAATATCGTAATATTAAAGCAATAACTCCTTCCCAACTCGTAATTGCACATTGTTAGGAATATTCTTCCGCTTATCATTTCAAATTTAAAGGATAATATCTTGAGGATAGTTAAAACACCCTTTGATAACGCCCAAGAAAAATGATTTCAGCCCATAATCATAGAAATACCAGTCATTTAAGAACCGTCCCATTTATGGGACGGTAGGCACAAATGGGTTGAGGATTTTTCACAATGCTTAACTGCGACTATAAATTTTTAAATAGCTCATGTGCAGAAATCAATCGCCTTAAATAAGTACATTTCAAATAATAATAATACTAATTAGTGAGTAACTTCTAAGTGATAAGGAACAACAAGTAAAATAAGCTTTGAGTATTTTTTTCTCTGAAAAAAAAGTAAAGTTGTCATTAAGAGCATACGTTGTCTCAAAAAAAAGATGTGATATGGAGATTTTGCTGTTTTGGTGTCTTTAAAGGAATAATTTAAATACGATATACAGAATGTATACAAAAGCGATGTGTTATATTTGCAAAGCAGTCTACTAGTGATAGAATAGTTTTACGTTAAATTTCTTATTTTCGCATACATGCAAGCACATTTCAATAATACACATTAAATGCACGGTATATCCCTTAATTATTCAGTCTGGTTCATTATGGTCATCGAACTCATCGCCTCATAAGTTGTCTAAGTAAAGACCACGCTATAGACAACAATATACGAATTGAGCACGACAGTAAAGGGACACCAGCAAAAGCTTGCAATCAACGTAAATAAATTTCATATAGTTCAAAAGATGAAATATACGTGTTTTGAGGTTACAAGGAACCCTTTTTTTCAAAAAAAGAAAGTGAGTTTCGAGATGAAAATCATCCGCCTGAACGAAACTTAAAATTAAGTCATTGGAAAATAAGCATCTAACAGGAATGTGTTTGTATCTAAAGTAAACCATTGATTTTCAGGCAGTAATTCTTCTTCCAATCAAAACACTAGCTGTGATATTCTTTTAAGATATTTCATTTTGTTTACATATAAAATCAAACTATGTAGAAATAACTAAAACTATTTGATTAGAACTTAGAGTGTATCACGAACAAAAGTACCCCTTAAACAATAAAATGTCCGCATGAAAGGTTATTTTAAAATACTGAATCAAATATTAATGTTTGATACATAAATAAACAAAATCAGCTTCTAATTTTTCCGAATAACTTGCACTCTGATAAAATTATCGAGATGCAGAAAATGTTTCACATTACAAATCGACAAAACAAAATCTCTTATAACGCTTTTAATATTGCAGCCAAGAAATTATATCTCTGCGCATCTCTTTGCTAGAATCGGAATTATATTCGCGTTTTAGAAACATTCATTTTCCACAATCATATTTAAGTAAAGAAAAATCAATAGTATTTCTCCTCTCAGTGTAATTACTTAAGTGTTAAGAAAAATCATCCTCTCAGGGGTGGTTTTAGTTAAATAATTGAAAACTAAAGAAAAGAAAAGGAAAATACAATTATGTTCAACACATCTGGAGCTCATATTTCCAAAAAGAGCCTCCAACTGTGTTTCCTATTTTTCGTTATCGGGAAACAGTATGCCGAATGACCTTAATGTATCCTCTTTCAGAATATATATATAACAGTTTCTTAGAATTATTTCGTTTTCTTGATTTTTACCCTTATATACAGTTTGTATTAGTGATTATTTACTACTTCAACGTAATAATATTTCATATTATTAAAAGAAATAATTATACGCAAAGGAAATAATTAATTCTGGGCTTAAACTAGTGACTCTGTCGAAAAACACGTCAATACCACACGAGATTTTAGTAACGGTTAATAACATATGTAAAGCAGTCGTAACAATGTTGCTTTTTAAATGCAATAATTTGCATAATGCCTTTATTGTCAGTAGTGAACAGAAAAACTATTTCTCAGCACAACGACTATTTACCCAAGTTATAGCTCAATATCCGATTACTTGGATGACTGCTGGTCGTGCATTTAACATTATGTGTTACACATCATGTTTTAAAACAAATGTTGCTTATGCCACTTAGAAATCCAAGATCCTTCTTGTCGAGTCGAATAGGAATTAAAGGCGGTAAAGAGCGCCTTTTGTTTCAAGGGGAGCACCAATGGTGGAAGTACGACTTTGCTCATAATGTACTTGGATGACACCAGATGGCGCCACCACAAATACGCCACCTTCTTTTTTAGACCTGTGGGTGAAGGGAAGGGAAAATCTCCACCCACCGGTACTCTCGGAACTGCCTCGGGAGTTCAGGGTCCACGGATTTTATATGCACGTTTCCCCAAGTGGTAGGTTTTAAACGAATGAAAATTAACATTTCTTCAAGTATCTCTGCCGGGAGATATTTTATTTGGTTTTCCCAGGATTTTGACAATTGTTTTGATGCTCACTATTTACAGCAAATTAGAGAAACTTCAGTAGTTACAACAAATGTGCTTCGCTTCCAAAATTTAAAATGTCACTATATTTGTGTGTTCGTTTATCGATAGCTCTCGTTAGACAGTTAGCAGATCTTGTTGAACAGCTTTTTTCTTACAATGAAAAACAATACTTTGAACGTAGAAAGCGTTTCCCCGTTCCCCGATCGTAGTTTGTTCGACTTGTAAGTGATCTACTTTTCTCCACCAGACCCCTACCTGTTAGCCGAGGCCTTAGGATTGCTTTACGCACGGGGATAGGTAGTGGGGTCTACGGATTTTACATGCACATATCCCCAAGTATACATGGTGGTCTTCAGTGGGTATCGAACGCGCGACCTTCCAGGTGGAAGTCCGACGTGCTAACCAGTAGGCTACCACGGCCCTGCAAGTGATCTACTGATAAATTGTATCAGTTGAAATAATTATAGAGCCTGAATGTGTACATTTGATAGTAATACAGTGCATCTGCAAAAATGTTGCACGAACGACTTAGCGATTAACTATAACCTCACATTAAAAGTACTTCAGGTAACGTGTAAGTGGTGGATAGTTGCATGTGGTTGCAGCGGAGCCTTGAATGATATATTGAAATATTGAAACTGGTTCAAAGGGATTTGAGCGTTTAGCCACAGTATGTATGTGTCTGGATAAGATAAGATTCGATTCGAAGTAAGCCATTAGTTGAGCAGCGTTACTGCGCATTATTATATTTTGTATGAGCTTAATGTTCATTAATTCTAATTATTCCTTTATTCTGAAATTAAACTCATAATTCTGTAATTACTTTGGTGTATTATATTAAATACCGCCTTGTAAATAGAGCACGATTTATGATTAAGAGCTCAGAAGTAATTCTGAGTAAACGGCTCTAAGAATTTTGAATAAAATATAGTAGCACGCCAAGTTCAGCGAGTAAATATGAGCTCAATTATGCGTAATTAGATAAAAATATCGACTAAATGATTTCTAAACTTAGTCTGACTGTCTAAAAAATAAATGGTCGACCTAACAACCCTACGACAAAATAGTATATGAGTGAAACACACAAGTTTGTCGACGAAATATTCAAGATTTCAAATGAAATCTTTAAGCTCGCAAAACACGTGAATCACCAGCATATTAAAAGTCCACTACCGGTGCATTCATACGAAAAGCGACTAAGACATTTTCCGTTCGTCGCAATATAGCTATGGCTATCAAACTAATAGCGTATTTCTTGGGTGGTCGTTTGAGGGGAAGACTTTAAAGTACGCAACAAAAATGCCAAACAGGTGTTGGGCTAAATCAGCAGAGTGTGTAAGCTATTCAGAAGTAAGACAGTTGATAATGTAAATAATCTTTTAATATCGGATACGGACAGGACATAAATATATATAGAGACAAAAGACATACATGCTCTCAGCTCCACATTCTCTTGAGCTCTGATCGCAACGCATGCGCACCATGCAAGGTGGCGTTGCAGGCGACTGTTGCATAATCATTATTAATGAAGGGAATAGCAAGACATTGATTTATATAGAAGAGATAAATAATATAGCTCAACAACAGGCAATATGAGGGCTTGGTTGTTAAGGGTACAGTGGACCTTCAAAACCTTTTTTATTATCAGTGAAATGTTTTGAAAATTTCAGCGGTGCTCTATATTGTAGAGACATATAATCTTGCAAATTTTTGTAAAAATATTTCATATAGTTTTTGAGATAATTAAATTTTAAAGTTTTAAAATACCGAATAATTAACAAAATTTAAAATGATCCATGCGCAACCGGTTGTTTAACAGATCCCTCAAACTTTTTCCTTACATTCCTTTGATGCATGTAAATGTTAAAGAATATTTCAATATTAATTAATATAAAGCAAAAAAAATTTCTAAAATTCATTTTTCAGCTTTTTTCGAGAAAAAAAAAAACATCAAAAATTGCATATTATTATTATTATTATTTTTTTTTTTTTTTGAGATTTAGAAGCTAGATATTATGATTATTCGTAGTAACATATGTTGATATACACATAGAGAACAAATGTGAGAAATATCAGAAAAATTGAAAAAGAAGAGATGCGCCTGGAGCATTTTGAACTTTAGCACATCGTTAAAAAATACAATTTGAGAAAAAGGACATTTTTGTTTTGATACTGTATAAATGCTTTGTAGCATCTTGTAATACCACTTTCAAGGAAAAACAATATACCTGAAATAATGTAATGCTTATTGAAATTTCTTGTATGCATTTACTTTTGTTAAAAAGTGTTATTTTGGTATTTCGGAAAGGTCCTTACAAGAGCGAAGTTGGTCATAAAAATTGCAATTTCTTTTGCATTCACTCTCCGCTCTAAATATAAGCAAAGTTTCTCAAAATTTCTCGTAAATACATCTCAAATAAAGATTTGTTATGATGAAAAAAAACTCTCAACAATGGTTGGTTTCATTAAATATTTAAATTTCAAAATAAATCGAGATAAATATACAAAAAATGTGAAATCCGGATACATAATAACATATTCAGACACGGATGAAGTTCTAAAATTGTCCTGCACCATATGTGGCGACTCCTTTTTTGGTACTGCGTTTGTTGTGCAGTGCTTTTTTGCACTTTGGAGCATTTTTGAGCATTTCGTACTGCTCAGAACTTTTGCGTTTCTTCTGCGAATCCCTTCGATCATTTTTGAGAGATGGCTAATGCAAGACCTTGGGGATTATTAGTATTTAATTTTAAAGTTTCCGTGTATCCCGAATTGTGCTCGCTGACAGCAGCTATAACTGCCAGCTCTAATCTTTGCTTCGAGACAAACACATCTTTAGGGAACTTCCTCCAAATGCAACTATGCAGGCTTTCGTTTGTATTTTGGGTTTTAGCGGATGTACTGCGCATTAGTATATCATTTGATGCTAGTCGTTGGTTTACAGGAATAATTCTCAACCACATCTTCTGACAATTTCGTTTTCATTTGCGTTTTAGGTGGTACATTCGAAGCTACAGCACGGTTATATGAGCACCACGAAAGCTCTCCTTCCGGACATTTCGAATGCATTGGCTTCTCATCTGTCGACATGCAATGGTACAAGGTGGCGAAGATGGATGCCTTCATTTTTTGAAGATCTGGAGTGTTGTCCACAATCGCTTTTCTATAAAAGTTTTGCAACTTTCTTATGGTCTCCTTGGTTAGCTTCCCCTGTTTCCGTCCACCAAGCGTTACGCCTTTCACTCGCCACTGTTACTTTGTTTTCTAGTGCAGTGCCTAGGCGTTTGGCCACGTGGTTCACACACTCTTCCTTTTGAACAATGATACCTTCACCATAAACTTCGTGTTCGTTTAGGGCTTGGTGCGTTTTTGCATCACCATCGGAAAGAAGAGCTGTGTATCTCATGCCACATTCAGCTATGGACCTCTTCCACAAAATGCATGCAGCACTCATTTCCATGCTGCAAGAAGAACCAGTGTAATTTTGCTGACATTTTGTAAGATGTCCATTTTGCCAAATTGCATATTCGGGACTTGCTTCACCCAACTGCTGTCTTGCCGTGTTGCAATCAGGGCAATATTTTGAGAGGATCTCAAAATCAACTACAAGATTTGTAATGACATCAATAACGATGCCAATTCCATAAAGGGAGGAATGGCCTCGTTTATGCCATGTTCCGTCATATGATACTGTAATGTCAATAATTTGTCCCGGCAAGCTGTCATTAGTCGAATTTGCTTTCCGTACTTCTTCTCGGGAAAGACGCAACATTTCCGTTTTCGTGGCTTCTTGTTTTCCATGCAAATGGTTCAAACACTTATTGAAAGTACTTTTGTCCATGCATGGGGTGCCAACAATTGTAGAAAATGTTTCCAGAGCTGCATGCCCTCTTCCCATAGCGAGAAAGGCCGACACAAATTTTGAGTTTATGTCAAACTTGCGATTTGTCGCTTCCCGTTCACTCGTAAATGAACAACCGTAGGACTTTTTGCAAGATTGGCACACTAGCTCCAATTTAGTTGACAATCCATAAGAACTGTGTGCCAAAATATCCAGGTTAGGTACTTCGCAATTATTACATGGAATATCTTTTAACAGGGAACTAAAAATTGATTTTTGAATGACGAAACATTCATTTGCTGAAGCATTTTCAGGAAAAGAAGCATCAGAGCAGTTATATGCAACTCCAGATGCAGAGCCAGATGTGTTTTCTTCCACAAATGTCACACATGATTCTAGTTTCTTTTTCAAAAAATTTTGCATTCCAGCTTTTCTACGCTTCGTCGGCCGACCTTTAGGTTTCCGATATTTGGAGCAAATCAAATCCATCGGCGATGAAAAGAAGAGCACAATATTAAAAATAAAAAGCAGCAGAAAATATTAGGAATGAATTTCAATCAAAATACTGTTGGTTAGTTCTGAAAAGAACTGTTTTTTAGCTCTGAAAAGAACTGTTTTTACCTCTGAAAAGAACTGTTTTTTAGTTCTGAAAAGAACTGTTTTTTAGCTCTGAAAAGAACTGTGTTTTAGTTCTGAAAAGAACTGTTTTTTTTTTTAGAAAATTGATGATAGAATATCAACAAGAATAAAGCACGCTAAAACATAAACAAGCAGAAGGAAAGAGCAGTTAAAATGACAGTTAGACAGTCAACTAGATTAATAATGAAATTAAATTGCATTAGTTGAAAAAATATGAAGAGGCATTACTGAAACACATGTGAAAGGGGAAAAATGACATCTGTCAAAAGAAACAGCAGCTGTTAAAATGGTAAACAAAGGGGCGTGTACGCTCATCCCCAGAAATGAAAACTAGCATAACTTCGCTAAAAATGATCGTAACCGCATAATTCTTTTTGCGTTCGACGGGTATCGATATGTATATAATTGTTATAATAAAATTGGAAAATCTATATTTTGAAGATTTTTTCCGAAAATGAAAGTCCTCGGTACCCTTAACCACTTAACGCATTTGCCCGTGTCTGACACGGGCGAAAGTTACCGGCAAATTTGCACATGCCGGTGTCTCACACGGGCGACCTTGTATCCAGCATTATTTTATTTCTAATGCCCCTCTGAAATCCGTTTGCACTTTGTTTGTATAAAATTTTTTATATAACTTTTACTCCACCCCCGTCGCCCCAACAATTAGAATTTCCAAACACAAGTTATACTATACCTATATATTCATTTTCTGTCAAAAAACATCTCGATCATTTCTTGCCACTTTTTCTGAAAAAAAAACAAAAAAAACTCGTGCTTCAAGGGGTTAAGTTATGATAGAAACAATGACGCGAGCTGAAATATTTTGTCAGTGTTGCGCTTATGTGTGCATCCTAACTATGTTGAATTTCATGCATTTTGTGTTCCGAAGAAATATTGCAATATAACGTTATATGAATAAAAATTATAATTGAAACGAAATTTCGTTTAGTCGCAAAAGCACAATGAAACAAAGTGAAAATTTAAAAATCTTATTTAAGAAATTACTAAAAACCGTAATGACTGAAAAAAAAATATTCTAAATAAAAGTCTTGCTTTGTAGGTAAAGACAATTTTACCTAGAAAATCGTTTCATCCGCTTAAAATCGTTTTTCCATAACAAGCGAAAGCCATTTATGTTAGAAATAGGCAGTTAATCAACACTCCCTGTCTTATAATTGCTCTACCTAATTCTTTCGTTACAAACGCCTTGAGGAGGTTGAATGTAATTAATGAAAGAAAATAAGACATACTTTTCTCTAAACTTGTATTTTTTTATATACAAGATAATTATAGCAGCCGGGAGGAGTAGTTGTTATTTCCGACGTATAATCAAAAACATTTAGCCATTTACGTCTAAAATACCTTCAGTATCATTAACTGTTATGCTTGTGAAATAAGAGTAAAACAAAAAAATCAAGAAAATGCATTCAAATGAATTGTTGGATGAAAGTAATTATAGATAATATTAATACTAAAAATGAATAAATATGGGGATTGTTAACCTAGGCAGTTTATTTTGATTTGTTTAGGAAGAATAAAGTTACCGGGAAGTTATCAATATTGTAACTCTGTTTCTCGCATTGTGTGCGGTACAAGGGCGACACTATTTTTTCTTAATATGTATTTGTTGCAAGAGCGTAATTTTAATAGCGTAATGTTGTTAATGCAATAGTGTAAGCTAGTAAATTCTCAAGCCTTATGAAGGTGATTCTTCCTTTTTGGAGCGGCGGTCGGACACTTCTTAGGAACCCTAATATGGTCGGGTAAACAAGAGGCCCCCAGGATTAAACTAAACAAGTCTTTTTTTTTAAAACTTCTAGTACGTCTTTGGATCAACAGAGTAAATATTTTCAATAAAACAAACTGCAATATATACCTGGGCAAATAACGCTTTGTGGCTAAAATTCCAAAAATAGTGCCGTCTTTTGCGGCTTCATTGTCTAGAAATTCAGAATGTTTTTGCTTTGTAAAAGGTGTTTTTTGTAACTCGGAAACACGTGCTAGGAGTTTTTTGCAGTTTAGAGCATCATAGCACAGTTCTTCTATTTTCTTAGAGGTAAACGCTTACAGCAACTGCAATATCTGCCAAAAAAACACACGTCATAGAGTGCATTAATATCAAGCGAAAAAAAATATATAATTCAAAATGTAACGAGTAATTTAAACTGTAAAATAATAAAATAAAGTTATAAAATTAATGACTATAAGGTGGACACTAAAAAATGTCAATGCTCTTCCTTACAAATGACATTGTAAGCCAAATTCGTTAATATCTGCATCAAAATCATTTTCTGACGGAATTTATTGATTGCTTCACCGTAGGACTTTTTCAGAGAATATTATTTGTTTGACCTATGGACTTTCTTGGACGGCACATTAATTTACTGTTAAGCTCCTCTAATCTCCCATCTCGCTGCTTTTAGTCGAGCAAGAATTTTTTTTCCTCTCTCTTAGCTGCAAACTTACTAATCAGAATTTACTTAATAATCAGAATTTTTTTGCGTGAAACAATATTTCTGTTATGCAGCGAATGAATTATTTCTTTCAAGTAATATTTTCACGTAATTAAGATCCGAACGGGTATCAACTCATAATTTAATTTGAACTTCTCTCCCCCATATATCGTATACTACAATAAGCTGTAGAAGAATTTTAAAATAATTTTTTTTAATTATCATAGTATCTTAGATTTTTGAAATGTAGGATCATTTTTACATACTATAGGTACTTATTTCATTTAATGTGGTTCATTGTTATTCTTTTTATTATTGTTGCTGTAGTTAAAACGAGCAATGTGTTATATTTCCGTTAAAGAACTGCAGCATACATTGAACTCTTAGGATGTTTTCACACTAAAGGCTACAATAGCAAAATAAATCTTGTCTTTTCTCATCTACGCAGCAATTCATATTTTCGCCAGCAAAAATATGCTCTATTTTTTAAGGCAAATTATTGAGCATTTTTTTTTAAGGCAAAAATATGACTTGCGCTTGTTTAGATGAGAAAAGACAAGTTTTTTTTGTCTTTGTCACCTTTGCCCCCAAAGCCTATTTTTGCCTTCAAAAATATGCGCTGCGCTTGCACACGACGACACGAATATTGTCTTTGTCGTCTTTGGTGTGAAAGCACCCTTAGTTTTAATTGATATAGTGCTTTAGGTTTGTTTGTCATTTTTCTAATGTATTGTGTTTACTTTTTTAACTTTCACCTTTCAACTTTATGTGTTTGTAGGAAGTGAGGGTATTATGGAATAGTTGGGTAATATGAAATCTAAGGTTCTGCTGTTCTGGTAATATTTTTAAACTACTTCTAAATCTTTCAGTGATGCTCTGTAGTAGTTTTCCTCTTTACTACTGCTGTGAAGGAATCCTTATTTTCGAGTTTTGAGCATCTTGTGCAAGTAAGTTTTCAAAACTTTGGAATAATTATTAGAAGTATGCATTGTTTAACTAACTCCATTGCGATTTCCTCGGTCAGCGCATCTGCGCTGGCCGTGGCAAAATGTTTTGCGTCCGTGGTGATTTCGCAAAATTTGCGAAGCCCGTGGTTTTCGCGGGGATGGATTTTTTCAGTCTGTTTACCAAGCAAACTGCTCTTTTTTCTGTTTATGTACTGGAAAAATCGCAAAGAAACATGAATTTAGCGCAAAGTTGCGAGTTTTCTGTTATTTTTGCTGCCTGTGGAAATCGCGGGATAGGTAGACAGAGCGCTAAGTGGACTAAGAGCTAGGATACACTAAAAATTGAATTGTTTTTCATGCAGTGTTCAGGGCTAATTTTTTGCCGAATGCTGTTACTCTATAATGAATTGGGAGGATAGAGTGTCGGGTTACATGAAATACTAAGTTGGAATACTCGAGATGCCATTAAAACCGCCGAAGAAATCACCCAACAGAGGGATAATAATCCGGTACATCTTCTATACTATAGTTTATTCTCCATGTAAAAAGGTCCTAGAAGTCAAGTTCAGGAGCCAAAGAAAAATTCGAAATAACAGAAAACAAAAAAAAAAACAAGGACAGTCCAACCGAAATGACGGTATAGGTTTTATAAAAATCCTCAAAGCAACTTAAAATGCATGAATCGCAGCAAGAACTGCAGACACTTGTTTCGAGGGGCCTTTTTCAACGCAAGAGAAACAAGTTTGAATGAATAGACGACCGACAAAAAAGATTGTGTTGCCGTGATCATATTCATAATAATATTCCTTGTTTTTCACCAAATGCAGTTTATTTTATCACTTATTTCATAATACCTAAGTGTTTCATATTACCTCTCATTAAATCACAACCAGTTTAAATTTTTATCAGTTTTGATATCGAATTTTAAAATTACGAGATGGCATAGGGCGATGCTGCATCATTAGAGACCTCTAGCAAACAACTGTATCACGTCAAAAGATTACATACCGTCATTTATGTAATTCCCCGTTTGTGGAAAAGTATTTTTTAGAAGGTTCCGATGAAACTTTTGATTCTTTGAAATAATGTTTATATTTTATTTATTAAAAATAATAAATATTCTGAAAACTTCTTATAATGCATAATTTCAAGAAAGAATGTGCAAATAATAAAATAAGAGGAACCATTGCATTAAATTATGTATTATATCAGCGTTTCTTAATTATTTTGATAGGTGGAACCCTTTTCTTAAGGAGATTTTAACCACACAAACCCGGTTCTTTTTTTCAATTGTATTAATGCAACATTTTGAAGATATATGTTTTGTAATAAAAATGAAATTTGCTTCAAAATATATACATTGGCTTTGAAAAGTACGTTCAAAAATTTGCAGTTAAAACAAAATTGTTCTTAACATAACTTCAAATATCATATTAAAATTAAAAGTTTAAAGGACGTGAGTGGTACTGATTTTTATAATCACAGATATGTAAATTTTCTGTCGGCACCTAAGTTGAAAACACAGTTTCGAAAAACATATGTAGTTTGCAGATCATTAACCCTTTAGCTGTCACGTTGGTTCATATTGACCCAGGTATAGTTTTTATTTCTTTCCTTTTCTGTACTTTGTGTATGTTACATATTATTACATTATACTGAAATTAAAACACAATATTTTACACTTTTTATAACCAATTCACTAAATTTGTAATTCGGGTCTATATGACCCGACGTGATGACTTGTGTGTTGTCTTGATAGGTGACAGCTCAAGGGTTAAAAGAGAAGCCGAAGCTTTTTGCGACAATTCGAGAGAATATTCATCGCTTAAACTACTTTAAAATTCCCCTAAATACTTTAATTATAATTTTTGTTGCAAGCAGAAGCGCCGACTTTTAAAATCTCAAGGGGGTACTGGGTAGCATTAACATTTTGAAAAGCAAGTTTTATAATGAGTTTATTGCCCACTTGAAAATTTCCAAAGGATAAGTTCCCCAATTACCCCAGTGAAAATGGTGCCTATAATTGCAAAAGTAAATTACATGTCATTTCAACAAATTTTTCATATTTTTCAGCAGACATAGTCAAAAAGTACATTGATAATAAATGTGTTCTCAATTATGAATATATTTTCACGGATACTTTTCTGTTCATTTATTGCTTTTTCAATGAAACTCTTGAATGCTGAAATGAAATGCTGTAACTTTCATGGAGCACTTGTGAGATCTATGCGGAACCCTAGGGTTCAGTGGAACACAATTTAAGAACCACTGTTTTAGATTATTATTATTATTAATAAGACTACTGAATCCATAATAAATACTTCTATAAAATTTGTATAGCTAAAACCGTAAGCGGACTTTAAATAAAAATAGTCGAAGTGTCAAGAAATATGGCATTTCCCAAGAAGTCTGCAAAATAAGATATTTTGATGGTACTCTAGATAAATGCCCCTAAGAGATATAAAATTTGTAACAAATACGATGTCTAAGATGTCTTTTTCCATACGTTGAAAAATGCTGCTATCAAAATAAGAGATATTACCATAGATAAAGCAGGTGTTTTACTGCAGAAGCGAAACTCGGAGAAAAATGCATGTCATTTTATGGACCTTAAACTTTTAGACCTTCTTTAGCACTCCTTTTATGGAGCTCTAACATAGAGCCCAAACATTCATGTCAGAAATATCAATACTGAGTATGTTGGAAACTATCAATTCGTATTTGATATAATACGTTTTTTATTTTGAATACCTATGTCTGCCACATCTTTTTAGAAGATTTTTATCAACACATCGTGTGATTCTGGACGATTAAAAGCGACTTTTTTTTCGCTTAGGAAAAAAAACTTTAAACTAAATTATGTCCTAAAAATCATCTTAGGAGTTTAATTTCGTTATTTTTGTTACGAATTTATAATGTATTCATCTATTGCTATTTTATGGGGTCTTTTATAAACTAAGTTCATTCAATTTATTTCTAATTAAAACTGCTTTATTTTTTCCAGCGCCTCTTAGAGCAAACAGTGTTGGTTTTATTTGATTTCACTTACAATTTCACTAATAAATGCGTTTTTAGAACTCTAGTATGTTTCGGTCTTATTTTCTGCTTGTGAAATTCACTAATGTTTTGATTTTTATAAGCCAAAAGTATTGATTTATTATAGGAAATAGACTCCATTATTTATTTCAATTTCAAAACATTTTCTTACGTTCCCGAAATGTTATTTTCCATTTTGAAAGTCAAAATTCGGAGATCAAATTCTTACTATATGTTAATCAATAAACAAAGTAAATAAACAACCGAAAAGCCTCTTTGTTGGTCATGAGTAAAAGTTTGTTGTATTAGCTTAAAGACCTTGAAAAATATGGATCCTGCAGTAACTGCTTTAAAAAAGCGCCGTATATACTGCATGCAATGGAAAGCAAACAGCCGAGCTCTTTTGGGACGATTATGAAAATGAACGCTTTGAAAATGCATATTTAATTATTAAATGATCATTGTTTGAATACTCATGATTTAATATAGTTATAACGAAGAGAATAGAACGAAAAAACTCGAGTAATGCTTAAATACGCAATAGTAAATAGTCATCTTAAAAGTCCCAGAAGTATGGTTTTAAAAACAAAAGAGCTTGTTTTATATTAAATTATAACAAAAAATAATGTATTTAATGTACGCAGATATCAATACAAAGCACCGCAATGCGTATAACTAAAGAAAAAAAAAACAGTATACAAAGAATTATTAAACTTATGAATGCAATTTCCCTTGCAACTGCTAAGTACCTTAATGTTTCATTAAAATGAAAAATAAAATGTTGCTTAGATATTACTAAAGTTGATTGCACAAGAAATTACTTTTTGAAGCTTTTCCTTGCTGTTCAGTTAAAAATTGCGTATCTTAAAATTAGTTTACTAGGGCAGTTAAGCATGTAAATTCATTTAACGTAATCGATTCATTACGTATTGACTACAACTTGGGATTCCTATATGATTTGGAGTTAGAGTTGATGTGTACATATTTATACGTAATTGCATGGGATTCCAATTTCCTTCTGTGGTGGGTTGACTACTGGAATGCACAGCGTTGATTAAGTGTCGCCGGCATTATATCATGCGGGAAAAGCTTACGCTAAGACATCTGTCTAATCGTAAGACATTGATATCGACTTTAATAATATTTGTCATAACACCTATTTGTTGCTATATTTTAAGAAATCAAATATTATGGTTAATTAAATTCTCGTTGTTTGCTATATTATGTCTTAAGGATATATATATTTTTAAAAAATATATGTAATTTAAAGATTTAAACATGTGACAGAAGGTTTTCTCTAATTTTAAGCATTTAGCGGTATTCTGACAATATAATATATAATGACATTCTATGGTGTGGGCATGCTGAAAATCTTGACTTTAATCTAACTGTTTAAACTGAGCGTTGTCCCGCAGTATACCAGTCGGTAGAAGCTCGGTTCCCGCAGGACACCGAAAGTGTAGCAACATTGACTGAGGTCAGTGTTTGGGAGGGTGACAACCTCTCGGGCTGCTGGTTGTTGCTGTACGTGCACGCTAAAGGGAGCTGGTGCACGTTAAATCGGTCGTGGCTCCAATGTCCTCCAAGTGAAACGATACCACTGGGGGTTCCAGTCTCAGGTGACGGTCTCTCATCTGGGAGCTGGCTCAAAAAAATTAAGAGACCTTTCAAAGGGGTGGAAATCGGACTCCTGCCCACAAGAGCCCCGTTAGACTCAGGAGCAGCATACCCACTCTTCCTCGCCAAGCGCGAGGACACAACAACAAACTGAGCGTTAGTGCATCGGAACTTAGGTTTGATAAAAACTTTCATTGTGGACTCTGGTGCAAAGAAATATAGGAAGTTCTTTTCTGCTTATTTGTATTACCATTTTAAAACAACAGAACACTTCAAGTAATTATTTATACATATAGCAAACTAATTCATACTATTCACTGAAAGAAAGAGTATTTGTGGTTATTGAAACTTTTGTGTTTAGTGGTTTTTTGGTGCATGTTGAATTTTTTTTTGTATAGCCAGAGTTGAAATGCGTTGCTTCTCAGAAATTGCTGAAGAGCTCTTCAGGATCTCTGGTATGAACGAAAAGTTATTTGACATTGTTTACTCTGGAGTGGGTCCCTCCAAAGCTCCCGTGAAGAAACTAAGAAGTTTGAATTATTTCTGTGATATGAAGGATATTAGTTTCATTACATGGAGAAATAGATGCACGTTAGCATACACATGATGTGGTACACGAGGAGAAATTTAAGAAGTTGGAGATAGTCCCCAGAAATAAACAAAACGACGTTGACTCTTATTGTTTACTCCAAAAATTTACAATGAGGGAAATAAAATGATATTAATGAGGAAAGCATAGTTTTGCATTCAATATCTCAATGATTGTTGTATTCGCTGAAAAATTCGATAAAATTGGGAAGAGAGGGAATTGATTCAAAAAATTCACCATAAATAAAAGTTCAAAGCTTTTTTTTTTCGGGAATATTTTCAAGGCTATTGTCACACGTCAGGAGAAAAAAAATCGTAATAGGAGAGAGTGTTGTACCTTGGGACATTGGCAATTTCTAAAAACCTATTGGCAACATTAACATTTTTTAAATTTCTAATTGTGACCTTAACCAGCAGATAGCATCACAGTAAAAGGCAGCATTAGAACCACTGAATTGATGACTTTGGTGAGAGAAAGAAAATTTCATCACTCAAAAGTAAATATCTGTCTCATTCTAATTTCATTTACTGAAATAGCATTTGTAAAACTATTCTACTGAATTTCAATAGGATATTGAACAGAAGATTTTTAAATGCTTTGGTTATGAGAAACTGATGATACTGCATTTTGGATTGACCACCATTTTGATTTTATTTAAACCATGTGATGATTGTACCTTGGGACAGTAAACCATTTTGTACCTTGGGACAGGTCTCAAGGTACAACATACACATGGTTCTTAATAATTTGGATATATTTTAGTATAAGGAGAGATATTCTAATCAAATGCAGTCTTTCAAATACAAGAATTGTTGGAATATGATGCTATATTTTAGTTCAATAATGTTACGAATTTCTCAATGTAATAATGTGTAAATTACACATTACAGTAATGTATCTTCTTAATTTAGTGTTTTAAAAAAAAAAAAAGTTTTTGATTTTTCGTATAAAATTTTTTATGTATATGACTGTTGCATGAATCACGAAGTATGTCCCAAGGTACAACAGGGTGTTGTACCTTGGGACAGTTTTCAGTTACTACTTAAAAGGGCTGGCATTTTTTTATTTTTAAACTGTTTGAATTTCAAAAAAATATATTATAGAGGAAAATGTTGGTGTATTTAAATAGTGTCTTCAGACTTTAAATCTAATTTCAATTTTTGAAGTTAAAAATTAAAAAGTGAAAAGTGTCCCAAGGTACAACACTCTCCCCTATATATTGTTAACAAATGAAGTTTTGCGATCGACGACGTGAATATGTAAAGAGATAAGACACATACTCATTATCCATGAGTTATGTAGAATATTTATAGGTGTGTGTGTGTGTGTACAAAAAGAACTTAATGCAAAACGATGATAATAAAATGAGAAATGCGGCAAAATAAATCGCTAATTAAAAATATTCATACAAGTTAAGGAATAGTAATAAAAATTCATTGAATTGCGATTATTTATACAAATACATAATTGGATTAGTACACAATTTTATTCGTTGTGTATTTTTAACCAAAAATTAGGAGCATAAGGAATTTTGTTGGATTTTATGAAAAAATGTTTTAGTTGATTTATAATTCACGTTCAAAGATACGAACATCTCTTCATAAACAGGATTTTAACATAAAATACAAAACAAAAGAAAAAAAACAAAAGTTTTGATGTTTTAAATAAATGAACTTTATTAAATATTTATATAATTCCTTTATCCTATAATTTAAGCATTAAAAGTAAAATTAAGAATATAGCGAGGTCTTAAATATGCATTACATATGTTTTAAAATTCCTAATGTACTACTTAATTATAATTATCTATAGTTCTTTGCAGGGTACTACATTATATTTTTTGCATTAGAAGCTATTAATCATTCTGAAAATAGTAATTATTTTGTTTTATAAACTTAAGAAAATATCTTGGTATTAACTGCCTTATTTCAAAATAAAATAACCGACGATATTATTTTAACGCTTGGGAAATTTATAGAGCATTTTAAACTTCACTGAAAAAACTTACGAAATATTATTTTTAAAATTGAAAGATAATTTTAATAGTTGAAGATGTTGAGTAAAAAATTGCTTGCTTAACGATTACTTACGTCGCTTTTTCTTAAAATTAACTATTCTAGATGAGATTCGCGGGAAGTATAAAATGTAGCTTTAAGCATACATGAAATTTCAAGGTTTCTTGAACGTATTGATTATACTGTAAGCACTCAAGAAATGAAGGAGAGAGGAATGAATAATGTATGAGATCGCAAAAATTGTTAAGGTCAGATGAAAAAGTTTAGATTAGGGTGGTGCGAAAAAAATTCAAATTTCGGTTTTCGATTCGTAATACCGCGGAAAAGTTGTCTGTGGCCATTGTAAAAAAAATAGAAAAAAAAGTTTTGAAATCGCATAATATTTTCCGATCGCGCATGCGCATCGAATTGACAAAAAATGACGATTTTCAAGGTTGTTTTCGTATTAAAACAAAAATTAACTCCTGCTATGTTTTGATTCGTAATAGCGCGGAAAAGTTACTTATGGCTATTGTAAACAAAACAAAAAACGAAAGCTTGAAATCGCAAAATATCTTCCGATCGCGCATGCGCGTCGAATTTACGAAAATTGACGATTTTTAAGGTTTCTTCGAGTTAAAACAAAAATTAGCTCTTGCAACATTTTGATATATTATAATAAATAAACAATAGAAATAGATGCAAAATTAATAAATTATATTATAATTAATAAATTAAACAATATTCATTTTTGCAAAAAATTTAATATAATTAATGCTTACATTAATACTTCCTGTAGTAAATGTTCTGCAAATCATAAAATTGCGACAATCCAGTCAACAACCATATCATTTCAAACTGTATTTTTCACTGATAGAAACTTTGTAGTGTGATTTTTGTAAAAACTCAGGCATGATAGACCGGGATTCAATCGTTGTTTTAATGTAGCCATCCCTTGACTCATATTCACTAACTTTCATTGATGCTTCTGAAACCAGTTTCACACATTTTTCCCCAGACTGCTTGTGGCAGGGGAAGTTCTTTACATTGTACACCAGATTGTGTGAAATATTTTATTTCATCGTTGGATATGTTTCGAAGTAGAGGTGGAGGAGATAATTTTTCTGAGTTCCAATCAATGAGTTCTGTGTATTCAGTTGCGCTGAAGTTCAATTTTGGAGGTACAAAATTTCTGACTGTTTTCCCTTTCGAAACACGTTCTCTACCTTTTAGAACTTTTCTCAGGCCAAGCTCCCTTATATGTGTCCTCTCGTCGAAAATCGTAGCGAACAATAAATTTTCATTGTGTGCAAAGAACGCATTTCTTTCAATCACGGGGTCAAAACTTGCTTCAGGTTATCAGGTAAATAACGAGAAGTTTCAATGGATCTGTAAAGATGAATAGGACCATCTGTGAAAATCTTGCCTACTTTAATTTTGAACCAGACGATCATGTATGACTTCATAATGAATGCAACTAAGACTTTTAGCTCATCTGACGGACTTTTTGTAGTAACATAAAGTCTAAGGACCCTGCTGGCTGTTGTAAGCCACCCGGAATGTGAAATAGGGCCTGGATTACGATGGAGACAAATCATTTGGACAATTGCCTATTTTTATTGCAAGGCCTATTTTTATTGCAAATATCCAGAAAATATTTCTGATCTTTGCTCAATATATCTCGATCTAATTCTGGAGTTGTACAGTATATTTTTTGAAAACCTACCACTGGCAGTGTTTTGCACTTGATAAGTTGTTGTCCAATATGCTCACAGAGTTGTGTGGCTTATATTTAGATTCACTATCATTTATTTCATCCTGAGAAACATTTCGCTGCATGCTCATGTCTTCTAAAGAGTAACAAAAACAAAACCTTGAAAATCGTCAATTTTCGTTTAATTTGTTTAATTTATTAGTTATAATATAATTTATTAATTTTACATCTATTTCTATTGTTTATTAATTATAATATACCAAAATATTGCAGGAGCTAATTTTTTTTTCAAATCGAAATAACGTTAAAAATCGTGGATTTTCGTAAATTTGACGCGCATGCGCGATCGGAAGATATTATGCAATTTGAAATTTTCTTTTTTTGTTTTGTTTATAATGGCCATGATCAACTTTTCCGCGCTATTACGAATCGAAACATTGCAGGAGTTAATTTTTGTTTTAATACGAAAAAAACCTTAAAAATCGTCAATTTTTGTAAATTCGACGCGCATGCGCGATCGGAAGATATTATGCGATTTCAAAACTTTTTTTAATATTTTTTTTTACAATGGCCACAGGCAACTTTTCCGCGGTATTACGAATCAAAAATTGAAATTTGAATAGTTTAGATGCTTTGAAATCGCCATTAAGTCAAAGATGTGTACAAAAATTTATTTCTTCTTATATTGATCGTTTTAAGGCAATAGAAAAGAAAAAAAGAAAAAGGAAAGAAAGGGAAAAAAGAAAGAAAAAAATGAATGATAAAGCATAAAAAGATAGGTTTAAAATATCAGATTTGTTTTATTTTTTTAATGTGCTGAAACCATACAATTTCTCATTTCTGTAGGTATACGAATAAAACGTTTCGCAAATTAAAACGACTATAACAGTGTTTTTTTTCGTTGTTTTGTTTCCTGAAACGCATTATGCTGACTCAAGAGTAAAAAGGACGTAATAATTGTCAGAAGGTAAAACCAAGAAAAACGGGGCCCCTAGATAATGAGGAAATACAAAGAAGTGAAAATTTTATATTTCGGTATGTGCAGGAAATATTTAGGAAGGAAATCGAAACATTGCAGACGGAAGGTAAGGTCGCACTTAAGAGCAAGGTAAGATCTTTAAATCCTTATCTAGATGAAGAAAATATTTTACGAGTAGGAGGGCGTTTAAGCCATAGTAACTTACCTTTAGCTCAAAAACTCCCTATTATATTGTCATCTAACCATAAGGTAACTTACTTAATTATTAAGGAGTATCACCTACGATGCATGCATTTAGGACCACAGTCCTTGCTGTATCAGGTGATGCAAAGATTTTGACCACTTAAAGCTCGTAACATTTGCAGGAAAGTTGTCTTTGATTGCATAAATTGTTTCAAAGCGAAACCGAGAACTTGTGAGCAGATTATGGGTAGTCTACCCAAAGAAAGGGTAACACCTTCTCCCCCTTTTATGTGTACCGGGATAGATTTCTGTGGACTCTTTACAGTTAAATATAAATACCAACGAAAGGGTATTTTTCACAAAATTTATCTAGCAATTTTCATATGCCTCGTGACTAAAGCTGTACATTTAGAGTTAGTTACCGATTTGACTTCACAGTCTTTTATTGCAGCCTTAAATATGTTCTTCTCACGAAGAGGGAAGAGTGCATTCTTATGCACTGATAACGCGAGGAATTTTATAGGAAGTAATAATGAATTGAAAAAAATCTTCAATTTGGTTAATCATCCTGATGAGGCACTCTCGGATTATATGTCACGTGAAAAAGGAGAATGGAAATTCGTGCCGCCGAGGTCTCCTAACTTTGGGGGTCTTTGGGAGGCAGGGGTAAAGTCGATAAAACACCACTTGAAAAGAACAATCAGCAATGCTAAATTGAATTACGAGGAATTTTTAACTATAGTCAATCAGATTGAGGCCATACTTAACTCTAGACCTCTTACTCCATTGTCGACAGATAATATTCTCGAGAACTTAGACCAAATTGTCCACAATTGGTCTAAGTTCTCGTGAATATTCTTCTAAGTTGTGAACAGAACGAGCTGTTAGTTCTGGAAGTTCACTATTTTTTAGAAAACTGGGTCCCTTAAACCCGCGGTTGGTTTGAATTAATTTTTCGATGTCCGCACCTCTTGACAAAATATCAGCAGCGTTCTCCTCGGGATTAACGTGATTCCATAGTCCAGGATCAGTCAATTGTTGTATCTTGGAAACTATTCGCAACAAAGGTTTTAGAAGATGTGGTTCGTTCCTGATCCAAGCAAGCACTATTGTAGAATCAGTATGTAATTTGATGTTACTTATAGTAAGCTTAAGTAACTCGGTGACTTTCTTGAAGAGTTTAGCTAATAATAATGCAGCGCATATTTCCAGGCTGGGAATGCTAATAACCCTCAGGGGTGCTACTCGAGATTTACTGCAAAGTAAATTTACTGCGACTTGACCAGACGTGGATAAACATCGTAAATATATCACTGCCCCATATGCACTTTCTGAGGCATCCGAAAAACCATGTATCTATTTGTAGCATCGAGCCGCACAATACATATCGGTTAACTTTAATATTTCGTATTAAATGCAAGCTAGAAGTAAAAGATTTCCAAATTTGGCTTTCGCTTCCTGGTAGAGTTTCATCCCAATTAATCTTCAATAACCAAAGTTTTTGTATACATATTTTCGCTCTAACTATAATACGACCTAAAATACCTAGTGGAGAAAATAATTGTGCAATGTCCGATAAAACTGTCCTCTTCGTACATCTGGTGGCGGTTGCAATTGAAGGAGAAACAGTAAATTGAAAACAATCAATTTCCGGGTTCCAGATAAGACCTAGTGTTTTCACAGTTTCGTTATTGTGGAATTGATAATTTTTATCTTCATGAGGAACGTTATTCATTAATGTGCTTGAATTCGATGACCATTTTTACAATTTCATATGGCCCAAGATTTCATATTGTTTCATGGATTCTTTATAAAGTGACAACATTTCGGGTGATAACCTTAATCGTTTGTGTAACGAATTCAATTTCTGGACTGTCAACTTCTTCGATTCTCCTATGTGCTTAGCATAGTCTCGTTTCATCGGCATCTTGACTACATATCTACCTGTTTCAGTTCGGGAATGTGTCTCCTTAAAATGGTTATCACAATAAGATTCGATATTTCCACGATTGAAGTTGCTTTCCTTACATTCTTCTATTTCCCTAAAATTCTTCATTATCGCGTTAAGATCTTCCGTGTGATATTGTTCATTTACAAGTCCACAGTAGACTTTATTTTCTGGTTCCAATTTATTTAAATTCCCAGCAACTATAAATCCAAATACTGACTTTCTTAACGTTATACGTCCGTTATCTAAGTAAATTTGCTGTGAATCGATTAATTTTATATTTCGGTATGTGCAGGAAATATTTAGGAAGGAAATCGAAACATTGCAGACGGAAGGTAAGGTCGCACTTAAGAGCAAGGTAAGATCTTTAAATCCTTATCTAGATGAAGAAAATATTTTACGAGTAGGAGGGCGTTTAAGCCATAGTAACTTACCTTTAGCTCAAAAACTCCCTATTATATTGTCATCTAACCATAAGGTAACTTACTTAATTATTAAGGAGTATCACCTACGATGCATGCATTTAGGACCACAGTCCTTGCTGTATCAGGTGATGCAAAGATTTTGACCACTTAAAGCTCGTAACATTTGCAGGAAAGTTGTCTTTGATTGCATAAATTGTTTCAAAGCGAAACCGAGAACTTGTGAGCAGATTATGGGTAGTCTACCCAAAGAAAGGGTAACACCTTCTCCCCCTTTTATGTGTACCGGGATAGATTTCTGTGGACTCTTTACAGTTAAATATAAATACCAACGAAAGGGTATTTTTCACAAAATTTATCTAGCAATTTTCATATGCCTCGTGACTAAAGCTGTACATTTAGAGTTAGTTACCGATTTGACTTCACAGTCTTTTATTGCAGCCTTAAATATGTTCTTCTCACGAAGAGGGAAGAGTGCATTCTTATGCACTGATAACGCGAGGAATTTTATAGGAAGTAATAATGAATTGAAAAAAATCTTCAATTTGGTTAATCATCCTGATGAGGCACTCTCGGATTATATGTCACGTGAAAAAGGAGAATGGAAATTCGTGCCGCCGAGGTCTCCTAACTTTGGGGGTCTTTGGGAGGCAGGGGTAAAGTCGATAAAACACCACTTGAAAAGAACAATCAGCAATGCTAAATTGAATTACGAGGAATTTTTAACTATAGTCAATCAGATTGAGGCCATACTTAACTCTAGACCTCTTACTCCATTGTCGACAGATAATATTCTCGAGAACTTAGACCAAATTGTCCACAATTGGTCTAAGTTCTCGTGAATATTCTTCTAAGTTGTGAACAGAACGAGCTGTTAGTTCTGGAAGTTCACTATTTTTTAGAAAACTGGGTCCCTTAAACCCGCGGTTGGTTTGAATTAATTTTTCGATGTCCGCACCTCTTGACAAAATATCAGCAGCGTTCTCCTCGGGATTAACGTGATTCCATAGTCCAGGATCAGTCAATTGTTGTATCTTGGAAACTATTCGCAACAAAGGTTTTAGAAGATGTGGTTCGTTCCTGATCCAAGCAAGCACTATTGTAGAATCAGTATGTAATTTGATGTTACTTATAGTAAGCTTAAGTAACTCGGTGACTTTCTTGAAGAGTTTAGCTAATAATAATGCAGCGCATATTTCCAGGCTGGGAATGCTAATAACCCTCAGGGGTGCTACTCGAGATTTACTGCAAAGTAAATTTACTGCGACTTGACCAGACGTGGATAAACATCGTAAATATATCACTGCCCCATATGCACTTTCTGAGGCATCCGAAAAACCATGTATCTATTTGTAGCATCGAGCCGCACAATACATATCGGTTAACTTTAATATTTCGTATTAAATGCAAGCTAGAAGTAAAAGATTTCCAAATTTGGCTTTCGCTTCCTGGTAGAGTTTCATCCCAATTAATCTTCAATAACCAAAGTTTTTGTATACATATTTTCGCTCTAACTATAATACGACCTAAAATACCTAGTGGAGAAAATAATTGTGCAATGTCCGATAAAACTGTCCTCTTCGTACATCTGGTGGCGGTTGCAATTGAAGGAGAAACAGTAAATTGAAAACAATCAATTTCCGGGTTCCAGATAAGACCTAGTGTTTTCACAGTTTCGTTATTGTGGAATTGATAATTTTTATCTTCATGAGGAACGTTATTCATTAATGTGCTTGAATTCGATGACCATTTTTACAATTTCATATGGCCCAAGATTTCATATTGTTTCATGGATTCTTTATAAAGTGACAACATTTCGGGTGATAACCTTAATCGTTTGTGTAACGAATTCAATTTCTGGACTGTCAACTTCTTCGATTCTCCTATGTGCTTAGCATAGTCTCGTTTCATCGGCATCTTGACTACATATCTACCTGTTTCAGTTCGGGAATGTGTCTCCTTAAAATGGTTATCACAATAAGATTCGATATTTCCACGATTGAAGTTGCTTTCCTTACATTCTTCTATTTCCCTAAAATTCTTCATTATCGCGTTAAGATCTTCCGTGTGATATTGTTCATTTACAAGTCCACAGTAGACTTTATTTTCTGGTTCCAATTTATTTAAATTCCCAGCAACTATAAATCCAAATACTGACTTTCTTAACGTTATACGTCCGTTATCTAAGTAAATTTGCTGTGAATCGATTAATTCGTAAAAATGTTGCGCTCCGATAATTATATCTATCTTAGAAGGTCTAAAAAACCCTGGATCTGCTAAATTGATTCTATGTGGTAGAATGACGTTTGAAATATCTAAATGACTAGACGGAATTACATGAGTTATTTTCGGCACCGACTAATAGTTCTAAGGTTTTTTCATAACTTTTATCTTTATTCGCAATTGTAGCGTATAACTTCGATTTCACCTATAATTCTGAATTCTGCAACCCATAAACAGAAACATTAGTATACTGCGGTTTTAAATTTAAAATATCAATGCGATTCGTTGTTGCATAAGAAGATTGCGAGCCGACATCAGGAATACATCTGAAGGGTAAATACTTCCCAAAAAGATCTTTAACATGAGTAACTGCCGTTGACAGAAGAAGTTTTATTTTCCCGTGAAAATAAACAATTACTATGTTCACTGGTTTCATGAGATTGAGCTGCGGTTTCGAAATCAGCAGAATGATCCCTTAATTATCTCTATGGGTTTTTCTCTAGTTTATCGTCTCCAGATGGCCGAAAATGAAGAGAGCTGTGGTGATTCATATGACATACCAAGCATCTAGAGTTGCTGACACACCGATATTTTGAATGCTGGTTCAAAAAATTCGTACATAATCCATTATGTTTCATAAATTCGAATCGTTTTTTAACTTCCATGGATTGATACGTAGGACATTTATAAAGGATGAGAATACGATTTGCATAATTTACATAAATGAATTTTCTTTCAATAAGAACGCTTTTGATTCCGCAGCATATTTTTTTTCCTTGGATTGAAACACAGAATCTTTGTGGATATTTTCTAAAATTTGTAATCGATTTTGTAAGAGTCCTATAAAGGCGTCCCATTCGGGTAAATCGTTCGATATAACCGACATTTCATACATTTTTCTCGTTTCGGGATCTAACTTCGGAACAATAACATTGATCAACGGCAATTGAGAAAATTTATTCTGCTTTAATTCTAGTTGATTTAAAGCTCTTAAGTTTTTTAATAAACAATCGATTAAAGTTTGAAGTTCTTTGCTTGACTCCGCTTTTAATCTGTTAAAGTTTAACAGTTCATGAATATCACCGTTAACTATAAGTCTTTTGTTTTCGAATCGTTCGCCTAATGCCTTCCATAAAGACTGATACGAGTCTTCCATACTTTCTATTTGTTTGGCATTTGCCGATTGTAAATAATATAGCTTCTGTTGATCAGTTAATTCGTTATTGCCGTCTATTAACATTTGAAATTGGGACAAAGAATGAATAGCCATTCAGTATATAAATCTGAGAATCTCGGTAGTGGAATTTCAGGCAATTTCACGTTCGTTTGTTTAACTATTTTATGATGTGTAACAGTTACAATAGTATCATTATTTTTCTTAACCGCAGTTAGAGAATTCAATAATCGTTGAACGCTCACCTTGACATCTTGAATGCTGCTCCCGATCTCCGAAAATTCCTTTTCGTGTTCCGCGAGCTCTTCGTCTTTCAAAATTCTATAGTATTCCACCTTCAGTTCATCGGTTTTAGTTTCCAATTTAACTAACAAGTCCAGCTTATTTGTCAATTTTACTTCGTCCGCTTTCTCCGCTTCTTCGGAAATAAATGTGGTCGATTTCGTGATTTGGGCTTTAATATTACCCCTCTGGCGGTTCAATACAGTTATCTCCATTTTCGATTCGTTTAAACGCTTTTCGCTTATCGTACAAAATGAACACTATATCACAAAATTATTCGAAGCACTAATTCGCTCCGGCCTCAAGGACCAAATGTTAGAGCTTAAAGATTATAATTAAACTCCTAAGATAAAATAAACAGTGGACTGTATAAAAGAGGGAACGAATCATTTTCCGTAAACTCGGTTTATTTCCGTACTTAGGAAGCGGACGTCCGACTTCCTCGAAATCCAGACGAAGACTTTGTCACATTCGCGCGCATTACGCATGCTCACATTCGAGCGTATCATAGCCCAAACAACAGGATATATTTTTAGAACGAGCTTTTTAGTTAAATGTTAAACTTTCCAATATTTTCTTTTTCCTCAAAGTTTTACTCTTTATTGTGGTGCTACTAATGAAATGGGTATATGGCTTAACAGGAGGAATCACTCAATTACGTTTATAGATCTGTACCGGATTTTCGTTACTTATTGAATTTCAATTTGATGCCTTGTGACGACGTTCATGGAAAACCAATAATTTAAAGGCTGATTATTTCACTGAATTAACAATAGTTAAACCAATGATCTTGTTAAACGTCCGGGAAAGTAAGGGATAAATGTGATGTTGTGTGCTTTTTTAGCAGCTGAATTTTTACGTGATGACATCAGTAAATTTCACGTATATCTACGAATTCCGTATTGAAGAAAAAAACTGCTGAGAAATCATTTTTATATAAAATGCAATTGTAATGTCTTTTGAGTTTTGAAATAGATTGTAATTGCTTCAAAAAAAGCTGCAGGGTGCATTCGAAAGGGAAACGGGGCATTGCGCACTTCAAGAAAAAAAAAAAAAAGACGCTAGACTCAGCACTAGAAAGGTATATAGAAATTGATTTCATGGTTAAATTTCAACGTTCAAAAAATGTAGGCCGAGTGACACTTTATAGCTGACTTGTAGTGCTTATCTGTTAAGAAAGTGTTGATAAAGGTTTTGCTGGTATAGAATACTACGTAAAGTTTTGCCCGTAAAACTTCGTCATTTGTGCAGCCTTACGGCATGACAGTGTAGTATAGTGTTCGCATCAGAATAGTATCTTGAGCAACTATTGATACGTGTAAGTTGCAGATTTTTTTTCTTTCTAATGGGGGCTGCGTGTGGTCCTTAAACTTTGCAAACCTAGTGCGTACCCCGGTAATCGGCATCCATTTTTTCAAGTAGCACCACTGTCGGTGGTGCCATTGCCACTGAGAATTTGGACGCTCAGTTTCACCTAGATGGCCGCACATGAGCTCTTATTTGATGCGAATTGCACTGTTATTTAATTTAGCCGAGAGTATCCAAGCCAAACGGATACTCAAGGGATCTTTAACATGCCGCACAGTCATGCGACATGGGCGCAGACGATTTTCTGTATCTTGAAAATCCACCGACTTGGGCCAGGTTCGAACCTGCGGTCTTGGGTGTACGAGACGTGTGCCACCCTGTCGACAAGTTGCTGATTATTGTGATTTAATCTAGTATGAATTCTAAGCTGAGGTGTGATTTGTGGCCGTTTTGACCTCATTGGTTGTCTCTAAAAGTTGAGAAAACTGAACAGTTTTTGAGGATTGATGAAAATCTACAAGAAACGTCCCATGCGCAGAAAACACAAAGTATTTTTTGCACTGACCATAACAATTTTTAAAATATGAAAACATTGAAGTACTTACAGCGAATTTTAAAGAGCAGGTAGATTTAATTTTTCGCAAAATAAAAAGTTGTTTAAAAAATAAGGTATCGGAAGCATTTAGAAAAAAAATGCTTTAAGGTTTTCTGTTTGGTAATTGGCGCGAACACCAATAAAAATTAGACATCAACTCAATAAAAGGAATTTACGGCGCACACCAAGAAGAAAAAAAAGGTCATAAGTTTTTCCTAACAGCATATTTATAATGTTTCTTTACTTTAAAGCAGAATAATAAACTATAGTTGATCTATGAGAATACAGCTTCCGTACTAAAAGTTGTAGTTTGGAAGAAATATTTTCACATTTATCAAATGTTAGGCAGCTGCAAGAGTTCGAAGGATATCTTTATGTAATTGATAATGTCTACAACTTATGGCCAATGTTTATTGCTTATCTCAATTGTGTTACGATTGATTTAGAATTTGTGCGAAGTAATTTTTTAGTGAATATCTTTATTTATTTTAAAATCCACAGAGTTTCTGAAAAATAATTTGTTTATAATTGATAAAGTTTAAAACTCTTAAAACCAATGTTTATAAGCTTATTTCATATTCCTTATAATTTACTCCTTTTTTGCGTGCCGCATTTTTCCGTGAATCTTTTTATATATTTTAATATCTGCTGAATTTCTTAAAAATAAATCTTAAAACAAATAATTAGCTCAGAATTTTTACATCTAATATTTAAAAACAAATCTGATGAATTATCGTGTTTCATTAATTTGGTTTATGCTGGCGAGAGTTGTCTCATCTAGCATTGTTTCCTACTTGAATTGCTGTCAATGAACTGGCGTTAAGTTTACTATAAATGTTCCGCCATTCGTAACACTAATTTTTTTAAGTATTTGTGGAATTTACCTAGTTATGGCACATTTGCAGTTAATACTGTGGTCAATACTCTGATTTTAGTTTTTGCCAGGGGAAAAGATAGCAGACTAGATGTCAACTTGTGGTTTACATCAACATTAATCAGATAATATATTAGTTAACTAACAGCATTGGTGCTATTAAACTGCTATTTGTCATTAAATTCAATAACTGTAAAATGAATTTATTCATCACAATGCACTTTAGAGGTTTTAGGTTATTAATCGTAACTAGTAAAAGTATTTCATACTTTTGTATTATTCTACTGTAAAATTTAAAAATTTAGAAATATCTTCCATGAACATAAAACTTCAACGACATTTTTATTTGAATTTTCGTGCACAGTATTTCTTTGCAATTTGCTTACAAAATTTTAACTTGCATTTAGTAATAAAGACTAAAATAGATCCTACTATGCCAAGTTTTCGTTTTTTCCGTTTGAAATGAAAGGTTCCTACATGTACTTTTTCTACAGTGATTTGCAATGAAACAATGTTTAAATTGGAAAGTGTTCCATTTTGTTCAAGTTTATTTCGTACAGATTTATGACTTTTAAAATTTTCTTTTTATTAAAAACTAGCGGTACCCGCAACGGCGTTGCCCGTGCAAAGTTAAAATAGCGGCGCCTGCGGCGCTGATAAAAAACTTATTTCAGCTGGTCTTTTTCCACAAATGTATATCTACTTTGACTTAAGTATAAAATTATTTCAATCTATCACTAATAACCTATATTTATTGATATATATTTGTATCATGTGACATATTTATCTTTATTACATCATCAAAACATTTACATAGGGTTTTTTTACTCCGAGTCTGATAGATAGCAAGCAGTACATTCTTTCTGAGTCTGAATTCAAAAATATAATGTTTATTTCAACCAATAAAAAGAATAAATTGTGATACAAAAATTAAAAAATAAGTATATTAGTAGTTTTATACATAAACATACATTTTGAAATCAAATCAGAAAAATGAATTGATATAACTTTAAATATGAAATTTTAACTGCTACAAATTAAAGTAGGCTAAATGGAGAATTGATAAATTGATCAGACAATGCCATTTAGTAAAGATCATCTGAAAAATCTAACAGTTTCTGATCACCCTTAAGGGGTGTAGGGTGTCTTAACGGTGTCGTGAACAACACAATGCAGATAACATTTCGATTGCTAATGTGCTGCACATGAATATTCCAAAGTGCTTAATTTTTTGGCAGTATGTTTTAAAAAGTTGGATTTTTTTAGGGAACTTAACACTAATTTTAAACTTATAGTAATTATTTTGTAAAACAGCAATAAAGTTAGGCCAAATAGTAAACAAATTTATAACGGAGTATCCCACTGCGCGCATGATTGTGACTTAATAAAAGCTGTTAGGACTTCAATTTCACTGTTAAAACAGTGTTGAAGACTTATTCTAAGATGTATACCTGCTTTTATACCAATTAAATAAAAAAAAAATATTTTTAATGCATTGCAACCTAAAACGTGTAACGATTTTATTAAAAATTTAAAGCATTATTATTTTTAAAAAATAATAATAATGGTATTTTGGTTCATACTGAGGTATACATTAGTAACTACAGTATAATGCATAATCCCGTAAAATTTTTAGACAATATCTGCATTAGTTTTGAAAATATTGTGCGCGAAAGGTCAGAAAATGCATTCAGAGATAAAAGCGTTTAAAGTTGCTTTTTTGTAATACATGAATAAAAACAAAACTGAACTTACTCAAAACATCTCTAAAATGTACGTCTCTCTTTCTTTAACAAAGTAAATGCCATTTTAGTAAAAAAACAACAATAAAAGGATTTTTTTAAAAATTATTGCAATTGTTTCAGCTCGCAATAATATTAACGACTCTGTTCAATGTGAGACGTTAACGTCTAAAAACAAAATAACAATTTTAAAAAAGTAATTATTTGGTTCATACTGTTGTATAAATCATTAAATAGTGCATAATGAATAATTATGCTCAATTTTTAGACAATACATGCATTATATGAGAAAATATTGTGCGCGAGAGATAAAAGATGTAATTTAAAAAAAAAAGAATTAAAGTTGCTTTTTTGAAATGCATGAGATAAAATTAAAGTGAACTTACTCAAAATCCTCCTGCAACGTATGTTTTTCCTTCTTTTAACAAATTAGTCTTATTTTCCTTAAGTTTTCTCATTCTTTTGGCTCTGCGGGCTTCTTGTGTTGCTGCAAGTGCACGTTTTTCCGCTGTCGCTACTCTAGCAATATCGCCTTTTGCTAGAGTTAAGCAGGTTTCATATTGAATTTTAAGGTCCAAATGACTGAGAATTCTTAACATGCTTTGCATTCCATTATTAAATATGCATATAGCAAAATAAGTTGCTATCTCTGCAATTTTCACCCCTGAACTAGTAACTTTTGGGCAATACTTCCAGATTAGCGAATTTAAGGATTCGTTTGAGTTTTGAGTCCTGCCTCCTAAACACCTCTTAAGCAACTTAGGGTGGGACAAATCTGCAAATATTGGTTTTATTCTATCCATTACAGCTCTTGCGACAGTATTTTTATGTTTAAATTTTGCATTACTTTGTGACGCCAAATTGAATTTGCACCAAGTGTTTGGACCGTTTGGGCAGAAATAGTGCATTGGCTGAGCATCCGTACTGGCATAGTGGTTCCACATTGCCCAGATAGCAGTTCGCATAGATTTAATGCTCTCTGGATTCCCTCGAATGGCATTTCCATAATATTTGGTCAAGTTTTTTATGAGGTCATCTGTCAGTCGACCTTTCCCGCCAATTGTTTTCCCATCTGAAAGTTTCTCCTTCTTATTCAAATTTCGTACTCTGGAACCAATTCTTTTTTGAACATGGCCTACACATTCAATTTTTTCAACTTTCACATCTCCGTACGGCATTTTTTCAGAAATGGCTTTGAAAGTTTTACAAACCCCATCGCCAATATATTCAGTGTGTTTCACACCATGTTCTGCTTCTGACCGCCCGAAGAGTTTCAACATTCCTTCGACCTCCATTTTCCCCGCAGAGCCATAGTGGTTCCTGCGACAAAAGGGTTTATGGCGACAAAGCCACTTCTGGTATTTAGGACCTACCTTTGGACCTTTATACGAGCTGCACATTTTGCAGAACGAAGAAAGCACTTCAGCTGCGACAACTTTCCTCGTCTCACCGCCAATCAAGGTGCACACGCCAATAAGGGATGAATGTCCGCGGGTCTTCCAGGTCCCATCTCCACTTACAGTAATACAGTTAGTACTTCCATTCAGTTTGTTTTCTTCAACTACCGAATTCCTCATACTTTGCTCTGCTTCTTCTTTTATTGCCTTTGCAATTTTGCAGTTGATTGTATCATAACTTTTTCTGTCGATAGGTTTGGGGAGACTCATAACTGAACAAAATGTCTCTAAAGAACTTAAGCCAGCCCCAATACTTCTCATGGCAAGCACCGATCTTCTGTTTATCTCCGGAATGTTACGCTTTTCTCCAAGCATATTACAGGAAGGAAACGTAGTTTTGTTTTCACAACTCAAACAGCTGATCTGAAAATGGGATGATAGCCCACGAGTTGATTTTTCGGTAAGGGTTAAGTGGCTATGACACACATTGCAACAAGCTATTTCTGATAATTTGGACGAGAACAGTGCCAAATCTATAATTCTATAACCTTGAAAGTGATTGTCACTTTTTCTCAAATTATTCTGCAAATTTTCTTCGTTGCATTGAACTTTTTTGCTCATCGAACTTCTGTTCTCAGATTGTGCATCACTGTCTGAAAAAATCTGAGAAATTGAATTTTCCGATTTACAAACTTTCTTAAACTGATTTCCCTGAAACTTCTTCTTTTTAGGTCTTCGAGCAGAAGCTCTCTTTGGAGGCATATTAATCAGCAATAAAAATCGGCAACTAAAACCAGCAACAATACGCTAAGAAGGCTAAAAACCAGAAATAATACACTAAAGAAAGATACTCAATTTGATGTTCAGCACTCAAAAAACCACGTTGTAAACAAACAGCGAGTAGAAGGAACGAAAAGTTGAGTAGTTTAGCTGCTACTAACTAAGTATGGTGTTTTATAATGCCAATAAAGGCTTTGCTAATAGACAAATGAAGAAAAAACTCGGATCTAAAAAAGGTAAACAAACAAAAGGGGGCGTGTCAATGTCCCTTTAAATTATGATTTACGAATAGTTGCTTTAGGTTTTTAGCTATAGCTTCGGAAATTTTGGGTTTTCGCAAAAAAGTTTGGTATCAAAATACTGAGCATTAATCAGGGAATAACATATATTTTTTTGGAAAAATCGAAAATTTTGAAGTTTAAGACACCCTAGACCCCTTAACCTATTCAAGAAAAGCAAAAGCTTTTATCTAAGATACCTTGAATCTACTTTTTGAAGATGAACAAATTTCTCAACATGTGTACTTTAGCAGCGGCATCAAGTTATTTCTTGTTTTACGCTGGCAACCTACTTTCTTCCATTATTTTTCAAGCAAGTGGACGTTGACGCATTAAAAATTCTCATTAGATCTCAAAAAATGAAGAAAAGTTAACCAATATACTAAAGTATTAAATTTCCCTTCACAATCAAATACAACACTTAACTGCATAATACTGATTGTAACCATTGATATTTGTATGATGGCGAAGCGGATTTACAGTCCAGTCAAGGGGGCGGTAGTTGAAAATCGTGCCTCTTGCCCCCTCCAAATGAAATGATTTTCAATATTGAAGTAGGAAAAAAAACAATTTTGGGTTATCTTTAGTTATGTAACAGGAAGAAAGACGGCAACAGCTCTTCCATAGAAGTTTTTTGAAATTGAAATTCGAAAAACTCAATTTTACACTATGTTTGGTAAGATTAGGGGAAGGGAAAGGGGGCTCTTCCTCGAAAATAAGTTGAAATCGAAGTTCTAAAATTACTTGCATAGGCTGTCATTCGAGGCGTTTAGCGGACGGTGGACGGTCCTAGCTCTCTTCCTGTATTTATTACAAATTGAAATACTAAAAGCATATACTTATTTAAGCTAGGTATATTATCGACATAAGGGGAAGGTTCAAACTGCCAGAAAGTTTTTACCATTGAAATTTGGAGATCAATTTTTTAGTCTACTTCTAGGAGACAGGAGAATGACCAAAAAGCCTCCACCCAAAATTTTTTGGAATTGAGGGTCTTAAGAACAACTAAAATTATTATTCTGCATAAAAAAGGTAAATTTAAAAAAAATAGCTGATAGAAAAAAATATCGAACATTTCAATAAATGATCCAAATCCCAAATCCAGCAGAATTTGAAAAAAAAAAAAAAAAACAATTATTCCAATACATGGAGCATCAAATTTTACCAGGATTATTCGTAATAAGGCAAACATCTAGAATGAAAAAAATAAATCGGCAGACATTGAATCGTTACGAAACAACCAGATACCCAAATGCTGTTTACATTCATTTGTGGGATTTATAAAATTATCTTCATTATTTTGTAAATCATTTATTTAAAAACAACGTACTTATATTATTTTAAACGTGAGCATCATATGAGGGGCAACCCCCCCCCCCATAACGTCAATGAAGCAGTGCTAGTCAAAAGAAAAAATAAATTCTTCACCACTCGAGTGAAAGTTGTTTGCCACTTGTTTTTTGTAATGAATGATTATTATTTTTATGAACAGCTCAGATGAATTAAACTGGTTGGTCGCATTTCAATAAATGATCCAAATTAAGCAGCATTTGAAAAAAAAAAAAACAATTATTCCAATACATGGAGCATCAAATTTTAACAGGATTATTCGTAATAAGGCAAACATCTAGAATGACAAAATTAAATCGGCAGACATTGAATTGTTACGAAACAACTAGAGACCCCAATGCTGTTTACATTCATCTGTGGGATTTCTAAAATTATCCTCATTATTTTGTAAATCATTTATTTAAAAACAACGTACTTATATTATTTTAAATGTGTGCATCATATGAGGGACACCCCTCCCCCCCCCCCCATAAAGTCACTGAAGCAGTGCCCTGTCAAAAGAAAAAATAAATTCTTCACCACTCGAGTGAAAGTTGTTTGCCACTTGTTTTTTGTAATGAATGATTATTATTTTTATGAACAGCTCAGATGAATTAAACTGGTTGGTCGAGTCACTTAATTGAGTAATAATGGTTGAATTCGATATAAATTGCTTAAGCAGGCTCAAGAACATTCTAGGTTCAACACAATAAAGAGCGGAAGCGATTGACACTTCTGTATAATATAAGGCAAATTTAAAAAATAATACTGAAAGAAAAGAATATCAAACATATCAATCAGTGACCAAAATTCCTTAAAATGCATAAATACCAACTATATTTTAAATTCTTTATTTAAAAACAATGTACTAATTTTATTTTGAATGTGTGTATCCACGGGAGGTTGCAAATTAAAAAAATAATGCTGAACGAAAAAAATATCGAACATTTCAATAAATGATCAAAATCTAGTAGCAACATTCTAAAAAAAGAAATCAAATTTTTCACCTTTCCAGTAAACCATGGATAAACTCATATAAACAAATAAATTTAACAAAACAAATGTATACAATTAATGCAAAAGAAAAACAACACGGTAAAGCTGAGCTGAAATGAAAAAAAACTACACGATTAGCGATCAACGAAGAGCAATAAAATTAAACCTAAGTAAACATCATCATAAACTACACGATTAGCGATAAAGAACAATCATGAATTGAAAAAAAATTAAACTTAAGTAAACATTATCATAAACTACACGATTAGCGATAAAGAACAATCATAAATTGAAAGAACAGCTGAAACAAAAAGACAACAAAATAAATCAAATTAATGGAAATACATAGAAATAAATTTAAAGCAAGGATATACTGAAATCAACCTCATCGATATCCCGGTATCTGACGAAAGCAACAACGATTGCTATAGCTCCCTTCGCATTCGCTATGAAGAACTCGCGTGAAGTAAAGAAAATGGCTGGAGGATGCTGAAGGTTTAAATTTTAATTGTTAAATTTAAAGAATATAGGACGAATTCAAAAAAAAAATAGCTTCGAGGTGCAAACAATCAAGATATGATAGAATTTTGTGCCAGTTTTCGTAATCGTACGTTGCGTAGATTTTGCTGTAGCGCGTATATAAACATGGACGTTGCCAACTCGAAAGTTCATCAAACTTTCATTTTATATATATAGATAAGATCTCCGGACTTCCTGTTAACATGACATTATGACAGTATGTCTACTTCCTTTGTTTTCGTTTCAAAATCAACTGCCGAATACTTGTTTCCATTTCAAAATATAACTTTAGTTATAAAGTCTTTCTATATTTTTATAAATGCATATTTTCCAATTAATATGCACAAGTATTAATGAAAAACTACAATATTTTTGATAAAAATGTAGAATATTTATTTCTTTGCTAAGTATTATTTCGCTATTTATAATTCTTTTCTGTATTAATTGACAATTACTACGCATACTCGTGCTTTCCTCAAAAAGATAAGGATTATAAAAATCTAACCAAATAAGACGCAAATCACCAGTTGCTGTTCATTCAACTTTTAAGACGTCCGTTGTTGTGTTTAAAAACATTTTCCCATTTAAATCTTAAACTTTGATGCTTTTGCTGCAATTGATTCAACTCTAAAATATATCTCGATCTTCTCATAATTAACGATAAAATTTCGATGTACTTGTTACATGCATGGAAATATATAAGATTGATATATTTCTTTCACCTTTTGATATATTTCTTTTATATAGAAGTATTATAAATAATAGTTCTATATAATGTATTATAAATTTATAATCATTGATGATTATAAACGACAATTATTATATAATTTATTTAAAGGAAATTCTTCTTAAAAACGTATTTTACCTCGTTAAGAAGGGGGAAAACACTGATGCAATAAAATTCTTCTAAAGTAAACATGGAAGGAAAAAAACATGTCTACGTATGTACACTGCTGCTTTGTAAGAAAGTAATAAATAGCAGCGTAAACCCGAAGGGGCTAATAAAACTGCAGATAAATAAATAACTATGTAAAATAAAATTTTATAAATGAAATAAAGCACTCGCAATTGATTTTGTCCATTGCTTCTAGGCTTGATTGCTAAACTTTTAAATTTGCCGTGGCTCTCTTAAGCAAAAGTAGAGTAGCTCCAGTATGATGTCATAGCAGGGCCGTGGTAGCCTAGTGGATAGCACGTCGAACTTCCACCTGGAAGGTCGCGCGTTCGATACCCACTGAAGACCACCATGTATACTTGGGGATATGTGCATGTAAAATCCGTAGACCCCACTACCTCTCCCCGTGCGTAAGCAATCCTAAGGCCTCGGCTAACAGGTAGGGGTCTGGTGGAGAAAAGTATGATGTCATAGTACAAAAGATGCGCTAGATAGCACATTTACGTCAAAAAATAAAACAAGCCAGCACATATTACATAGAGTGCTTACTAATATACTGCCCAGAATGAAACATTTTGTTTTGTTGACCAAAATATCGGTGTATTTAGCGAAGTGACACATTATTTTGGCTGAAATGAATGTCTGGAAGAAAGCATAGCATGAAAATTTTAAAGGTGTAACGTTATTTTTGATGATATTTGTTTAAAGTTTAAAGATGTAACTTTATTTTTGATGCTCGTTTTAAAATCTGAAAATGGTAAATATATATTTTTAATGTTATTTTATATGCTAATGAGTAGTGTTCGGCAGTAGTTAACTAGAAGTAGTTAACTACTAGTGGCAACAACTAGTAACAACTTAAAACTCCGATAACAACATTAACTAGTAGTTAACTACTAGTTGTAACTACTTTTGTTTTGAACTAGTTAACTATTAGTTAAACTACTTTTTTCCTTATTGGTTACAACTACTTTCAAAATTTCAACTACTTTCGACATTTTTTTAAAATCTATTTTTTGAAAAACAACCCTATTTTTAAACGTTAAATTATTTAAATTTTTAGCTTATGAATATTTCTCACACGAATATATTTTTTAATATTATGTTCTTGTATTTTTATTTTATATACTGCATAATATTTATTGCAGTATTTATGCAAATTAAGAAAAATCTTTCTAATAAATGGCGCCTGCACCAGCACATGCACGATGAAGTTTCATTTAAAAACCAAATCTTTATTATGAAGAAGCTTTACCTCTACTCTAATACCATGCATTTGGGATACCAAAAAACCCAAGCCTTCAACACAGTTTGAAGGAATATAATCTAAAGCATGCGGCGTTACGAAGCTATGTTATTATTGAATGGGGGTTGGGCAGAAGGAGAATTTTAAATTGATATTAAGGGTAAACCCTTTTATTTTACAACAAACTTAACAAACAAAGAAAAAAATAGAAACGTAACAAATTTATTTCTTCATGCCTCAAAGAACATTGAGTTGAATTATTAGGATTAAATATTTAAGGACAAGCTTAAAAATGGAAATTCAAATTAATTATACTTAAAAGTAGTTAACTGCTTTTGGAGAACAGTTAACTACTAGTTACAACTAGTCTCATAAAAAAGTAGTTAACTACTAGTTGCAATTAGTTTTGTTTAGACTAGTTGTAGTTCGTAGTTAACTACTTTTTGACGAGTAGTTGCCAAACACTACTAATGAGCATACAGAAATCATCGACTATGTTATTATAATTGAATTATTGTCACGAAGCATCATACCGTCCTACTAAGGCAACTCACCTTGTTTTTCGAGTGAGATGACCAAATGCAAGGTTGCATTAAATAACGTAACACAACGCTCTTCCTTTCAAAACTTACTTAAAAAACTAAACATTTGTCAGGCACTTCCTTTATGATGGGGCCAACTCGCGCTCTCTCTCTCACTGAAGCATTTATTTTCGTCTAAAAATCATGTACTAGGCTTACAGTATAGTTTTAAATTTATGTAAATGACAATAAGTAATGGAAATTTCAGTTTCTGAATTAAAAAAAGTGTTATTCTCAAAGACTCAAGGACGTGTGAAGGAAATTAAACATAATAGGCATCATAGCAAAAAAACATATATATAATTTTCTTGCTTAGGAGGAAGGCATTGCTGATAGAGAGTTCCGACTGACATAATACAGATGGAAATTACTACATAAATGAATAAAATGAAGTATACATTTAATTAATTTTAATCATTACTTCTAGCCTTGAAGGCCAAATTTTCAAACTCAGCGTATTCTACTTGATCAGGAGTCTCGTTTATATATATATACATACATATATATGTGAGGTTTATAATAAATTAAATGAATTATTATTACTTTTCTTTGTCTTTGTAATAGCAAACTACCGTTGGGACCTTTTAACGTAACTTTTGTAAACCTGAACTAAAACCAATTGGGTCCTTTTTACTGGTCCACTCTAAAACGTGAACCAAAACTATAACCTTGAGTTCTGATTGGCTAAAAGACCCCAAGAAGGTTCTGGAAAACAAAGGATAGCGTCACTTGGTGAGCTGATGCTTAAAGGCTAACACAGAGAAATTGTGCTCCTGCGAGATGTTCCCTATGGGGACCGCTTTTGTAAATATCTTCAACTGTAAATACTTATATTATTCATCATTGTAAATAATATTCTAATATTCCTGTAAATACCTGATGAGAAAAGAATAAAGGAAAAAAAAGAAAAAATGAATGCTGTTGCGTCCAGTCACGAAACTTAGCCCGACTGCTAATACGGGTCATGCCAGACATATATATATATATATATATATACATATATATAACATTAAGAACTAAATAATAATTTTAAAACACCTTTTTAAATTCTGTTTCGTTTTTAAAACCTAAATATTATATATATGTCCACTAGGCTCGGGAAACTAACGCAGGAAAGATTATGTAATGTGAAATAAAAATAGTTTTCCAGCAGAACGAATAGAAAAATCTTTTCTACATCACGTGACATATAGCTCTAGAGATTATAAAAGGCGATCTCGCAAGCTTTTCGCGGGAATTCACGATGTAAATACCGTAGATAGAAGAGTGAAGTTTTGTGTCGTCTTATACTTTGGAATATGTGTATTTAATATGTGAAGCTACTAATAAATCAAGTATTGAAGATTTTCGGCCACGATTGATTTACCAATGGACATTTAGTCCAGTCAATATATACATTTTACCTTGAAAAAGTTGGGGTAGAAGATTTTTTTTTCTTAAATAGTACATATTGGTGCCAACATGAAAAAACTAATTTATCCAACATGAAAGATCCCGGGAGAACTTATGGCGGCCGAAAAACAACCAAAATTTAGGACTTTTTGTCGTTTTTTCGATATATCTCAGAAATGGTTGAATTTAAAGCAAAATTTTCAATATAAAAATTATAGATCACAAAATTTCCTACAACTTTTTTGTAGTACAAAAAGTAAGTTGGCTACAGCCGTTTCAAAATAGACAATTTTTCACCATTTCATAAGAAAAGCATTAACTCCTTAATAATAATGCATATGAAATATTAAAATTTGATTAGAATCTATATTTCTGATAGTTTATAAACTTTTTATTTTCTTGAGACCTCTTTCACCCTCTCCCCATCCCCACCACCACCTTGGGGTTACCACCTTGTGTTTCCTTTTGTAAGTCACATCGTTAAAATTGCCGTAACTGACCATTTTTGTGACCATTTCCATACCAACGTTCTTGGGCCAAATGACAGTTGACATCTGTCCTTCCAACTATGCCACTGTTTAAAGACATTACGGTATTTATCTCTGAAAAGGGGGTGTTTGTGAAAGCCATTCCTGCAATTTTATCAAGTCCTGTCGGGGGAGATATTTGTTTTGAAAAGAGTTGTCAGTTTCATCCTCTTTATCGGCTACGAAGTAGGCATCGTTCCTCAAAGTCAGACAAGTGGCTACTTGCCTCTACTTTTCTCCATTATTGTATAAGCTTTCAGAAACCTATCTCTTTAAATTGTTTTTGTAAGTTAGGAAAAAATTGCCGAACTTTAAGAAGCTGTAACGCGTTTGCTATTCATGCTACAAAAAAGGTGTATCGCTTTTTTTTTGTTAGTGAAACGTAACAGTAGAATGTATCAATTACATGCTGTATGCAAATAAATGATGTGCATCATTCCAGTTATACAATATTGTATATCATCCATTATTGGAGTCTGACGACGAGCCAGAATTGCCTGTACGTAGCCGCGGGGGGTGGGGATGGGGAGAGGGTCAAAGGGGTCTCAAGAAAATAAAAAGTTTATAAACTATCAGAAATATAGATTCTAATCAAATTTTAAGATTTCATATGCATTATTTATAAGGAGTTAATGCTTTTTCTACGAAGTTGTGAAAAATTGTCTATTTTGAAACGGTTGTAGCCAACTTACTTTTTGTACTACAAAAAAGTTGTAGTAATGAAAGTTGTAGGAAATTTTGTGCTCTATAAATTTTACATGGAAAATTTTTCTCTAAATTCAACCATTTCTGAGATATATCGAAAAAACGACAAAAAGTCCTAAATTTCGGTGGTTTCTCGACCGCCAAAAGTTCTCCCGTGGTCTTTCAGGTTGGATACATCAGTTTTTTCATGTTGGCACCAATATATACTATTTAAGAAAAAAAAATCTTCTACCCCACCTTTTGCAAGGTAAGCCCTTTATTTTTATACCTATCGACTGGACTAATTAAATTAAAGTAACTGCTGCTTGTAACGGCGATGTTACATATATATATATTCAGTGCAAAAAAGAATCATTGTTATTTTAAATTGGTATTGTCTTTAAATATTCTATCAGTTGGAAATCGAGAGGTTTGCAGGAAAAAATAGTTAACTCCATTTTTAGGCTTAACAACCGTTTCTTGGGGGGGGGGGGGGGGATCATTCTTTCGTTTCAACAAGGAGTTATTTCCCGTTGATAGTTCTCAAGGTATCCGCTAGAATGAGTTAGCGGCTTCGTTTGCTTGGGGCAACGTGGAGTTCACTAAACGAGATATAAAATGGATTATCAAAATTGGAGTTAACTCTTTGTTGCTGCAAGCCCTTCAATTGCTTTACACGTACTGAGATAAATCATACACACACAAGGGATCATTCGTAAATGATGTCACGCTTCGAGGGGGAAGGGGGGGTTCGTTAAATTGTGACAAAGTGTGACAAGGGGAGGGGAGGGTGTAATAAGAAGTGTGACATCATGCATTATGCAACATAGCGTTACATGTGACAAAGGGGGGAAGGAGTTCCGCTAAAGTGTGACATATTGTGACAAAGAGGGGAGGGGGATCAAATATATCAGAAAAAAGTGTGACATCATTAATGAACGGACCCCCAGTATTTTAAATTTAAAAAATGCTTAATGCACAAAAATGTGCGTGCTTCATCGCCGTTTTGTTTACTTCCTGAAAATACATTTTTTCTACAAGAAATAAAAGTAAAATACCTAATAGGTAAGATCACTACTCAGGGATAACCTATAAATCAGTTACAATAAAAATTGATTAATCTGATTGAAAGAATATTTAATTCTTAAAAAGCGGCTCGGGCATCGTAGGCCTGGCGCGCTTCCTTCCGGGTTAAATATGCGTTCTTTGCACTACTATTGGCAATTTTTGCACATCCGACCTGAACTGAAATGGCAATAAGAAAGCACTTTTCCCCCCACACAACTGTGTATTCTCTGTAACTGTATGTATAAAACGAAAGTGAAAAAACTATCAAAAATTCATATTCAATCCTTATTAAATAAATAAATAGTACGTGAAAGTAATGTATGTTCCCTTAAATGCTTCAACGGCAACATTTTTAGTAACAGTACAGAGAAAAAAATTTCATGAGCATAGTTTAAAGCTGAACTTCGAGAAGTTTGAAAAAAAGGAAATACTACATGAGACATGCCCTCAGATCAGAAAAAAATAAGTCTAAAAAAATCTATAATTGATTTGAACAAGTCATTGCTAAAGCTCTTTTATTGCCAATTACTGTCAGAACACCTAAGGTGCATTATGTTAAATGCTCATCGTAACGCAATGAACGCCAGCTTCATTTATTTATCCACAGCAATGCTTTGAGAAAGTCATTCAGAATATTGTCGAAATGGTTACATGTATGCCATTACATTTTAAATGCTTCCAGAAGATTAATTGTTAGGGAAAAAAAAGTCTTAGAATTTTTTGGACACATTTATAAGTAGAAAATGCTTCTATCGTTAAGTTGTTTCTACGCCATTAAATGAATATAATTATTAATACATTTCTTTCAGGTCTTAAAATTGGGCAGGTTTTAGAAAAGGTAAAGGTCGTCCATTGACTTGAAACTCAACGAGCGAAAAAGAGTTTAAAGGTGAGTTCCAAAATGTTATGTATCGTAAATGTATGTAATAAAAGTAAAAAGTATATATTTCTGCAGAAAACCTTGTTAGCTTATTATGACTCAGTATTCAACTCGTTATAAGTTTTGAGCATTCATTTTGCACATTTCGTTTCATAACTATTGTTTATTTCTTCAACTGGGTAGTAATACCACATAAAAAGCATACATGCACACTTTTTGTGTTTGCTTGCAAAAATATGTCAGAAATACTGGGTTCGAATTCAAGCATACTTGAAAGAAATACTTTAATTTCAAAAGTTGACTGATATAATGGTTGTTGTCACATTCTTCTTTCTTTAATCCAGTTAAAATTGAATACCTTTATATTGACTGGAATCATAAGATTAATTAGATACAGTTTCTTTTAAACGTTGTATACTCTTAAAGGTAATAACCTACAACCATATAACGTTTTGAATAAGTAGGAAGCTTCTGAAAAAGTGGTAATTACTTCGTACGCTTTAGGGGAATTCATTTTGTATCAAGCTACACAATATATAAATTAGATACATGAAAAAGATAACCCGTAATTCAAAACTGAAGTAGGTACTTATTAAGTTAAACTTTTGCGTTTGCATATTAACCGGCAAAATTGTTGCTTTGCGTCTGATTATTTCCATTTAAGACACATATGACAATACACGCCTTTTTTATAAGAAAAATTAAAAGAAAAAGCTCTCTGTTAAAGTATGAATCCAAGGAAAAAACAACGTAAATAAAGCAAATTGTCAAAAACGCACACATTTTTTTGACAATTTGTGCTTTATTTACGTTGTTTTTCATTGAACTCACACCTTTGTTTTTTTTCAGGTACGAATTATTTAAATAACTAAATAAATTGTGTTGTGTTTATACATCTACATATTTGCTTAAAAGTAGTGGAATAACTTTAGTCTAAGAAATAAAATGTTGAATTAATGTGTAAGAACATGTCTTGGAAACCATGTCCAATTTTTATCATGTATGTGTCAGCCCATATGTTTACATAATCATTCAACATTTTTATTTCATAGACAAAAAATATTCCACGATTTTTAATTAGGCATGCAGAAGTGCAAATACACAGAAATTTATTTGGTTATTTTAATTGTTAGTACCAGAAGCGAAACAAAAAAGTTGGGTAAATTTAGTTATTTTAACATTTAGAACCTTAAGCGAAAAAAAAGTGGGGCATATTTGTTTATTTTATTATTCAGAACCTTAAGCGAAACGAATAGGTGGGGCATATTAGGTTATTTTATATGTGTTTATTATTGTGTATGCTAGGGCAGTCATGACAAAAGACATACGGAATCAACTACGGGATTTTCTACTTTCATAGTCTTCTTAAAATGGGTATGGGTGATTTTCAAAAAGATTGACGGTTTGATGTCCGCAGTATAAAATCTGAATTTCATGTCGATAAAACTATTATTCTGCAATTATAAAAACCAGTAGGGAAGCATCATTTCATAGTTAATTCAATGCATTCATAACATTTTTTCCAAGTTGTGAAATAGTAGGCTTTTTCTATTACTTTAGTTGGAAAGAAATGGAAAATTGCGTGTCCGGAGCAAAAAATTCACAGAACCAGAGCCTTTTTTTTATCATTCCAAGTATTTTTTTTTTATTCAATATGATTTAAAACATGAAGTATTATGTGTGTAATTAACAAAAATGCAAGTGATTTTACCGAAATGTTAATCTCATATTTTAAATTTAAAGAAAGTTTTTGTCCGGACATGCATCGCATGAGTGACCTCGACAAAGTTCCTATCATTCAACTTTCAAAATATTTAAATATTGTAATTATTTTCTGTGTTAGGAAAGCCTCGTACCATCTAGAATGCGTTAGTTTTATTTCTTTACTGTTTTATAGTGGAACAAGCAGTTCAACATGATGAGTATTTTTATTACTTCTCAGGAGTGTTACCCATTTATTTCCCAATATTTTTTACGGCATAAAAATAAGCAATTCAGCAATAGTGTATTTCTTGTAGAGGAATCAATCGGTCCAATTAAATTTTCAGAAACACAGTTAGAATTTCTTTTAGTGAAGAATTTCTTAATAAATCTCATGAGTGTTACTTGTTAAGAGAATGAAGTTACAATCATGATTGAAAACAACCAAGTAATAAATAAATCTAGATATAGATATTTTATGAGCTTTAACTCAAGCTGATATTAGTTTTTTTATTCAAGATTATATTTTATTTCTCTCTATATATATATATTAAAAGAGACACCCTGACACAAAATTTTTATGTTGGCAGATATGATTTTTGTGTATTTTGTTTAAGATATGTTTTACTCTTAAGGGTTAAATGAAGAAAAACTCCCATATTTGTAACACCCCCCCCCCCCCCGCAAAAAAATTATTAAAAAATAAACACTTGTTCGGGTATGCCAGTTGTTACTTTATGTAAATAAGAAAGTGATATATTGCAAACTATTATCTTCCCTTTACTTAAATTAAAGATATGGTTTGCAGAATTAGAACTATTTAGTTCAATATTTTTATTGCTTACTTTAAAACTGAAATTAATTTTTTATTAGTTCTGTCTAAAAATACCTATTTTTGGATCAAAATCATGAGAGTAGTGACGTTTTATTACATTTTTAATGTAACATATCAAATAATGGGGTTTATAATTATTGTTATTTTTATTACTATTATTATTTTTGGTGCAATATTGCAAGAGGATTGCTTGTTTGTCTCATGAGTGTTACTGTAGCTAAAAATTAGAATTGTATTAATATATTTGTGAGTTAATAATTAAAAAATGGTTTACTAATTAAGGCTAACCAGTTACTTCTTATACCTGCAGTGAAAACAGTAAATTTTTAATAAAATACATTTTTATTGAATGTTATAGGCTTCATTTAAGAAACAAAGTAACACTCCTGAGATAAAGTGCAATTAAAATAGTTTAAAAATTTTAAATATGTCAATTTTAATACTATTTTTACTTCTAACAAAGTATTTAAGATTAGATAAACAAGATTTTTTAGATAAATTATTGATAAGGATTATTTTACAGAATGTTTAATAAAGGTAACACTCATGAGAAAAACAATCACTTGTCAAGACACTTTTTGAAATATCTATAAAATATAAATAAATTAACTCGAAAAAAACTATTTGCTCAGAATGCAGTACATAATAAGGAATTCAAACGTAGGCAAGTTTTTATGTTTGATGCAACAAAAATTTTCAGATTGTGTCCAACCCGATCCGTCAACAAATTTGAAAATCACCCGTATAAAATAAGAAACAATAAACCAGAAATTTGTTCAACATTCACCCGAAATTTTATCTAACCTATTTATCTCATTCTACAAATACTTGTATTTTCATTGTTTTTTAAATGGCTCTATAAATTGTCCCCTACTACGGTACACTATTTTACCGTTTGAGATCATATCAGAGATATGAGATCATAAGCGTCGAATAATATCTATACATATATGCATACTTTAGAAGTTTCTTAGTAAGACATCCGGAATAAATGACATACTAGAAGTTCAACGGATTGGTGGAGTTGCTCGAAAGGCAATTATTCTTGGATCGAGATAATGAACTCGGAACACGTTTGCTTCTATGAACGTTAATCAATGGTGGCTCAAAATTCGTGCATCAATATTTATCATAGTAGATAGGAGTACCTAATCAAAGATTTTACGTTCGTCTAATTTTCACGTGCTATTTAATATGAAAATCCTTGCGTGAGAGTTTCGGAGATGACGTTTTCGAAGAGAAACCTGCTGATTGAATTAATAAGATATGGTTGATGAAATGTTTTATTTTGGTATAGGCATTGTTCTGAAATAAATAATTTAAGATTGCTTTCTGTAATATTTTGTTGTAGAGCAGTACAGATTTACTTCTTATTAAGTTAAATATCTTGTGTGGCTGTATGTGCAATTAGATTAGCGTTATTAAATTTAATGCCGTAACTTGTGTGATAACGCAGAATAAAATTGTAAAATATATTAAGTTTTGAACAAAATTATTTATTTTGAGTATTGGGAGGTTGTTTCTCGTATTTATCAATGATAAGAGGTTAGTATGAAGGGAAAAAAGATGAAACTTATTGTGGCACATTAAATTCTTGAAAACAAATAAAACTGCATGAAAAATGATAAAAATTAAAGTTGGTGGCTTATATTCAAGAGTTTAATATGAGAAAAAGTTATTCTAACACATTAAAAGCTTGAAAAAATAAATAAGTAGAACTTCACGAAAAATGATATAAACTAAAGCTTTCGGGCTTATGCTCAAGATTTTTTGCTAACATTTAGAAATTTAAAGCATTTCGGTATAAATTTGTTTTCAATAATAAAATATTGCTTAAATAATTTTAACTAAATGCATTTTTATTTTCATAGTTGCATTTTTGCGAGTGTTGTTTCATTCTACTTTTCTGCAGATCCCCCCCCCCCCCCCATTCTCCTTTGGTTAAAAAAAGAAATAAAAAGCTTTGTAAGGATGTTTATTCCAAATTGTTTTCACTTAATTTTAAATACAAACGACTCACCTGTTCGTAATAGGATCAAAATTTTAAAATTACTAACATTAAAGGAGCTGGCAGAAAGGCCTTGGAAAACAAACGGACTTACTGATCTGAAAGGAATGCGTATTTCAAACACATTCACTACTATAATTACATTCCTTAACATGAATTTCCATTTAGAACTTTACGAAACTACTTTTCCGTTTATATACTAACATGAATATAATCTAGTTATCTCTATACATTTCGCATTTAGCATTAGTTCTTTATTGCCTCAAATATACCTTTTTTAACGGTTAATACTTATTCATTCACTCATTCATTCATTCTTTCACTCACAATCATTCATTCTTTTATTATTTCACCTATTCATTCTCTTACTAATTCATTCATTTGTTCCTTCCCTCATCCATTCATTCTTTATTTCACTCATTCATTTATTCATGCATTCATTTAGAAATGTGTTTAAAATTCCTTATCAAAACGGTTCATGGGAAAATAGGCTCGTTCAGTTCTGGATGAACTTCGTTATCTGTTCACGCTCTACGTCATATGCATATTCCGGTAAAGTTTGTTCTAAGAAAGTCCATCGGTTAAATCAGGACTTATATAGGATTCAAAATTTCCCCGTATGCGCTAATGCTAAATTTTTTGAGCGGCTCAAATTAAACAAAAAATGTTCAACTAAAAAAAATATTTCCCATCGAGAGCTTTTCTGATAGGCTTGTACAAAAGAACTTCGATCTTATGCCCAGGCTCTACATAATTTGCTCCTGTTTTCCTCCTAGGCGCTAATGTTAAAATTTCATGAACTGTTCAAAATTCAATGAACAATTGTTTGAATCAAATAAAATACAGAAACGAGATGTTCTCGCCAAGATCTTGCGAATGCAAAAAAATCTTTTGAATAGGACAATTCCCTCAAAAGCTATTGTGGGGCGGGGGGAAGTGGGTGTAGACCGACCGACACATTTTCTCCACCTCAAAACCTTACTTTCAATCTTTATTTAGTTTTTTAACTTAGTTTTTATTTTTTTTATTTTTAACTATATTTTCACGATACATTAGGATTTTTTTACCTTTTACGGGAAAGTTGGCTGAAAAGAGATTCACACATGTTGCCAGGGCTTGCACTTATTTTGCGGGTCTATATTGTTGCCTAGTTTCATAACATTAGTATTTATAAAGTATTTTTGCCGAAATTTATATGAGGATATCCTGTAAAGTACAACACCTCGGAATGCTAAAATAGGGATAGTACATTTCTATTTTCAGATTAAAGCATGATGTTTTAAAAGATTTTGCTTGTAATATAACTCCTACTCCAGGCACCACATTAAAAATAATTTTCCTGTATAGAAAGTTTTACACATTAAGTGAAGAGACGATTAGACAAACGTAACTCCAAATTCCGGTGCTTTTCAGAATACTTCACGAGGATGCTGCAATTAGAGTTGATGGACCAAGGTTTCAGACAATTTGTGATTGTCTTGTTTGATCGAATAACGCATCACCATTCAAAATCCATTCATCACGTATTAGCCTTTGAATGTATTTCGCTTTAATCAGAGAATTATCCAGCATGTATAACCGTTTTCTAAAGAAAAAAAAATGTGGCTATGCTCCAATTAATTAATTGACATTTAAAAAATAGTACTCTCAATACAAACTTATAAGACGTTTCTGTAGATAAAAATAGGTTGCAGATTCTTTAGAGTAAATGTTTCTTTTATCTATTTTCGAACATTATTCAACCAAAGCCCTTAATAACCCCAAACAAGTTTGTAACGCCTTTCTACACAGAGCAGTTTTCTAAGTTAGCAGTTTTCAGTTTCTCTGCCGTAAATGTCATTTGTAGCATCTAGCTGAAATAATATTTTACACCTGAACTTTTCACAAAAAAATTAGTTTTCTCTGTACCCTGGTTCCTTTTTGGAGGTTTGTACTTCATTTTAGTGAGTAATGAAATGGTCTGTAATTCAATTTAATACGATGTCAAGAGTTTGGCGTAAGTTTTTTTTTCTGTAATTTTTATGTCGTTATATATAATGTAGCAAGTACGGGGAAAATGTATATATATTACTAGCCACGTCATAAATCTAGAAAATTCATAACATGGATGAAATTGAAATCTTCGATCCCCTATTAATTTGAAACAACGCATCCACAGATCCATGGGCATCGTGCTTTCCTTATGCCAATATGTCTTACAGCGTCTTAAAGCTTTACCACATACGATAGTTACTTGGTCCAATTTTAATGCAAATATATTTTACCACTTTTCATTTAGATGTCGACAGGGTGGCGTAGTGGTAAGACGCAGGTCTCGTACGCCCAATATCGCAGGTTCGAACCTGGCCCAATTCGGTGGATTTTCAAGATGCAGAAAATCGTCTCCGTCCATGTCGCATGATTGTGCGGCATGTTAGAGATCCCTTGAGTATCCGTTTGGCTTGGATACTCTCGGCTAAATTAAATACCTAGTGCAAGTCGCATTAAATGAGAACTCAGATGCCGCCATCTAGGAGAAACTGAGTGTCCAAATTCTCAGTGGCAATGGCATCCACCGACAGTGGTGCTACTTGAAAAAATGGATGCCGATTACCGGGGTACGCACTAGGTCTGCAAAGGTTAGTGACCATACGCAGCCCCATTAGAAAAGAAAAGAAAAACTTTTCATTAAGTTGTGTTTCTTAAAGAATTTACCAAAATTTGAACATTTTCTTACAGAGTTTTCTACAGAGTTTTCTAGTTTTGAATTCTAATCAATTAAAATTTCCGCAGCACGACTTAGAATAAATCTCGCATGCATCTAAACTAAAAGAGGGACATCCGATCCACGGCATTTAAATGGCACTCGACTAAACTAGGAATTAAGGAAAATTTGAAATTTCGCTCCAAAAGACTAATTGAATAAATTTTTCTGGTTCGGTAAGCAAGTTAGTGTAATAATGTGCTAACCCAAACGAAATTAAGGAGTAAACGAACAGAACGAGCGAAAAGTTTGCTAAATGTTTTACATATTGGATTAGCTTTCAGTTACATTTTTATTGTAGTAAAAATACGATGTATTAAATATATGTTGAAAACTTACTTTTGATTTTTTTAAAAAATGAAGCGCATTAAAAATAGAGATAAATGTTATTTCTGAACAAAAACAAAGCGCATCGAAAATATTTAACACGTTTTTATCAGTTTTGTATTGAATTTTTAACGATAATGTTATACAGAAAACCAGTTGCGATGTTGCTCTTCGCGTAAATATGTTGCAGCAAAACAAAATTTAATACCTTCGTCATCGCGTGAAAAATTTATTGCATTTTTTTAATGCTCAAACATATATGACTCAAATGCGTAGATATATGGAATATTATTTTAGAAATAAACCATGTTTCATGTAATAATGATTTTAAAGAGCTCCTTCCAATTTTTGAGCTTTACGCGCTGAATTCAGATTTTTAAGTTTTTATTTTCTCTCCAACTAGTTTATCTAGTTTTTGCCCTCTAATAAAGTTTTCAAATTCAAAAAAAAAAATATATAACGGTTTAAAAACTTAATTAGTGTAGTCAAAACCAATTACTGCAAATAGTTTATTTTAAAGCTAATACATAAGTTTAAATGTAAGCCAAAACTTAGAGTCAGTTTCTTCTCATTTTCTGAAAGCCAATAAAGTTGTATTCGTTTTGTAAATGAAAAAGCGAAAAACTGTTTTGTGATATTAAATAATTTGTAATAAAATTGTTTAAATGCCGGAAAATATGTGATTCGAGTTTAAATTTGATAAGTAAAATGTTGTATCTATTTTGTGCACGTAAGTAAAAAAAAAAGCCTTAAAGTATAAAATCCGTGAAAACATAATGTAAAATTACTATAGCAAGTATAACTATAACTTTTAAGTTAACTTGAGAGTATAGGTGCACAAACTTTTATGCTCACCATTCGTAGACTATAGTTTTGTGTTTTTTAGATAAGCTTTAATAAGGTATATTAACTTTCAGTTACTACAAGTTAATATCTTATGTCACCAAAGAGTATTTATTCTTTAATTTGCTCAAATTACCTTATTTCATACTTTTAATAGAGATTGTAAGCGTTGGTTGTATGTCTCTAAACAAATCAGATGTCTTCAATTTTAATTCTATATTTTTCCGAGTTGAAATTTTAGTAAAAAAAAAAGTAGCTTCACAGTGTTTATATTGCTTACACAATTTCTATTTGCACGTAGAAGTCGTTTACCTCTTAACTAAAATTTCATTAAAATTATAAGTTAAATCTCAGGAAAAAAATGATATTACATGCATACATGTGAGTATACGCAACTATTTTTAATTTTACGAGCAATATTTCTAAAAATATTTTTCAAGCTTAAATTATTACAATTGGTATGACTTATAAAACGCAAAAATAAAGAATTCACTGACCAACGTGTATATTCCGCAAGCGTAGCATCCACTCTTCACCGACTTCCAACAGCAACAAGTATTTAAGGCCGGCATCTCCAAGCGTGATCCGTTTGCTTTAACCGTCCGAGATCAACTCCCGCCACCTGCCTCTGACAGCCCTTTTCGTTCGGAGCTTCTCAATCCCTATTGGCTGAATTCTCGCCCTAACTCCCGCGTACTGAAAACAACATTCTCCTCTTTAAAAAGATCGTCAGTGATATGACTAGCAAAGTAGGAGGAAATGTTCAATTTTTTTTCCGTAAGCAATGCTTCTGGTTGTTGAATTTCGTTTAATTTTATTAAACTATATTCTGAAAATTGAGTCACCATTATTACTTGCTTTAATTTTTGTATGATATCAATTGTAGTTGACAGTTAGTTACATTTATAAACTGAAAATTTATTCTTTGTGCAAATTAAGTATGGAATGTACACTGTTAGAAATTTCATCATGAAATTACGGTTAAATGACCGGCAGCAGTCTGTCCATCTAATTCACCGTTAAATTTACGGCTTGGAACATTTTTCTATCTTTACAAGACCTAACCATTTCCAATCAACTTGGTTAAAAAGCCGTAAATACAAAAGTTTACGGTTTTATAACCATTTAAAAATGGTTTCAAAACAAAATTCTTACCGTTTTCGAAGCGTAGAATCTTCCAGGTGTAGAAATCGTAAACGAAGCTTGCGGGAATCGAACCCGCTAAGTATGGCATGCCAACCTTACTCTCTAACCATTCGGCCATCAGCACCACACAAAACATTCCTTTATTTATCAATAAATCTTTCTTTTCAACAGGTGAAGAAAGATTTATTGTTAAATAAACGGCATTAAAATTGAGATTTCAGTTTTTGATTGGTTCCAAAGCCATCTTTGGTATAAATATACTCTATATTGACGGAAAACATTTTGAACCATTTCGAGGCGTGGAATCTTCGAGGCGTAGAAACCGTACACGAAGCGTGCGGGAATCGAACCCGGTTGTATGGTAGACCAACCTTGCGCTCTAGTTATTCGGCCATCTACACCAAGTAAAGCTGCCGTTTATTTATCAATAAATCCTCTTTTCCAACAGGCGAACTGCCTTAAAATTGTGATTTCAGGTTTTGATTGGATCCAAATTTATTTTTGGTCTAAATTTACTCTATATTGACGAAAATCATTTTAGTTGCTGCAAAAATTAAAATACAAACAAGCTTCAGCAGCTCAAGTTATGGGTTCGCTCATTCGCAAACAGTTCGGGAATCTGATGTCTCCAATTTTTGATTTACGTGTGTATGTGTTTCTATTTACTAACCACTGCTTAAGCCACTTTTTTTTCTTCTTTTTTTATATACACATGCAGATTTGAAGTGATAAATATTTATTCACATTTTAACAACATCGTACGACCGGTAAGATTTCGCAACCAAGATGGACGCCCGATTCTCATTGACTACGAGACCTAGTGGCGCTTGTAAATTACGGTTAGTTAAACGTTCTTTAGTAGAAACAGAGAATAAACGATTTTTTTTCGCTATCAGCAGTTTGAGTACCATCTTTTTAATGGTTATTCAATTGTTGTAATTAAATATGGTAAAATAACAATCAAATAAATGGTTATTTTACTATTTTCTTACGAAAATTTTTAACAGTGTAATACAGTTTAACTTTGAGTATTATTTTTCCAAACGAAGATTCTATATCAAGTATTTGATATTAATGCTTAATAAAATGGAAAATAATTGATACGAGTTCTAAGCTTCGGAGAAAGGAATTACCCTAATTACTTTTATTTAGCCATAATGAATTAAAATCTCGAATAATACCTATACCGTATAAAAAATAAACATGCGCGGTTTATGAGATAAGAAATCTAATCTTTATCAACGCTCATGCAATACTCCGGTAAAACTTCACGTAATGTGAGACACTTTCCGTTTTCGATCTGATTCTTGTCCTGAGATGTAAATTATAGAATATATAGAATACATCCAATGTAATATATGGAGACAGCTGCATCATTCAGCACCTATATCGCATATGATTGAAGCATACACTTTGAATATGCTTATTTACTAGCCTTGAGAAGCACGCACACACGTATATACATATATATATATTTATATATAACATTTTTTTTGTTAGTTTAAATCATCGTATGTAGAGATCTTGTAAAAACTCCAGCAGTTCCGATATCAAAATATTACTGTTTAACTGCCAAGCATGCTGAATTTTGACGTACCTACGGTTAGAAAACTATTGAAAGAACTAAACATTGATGCCATGCTGAAATGGGTATTTATTGGGAAAAAAACAACTAAAAACAGAGTAACTTTTATTTGATGTTTATATTTACTGCTAAGGACAGTTATTCAAGATCATTTAAGAAGTTTTCGGTTAAGTTTTTCAGTTATGCATTTTTGTATTATAGTCATTTAATATAAGCATCAAATCTTAAATTTAAAGAAGAAAAATATGTTATATCTCACTGGAACTGTCAGTCATAAGGCTTTATGAGTGTAAGGTTAGGAAACTGATTTTAATGTACACTGAATTCACCGATATCAATTTACGGAATAAATATTATTACCATGCATAATTTCCTTTTTTTTTTTTACTTACTAGATTTCGTCCCACGGTCGAAATTCGATAGTAATTTATTGTTTTAGCAGGAAAGTATAACAGATAAGAACTTCTACGTCGAAAGTGAAGAGGGAAAAAACTTTTCCAAAATCTTTTTACTGATAACACTAAAACTTATCAATAGTTACTAACTAAAAACAGTAAGAAAATCGGTTGACAAACAGAAGAGAAAATGGTACGTAACTGTTTTGTGTATCTCCTTTTTTTTTTATAAAGATTAATTTTATGCAATGTTATTATCATTTTGATTTTTTTTCTTCTAAAAGTATCTTTACTTCTCAAAGAATTTGAGACTTCGCATAAGTAATTTGTCAATGAAATATGCTTTTAAAACCGTTTTTAGAGTACCAATATAAATAAAATCTATATGCACTTTGAATGAAAAATTTGCAAATAAGCTGATAAGATACAGACATGTGAGTCAACCATTCGTACTATTCGTCCGTCCTGTCTCATAACGTTTGTAAAAATTATTTATTTATAACTAGTGTTCGCCAGTAGTTAACTAGAAGTTGTTAACTACTAGTGGTAACTACTAGTTAACTAGTAGTTAACTACAAGTTGTAACTACTTTTGTTTTGAACTAGTTAACTACTAGTTAAACTACTTTTTTACCCAACTACTAGTTGCAACTACTTTCGAAATTCCAACTACTTAAAAAAAAATGCTTTAATCTATTTTTTTTTTCAAGCATTAAATTTATTAAATTTTTATCTTATGAATATTACTGACATAAATGTATTTTTTATATTATGTTATATAATGAAAAAGTACTCATAAAAAATCATAATATTTATTGCAGTATTTACGCAAATTAGAAACAGCTTTCTAATGTAGTCAATAAATAGCGCCTGCACCAGCACATGCACAATGAAGTTTCATTTAAAGACCAAATCTTCATTATGGGGAAGCTTTACCTCTACTCCAGTACCATGCATGCGTTTGGGATACCATAAAACAAAAAAGAAAGAAAAATACTGATTTTTATGATTTTCTTTTTAGAAAGAAATCCTGATTTTTATGATCTTTTTAGACAAAATAACGATTTTTATGATTAAAAAAAACTATTTATATCAGCTTCTTTCAATTATTAAAATATAAATATTTTTTTATTATAAATTTTAATATATTCTGGGTTCAAGCAATTCATTAGAATTTTAACTCACTATATGGTATTCTTAATGCATCTGGTTCTCTAGGGAAAGGCTTCGTTAAGGTGTCAAATAATGACATTTTATCAGATAACATTAAGTTTATGGACATGCTGACTACAGCAAAAGCATCAACAGCACCTTTGGAAAGGGTTTTTTCTACATTTGGAATAGTGCCCTCAAAATTAAGAAACAGATTGGGGGTTGATAAGGCATCAAAACTGGTATTCTTGATGAAACATCTAAATAGTAAAAATTATTAAGCTGTAGTAAACATTTTATGTGATATTTGCCATCTCTGTTTATATATTCAAGAAATTTATATATACTCTAAAAATTATAACAGTCCAGTCAACTTATTTGTATATATTCAAGAAATTATAACCAATTCAGTCCCGAAATATAAGCTTTCTCCTCTGTTTCTTGTTGTTCTCTGTTTATTAAGCATACATTTTTATACAATTAATTAATAATTAATTTTAAACTAGTAATAAATTATTATTTCAACTGAAACATCTTAAAATTCTTTGAAGACAAAAATAATTAACTGAATTTGTGTGCACATACATATTTTGCTTAAAAAAATCCAAAAATTCTGATTTAAACAAAATAAATACTATATTTTTAATTTTTTTTAAATAAAAAAAATCACCAACACGATTTGAAAGTATATAATCTAAATACTAAAACATGCGCGTTACAAAGATATTTTGTCAACGAATTGGGTTTGGGCAGAGGGAGAATTTTAAATTGATATTAAAGGGTAAACCCTTTCATTTTACAACAACTGCTGAAAAATTGTTATTTCTTAAAAACATAAATTATTAACTTTATTAAACAAATACATATTAAAATAAAAGTTTAAATTTAAAGAAAAAGGTTTTGTCTTTATTCATGTTCTCTTTATGTATTAATTTTTCAGTTATTTGGAAATATTCAATCTGAATGTTTTACAGGAATTTCTTTAAATTTGTTTTAATGATTAAAAATAATACTAAACTAAAACTCAGTGGCGCGCCAGCCCTTTTGGGGGCCATGGCCTATTGTTCCCATCTCAGATTTTGAGACCGAGAGCCCTGGGATGCAGAAGCAGAAGTTCCGGTCAAGTGGTCGGCTTGACGCGCAGAACCCCCAGTGTTTAGTTCCTAAGCACGATTGGTCCTCATTTTAACGACTCCACTGCAGGGATAAAAGGCTGAGTCGACCCTGCCCAGCCCTGGAATCGAGCCCCAGACCTGTGGCATGGTAGCACGGAAGGCTACCACGATTTAAAATAAGATTGAGTTGAATTATTAGCATTAAATATTTAAGAACAAACTTAAAAAGGAAAATTCAAATGAATTCAACTTAAAAGTAGTTAACTAGGAGTTAACTACTTTTGGAGAACAGTTAACTACTAGTTACAACTAGTCTCAGAAAAAAGTAGCTAACTGCTAGTTGCAACTAGTTTTGTTTAGAGTAGTTAGTAGTTGGTAGTTAACTACTTTTTGACGAGTAGTTGCCGAACACTATTTATAACACAAAATAATAAAAAACTTTTTTTTCTCACTGAAAATGAATGTGACAAAAACAACTTTCTTCTTCAGAAGCATTGTAAAATAAACAGCATTGATAAATGTGTACTTTCAAAGTCCGTGTATGTGTATTTTTTTCTAATGTTTGTGCGTCACAGCGTTGTCTCTGACTCTTTTGGTTTGTTAGGTTGTTTGATATTTTTTCCAATGCTGCTTGAATAATACGAACTTTTGTTGATATATATTTATATATTATATAGTTATATATACTCTAAAAATGTTTATTATATGCCACAAGATTAAATTCATTCCTTTTTTGTCGATCATATTTCTGAATCAGTTTGGGGGTCAATCCATGCGAAACCATCCAGAAAAAGCGAAAAATGTTGCTCGATGTTTTTGATTGTTTTTATATTTTAGCAGTCAATTTATTGTTATTTTGAGACCCAAAAACAAGTGTTAAAAAGTTTTTTAATTCTTGAAATTTTTTATTACAGCCTTTTCCAAGTCACATCTTTAGTGATTTTTCATGAAAATACTGCTTTACATAAATCTTTGTAACATTTTTATTTCTGAATATTTCAAAATGATTTAAAAACCATTATATTCTGTAAGAAATGAGAAAAATTTTGCTTTCGGTTTCTTTTTTGATATATTTTTTTAAAAATACGGAAATGGAGTTTGGAAGTACCATTTTCAAAACGAAAACTTGCGTTTTTCAGGTTAAAATTTTTAATGGAAGAAACTAAGACTCGCCTTTACATTTTTTGCCCTGAATAGATACCTTTTGGAAGTTTCATCAGAAGCAGTATGGAACATTTGGAGGGTTTCCTTTATTTTATATAATTAGCTAAACTTGGCATTTCGGTGTAGAAATGCCAACTTTGAGACTCAATATCTAAAAAGGGACTGAATGAAATTTTATGAAGTTTTAGGGGAATAATATTTTTATAGGTATAAATATGTAGTAAAGTTTTTATAAGTGATATCGAAGTTGTTTTAGAAATACAGCACCTCGAAGTCAGGCAAAAAATCACGTGTCTTTCCGCCTTTTTTCACATCTAAATGTCATCATACTGCCTTATTTATTTTACTCAATGCTTCAAAACGCTTATAAGATCTTCCAAATCTTATAAATTTACTTGCAGCGACACATAAGCAACAAAATCAACGATCAATGTTCAATTTTAACATCCATGTTTGTTTTGATGTAGTGAGCCAGCACATAAGCATATCATGTCTTAACTAGTATTCTTTTATTGCTAAACTTAGTAAATGATTTGACGAAGAACAATTAGTCACGTAGTCTAATGTTTATGTTTTTCGATTATTCAAATTTTGCTTTGAAACTGCAACTTTAACTAATGCAGTTTACCGTGAAAACATTTTTTCCCCTCTACCTTGTTTAAACACAAGCAAAACAATTTAAAAAGGAAACAATAGTAATACATAAATTACCATTGGATTCTCTTTAAAATACTCGTTTTTTTTCTTCGTTTGACAAAGAGTGACTTAGTGCTTTTAATAAAAAGATAAATTACTTGTTGTAGTAATTAAATTAAAACACGATATATTAGTTCACTTCATCGCAAGTAAACAAAATAGTAAGAAAGCAAAGTTTTTTCGTTAACTCTGCATTAGTTCAAGTTGAGTCTCAGACACAAAATTTGAATATTCGACAAATATAAAAATTAGACTACATGACTAATTGTTCTTCGTCAAATCATTTAGAAAGTTTAGCAATAAAAGGTTACTAGTTAAGAAATGATATAATTTTGTGCTGGCTAACTACAACAAAACAAACATGGATTTTGAAATTTAACATTGATCGTTGATTTTGTTGCTTATGTGTCGCTGTAAGTAAATTTATAAGCCTTGGAAGATCTTATAAACGTTTTGAAGCATTGAGTAAAATAAATAAGGCAGTATGATGACATTTAGATGTGAAAAAAGGCGGAAAGACACGTGATTTTTTGCCTGACTTCGAGGTGCTGTATTTCTAAAACAACTTCGATATCACTTATAAAAACTTTACTACATATTTATATATATAAAAATATTATTCCCCTAAAATTTCATAAAATTTCATTCAGTCCCTTTTTAGATATTGAGTCTCAAAGTTGGCATTTCTACACCGAAATGCCAAGTTTGGCTAATTATATAAAATAAAGGAAACCCTCCAAATATTCCATACTGCTTCTGATGAAACTACCAAAATGTATCTATTCAGGGCAAAAAATGTAAAGGCGAGTCTTAGTTTCTTCCATTAAAAATTTTAACCTGAAAAACGCAAGTTTTCGTTTTGAAAATGGTACTTCCAAACTCCATTTCCGTATTTTTAAAAAAATATATCAAAAAAGAAACCGAAAGCTAAATTTTTCTCATTTCTTACAGAATATAATGGTTTTTAAATCATTTTGAAATATTCAGAAATAAAAATGTTACAGAGATTTATGTAAAGCAGTATTTTCATGAAAAACCACTAAAGATGTGACTTGAAACGGTTGTAATAAAAAATTTCAAGCATTAAAAAATTTTTTAACACTTGTTTTGGGGTCTCAAGATAACAATAAATTGACTGCCAAAATTTAAAAAAAATCAAAATCATCGAGCAACATGGCCTGGATGATTTAACATGGATTGACCCTTTGTTTAGTTTTTAAACGAAGGTTTATGCAATTCCTTTAATAAAAAAACATTAAATTAGATAACTAATAGAATATAATTTATTATTTAAAAAAAAATTCTGATGCTTCAGAACTTGAGGAACAGAATAAAATTTAAGCGTCTATTCATTGTAGAAAGAAATGTACATTTATTCTGCACTACAGACCGCTAGGAACAGAAAACTTAATTAAGAAAAAAGAGCTTTTGGAAAGAAAAACATATTTTTTCTTAAAGAACTCAAAATTTACAAAAGAATATTTTAAGCTAATATTTGGTAAACCCTTATTCCACCTCACTCAAATTGGAAGTTTTTTGTGAAGTCTTTAACATTTCTTTTATTGTTTCCTTTTTTTTTTTAAATATTTTATTTTAATTAAATTATTTATTGTAGTATCAAAGAAAATGCTAACCTAACTCTGTACATTGAGAAGCATATTAGTGCCAAATGGTGCAATCAATATATTTGTTTCACTGTTGCACTCTAATTAATAGATGACAGTTGGGTGATGAAGTTTTTAACTCTGACAACATTTTGCAGCTTTTATTTTTCACTTATTAAATGTTGTTGTATTTAAAACTTATCGAAAAAAAGAACACTATAAAATGGAAATAATTCGAAAACAACAGTGTTTAAAAAAAGTGTAAGAAACAATTTGACATCAGTATTTTTTAAATTTTGATAGTAAAAAATATTGTGAGGCTGAAAAATTGTCATATTTTTATTAACCTAGATTATATTTGTTATGCTTCCCTCCAGTGAAGCGTTAAAAAAATGTGGGATGATATGTTGTAATTTTTTAATTTATAAAGAAGATTTATTTTTGAAAAATATCATTAAATATTCAACTGTAGATTTATTTTCTAGCAAAATTCCTGATCATAGCAATATTTCTCCTCTATGCTTACCTCATCTATTCAGACTTATTAGTAATATGCCTGAAAAGTAATAAAATTGATTTCCCTTCTTTCCCCTTTAGTTTCTTTATTGATATAAGCTTGGTAGCTATAAAATGTTCTTCAAGTATTTCTAATATTTGAAACATCCGTGGAAACTTGCACGGTATGATAAAAAAATAAGCAGGTGCAATACAACATATAGACAACCTTTTTTCGTTCTTTTTAAATGCTGTTCATTTTTATTAGAGTTACTAGTTTAAAATAGCATTCGTAGTATGTGCTTCTAAAGTTACTTTAAATGCTCTAATATTGGTAAGTGGACTTTCAGACTTAGATTATGAAGTTAGGCTTAAAAGGCTCAATATGTATAGTCTTGAGCAGAGAAGAGTTAGAAGGGACATGATTCAGTTGTTTAAATTCATTAAAATTGGAAATGTTGATGGAATACAGCTATGTACTGAAAGTAGAACCAAGGGTCATTGTTTTAAGCATTTCAAGTCTCAGGCTAATCTTGAAATTAGTAAAAATTACTATTTCTATAGGATTGTAGGCAGTTGGAATAGTTTACCGGAAGCGACTGTTAATTGCAGTGGGGTAAAAACTTTTAAGAAAGCTCTTGATGTTCATTGGGGACTGCTAAATTGACTAGGACCAGCCTAGCTGGGCCTTGAGCCTGTTGCTGGTCGTCACATTTGTATTTGTATTGTGTAAGGTTTTAAAAAAAAATCAAATATATTTTATTTATTTTTTATTTTCCCCTGGTATTATTTGCGACATGGTTTTCTTATCATTGTGCTTGCAGTCAAATTCTACAAATCACCGCTTGTGAAGTTGAATTCTTTCTTAAATGTTGTTTCCTTATAATTTACATAAGTTGTAGCCTAGTGTTTGTTCCGTTAACTACGCATTACAAAAATCATTTGAAAATAATAAGCACCTATTTCACTCTGCGAACTATATACACTTTAAAAATCCCATTAAACTGTTATTAAGTTAGCAAAAGTTTCGGTTTTTGGAGAATTTACAAATTCTGAGGCCGGAATTTCCGACTCCTATCGTATCCAATTAAAACATTCGTAGTCAAAACGGAATTGTATCTAAAGCAACGTTTCACACTCTGGGGGCTGTTACCCCTAGGGTTGTTGTGTTCATGTGTAGGTAGGGTAGCGATCTGTCCAAAAAAGTAAACGATAGATCTTTTTCTTAAATGAAACATTTAAAATTGGTATCAAATGTTACAAAATTTAATGTTGTATAAATAAGATATGAAAGTAAGAATTTTTAGTCACTGTATTAGGTACAACTCTAACAAATTTGCTTAACGATGATCAAATGAAATGAAAAAGTTTCAAACCTTTGAATGTTTCCCTAAGGATTGTACTGCATTTTCTTCTGAAGCAAAACACTCTGGTTTATGGAAAAGGATTATATTTCCACGCAGCTACAGTAAACTGTTATTTTTATAGCAGTTTTAAAAAGAATTGTTCCATTCTGTGAAACACAATATACCGTCCTAATCAAATACGTTAGCTTGTTTTACGTTTTAGTGAATGTCTAGACCAATAAATAAAATTGGCGACACTCCAATACTTTCAACAAAACGTACTTTACTGTTATGCATGAACAAAAATATTTTTCGCTCTCTATACTCATTCAATTATTTTAATTTATATACTAATGGTAATGGATTCAAAGCTTGATATAGTTGAATACTTAATATTTTTTGAGGATTCTCTAGATTTGATTAGGATTTGATGAATGTATGTTTTATGGCTTATGCTTAGGTAATAGTGCAAATCTTTGCCAGTTTAAAAGGTTGTTGACATTTAAAGAATACGCTATGTATATTGTGAAGTTGTAGTAAGTAGAAAAAAACAAACTTAAACATTATGATTTGCTGCGATGTGCTTTAACAATAAAAAATATTTGATTTTCCTAAAGTTATCGGTAGCAAATGCGCATTTCTTGGAGGGAAAAAAACTTGTAACATTTTACACCACCAAAAGTTGAAAATTTCCTGTGCAAGTGTACTTTTGTAATTGCGCACAAATTTATGAATGTTCGTGTAAACTGAGCAGAAGCAACTCACATAGTAAATAACTTTTGAAAATGTCTAATTTATTTTTTATAAATTCAAAAGGCTATTTTTTTTTTCAGATTCTTAGAGCATAGAAACATTTACAAACTACAAAGAAGGAAACACTTCAATAAAACATTGCAGTGAAGCACTGCAGCAAAGCATTTTTAAGTTATTCATTGTTTAATGTCCAGTGAAGTAATAATTTAAACCTGTTAATATGCTATTTATCACAATATATGTAATATATACCACAGTCAGGTCTCGCTATCTGGAAATCGCAGGGACGAAATATAGATTCGAGTTATTGAAAAGTCAAAGCAAGTTATTTCGACAGGAGTAAGTAGTACTACGTAACTACATTATACATAATCTCAAAATAAACATTTATCATATTTTATTTATCTATCCGAAGGAGTTTGATGGGTTTCTTTTATCAAGAATTATTTTCCAAATGCGAAGTGGCTTGAAGTGTTTTTGTGGTCATGTCTAGGTCTCTACCGGGTAGAAGATGAAATGTGACTACAAAGAATTGATTATTCAAATTCCACTTAAATCGTGATTTAAAATAATCAGGAAGCGTACGAAACGCAGGAAAAAATGTGATTAAAGATTGAATTTCTTAGTCATCGAAAAAAAGAAAGAAAAGGATCGAATTATGAGGAGATAACACTACATGAAAAAGCAATAAAGGTGCCGGGAAATAACTTCTTTTCGAGGTATTGAAAAATTAAATTACGAACTTTGAGTGGACTGTATATTATTTTTTGGCATATCAGAAAAAGAAAACAGGGAATAAACGAATGTTTATTCTCATCTTTTTAATTCATCCTCCCGCTTTCTTGGATTAAAATGAAGGGTCCACAGGAAAAACGACCTAAGTCACATACTACTTGATGAACTTTGCTTTATGTTTTATTCATTCATTCTATAGTTTTATAGCATAAGTTTTAATTTTAACCATACTAAATCTATATATATATATATATATATATATATATATATATAATGAACTTTTGAAGTTGTGGCTGCGCGCTCTACAGCAAAATCTACACAACGTACGATTACAAAAATTGGCACAAAATTCTATTATAGCCTGATGCTTTGCAAGACGAAGCCGGTTTTTTTTATATTCGGCATGATATTTTTTAAATTTAACAATTAAAATATGACTCCCCCAGTATTTTCTTTACTTCGTTCGAATTATTTTAGAATTGAAGTGAAGATAACTAGGATTTCCGCGGTTGAATGTAATGTAAACGTAAACATGATTTGAGCCATGCATGAGGCGAGTGTGTTTCGCCGGACATGCATATAGCGAAAATCTCAGTATTTCAACTGCACTCGATGAGAAATTTTTCCTTTTTGAAAGTTTTTTTTTCCGATTTAATCGCTTATTTTAGAGAAATTTATGTTTTAATGGTCCTAACATGATATTAAGCTGAAAACTATACCATTGTCTCAAGATAGTTTTATTGTTATAAGCAGGGTTATATTGTTTCTGCTGCAATCTATTAAAAGTTGCAATTACCAAAAGTTTACATCGGTAGCAAATAATGTTTACTGGGTGCTGATTATGATTCGACATTTCCGAAAATTTTCGAGCACCTATTCCAAAAGTTAAAAAAAAAAAAAAAAAAAACCGTTTATCGAAAAAAATTTAACGTATTAATTTCAACTTTCTTTTACAATTAGTATCTGCTTTTCTTTCTACCTTCAGACAAGCAAAATATTTTGTACTACTTTAAAAACTTTCAATTCAATATTTTTTTCCAGAAAAGTGACGAATTTGTAGGGGCGGGGGTTGCAATCTCATATGATACACACATTCAAAATAAAATAATTAAGTTGTTTTTAAATAAAGTATTTTTTAAATAGTTGAGGCATTTATGCATTTTACTTATGTAAATTTGTAATGCTTGCTTAATATTTTGTAATTACTTAAATGTCCATTATTATTTCTAAATATACTCACACACTTGAATAAATGTGCAGCGTTCACATAATTTTCAAGAATTCGCCATTCATCATTTGTATTAAAAAAGGATAACATTTACAACAATTTCAAGAATTCATCATTTATCGATATTTTGTCATATTATAAGTGAAAAGTTTTCCCTCATTTTACACTTTTTTCTTCAGGTCCCAGTTTTTCCGTATCCTAATTGATGTTAAAATATTCAGATTCAAAGTTTGTTACTTATCGAATTCTCCATATTTTATGTTTTTCTTCGAAAGTGAAAAAATTAAAATTTTCTAAAATTAGAAATATTTTCCCTTTTGTGCTTTTTTTAAAGCTTTAAGCACGTTGTTAAAAGTTAATTATTACTCTCTCACAAAATAATTCACTATCGAGGATTGTTTTTGTTTTCAAGAAATTTCAAAAAGGGGCTATTCGAGTTATCAAGGCGTGAGAAAGTTCGTTCGTTTCCAGTATGGAACTGGAGAAGTTCGTTCTTTTTGCCATTTTATAAACCAACAAAGCTCCAATATTTCGAGTCTAAAGAAGATTTCGTTAGTAGTCACTATTACGTGCTATGTACTCTACACTTATTGGATGGAACAGCTTACATGGAGTGGACATTGTACAAATAGTAGAAAATATTTTCTTTCCCATAAGGACTAGGGAAAAGACTTGCAAAGCATTTCAATACTGGAATATTCAGCATTCACTTACAACTCCATGACTAGAAAACAATCCACTATTACAGATTATTTTCAACCTAAATTCCAGAATTCGTCATTAAATGCGTTAAAATGGTATGCATTCAAAAATATAGATATTATACTTTTTGAAAGAGTTGAAATCGGCTATTCATCATTTGTAGCATAAAAGGATAACGTTCCCAACAATTTCAAGAATTCATCATTTGTAACAAAATTTAAATCGTTAGTCTATCAGTTTCACTGAAAATGCCTTACCTACCTATAAGAAAGTGTTGTTTACAGAGTCGAAATCAGAGCCAGAGAGAAAACTTTCACCACTTAATTAGCCAAGAGGCACCACCAGATAAAAAAATACGACTTGAGCGTATTAAAAATATGCATGTTTGTGTCAGAACATCACCCCGATTACCATTTTTGTGGCATTGAATGCTGTAAAAAAAAGCAATATTCCATATTCTGCTCATAACTAAGCAAGTGTCCATTGCATTAACATCAGGAACTGTAGGTAGGATTCCCCGATAAGAATAAAATTTTCCTTGCATTTTTAGTGTACTAATTTAGTAACAGATTCTTTTTCAGCTTTGATCCATAAAATTTCCCTTTTCAGCATTCACATTCACTTTCGAATTTACTTTTGTCAAGATATGTCTCTTAAGCGATGCATATCAGAAATTGACGTGATACTCCAAAATCAAATTTATAGGCAGGATATTTCATTATTCACTACTAAAGAAATGTCATTGTATATTGGGGTAGTTAAGTGGGGGCGGACCGATCTGGGTGTCACCCATTCAGGGGTGACAACCATCCCCGAAGGAGAAAAAAATGAACCTTTAAAAGCTCCCTAGAATAAAACAAATACTTAAAATGGGAGAAAAAAATATCCAATTTAATTTTCTATTTTTGAGCAAAGTGTTTCCTTTAAAAAATATTCACAATGTTTTTAACCGCTAATCATAACCAGTGCCCTCAACAAATACTTTAAATATTATGAAGCTCATAATGCAAATTGTGTTCTTCTTTTCCAAAACTGCAATTTTTTTAACAAAACATTATTATATTTCATTAAAACGCATACTTCACGGCTTACATGATATTTTTTTTTTTTTTTGGGTGGGGAAGGCTTAATCTTTTCCACTGGGTGACACCCATGCTAGCTACGCCACTGCACTCCATACAATTTTCACTATCAACATACTTCCCATATAGGTGCCACTGATTTTTTAAATTTTTTTATTTCATCAAATTGCTTACATATACATAGTTCAGCATCTCTTCGCCGCAGCTTTTGCTTTTCTTGAATAGGCTAAGGATGATCAGTAACTGTTAGATTTTTCAGATGATCTTTATTAAATGGCTTTATCTGATCAATTTATCAATTACCCAAGCTACTTTAATTTATGGCAATTAAAATTTCATATTTACAATTATATAAATTCATTTATCTGATTTGATTTCAAAATGTATGTTTATGTATAAAGCTACTAATTCATTTATTTTTTTATTTTTTTATCACAATTTACTCTTTTTATTGGTGTAAATAAACATTTATGAAATAACATTTTTATTTTTGAATTTAGACTGAGAAAGAATATACTGCTATCTACCAGATTCAGAGTAAAAAAAAAAAAGCTATATAAAAGTTTTGATGATGTAATAAAGATAAATATGCCACATGATACAAATTACAAATATAGATCGATAAATTTAGGTTATTAGTGATAGATTGAAAAAAATTTATACCTAAGTCAAGGTAGATATACATTTGTGGAAAAAGACAGGCTGAAATAAGTTTTTATGGGCTCAGAAGTGACTTAAGAGGTCGCTTTCGGTATCTTGCTTGGGACAAAAAACAAGTTGCGCCGTATATCTATTTTAACATTGCACGGACAACGCCGTTGCGGGTACCGCTAGATAGATTATAACTTTGAATTTGGGTGTTACGGGAAAGTAGGCTCGTATAGTTTAAATTAACATGTATGTTATAAAATGAATGAATAAAACATAAAGTTCATCAAGTAGTATGTGACTTAGCTCATTTCTCCAGTGGAACCTTTAAATGTTTGATTCATATTGTTTCTATTTTACACAAAATTTCAATGAATTCTTATTAATTGCAGAGCCCTAAAAACAAAGTTGTCCTCGTCTTTACAACGTCTACATTATTTTTCCATAGACCTATGAGGTAAGCAAAGCTTAACAATATTTTAACCAAAATGTTTCTAATAGCCATCCTCCATTATTTTATTTTTACCTGCTTTCTGAAAATATAGAATATGTTATGTCAAGAAAAAAAGGCAAAAATCGACCTTAAAATTAACACATGGAGAAGGAATCTATTTTTATGTGAAACACACAAGAGACAATAATGAAATGTGGTGAAACATCTTTGTATAGTAAAATATGATCTATGTGAAATTTGAAGAAGCCTCTATTTTAAGTGATATATGGGATCAAATCCTTGAAGGGAATCGATGACTAGAAACATGTTTTAAAGGACACATTCTTTTACGTAATCTTTTAACTGAAATAACAGGAGACATTTTTAGAAACATTCAAAAATACATTTAACTAAAAGATGTGGAAAAGGATTTTTTATTTCTGGTATTCATACGTAATTATATCGTGTGTTATCTACATTCAAAAAAATATTTTGAATTTTTTTCTGGTTGTTCAGTTACTGAAATATATTCTAATAATAATTTATCTATAGATATGTAACCCATATAATGGTAAATGTGTTTCAATTTGAAAGCTTTTTAATTTTCTTGCAGTTTTATTAATTACCTATAATATACAATATATTTACATTGCCTTTTTTATTTATACTTCCATAAGATGCAATTTTAATGATCAAACCGTTAAAATGTTATTTAAAACATTTTCTTTTAAATATAAACATCAAAAACATGTCGTTTGAACTGAATCTGACAGGCAATGTTCATATTCTTTAAACTGTATGTCAATCTCAGATCAATTTTCTTAATTTGTTATTTTCTGAACAAACTTGCCTAACCCTGCTCTTGCTATCTCGATGTTTTGCAATCATTAAGTCGTTGTCGATGGAGGGTGTGGAGTAGTCAAGTGTGAGCGTTTTTCTGGTGTAACTTTTTTTTTTTTGAGCATGTTTTTCTGATCAAGCCACGGCTCGTATAATTTACCAAAAACTTTTTTTTGTTTCATAAAATATTAAAGCAGGTATATACCTAAGTGGACTAAAATAAATGAATAAATCAATAATATGGTATAGTTATTAAATTATTTATATTTATCTGTATTGAAAAAATGTTTTTATTTTCGAGGAGGACTTCACGAGGAAAGTTGTTAGATCAAATGGATAAAAGTACTTTTTATAAAAGTTATAAAATAGACATACATAGTTTGCAAAAATCGTTTTTTTTCTCAGTTTTCATAAAGAACATTTTGCACTTCACACTGTTAGAAATTTCATCATGAAATTACGGTTAAATAGCCGGCAGCCGTCTGTCCATCTAATTCACCGTTAAATTTAAGGTTTGGAACATTTTTGTATCTTTACGGGACCTAAACCATTTCCAATCAGCTTAGTTAAAAAGCCGTCAGTACGAAAGTTTAGTTTCATAACCATTTATAAATGGTTTCAAAACTGTAAATGTAAGTTTCTGAACCATTTCGAGGCGTAGAAACCGTAAACGAAGTGTGCGGGAATCGAACGCCGGGTATATGGTGTACCAACCTTGCGCTCTAACCATTTGTCCATCGCAGCCGTTTATTTATCAATAAATCTTCTTTTCCAACAGGCAAACTGCATTAAAATTGAGATTTCAGTTTTTGATTGGATCCAAAGTCATTTTTGGTCTAAATTTACTGTTAAAAATTACTGTTAAAATAATTTTATTTGCTGCAAAAATTAAAATACAAACAAGCTTCAGAAGCTCAAATTAGGGGTTCGCTCATTCGCAAACAGTTCGGGAACCCGATGTCTCCAATTTTTGATTTACGTGAGCATGTGTTTCTATTTAGTAACCACTGCTTAAGTCACTTTTTTTTCTTCTTTTTTTATTTTCACATGCAGATTTGAACTGATAAATCTTTATTCATATTTTCTATTTAGTAACCACTGCTTAAGATACTTTTCTTTCTTTTTTTTTTTTTTCACATGCAGATTTGAACTGATAAATCTTTATTCATATTTTAACAACAACGTACGACGGTAAGGGTCCACAACCAAGATGGACGCCGGATTCTTATTGACTACGCGCTTGTAAATTAAGGTTAGTTAAACGTTCTTTAGGAGAAATAGAGAATAAACGATTTTTTTTTATACAATCAGCGGTTTGAGTACCATCTTTTTAATGCTTATTCGACTGTTGTAATTAAATATAGTAAAATAACAATCAACCAAATGGTTTTATTACTATTTTCTTACGGAAATTTTTAACATTGCACAAATAAAACGTATATACGTTGCTTGACATAAAATTTCATGAAATCAGTATATTTGTACGATATTTTTTGAATAATATTATTACTTTGGGTTACATTTGGTGTTTATAATAAATAAAAATGCTTTTTAGTTCAAATTATTTCATTTGCTTTTTTTTATTTTTTTGATGGAAACATGTAGTGTGAGGAAAAATCTCACGCGCGAGTTCTCGGGTTGCTTATTTTGACGCGAGCTCTGAAGGGTTAAAGCTGCTTTTAGAATGAAAATATATTAAGACAGACTGAGACGAACCAACTCTCACCAGTATGCTTAAATGTTTATACTTTATGAAGACACATCTATAAAACGCCTTTAATTAAGTTTTGAACGTATGCTGTAGATTTCATTTGCTGCATTTTAAATATTTTAGTCTTAATTAATTACACGACTGAACTTCAATTATAAAATACTTAACAATAAATACTATTGCCGTAAATTTTTGAGTAATATGACTACATATTTTAAAAATAAATTAAAATATTGGAGACATATTTGTATAATCGAATAGTTATGGATTAAAAATAAAATGTATAAAAATAAAGAAACAATTTTTCTTCATAGTGTGGAAAACGTTAGAATTTTTTCGATGTCTCTGCACTTAGCTTTGCTACTAATCTTATTTAAACTCTCAAAATGAATACATCAAGCAAGTTTGACTGTGAAACGTCAAATATTTTGCAGGGTTTATGTTAAGTGCTCACTTAAGAATGAAGGGGAAATTATTATGAAACATAAGTTAGTTTTAATTCAATAAAGCTATAACTAAATATTTTTAATCTTTTAAAAACTTATTAAAAGAAAAAAAATTAAATGGCTTTTAAGATCAAATTCTACTAAGAGGAAAATCTTGTTTTTCTAAAATTAGCGACATTGTACTTTTTGGTATTAGAAAAGAAATGAAATTGCTATTCTTTCCAATGGGGCTGCGGTATTGGGTCCTACAACCATTGCACACCTAGTGCGTTCCCTAGTAATGATAATCATCTCTTTCAGAGGCACCACAATGAGTGTGGTACCTTCGCCGCATGAGAATTTTGACGTTCAGTTACCACTAGATGGTGGTACCTGAGCTCTCATTGATGCAATATGCACGAGGAATTTAATTTAGCCGAGAACATTCAAGCCAAATGTCTACTCAAGGGATCTTTTACATGCCGCATAATCATACGACATGGGCGCAGACGATTTTCTGCATCTTGAAAAATCCACCGACTCGGGCCAGGTTTGAACCCACGATCTTGGGCGTACGAGGAATGCTGCCTTACCACTACAATTGCCTTACCACTATGAAATTGCTATAAATTGGTGAAATCATGCGGTGGAAATATAGAGATGTATTAATATTTTTTCTTAATTGCAATTAAAGCACTTGACAATTCCAAAACCATAATGATGTCAACTAAGAAATACGTGTGTTTATATACATATATATATATATATATATATATATATATATATTACAGTGAATGTCCGAAATCGGCAAATGTTGACAATCACCGGTGAATGTCGACATGTACCATCTATCAGACTGGAAAATGTCGACATTCTCCAATTTCGGACATAAATACAGTCGACGCTCGATATAACGACCGTCTGCGTCCCGCAGAAAAAGGTCTTTATAACGAGTGGTCGCTATAAAAGGTAGAATTTTCTAAAAAAGTATATAAATGCATGATATGTTCAGTAGTTCCTTTAAAATTGGTAATTTTTCAAAGATTCCAAAATAAATGCTGAAATTATTTTTTATCATTGGAATTTTAAAAAAATTATCACTGCAAAATGTTAAACAGAGTTTTAAGTCGATAATATAGGGGGAGGGAGGGGGGAATTACATACACATTTCTGGAAGCAAAACTGAGCTGATATGACACCTGGAAGGGACAGCCTTTCTCCTCTGATTTCGGAGAATCTACTGTTGGAAAAATACGTGATTCAAACGAAACACTACCAATACATCTGTCAACCCCTTTTCCTAATAAGAAATCCGGAAATTCCACGTTTAATCCCCCTCTATTCTTTCCGTACTCTAATGAGTGGTAATCCCTCCCCCCTGTCAAAGTTGGACTGAACACTTATAAGGGTTCCAAGCAGCTTGTCAGTAAACTATAATCAAGGTCATTTCAAGTTACAAATTTAGAAATACGCACTGTTTGGAAAGAATACCAGAAATAGTATCTGCTGAATGCGGTCGCTGTATTGGATTAGATCAGGGGTCTCCAAACTACGGCCCGCGGGCCACATCCGGCCCGCGGACACATCAGCTTCCCCGTCGCTAATGGCATCTGGCAAAAAAGTAATCATATTTTACACCACTAGTGGACTGATTCAACTTTTTACCACCGGCAACAGTTAATGATAATATGGTTTTGGCCCTTGGAATTTACTGGAGTAATCAATATGGCCCTAAGGCTGGAAAGTTTGGAGACCCCTGGATTAGATGATACAGAACGGTCGTTATACCGAAAGCAAATTTACGTGGAGTTCATAAGGATCAAGTTGGGACTTTTACCACTGGTCGTTATAATGGAATGGTCTTTATAACGTGTGGTCGTTATAATGAGCGTCGACTGTATATATATAAAAAGGAATTTACCCAGTGTAAGTGAGTAGGCCTACTTAGCTGGAAAACTTTTCGTTATTTTTTCGTTATTCCTTCTTCCGTCTATATTTCTTAGTACTTTATGATTATAATTTTTGTACCATATTGGACTATATATCATTATTTTTCAATTTTTTAAACTTTCTGGTTTCCTCTTAAGTGTCAATATTTAATATAGTTTAATAGTTCCGCATAAACTTTCAATTTGGCTTAACTTTTTCTTAAACTGTTTTAATTCTTTCTGCTTAAAACGTTCTTTCTCTTTTCTACTTTTTATTTTATTTATTTATCGTTTTTATAATTGTGACGTCAGAGCATCGTCGCAGGGGGCGACTCGGGGAACGGATGAAAAAGACGGGGAGTTGGTGAGATGCTCTTGAGAAGAGCGTAAGCAACGATGTGTTGTGTCTTTAGTTATATGTTCCTGTGTAAATAGTTTTGTACATAATAAATGTGTTGTGTTCGTGAATCGAAGATGTATTATTTCGAGTCGTAGAGTGTTGTCGGAAGTCGTCGGGGTAAAGAGTAATATCACACGCTCCTTTTCGAGAACCAGAGTCTATACAAAGGTAAGAAGAATTACTGTATTTACTATTGTATTGAAGAGTTGTATTGAAGACGAAAATGTTTAGTATAAAAGGATTAAAAAAGGAAGATTTAGTCCTTGTGGCTAAAGAGTTAGGCCAGAAAGTGGAAGCAGAACATAGAGTAGTAGAACTAAAGCATTGATTGAAAATAGTCCTCAGTATACGGATGATTTTGATTTTGTGAAAGAATTTTTGAATTCAACGGTTAATGAGCGTATTGAAAGAGAAAACGAAAATAAAGCGCGTTTAAAAGAAGATCAAGGAAATGCTTTAGAATTAGAGAAGACGAGATTAGAACTAGCTAAAACACAGTTGGAAATTGCTAAGTTTCAGGCAGAAAGCAGAAGTGCTAATACTGGTGTGGGTGAAGAAATAGCAAGTGGTAATAATTCTTTAGAAAGTTTAATAAGAAGCGTTAGAACGTTAACTGTTGCAATACCGACTAAATGGTATACGTGGAATTTATTTTTTACTTCTTTGGAAAAGGCGTTTAAAATAAAAAATGTAGCTGAAGAGTTTAAAGTAGAAATTTTATTCAATTTGTTAGGTGAACGAGTGGCAAATTTACTAGTTTATGTAGACGCAGAGGAGATGAAGGGTTATCAAAAGGTTAAAAATATAATTTTGAAAGAATTTCAACCGACCCCAGAAGCTTGTTTGGATAATTTTCTCTCAGCGAAAAGATCGAAAAACGAAAATCATATGCAGTTCGCGAGTAGAATTAGAGCAAATTGGGATTTCTATTGTCAGCTGAGAAAAGTAACAGATTTTGAAACGCTAAATGAATTAATAGTTAGCGATAGGTTATTAAATGCTTTATATCCAGAAATGAGTAGTTACATTAAAATCAAACAATTAGATACGTGGTTAAGACCAAGGGAAATGGCAGGACTTTGTGATAATTGGTTTACTTCTAAGGGTAGAACATTTTCCAAATTGTATGATAAATCAACAAGATCTCATAACCAAACCGAAAGTGGATTTAGAGATCAGTCGAGAGAAAAATATATACCACCCCATGTAAGAAATAATTTTGATAATTATAATAATGTGGATACATTAAAAGTATGTAAGCTATGTAAACATGTAAATCATTTAAAGTTTTGTCCCATTAAAAATAAAAGCGCAGCCAGTGCTACACAAATGAGAAGAGATTCGTTGCATAGAAATAATAAAACAGAGGAGAAGTTAGTTGCTAAAGTGAAAACAGAATATTTTGACTGTGAAACATTGAAATCTGAGGGTTTACAGTATAGAGATATTATGTTGGAAGGGAGGAAAATTAAAGCTTTAATTGATTCTGCTGCAGATATGCCCATCATTAATTCGAAGGTTATTCCACCAGCTTTAAGAAACAGTGACTCTTCTAAAGTTAAATTAATTTCTGCATTTGGTGAAACAATAATAGCTGATTTGCAAACATTTTCAATAGCATTATATGATGACAGCAATCTTACTACTTCATATAGTAATGTGCTATTTTCAGTGACGGAAAAACTAGTGGTCGATTGTGGTCGATTGTATTCTAACACCGGAAGTCTTAGGAATATTAGAAAGTCTTATCGCTGAAAAGGGGGCTGACGAGGGCATGGAACGGGTGAAAGCTGGACACACATGGCCTCAGACGGAGCATATGAGCTGGGAGTCCGAGTCGATAGAAGGAGAGGAGGAAACAGCGTATTTTGAAGAAGTAGCGAGGGGAGTCAATCAGACAGGATGCGGGAAAGAAACAGATCGGTTTACAGAAAGGAAATCGCAGAGTGAAAGGGAGAAATTTATGACTTGTTGCGTGTCGACGGAGAGTGCAAGGGAGAAGCAAGAGAACGTTGGTCAGTTTTCGGAAGGCGAGGTTTTTAAAAGACAGCAAAGAAGTTGCGAGACTTTACAGGGAGCTATTAAGGATGCGGAATCAGGAAAGAACGGGTATTTCAAAATGGTTAATTTAATTTATCATAAAGATAAGATTTCGGGAGATACCGTTAGTCAGTTAGTAGTGCCGAAGGTTAGAAGGGAACAAATTTTGAAGTTAGCACACGAATCGATTTTCGCGAATCATTTGGGAATGAGAAAAACAAAAGAAAGGATTCGTTATTCATTTTATTGGCCGAACATGGCAAAGCAAATAGAGCTATATTGTAAGTCTTGCAAGGAATGTCAGTTACGAAGTAGAGAAAGATCGAGCGATCAAATTCCTATAACTCCAGTAAATAGACCAGAATTTCCGTTTGATTAGGTGACTTGTGATATAATTGGTCCGATTGAACCACCATCAGCACGCAAACACAAATATGTTTTATGTTTGAGTGATCAACACTCTAGATGGCCGGAGGCGGTGCCATTAAAGACTATAACTGCAAGGGCAGCGTGTGAAGCTTTGCTAGAAATATTTATGAGGACGGGAATTCCTAGGGTAATAGCAAGTGATCAAGGAACGAATTTTATTTCGAAATTAACTCAAGAGTTCCACGCTAGATTAGGGTCATCACCAAGATTCGCTACTGCGGGACATCCACAAAGCTCCGGATTAGTGGAAAGATATAATCAAGTTTTAAAGCGCATGTTACACCACGTCATTAGGGACGATCCAAAAAATTGGGATAGATATATTCCTTACTTGTTATTTGCATACAGAGAAATTCCAAATTCTACCACGGGTGTGTCACCTTTTAAACTGATGTACGGACGAGAAGCTAGGGGTCCACTTTCAGTGTTAAAATCTACTTGGGCAGGAGAAGTACCGTTACCTATAAACATGGGCAAGAGCGCAATTGAATATTTAGAGGAATTAAATATTAAATTGGAAAAGGCTGTGGAGCAGGCTTCTTTAACAGCTGAGGTGAAACAAGGGAATTATGCGAAATATGCTAACCGGGGGGCAGTGCATAAAGAATTTAAGCAGGGAGACCAGATATATTTATTGATTCCAGATTCTAATAATAAATTATATGCTAGATGGACAGGACCAGCTAATATACTAGAGCGATGTAAACCCGATTCTTATAAGGTCAAATTATTAGATGGGAGTATCAAAACGGTTCATGTAAATAAAAAATTAGGAAATTCATTCCTAGAATACAGGCAGTGGGCGTAATATTCCAAAATGAAGAGGAATTGGGGGAGGTTCAGCCAAACCTAGTACGAGCGATACTCCGAGTTCTTTCAAACTTAGTGAGCTTGATTTACGTCATTTGGATGACGTTAAGAAGGAAGAAATTTTAGAATTATTGAAGAAATATGAAGCCTTGTTCTTGAACAAAGTCCAAATTGCAAATGTCGAAGAACATAAAATCAAAATAACTGACTCAGAAAGGAAAAAGCCATGCATCTACAGAATTCCGGAAGCATTGAAGCCTCAGGTGGAGATACAGAGCGAAGAATTGTTGGCATTAGGCCATATAGAAGAAAGCCATGCTGAGATTTCACATTCTGTAGTATGTGCGATGAAAAAGGATGGAGCTCTCAGACTCTGTAGATTTCAGAACTTTGAATGCTGTAACAAAACCCGACGACTTCCCTATGAAAAATGCAACAGACTTGTTTCAAATAGGAAAAGCTAACATCATTACTTCAATCGACTTGCTCAAAGGATATTGCTCCATACCTTTAGAAAATGAAAGTCAAAAATTAGCAAGTTTTAAGACGCACAGAGGACAGTACTTCTTTAAAGTTATGCCGTTTGGGCTAAGAAACGCCGCAGCTACTTACCAAAGAGTGGTGAACAAAGCTCTTTCAAAATACCAGGACTGTGCGAAAGCCTATCTGTTTACAGAACTTACTAAAACGAAATCAGAATTAATTTGGAAAGAAGAGCTCGAGCAAGGCATTTGTCAACACGAAAAATGTCTCGCAGACGCACCAAATCGCAACATTCCAGTGCTTGATCAGCCATTGGTTATTCAATGTGATGCATCATAAACTTTTAGTGACTTTTTGAACATTTTTCTATTTTGATATTTATGATTTGTGTATTTTTTAAAATGTGTGCAAGTTTTTTAATTTGTTGTTTTATGTTTTATAGTGTTCAAGGGTTTGAAGCTATTTTGAAATTCTATTTGAAGCTATTTTGAAATTCTAGCTTCAATTTTAGGTGGGGGGTGTGACGTCAGAGTAGGGGGCGTATGACGTCAGAGCATCGTCGCAGGGCGCGACTCGGGGAACGGATGAAAAAGACGGGGAGTTGGTGAGATGCTCTTAAGAAGAGCGGAAGCAACGATGTGTTGTGTCTTTAGTTATATGTTCCTGTGTAAATAGTTTTGTACATAATAAATGTGTTGTGTTCGTGAATCGAAGATGTATTATTTCGAGTCGTAGAGTGTTGTCGGAAGTCGTCGGGGTAAAGAGAAATATCACAATATTTTTTTTTTTTTTTTTTTTTTTGTGTCGTCAGAAATTCTGAGTGCCTTTTTTAAAGTTTTGTTTTATTTATCATATTTTTTTGGCCATTTTCCGATTTAAGTTACGCACAATCTGCAAGAAACAACCCTTGGATGGTTTGCGATGGTGAATTTTAACGAAGACATCCCATTCATTTTTTCCTGTTAATCCATTTTTTTCTTTGCTTTTAAATATGTTTCAGATTTGATTTTCATTCTTTATGTTATATTTGTATTTTATTTCGCTATACCATAAGTTTTACCTTTTTAAATTTTCGAATATATATATGTATGTGTGTATACATATATAATTTGAAATTAAACTCGGCAGATGGAATATTATTGCTAAAGTACATTGTGAAGGGCGTTACGAAAACGCCCGAAACCCTACATCTTGACAGAATATAGAAAATACATTAAGAAAAGCTTTTATTTGGATTTTTCTGTAATTGAATTTTGTTAAAAGCATCGGAGAATGGAGTTGCAATAGACTGAGTGACCTGAATGAAATGCATTGTTCACACGCGTACAGATGATTAAAGATGTTTTTAATTTTAAGAGTATTTTTAGTTATTAATGGATTTACGAGAGGTAGATTTTCTAGATAAATATGATATTTACTTCATTTTCTAAAATGTCATGTATAAATTCTTACAACAACTACACATTCTTTTGGGTTTCTTTTTTAACATTTCCTTGTGAAGACACCAGTTGTAGCTTTAGACACCATATATTATCTATACATAGCTTTGAACATACAAGATGGTTATAATTAAAGTTACCCTGTTTAGAACCACGTGGAACTGGTTCTAATAAATGTATGTCATTGAGACTTTATATACGATAAGTAATGCCCTGGGGAGACTAAATATGCAATAAGAAAATAAGAGTTTAAAACCAGGTGGGAAATTATTGCTTCTTTCCATCAACTGTAACTGTTATCACCAAGTTACTGCAAATGAAATATCAGTTCTGTCGAATGCGAAGCGGGGAGTAAACATTCAACAAATTCTGTCATAAACTAAAGTATTCTTATATTTCTTTATTTTTTCTGCATGCACCTCATTTAATAATGCTGATTATTATGCATAATGCAATTAAACACTTTCCTTAAATTGGTTGGCGGCACTTTTTGTGTTATTTTTGCTAAGCAATGTTTGCTATTGTTTGGTGTGACGTATTTTGAAAACTATTACAAAATGCCTGATGCTTTCACAGAAGAAATGTTGGGATTTGAATGAATAAACAAAGGATATTTACACAGAGGGTTTACTCGTGTGCTGTAAGAAATTTAGCTCGTAAGCTAAATTTTCACTGGTTGAATTCATCCTTAACTGAACTCAAAAGCAAGGGAAAATGTTCTTAACAAAAAGAAGGAAAACCAATTTATCTGAAATCGTCTTTCCTGAAAATAAGTTAAACGACTTTGAGAATGCCTTTCGTAGTTCACACATTTCATTAGCTAGTTCAAATAATCGCGAAAATATCTGAGCATTTAAATTTCAGAGCAGGAAAAAATGAATTTTTATTGAAATATGAAATACATTTCAAAAACACTAATTTTCTGCAAGTATAAAAATATGCATTCATTTGCATTTTTAAGCGCTCTTTGAATACAACATTTAGCATTAAGCCAATCAGGAAAATCTTGTCAACCCAACTATATATATCAAAAATTCTCGTGATCTATTGCGCTGACGTAAGAAAAAGCCATTTAAATGAAATTTCCGATGTCGTTATTATACATTTACCGATTTTTGAAAAGAAAAGTAAGTGATTATCTAATACGCACATTTTAGTTCTCATAAAATCTTAAATAATCATTAAAGATGCGTAGTTTCACTTATTTTTGTTTGAATAATTTTTTAACTATGCTTATAATACATTCAACCTTCTTTCATATATATATATTAAAATTTTTCCAGAAAAGTAAGCTAAAAAAGACATCAGCAGCAATATTAAGTAAAAATAAAAACGACCTATTGAAAAGGGTTTCTTTTCTCGAATAACATTATTGTTATTTGCATTATTTTAATCCGACTGAAGATAAGGTAAATTAATTCTACGCTCTTTTTTCTAGTCTGTGTCTTGCTCAATTAAATTAAAACTGTTTATTGCTTATTGGACAACGAGTGATATATAATACGAATATTTAACTTCTGCATGAGCATTTATCCAAAGCCAACGTGAAAACAATGCTATCGGCATTTAATTATTGTGTTGCATAATATGGCTATTAAATGTTAGGAAAATGGGTGATTTTATAGCTAAGAATATCTATAACTATGCATCGTAAATTATTACCCACCATCATATGCTATGTGTTGTCAACATCCCAAAGCTTTTATGATTATTTTATGTTTATAACGAATCATTTTAATTTTTTAATTAATAAGTAATTACAGTAACTAACTATAACTTGTTAAATAAATGCCTATCAGAAACAAGAATAAAACACATAAGTTTACAATATGTGTGTATATATATATATATATATATAAGAAAATATTTGCATGTAATATAGTAAACAAAATACAGAAAAGATTTTTGTTTTCTACGTATATAACATTTATTAATAATTTAAACATATTGTCCTACGACATTTTTTGCTACACTGAATTGATGCTCTGTTATGCGTAATATTATTTGAAAATGTCATTCTGTAGGTAATATAGCGAGGCATGCTGTAATTCGGCATCAGAATTTTGTTCCAATATTCATCTGCTTCTTTATTACGATTTCGAGGGATTAGTAGAAAGTCCCTCAAAGTACTGAAAAGAATTCTAGTTCAACCTTTCATCAAAAAATGAATAGCAAAAAGGGTGAAGTTTAGCGGCAACCAACATTTGGTACTAAAGTTGAACCATTATAATGGTTCCTAGTTTCACATTCATGGTGAAACTACACCATTATTTATAATGGTTCAACTTTAGTAACAAATGTTGGTTGCAGCTAAATTTCACCATTTTTGCTATTTTTTTGGGGTGAAAGAATGATCTAGAATTTTTTATAGTGTATTTGTTGTCCTACAATAAATTGTAATCTATACCTACTCGTATTTTACCAACAAAAACATGTTAAACAGAAAACGAAAGGCTGCGCCTCCATTTTTCTTTGAGATTTCCAACATGTTTTGAAGAAAAAATGGCAAAAAAATTGATGCCGTAGACTTAAAATATAAATTATATTATTTCTGTAACTGAAATAAATCGGTACTATATTGTACGTTATTTTACTTACTTATTTTTTTTTTTCAATCAAAAAATATATAAAAGAAGAAATTCGGATTTTCTAAGTCAATTAATCATTCGCAGCAAAGTTAATGGATACATTTTATTTCGAATTTTAGCTCTGTTTATTTGGAGATTATGTTTATTACGTTCACTTTAATAGTGATTTATTGGTAGATTTCGTCGAATATTTATTTTGCTTTTCAGCGGCTGTGAATGAGTATTTCTTTTTCCACAAAGCTTAGGTTGCTATATTTCAACGTATTTTAGTTGAGAAATTTTAGTTTAATAAATCAAATCATATCCGAATATACCGGCTTGCTTTTATTCGTTTTATTTCAAATCATCACTTTAATGTGCTGTTTTTTGTTAAGTATTAAAATAGCTTCTGTTTTGTTTCTATTTCGACAATGTTTCAACGATATTTTCTGCGCTTGGTTGTCTGTGTTGATTTATGTTTGTATAGCTTAAGAAATAAAATGGAAAGATAGAGAATAAGCGAGAGGGCTGTAATGATCTTAGTTCAGAAAATACAGATAACAGGAAAATATTGAATATCAATAAGAAAAGGGGGAAAATTGATTGGAGCAGAATAATTTCACTAATTATGCTTCATAATTACGCTGGTCAGAAGAACAGTGTCTGAATAGTAGTCTTCCGTGCTACCGTGCCAAAATTCCATGATTATATATCCGGGATGGGCAGGGTCGATTCAGCCCTTCATCTCTTCAGTGGGTCGATAAAATGAAGACCTATCATGATTGGGAACTGAACACTGGGGGCTTCACGTCAGGCTGACCACATGACCGGAATATCTGCTCCTATACCCAGGGCTCTTGGTCTCGTAAGCTGGGACAGGCACAGCAGGCCTTGGCCCTTATGGGATGTCGCGCCGCTGAGTTTAGTTTAATTACACTGGTTAAACTGGAAAAAAAAAAACCACGAATTTTCAAGAATTCGAGTTCGTAAAAACAAATTAGAGAAAATGTTTTTTTCCCAAATAGTATTTTACAGAAACACTTTTGATATTTATTTTGCTTTTATTTTTATTTTCTTTCTTTCTTTTTTTATTAAGTTTTATTGTGCTCTAAATATCTCTTTTGGTGAGTGTTTGCATCACGCGACATGGCGTTATTGGCAATGAACGTGTTATTCATTTCTTTCTAAATAGAATTTTGATACGTGATTTGTTTCTCTCTTTACATTTTTTAAACCTAAAGGAAACAGTAGAAAATCAAATAGTTTTAGAAGAGCCCCCCCCCCCCCTTCTACCCATGAAATGAATATGATTTGAAAATAATTGGAAGTGCTCAAATTACAGCATTTTTCAATCAGAATAAAATGAAACTATATTTCAATTTACAATAAGGAAATAATTACAATATCTAAAATTCAACTTTACCACAAGCGAAACATTAAAATTGTAGAAGTTCGGTGTGTCTTTTTTTTTTCTAAGGAATACATTTTGTTTTTAATAATCAAATATGCTTTTTTACCTGACAATTTCCGATCTAGCAGAACATACAGGCATCATCCGTATTGACACAATAAGCTAATTAATTAACTGAATAACGTTTTTTTGTTTTCAATTATTAATGCGTTATGCGATTTTTTCCGCAGGCTTTACAATTTCTTTTAGCTTGAAGAAGCATGTCGAAAACCAAATTTATAGAAGAGTAGCGTTGCTCCCTCCCTGGATTGCAAGATTCATACTTTGGATACAATTAAAAATGTTCTAATTATGACATGTTGGGAGCAGAATAAGTTGAAATTATTTTTCCAGGGAAATAAGGATAATAATAAAAGTCATACATAAATGTGCAAAAGCGCATAACGTTTTTTTTTTTTCAAGTTTTCAATTTTTCCTGACGAAAGTAAAATGTGTGTGAGGCTTCAATAGATTATGGCTTTGTGAATTCTTGGATTGACTCGTAATAGCATAGTGTAGACATCTATTTTTATTTGTTCATCGGTTTCATTCTAAGGATTTTTGTTCCTAAAAATAACTATAAAACTTAGCCTATGTCACCCGGAGCACAATAACGATCTGATTGACATCTCATTCAACAAAAGAAAAAAAAAAAAACAGATGAGTAGTTTAGGCGCTGAAGTGTAATACACGTAAATATGAACATAGGGGGGTATGGCCAGGGGGAACATCGGTTCGGCCATATTAGGGTGGGCCGAAAAAACCTTTCTTTTTTTTTTTCGAAGTTGTAATAGCGCGGAAAACTTGCAAATTATATAGAAAAGAAAAATAAAAAAAAATATCAAAATCGGTTGACATCTTCCGGTCGCGCATAGGCCCTAAAATTTGACAAAATATGAAAAAAATCTCATTTTCACTATATTTTTTAAAATTTTTGAATTAGATATTTTCGTAATGTAATAGTTTGTAACGTCTTCAAATAGAGCTTAAAAACAATGTGTTTTAATTTGGTTTAGATAAGTTGATATCTTCCGGTCGCGCACAAGCCCCAAAATTAGCCAAAACATTGAAAATTTCACATTTTTACGAGTTTGTTTTACTATCTTTAATATATTTAATTTTAACGTACTAGTTACAGCATTTTTAGTTTTGAGCATAAAAAAATTGTATTTCATTATAGAGTAAATAAATTAAGAACTTCCGGTCGCGCAATGACCCCAATGCTATACGAGAACAGTACCCAAAAAAGTGTCTCTCAAATTCCTGCGCCCTCTCCCCCAGTTACGGGATCTGCAAGTCGCTAGTTACACGACTGACATGCAGAACCAATCATTACATAAAGCATCACAGTAATGTCAAAAATATATGTTAAATTTCAAACAAGAATTATTTATTAATTAATATTGTTAGAAATGAAGGCTGTTCAACATCACAGTACAAAGAAAATAAAATTTGGTCAAAAAAGCAATTCAATAGAACAAAGAATTTGTTTTTAAATGAAAAATTTGAGTCATTTCAATAACATTTAACAAAAATATGACATTCAGATTTAGTTTTCAACCTTGAGCTACGAATTTCTAATTGATACCTGCCACCATGTGTTTATAGCGTTGATGAGATCAACCGTTAAATCCAGTTTTCTATTTTGCTTTTAGTTTCTAATTCAAGATTTTTTAAAAAACTATTTTAACTAATATACTACATATTTACCCCTGTCTCAACTTTTGCACTGGGATATTGAAATTTGTAGGGAATTGTTTTCAGGTGTTCTCTTAGCTTTTAAGCGGTCACTGTTCTTGGGGCTCCATAGCTTTCTTTGTGTATGCGGGATGGGAATCGTATGCAATCACTTTTAGGAGGGTATCCTGTTGAAACCAAAATCAATTGTAAAAATTATTTACCTATTTCAACATTCAACAATTAAATTTTTAAAATAATAAATTAACATTGTGCACAATGAAACTGTAAAAAGTAATCGAACACAATTAATGCATTTTAATGCTCATTTGTGCTTTAATTACGTGCAATTACTTTTTACAGTTAAATGAAATGCTTATTATGAATTTAAATTTTTGTATGGTAAATATTAGTGTTTAACTTCAAGTGAAAAATTAAGATTATGGGAAATACAGGGCAATTAATGTTACAAAGCAGTCAAAGAAATCTCAAATTTTGTGAAAAAAATAAGAGCAATAAGAATTTGTATTCAAAGTTAAAAAATTGAGTGCATTTAAAGAACAGTAAACAAACATCTGGCAGCATTTTTTTTATACCTCATTATCAGTTCGTGTGAAAAAATGCTACGGCTATTGCATTTAAATATTAATCATTTATCAAGTACCAAAAATGCGTAAAAATGAAAAATTTTCAATATTTTGGCGAATTTTGGAGCTTATGCGCGACCGGAAGATATCAACTGGTCTATACCAAATTGAAACACAACGTTTTTAAGCTCTATTTTAAGACGTTTAATATTACATTACGAAAACATATAATTCAAAATTTAAAAAAAAAATCGCAAAAATGAGGCTTTTTTATATTTTGTCAAATTTTAGGGCCTATGCGCGACCGGAAGGTGTCAACCGATTTTGATATATTTTTTTCTTTTTTTCTTTTCTATATAATTCGCAAGTTTTCCGCACTAGTACAACTTCGAAATAAAAAAAAGAAGTTTTTTCGGCCAACCCTATTCTGCATGTCAGTCGTGTAACTAGCGACTTGCATCCCGTAACTGGGAGAGAGGGCGCAGGAATTTGAGAGACACTTTTTTGGGTACTGTTCTCGTATAGCATTGGGGTTATTGCGCGACCGGAAGTTCTTAATTTATTCACACCATAATGAAATACAATTTTCTTATGTTCAAAACTAAAAATGCTGTAACTAGTACGTTAAAATGAAGTAGGGGAGAGTGTTGTACCTTGGGACATTGGCAATTTCTAAAAACCTATTGGCAACATTGACATTTTTTAAATTTCTAATTGTGACCTTAACCAGCAGATAGCATCACAGTAAAAGGCAGCATTAGAAGCACTGAATTGATGACTTGGTGAGAGAAAGAAAATGTCATCACCCAAACTAAATATCTTTCTCATTATAATTTCATTTACTGAAATAGCATTTGTAAAACTATTCTACTGAATTTTAATTGGATATTGAACAGAAGATTTTTAAATGTTTTGGTTATGAGAATCTGATGATACTGCCTTTTGATTCACCACCATTTTGATTTTATTTAAACCATGTGATGATTGTACCTTGGGACAGTAAACCGCGTCGTACCTTGGGACATGTCTCACGGTACAACATACACATGGTTCTTAATAATTTGGATATATTTTAGTATAAAGAGAGATATTCTAATCAAATGCAGTCTTTCAAGTACAAGAATTGTTGGAATATGATGCTATATTTTAGTTCAATAATGTTACAAATTTGTCAATATAATAATGTGTAAATTACACATTACAGTAATGTATCTTCTTAATTTAGTGCTTTAAAAAAATAAAGTTTTTGCTTTTTCGTATAAAATTGGTTATGTATATGACTGTTGCATGAATCACAAAGTATGTCCCAAGGTACAACAGGGTGTTGTACCTTGGGACAGTTTTCAGTTACTACTTAAAATGGCTGGCATTTTTTTATTTTTAAACTGTTTGAATTTGAAAAAATATATTATAGAGGAGAATGTTGGTTTGTCTAAATAGTGTCTTCAGACTTTAAATCTAATTTTAATTTTTGAAATTAAAAATTAAAATGTGAAAAGTGTCCCAAGGTACAACACTCTCCCCTATATTAAAGATAGTAAAAAAAACTCGTAAAAATGTGAAATTTTCAATATTTTGGCTAATTTTGGGGCTTGTGCGCGACCGGAAGATATCAACTTATCTAAACCAAATTAAAACACACTGTTTTTAAGCTCTATTTGAAGACGTTACAAACTATTACATTACGAAAACATCTAATTCAAAAATTTTAAAAAATATAGTGAAAATGAGATTTTTTTCATATTTTGTCAAACTTTAGGGCCTATGCGCGACCGGAAGATGTCAACCGATTTTGATAATTTTTTTTATATTTTTCTTTTCTATATAATTCGCAAGTTTTCCGCGCTATTACAACTTCGAAATAAAAAAAAAAAAGGTTTTTCGGCCCACCCTAACGTATATACATACATACGTAGACTATTACAAATATAACCCTCCTTTTGCTGGTGCCGTAGTCGGAAAAAAATACCTCCAAAAAGAAAAAAACATTGCTAGCGATATTTAGCCAAAAGTATTTATTGCAAAGAATTTCGACACATTTTTTGGGAACAAATTTGTAACCGTGTTTCAAACCTTTCTAAACAGTACGTTTATTTAATTTTAATATGCTTACATATATATTTTTATTATAACAACTTATAAGTACTGTTATTTAATAAGTTACTTTCATCCAAAATACATATTTTTTTTATTTATCCATTTCAGATAATATAAAATGCAGCTTGAAGTAAAAAAAAAAAAAAAAAACAAGTATTGCCAATTAAGTCAACATTTCACACTATAGTTTGTATGTTTTGCATTGAAAAATCAAGCAAATGTTCGATGAGTTTTAAAATATTTATTTCTAAAAAATACACTTTTCTGAGTTCTTTTTTAAAGTAATAAACGCGATAAATTCAAAAAGTCGAGCAAGGATTTTAATAAAAACTTAAATACAACAACTTCCAACTAAAGTAAAACTTTTTAAGAGTCAAAAAACGATGATATTTTTTTCTTTTAACGTAAGAAAACGTTGCACTGTAATACGAATAAGAAAGCAATCTACTTTCAAGAAAACAAAAATAAGAATTTCATTATAAGAAGAAACATCTTAGAATCAAAATGCTGTAGGGCAACAGAAAAAGGAGATTAAGAACTTCTTTTTCATTTTGTTCTTTATTTACTTTCATAAAAAGTACTTAAAACTTTCAGTTTTTATAAAACTTGATAATCCCTATATTGAGTAATTTAATGCGTTAAATTTTTTTAACAGACATGAGTAAAATTTTATTATTTGCTATAGTAAATAAATAAAAATTTATCAGTTTTATACAGTTAGTAAAAAAAAAGCTAAAAATAAGAAGAAAAAAATAACTTTTAATACCTAACTTTTTTGTTCATTTATGAAATACCAACGGTCAGTTTCGTAATTGTTTTTCTGACGTTTCCGTACTGTTTATGTTTGTGACTTTTTCTTTATTTGCTTCTTTTCTTTCTTTTTTTACAAACTTCCATATATCTGTTATACTATAATAAATATACATGATTGTACTGAAATTGCGCTGTTTCATTAAACACAATGTGTAGTAGGGTACAAACTTACAAAAATCATTACACAGGTATGTTTTGAAATTACAGGAAACTCTTTCGTCAGTGCAAGTATAAGGGGCCATTCATGGGGCGTTTCTCATGCATTTACAATATTTTTTCTCAACTGTTCTTCTCCTAAAACACGTGACAGTATTTCCATGCCCCGTTTTGTCGGCGAATTTTCTCTACATCTTATTTTGTTTAATTGAAAAGGGTTAGTAGTTTATTTAATTATGAAAAAAAATAACATTAATATCAGAGTGATTACATATACGTTTATTTCTCTGCTCATACCACTTTGTTTGTATTTAAATTTAATTTTAAGTTCATTAGTGCACTAGAATCGTAAATAATATAGGGTAAAATCACTACGTATTATGGATCGGTACTATTTGTGCGTAAAAGTATCTTAGTTTTTCACGTTAGCAAAAATTGTTGTTCCACCTATTTCAGGCCGAGAAAAACTTTTCTCTACGACAGAAGAGATTTTGTAATAATAATTGCCAAAACTTTGAAAGTCAATTTAAAAATGTTTCATTACTTCATCTACACTGTTAGAACTTTCATCATGAAATAACGGTTAAATAACCAGCAGCAGTCTGTCCATCTAATTAACCGTTAAATATACGGTTTGGAACATTTTGTATCTTTACGGGTTCTAAACCATTTCCCATGAGCCTGGTTAAAAAGCCGTAAATACAAAAATTTTCGTTTCCATAACCATTTAGTAGCACTTATGATAACATATTGAAGCCCATGGTAATTAAATTATATGCGTAGAATCTTCGAGGCGTAAAAACCATTCATAGCTATTTTATTGTGGCGGACGACGAGATGCGATGACACGGTGGCGCGGTGATAGAACCCGGCACCTCCAAGGGTGGAAAGCCAGCACTTCCATGCTTTGCCAAGAGGTACCTATTGGATGTCCAAGATTTTGAGAAGTTTTTTTTCTGAGAAATATAAAAATGCAATATCAAAAAATAATTAAAAGGGATATGTTTCCACAACCAGTTTTTATGACATTACTAACTTCATCTTCTCTTCATTTCCCCCCTTCAGATAAAAACTATACAATATTATGCGATGGAATTTTAATCTTCACACTTCTTCGATCCACAACCAAGATGGACGCCCGATTCTTATTGACTACGATACCTAGGTGGCGCTCGTAAATTACGCTTAATTAAACATTCTTTAGGAGAAACAGAGAATAAACGATTTTTTTCACAATCAGCGGTTTGAGTATCATCTTTTTAATGGTTATTCGACTGTTGTAATTAAATATGGTAATATAAGAATAAAATGAATTGTTATATTACTATTTTTTTACGAAAATTTTTAACAGTCTACTTACTCTAAGCTTTCAAATTCGCTGAGAAGAAATCCAAATACCTACTTATTGTTTTCATTAAGAAATACATGATTTCTTCTGGTGTATTCATTTTTGCCTTGCACAATAGTCGTTTTCAATCGTTATTTCATATGTTTAATTACATATTAACAATTATTATGTATTTTAAAATTTCGTATATTACACTAACATCTGAACACAGCAGTAAAAATATTGTTGAGCTTTATTATTTTTACTTTGAGAGTTTCTTAAGTGAAGGACACTTCTTTAAATTAAAATAACTTTTAATCGTTGAGTTATTTTTTATCATATTTTATCGGCACAAGGTGTGGTTCATTATCGCAGGATATTTGTATTTACAAGGAAAGTCAAATCAATTTTTAATTGATTGAGGATCTTGCTTCAAGAAGAGTTTAAGCTGTCGAAATTTTTTCGAAAGAAAAAGTCCAATAAAATTGTAATGATTAATTTCTTAAATTCATTAAAATTTTATCCATTTTAATTATAAAATTTTTCCCAAGCCATTTTTTCAATTTGGAAAATAAAAAGTTACTGTGGGCCAAGTAAGGAGGGTAGAGTGGATCTGGGAGCATTTTGGTATCGTAATTCAACCAATTTAGCAGTTGCGATTGCACACAGTGCGCTGGTCCATTTGTCGTAATGAAGAAGCATTTTTTTTCTGTGACAAATAGGGCTTATTTTCTTTCGCTTTTGCATTAAAACGTTTAATAAATCAGCATAATTTTTCCAGTGATCGTCTTTTTTTCCTTTTCGAGGTAATCATAAAGAATTGAGTCCTCTTAGAGTCCCAAAAAACTGTGGCCATAATCGCTCCGGCCGATGGAACTGTTTCCGCACCACCTTCATTCGAAAAAGTCCACCATTTAGACTGTTCTTTCATTTCTAGTGTAATGTGTCTATGTGTCATAAAATGTAACAAAACGCCCCAAAAATTTGCTTGAATTGCCCTCGAACTAGTCTAAAAACTGCGTTAAAAGGATAACACTAGTCCGCTTTTGATCCACAGTCAGCAATCGCAACACCTATATTTCTTGCTGATCACTTTTTGATGCCTAAATGTTCATGCAAGATAATGAATACACGTTCATTTGAAATATGTACCTTCTTAGCTTATTTCACACACTTTAACTCGGCGTTCTGAACACGATAACATGAATTTTGCTGACCATTTTTTTCAGTTGTAATCTCAATTAGACGTCCAGAACACTCTGTATTTATTGTGATCGGATGACTACAATGAAATTCCGGGAACCGCTAATCGTTTTCCGCGTAAAAAATAATGTTTTATCAACACTTTAAGTTATTTTTTCTCCACAATCAAAATGAACACAGCAATCGTTTGCTTTTGATTCCAATGAAACTCAATGTATTTAAAATATCGTGTGGAAAATTCACGAATTCTCCCGCAAATAATAATGCATTGAACACATAATAATAAAAGGCCGCCACCTTTTTTAAAGTCAAGGAGTTATTCAACTGCCCTCGTATTTCACATGAATGAGATATTTCACAATGGCGATAAATCCATCAAAAAAGTTCTTCGAGAGGATGGAGGGTGTTAATATTTTGATTTGTCTTTCAGTATCAGTAAATGTAAATTTACAATTTTTTTTTGTATATTACAGGGATAATAGATATTGCATTATTGTAGAAAAGTTTTTCGTAAGAAATATCAATATTGAGATTTTTTAATTATTTTGTTTCAAAAAAATAAAGCTTCTTAAATTTATTTAAGAAAGTATGATGTAGAAAGCTTTAGAAAATATTTTTGGCTGGTTTTCAACGCAATACAAATCTGCTGCTTTTTCAATTTAATTAATTTATGTCAAATTGTTTCTCATCATCAAACTATTCTTTTTTCCTTAAACACGAAAAATTATAAAAAAAGAGAGGTAAGAAAAGAAAATCAATCTATAGAACAAGTTTAGCATTTAAAAATAAAATAAAATAAAAAAAAGCCTTTGCGAAACCGAGACGAACAGTTAAGCAAAAAAATACTTTTGAATTAAATTTTCTATTACTGCTCTAGATTGGAATAGTTTTTTGATACTGACGTAACAGTCACTGAGAAACGATAAATTGGCGTAAAAACCTTAAGTCATTGTTTCTATGACATTTATTGGATCCTTACTTTGATATGTTAAATTTTCATGTGGTTTGATATTTGAACCCAGGTAGATGAATGCAACATAGTTGAGATATGCAATACGCTGGTGCACTTTTGGAAACAAGAAATAAAGACTCAATTATTCTACAAAACTTCTTTAGTATATAATTTTATGATCCTTGATCTACCGATTCTCAATGTTCATTAAGTGAAAGCATTAAAATGCACACAGTTTAATACTGAATTTCCAAAATTTCGTTATTTAAATCAATGTTAACGGATAACATTAAAATTCCTTAACTAATTGCGAAATAAAGAGTTATTTTCTTGAATTAAATCCGTCTTAATTTCTAAGATATTAAAATCAGTTAAATTACTTGAAAAAGGGGCTGCCAAAAAACCATTTTTACTTAGATTCTTATTGCTTTTAAATTTTGCTCCTCAGCTCTCTAAATTCAAAACCACCAACTGTTTGTTATAGTGTGCTTAATAAAGCATTTATGCCAAAATTATTGAACAGTTGCATAGGAGGCAATATAAAATTAGTAACCTTTATTGTTAAATTGCATAGCACATTCAGCCACCTAGTATTAAATTGGAGAATTATTTTCTCAGAACTATCATTTGTACGAGTTAACTGCCTGTAAAATGCGTGGTGTTAAAGTGGACTGTATTAGGATGGCGTGCTGGTCCTTGTGAATCTTAGACAAACTCATACCATTATTGACTCACAGCCATTATTTATTTAACATAAGACGAATGGACAATTGATAACTACACTTTGCGGAGTTCTGGCTGCGACTGCCCGACTCCGGGGGCGAATGATCGGCAACCCAAAGGGGGGTCGCTCCTTGGCGACGCGCCGAGCGGAGCGGGAGTGGCGCGTTTGGCGCTAAATACTTAACATTCGCCCGGCATTGAAAGAATGTTCAATAATTATGCATTATGATAAACAATACTGAATATAAAAAGGACATACAAATACAATATTCAAATACAATACACATACAAATAATAAGAAGTTACCAAACACATTGAATAATTAAAATGAATTGTGCACTATGAAGGACAATATCACAAATAAAAATATTAACAATTTTCTTGTCCTGGAAGAATACATATTTTTGAGATTCCCCTGAGAAAGGTATTTGCAGAAGTTTTTACTCTGACAACTCTTATGCTCCCATCAGGACCTGGAATTGTTTCCAGAATTCTACCCAAAGCCCATTTACCTGGAGGTAGATTTTCATCTTTAAGTAACACCATAGTACCAATAGGAATATTGTCTTGCTTAAATTGCCATTTAGTGCGATTTTGGAGATGATTTAGGTAATCTATCTGCCAGTTTTTCCAAATTAGTTGCGAGTATCTTGTCATTTTCTGCCATCTTGAAAGACGATTTTTATTTTTATTAATATTCCTTTTTACTTCCTGTACTTTCAACTGGATTCGTTTGTTGCTCTCTTATTGGTGTCTTCCTGCTACTTCTACTTCCACTTCACGCTGCCTTTATTCTCATTGGTTTACAGATAATTCTTAGGCTATATAAGCTTTGTTTTTGTTGTTTTGTCTGCTTCATTTGGATGTTTTGCATCTAGAAGCTCCCTGTCGCATTGAAAAAGGGTTTCCAAGCAATCCCGAAACATATGTCTGCATTTTATTGCTCATTTGTGCTTTAAATTAACGTGTAATTATATTTTTATTACTATTATCTTGATTATTAAGAAGGGATAACATTCGTTTTAATTCTGAATGCGCACCTCTGAAATTTGTTGCGTTGTTTGACATGATAACTGAACTTTTTCCTCTACGATCAAAAAAGCGCTTTAAAGTAGCTATAAAGGTTTCTGAAGTCAGGTCAGTGACTAACTCGATATGAATAGCTTTTGTAGCAAAACAAATAAATATAGCTAAATAAATTTCGGAATATTTTCCCTTTCTCTCTTTTTTATACTTAATTTAAAATTGACCACAAAAGTCTACTCCCGTCACATTAAAAGTAAAATTAGGATTTTTCTTTTCTGAACGAAGATTTCCCATAATTTGCTCTGCTGTAGTAGGTTTGTTTTTAAAGCATATGACACATTCGTGAACTATTTACCGCGCAGTACTTTTGCCATTTAGTGGCCAATATTGCATGCGAACATGGTGCAATAATGACTGCGGGCCTAAATGTAAGTACACTGTAAAAAATACTGGTTCAACCTTTCACTAAAAGTTGGTGAAATGCAGCTGCAACCAACAGTTGGTACTAATTTGAACCATAATGATGGTTTACTAGTTTCACCATGAATGTGGTTCAGCACTGAACCATGATTACGGATTTTTTTCTAACCAGTATTACGGTTCAACTTTGAACCATGATTACGGAGTTCTTTCTAACCAGTACTGCGGTTCAACTTTGAACCATGATTACGGAATTTTTTCTAACTAGTATTACGGTTCAACTTTGAACCATGATTACGAAATTTTTTCTAACTAGTATTAGGTTCATTCCACGGTGACTGACGTTACAATTTCACTAAGTTTTTTAACTTTTAAAATCTACACTGTCTTAAAATTTAATTTAATTTTTATGAAATTGATTTAAAATACCATGACAGAGTACAATAAAGCTACCCATACCTGTTTTTAGACATAAAAAGCTTTTTTTGAGTGGAATTAAGGTAAATCAAAAATTGTGACTGATGTTACAAAGAGGAGACATTAGGAAAAACGACTTTTATATTAATTGAAATTCTCCTCAAACTAAGAACATGAAGATTAAAATTATTTTTTTCCAGTCAAGTAGAGATTTCAAACTTTATGAATACACTTTGTTTCATTTTAAAAACTTTGAAATTTACAGTGGAGGAAATTTTTAATTACCGTGACTGATGTTACAAACATTTTGTGACTGATGTTACACCAACATTAATTGGTTCAAATTATAATTTATTTCTCCTTAAAAGTCAAATTAGCAATTTTTATTTTCAAAATTACACAAATCTACTTAAATGATAAAAAATAAATAATAGTTAATGAATATAATTATACAAGTGATGTTTTTAGTGCAATTCAGGAAATGAAAAGTCCTCGTGCATTTACTACATCTGGCGCACTAAGTTTTTTTATTATTTTTTCTTGTGAATAATAAATTTCATCCACATTGTCAGACCACTTCCAATGATTCCCTGTTGCAATCATAACGCTGACCAAGTATTAATTGTTTTCAATGACTCTAAGTTCATGTGGATAGAGCTTTCCATCGTATTCCACAAGAACCCACTCTCCAATTGTGGCCACCAATTCTGGAACTTGTTCTTTTGGTTTTGAACAGGCAAATGCTGTTTTAGATAATTTGGAGCTTTTGTCTACCACCTCCAAAAAGTGTTGCTGCGTGATACCAGCTATAGCTTCTGAATCAGAAAATATTTTATTGATATTTAACTCTTTATACTGCAACTGTAAATCGTATCATGAGATCTTAAAGATTTTCACACTGCTTGAAGTTGAGGCATTTACAAAATATTTTGCACTGTATACGAAATGCTTTCTTTTTTTTACAGCTTCCCATACCTGCCTCTTTACAGAACCGCCAATGCCGTCCACTGGGTCTTTCCCATGTGAATAGCAAAATAATTCTTTTAATGAAGAATTTATATTTTTCTGTAACATGGGTTTTGTGGCTGCAATGAACTTGTTTTTGAATTGGACCATCTGACAAAATATGTAAGACTTTAATCTCTTGAGGAATCTTTTCCAGATGATCCTTTATGAGAGAAATCACAATTTCTTTAGAATGAGACCGTTCATCTGATGCTATTGCATACGGATGCATTCTACCTCAGTGGTACAAATTTCATTGTCAAACCATTATTTTTTATGACGGCCTTCTGCTTTCGTGGAGATGTAGGCAGGGCGCGCTTTGTACGAGTTACAGCTTTTCCTAAGGTTTTACTATTTTGGAAGAGAGGTTATGTCACTGCTACTTGAAATTTTGCACTTTAATGCGCTACATTTTTCTAACATTTTCTTTGATTTCTCCTATTGCACTGACTTAGGTAACTTTGCTAGGTCATTTCTTTTTATATATATACTCCTTTTAGCTTCTGCATTGTTTTTCTTTTTGTAATCTTCATATTTTTCTTCCTTCTTTAATTTATCTTGACTCCTTTTTTGCTTTTCTGTAGCAGTCAGTGCCATGTGTGTAGTGTTTAAGTATCTAACTGGAAAAGGGAAAAGTGACTAATGTTACAATGTGACTGATGTTACATATTTTAAAGAAGTTTTTAACTCATAAATTGAACTGTTATTAACTATTTAAGTAATTGATATTTAAGCTATTATCATGAATGAGGAGAATACGGCTTTTTATATTCTTAACACTAATTTTCTTTAATTAATAGAAACTTTTATACATTTTTGTGACTGATGTTACATCACTATGAGGCCTAATTTATAAAAATTAGTTTTCAATCCAATAATCCCAGTTTAAAGATTCTTTACTGGCCTAACCTCACATATAGACTAAATTTCAATAAAAAAGTAAGATTTTATACATACCTGTTAATTTCTTTACGAAAACAAGATGAACTTTCCGAACCTCTCTAATGACAACAACTCATGTGACAAAAGTAACATTGCCAAACAATTGCCCATAAAACTTACAAAAATATACTGCTAACTTTTTAAACATAATTTTATAAAAATTCACATATTTTTACTTTAGAGGAAAAAAACCTGTATATGTGCAAGAAAAAAAAATTTTTTTGTTGGTGTCCTTGTTTTCATGGAATTGCCCATTACGGTTCAACTTTGAACCATGATATCGAATTATTTTCTAACTAGTATTGTGGTTCAACCTTGAACCTTAACCATAGATTTTATTTTAACAGGTATCTTGGTTCAACTCTGAACCATAACGATGGACTTTCTACTAGCCACTGTCATAGCTCAGAGTTGAAGCATGAAAGTGAAGTTTGAACTGCACCATTTTATGTTACAATGGTGACTTTTAACATAAATACTTTTATTTTTTTATGTTCAAGCGTAAGACAGGAAACAAGCTTATTACCAATTTTAATTTGCAAAGAGAATTTTCTGTTTTTTCACATGTAAATTTAACTTAAGTTTTTGCTAATATTTCATTTAATTCTAAGAACAGATTCATGCGTTTCAATAATTGATTCAGTGTTCCATATATATAAATGTATTTTGTTATATATTTATATATATGAACATCCCAGTGCACTGTATCAGAAACTAATTGTATTTTCTAAATAGCTATGTTACTTAGTTATATTCTTCAAAATTGCAATATAAGTCAGTTAAAATCTTTAAGCCCCCTCCCATAAGGAAGGCCTTTGCAAATACATGTACACTTTTTTACGTTCGTCAACAGAGAGCTTTAACAAAAATGGCGTTTGAATTTTTGCTTATAAGTGTAATAATTGATAGTGAACATTTTAAATTTCTGAATTATGTAACTTGTTTTCAAAAATATATTTCAACACTCTTTAGCATCAAAAATATTAAATTTATTTGTATGCATACAAAGATGACTGAAAACATATGCCTAGAAGTGAAATTGAAAAACCATGAAATGCACAAATAACAATAATTAAAAATTATTGGTGGGTTCCGGCACAGATATTACTCCAAGGCTAAAACGTGCAGTTTTTCGTGGCACTTCAGGCTGAGACCACCCAGATGAGTCTAAGACTTCACCCTGTAAAGATATAAAATAACTGACAGTACAGCGTATCTGATTTGTATGCCGTCTATTCAATGTTTTGTTGACATCAACCGTGTAGTGCAATGCACCGTTTTTGTTGATAAAGCATCTATTTTGCATTTGGAGATCTAAAATCTCCGATTGCAACTTTTTCCCTAATTTCTAAAACTCTATTATTGAAATAGGTGCTTGTTAGAGTGATTGGGACGAAATTTTAGAAGGAATTATGAGTGAAAATTCTGTAAAATGGCAGTCGTGGTCGAAAAATGAAAGTTTAATTATTTTAAAAACACAGCAGTAGTCAGGGTCGGATACAGAAATAATTTCTTGAGGGAGCACCTGAAAGTAAAAAGTAGTTCTCCCTCGTCAATATTTTTTTATAATGAAGTTCATTTAAGAAGTTTAATGTTTTTTTGGGATGCCTCGAAACTAAGTAATGTAGTTAAAAGCTTATAAAATGCGTAAAAAATATTTAATGGAATAATTACAAATTCCTTTTATTCTTTTTGGATAGGGCAAATGCTCCTTGTGCGCTTCCTAAAACCCACCACTGGTGGTAGTTAATTTCAAAAAATAGATGTAAACAGCAGAAAAGAAGAAGGTAACTGCTTGGAAAAGTGGTTTGGTAGTAACGAGGGAAAAAAATAACGATTTAGAGTAGAAATCCTGAGAAAACATGCAATTTTCAGTATCTAAACAAACCAGTGTTACAACCGTAAGTGTGGAGCAAAATGTAAAATACAAGGGGGGGGGGGGGAGTATTAAATCCCGTAAGAAGCAAGCATATATTGCAGCAAAATAAAGTAAACATGCAGAGGTTGAAAATTTTGCAAAAAAGTTAATTTAACGTTAAAGGAAACAAAACTGCTATTTCGAAAATCACGCAAAATGGACCCATTTTCTCAAAAATTTCCTATAGTAGACATGTTTTGAACACAAAACTGGTTTTACCTGCTCTTGGCGGAATAGTTAGTTCGAATGATTAGGAAGTAAGAATCATTACAAATCAAAGCCACAACCTGGATTGTTTTTCGAGGGGGGCGGGCAGAGGTCAAGTTGATGAAAGTGTTTTTTTTTATCAGAATATTTTTGATTTTCAAATTATGCTTCAGAGTATGTAAAAATTTCAGGGCGAGAGGGATTCTCCCCCCCCCCCCCAACTTCCTGGCTGTGGCCTTGGAATCAAAATTCAACTAACTACATTTATATAAATGAGTGTTTTCTTATCAGACTATTTTTTACTCACTAATTTTCAAATTTTCATTTATAGCATGCAAAATTTTAGAAATTTTCACCCCTTCGGCTACGGGATGGAAAATAAACAGAACTGAAATTTAAACAAATGAGGTTTTCTTATCAGAATATTCAAGTTGTCATTTATAGTGTTGGGAATACCGACTCCGACTCTCAAAGTTCAGCGCATGCGCGCTTGAAGTCGGAAAAAACCCCCTGCTCCCTCAAAAAACACTTGAAGATGAGAGCCAGTTGGAATTAGAAGTGCGAGGCATCTCGGAATGCCAATAGGTCTACATGTAAATAATTTCTTGTGTTTCTGTATTGTCTTGTGTATGTGTTGATGTGGGAAAATAAATGTCTTAAAAGTCCTTTAAAAGCCTGAAATGTTGTATGGAATACCACAGAGACTCTAACAGGGTGCATATTATTCAACAGTGGCAAGCCCCGGGTTTTACGGGTTGGAACGAGGAAGCAGAGGTAAGAAGATTTTACCTTTGTTTTAATGTCTTTTTGGAGTTTCCAACATATAGCATGTGAAACTTCAAAAAAATTCGGGAGTGGAGGTGGGTTCGAAACTTATCCCCCCCCCTCCACTGGCTATGCCTTTGATAAAAACTACGAGTAACAATTGTGCAAAATGGGTCGAACAACAAATAAGTTTAATAAATTTTAAAAGACAGCAACAGGCAATTAAATAAAAATTAAGAGGTGGAGCTAGAAAGGTAACGCCGTAGAAAAGTATTCTTGGAAATAAAAATAAAAAAAATAAATGATTTATAGTAAAAATCCCGATAATAGATGCAATTTTTAAAATGTAAACAAGTCAATGTTACAACTTTAAATGTAGATCAGGGGAGCCAAAAGTAAAATGTATGGGGGTGAATGATAAATCAGGTTAAAAAAAAATAATTTAATATTGAAGCAAAATTAAATAAATATACACAGGTTTAAAATTTTGAATAAAGTTAATTAGTCAATTTAACGCTAAAGGTGACAGGATCGGTATATGATAATAACATTTTTGAAATAGACTTTACAACCTATTTTGTGCGAATTAAGACATAAAAACACAGAAAACAAGAAATATAAAACAAAAATTTAGATTACATCGAAGTTTACTTACCTTTCACTGTTGTGAAAAATAAATGCTTCAAGTCACAGCTTGACAAGATGGCGGCTCTCTGTTTCCGGCCGGGTGCCGAGTTCGTCTTTTTGGTTCAAGGTTAAACCGAAATTATGGTTAAAGGCGTAACTTTAGATTTCGCCTTTCTGCTTGAACCATGATTTTGGTTCAATCATCAGCAGACCTTTAGCTTTCACCATATTTATGGTGCAACGTTGAACTGTTTTTTTTTACGGTGTACTTTTTATGAAAATATTCGAAAATCATTGCAGGGAGTTTATGACTCTTAGGCAAAATTATTGGATGTTTATGATTAAATGTTAAATTTGAATTACTTAACCTACCTCCGACTCGGAGAAGTGAATCCTCATCAAGAAATGGATTTAAAAATTTGAGTTTACTTTTCTGACTCAGTGATTTGTCGTTCTTCAACATTTGTATTTCTTAAGAAAATTCTACTTCTTGGACAGATTTAATTAAGAACTTAGTAGATTGATCCAATTCCTGGATGGTTAACGGACCCTTTCTGCGGTATTGATTTTTAGCAAACCTAAAAATAAAACTAAAAATGCGAATAATTTTCGAAAAACTGTTGGAAATATTTAAAATCCTTTGTATAAAAGAAGTGTTCTGAGTTAATGCTAGACAAATGTCCTTTTTGAGCTTGACTTCAAAGATGTTAGAGTCTAGACAGATAGGTGAAGGTGTTATCTCACTTATTGCAGAACAATCTTGAGTTTAAAATCCTGGGCCGTTGAACCACAAGGTGGAGAGCTGTTTAGTGTTTACTGCTTGTTCCGCGGGAGATCAAGTGTGCAGGATTCTGTTCAGATGATACGGTGTCTCCATTGGCAGGCTTCTGTTAGTTGCTGAATTTTGGAGACTCTATTACTCACAAATGTTTTCAGGAGATGAGAGGGCGTTTTAATCCATGCAAGGGCTATGGTGGAGTCTGACCACAATATAATTTGATTTATGTTCATTTTTAAGGAGTTTAATGTTTTCTTCATTAACTATGCTAGCAGGAGGCAAGCTGATAATTCTAGTCTCGCTATGGACATTTTTTTGAGTGAGGCTACCCGAGATTTGCTGCATATTATGTGCGACGTAAGCTCTTGGGAGCTGGAGATATTTTGAAGATAAATGGCTGCCCCATAGGCTGCTTCTGAAGCGTCAGCGAAGCCATGTAAATGGACAGCTCGTTTTCTACGTTCTCTAAATAACGAGGCACTTCTATGTTCTCTATATATTTTAGGGTAGATACAAAATTGTGCCACTCTGTCGCCATTGATTCTGAAAACTTGTCTTCCCAGCTCAGGTTGAGCAGCCAGAGTCTTTGCATGAAGATTTTGGCTTTAGTTATCACAGGGCCAATAAGTCCTAATGGGTCATATAGCTTGGCAATGTCGGAGAGAACGTCTCGTATGGTGTAACTGTCCTTCGGTTCTAGGGACACCTTGAAGGAGAATGTATCCTTTGCTGGACTCCATCTTACACCCAGCGCCTTTTTACTGTCCTGGGATTTCTCATCAAAATCATGGTCTTCTTCTTGTGAGTTTGGAGTTTCGTTATCAACATATGAACTCCATTTATGGAGCGACATCCCGCAAGTTTGAAACATGTCGGAAAGTTGCTTTCGAATCTCGTCAAATTCCTTAATAGTTGATGCTCCGGAAACTACGTCATCCATATAGAAATTCGTTAAGGTTACAGCAGACGCTAAAGGAAAGTTTGAGGCTTCCTCGTAGGCTAGTTGCTTTAAAGTTCTCATTGCTAAGTATGGGGCACTTGAGGTCCCATACGTAACTGTGCGCAGGATCCCCTTCTCTTTTCTTCCACAAAATTCTCTGGAGATTTTGCTGAGAAGAATCAATTAAAATTTGCCTATACATTTCTTTGATGTCGGCTATGAAGGCGTATTTGTGTTTCCGAAATCTCACCATAATGTCGAAAATGTCTTCCTTCACATCACCTTTTGCTAAAATATCATTCAGAGATACTCCAGACGTTGTAGCGGCAGAGGCTTTGAAAACTACTCGTAAAGGAGTTGTCATTTTTTCAGGCTTATAGACGCCGTGGTGCGGCAAGTAATAAGCTTTTTCCTTCAGATCTTCCTCCTTGATGACTTCCATGTGATTTAGCTCCTCGTACTCTTGCATAAAATTTTTATATAACTGCATCATTGTTGGTTTGATTTTCAATTGTCTCCATAAACCTTCAAGCCTTCGTTCCGCCGTTCTTCTGCATTCCCCTAAGCACGACGGATCTTCTTTAAGCGGCATGGAGACAATAAATCTGCCTTCATTATCTCGACTATATGTTGTTTTGAAATAGTCCTCATAAACTTTCTCCTCCTCACTGATAATTGGCTTGCCATCATCCACGTTTTCAATCCTCCAAAATTTTTGTATGAGGTGCTCTAGGGGCTCTAGATTTTTTACGAACCCGCAGTATCTGTAATTCGAGGAGCTGTCAGTCGCTCCTGTGGCAATGTAGCCAAACACTGTTTCCTGCAATTTTAACTCTAGGGAGGATGTCCTAAACTGACCTGTTCCTATGATCTCCCAAAATAACTCTGCACCAACCAGAAGGTCTATCCTATTTGGAGTGATGAACTCCGGGTCTGCCAATCTTATGCCTGGCGGCAAATGAAGATCTTTTATATTAATACCTGTGCAGGGGATGACATCTGTTATTCCGGGAAGAATCAAAAGATCCAACTCTCTGCTAAAGTATCTACTCTCATTCGAAAGTACTGTACTTATTTTTGAAAAAAGAGTCACAGATTCGCCACTGATTCCGAAAACGGATGCGTGGAATTTTTCCTTTTTTAGCTACAATAAACTGGCAAATTCCGCAGTGATAAAACTACTCTGGCTCCCGCAATCTAGAATACACCGTCCGATAACTGAATGTCCGGAGGCGTTCAGTACGGAAACGAGGGCAGTAGATAGGATAACATTACGCTGCTCTCTTGAAGAAGAGGGAGAGTAGCCAGTGAAAGTTCGAACTTCTTGAACAATGGGAGAGCCATCAGTCGCACGTTCTGCGGTTGGTCCTTGAGGTCGTAAATCCCACGGCGGGGGATTGCACACCCGCGTGTAGTAAGGAGTTGTGTCGTTTTCCACACAACGAACAAAAATGTGTAGACTTGCATGCGGGAAGTTGATGCAGATTGCTTAAACAATTCGTACACAGATTACGATTCTTTCCTAAGTCCCACCTTCCTTGAACATTTAATTGCAAAAAATTCGTTCATTTAAAAATTGCATGATCGGGAGATGAACATAAACTACACATTTTCTTATTACTCTTTACCACCAAGGACTTTGAGTGAAATCTCACTTCCGATACACTTTTAGTTGGTACGTGAAATACATTTCTCGATATATTGTCTAAGACTTGACATCTTTTTTCTAAAAAGGATATTAGATCTTCAATTTTGGAACTTCTTTGGAACTTGCGTTTAGTTCGAACTGCTTGCGAGTTTCTCTGTCTAATTTTTCTAAGATTATGTTTAGCAGAAGGACGTCACTTAACTCGTTTCTTTGGTACTTGAGAACTTTTAGAGCGCGAATACTTTGTTGATATCATCAATTAGATGCCTCAGTTCTTTAGAAGATTCTTGATGAATTTTGGAATAATTTAAAATTGATTTCACATGCGTTTCAATAAGTAATCTTTTGTTTTCGTATCTTTCTTCTAAGGATTTGAATAAAGAATCGAAAGTGTCCTCCATAGACATTAAGTGTCTTGCGTCTCCTATTAGGCATGACTGTAAGTATTGGAGTTTCTGTTCCGGTGACAATTGTTCATTGCTATTAATGATGCTGTTGAATTGCGTTTTGAAATTGTTCCAGTCTTCTTTTTTACCTGTGAATTTTGAAATAGAGAGTTCTGGCAGTCTCTTTGAGATATTATTTTTAATTTCACCACTAGATTTTCTTTCTCCATATGCTGAGAGATAAACTGAAATTCTAACTTCAAACTCTTCAGATTTTGACTCTATTTCCTCAAGATCTCTTTCAATTTCTGGCAAATCTTCGTCTTTTTCAACAGTTTCATAATAATGCTATTGAAGCACTGCGATGCTTTCTTGGATCTTTTTTAAGGATTTAAGTTTTATATCCAGTTCAATTTTTGTAAATTTCGATTCATCCTTTTCGTTGAGCAATTCTCCAAGTTTGGTCATTTGCGCTTTCAACGCAGCTTTTGTCTGTTTAAGGCTGTTGTTTTTGCCATAATGCGGATTGCTGCGAGGCTGCGAAGTAGAGTTATTAATCTCCTACGAAGTCGGACCAATGTAAAATGCGTGGTGTTAAAGTGGCCTGTATTAGGATGGCGTGCTGGTCCTTGTGAATCTTAGACAAACTCATACCATTATTGACTCACGGCCTTTATTTATTTCACATAAGACGAATGGACAATTGATATCTTCACTTTGCGGAGTTCTGGCTGCGACTGCCCGACTCCGGGGGCGAATGATCGGCACCCCAAAGGGGGATCGCTCCTTGGCGACGCGCCGAGCGGAGCGGGAGTGGCGCATTTGGCGCTAAATACTTAACACTGCCTAAATCGAATTAAACCGGTTATTCTGATTATAGAATTTACGTCAGTGCATCTATTTTTACTGAGTTTTATTACAGTTGTACGAGTTTACTCGTTGATTTTTATTTTTCGCACAAAACTTTTTATTTGTTAGATAAATTCAAAAATTAATGTATCACCATCAGGTGGCAATAAAATTTAAAATAGTTTAAGTGATTACCCCATTTTTGAAATTGTCTAAATATTTTATCAACATTGACTGCAGCTCAAATTCCGATTTTGTAAACATTTCACTATTTATCATATCATTAATATTTGCTCATAAGATATTCATTTTCCTTAGATTTATTCTCTTGTATATTGTATTTTCTTCTATAGCACATTCAGCCACCGTGCATTAAATTGGAAAATTATTTTCTCAGAACTATCATTTGTACGAGTTAACTGCCTAGATCGGATTAAACCTGTTATTGTGATTATAGCATTTACGTTAGTACATCTATGTTCACTGAGATTAAAAGTCTGGAGAAAACAAAATTTGACACTAAGTGCTCAAAGCCATCTAGACTTAAATATTTCCTTAAAGGTTTTTTTGATAGTAAGAAATCGGTAGTTTTTTACCGACGACCGCCCAAGACAACTGAATAAACAGAAATATATAACATATTAAAAAACTTGTCTTACTCTAGAAGACAAAGAAGACATCAGCACCTAATTTGTTTCTTTCTTTTTAGTTTGTTTCCGTAGCTGGGTTAGTTTTTAAAATTTTTATTTTATGCTTTACATTAATTATTTAAGGTAATACTAAATAGTAACTAATTATGATTAATTATAAATATGACTTGCATTCGTATTAAGGATAAAATGAAGACCAAAATTTTCAATAAAAATTTCAGACACATTTTTCAGATTTACAAGAAATCTCCCCCTCCTTTTGGGAGGGATCAGGTTCCTTGTAACCCCAAAACACGTGTATGCAAGTTTTATTGCAGTTGTTGCTTTACACGTTGATTTTTATTTGTTAGATAAATTCAAAAATTAATGTATCACTATCAGGTGGCAATAAAATTTTAAATAATTTAAGTGATTACCCCATTTTTGAAAATGTCTAAATATTTTATCAACATTGACTGCAGCTCAAATTCCGATTTTGTAAAATTTTCACTTTTTATCACATCATTAATATTTGCTCGTAAGATATTCGTTTTCCTTAGACTCATTCTCTTGTATGTTGTATTTTCTTCTAGATATTTATCAATTTAAGGAAGCATTATTTCCCTTTCCAAAAAGAGTTTCAACATGGTTTTTTAACAAGTTCTTTAGCATCGTTTTAAAATAACAAGGGAAACTGTTTCTTTTACCTTCTATCATATTCCTTAAAGTATATTAACACCACAATTCAGTAGAGTCAATGTCATACAAAAAAAAGAGTCACGTGAAAAAGACCCCGATGAACGTTTACCGTCCCACAAAGAAACAATACACGAACTGGAAGAGAGAATAAACCCAGTGGCTCAGGTGGTACTCTTGCTTTCTACGAATTTTCAACATCGGAAAGAGGAAAATTCTACTTAGTCACTTGCCTAACGAAATAAAGAAAGAGTGGTAATCATCGAAGATATGAAAAATGTAATGAGCATAGGGAAAATGGAAGAAAACATCAACAAAATCGTTTACAGTTGATTGAGTACAATATTATCGGCTGATTCTAACAGCATCGGATTGAGTATAATATTATCGAAAACGCGTTTGGTTTGTCTATATTTTTTTCCTCCTAAAAATACATTTTTTCTCTCTAGGAAACAAAACATAAAATACAAAATAAGGATCTACTAATATAAGATCACTACAGAAAGATAATATAAATCAGATACAATGAAACTTGACTAATCTTATCGACTGATTTCTATCAGCTAGCTTTAGTCATTGCTGTATTTCTCTCTCTGAAGAACGTGCAACTCTAAAACACGAGCATTCAATTTTTGTTCATAGCAATGTTAGATCAGTCGGAATTGTGGCGTCGTGGTAAGACACGGGACTCATACGCCCCAGGTCAGAGATTCGAGCCTGGCAGTGTCGGTGGATTTTCAAGATGCAGAAAATCGTCAGTGCCCATGTCGAATGATCATGCGGCATGTAAAAGATCCCTTAAGTAAACATTTGGCTTGGATGCTCTAGCCTAAATTAAATTCCTAGTGCAATTTCGCATCAACAGAGTCCGGGTGCTCGCCCTTTCAGGTAGAGAAACTGGACGTCAAAATTATCATGCGGAATTAGTACCGCACTCGTTGTGCTGCCACTGAAAGAGATGGTAACAATATCTCAGGAACGCACTAGGTATGGAATTGGCAGAAGTCAAAGATCAGTCTATTAGAAATTTTAAAAAATGTTAGAATTATATTGTGGTTTACATTAAATTTCATACAGGGATATAAAGAACAGAAAAAAACGCTTTCTGAAACATTCTTTTTTTATTATCCTACTTTGACCCCATTTTTAACCTAAAGCTTTAAAAAAATTTCAGAATACAGAAAATGTGATGAAAAATTGATTAGATATTTACATAAACCTAATTTCGTGACACCCAACGAAACTTTGACACGTAATTACAATTTAAATTACATTTTTATTCAACAGTGCTAGTTTTCAGTGTTGTGAAAGGCAAATAATGTTAACACATTTTAAATAACGCATGCTACTTTTCATACAGCTTTTTTGTGCTGTGCCTTGAACAGGAAAACAGATGTGAAGGGTTCGTTTCATTACATACGGCATTTTCAAAGATTCTGCATAATTCTATTATAGCAGAACCAAAGAAATGCGAGGAGTTACTCTTAAGTAATAAACTTCTTTTATGTATATTATGTATATATATTGGGTCTATTTTTCTCTATTGAAATATAAGTCTTTAAATTTGATCAATGAAACAGAAAGTATTTCTAAAATTAAAACGTTTAGACTAACGACGTAAAACGACGAAAGCACAAGACATTGAAAAAAGACCAAAGTTATAAGAATTTTAATGATTTATACCCGTTTGCCTAAAACAGAATGTATTAAGGTTAGTTGGAATTATTGTAAACATGGGGTATATTGTAAACAAACTTCATTAATACACTTGTAGTGCTCTTGGAAACTTAACTCTTGGTGAGTGATAAATTGGCAACCTAGGAAAGACATTGAAATTGTTTCGTATGTTTCGAAACAACTGTGGAGGTGTCACCATTCCACAGTTTCTACCACCATTCTATGAAAATTACATGGTGAAAAAAGTTGTTTAACAAAATTTAGTTATCTTACATTTTCCTCTCCTGTTCATTTACAAACAAGACTAATAGACTATGTATGCCACGATTTTATATTTGCATCAAGTTCATGGGAGAATAAATCCCTCTGTACATTTACCATAGATACTTTAGGATAAATGTAACTACCTAATTCATTCGCTAACAAATAGTCATAAAGTACAAATTTTTGCACACATTTGCTCACAAGGAGTGTAGTATTGGCTACAATGCTCTCAAATTTATCTCTAAATTCATTCAAGAAAGAATCAAAAGTTAAAACGTTGAAAAAGGAATTACAATTACCCCAACTGACCCTACATGATTTTGTTTTACGCTCGATGTGATGTTTCATAACACTTACTTGAAGCTCGAAATAAAACAATTTGGATGCTTAAGGAATGGTATTAAGAATTTAGTTTAATACATTTCCAAACTTCATCACCATGCTTATCAACCCACGAAGTAAATTTGTATTTTTAAAAGTAAAAATCTATACCGTATGTATATATTACATAATTTGTAATATATTATGTCAATTTAATAAGATCAAATCAATGTACATAGCCTTTTTCTTTCGATTAGTTATAGTTCACCGAATAGTTATTTCACAGCCTATGCGGAAAATGCAGTATACGTATTTTCTATGAAACATATTCACTTCTAAATATTACACTGTAGGAATGTAATGCGTAAAACAAAATATAATTTTTAGTATCTAATCAATATCAATATACAGTATTTCAACATGCAATAAATCTACTCCGGCTAATTTATCATACGGATGTTCGAGGTTGAGCACACCGGACCTGTAAAATATTAGGCATAAATTGAAATAAACATTTCAATTTTATTTGAAAATTTCTAGCAAAACGCTCGTAATTACAGTTTTATATTTACATGAAACTTCTGAAAGTTTAGATAAAGGCTTACCATTTTCAGTTCAAAATAGTTCACTTCTGTTCTATTTTATATGTTCTAAATTAAATAGTTACGGCCCTATAAAAAAATGCTTTCGACTTTTCTCCTTTTTAAGAAGTGTCTTTTAATAGCACCAATTTTCATCACTTAAGTACTAATCAAATTTATCGTACAAGTGTGACTATTTGACCGTTTGGTAATGAACTTGCAATTAATTTTGTCTCAGCTTGTTTCTAAAAGCCAATCTTAAGATAAACTGATTGAGATTCTTTTGTAACCATTTTGGAAGGACTTTTATCAAGTGAAGCATAAAAACAACTGCATTTGCATTGAAGCTTTGCAATTGCTAAGTAATTGAAATGCACTTTCAATCGTTATTTTTAGCACTGTTTTTAAATATGTGTTAACTTTTTGAGCCTTAACTGATATGGATGAGCGTATGGACTCAAAAGTAAAGTATTATATTTCCCTACATTGTTTTATTATCTGGTGACAGGAACTCATGGGTAATATTTGGCGAAAAATTGCTAAATTTAGCTATATAAGTACAACTTTTGTACTTTTACTGGAAAAAATTCTAACATGACCTCTTCGAAGTGAATTCGGAATGTTTTAGGAGTGTAAGTTTGGCTGAGAGTCCAAGCCAACTTGAATCGGGTTTGAACCAGCAATCTTGAGCGCAAGAGGTCAACATAGCGTTACCCCTACTCCACCATGCGGGCATAAAATACAGAACGACACATTGTGATAATTTTACATGAGTAGGTGACAGTAAAATTATTGTGAGCATAATAGAAAAAGAAAAACATTTATAGGACTGAAAATGGTTCTATAAGGTATATGTAATGTTATACAATGTGTTTTGCAGTTACGTGACTGGACAGATTATTGTGGAATTTTCTCTACGCAGCTGGTTATTAGACTTCGTGTGGAAAATGTTAACTGTCATTGATGACTAGTAGTAGTTTTGTGTACTCAATATGTAGACTGTGTAAGCTCAATCATACTGTGTTTCAAGAAATATCAAATCAATCGAAATTATTTCCCTATAATTTGGTTTAGCATTCCTTCAATGTTATCAGCACAGGAAAACTTTAAAAATTTATGACAGGTTTGAAACGAGATTTTTGCACTCTAAGCTTAAGTGTTTGGAAAGCTCCTTATATTCCAAACGCTTTTCTTATTTTTGTGGATACTCCAGTTGCAGAATTTTATAGTTCCGTTATAAAAAAGCTTTAATTTTACATAATCTTACATGCTCTCCGAAAAAATAAATAAATGACCTATGCTTTTGTTTTTTCTAAAAACACGTTCAAATCGCATTAAAGGATTACAGAAATGTGCAAAATTACAGCTTCCCTTTCAATTCCTTGCATATGTTTATCAAAATAAAAATGACTTTTACGGAAAGAAAAATAACTTTAGCGATATAGAGATTTCTAAGTTTTTAACAACTCGCAATTAATTTTCCTCTAAAGTATTAGAAGGAAAAATTTTCAGAGGATTACTTTTGTAGAATAAAGCGCATCGCCGGATTATTGCGAAACAAACTGTACAGAATAAATTTAAAATTATTCCTTTTCGCTGACGGTTAACGTGAATTAATTATGTGTGAAGATATTTGACCAGAATACTACATTGCAGAGCATTCCATGAAAAAAAAATCTTAGGCATTTTTAAATTTGAATAAAATGCTAATTTTAAATTTTACTATAACAAAGTTTTTTACTTTGATGTACAAAAATATACGTTCTAGAAACATACTATTTTCTTACATCTAAAAGGTGTAAAATTTGTTTAAGTCCCATATGTCCTTATGAATCCCATTTTGTATTGATAATGAAGCGTGTAAAATACTGTTTCTTGTGATACTAGAGCTCAAATTCTTTTCCTCCAAGAAAACCTTTTCATTATATATGGTAAAATACTGGCACTAACTAACTGTTCAATTAATATAGCATTTTTTTGAAAAAAAAAATTATATGTTTCTTAGAATCAACTTATTTTTCTATTCAGATATATCTCTAATATATTGCTCTTATGATTTCGTCTTCAGTAAGTGATAATTTTAAACATTGAGATACTAAAAGTTTTTCTTCGTTTAATCTGTATATCACTGATGGTAAAAAAGTTTTTGGCTAGCTAATCAAAACTGCAAAAAATTCATGCAAAATTAAGAGCACCATTGTCGAGGATATAATAAATTTCATTACACATTATTTTTCTACAATATTTAGATTGTAATAGTGTAGTACACACTACAACAATATTTGTAAATGGGTATTCATTTGGAGGGTATTAAAGACGTTATAATAAATGTCAACAACCTATAAAATACAAATTTGTAACTAATTTTTCATTTAAAATATATTAAGCTAATTCATTAGAGTTGAACTGTTTGTTGATGTTTGCGCTCGTGTAAGTCTATAGTGTAGCATTGTTTTTTTTCTACAGCAAAAATCGCCTGTATAAAGGTTTATGTGTAATGAAAAAAAACGTTTTCTTTTTCGTTAAATGAGATTTTTAAAATACGAATACATTATGCAATGATTAAACATGCCAATGCACTATTCTCGGCATTCAAAGCTTCTTTTTAGCCTACTTTCCCGTAAAAGTGAAAAAAAAGAAAGAAAAAGGTGAAAAAAAGCTTAATGTATCGAAAAATGTTCTTAAAAATAAGAAAAGGTCAAAAATAAGTGTAGTAATTAAATAAAGATTGGTAAATAAAAAAAACTGAAATTTGGATTTTGAGATGGGAAAAATGAGTGTCGATTGTTTTGTCGGTCCGTCTGCCCCCCCCCCACCCCCCCCCCTCACACACACAACAACAACTTTTGAGGGAGTTGTCAGATTCAAAAGTTTTCTTTTTTTTTTTTAATTAATGATGTACAATACAAAACATGTACAAACACGAAGTTCATCAAGAAGTACAAGAGCCTATTTTCACATGAAAATTTTGATCTCGATTTTTAAGGATATTTCTGAATGAATACATGAGGGAATGAATGAATGAATGATTGAATGATACGTATTAACCGTTTAATAAGAGTATATTTAAAGTAATAGAAAATTAATTCTAAACGAGAAAGAGAGAGAGGTTGCTAGATAATAAATTCGATGTTCGTGTAGACAAGAATGTAGGCTCGTAACAGTTCTACAAGGAGCTTCTTTTTAGGAATTAAAAAATAAAAATAGTGAGAAGGAAATAGTTTATTGAAAAACTTTCTTTTTAACTATAACTATAGCTTTTGTAAGTAGTAATTTTCTCTAAGTGTTCAGATGGAACACCTATTTTATTTAGAATGCGTGCAACTGCGACAGATTCTTCAAAAATAACAATACTTGAAAAATCAAGAAGTATAACTTCAATGAAACCAATAACAAGGAACTCTTACAAAACGGACAGGCGGGAACTGCAATGAAACAAAAAATTGAGCTACAAAATCAGAAAAATACTTTAGCATTTAAAAGAAGAAACAACTAGCATCAAAGTTATCTTTTTTTAAATAGAAATTCAAAGAAAGAGCAAAATAGACGTTCAAAGAAAAAAAAAACCTCATGACATGGAAATATCATACAAAATATGAAGAAGGTGTCGAATAATAGTTCAAAACATGAGCATAACAAAATCATGCGAATGAAAAAAAAATCTTTATTGAACTGAAAAAGATAAAAAACACTTATTTTCCAGTAATGAGAGAACATCCAAAATTATCTCATTTTAATTCCTAGAAGAAAAGTAAAGGCTTTTTTGGAAACAAAAGTAAAGATTTCACTAAAGAAAAAAGGGGTCCCAGAATAAACACGCCTGAAGACAATGGAAGAAAACGAGATTAAAATCCAATTTTTCTATGTGCATCCAGAAGCAAGCAAGTTTTTTTTCCTTCTTTATTTTATTTTCTTTCGCTTTCTTTTTTTTTTTTTCTCATCTTTCTGTTTCATCTCAAAGTTTTTTCACTAATAACCGAAAATAATTTTATTCGCAGTAATGGTGGTAAAATATATCACGGACTCAATGCATCAAACAATACTCGGAGTTGAACATGAAATTTCATACTGCGAAGTTTTCTTACTTCAATACGTAGAAAAAGAGTAGGCACACGTCTTATGTTCCGACTATGTCTCTGATATCTTGATACATTGATGCTTGCAATTTGATAGTCAAGTACATCAATAATGTGCGATACAAGCTGAATAAATGTTCATAAATTAATTTTAATTTATTTGTCATTAGTATTTATTTATTTTGTTTTATTAATTTTATTTTTTTCATTTCTAATAAAGGAACATTTTGCATTTAAACACACACACTCACACATAAAAAAGCAGTGTGCGAAAGCAGGCCTAATTATATACTGAGTCTAATAGACTCCAGTATAGGGTCAGTCCTGCTTTCCTATCTACTTGCAGTTCCTATTTACTGCATTTTTACAACGTGTTTAAAGTATTGCATTATATAGCTAATTATCTGTGTTCTCTTTTATACGGTTCCTGTATCCAGCGCAGAAATAGGTTTGTGACTATGTTCAAGGCATAACTATTTAAATCTGCAATGATCGACTCTAATAACCACATTTAGTTTTCTCAATATCTCCTAAGTAAATTTCATGATAGATCTTTGCTCAAAAATAAAATCTGAAGCTCGTAATGAATTTGTTAAACGCAATATTTATCCATGCCGTAACAACCATTAATCGAAATATTAAAAATATCATATTTAACTCATAATTATTAAAATATCTATTAACAAATATTCCCTAACAACAGGTAAATCATTTTTGTCTTAAATTTCCACGAATAACTTCAAGACAACGCCATTTTTTTAAATAATACCACAAGTACCTGATTGGCCTTCTGTCCTTATCATTTACGCTACTCCATTATTTCAATGAAAAGTTATCTAATAAGATGAATGTGGGTTTATTAGAAATCATTTCAGTACTTTCATGATTAGTTTAATGATTAATTCTTTCAAATTATTGTTTTCTTATCGTAATAATTATAATTATTATTATTATGCAAAACAACACTAAAGGCGAAATGAAATTTTTTTCATCGTTTTAAGGAGGTTTTGTTGTATATAATGGTCTAAAAATTGTTTTGATTTTAGTTTTAGTTATGATTTGAATTTTATGCAATATCTATGTGATTCACTCAATGTCTGAAACATATAGCAAGGTGCCTAATTGTTTAATATTCTACATCCAACGGTTTCTCTAAAATTTAGAATATGTCCAGTTGTTTCAAAATTAAAAGTGTTATTTTTATGCAATACTGTTTAGCCTTGTTTGCTGTTGTCTTCTTAAACTATCATTATTAATCACGTGTTTTAAATCATGAAATATATTTGTTTTTATCTTCCTACAAGGGACTAACTTAAGCTCTAACGCATACTATTTCTTTTCTCAGGTCAGAATTATTTGTTGCTTTTTAACTGTGATAGTGTATTTTATTGCCAAAAAAAATATTTTTTAGAATCATTATCAAATTGTTACTGTATTACTATTTTTGTAAATTTAAACGCATACGATTACACATACGACAATTTCAGTTTTGATTTTTTTTTTATTAATTATAATACGTTATCTGCTGTGTTTTTCATTCAGTGCATGCAAGAACTCGCTGTGACTGAAAGTAGTTCGTTGTTAGTGTGCCAACATCTTTAAATAAATGTCGTCAAAATAAAAAATATCCTAATTGAAGTATCATAAAATAATATAGTTAATGGTAAATCCGAAATTATTGCATTTCAGTTATACTGTTCGAAAGAATAGTTAGTATTCATCCCCGATCAAATTTTATTAGTATCATGAAATGGAAGCTTTAAAATTTCCATCTTAACCGTTCAGTCTATCGTAAAATTATTATTTTATGTATGCGATTTTTTTTCCATAAGAGTTTTATCTTTAAGATTTATTACTATGTTTAGCTACGTAATATTTAAAGTAGAAAGTTATTTGATATATATTCTTGTTATTAAGAGTCATTAATTTCAAAATTCTGTATAGCAACTTTAAGCAAAAAAACATTTTTACAAACACAATATTGGCTTTAAAATGCTTTTATTTTTTTTCATTTTCGCAATGAGAGCATCCGAACGTCTCTCAGAGAAAAGGTTCTTAACAAAAATTTTATTATTTGCAGTAATACTCGACAGAATAGTTCATTTTATTTTAATAGACAGCATAGGTATCAATACATTTGATTTATGAAGCGATTTTGTTCTATGGATTATTTTCAAACAAATGTCAATTAAAGGTTTTCATTTATAATTGACTCCAGCGCGATTCTTTAATTAGTTAGGTTGCCTTAAAAAGATAGAAATGAAAATGAGAGTTCCTGTAAATTTACGAAGAATTTAACTTGAAATTAAATATTTAAGTTTCTCGACAACAGGTTCTCAATAAAATTATTCTTTTCCGCCCTTTATACAAATATAGAGAAATATCTACTAAGTTACGTAAGACTGAACACTTGGGATCTGTGACTACCAGTTTAAAAATTCTTACCAAATGCACGATCAAACATTTAATATATGTGACTACCAGCTTAAGCATTGGAAGAATTGCAATATATGTTGTTGACGTACGGTTTATTGCTAGCTCTAAGGAGTGACGTAGCCTTCAGCCGCCAGTCCTCTCTGCGTAGGTAGCTTTGTCTCAGCGACCTGCGCAGGAGTTGACTTAGTGTGTGCTTAACAGAAATAACCTTCAACTTTGTGTACCAGAAATAGCACCAATACAGCGTCACATTATGTCTTGCTATTAGTTTACATGACATTCTCTTTTTCTTATTCTCTATAAATTCTATAAAGACTTTGTAATTTCCTGCTTTTAGTTATCTGTAATTTTACGTCAGATTCTGTATAAATGACTAGAGTAGTTAGAAGTTGAGCTTCCACAATTTCAATCTTTTGATCATGTTTTGATTTACAGCGCACACTGCTTTTACTTTTTAGAAGCTCATTTTTACTCCTAATTTAAGACTGGCTTCTAATGTAGCGTGTCTTCTCATTCGTTCAGCTTCTAAAAATGCTAGCACCATTATCCAGGAGGATGAGCTGTTGAAAAATTCCCCATGTTGAAATCTTCCATCGCTTTAAAATACTTTTCCCAGCAAGATGAATAATGTCTTTTAGAAAATTTGGTCTTCTTGTCTAATCACTTTTTCCAGTTTGATTTTATGTATATATGTCCGAAATCGAAAAATGTCGACACACACCAAATACGTAATGTCGACATTTACCATTCATCAGACCGGTGAATGTCGACTTTTTCCGATTTCGGATATTCACAGTAATATATATATAAACTGGGGCTACATTAATATTGGGACAAACTTTAAGGGGAGGTAGGGATTATGAAGACAAACATTATTCAGTGGGCAACCATGGGGAGCAAATGTCTTCTGTAGGAGCTTGGGGGAGCTAAAGTTTAAGGTCCCAAACTTCAAACGCTGATTAAAAACAGAAAAATAGGTCGATTCGTTTGCAATTTTCGCTAAAATCATTCTTTGTATCACCTTTTCCTTCAAAAAGATTTTTAAAAGCAAAACTCAAAAAATGCCGATAGAGGGCGCTTTAGACTTTAGAGTTACGAACAAGTACTTTTACCGTTACTTTCTGCATGGAGTTATTTTTTTTTTTTTAGGACGTTTAGACTTTAACTTAAATTTTAAGCACAAAATCGAAAACATTGGGATCGGGTAACTAGGAAAAATTTATTTGTGAACAGGGGGGGGGCGGGATTTTAAATGCTCATAAGAACTTAACAATGTATTCGATTTAGTTGCGGTTTGCGTGTAGATCAGTCCCTTGGTAATATTTTCTTCAAAATGACGTACAGCTTTGGTGTCCTAATTTTTTGATAGAGGGCGTTTAGTTCTGTAGCGGTGCTTCTATCACATTCAAATACCTAAACTAATCCCACCACCTTGAGACGTCTTTTGGCGCCGTGGTATGACATTTGGCGTAGTTGACGTTGTTTACAATGGCGTAAAAGAAGCAGACCGGCAATCCCTGAGTCATTTGAGCTGCGATCGACCGCAGAGAAGTATGGAGCGATTTACGAACACAGAGCTGGCAGATATGCACCTGATGTATGGATTGGCAGAAGGAAATGCACGAGCGGCTGCAAGTTTATATCGGGAAAGGTACCCCAGAGAGATGCACCGGATCGTCGGTTGTTTAGTAATTTGCATCACAATTTGTGTAAATATGGGTCGTTACTAGGGACTAGACGTAGTGAGGGCAGGCCACGAGTGACTAGAACTCCAAGGATGGAACAAAATGTATTGGATACAGTTAGAAGGAATCCGAGTGCCAGCGTACGAGCCGTCGCTACTGCCGTTGGAGAATCTCGGAATAGTGTTCATCGTGTTTTGCAACGTGAAGTTATCCTGCTCATGATTGTTTCGCACGGTGGTATCTTTATCAATGTCGCCAAGATGCACATTTCCCATCCTACGTTTTAATGACGGATGAAGCGTCCTTCACGCGAGAGGGGATGTTCATCTACCACAATGTTCAATTATGGGCTGTTGAAAATCCCCATGGCACACGACCATATGCTGCCCAACATCGCTTTTTAGTGAATGTTTGGGCTGGTTTGGTTGGTGACGTATTAGCTGGGCCTTACTTGTTGCCATCGCCCCTAATATCTGCAAATTATCTGATATTTTTGCAACAGGTTTTAGCAACTTTACTTGACACTGTGCCACGACATATCAGACGCGATATGTAGTTTCAGCATGATGGGGCACCTCCCCATTATGGCAGACGTGATCGAGAACATTTGAAACACGTGTTTCGATACGGATGGATTTGTCGTGGTGGGACGGTTCCCTGGCCACCACGATCTCCTGATTTTAACAGCATCGATTTCTTTTTTTTTGGGTGCGCTGAAAAGTAGTGTGTATGCAACACCTGTTAATTCAGAACTGGATTTGGTAGCAAGAGTCGTCTGTGCTGCTGCGGATATCCAGCAAAATGCAGGTATCTTTCAAAGAGTTCGCCAATCGATGGTCCGACGGTGTAACGCATGTATCGCTAGCAATGGTGGTAACATTGAACATCTTTTGTGAAATTTTCAAACATCATGTACTATTTTTGTAATTGCATATCTAATATCTTTGATCAATAAATATTTCTGTTGATCTCATTCTTGCGTCCCTTCATTTTTTGTACGTTACATTGCTATGTGATTCCGAGTTGTCTTTGCATCCCTAACACTTCCTGCAAGTATGTTGGTCTGGATGTAAAACACCCAGGAGTAATGTCATTTGAAATTTCGGAGAAGTGTCGGAAGCACATTCTATCAAAAAATGAGGACACCAAAACTGTACGTCATTTTGAAGAAAATAATTACCAGGGGACTGATATACATGCAAAACGCGACAAAATCGAATAGATTGTATAATTCTTATGAGCATTTAAAATCCCTCCCCTCCTGTCCACAGTTCAAAATTTCCTAGTTACCCGATCCCAATGTTTTCGATTTTGGGCTTAAAATGTAAGTCAATGTCTAAACTTTAGAATAGTTTTAACTCCATGCAAAAAATAACGGTTAAAAGTAGTTGTTCGTAACTCTAAAGTCTAAAGAGTCCTCTATCGATATTCTTTGAATTTTGCTTTTAAAAATCCTTTTAAAGGAAAAGTTGATATAAAGAATGATTTTAGCAAAAACCGCAAACGAATCGACCTATTTTTCTGCTTTTAATCATCGTTTGAAGTTTGGGACCTTAAACTTTAGCGCCCCCTAGTTCCTACAGAAGACGTTTGCTCTCCATCGTTGCCCACTGAATAATGTTTGTCTTCATGTCCCCTACCCCCCTTAAAGTTTGTCCCAATATTAATGGGACACCCTGTATATATATATACTTTTTCATAAATTCGCAAACATACATGATGCTGTCAATGATCTGGATACCGCGACGTCAAAATTTTCAGCTCCATTAGCTTTCATCGGTGAAGCCATTATCACATTGCTGAAGTGATGTCATAGTTTAAACTTTTCATAATCAATACCTATTAAGCAACGAATTCATATTCGTTCTGTTATTCTCATATTTTTCATGTTGTACATGCCAAAACAGTTTTTGCTATTATTTTTTTCTTGTTGATGATGCGGTCAATGATATGGATACCGTGACGTTAAAATTTTCAGCTCCATTAGCTTTCATCGGTGAAGCCATTATCACATTGCTGAAGTGATGTCATAGCTTAAACTTTTCATAATCAATAACTATTAAACAACGAATTCATATTCGTTCTGTTATTCTCGTATTTTTCATGCTGTACATGCCAAAACAGTTTTTGATATTAATGTTTTCTTGTTTTCTTAGCTGAGCAGCGTCAAGCATGCTTCATATTTTGTTATGCTAAATAGTTTAATGTCATGTGTAACAACCAATTACAAACAGTTAATTGTTTGAAAATTTTTAATAAATTATTTTACTTTTTTTTTATTTCAAAAGAAAAATAATTATATTTTTGATTCAATGCTCTTTACCATTGAGTTTAAATGGCTTTTGAAGCATAATACACTCCCAATGTTTGTGAAAAATTTTTACTCGTGTGAATTAAAAAACAATATTGCCCACCGGCTACACTCATAGTAGTTTCCCGTTTTCAGGGTTTTAATATTTAATGTTATATTGTTGTTTAAAATTTATTGAAAGGAAAGTTTCCCGTACTTCTGATTCTTAAATAGTACAAAATAATTTTAAAACAAGTAAAGATCAAGATGGGTTTCAAAGATGAACGACATTGCCTAATTAAATGGTCAAGCAAACTCGCTTAGAAACGCTAAATCATTAAACGTCACATAAATTTGATTAGCGTAGTTATTTTGAAGGCAACACACCTCTTTTTTTCTGCAGTAAAAGTACCTTTTTATTTAAGCTTTCGAAACATAGTATTAAACATGGTTTTAAACGATTAAATTAAAATGTCTCGAAACATTGTATACTTTGACTAGTAATAAAATGGCAAATTTCCTGGAGCGATTAGGATAAATTAGGAATACCTTCTAGTTTGTAAATATTGAACAACTTTTTGTGAAGCACAAATATCTTCTTTTTTTAATTCTTTTTAATTTTGTTATCATATTAATAAAGTGCTCGAAAATATTCATAAAATTATAGTAAGCGGGAATATTGCTTTTGGAGTACACAAACCCTTTTCGAAAAGAGTGTAATAATTTAATTAACTCAGGGATCCTTATTATTAAAAAAATCATACTTTATTTCTTAGTTAACAAAATAGTTTTATGAATTTAAATTACGGTTGTGTAATTAGTGAAATACATACTTAATAAAATATGGAATCGAATATCTGAAAGAACATATGAAGAAGTAATATTCGTCAGAATCGTATTTTTTACTATTGTGATAACATTCAGTTTAGTATCTGTATTCCTTTAATCCAGGTGAAATAAAGATTTCAAAACAAAATTCACTTTTAAGTCCCAAAAATAAAAGAAAAATATATTAGTATTGTAAAAAGCAGTGTCGAAATGTCTCCGTTTTCATTAGGCGTCATGCATTAGTAAATTTAAACTATTGCGATAGTTTGTGAGAAGAAATGTGATTGTCAACTATAAAATTTCAATTTATATACATGAAAAAAGTAAAATAATCAAAAAAGCTGCAAATGTAGTTTATCAAAAATGTTAGTGTAAAAATTAACTAAATAAATGGATTATTTTAATTTGGAAAAATATTGTCGGATATCTCAAGACCTCTGTTCCTAAGTACGCTCGGTTCTGTATCCAGTTTCATACAATTTCAGTTAACGAATGTATTATATTATGATGCTTATACTTATCGACTTGTATTACACATGAAGTAGCATGCATGCACAAAGGAATTTATTAAAGGTTCGGGGAAAGTTATGCTTAGAGTTCTCATTCAAAAATTATTACGGCGAATAAATGTGTGATATTCACAAACTTCCTTACTTTGTTGAAATAAAGAAAACACAATCTTGGATTAGTTCAGTCAAAATTTTTCAAGCTTTAGAAATCAGTTGAAACTTAGAAAAGACTTTGACATTCATTTTGGATTAGGTTTAATTAGGAATTTCCACTGATTTAAACTTGAAAAAAATACTTTTGATACAAATGCTAGCTTAATAATTTATTAAGTATTTTACTCTTCTTGAAGCCCTGCCAACTCGAACTCATTTAAATAATTTTTACGTCTAGCAAGATATGTTTAAATACTACAGGCAGCATTTTCTTTCCCTAACAAAAATTTGAAAATAAAATAAATTTCCAACGAGGAGTCGCTATACTTAGTTCACATCTGCTTAAATTCAGTAATATATCTATCTATCTATCTTGTTCGAAACTAAAACTTTTCCTATCATCCCGTCGAACGAGTCTTTTACCTTCCCCAGCCACTCAGTGATTTAACTCCATCAGAAAAATCCTCGACTACAGTCATTGTCTTGTGAAAAGTACTACCCTGTTATACTAAAAAGTTTCCAATAAGCATGCTCTTTTTGTTGATTATCCACGTGACATTTTGTTGATTACGGTTGAATTCTGTTCTTTTGCACGTTTCTTCTTTTATTATTTAAAATGCCTTTCAAAATTAAAACACAATTCAAGAAATCGCTTATAAATATCCATAAAAACTGTCTTTAGTTATATGATTCAATAATTGTAGAATAAAAATTTATGATAAAATTACAATCTTAAGTTGCTACTCAGCTAAATCTAAAGCATCAAGTTTGACTTTTTTCATAAGCTGTCTTTAATTTACACTCTAATGGATTTAAGACGGATTTTCTAAGTCAATGATTAATGACGAAGGTAAATAAATCAGACAATTTATCACTTTCATTCAATTGAAAATCGCTCAAAAAAGTTAATCGTGTGTCATTAATTATTTTCGCGGGTTTGATTTCATTAGCACTCACTAATGATCAGCTTCAGTAACTTGAACAGAAAGTTCGTACAATACATTTAAACCATTGAAGAAAAAGAAACGTTAATCGTTTGTTTTTTATATTTATATAAACAATTTGTCGCGAGTCTGTGATTATTTTTCTCATTTAAAAGTTTAAAGAAGATTTGTGTTTTATCAGGGAAGATATTCCTTGCTTTAAGAACAAATGCGCTTGAATGAATGCGGAAAAATCATGCTCTTATAGATTTTTTACTAGCAATATTGCTGTAGGAAGTAGCAATGGGTTGTTTGAGTTTTAAACGACGTTCTCAGCAGCATTTTTCCTTTCATACTTTATCAAAGTAAAAGTATGAAAATTGTTAAAAGAATGTCGTACATTGGTTTAAAACAATATATGGTGTAAATGTTTTAATTGCACCAAAGAGTAAATACTTGGAAGTTTAAGTTCCTGGTGATTTCAAGATAAATTAATGCACATATGCGAAACTGCTATACAGTAAAAAATTCTAGTTCAAACCTTTCACCAAAAAAAAAATGACACAATGGTGAAACTTAGCTGCAATCAACATTTGGTACTCAAGTGTTTAACCGTTATAATGGTTCCTAGTTTCACATTCATGGTGAGACTAGGTGAAACTGCACCCTTATAATGGTTGAACATAGTGCCAAATGTTGGTTGCAGGTAATATTCACCCCTTTTTCCATTTTTTGTTTCTGAAAGGTTGAACTAGATTTTTTACAGTGTACCTATGGTACAATCAGTTGCTCCAACATTGAGAGTGCGATACTCTTTAAGGAAAACTAACTTATTTTACTAAGGATAACTAACTTATTTAACTTAACTAACTGCGCTCAGACCTGTAGCTGCCCAGTGGCGTAGGCGGTAGAGCACATTGAATTGGCTCCTTGGGTGACAGAAAAACTGTAAAGAATTTTGCGGTATGTTACACTCCCTCCCTACAGAAAAAAAATCATGCGAATTCTTAGCTACAAAATATAGATACAAGACGAATGATCAACGTAAAAAAGAACGTGAGTGAAACAACGTAAAAGTGGTTCACTCACAGCTTTCTAGTTGTGTAATGAGCGCTTCTTTTCTGCACTGATGAAGGGGCTTCATTGTAGCTTCGAAATAGCTATTTGCGATATATTTTATTCTGAAGTTCTGCTTTTTTACGTTGTTTTATCTTTGTACTTACAAAAATATAGGGTTTAATTATATTTTATGCTTACATGTGCATACGTAGGTCGACATTTTGTTTCTGCATTTCTACGTTTTTTTTCTCAAATATCAAGCTTAGTCGGCTGTGAGGTATTTACGCCATTTAATATCATGTATCTATTTTTAGCCTACTTTCCCGTAAAAAGTTTAAAAATAAACAAAGAAGGCTTAATGTATCGTGAAAACATCGTTAAAAATCAAGAAAAGTCAAAACTAAGTTAAGTAATTAAATAAAGAATGAAAAATAAAAAATTTGAAAGTAGGGTTTTGAGATGGGGAAAAAGTGTGTCGGTCTGTCTGTCTGTCGGTCTATTTTCCCCACACCCTAATAACTTTTGAATGCAATTCGAAAGATATTTTTTGTATTCGAAAGATCTCGGTGAGGACATCTTATTTCCCTTTTTTACTTTTTGATTTTAACAATTTTTCTATCAGTTTTGAACGGGTTTTTTATTGGTTAAAAAAATCTCGCATTAACGCCTAAGGGCAAATTATGTACACCCTGGGTGCAAGATCCAAGTTCCTATGAACAAACTTACCGGAAAAAGCTCTCAGCGTGAAATATTTCTTGATTTGAACAATTTCTGTTCATTTTTAAACAGTTCAAAAGAGTTAACATAGCGCCTACAGGGAAATTTCAATCCTATATAAATCCTGATCTAACGGGGCGATTTGCTTGGAACAAACTTTATCGGAAAGCTCTTATGACGTAGAACATGTACAAATAGAACTAACGAGCCGATTTTCCTATGATTTTTTTTGTTTGGGATTTTTAAGAGTATTTTTCAATGAATGAATGATTAAATGAAAAAGTTAAAGAATGAATAAACAAATGAGTGAATATATGAGCGAATGAATGAAAAATTAAGGAAATGAGTGAATAAATACATGAATGAGTGAATAAATGAATGACTGAATAAATGAATCAATGAATGAGTGAATGAGTGAATGAATATTTATTAACCGTTGAAAAAGGTATATTTGAAGAGAGAGAGATAGCGAGGAATATAAATTTGAAGTTGGTGTATACGGGAAAGTAGGCTCGTATAGCTCTAGACGGAACTTCTTGTTTTAATATGGTATTGTGTTTTGCACAATTTAGTGTTAAAAATTTTCATAAGAAAATAGTAATATAACCATTTATTTGATTGTTATTTTACCATATTTAATTGCAACATTTGAATAACCAGTAAAAGGATGGTAATCAAACCGCTGATTGTGAAAAAAATCGTTTATTCTCTGTTTCTCTTAAAGAACGTTTAAGTAACCTTAATTTACAAGGGCCAGTAGGACTTGTAGTCAATAAAAATCGGGCGTCCATCTTGGTTGTGGAACCTTACCGTCGTACGTTGTTGTTAAAATATAAATAGAGATTTATCAGTTCAAATATGCATGTGTATATGAAAAAGAAGAAAAAAAAGTGGCTTAAGCAGTGGTTACTAAAAAGAAACACATACACACGTAAATCAAAAATTGGAGACATCGGATTCCCGAACTGTTTGCGAATGAGCGAACCCATAATTTGAGCTGATGAAGCTTGTTTGCATTTTAATTTTTGCAGCAAATAAAATGATTTTCGTCAATATACAGTAAATTTAGACCAAAAATGACTTTAGATATAATCAAAAACTGATATCTCAATTTTAAAGCAGTTTGCCTGTTGGAAAAGAAGATTTATTGATAAATAAACGGGCCGATTAGAGTGGTGTAGATTGACGAATGGTTAGAGCGTAAGGTTGGTACCCCATACACCCTGGGTTCTATTCCCGCACGCTTCGTTTACGGTTTCTACGCCTCGAAATGATTCAAAACTCGTAAAAACTTACTTTTACAGTTTTGAAACCATTTATAAATTGTTTTGTAACCGTAAACTTTTGTATTTACGACTTTTTAACCAAGCTGATTGGAAATGGTTTAAGTCCCGTATAGATAGATAAATGCTCCGAACCGTAAATTAACGGTGAATTAGATGGACAAACTGCTGTCTGCTATTTAACCGTAATTTCGTGTTGAAATTTAAAACAGTGTATGGTCTATTTCTGTGCATGTTCAAGTAGAAAATGCTTTTATGGATCATCAACTAGTCATCATTAAATGAAATTTCCAGTTGAAAATAAACTATCACTTAGATTAACAAAGGAATTATCGTTATTAATTATTCACGTAATCTCCTTAAGAACAACATAAAAAGCACAATTTAAAATACAGCTTATTTCTTAATAACATTAGTTTTTAAACATTATTCTTTTCAAAAATTAAGTGCTCTTGAAGTTTACTTAAGCTACTCTTTTGCTATATTTGACAGTTATCTCTTCTTCGAAACAGGAAAATGCTTTTTGTTTAGACGCACTTGCACTGTACATACAAACTTAACGAATTAGAATTATTTTTATTATTATAATAAAATACAGGAATGGGTAAATCTATAACGAGTATCGCTTTTCTCTCCACATTATAAATAATTTATGGAATTGCCTCATTTAACTCTTTGTAGGAAAGAAAACGTTAATCAAAAATTCTTTAGCAAAAATCAGTGTTTTTTTCCTTCATTAACGAGATTTCTTCCAGCACATGAAATGTTTCTTATTGTTATGCTTCTAATTTGTGCATAATTTTCAAGTATTAAAACCTTTTTTTGTAAAAAAGACGAAACTTGAATTAATATTTCGGATTCTGACATAGAATACAAAAGAAGCGGCCATACAAACATTTTTTTCAAAATGGATCTTTTATTAAGAATTTTATATACATTTCGGTTACTCTATCTCAAATCAGCCAATGGTCCGAACCTTAACTGGATAATTTTTGAGTCCATCAGATCAAAGAAAACTCAACACATTAGACTTAGAGATATTAGTTCTTGAAAAATAAATCCTATAATATAATGGGTATAAATAACGTTAAACATATTTCGTACATGTCCTAACATATTTTTGAATAAAATATTTTAATAATATAATAATATATTAACAATAGAGACATAGCTTTCACAATGTCGATAGAAATATATTCCTAAACAAAATCTTCAATGGCTTAAAAAAGTGTTTTAGGAATAACTCAACATTAAATAGATAACCACACGTTAATTGAAATAAAATTTCACGTTAAATTAAAGCACAAATGAGCATTAAAACGCAGACATATGTTTCGCCTAGATGCAAAACATCCAAATTGGATGTTTTGCATCTAGAAGCTCCCTGTCGCATTGAAAAAGGGATTCCAAGCGATCCCGAAACATATGTCTGCGTTTTAATGCTCATTTGTGCTTTAATTTAACGTGAAATTTTATTTCTATTACTTTACACAAAGTTTAATCATTACCACACGTTAATTCTTCATTTTTTCATTCTACGAATGCCTTTTGAAAATCTTAGATTTAGATTAATTAATCACTAATTGGATTTCTCTAAGCGATTTCTCCTCAATTATCTTTCATTAATGAATTCGTATTTAATTTTTCGCGATTAATGGCCCTTGGAAGTTAATCATAAGATCAAAGGATTAGGAATACCATAGTAGTGAGTTGTAATGGGCTTTAGGTCATTTTTAAACAACGGAGGAAAAAACGAATTGTGAATATGTTTTTAGTTATAAAAGGATTTGATTATGTTCAATAATCGTAGATCCATTTAGTATATGTGCAAAGTTGCACATAAAAATTTATCAGAACAGAAAAACAGTAGTTCTAAGTGATCAAGTAAACTAATTAACATAAATAATATTATTAGTTGAACAAATGAAGTTACAAAGGACGAGGAGCTTTATTTATTTTTATCACTTAGTGCGTTAATTAATAACTTTAACATTTTAGTATATAAAATGTTAAAGCTATTAACTAATGCACTAAAGCTATTGATATTTAAAAAAAAAACAACATTTTACAATTTGTGAGAAAATCGAGATATACCGAAAAGGGATGCATGTGTTTCGGGGCTACAAGGGTCTCTTGACCGTAATGTCTCGCAGACATTAACATGTTTACCATAATGTTATGTCAAAAAATAAAAGAAAAATGAGTACCAAACCACCCAAATGTACCAAGAGTAATGTGAACATTTTACACGATTTCTACTTACACAGTGAAACCTGTGTAAGTTGACCACTAGCGGTGCAGCACTTTAGTGGTCAACTTATAGAGGGTAAGGTAGAGGAGGAAGGGCTAATTCCGTTTCTGACAGAAGTGCTCAACCTAGACAGCTGATCAACTTACAAATGTGGTCAACTTTACAGGTTTTACTGTATACACACAACCTGCTGAAAGATTATTGCTAAGAAAATGTTGCTAATCTTTTAATCAAGTGACTTTGAGTATGACACGAACTGTTTTGCGACATTAGTTTTCTCGTCAGCAAATGTAATGATTTTTTTAAATATTGTTTTGCGCTTGCGTACTAATTGAACCTTACTACTGTCTCTTGCACTTCATAGGCGTAATCTAATTATTCGGCATTCACATCACGGTTGACCACAGATTTTTTGCCTTCATTGTCGGGTGTTTAGACATACCCAGATTATATTTTTTCAAAGTTGTTAAGTTATGTTTAACGTTCTCATGTTCAAATCTGGGAGCGACATCTAGATTCTGGCCATACCAGGCAGTTATGACGTAGGTACGTATGTACCAACTTCTTATAAAATTATAAAATATTTTTCTGCATCGTGAACTTTCCAGAACATTCGTTTGGTAGATCTCTCATTGGGGACTGCTAAACTAACTAGGACCAGCCTAGCTGGGCCCTGAGCCTGTTGCTGGTCGTCACTTTTGTATTTGTATTTATCTTTTAATGACAGAATCTTGAATTCGTACATATGTTTGACTAAAATCCTAAAAATAACACTTGAGCTTTTGAATAATTATCCAGTTGCATAGTACGACTTAAATTAGGAAATATATCTTTATGTTTAAATAGCAAAAAATATATTTGTCTAAAACTGGTATATTGAATTTAGTTTTTGGATGAGTTTTGAGCTTTTTACTAATCTACGACGACTCACAAAACAAAAAAAAAAAATGCCGACCCCAAAAATGCGTATAAATTATGTGGCCGTAATTTAACGAAAATGTATTATTATTAGAATATCTCTACCCAGAATAATTGCGTATGTTTATGGCATACTATCTTCTTTTCGTTTTATTTTTCTGTGTTTTGTAGAAAGTGATACAATACGTTGTTTGGGAAAAGTTTTATTTTCTTCGTCTAAATGTTTGTGAACAATTAAAATAAAGTTTTACTGAATTATTTTTTTATTGATTCAGTAGTATCATGCAGTATTGCTTTCATTACTTTTTTTACGTATGATTTATGTTATTTTCATTTCATAAATGGATGTTTTCAGTAGAAAGCTCTACTTTTGTTTCTTAAAATAACTTAAGAAAGGATTCCTATACAACTACCAATTAAACACACGTTTTCAAGCACTGAATTAGAAAAGTAAACAACTCAATGTAGAAAAGATATCCCCGAACCCCTATTTTTCATGCAAAATATATAGCAATATTAACAAAAAAGTTCTATCTTTCTCTTTTTCTCCCTCGGATTGAGTAAACACGTCAACACGTCTAATATTAACAGTTAACGGTTATAGTATGTAAAATAACAATAATAATATATATATACGTATATATATGTATATAAACTTAGTTAACCAAAATTCAGTTATAAGGATTTCATTTTACGATATGACATAGAAGCCATACAATGAATGAAAGCATTATATTTTGGAGTCTCGAATTTGCTATGGTTTCATGTTTCTGAGAATTTATTATATTGACTAATTCATATTTCATCGCGTGCATTCTTCTGGCTTCAGTTAAGAGAAATTGTTAAAGCAAACTTCCTAGTAATATCTGTGGAGTCCTTTTCGTTAATTGTAAAAAAATATATATATTTTGTTATTGCTTAAAATGTTCAACGTCAAATAGAGGGAGAAAAGTGAAATTATAAAAAAAATATTATAAAAAATATTTAAACTATTTTTTTTAGAGCTGATGAAAATTTAAATTCAACTATACCTATTTCCTTTTTTTATTTAGTTATTTATTTATTTTTGCATTACCACTTTCTCTTTCTTTATTGACAAGGAAAGTAATTTAGCCAAGTATTTTCCAAAAAGTCTTATGCAGTGTACTTAAAGCATAGCTAATTGAAAAGCATTCTCAAACGACCGAGTTATTTTGACCAGCACGTTTAAAAACTTTGCATTTGCTAAAACACTCAGTTTATTAGGGTTGGATTTGGGAAGTCATATAAATAAATAAACAGCATGAATTTGAAACTTCCTAAAATTATTTATTTTTTTTTCTTATTTCAGAGCTAATATATTTTTATTCAAAATAATTTCGATCAAAATAATTCCTTAAAAAATTGAACATTTTTCTAGAACATGAGGTGCAAACAATATAACGCATGTTTGATTCAAATAATAAAAATAAACAAGCAGCAAATCATTTTGATGCATTCAAGGACATTCCGAAGCATTACATAGCGTTATACCATCCAATAGAAAAAAAACAATGAATAAATTTTTCAACCACATGACTTAGCATGAAATAACCCATCTGCTTTTCACATCTTTAAGAGCTTGTCTGATAGTGATGCAAATTAAACTTTTTTCTCCTTATTCCTTTTCCCCATCTTTTTCTTAGTATTATGTATAACGCGGTCGTTTTTTGTGCTACAGTATTGTTTTAACGCAATTAATGGGTCTAAACGCTACCGTTTTAACGCAATTAATTAAATGGGAGTGATAAATTAGAAATACCAAAGAGCGGGGGTAGATTTTTAGTTGCTTCTTCTCTAATTTCCGTAATTATAGACACAAGCGTAAACACACATGTTTATTCTTTTCATTTCTGCTGGATACATAAGTACCTCTTTCTTTAACTTCACATTAGCCGCTCTTCAGGCAGTTAGGGGCTATTCTATCGATGAGGCTAAATCATTTCATATATATATATATATATACATATATATATATATATATATATGCAAATACAAACACACAGTGTTGTAGGGCTTACTTTTTTCTTACCAGAAGGCAAGACTGTCGACTGGTTGGTATCATTAAACTGTCATTGTCGTTATGCTTAATTCATTGATTTATATGGGAAGTAACTAGAAAGAAATGAATCCTACATAATACGAATGTGCAAAATAGCCCTTTATTAACATTACTTTTGAAATACATTATAAAACTAATGCTTAAATATCTAGTAAAAATGTAACATTTACTAATAAACAATATAAAAAAACGCAAATATCTGCTACAGTAAGGCTGTGATCATGCTGTTATTAAATGACTACAACGTAATGGTATTTATCATTTAAAAAAGCAAATCCCAGAAGACGCTTTAAATACATTCAGCGTATTAAGCTCAAATCCTATTAAGAAACGCAAAATTTACTGAAAATGAAAAAAAAAAAAAAGAACTTTTGCTTTTGTCGGAGTCTTTCTATGCTAGCGTTTCCGTCATGATCAGCACTGGCTTTTGTAATTTAACATAATATTATTTAGTATATGGTGTGAAGATATTTAAATAAACTATTCCATTTAGTCAGGTTGGCTGCTTTGGAGGGAAAATAAGAGTTATAAGAGTTCTGAAATCAATTAAGCGTTACTCAAAACAACATTCCGGAACGCCTAGTAGAAATGTACCGGAACACCATTTCGGGCGCGTTCAGGTCCCACAACACCTCTGTATATGTATATATATATATATATATCACCGGGGTCTGTGTGTGCAAAAATATTTAGCGTTTCATTGGATTCCAGGGATCACGAAGTTATGGGGTAAATGTGGTTTTTCATGATTTGCTATTTGCATTAGAGATCCAACACCCTAATCTGTGTGTAAAAATGTTTAATCACTCTTTTTTTAAAACCGCTTTGAGGGAGTTTTTTTAAGCTTCAGTCATCTTTTTCACTTTCGGACAATACGACGCATCGGGAAATATTTTTTGAAAAATTTCTTGCTTTCCAATAAAAACGCAAGAAAAAAAAGGGGAAAAACACAAGGAATGAAACCTTTAAGCGGGCTTATTTCCGGGCAAAATCTCATTAAGCTACTAAATCCACAAATTTCAATTTGGGTTAGGGAAAATGGGCTCAACGGTCTCTAAATATTATCATCCGCAGCAAACGATTATAGTCATAAATACGAAAACTATTTTTTCTTCATTCAAACAACCATGAACGTGATTCCGTAATCACCCCATATTACATCATTCGATAAATAAAATATTTGATAGAACATGGAATCACATTCATGGTTGTCAAAAGTTTAAGACAAAATTACTAAAACTAATTAGCATCATTATAATCAATTGCACAAAATTTTGTATGTTTTGCTGTATATAATGCAGAGTAATTATGTAGTTAATGCATAGTTTGATTTGCTAATGCCTTATAGATTATGCATACATTTTCGAGAATATAACCTATTTATTGTTATAAAAACCATGTTTTCAAAGAATCGTAGAATTTAAAAAAATGTAGTGCGCGTTAAAACCCATTTCTTCATGAATGTATTCGCAAAATAAAGTTATTATATATGTTGTAGTTGTTATACATCAATATTTAGGTTTATTATACAATTGAATGTAAAATAAAAATCAAAATCAAAATGATATGTTAATGGAAATTAAATAGAGTTAAACACATAAATACACTTTACTACAATCTATTACTTATATGTCATAAGCACTATCTTTTGAAAGAATTATACCACAACGGTAATTGATCAGCACTTACCAGAGTGTAGAGAGCACAAGCATATGCTCCACTCTTCACAGTTTTCCAGCAACAAAAAGTATTTAACTCTGGCATTCCTTTGGGAAGTGTGTGTACTCTCTCTCTATGCGGGTAACTTCAATCTCCTGTCTCTGACAGTCCTTTTACTCTTGAGCATCTGTCCTCTGATTGGCTGAACCACCCCCTCCACCAACTCCCGCGCAATCTCAAAAGCATTCGCAGGATGAAAAGATTTTTCGTGCTTTAGTTTGTGTGCTCCTAGATTTTGTTTTTTTTCTTGCTTTTGCAAATACGAGTGAAAACAGCAGTTTGACAGAAATTTTGCTATAGGTTTTTTATATACTATATATATATATATATATATATATATATATATATATCACTACTGAACTATTTCATTCAAAAACGAATTTGGCTTTATTTTAAATTAAATGGCGTACATACAGGTACGTTTATTTATTTGGCATTTTACGTTTCTTTCTTTCTCTTAAAATATATTGCCTGTTTCGTCAGGTGTCTCTGGGATAAGATTCAAAAATAAGAATGTTTAATATATTTTAATATTATGGGAGCCAGATGCATCGTAGGCCGAGCGTTTTAAAGCACCAGAATGACAAGAGACTGGACTTAATCTATAAATCCTCCGACTAAAGGTCGCATACTCTCATCTTTTATGCCGTATGCCAGAAACAGTGATTTAGTGAATGCAAAGATGGCGCCACAACTGCGGTATAATATTTACTGAGTATTGGGTATTTTACTGCCGTCACTTTACAGAGTGTGCTTCGTATTTTTTAAAAGTATGTTTCTATCTAGTTTCTAGTTTTTAATTATCTGTAATTTAACAACATCAGACTCCGATAAATGATTTCCATTAGATTCTTATACAGCGTCAGGCAAAATTTTTTTACAGCTTACTGAACAAGAATTTTTAAATTACCTTTTATAGCTGAACAAATCAGATATTTTCAATTCAATAAATTCGAAGTTTGAAAACATAAATTTGTTCTCAGAAACGTGTTTATACAAATGAAATGGTTGCGATGATAAAAACACAAAAAGGTTATAAACCACAGCTACAAAAAAGTAAAATAAATAAAAAGAAGATGAAACATTAGAATTGTTGTTGTACTAAACGCTACCTTAAGCTTCTACTTTCACATATATATACTCGTCAACTGATTATGCTGCACATAGTTTTCGCTTGGCATTTATAAGCCGACTGCAAAGTACTAATTTGTGTATAAAGAAAATTTACCAGTAAAAAAAGGCGAAAAGGTTATGATTGAGTTTACTTGGAAAGTCTATAATGTTATCACGGCTTAGTGATTACATGTTACCATATTAGTCGGTTACACTGGGGTTATGGAATTTTCTTGACAAGTTGCTGCAGATGCGATGCGGATGGATTAAGAATAAAAATAAGAGAAAATCCTGAACATTGCTTTGAATTGTGTGTTTATGTACAGGTTTCATAAGCACAAGTGGGTTTCTTCCTGTTGCGGATTCCTTCAATTTGGTATATTTTACTTATTTTAGAGACAAATACTTCCAGGACTAATGGATGAGAAAAGTACGAAGGAATGAAAGTAACACAGATTGGGTTAACGGATTTAAATTTTGGTGCCGGTGTAACTTCATCATATTGAGAAATCAGTTTCCATCTGATCCTTTGGATTCATTTATTGATTATGCAGAACATTCTTACGCCATTTGACAATCAGTCGGTATTAGACACAATAGACGTGAAAAAATGAAATATAAAAGTAAATTGATGTAAATTGGGCTTGTGTTGTTTCTGCGATGTGCGGACTAAGGGTGCTTTCACACCAAAGACGACAAACACAATAGTTATGTCTTTTCTCTTCTGCGCAAGCGCAGAACATATTTTTGCCTTCAAGAATATGCTCTGCGAAAAGAGAAGTTTTTGTTTTGTTGCCTCTTGCGTGAAAACACTCTTAGAATGATTACGAATCAGTTTCCGGCTGCTTTGAATACGAACGGTAAATCACCTCAACGTGCTCTTCTGTTATCTATCAGTCGTGTGACATCAGACTTGATAGATATGCAATTTGTACGTGAATAATTGCAGTAAAGGGAGTAATTTGATTTGATTTTTTTTTTGGTATCGAAGTAACGTGAACTAAACTCAGTTTCCTGTTGTTTTGAAATAACTTAGCGTCATAACTTTCAGAAGAACGCTACTCTGTTTTGTTGCTTAGTTGGGAATAAAAAATGAGTTAAAAAAGTTTATTGAAGAAAAGAAAAAAAAGGTATTTCTGGTATCTCTGAACTTTTTGGAAGGAAGGTCTTCATCGTTTTTTCATTATAGCCGCTTATTTTTACGCCACAATTTGTACAAAAAATGTGACCTTTAAAGTTTCTTGTTTGTTTATCGCTGAAGTTTTACTGGGACAGTCACAGTGTGTAGGTGCAATATATTGTCTTAATAACTCTAAATTTAAATTGACTCACCAAAAAATTTGCAAATGAAAATATTTTGCATACAGCTATAGTACAATTATTTTGATTTGCAAAACGAAAGAATGAAAATATATATATATGGGCCATTTCACAGTATTTGAATGTGGCGGACTCTATATTTCACAAAGTTTGAACCTGAATATCTCTTACATTAAGATAGGAAAATGCATTCTTTTTTGCCAGTTTGGAAGTCCTACCAACAAATTATTTGAAACTAAAATTAAGTGATAATCAAACTGTAAATTAAGTAGTTATAACAAAAAAAGGGTCATGTTGCGGACGTTTGGACAAAAAAAATGTGAAATGGCCCATATACCAATATTAATGTAAAAAAGATTGCGAAGTTTCTTTTTAGATCTTTCTATGATTCTTAAGAAAACAAAGTTAAAAAATTACTATTCTGAGTTAGAATTAATGCATTTTTAATACAATGTTGTTGAAAAAACTTAAAAGCATATTTCTTAAAAACGTTTTAGTTCCTGCGTTCTAGATACATTATAATACAATGAGAATAATACAGTTCAGTATGAGCTGGTATTTAAAGTGCTTACTGAATAAAAGAACTTTTGTATAAAAGAAAATATATTCAAGACTCATTTACTAATGCGCGATATTGGACAGTAGACTCATAAAAATGTTTTAGAAATTCCAAATTTTACAAGACTTTTATGAGATTCTTTTCCATTGGAATTACTCACAGAAAAAAAGAAAAATCTCAAAACATTTTCATGTTCTGGAATTAGGAAATGCAAGACTTAACTCTTCAAAAGGATGAAAATGTATTATGAATATTTCGAAATTCGAAAAATCCCGACATTTTAATCTTCTTCTCAAAAATTCTCAGACAAAAAAAAAAAAAAAAAACGACAATTCATTTTATATGTGTCAGTCTGATTTATTGTGTAAGTTTATGCAAAGTAAGAGATACTTACGAAATAATAAGATATGAAATTTTACAATATAATAAATTTGTTTAAATTTCTTTTTGGTTTAACTCCGACAAAAATATTGTAATTATTGCAAGGATACATAGCTTCTGTTACAAAATTTAAAATAATATCTTCAACACAAAACTGCAAATTCCATGCAATATCTAAAAGTTGGTTATTTTTGCCTCACAAAATGAATAAATAAACTACGCATTGAAATAGTTTAAGCAATTTATATATTGTTCAAGAGTAGCGCATGTGCTAAATTAAGTGTTTTATAAGAGGTCTGAACATTCAATGCTCATATGGCACAGTAAACTGGCAAGTATTCTTAACTTTTTTATGAATTTGCACCGATACACTGATAAAATATTTTGACATGATTTATGTCTAGTAAGTATACATTCATATCAATGAAGTAATAACATAGTTTTCATCCAGATTATTCTTAATTTATTATTCATTGACAGCCGTTTAAACAGTAAAGCATTTCGTTTACAAATAAATATGATTCTTTTATTATTATTAATTTGTTATTCATTCACACCGATGAAACAATAAGATCATTCTTATTGACAAAAAATTAAGTGCATAAGGAATTCTTAACTTAGGATTTGCACATAGTTCGAAGAAATAAATTTTGTTCGGAAAATCGGTGCATGTAAGAATTTAGTCATTTATGCCAAAGGAGAAATGAAATATTTATGCCATAAATGAGTTACTTTGATATTTCTTATATCTGATTCTTTTCTGTACAATCTATATGCGTTAGGAATTTTTAATATGTTACTCATTTACACCAATGAAACAATAACAATTTGTCATAAAACCAACTGAGCATTTAAGTCGCCTAAGACGCAATAAGCTAAAGACCAGAGTTTAAAAGAAATGGACAAAAGCAAATTTAGCCCATTTGTTGGAAAATATGGTCCTGATGTTGTCGTTGTGTTAAAATATGAAGAAAGATCATCTTCTTTTCGAAACTTTCTTACCGTTTCAGTGAGTTTTCAAAATGTTAATTTCCTCAGCCTTTTGAAATGCACTCCTTTCCTTCTCTTTTTTTTTCTTTTTTAGAATGTTTTCGGTGCTATATTCACACCGACCGATTCACACTGACATTTTCACACCGACTGCAACAGAGAATTTCATACCGACCACGACAGACAATTTTACACACCGATAACAAGATACAATATCATACCGAACACGACAGGCCGTTTTATACCGACCATGAGGTACAATTTGATACCTTTTCTCTAACAGACCCCTCCCTACCTGTTATCCGAGGAGGCCTAAGGACTGCTTGCGCATAGGGCGCGGTAGTGGGGTCCACGGATTTCACATGCACGTATCCCCAAGTGTACATGGTTTGTCTTCAGCGGGTATCGAACACGCGATTTTCCTGGTGGAAGTCCGATGCTCTAACCACTAGGCTACCACGGCCTTGGTACAATTTAATACCGTTCACGGCAGACAGTTTAACGCAACCGCGACTTGTCGTGTCCTTCATGCTATAGGTTGTCATTATGGCATTACACAACAATGAGTTTTATATTTCTCTCCCCTTAAGTCTCAGGTCCAAAAAGGGTGGTGGAGTAGTCGTGGGGGTGCCATCTGGTGCCATCCGAGCGTGTTAATGTTAATGCCAGCCACTTATCAGGTGACCGACCCGTCACAAATGACCAGCAATTCTCATGGCTTTAAAAAAGGCGAATGCCGACCAGGCAAGTGCCTCCACGTTGTAGGAAAACAAAAGAAAACGTTTTATATGGCATTTTTACATCGTTGTGAAATCAATAACAATCTTATTCCTATATCAATCACATTTTCGCTGCCACGCGCCTATAGCATAATAAATTTAAAAAAGTATTAAAGTCTGCATTAGTGTTTTTGGAGGTATTTTGCAGATGAGACAGTTTTATTTACTTATTTGGTTATATTAAGCTACTTATTTATTTTTTTATTTTTTGAAAAAAAAATATATTAAAAATGTTTTTTACGATGTAATTCATATGATTTTGTATGCATTACTTCCTTAATTTTGAGGATAGTTTCAAGGAGTTGAAGTTTTATTTATTTACTTTATTTTTATTTATTATTCTTTTCGAAAAATGTACGCTAAAAATTATTTTTTGTGATGCAGTTTATACGTTTAATATGCATTATTATATTTGATTTTTTCCCCAAATATTCTCAAATATCAATTTTTTAAACAATAAAAGCATATATTTTGAGAAATCTTTGTCTTAAAAATTTTGAAGATAAATAAAGCGTAAGAAATATTGCTCGTAAAGAAATATTGCTAGAGTTGAAAAATCAACTACGTGTTACAGAAAAAACTTGTTATTGAACATTCTAAAAATTTGGTTTAAGCTTTAACCGAATTTTTGAAAATGCCGAATTTTAGAAAAGTTATTTATTAAACTTTAAACCTTAACTGTGCAATAGGATGGGTCAAAAAAAAGTAATTTTTTATTTTCGAAACGCTGTACCGAGGAAAACTTGCCTCTCGGGTAGGTAAGTAACATGCAAATTAAATAAAGATTTTTATTGAACCCCTAGCTAGCGCATTGTACTTAAAATTTCGATTTTTTTTTGGAAAATCAATCCATTTTACAACTTTTTTCGCAAAAGTCATTTATTAATATTTTAAACTGCTGTAGGGAAAATTATTTATTAAATGGTTTGAAAAGCACACAAAAAGATTAAAACCGTCAAAATCTTTCAATTTGCGGTAGCGCAAAAGACTCAAAAATCGGTAAATTATTGCTTTTAAGGTACATACTAACACCTTATGTGAAATGCATAGTCCAGCATGCTGAGTTATGTGTTAATGGCCCATTTCTTTTTTTTTTTTACTTTACACTTCAATTCATTGTAATAGAATAGAGTTTCTCAACCGGTGGTTCGCGTGGTGTCGGAAGGGGGTTCGCGAAAATAATATTGCAATGGCGGAATTTTTAATTGCTAACGTACAAGAAAAAACTAAATAATAAATTTACATACGTATTAGGACGGAGTGTAAAAATGATTTTTTAAAATAAAATTGTTTTCCCGATAATGCATACAAGTTGTTAACTGGCAAAGTAAGCATTAGTACAAAATTTGGAATGCACTTATTTCTACTATTGTCTGATTTCGAAAACTTTAATCACAAAGTGGTATTGGAAGAAATTCCTTGTTTAATTTAAATTTTTGAATGTATGTTTCCCCTACCATTTTCCACTTTTTTCACGCTGACGCGAAAAAAAAGTACTTAAAGTAAAACTTAGTACTTTTTACTACCCCTGTTTTACAAAAAAGGTTGGGAACCACTGCAATAGAACGACCATATAAAGGAGTCGTTCTCAAGCTGTTTTTTTGTGCGAACCCCCTTCTAAGATACAAAAGAAAATGGCGAACCTCTTTCTGTAGTCCTTAGTAACGGGTAACAAAACTGTAAAATTTGCTGGTGCTTTTATTTTCCTTTTTGCACAATAGTTCATCACAAAAAAAAAAGAAAATGGAATTGCAAAATATCTAAGTTTAAACCAAAGCAAAATACAGCTACAAGAAAATACATATGTTTTTTTAATCATTACTTTTTTTTAGCTGTTCTTTTTGAATTATTATTAGAGCAGTAAAAAAAAAATCTTTAAAAATTATTTTACCGTTAGTGCAAAAAAAAAAATGTTAGTACAGTGTCATGAGAACTAACCATACGTACACAATTTTGAATCAATCAATAAATATCTTTCTGCTCAAAATTCGCAAAAGTTGTGGAAAATTACAACATTAAAATTCATTTGTTTTCAAACTTTTCATTGCGAACACGCAAGACAGTTGGACTAATTTGTGATAAATGCGAATACAAAATTTAAAAACATAAATATCTTCGGTTAAACTTTAAGGTCTGTATGGGAGAAAATAATGCAAAATTTTACATTTAGGAAAATTTTCACATTTCCAACTTATTGTTCGCTTTAGCGAGAAAAAGGTTGGGAAACGCTATTCTATTACAATGAATTGAAGTGTAAAGTAAAAAAAAAAAAAAGAAATGCTCTATTAACACATAACTCAGCATGCTGGACTATGCCTTTCACATAAGGTGTTAGTATGTACCTTAAATGCAATAATTTACCGATTTTTGAGTCTTTTGCGCTACCGCAAATCGAAAGATTTTGACGGCTTTAATTTTTTTGTGCGCTTTTCAAACATTTTAATGAATGATTTTCCCTATAGCAGTTTAAAATATTAATGGCTGACTTCTGTGAAAAAACTTGTAAAATGACTTGATTTTCCAAAAAAAAAATCGAACTTTTAAGTACAATTAAGTAGCTAGGGGTTCAATAAAAATCTCTTTTTTAATTTGCATGTTACTTACCTACCCCAGAGGCAAGTTTTCCGCGGTACAGCGTTTCGAAAAAAAAATATTACTTTATTTTTCGCCCCCCCCCCCCTACTGTGCAAAGACAACATACAACCGTTTAAAAAAAGGTAATAAATTTTCGTTTTACTGCTTAAAATAAAACAACATAGTTCAAATATTAAAAATATAATCAACAAAATTACACAAATTAAACTAGACATTTAAATTTATTGCATATCTCACATTGCCAACATTTTGAACTCGTTTTCAAATATTCCATAAATAACAGAATTACGGAATTAATTCAAAAATAACGATCGCCTTTGCGTTAAAAAATAAATATTTTAAACTTACGTAATTTAATTAAATCGAAATGTCAAAGTGAAGTGTAATTTAGTAATTCAAAAACCAAACGAAGTCTTCTTATGCAAGAAGCGAAAATATCAAAAAAGGAAACAAATGAAACGATTGAATCTTTTTCGGATTCTTTCCCACGAAAATGTCAATGATTGGTATGTAAATGAGCATTTTGAAGACTATTCAAAAAGCCCAAATTAGCCGTTCATGCTACTGAATTGTGGTGCATTCTCTTAAAGTACATTTCATAGACTTTGACAAGATGATTACATAAATACTAGGAGAATAAGATAGCATTACCGAAACTCTTATTCTGTTTTCAAGCTGTCTTTTAAAAGAAAAACCCTAAATTATTTTTCGCCTCTATGCTACCTTGTGTAGCAAGTGATATGTTTGACTTTCTTCGCTATCACTGATGATTAAAAAATCCTCATTAATGTCTTTTTTCGTGCACTGTAAGTAGTAATACTTTTAAAAAGTTTTCCATATGGATAAATCTGTATATGAGCTGAATTTCATTTACTGATAAGAATTTTAATTGATAAGCATGTTGGTTACAAGAAATTTTTGGATTCTTTTAATTATTAACTGTTAAAAGATTTTCAGTTATTTACATAAATTCGAAGCATTAACGTTTATTAGATCATCATACAACAGTAGTTTTCTGTGTATCATATAATAATGCGATCCTTCTTTGATAGTGGTTTTATAAAATGTAGTCTTAAATATCACGTTTACCAATATGTAGATGTATGAGGCTGGTTTCAGACCAGTTGCAACAGCAAAACAAAATTATCGTCTCTCTTGGTTTGCGCCTGTACTTGTTTTGTAAAATTAAAAACCACATTAAAACAAGTGCACGTGTGAGCAGTCAAGTGACAGAAGTTTTGTAGCTGTAACTTGGTTTGTAAGTTTTTTTAGGTTTACTTATGTAGTTATAAATATTTAATATATGTGAACTTCATTATCTTGAAATTAGTGTATGATTTTTAACCAAAGAAGATTAATGAACTTATGTATAACGAAGTTCATTGGTATTAACCATACATATTGAAATTATATATTAATTGTAGAACCCCAGCGGAAATTAAGCTTATCCTCTCAAGCGATGTCTTTGATTTATGTTGCATATACTGACCAGTAAAATCGCAATACAACCTCTTGTTCTTACTATGTTTTGTTTCACGTAGATGGAAGATTTAAGTTATTTTTTATCAATTACTACGTCCCCATTTTCTTTACTGATCTAGCCTAAGTGATGATGCGGGACATCTTTTATATAGAACTAAATACGTTTCTTCACAAAAAAGATCTACTTGAAATCATTGATAACTTTTGTATCTGTTAGAGAATCAAAACTTATACAAAAGCCTCAGTGTCAGCCAGATTACGCGAAATTTTACATTTGTCCCATATAACTCAAAGTCCATTTTGTGATCTAGCTCCACTATGGAGAAGATGCTATAACCCCAAGTAATACGTTAAGTTATTCCCAGGAGTTATGCTTGTAAAGTTTTCCCACTTTCAACTTCACAAATCAATACAGGCAAATAAACTTAATAAGGATCTACCAAGAAATAACTATTCGGAATTATCAATAATTTTCTATGTTACTCAAATGAGAGAGATAAAATACCCAGTCCCAAGCCCGTCTGTATGAAAATAGATTTAAAAAATATAGATTTATGTGGATTAACAGTAGAGTGGGCGCAATAAATAAATGTGATGTGTCCAAAACAAGGTTGAATGTTTGACATGAGTGCTAAGACAAATTTATGAAACAAAACAAGTATCAGGAATAAGCAATGTATGCGGCTAATTCCCGAATGTAATTTTGTTTGCATAGGTCTATTTCGTTTAAATACAAAATAGGCATACCATATTTATGTATTCTTTCTTTTTGAACCAACTAATCTAAAGGAAAACATCAAGCACATTAATAATGTTTACATTTTCTCCAAGCTAACATGTGAACTTCTCTCCTAACGATTCAAGCTTCAATTCTTAAAAATGAAACGTTTAGGATACATCCGAAATCATGCCTGTTTGAAAAGCGACACATCTTTAAGGAGCTAGAACGTACTCGATAATTAGTCTTCTTCATCTATCGAGCATTTGGAAGGATTTTTTTAAGCACATTTTTCAAAGTGTTTTGAATACTCTGCCATTAGTAGACATTTCTAATTTCAAACTCTTTACTCTGGCAATTTTTAATGATCAGTTTAATTATTTACGAAATAAAAACACCATGTAAATTTTTCGACACAAATACCATGTTTTATATAAAATTGTCAAATACTGCATGAAATATTTAATACATTTTTAGTATACTATAAAAATTATTTATTGTATATGCGTAAATAAGTCTTAAAGTACTACAGCTTCGTATTTACTATAATTACCATTTTGTATTGTGGGATAATAATTCTCTGTAACATGATAAACTCGATTGAGTTTTAAATCAAAAGTTAAATCGCACTTCACACAGCGGTCGAGTTAATATATTCAGTTTTATATTTTAATGCATAATGTTCAGATTTTCAATGTATTAGTAAGACTAATTTTAACATTTACCACATGAGAGAACCTCACAGCATGTTTTAGAAAATTAATTTATAAAATACAGAAATAGAAAAGGAACAGATCTTTAATCTCTCCAAAACTTTTCAATCCTGACTTTCGGAGACTACTGTCAAAACAATTTGGTTTCCAACTTCCATAATCTTAAAGTGCTTCGACAAAATTTCTCCTGGATTTCGAAATAGTCTGCTAGATCTGTTCCATTTCGACGTTGGAGTTTTCAGCTGTCGGACTAGTTTTGCGAGCACGAACTAATTAATTTTGCTACATAAATTTGTTGAAAGTAAATTACCTGGAAGTAAGATTTTTTGTTCACTTCTAGAGTTTTCCAATTACATGATCATTTTTTACTTGAACCTATTAGCATGTGAAATTATTCTACAAAAAAAAGCGTCTCGCATTCTGGCAGTTGAATAGCTATTGTAAAAATTTACGCTATTTTACCCAAAACAAGGTTCGGATACTTCTGAATATAGTAAGAAACTCATGTCATTTAAAAAGTTATTTATCTTAAAAAATGAAAAAAACAATCTGATAGCAGTTATAAAACCGTCATAGGTTTTAATTATGTTATTAAAATACATTTATAGTCTATACAATAGACTATATATAAATATTTTCTCATAGCATATTTTTAGCTCTTTAAGAAAAGGCTTCTAGCGTCTTAAAAGTCTCGAATGCATGTTTCCTTATAAGTATGTTTCAACTATATTATTCCTAATAAAATTTAACTTCTAAGACTTTTTTAAGTTAGTAACTGGCTTGCAGTATTACTGAGTCGTATAAGTATGCTTCAGAACTGTATCAGAATGTCTTTCAATATGCAACAAGAAGTTCCGTCTAGAACTATAAGAGCCTACTTTCCCGTATACAACAACATCAAATTAATTATCTAGCTATTTATCTCTCTCTTTCTCGTTTAGCGTTTGTTCTTAATTACTTCAAATGTACCTTTTTTAACGTCAATTTATAATGAACTTGTGTTTCGTCTAAATTGTTACATATTTAACAAAACACGTTTTACCGAGTGAAGCACATATATGGATTTACCGCTTCCGAAGTTTTATTTTTTAAAATAGCGTTAAAAGGAAAAAAAATGGAGCTTACTATTTTATTAAAATGACGTGTGTGTCAATTTACACGTGGTGAAAGTATATATCCTTACAATAACAAAATTCACAGACAATTTTTTATAGTTAAAGGTCTGACGCATGCAATACAATAGTATCCCACTTATCTATGAAACAAGTGATTCATTTGTAGGAATAACCTTTTATTTGTGGTCAAAACATCCCCACAAAAAAGTAAAACGAAATCTTTAAAAATGAGAATTTCTGAAAAGCCTCGGAAGAAAAAAGTATAATGGACAAATTACCCACCGAACTAAAGAGAAGAAAGAAAATTGTAGCTGCCAACTTTTTCAAAGACATAAAATATGTTCTTCTAGACAGTCAATTAATTTAGGATCAACGAAAAGAAAAAATATATATATTTCCAAAAACTCGTCACTTTATAGAGAGTAATTTATAGAGAGGCTGGATGACTCTGTACTGTGAAAGAAAGGTTTATTTTTCTGTAAAGCCATCAATGTCTGTACAAAGTGAAGAAACTTTCTTTCAATTGTTTTCATTCATGCGAACAGTTTTGAAGGGTTTTGATTTAAATATGTTTTTTTTTTTGATATGTATACATATATATATATATATATATATATATGTATCTGTGCGTGTTCAGAGTTGAACACTGGTTGTAAAGTATGATTTATTTTATCCCCATTCCTGCGATTAAAAAAACAAAATTGTAAAATGCTTCAACTACAGTAGTGATAACTGTGTACTTAAGAATAAACAAATTGTTTTTTTTTCTAATTATTATTTATTTATCTAAGTGGCTGAAGCTGAATGATAGATGGTTAGTTCAGTAACAATACATAGCATTAGAGAAGAAAATACCTTAACTAGTAAATCGAATATAATGGTTGGAGTGGTTAATTGCTTTAAGGGGTTTTCTGTTGAACAAATAAAAGCACGTTTTATATCAACACAAATAGTTTATTCCTTTAACGAAACAAGAAGTCATCCATTGGTCAAAATTCATTATATTTTTTATTTTGAAAGTTATTCAGGTTCTTCTGCCAAAGTGCATAATCTCTATAATTATTGCATATATATGTATTTTGAGTTCTGTTACATTACTTCAGCTGCAAGCGTGTACATGTACGTCATTGTGCATGTATTTCTAAGTTATTTGAAAATATTGAACGAAAAGGAAAAATGATTTATAGCTTGGATCAACTGTATTTAATAATAACGCGGTTTTTAGTATTTACTTGTTTTATTAGTATTATTTTAATTTTTGATCCTTTTTTTATTTTTTGAAATACTGTCTAGGGTTTGCGCACTTAATTTTCTATTTTTTTAAAATTATATAAAATATAAATAAAAAAATTAATGCCAAACATGAAATTAAAAATACGCACTTCTTATTGTTTTATATATTTTTTACTGACAAGAAAAAAAGAACTGGCTGGTTTAATTTTCTTTGATAATGACTTAATACCGCTTCAATATTTATGAAAGTTTGACAAAAGTTTGGATTACCCATCGCTCAATTTTACGTTCTTAGATTTGATGTTTTCCCATACTATTGCTGATGTTGAGAAAATCATGTGTAAAAATCACGCCTAGTATTCACAAACTGCGAACAAAAACGATATTCTTGAGCAATGGGTCTAGCAGAGCGTCTGGTGAAATTTTAAAAATACAATTTGCTTAGAAATTTCAACATACGGTTCTTAATTACCAATATTACAACCTATTTTTAGAGGAATTGCCTGCCCTTTCAAGAAGACGTCTCTAACATAGTCGACTTTTCGATATATGATTTTTTTCTGGATGTTTTTAGTGCTCTTTTATGCCTTATTTTTATCCCGTCAGTACACATTTTAGCTATATTATTATTTAGTTAAATCTTACATGTTAAAACTATTGTGTGTGCTTAGTAAGTAATTTTCAGATGAAAAAGATATCGCTAAGGGATAAAATGAGGGACCTACTTTCCTTGGAGAGCTGTATAGTGGATAGGTAATAATTTATTAAAGAGGAGCTAACAAAAAGTAGACTGATCTTGTCACGAGGATAAACGAAAGTAAGCGAAAGATCATGCGAAATGTAAAACCTTAAAGATTTTTATACCGTAGGAGTCTTAGCTTTATCATATCCACTGCATTATCTCAACATTTTTCCTACCTAAATATCATGTATTTCGTTTAATAATGCACTTCCTGTGAAAATTTTATCACATAGCCGAGATGGAAAAAAAGCATAGGATTTAATTACTAGAGAAGGACAAATTGTTTCACATGTTAAAACCCTTTTACTTTTATTACAATCTAGGTACCAGATTTTTTGAAAATCTTGTGTTTTGCGAATCTATGCAAATAACACGTATATTATACAAACTCGGTTATATTCTGTAGACACTAATAAGGTGTTTCACGGAAAAATAAATCAATTGTCTGCAATATGTGCAATGCCGGTAGACAAGCTATCTTGGCGTGATGATCAGATGTAAACAATGGCAGAACTGTCCTAAGTCTTAGATAATTAGTTGTACTTGCGTGTAAAAATCTGCAATCTTGTAAAATTCTTTATTTATCTCAGTGCTAGTTGTGTACTTAAGAATAAACTTTTTTTTTGTAATTAATACCAAATATTAGTGCCAGTTCATTCAATAATACCTAAACATTAAATCTTCCTAATCTTCCTAATTCTACAAAAATGTGTCTAGCATAAGTCGATTCATTCACATAAAAAGTAACAATATTTTTAGATGACATCAATTTCATAAAGCAGTTATTACTACTTTTCGTAGATAGTTAAATAAGCAACATCAAGCATTTGTTTTTTGTAAAACATATAGCACATCGAAAATCAAAATATCCCTTTAGCTGGAACAGGAGGCAGATATTGACATAGGTATATCATAATTTAAAAAAAAATAGTCATTAGGTGAACTTAAGCACTAAGACGTTAGATGTAATAGTGATAGAGCGAAAATTCAGAAAAGGTGTTTTTTTTTCCCTTCAGTTATGACATTTTATCGATTGCGCTTTGATAAATCGGTTTATAAAATGAATGTGAACGTTCTTATAATAGTTTAGTGAAAATGTTGCATTATTGATAACATTTTTCTTTTAACGCTTGAAAAGCGAAACATTACATCTCATAATTTTTAACAAATTTTCAACTCTGATATATATAATAACAATCTAATGTATAATATTTTTAAGCGCAAAAGTAACTTTACACAATTCCATATAAATCACTAGCATATTACTTTTCAGAATTTATTTATAAAATATTAAAAGTTCCATTAACGATTTCAGATAATTTACAGCACAGTTTGGTTCTCCAATAGACGATAGTTTGATCCATTAAGTTTATAACTAAATTAAACTCTTTCAAGAACATTAATTGCTTGCAAATAATTCTTATTAGACATTATTCGTTTTGGTAAAGCATGCAACATGAACATTTGCATTTCTTTTCAAATGACTATTACGCTCACAAAATTTTCATTTCTTACCGCGTTCTGTTACTCTATAATGGAAACTATCACGCAATGATGTAGTATTTTTTTTCTTCTTAAATAACGTGTATTTTTCATTATATTTAATACCGCTTCCTGAAACCGGATTTAATGTGAATATAATCATTCCGATTTCACGAAACTGCTATTTATAAAAATAAAGATAGATTTAGAAAAATAAAGACAATATTCTATCCGCTTAGTAAACAAAGAGATATAGATTCTGTCACACTATTTTAAGATAAGGGTGGAAAAAAGAAAAAAATATATTTCTGAAACATATGAATCATATTTTTACTGTGTCTCATATTTTCTATGGCTGACAGCCCTGAAGTTTTTCCTGTTTGTGTATTTTGTTTTACGTGAACAATGCTAGAAGTTTTCGTAAGCTGAAAGTAATCTAAATATTTCACGACATTAATGACGACGTCCTCAGAGATTGTAAAGTTGAACAATATTGATTTAGATTAAAACTTTTCAAGTCCTAACACTTTTTCAAAATGATTAATGATTTTTTGCAGTTTCCAAATCATGACTTAACGTGCTTGCAGGGTTTTAAATAATTACAATAACGTTTGTAAACTTGTTTTGGATGAATCGGAAGTCCGGAAACGTTTTCAGCAAAATTGCTCAAGTGTTTTGAAATAGCGAACTTTTGATGAAGCATTTTCTTCTGTTTTCCTCAACTTTCTAATTGATTTTAGTTAATTCATTCAGAAATGGTTTTAAAAAATATATAAATTTAATCTTTTTGTGGTATATTGTTTTACAATATTGCATATACTTATTTGAGCTCTTCTAGTTATCAGAAAAAAGTAATTAAAATAAAGCTATCCGTATAACGATTTATCGGCATTTTCTTAAATTTAAAGAAATTTATAGTGATAACAAATGTAAAACTTGTATAAAAGGTTCATATAGACCTACACACACAGACTTTGAACGTTTTAGTGCCAAAAAGAAATATAAAACAAATTTTCTGACGCTTTTTTGGAATTCCTCGAATGGAATTTTTTTAATTGCTTGAATTTTTAGGGGCTTTTTTTTCCACCTCAGAAAAGGGTTTGATTCCCATTCTTCTTTTTTTTCTTTTCAAAAGAAAAAAGTCTAAATCAGTAACTCAATATTCGAGAAGAAAAATCATGTCTTATTAAACATAAATAATTATGCACAGAAATGAAACCAGATGAATTCTTATGATTGGTAATGCCATAAGGTTCTAAGGAACAATGTTGCAAATATTTATCTATAGTACAAGAATTATCGCGTAATGCATTGAAATCGACTGTCGAATTAAAGGATACTTATAAAGCGCTTAATCTGCGGATATACTCAGTGGGTCTAACGACCCCTGTCTGAATACTAACAGCTTCCTGACGCGCTTTGAAAAGGTTTAAATCATACATTTTTCCAGAAATCGGTCATGTTCGCTACAAAATCCTGAGAAAGGATTGAAACTTCTACAGCATTTACCCTTTTAGAGTAAAACATATTTTGAATAAAAAATATTCAAGGACCAGATGCATGTGATAAAAAATTACTACACTAAAATAATTATTTGTCAAAGTAACTAAAGCAGTATCGTTGGAGTCGAAAACAAAAATAACCCTTCTACCGACCAAATGTATGAGTTCAAGTTTCTGAAAGGGATAATAACAATTCTTAAAAATAGGACTGGAAGTTTCACTGTTGAAGTGTAAAATGAATCTCATTTCCGGTATTGTAAAAAAATAAATTGATAATTAGAACTCGCTAAGCATCATCTTTTAGGAAGTACTCCTGCGCGTATTATTAAATGTATGCTATATTTGACTATGCATAGTTCACCCTACAGTTGTTTATAATATTACGCTAAATACTGCAATTTTCATTCTATTTGCTGTTTAGAATTTTGTTGCAAAACTGCGATACACTTTGTGTCATAAATTCTGTGATACACTCCATTATCCTAAATTCTATGATACTCGTATTATCTTAAATTTTGCGATAACTTCATATCATTTTATGTGACACACTCCTTATTATCTTAAATTTTGAGATAACTTTCTCTTAATTTTAAATTCGGCATTAAACTGCTCATATTAAATAATTCGATAAACTTATTATCTTAAGCCCTTATTTTAAATTGTTATCTATTCTTTGTAGTAAACTACATTATTTATCTATTTATTACAGTAGTCAGAGGAAATATATTTTCCGTCTTTTTAGGCAGTACTACTAAAAGATCTATATATTGTACAACAATCGTTACCTTCGATGTAAATACAATGTAAGGATCTTGGTTCTCTTCATTACATAAAATTTTACATTATAATAACGTTTAGCAATATTTTGCGTCGTAAACCTCGGAAATTGAGTTTTAAGCATGATTATCACATTTATGATTTAAGGAGTTACAAACAGCTCCTAAAGTAGTTTAAGCAGTAGTGAGACAAAGGATTTGAAGAAAGTACATGTAAATAGCCAAAGGAAGCGGAGAATATTCGATTATAAGAAAAAATTGCAGTATGCTTTATTGAATTTGTGAACTTAACTGGCATGATGAAATATGCCTTAGGCTGCAATATTTGCCACAAAACATTTGCATTTACTTAGAAATCTAATTAAATATGAGAGATGAAGTAAAATGCGCTTTAATAAATGCATATTGCAATTTTAATTCTGATTAAACACTTTCTTCCAACTTCAAAGTTAACTTTCATAGACCATTTGAATCATAACACAATTCTCAAATATTTTAAATATTGTATTTAAATGACGACATGATTTCATAATTTACATACGTGAACTATGAAACTTTTATATAAGTGCCATTAATTGAAGTGATCTGTTGTGTCAAGAAGATATTTAGTTGGGTAACTTATTCAAATAACTAGTACTTTCAAAAAGAAAAGAAATGTCGAGACATAGTCCTTCGACATTGTCAAACCTAAATAAATATCTTAACAACGTAATCGCTAGTTTAAGACCGTGCAATATTTTAGTGCGTTCATTTTTATATGCAACTAAACTTGTGAAGGAAAATAGTTTTCAAGTTAGAACGAGCAAGTGGATAATTTAACGTATATTTGATTTTACTTGTTAAAAAATGTTTCGTGTGTATTTAATATTATTATCATATGTAGGAAATAATTATGTAGTCAAGAGTTTTACAACAGTAAGGTGTGAAACAGTCACAAAGTGGGGAAAAAATAAACTGGAACATTTTTTTTTTTAGAATTTAGTTTTAATCAAAAGTTCCCAGAAACGAATTAAGTTACATGTACTTACTAGCTATGGTAAAATAGTTGTTCAAACAATTAGAAAATAAATAAATCCTTGTTGTAAAGGGCAAGAGAAAAAAAAGCGGTCCCTATTCCTATACAAATTACTCTGGAAGCACAAAGTATATGCCACTTCCTGTTCCATAATATCATATACATCCGTCGTAGAAAATTATACTTCCACCTCTCACCCAAAAGATGGTGAAATCTAACTGCAACCAACATTTGGTTCTAAGTTGAACCGTTATAATGGTGTAGTTTCACCATGAATGTGAAACTAGGAACCATTATAATTGTTCAACTTTAGTACCAAATGCTGGTTGCCGCTAAATTTCACCATTTTAAAATTTTTTTGGAGAAAGGTTGAACTACGGAATTTTTTAGTGCAGGGGTGTTACAGTTCGGTTTTTGTTACGATCACTTCATGATATTAAAATCAACCCCAACTTTTACAGTCTGTAACAGTTAACTTTTATCTAAATTTTTTGTCTTAATTGAACTTTGCTAATTTTCATTTGATTTGGTTCAGTCGTTGGTTTACAATTTAATTGAGAAAATGTATTTGGCACTATTTCAGCATAAAATAAGTACAAAAGCTATTACACAAAGCTAATAAGGTTTTTCTATCAAAAATGTGAAACAAACCAATAACATGATGGTTAGTCGAGAAAAAAATGATAAATCTAAAATAAATGAAACAAGACGAGATTAAGTCTATATATACATATAAGATTATATATGTTTTTCTGCGTATCAAAAAAATGAATCTGCTTTTAATAATGTGTGCCAATCTTACACCAAGAGTCGTATGTCCAAAATGAAAAATGTATGCTTTACTTTACGTTGCAGAGGCCAAGCTTTTCCATTAGGAATCTTATTTCAGTAATTTGATGCATCTGAACATTGAGTATTTGAAAATAGTCAAAGACATTTTTGAATTTTTGGATTTAAACCATTTGCAAGCAAATCTAGTCAAAGCATTGAAGCAAGCAAGAAAAACCTATTATTTATAAATATATATTAAATTCTAAGCATTCTTATTTAAGCACTTCTAGTGAGTATAATCAGTGATCTGCCTAACCGGAGGATCACATGAAAATATATTGGACATTTGAGACCTGTTCTTCCGTTTATAAAGTTTATTAATGACTCTCATGAATTCAACTTGATTTGTTATTATTCTATAATCACCTTATAATTTAAATAATAGTGATTAATGATGAAATAGGATTACTTGAGAAACAAAACTCCGTAAATTGAAATAAAAGTTTATTCTTATCGGCCCTCATAATTCCTTTAGGAGCTTAATCTGATGATTTGATTAATGTATAAAATGTTATGATCTATTCGTGTTTGTTCGTGGAATTTCTTCTGTAAGTATGGTCTTATTTGTATTATATTTTGAAATGCAGATGATTATAATTGAAAAGATTGTATTTTAAGAGTAAGGGTAAGGGGTGCCAAACTCACATTTAGAGAGAATGCTACAAATCCCGCCTTCGTCCACTATAACATATAACTAGTGCTATTTCTCAAGTTCGGTGTACACAAGTATATGTCATCGCTTTCTATTGTAATACCAATGGTATCCATGGTTCTCCAAAATAGTGTTTTTCCACCAATGACATCTACTTTTCAAATTAACAAACTGTAAATTGTTGCAAAATAGACACAAAATTCAATCCTTTAAATTACTGATTTTTTTCCCGTAATTTCTAATAAAAATAATATATCGATAAATGGACATAATATCTATTATATTTATTTAAGGATTTATAGTGCAATTCATAGCAGTCACAGCAATTTGCTCTTAAAAGATAAATGTTTCCGAATAAATTAGTAAAAAAAGTGACTCACATTTATAACAGACAAAAATCCCAAAATATTTTTCTAATCTAAGTGCAATTTATAGAGAAATTTTATCACATCAACGTGTACAAGTGTAGATAATTAAAAAATGAAATTAATCTTTTTGTTATGGTGTAAGAACGGTTGTGTCACAAATCCATTTTACAAGAAAGATTTTAGTGTGAGTATCTTACCCAAAGATATTCGTCTAGAATAATAGCTATATGAGAATATAATGTTTTATTAGAAAAAAAAATACAAGAAGAATATAGCAGAAATGTGTATATTAATATATATATAATAGCAATATTTGTGAATGTTTTTTCATAGTTTAATGCCTGGTTCCTAGCTGGACTTGAAGTGAGAGCTCTTTTTTGCTTGTTTTGAAACCTACACCTTAAAACATAAACTTGCTATCTGCTCTTACAATTATTTGGTTCACAGTTAGTGTTAAAAAAGTTTACATTTAGTCGAAAACTAAACATCAATTTATTTTGCATACTTCAGACTAGTACTCACCAATACACATCGATTGATACAGAAACGATAACATGATTACGATATTCTTTTTTGAACAGATTGTATGTTTTGTAAACATAAAAATTATAAATAAAAATACATACATTCCACATATTTAAAAAAAATTAATGCACTTAAAGTTAAAGAATCAAAGTTAAGGATCTGATACTGACTATATTTTTCTACATTTCAAGCAAACAATCCAAAAACATATTTATTTGAAAATAAGCACACCGTTATTCATCATAGTAAAATAACTTTTAAATTTTAGATCGAAATATAGGTAAAATGATTAATGCCATGCTTAAAAATACCACTATATATATCTGTCTTGAACCAACTTAATGATATATTTAATTAATGTGACATGTTTAACATCAAGCATGTTTTCTTAGCTGTGTAAAGAGAGACTTTGCTTCTTTAGAAGTAAGATCATTATTTTAATCTTTCAAAAACAGGAAATCTAAAAGTATTTTAAATATTTGCTTATTAAAAGACGTTACAAATGACTTTTAAGTTTTTTTCCCTTTTTTAAAACTTAAATGTAAAAGATAAGCTGTTTGCAGTTAAAAAAATAGTTGAGATAAAAAATAACTACAAGGGAAGTTATTGGATATTGCAAAGAAAACAAGAACACATAAGGCAGACTTAAAAACTTTTATTATGGATCTTGTACATAATAGTAAAACTAACACTATGGTGCTTAGTAATAGAAATATAATTTCACCCAAATATCCTTTTCCCAATCAGATCCGGCTTCCAAGCACAAAACTCTCAAAATTCACTTGACTGTTCGATGAAATCTTTCAACAGGATTACTTTGGGGGTGATACACAGAGCTGTGAACTACTTTTATCCCAAACTCTTCAAGGAATGCTGTCGTGAGTTCACTAGTAAATGAGCTTCCTTGGTCCAACTGTAGTATCTTGGGAAATCCCATTCTACTGAAAATTTCCATTAAGGCATCAACTACCGAGACAGATGTTATATCTTCAACAGGAACAGCATCAGGGTATTTTGACGACAGACACTTGGCAGTAATAAGATAACGTTTACCACTCGGAGTAACTGGTAGAGGTCCACAAGCATCGACGTTAATTTTTGAAAAAACTTCGTGTATCACAGGAACTATCTTCATCGGAGCTTTTTTCTTGTCATTCGGTTTTCCAACCCGTTGACATCGCAACTTCTAACAAGTTCTTCAATTTCTTTGTAACACTGTGGCCAAACGAAATGTCTAGAGAAAATGTATTTAGTTTTTGTCACTCCTAAATGTCCAGAAGTTCCCTCATGGCACAAAGCTTTTAATTCTTCTCGATACAACTTTGGTGCAACCAGCAATGGCTTCTCTACTCCCATCTTGTCCGTCTTCTTCTTTATAAGAAGACCGTTTGTCAGGATTTCGAATTCACCTGCAGGGTCTTCAGGACGTCTTCCTTCCAATTTCTCAAACAAATTTTTCAAGTCTGGACAGTTCTTCTGTTGCGATGCAAAAGTTTTAGAGTCCACTTTCACAAGAGACAGTCCGGTAAATTCTTCTTTTTTAGTGGGAAAGGAGAATAGATCATCGTCTTCGTTATGATCTCTTGAAGTTCTTCGGAAGTAGTTTCTTCTTCATCATCCGACATGTTTTCACAAATGTCATTCAGACGTTTTTGAGCCTTGGTTTGTATTGCATTTATCTGATGAGGAACAGGATTTTCCTTCATCTTCTCCAACAGGGACGCCGTTCTATTGCCAAGTTAATATCTTCCCTTGTCTACATCACTGGTTACAACTGCGGCTTTTGTGATCACATGTCCGCTCTTGACTTTTAGCTCAACTTCGGCCAAGGGTAAGCAAACTGGACTTTTATCCAAAGGTTGCTGAACCCAGATATTTTCACCTGTAAGCATTTGAGGGGTAATTCGGTTTCTGCAGATGACGTCAATACTTGCTCCAGTATCTTTAAGGATAGGCATGGTGAAACCATTTACTTCGCCCAAGATGGTGTAACGTTCTAGATATTTATCCGCTTCTTCTTCTAATATCACTCGATTGATATTTTCAACCTTGTCTTGGTTTTTCTTTATCAAGGGACAATTCGGGCGCAAGTGTTCAGTTTAGTTGCATCGGAAACATCGTGGCTTCCTTCGCTTTTCGTAAGCTTCCTCTGGTGTCGTAAGATTTTCAGAGTCTCTTTTCTCTAGCGCAAGATCCTTTTGCTGCGCTCTTGGTTCTGAACTGAGCCTTGCTTTCTACGAAGAAGGTTGCTTGTCCTTTTGAAAAACAGTCTTCCGATGAAATTCCTTTTTCCTGAAGCTCGCTTTAATACTTTCATATTCATTGAGTTTATTCGCAAACTCGTATTGCTTCTTCACCTTAAGCCATTCATCTAAAAAGTGTTCCCTTATTTCCGCCGGAACCCGGAATTTCAGTTGCTCGGTAACTATCAGCTCTTTAAGTTGTTCGACAGTCGTTACTTCTAATTCGTTAATCCATTCCGAAAAGTAGCTGTATAACTCCTGTGCGTAATTCCTCCAGGTATTTTCCGGACCATTTTGATGTCTGTAGAAGCATTGCTTCAACTTTTCACTATTTAATTTGTATCTTTTCAAAATCATATTCTTCACAAATTCGTAGTCATTGGCGTTCTCCGGCGGTTCCCTGGCCAGCATGTTGGATATCTCTGCCGGTAACACTCCCAGCAAGTAAGCGACCCAGTCCTTCTTGCTAACTTGCGCCATTTTGGCTTTTCTTTCGAAATTGATCAAGTAGAGGCCCATTTCATCCTTCTTTTCATCAAATGTTACTGTAATTTGTGTTAAATTAATTCTATGGCCTCCACCCTCCGATCCTTGATTTATTTGCTGCGATGACCCATTCGTCGAAATTTCTAGTCGCTTCATCTCCAACTCATGCTGCCTTAGCTCCTTAGCTAATTCTTTATCTTCTCTTTCTTTTCCTTCTTCTTTCTTTTCTCTTTCTTTACTTTCTTCTACAATTCGCGTCAACATTATCTTAATTTCCTCTTTGTTGTAGAATTTACTGTTTTGAATGATTTGTTTTATTTCCGGAAGTTTACTGTCAGACGGTACCTCTTCCCCTAGTTCTTCGCAAAGAGTTTTGAAGTCCTGCTTACGATTTTTCATTAAAAAAGCCATATTTCAACCTTATTTTACGACTGTACTCAATTATAAAATGCAACAATAATGAAATTATTCAGTGTGAAAAGCTCCAACTATATATGTATGAATCAATTTTTATATAAGTATGGCTATACGTCTGTTATATAAATCTCAGAAATCGCGTAATACTTTAAAGATTAGCCACTGCTTATTCACAGCCAGTTTTGTAAAGCAAGACTAGTTTACAATGAAACTGCCGAAAATTTTTCTTCAAAATAAAATTTAAACACTGAATAACTTTATCCTAATCAATATTTCGCGAAGGAAATCAAATCCGCACTCTTACGATAAAGATAATAAATTGCATAAATCATACACAATAAATGCCAACACCTAGTATTCTTTTTTTAGAACACATAAAACATCACCTTTATTCTAAGAACACTCTTTAATGTTAAGTGTCTTTATTTTTAACTATGTGACTAAAGAAAACTTTTATTTCATACTCAATGTTAGGTAATTATATTATGCAGAAGCAATCATTCGGTATAGAAATATTTATGCAAATTGTATAACTCATATAAAGATCTCAGAAAGATAAATTGAAAACCACATCGTTCAAATAATCAACAACAAAAAGAAAAGGCATTCAAATACATTCGATAAGCAGTAAAACAAACAAAGTTATATAACAGCAAAAATAAAAAAAATCGCCGCCAAATGTTTTCCCCCCTTTAGGAGAGCAGATGTTGAACTTTTTTTTTTTTTATTGCTTAGGCAAAGAACAGAATTTATACTGATTTTACATGCCGTGTTACAACGAAACGAAAGTACTTTAATTCTCATAAATATCTACGTACTTTCAAAATAGGAATATTATCCCATATATAAAAAATATTACGGTTTAGATTTAAATGCATTCTTATGACTATTTTTCACAATCCAAACTAATTTTTACACTTTCAAGTGCCATATGCATTCGAAAACCAAACAGGATTTTTATCAAAAAATCTGTTTAAATTACCAGAGATGAGACTCTAAACAGTTTAAAACTTTAAACTTTTAATAAATATCAAACTTTCTTAATTTTAACCAGATCACCGTACCTAAAACATTTGTTTTAAAACATTGAAACTAATTCTTAGCTTAATCAATATATCTCTTAGAGTACATCACAGTATCTATTATATTAATTATTTGTACTAGCTACCAGAATTACAACAAAGCACAAATTAAGTTTTACCAAGGCACTGATCCAAATTTATTAAAGACTAGACAATCACCTCAATTCCTTCGAGCGCGTTATCGTTCGAATCCCAACGCTGCCACCATTTTACGCCTCCTGTACCGTATTTCCGTAAATAATCAAACTCTTCAGAAACACAGGAGGCACTTTAGGAGGTTAATATTTTAATTGTGTTCCACCTCCACAGAAAATTTTACATACCACTCTACACACATAAACATTACATTTACAAAAAGGTTATATTGGTCTCCACAGCTCGCACAGTTCGCATTTCAATCCTCGTCCGCCTCGGTTCTACCGGCGACTCGTCTCCTCCAAGGGTTGCCAGCTTTTTAGACAGGACGACGGTACACCCTATGATACTTAGCCGCAGTGTAATATGATTCACGATTTAACCATGTCGTAGATTTTAGTAATATAAGGTAATGCGTATTTAATTTATCAGGAAAAACTTAAATGTGTGTGGGTAGTCGGCACACAATAAAAAAACATAAATTTGCTTTAGGATACTTCTATCATTTATTGTTTTTAATTCATTGAGAAATCTACTATAAGAACAACAGTTCGGCTGTTTCAGGTTCTCATATTACACTGTTAAAAATATCCGTAAGAAAATAGTAAAATAACCATTTATTTGATTGTTATTTTACCATATTTAATTAAAACAGTTGATTAACCATTAAAAAGATGGTACTCACACCGCTGATTGTGAAAAAAACAGTTTATTCTCTGTTTATCCTAAAGAAAGTTTAACTAACCGTAATTTTCAAGCGCTCAATAAGAATCGGGCTTCCATATTGGTTGCGAAACCTTATCGGTCGTACGTTGTTGTTAAAATTTGAATAAAGATTTATCAGCTCAAATCTGCATGTGTATATAAAAAAAGAAGAAGAAAAAAGTGGCTTAAGCAGTGGTTACTAAATAGAAACACATACACATGTAAATCAAAAATTGGAGACATCGGATTCCCGAACTATTTGCGAATGAGCGAACCCATAATTTTAGCTGCTGAAGATTGTTTGTATTTTAATTTTTGCAGCAACTAAAATGATTTTCGTCAATATAGAGTAAATTTAGACCAAAAATAAATTTGGATCCAATCAAAACCTGAAATCACAATTTTAAGGCAGTTCGCCTGTTGGAAAAGAGGATTTATTGATAAATAAACGGCAGCTTTACTTGGTGTAGATGGCCGAATAACTAGAGCGCAAGGTTGGTCTACCATACACCCGGGTTCGATTCCCGCACGCTTCGTGTACGGTTTCTACGCCTCGAAGATTCCACGCCTCGAAATGGTTCAAAATCGGTAAAAATTTTGTTTTGAAACCATTTTTAAATGGTTATAAAACCGTAAACTTTTGTATTTACGGCTTTTTAACAACACTGCTTGGATATGGTTTAGGTCCCGTAAAGATAGAAAAAAGTTCCAAACCGTAAATTTAACGGTGAATTAGATGGACAGACTGCTGCCGGTTATTTAACCGCAATGTCATGATGAAATATCTAACAGTGTAGTTGTGAATTACGCACCTCTTAGAGATTTTATAGTGGTAATCATATCTATAGAAAAAATTGCAAAACTATATAGGACTACCTTTGCTTTTGAAACTAAAAGATTTAGAAATGAAATATATATTGTAAATAAATGTATTGGGGGAAAAACTGTAGAACTAACCTTAAATCTGATGCCACAACTTGCAATAGAAAAAGATTTTTGAAATCGGTACCGTAAATATCTTCTTCAGTTATAGGTTTGAACAATACAGAAGGATTAATTAAGATAGAATTAAAATTCAGAGAGTTAATGTCTTCATTTTAGTCTAGAAAAGAGTATATAATATAATTATGTAACTCAGGTTATTTAATAAACCAATTTATATCAACAAGAAGCTCCCATCTTTTTTCTTCAAGAAATTGCTTTATACCTCTTTATAGGGCCCCAGTAGGGGGCAGAAAAATACAGGAGTAAAAATTAAAAATATGTATAAAATGCGGAAGTATAAAAGCACCTTTTCTGTCCTATAATTAATTAAATTTCGAAAAAAAATCTGACCCTAGTAGAAAAAAAAAAGTATAAAATGTTAAAATATAAGTTTAAAATTCGGAAGTATAAAGGCAAACTTATTGTGTTATTTGTAATTTAATTTTAAAAATGCAAAATTAAGAGGAAAAAATTGATCAGAAAAAAAAATGTCGCCTCCTTTTTGGGGTGAAAATCATTATAAATATAAAAATGTAAGAATAAGGGTAAAATATGGATGTATAAGGGCAAGCTTTCCGAACTATGAGAAATTTAGTTTCGGAAAAAAATGGTGCACGCTAAGGTTACTAATAAAAGTCAACATAGTTTTTTTCTTTTCATTCTAGCGTGCTTTGTGCAATGGATTGGAAATTTACTATTTAAAAAATAAATATGGAAGCAAAGACAACAGTAATTCAATTTATCCAAAATTAATATAAGTAGAAAACATGATGCCCGAAATGTATACATTTATGGACAAAAAAACAGCGTTTACGGTAGTCAAATACCTTGACCTATTTGACTTTACCCTCGCAATATCTTGACTGAAACACGTAGATTGGTAATTTACGATGATTGAAGCAATAAGGTGTGTATGCAAGCATAGTTATGAGCCCAAAACTAGTGCCATGTACCGGTAATTAGTTTAGAATGACATCTTGTGTCTTACCTGCATTGTTAGAAATTTTATCATGAAATTACGGTTAAATAGCTAGCAGCAGTCTGTCCATCTAATTCACCGTTAAATTTACGGTTTGGAACATTTTTCTATCTTTACGGGACCTAAACCATTTCTAGTCAGCTTGGTTAAAAAGCAGTAAATACAAAAGTTTACGGTTTTATAACCATTTAAAAATGGTTTCATAACTTCATTTTTACGGTTTTTGAACCATTGTGAGGCGTAGAAACCGTAAACGAAGCGTGTGGGAATCGAATCCCGGGTTCGTGGTGTGCCAACCTTGCGCTCTAATCATTCGGCCATCTACACCACACAAAGCAGCCGTTTATTTATCAATAAATCTTCTTTTTCAACAGGCAAATTGCATTGAAATTGAGATTTCAGTTTTTAATTGGATCTAAAGTCATTTTTGGTCTAAATTTACTGTATATTGAGGAAAATCATTTTATTTGATGAAAAAATTAAAATACAAACAAGCTTCAACAGCTCAAATTATGGGTTCGCTCATTCGCAAACAGTTCGGGAATCCGATGTCTCCAATTTTTTATTTACATGTGTATGTGTTTCTATTTAGTAACCACTGCTTAAACCACTTTTTTTCTTATTTTTTATGTACACATGCAGATTTGAACTGATAAATGTTTATTCGTATTTTAACAGCAACGTACGACCGGTGTAATTCCACAACCAAGATGGACGCCCGATTCTTATTGACTACGAGACCTATGGGCGCTTGTAAATTACGGTTAGTTAAACGTTCTTTAGGAGAAACAGAAAATAAACGATTTGTTCACAATCAGCGGTATGAGTTTCCATCTTTTTAATGGTTATTCAACTGTTGTAATTAAATATGATAAAATAACAATAAAATATAAATGGTTATATTAGTATTTTCTTACGAAACTTTTTAACCGTGTGTGGATCATTGTAATTACATGCATTGTGTATTTATGGGATTCTTGAGTTTTTATCAACTATTACATGAAAGGATTTTGTTTAATGACTGATCCGTAACTAGTATAAGTGTACTAATTTTGTATCAAATGATTTTTTTTGGTCTAAAGTTGCTAAAGTAAAGGTCCGTTACTTAAGTAAGAGACCTTAAAATGGCGGTTGTTTAATAAGTTGAAGGCAAATGGTTGCTTAGTTTTAATTCCTACCTCCGAAATTAACCGACAAGCGAAGAATGATCTACAATTAGTGAAATCATCCTAGATTAAAAATTAAGCAAAAATTTCGTTTTACTTGCATGAGTCTTGAATGTTATTTATTTGCTTATTCGCGTAGTATGATTACACTCTATATCAAAACTCAACTGAGTTTTCCACCTTATCCCGCTGTTTGTGAGAAAATTAAAACTATTCTTCTAAGATAATCCTTATAATTTTATGCTTTCAGACGCTAATTCATCTAAAACTGAATAGAACTAACGAAAAATAATTGTTCCTTAAACTTCTAATTGGAGTCACACTCAATAAATATTTCCTTTGAAGCTTTGGGAACATTATGCCTGAAAATAGTCATTAGAGAGGAATTTGAGTCTCAGAAGTTTGATAAATTACATTGACCTACAATATTGCTTTCAAATATTATTCTAATATTTCATTTCCGAGATACCTTATTAGGCAGTTTCAAAGAACTGTGTCTTTAAAGCAAACATAATTTAAAATAAACTAATAATGAGCAAACTAACTTGCTTATTTATATTGACTTACGATACTTATCGCAAACTTTATTCCAAACATTCACAAATCTCCTTTCTGAAATACCGGCCTTAAAACAGAGTAACATAAAATAAAATATAACTGAAAGTGAAATAATTAATTAATGAAAGACATTCTCCGAAATAATCTTGTGTTATATTTTAATGGAATAAGAACATTATTATGTAAATTCATCAATATATTTTTGTAAGAAGTTAAAACACGAAATGCATCAAAGTTATTTTTTTTTGTCACTAAGAACAACCAATGATGATAATGTTCAAAGTTTTACGAAAACCTTTAAAAAATTGTTGCAAATAAGTTACGTTTCACAATTCCTCCCCCCCCCCCTCTAAAAAAAGACATAGGCAGTACATAAACAAAATGTTAAAATATCCTTTTGAATTACAATGGTTTTCTTATGAGGCCTCATTAAAAGATATAAATGTTGATCCCACAATTATAAATGGATAAATTTCAACAAAATATACTTTACCAACAACACAATTCGTAATCAATAGTTTCTGTTGTTTTAATGTTTTTAGTTTATTTCTGTGAATTTCCTCCAAAAGGTGCGCTCAATGCATGGAAAAAATACATAAAATAATACAAGTAGTAAAAATATGGTTCTTCTCGCTTTGAATATTTGATATTTTTTATGCGCTCTACTCCTCATCTCTAGCTTCCAAGCCCAACATTGTGGCAAGTTTTTCCCGCATAAAATTTGCATTCACATATGTTTTCAGCTTTAAAAGCTCAGATTTGCTGCCCTAAGTTTCTGATTTGTGGAAATGCGTAAAAATAAATTTTTCGCCTAACTTAGAGCATTTCCTAAAATCCAGGAAATAAAACTTTTGCTTGCAGTGTGCTTTCAGAATTCAGAACAGGAATTTGAAAATATTTATATACATATTGTAAACAAATATTTATAGTTATGTGTGCGTGTGCGTGTGTGAGCATGTGCGTGCTCATTCTTTTTTTTAATTTAAAATTCTATCTTTTCAAAAATTTTAACATATTACATAAAAGCTGATTATAAAAATAACTAAGATCTAAACAGTCTTGTAGAAGCCTTAAGTTTGAAATTGTTTGTGTATTGCATCAATCAAAAAGTTTTCGTAGTTATTTATTAATTAACTTACATAAATGCAGTATTATTTTGATTTGTTGTTGCTTTAAACTGACAACATTTTATTTGTTTCTTTTAAAAAATGAGAAAATGTTTTAACCCTTATTCTCATGATCGTCGATTTTTTAAATTTTTTTATAATTTTTATTTTTTTTTTGTTTTTTTTTACAGCTAAAATAAAGATTATTTAGTATCAAAACCTTTCTAACCTAATTAGTGCAGAAATCAATTAGAGTTTTATAAAAGGTATCATATATGCTACTGCATGAGATTGGATTCACTGGTTCATGAGGCTTGTTGTTGTATTTGTGTTACATGATAAAGGCAGTATACGTCAAAAAAATACGTCAACAAAACTATATACATCTATTTAATGATGTGCTTGCTCAAAGCACTGTATCGATGTAAGCAGCATATTTGACAAAAAAAAAAAAAAAAAAAAAATCCACCTCTAAATTTAGTTCTTGGACTGGAATTTCTTCATCAACATCTTCCTCTTCTTCAGAAATTGCCCCAGATTGAGGAACGAGAGACAATAATAATTGTCCTCTAGATGTAAAATCCTAAATAAAGTCAAAATCCACGTAAGAAATAAATAAAAAAATCTTATTAAAACTTTAAAAAAAAATATTCAAGTGTAAGTCAACAACTACCCTAATTTCATGAAGTAGCATATATGCAACCTTCAGTTTTTAGCTTTTATTTTTCCAAAAACAGTGGTAATCAAACAACTTAAACAATTTTTTTAAATTATAGAGCATAAGAAACGTGAAAAATATTTTTCAAAGTAAAAAAAAAATCAAAATTAATATGAAAAACAATTCAGTGAACTTACCTTGTACAGACCACGAGACATGATGCACAAGCACAACAACCCTGCAAGTTACCTTCAACTAAAATTTAAATAATGTTAACTTTATACAGTCTTTTCAATCTGAACAAAGCTTCTATACTGTTGCTCTAGTAAATAACAATGCAACATACGCGCTGACTTCACTTAACAAATAGAAAGTAGGGGAAAAGCCCAGGTAGCATATATGCTACTTTATGGAAATAAGGGTAAAGAGTGAAATAAATACTTTTATATTATTTATAGTAGGGTCATAAGGGGTAATTCCTAGTCAATCTTTTCCGGGGTAATTAATGGTCATGCATTTTTTAAGTTTTATTAGATGCTATAACAAACGACTGAAATGCAGCAAATACTCCTTAAACATTCTATTTTCTTATGCAGGACCTAAAAAGTACAAACATTTGATGCACGTTTAGGAAAAAATGTTTTACTTACTACTACAAAAACAGCTTTAATAAAGATCGTCTCAAGAAATCATACTTTTTTTAAAGATCCATGCCAGTGCTACATTGTTAAAAATTTCCGTAAGAAAATAGTAAAATAACGATTTACTTGACTGTTATTTTACCATATTTATTTACAACAGTTGAATAACCATTAAAAAGATGGTACTCAAACCGCTGATTGCGAAAAAAATTGTTTATTCTCTGTTTATTCTAAAGACCGTTTAACTAACCGTAGTTTTCAAGCGCTCAAAAAGAATCGGGCGTCCATCTTGGTTGCGAAACCTTACCGGTCGTACATTGTTGTTAAAATATGAATGAAGATTTATCAGTTCAAATCTGCATGAGTATATAAAAAAAGAAGAAAAGAAAAGTGGCTTAAGCAGTGGTTACTAAATAGAAACACATACTCACGTAAGTAGTATATACATGCCAACTTCTAGCGCAGATTTTGTGGTGGACGTGGTGGCTGTGGTGGACGTGGTGGATGCGTTGGATCTGGATCTCGATTTTTTTCGCCGACTCCCTGCACGCAACATGCTGACTTCTCGCACTCATTTTGTGGTGGCTGTGGTGGACGTGGTGGACGCGTTGGATCTGACCCTCGATTTCTTCGATGACCCCTCAGCACACATTTCGTGGTGGTTTTGAGCTCTCGATTTCTTCGCTACACATTTCGTGATGGTTCTGGGAGGTAGTAAGCTGTGTCTCGGTTGATCGGTTTCAGGTTAGTTAGAGCGTGTCGAGAGAGTGCGTGTTTGGGTGTGTTTTTCTTTTATGTGTGTGCGGAGTTTTGGTTTGAGTTTAGAGGGAAAGGAATGCCGATATTGTCAATCAGACATGCTTTGGCGTTTGATTTTTTGTTTTTTGATGATGAAAGCACCTCGACGGCTATATAAAGCGTGTTGTATGGTCGGGCTATTCACATTGCTGTTCATTTTGATCGCAACTTAGGAATAAATTGTTTATTTTTTTTCTTAGGAGAGAGCGGTAAAAAGAGACGAGAGGTAAAAATAAAAGTGGATTATGACTATCGATTGGTCTGATTTTGGTAAGTCAACCGTGTTGACTGAAGATATTATTCGTGAGCTTCAAGAGAATGTCGATTGGAAAACAATTTCTCGTTATCAGAAATTGAGTCAAACGTTTATAGCGGAGTTTAAAGAGAAAGTCGACTGGGATTTAATATCCCAATATCAGCCTTTGGATGAGGGATTTTTAGAAAGTTATTCTCATTTAATAAATTGGTCATTAATTTCAAAATATCAGCAGTTAAGCGATCGTTTTATGATAAGTCATGCCGATAAAATAGATTGGAAAGTAATTTCACAATATCAAGTGCTAAATGATAAATTTATTTTAGACACTTCGGAGTTGCTTGATTTATCTTTAGTTGCAGAACATCAAAAACACAAAGAAAAAACTATTGCTCAGTTAGAGGATGTTATTGATATGAATAAAGTATTTACGCTTCAAGAATTATCCGAAGAATTCGTTCTACATTATATAGATCGCCTATCTATTTGTAATGTGATGTTAAATAAGCACTTAACGGAAACAGCAGTAAATGCTCTGTATAAGAGATTAGTTTTACAATATCTTGCCCACATTTGCAGTAAAATGTAATTGTATTGCAACGAAATAAGTCTCTTTTCTTTCCGACATTTTCTCTTCTGCTCAGAGGAAGGGAGAGAGAGAGAGAGAAAAGAGATAGTTATGCTTTCTATAAGTGGATGCTATGGATGGTTTGCATCTTCAGATGAAAATGGTTCTGAAGTTGTTTCATTTGAAAGACAATTATATGAATCATTACAGCTTTGTTTTTATGATGTTATGAGGTATAGGATATACAATCCAAATGCATATATCACGTATTTTGTTACATTGCACGATAGTGAAGTTGGAAAGATCTTATCTACTATGACAAACTGTGACTCTTTGTATGGATTTATATATGTATCTCATCTAGAAGAAAATTTTGAAAACCTGATTGAACATTGTTCTGCTTTGTATAAAAATGTATTAATTTGTTCTTCTATTGCACGAGCACATTTTCACACTATAAATTTTAATACATTCTGTGTTCAAGAAATTCATTAGAGTTTTAACTCACTATATGGTAGCCTTAATGCATCTGGTCCTCTAGGGAAAGGTGGAACAGCTTCGTTAAGGTGTCAAAGAATGACATTTTATCAGAGAACATTAAGTTCTTGGACATGCTAACTACAGCAAAAGCATCAACAGCACCTTTGGAAAGGATTTTTTCTACATTTGGAATAGTGCAGTCAAAATTAAGAAACAAATTGGAGGTTGATAAGGCATCATCTGGTATTCTTGATGAAATATCTAAATAGTAAAAATGATTAAGCTGCAGTAAACATTTTATGTGATATTTGCCATCTCTGTTTATACATTCAAGAAATTTGTACATACTCAAAAAATTATAATAGTCCAATCAACTTATTTGTATATATTCAAGAAATTATAATACATTTAGTCCAGAAATTTAAGCTTTCTCTTGTTTCTTGTTGTTCTCTATTTATTAAGCATACATTTTTAATATAATATAAATAATTATTGATTAATTTTGATAAAGTTATAAATAATTATTTCAACTGAAATATCTTAAAATTCTTTGAAGATATAAATAATTAACTGAATTTGTTACTCTATTTGTGTGCTTTAAAAATAAAAAAAATCTGATTTAAATTTAAAAAATACTAATTATTTTTTTAAATAAAAAAAAAAAAAAAAAACACCAACCCTGCCTTCAACACAATTTGAGAGAATATAATCTAAATTCTAAAGCATGCGCATTATAAAGATATTTTGTTAATGAATGGGGGTTGGGCAGAGAGAGGATTTTAAATTGATTAAACAAATACATATTAAAATAAAAGTTTAAATTTAGAGAAAAAGGTTTTGTCTTTATTCATACTGTCTTCATATTGTTCAGTGTTATTTGCAAATATTCAATTTTTGAATGTTTTACAGGAATTTCCTTAAAATTGCTTTAATGATTAAAAGTAATATTGAGTTGAATTATTCGGGTTAAATATTTAAGAACAAGCTTAAAAATGGAAATTCAAATGAATTATACTTAAAAGTAGTTAACTACTTTTGGAGAACAGTTAACTACTAGTTACAACTAGTCTCAGAAAAAAGTAGTTAACTACTAGTTGTAACTAATTTTGTTTAGAGTAGTTAGTAGTTGGTAGTTAATTACTTTTTGACGAGTAGTTGCCGAACACTAGTGGTTATATATGCTTAATTGAATACGTGATATTTCTGAGTCCTTGAGACTTAAGGCGTTTAGTAAATTTTGATTCGAAGATGATAAAATTCGGTTTTTGTGTATGAAAGAGTTTTCGTTTAGTCTTCTAATATAAGTGTGATTCTAAAAACCTGGTTAATAGTGACTGTATGTGTTTCGTTAACCGTTTAAGTTTTCATAAACTTAAAACATTAACTGATTATGTTTACACACTGTAAAAAAACAGTTCAACGTTGCACCATAAATATGGTGAAAGCTGAAGGGCTGCTGATGATTGAACCAAAATCATGGTTCAAGCAGAAATGCGAAATCTGAAGTTACAACTTTAACCATAATTTCGGTTCAACCTTGAACCAAGAAGACGAACCCTGCACCGGCCGGAAACAGAGAGCCGCCATCTTGCCAAGCTTGACTTGAATAATTTATTTTTCATAACAGTAAAAGGTAAGTAAACTTCGATGTGTAAATATATTTTTTTTTTTTTTTGCTTATATTGTCTTGTTTTCTGTGTTTTTAAGTCGGCACAAAATAGGTTGTAAAGCCTATTTCAAAAATGTTGTTATGATATACCGATCATGTCACCTTTAACCTTAAATTGACTAATTAACTTTATTCAGAACTTTCAATCCCGTGCAGTTTTATTTAATTATGCTTCAATATTTAATTGTTTTTTTTTTACCTAAATTAATAACCATTCACCCCCATACATTTTACTTTTGGCTCCCCTGATCTACTTTTAAAGTTGTCACGTTGACTTGTTTACATTTTAAAAATTGCATCTATTCTCGGGATTTTTACTCTAAATCTTTTTTTTTTTTTTTCATTTTTATTGCCAAGACTACGTTCCTACGGCGTTACCTTTCTAGATCCACCTCTTAATTTTTATTTAATTGCCTGTTGCTGTCTTTTTGAAATTTATTAAACTTATTTGTTGTGCGACTATTTTTGCACAGTTTTTACCCGTATATTTTATCAAGAGCGTAGCCGGCGGAGGGGGGGGGGGGGGGTGTTCGAACGACTCCTTTTTTGAAGTTTCACATGCTACAAATGACAATCTGAAAATTAAAAAATTAAAATATTCTGATAAGAAAAACTCATTTGTTTAAAATTCAGGTCTTCTGGTTAATTCCGATCCCGTTACGAAGGGGTTAAAATTGCTAAAATTTTACATGCAATAAATGAAAATTTGAGAGTAAAAATTAATCTGATTAGAAAACACTCATTTGTATAAATGTAGTTAGAGGTATTTTGATTCCAAGGCCATAGCCAGGAGGGGGGGACAGAATACCTCCCGCCCTGAATTTTTTTTACATGCTCTGAATGATAATTTCAAAAAAAAAACTTTCTTCAACTTGACCTCCCCCCCCCCCCTCGAAAAACAATCCTGGATGTGGCTTTGATTTCTAATGATTCTTATATCCCAATCATTTGAACAATTTATTCCACCAAGAGCAGGTAAACCCGGCTTTGTATTAAAAATATGTCCACTATAGGAATTCTTTGAGAAATTGGGTCAATTTTGCGTGATTTTCAAAATAGCAGTATTGTTGTCTTTACCGTTAAATTGAGTTTTTTTTTTTTCAAAATTTTCAACTTGTGCATGTTTACTTTATTTTGTTTCAATATATTCTTGCTTCTTACCTGATTTAATACTTTCCCCCATGTATTTTACATTTTTCTCCGTTTGCTCTACCCTTACAGTTGCAACAAAGATTTGTTTTCGTAATGAAAATTGCATGTTTTCTCATGATTTTTGCTCTAAATCATTATTTTTTTCCCTCGTTACTACCAAACCAATTTTCCAAACTGTTACATTTCTCTTTTCTGCTCTTTGCATCTATTTTTTTAAATTAACCACTACCAGTGGTGGAGTTTAGGAAGGACTCAAGGAGCATGTGCCCCATCCAAAAAGAATAAAAGAAATTCGTAATTATTCCATTAAATATTTTTTTACACATTTTCTGTGCTTTTAACAACATTAATTAGTTTTAAGGTATCGTAAAAAAATTCCTAAAATAACTGTATTATAAAAATATTGACGAGGAAGAACTACTTTTTACTTCCTGGTGCGGATAATGTCAACGAAACATTGAATAGACAGCGTACAAATCAGATACGCTGTAATGTCAGTTCTTTTATATCTTTACAGGGTGAAGTCTTAGACTCATCTGGGCGGTCTTAGTCTGAAGTGCCACGAACTACTGCCTGTTTTAGCCTTGGAGCAACATCTGTACCGGAACCCCCCAATATTTTAAAATTATTATTATTATTTGGGCATTTTATGTTTTTCAATTTCACTTTTAGGCATATGTTTTCATTCATCTTTGTATGCATATAAATAAATTTAATATTTTTGATGCTAAAGTGTTGCAATATATTTTTGAAAAAAAAAGTGACATAATTCAGAAATTTAAAAATTTCGCTATCAATTACACTTATAAGCGAAAATTCAAATGCCATTTTTGTTAAAACTATCTGTTGACGAGCATAAAAAAGGGTACATATATTGCAAAAGCCTTCCTTATGTGGCTTTAAAAAGTTAACAGTGACTTATATTGCAATTTTGAAGAATATAACTAAGTGGTTACTTAAATATACTGAAACTTTCTGATACAGTGCATTGGGATGTTGATAAAAAAAATATATAACTAAATACATTAAAATATATGGAACACTGAATCAATAATTGAAACGCATGAACCTGTTCTTATAACTAAATCTAATACTTAGCAAAAACTTAAGTTATCTTTACAGATTAAAAAATAGAAAATTCGCTTCGCAAATTCAAATTGGTAATAAGCTTTTTTCCTGTTTTACGCTTGAACATAAAAAATTATGTCAAAGTATTTATGTTAAAAGTCACCATTGCAGCATAAAAAGGTGCAGCTCAAACTTGACTTTCAAGATATAACTCTGGCTAGTAGAAAGTCCATCATTATGGTTCATAGTTGAACCAAGATAGCAGTTAAAATAAAATGGTTCAAACTTGAACCGTAATGCTGGTTAGGGAAAAACTGATAGCATGGTTCAACGTTGAGCCGTAATACTAGTTAGAAAAAATTCCGTTATCATGGTTCAAAGTTGAACCGAAATAATGGTTAGAAAAAAATCTGTATTTATGGTTCAAAGTTGAACCGTAATACTGGTTAGAAGAAAAATCCGTAATCATGGTTCAGTGCTGAACCACATTCATGGTGAAACTAGTAAACCATAATAATGGTTCAAATTAGTACCAACTGATGGTTGCAGCTGCATTTCACCAATTTTTAGTGAAAGTTTGAACCAGAATTTTTTACAGTGCATACAGTGAAAGCAAAGATGCCCATAAGTTTTAATTTCTTTAAATAGCTTTAAATGCTCCCAAAAAATATCAAGATTTTACCAAAAATTATTAAAATATCATAATGCAAAATTACTAACATTTTTTTAGCTCTAATTTTTTTGAGAATTTTATCGAAAAGTTTTTGTTTTCTGTGTATAAATTAGGTTTATATATATATATATTAGGGTGGCCCTTATTTTTCAACTTTCGAAAAGCTTAGCTCCCAACCCCCTATCTTGTTCCAATCAACAAAAAAATGATATGTGAAAAATTTTAGCTTACACGGACTTCATTCTGGCGGCCCTCATCGACCATGAGTTTTTGAAATTGTCATCTGTACAGTTATTTTTCAAGATATTACTGCTATTTAATATTTACTGTATTAATTAATAATTTTCGAGAAGAGGGAATGAAATGCTTTATAAAGTTCCCAGTACCTGGCAGCATCAGAACTGTACTCAAAAAAATACTTTGTTTATTATTTTCATTCTGATTTGAGATGTGATTCAGGAAAGACGTAAAACAAAAAGGCGCTTCAGCCATTGTTCAATACATATATTTGTGATCCTTTGAGAAGTTATTGTTTGGTGTAATAATTCCGTGTGGACTGTGAATTCTGTCACTAAGTGTGTTACTAAGTTGAGATAATATTCATCCTATTAAAAGTGCAATGACGGAACCAATGTTTGTTCTTTGTGTGTTGTGTACTTAATCTAATAAGTGTTATAAGCCAAGTTCAAGCTTCAATTCCGTAAGTGAGTAAAAATATTTCATATTCTATAGTGAAATATCCATTTTTACATTCGAAATACTTTATTCGGTAATTACAACAACTGATTAAAATGTATTCCCTTCAGTGGTTCAACCAACTCTTCGAATCAACAGGTTTTAAGAGTTTTTTTCTACAATGTAAGAGTTGTAAATCTTACAACGAAAGAAAGCGCAGCGATTCAAGAAGTTTCCATTTTTTGGCAAAAAGCACGAATTCCTTCTAAAAGAACTGATCACTGCATTGATAAGTTACTTAAACTATATGATGAATGGAAAGGTTTACAGAAAAACTTCACAAGAACTTCGGGTAAAGAAAAAGACAAAAGAGATCTTTTCATAGAAAAAATGACTTAGCTCATTCAAATGCTTTTTAACAGATGAAAAATGAAGACAATAAGAAATTTTTAATTCTTCAGCGCTAAAAAGGAAGACCGGGCTCCATGATTGGTGTTGATCAAAAACTAAAATATAATTAAGAAAGAGCACTAAAACGCTCTGCAATGGAAAGTGTCAGGAAAAAAGAACTTATGAAGAAATGGAACAACAATTTGCTACTTGTCAACCTGTTGTAGTGAAAACTGATGATTCAACACCAAGCAGCCAAAATAGTGATAGTGGTGACGACAGTAAAAGTTCTACCATCGTTCAACAGATATCATCAACAGCATCAACTGCAGCCATAGATCCAGCCCGTCGAGGTACTTTACATTTTTTTACTCCCCGTCTTTGTGAAGTTTTTGATAGGCACAAAATTACTGATAGAAATGCAGTTTTCATATTAATGGCAGCTGCAGAAGCTTTCGGGCATGATACTGAAAAGCTAGTAATAAATCGTACTTCTTTTCAAAATCTCAGAAAAAAAAATTTAGGGAAGCAAGATACACAGAAATCCAAAACAAATTTAAATTAGACAACTGCCAAGAATTAATGTTACACAGGGAGGGAAAGTTGCTCTCAGCACTAACAGGTGTAGAAAAGGTTGATAGACTGGCAATAACAGTCACCTTTCAAGGCAAAGAGCAACTGCTGGGAGTGCCTGAATTCCCAACATCTTCAGGAGAAGAGCAAGCGTTGGCTGTTTACCGTGCAGTCAAGAAATGGAGTATAACTAACAAAATTCAGGCACTTTGCTGTGATACTACAGCAAGCAACACAGGCCGAATAAATGGTGCCTGCTAAATCAATAAAAGTTGTTCAATTGTGATCTGTTGTACCTCTCTTGTCGTCATCACATTTTTGAATTAGTTTTGAGAACCTGTTTCGACTTGCTGATGGATGCGACTACTGGTCCAGACATGCCACTTTTCAAAAGATTTAGAGAAACTTCTGTTAAAATTGACAAAAATACTTACATAACTGATAAAAAGGAAGTGCCTTATGATGTCCGCTCTACCATTATTCATTTTCTTGAAGCTCAGCTTGCTACTCATAAACAACTGCGGGATGATTATCGAGAATTGTTGGAGTTAACAATGATCTTTCTTGGAGGCATTCCAAAGAATGGCATATCTTATACCAGGAGCTGTAAGTCATTCTAGATGGATGTCAAAAGCAATCTATGCATTTAAAATATTCTTATTTCAAGACCAATTTAAATTATCTCATAGAGAGAAGAATTCCTTAAGAAGAATATGTATTTTTCTTGCTCGAGTGTATGTTCGAGCATGGTTCTTGTCACCAGATGCAATTAAAGCACCCTATCATGATTTTCTTTTCATGTATCAATTGCTAAATTATCAGGCTATTGATCCAGAAATCAGTAAGGCTACTGCAAAGAAAAATTCAAAACATCTCTGGTACTTAGTTTTCGAAACTGTGGCTCTTTCCTTTTTAGATGACAATGTTCCAATAGATGTTAAGACAAGTATGGTTCAAATTATGCTGGAGGTTGAAGGAAGTGACGAACAGGAAGAAGATACAAATCAATTTAAGCGATACATTCTTCACCCAAACGATTTTTCATCATTTTCAAAAATCAAGTTTCTGCCTTTTTTAACTTCTAGTACAAAAAATTTCTTCACGAGATTTACTATCAGCTCTGATTTTCTGTACAAAGACTCTTCAACATGGAATGATGATGTTGGTTATAAGAGTGGAATAATTAAACTTCACACCATCATTGTTGTGAATGACGTTGCAGAAAGAGGTAACAAACTCATTCAAGATTATAACAACACTTACAAAAGATGAAGCTGAGAAACAATTTATATTACAAATTGTTGCTGGAGAGCTTAAAAAAAAAAAAAAAAAAAAAAAAAAAAAAAGAACCCAACTGCTACTAAATCCTCACTTATGAAAAAATAACATTTATTGTTATTTAGCTTACATTATGTTGTAATTCTATCAAAAGTATTATAGTAAATAAAAACGTTTTGGTCTTATCGAAGTCATGTGATTTATTTTTAAAAATCAAATGTATCTTAATTTTTCATGCTGTTTTGAAACTTTTTTTATAATTTACTTTGGGGCAATTTGATTCGAAATGTTTTTAAACAATTGCTAGGAAGACCATACAATGCCACATACATTTCTCAAAGAAGTAACGGACAAGATAGGAGCTAGTGAAGAATATACATGTTTGTAATGGAATTAATCAATATGCATTACTTCAAGCTCTTTGAAGGTCGCCTAAACGTTAAATGATTAAGCTGAAAATTTGCATAGCCCTTTTTTTTCATCATTTGAACAGGATCAGGGGTTGGGAGCAGAAAAATTTTAACCTTCAAAAAATAACATATGGTTAAGGGCCACCCTAATATATATATATATATATATATATATATAGAAGGTAATTTGGGGGAAGATGCAAGTTGGGGGAAAACGCCAATTTGTTAATAGTATTTTTATTTTCCGATAGATTGCAAAACTGAGCCACTTGTGTGAAGAGTCTGGTCCGACATGGAGGTCTGGCTTGTGAAATTATCTGAATTAGCTGTCTTTAGTCAGCGTTATTTTTGGATCTCGTGAGCATTTAAAGTGGTGACAACCCTTTTATAATATTCCGTTCCTCATGTTTAAAGTTTATAAACGTACTCGTTATTTTAAATATTAGCAATATAAGTGAGTCACGCATTATGTTACACATACGATGCGTGTAGAAGTGGCCATAACACTGTAGCAATAAGGATATAAGCTTGTGTTTCATCTTCCCGCTATACTTGGGGGAAGACGCTACATGGTTCAGAAATAAATGAAATGAACTTTAAAATATGTTTTTCCTTTTTTTATTTTATACTATAGCTACTGACGTAATTATTTTCTGTCTACCAAGCCACACCACGCAGTACTTACAGCCACTTGATCGCTCGTTTTTCATACAATTGAAAAACATATTGGCGACATGCTCTGAACTCCTGGATACACAAGAAGCCAAATTGTCAAGACTTCACTTTGGATCTCTTCTGAATGCAACTTGGAGCAAGGCAGCCACAGTAGGAAATGGTGCTTCTGGGTTTTTAGCTACTGGGATTTACCCCTATAACCCACAAGCAATCCCACAGCATGCGTTTGCTATTTCTGATGGTTCCAGAAATGATACAGCTGTGGCTTTCACAAGTGGAGTATGTGACATGGCGCAGTTGCCTCCCCCAACAGAGCTAGTGTGCCGTGGACTATCACCATCGGTTGCATTCACCAGCACAGACCACGGGATTTCCTGCCTAGAAGCAATTAGCCCTGTACCTCAGATCAGAAAATTTAAATTATCCTGTGTAAAAAACAAAAACTAAAGGTCTTAACTGAATCAGAGAGGAGAGCAACTATGCGGGAAAAGGCCCGAGGAAAGCTAGAAAACGCGGGTAAGGGGTTAAACAAATAACAAAAAACCTTCGAAGAAAACAGAAGAAAAAGAGACGTGTCAACTTGTCATCCTCAAGTGAAGAAATTCCTCTAGATACCAGTGGTGACAGTTTTGATGAGGATAATACTGACAATTCTTGTGCTGTGTATAAAGGATACTTTTATAGTCCCAAATGTGATTGGATTCAGTGCATCGAATGCAACAAATGGTTGCACGAAGATTGCAATGATGATCATTTGCACTGAGTGAAATGTTGTTTAGGCTATCATTCGACTTGTACTGTTATTATTTTTTGCAAACTAAATATGAAATAGTTTAATTTGTTTTGTTTTTCTATAGTAATTGTTAATGCACATTTCTTTCTGTAATGTTTGTCTTATTTTTTTATTTATTGTGGTGTTGCATCTTACCCCATAACTGGTGGCCCCATATATATATGGGGGAAGTGACATTTTTCAACATTGAATTTTTCATTTATTTTCATACTGAGAAGAGAACTAACTTGTGCACGTATAAAATTAAACATTGAAAAATATGGTGTATTTTTTTCATAATCTTATTACTTCAATTTTTGATGTACTAATCGAAAAGCCCTTAAGTGTGGCATCTTCCCCCGATTTACTTTATATATATATATATATATATATATATATATATATTATATAAAGAAGTTTTAAATATGTTGAACTTACACTTCCTTAGCTATTTTTAACGCATGGTATTTTTTAAGGGGGAAAAACTCTTTTTTTTTTGTTTCAGATTTGATGTTTGATTTAAGTGATTTTTTATCTTCCAGAAAATTATTGTGATTCAACGTGATATTTCTGGGGATTTGTCTTACAAATTGAGCTAACATTTTCAGACGCAGAGAAACTTTTATCGACAGTGCTATAAACTCTAATATAGTAGAACCGGTTGTAATTGTTACTTCTTCAAAGTAATTGTCAAGTGTAAGATTTGAGTTTATCTTCGCGCTCGCTATTTATATAGACCTAAGCAATAACTAGTTGCATAGTTTCATTCAATAAAGATCATAATTGTAAATTTACTGCTTCTAAAAATCTTATCATTAAGAAACTCTTCCTATCTTTTTCTTTCAATTGCAAACTAAGTCAAATCCTTTGTGTTTTCTGGGATTGTTAGCATGATATTTTGTTAGCGGCATTTTTTGGCCTATTTATTCATAAAACAATAATCCTCTCACTTTGAAACAAATGAAAATTTCATTTTCAAAAAAATTATATGGTCTAATTAAAATTTACTCTGCGTTATTAAGTATGAATAGAAAACTATTAAAAATGGAATATAAAAATTAAAACGTTCATGTGAAATCATATGAATTATGAAATAAGTTTTATCTATAAATATTTTTTTTAATAATGTTCTTGAACAATTAATAGTGTTCTTGATTATTTGTTGAAAATATATTCCATGGGCTGTCAAATGCAACATAATGCTGTTTTTAAAGCAAAAGAATTTTGGCGGAAATTATGTCCGTGTAGTACTGAAAACAGGAAATAGTAAAATAGTATGTTATAATGTACCCGTACTTAATTCAGTGAACAATTATGAATACCAGTAACGTTCCTAGCATGTGCGTCACACGGGAAGGTAATTTGTGGTGTCTCTCCCCACCCTCTCCTCAAAAACAACACGTTTTTGTGTTGTATTGTAAAAATTTGTAGTTTATATTATTTTCTGTAGTTGCAAAAAAAGTATCTTTAACAATGTTATTTATTTATTTGGTGTGACTTTCTGTAAACTGCATTTTATTTCAGTGAAATGCGATGAAATAGCATCAGTAAAATTGTATAACTCAAATATATTTTGTATTTTTTAAAAACTCTTTATCTCATATATTTACATATATATGTAGTCAGCAGTCGTAAAATTAAAAGGACAGGAACATTACAATTTTTAAAATAGAACTTTATTTACTTGTTATTATTATTATTTATATTTTTACTGTGAGCAATTATGCTTTAGTAATTTTTCATAAACTAACCGTAAAATACTAAGAGTAAAGGTATAAAACAAATTTAATCAAAATTTAACTATAAGTCATTCAAACCAGTTTGTTTCACTAACACTCTAATTATGCATGTTCCACTCTAAAATCATATTTTCCATCGTTTAGATGTTCGTGTACAATGTCGGTTATGCTCATGCTTCAGTAAATACACGAACCTTTCAACATTTTAAGCCAAGACTAAAGAGATGTTCCCTATGTAGACAGGATCACTCCTAACCAGTATGCGCAGAATTACACAAACTTCTGGAAATCCCGATAAGACTATAATGGGCGAAAATGCTTTCTCACGGGTAAAATCATTCTCAGCTTTCAGGAATATACACAGTTAAATAAATTTAATAAGAGAAGAAATCTCATGTTGTATTATAATTACGAAAGGGACACACTTTCATTATCTTGGAAGCATACTACCAACAGAGGAATTCTATACTTATTTCCGTCTATTATTTTTCGGAATAGAATAAAGTATAATAAAGGGAGGCATATATACATTGTTTCATTGTAACTGTAAGCACTTTCACTGTGTAAAAGTAAGGTTTTTGTAAAAATGTAGAACGAAGTACTAAACAGCCAAAGTAATGGGACAATTTCATTTTAGATTTTTTTTCAAGTTTCTTGAAAAATAAAAGATTTTTTTTTCTGTAATTTCAGTCATATAAAAGGCATGCTTCACTTTTCCAAAACGTACTTGGGAAATTTACCTTTTGGAAAGAAATTATTATAACTCCGTAAATATATGAGTGCTAAGTTTTATGAAAATGGTAGAAATGTTGTACATAGCAAGTAAATTATGGGAAATTTAAAGCTTTTTTCAAGCATTTTGCGAGACAGGATAATCGAGAAATATTCTTTATTTTCTTTGATTTGCTTTCGGTCCCTTGAATGCACGTGTGATTATATTTTTGCTGGAAAATATGAAGTTAAGCATGCATTTTATATGACCAAAATTAAAGAACATTTTGTCACGCATTTCTATAGAAATTTGAAAAATATCTCTTAAATGAAATTGTCCCATGACTTTTGGCTATATAGTGTAAAATACTTCAGGTTGCTAATTTGTTTCTAACACATACTAACTTTTCATATTGGCTAATATTATAATTCATACTTTTAATAAAATCATTTGTTAATGACCTCTTTTAAACCCGGTTATTAAAAAGACATTTTTTGAAATTTGAGCACACTAATGGACATTGAACCACAGAAAATAATAACAACATAGGAATAGCAAAAATAAATCCATTAGTGATTTAGTTCAATGTATATTTGGCCAATCTTTTGTTTTGAGCATCCAATAGATTCTTGAATAAAATAAAGATCGGTCACAGTAAAATCGTAAAATATAATTCAAGCACGGGTAGTGCCATAACTCATCAAAGTTCTCACAAGTAGCATTGATTGACGTCACGGAAAATGCCCCTACGCAACGTATTTTTCTTTTTTTTTTTTTTTGCCTTCTGATATATTGATTTTATTGCTTTCCACTTTTTAATCCATCTTACAGAACACTGACACAAAAAGCGACCAACTCACTTTTTTATGTTTTCATGACTCTCTTAATTACTTGCCAACGGCAATTCATTTTTTTAACTGTTTTCATTTCAATAGAATAAAAAGAAGGGTCATGCATGATTAAAAATAATACTGTAATACGTAATTTCTATCTCGGAGAGAATTCTTAACGGGATTCTTCTATCAAAAAAAAAAACTCTAAATTGATGATAAAAATTTCGATATTCCAATAAAAAATTCAATCACTGTTTTTTCATATTTTTAGACGTTCAAGATAAAAAAATCGCCTTTAAATGTGCTAAAAACTTCATTATATTGCTTCCTTCATTTTTAGCCTGTTTTCCCGTAAAGAAAATATGAAAAAAGGCTTAATGTATCGTAAAAATATCATTCACGTTAAAGAAAAGTCAAAAATAAGTGAAGTAATTAAATAAAGAATGAAAAAAAAAAAATCAAGAAGGGTTTTGAGATGGGGAAAATGTATGTCTGTCTGCCCCCCCCCCCCTAAACTCTTGTCCAATGAGTCGATTGCACAATTCGAAACATTTTTTTTTTGCATTTGAAAAATCTCTGCGAGGGCGTCTAATTTCTATATTCAATTTTTTTATTTGAACAATTTTTTGTTCAATTTTGAACAGATCAAAAAATCTTAACATTAGCGCTATTGCGGAAATGTAAAGCAAATTACATATATACTCTGTAGATAAGACCCAAGTTCCTTCAGACAAGCTTATTAAAGTAGCTCTCGTCTTGAAATATTTTTGTATTTGAAGAATCTTCACCCAATTAAATTGGGCGCTAAACTAACATTAGCGATCATATATAAATCCTGATCTAACAGACGGATATGCTTGGAACAAACTTTATCAGACAGCTCTTATGACGTTGAACATATACAGATAAGAGGTTCATCCACAGTTAAACGAGCCTATTTTCCTATAATTTTTTTTGATCTGGATCTTTAAGGATATTTCTGAATGAATTAATAAATGCAAGGGCGTAACCAGGGCGGTTTGAGGGGGTTTGGGGGTTCAAATCCCCCCCCCCCATTAGGTATTTAGTTATTTATTCATTTTTCCCCTCAACTTGGTGGAAATTATGTCAATTTAATCGGGTTGTGGGCTTGGAAAAATCTTTTTTTTTTTTATTTCGTGTGAACAACATAGGCAACAAGCTGTGGAACTCCCCTCATCTCTTTCCTCGGGCAAAATCGTAGAGATGGACGTTGAAGGACAGGAACGAGCAAGACCCTCGGGGCCCGGAGCACGGTCCACCACTAGTTCGCATTCGTGAGAAACTAAAACTGAAACGAAGAGTCACGTTTTTTATATATATATATATATATATATATATATATATATATATAAGAGGGACGCATCTCTCAATCGTCATTTAGGGGCGAGTCTGCACTTGTAGCCAAAGTTGAACTGGAGTTTCTCGGAATTGATGGAGGGGTTGCCATTGCTTTCGGCTACTAAAATTTCGAGAAAACGTGGGGGGGGGGGTTTCAGATGTGCACCTTTTTTACCAATGGGCTGTGAGAGCCATGTGCTTCAGTTTCTGCAGTTGAAAAATTCACATTCGTGCATCACTCATTTAGTATCAAAATGTGTAGCATTTTCATTCCCTAACTGACCTTTTCAGTTTAATAACAGTAATATTAAGGGATTATAAACATAATTTTAAGGGACTTCTGCTATAGGCATAACCAGGGGAGGGTTTTGGGGGTTCAACCCCCCCCCCCCTATTGGGTATTTAGTTATTCAGGCACATTTATTAGGCACACAAAAAAAATTCTGGCTACGCCTTGCAAAGCACATATCTTTTTCTCCCTAAGAAAAATAAACACATATGCATATGATTTTATTTCCTCTTTCTGAAGGGTTGTGATCATGACCAAAGTACGTAGCTCATATTACAGAGGACTTTTCATTTGGTTATAATCAACCCCCTTATCACCTTTAGGAATTTTACAGCGAAAGGTGGCTTCAATCACCGTACCCCACACAGACAGATATCAGAGATCCTTTCAATCACTTCAGAGGGTTTTCTTTCCTTCTTGGTGTCTTTTTTACCCAAAGGCAGCAATTTGGGAACACAATCGCGCAAGTTTCCTGGAAAATATTCCCCTCTGATGGAGGTTTGTTTTCTGATAAATTGGTGTTGTAGGCGATGGGGTCTGAAAATGAAGGACCCCTAGCCAACAATTGTCCTAATGGGTTCAACCCTTAAGCCAGGAAGGGATGCTCATCAAGAAATTTAAGGAAAGTTGGTGGTCCAATTGGAAAACTGATGAACTGTATTTGCATTGCATTCTCATTTACAGATGTTCTCTCATCTCTTATATTTTAAATATTTTTTTTCTTACGGTCCATCACTGATTGCATTACGACTCTGGAAATCATCCGTTCAACGTTTCCAAGCTCACTGCTACGGTTTAATGCTGCATTTTAATTTTCAATCAAAGTATTATTTATATTTTAGCTAAATTTTTAATTGTTTTCGATACATAATATTGTTTGCACTCCAGCGATGGATACGTTCGTCATCCAAAAAGAAAAGAAAATTTGATTCAGACGCTTCCACTTCTGAGGTATGTGTTGCTATAAATTTAACAAAAATTTTAGAAATTTGTGGGGATGAGAATTTTCGTAGGGGAATTTGGATATTTATTCTCTAAAATTCCACAATTTTCCAGTTTTAATATTATAAATACCTGGACATAGATTGCTTAGCGCTAAATATTGAATTTTCTATTAAGTTTTAAATAAAAAGTAAATTAATATATCTAGTAATGAATGTTTAATGTTTTTGTGAATCAAGGCCGTATCCAGAGGGGAAGGGGGACCCACGGGCCTGCCCCGAAATCTTTTGCAATGTATCATATATTCCTCCCTGAAACTTACCTTAACATAAGTGTGTTGTAGTCTGGGCTCCCCCGAAAAAGATTTCTGGATACGGCCTTGGCTCCGGGGGAAATGTGAAGAATTAGGAAGGGCAGTGTATTCGGCAAGGTATCCGGACAGGAGGTCCAAAACCATAGGCAATGATTCGAGGGCTCTCCCCAGGAAACGTTTTGAAATCTTTCTAGTCAATGCAATTTCGGGACTCTTTGGTAATGTTAGAGGAAACAGAAAGGAGTTACTCTGTCCCCTGCAATTTTTTTCAAAATAATGTCTTAATACCTTTTAGGTTACTTTTGTGTCACTCGTGATTGTGTTCGATGTCCTTTCCCCGAAAGTGTTTCTGAAAGTAAAGTGTCTTAAAAGCGTAATTTCTCTTTTCTTTCTTTTTTTAAAAATTGTGATCTGATTTTTTTCGCCGGTGGGGGTGGGGGGAGTTGACTTGCTCCGAGGGGGTAGTCCCCCCCCCCGAGAGATGCCTGAAATAAACACGGAGTATATCTGTAATAACAAGTATTTATGACTAGTAAATTTTGAACTATTTTGCACTGCCAATTGGTGTTTAGTCTGTACATTTTTAGGGTGACCCCTCCTTTCCCCAACCCTAGTTACGCCTATGAATAAATGAGAGATTGAAAAAATGAATAAATGAGTGTGTTCCCTAGATAAATTATCAATGACGGACCACTTATTCCTTTTTTTATTCCTTTATTTTAAGGACATTACACTATAATTGTATATACAGTAGGGTGGGCCGAAAAAACCTTTTTTTTTTATTTCGAAGTTGTAATAGCGCGGAAAACTTGCGAATTATGTAGAAAAGAAAAATAAAAAAAAAATTATCAAAATCAGTTGACATCTTTCGGTCGCGCATAGGCCCTAAAGTTTGACAAAATATGAAAAAAATCTCATTTTCACTACATTTTTTTAAATTTTTGAATTAGATGTTTTCTTAATGTAATAGTTTGTAACGTCTTCAAATAGAGCTTAAAAACAATGTGTTTTAATTTGGTTTAGATAAGTTGATATCTTTCGGTCGCGCACAAGCCCCAAAATTAGCCAAAACATTGAAAATTTCACATTTTTACGAGTTTATTTACTATCTTTAATATACTTCATTTTAACGTACTAGTTACAGCATTTTTAGTTTTGAACATAAAAAAATTGTATTTCACTATAGTGTGAATAAATTAAGAACTTCCGGTCGCACAATGACCCCAATGCTACACGAGAACAGTACCCAAAAAAGTGTCTCTCAAATTCCTGCGCCATCTTCCCCAGTTACGGGATCTGCAAGTCGCTAGTTACACGACTGACATGCAGAACCAATCATTACTTAAAGCATCACAGTAATGTCAAAAATATCTGTTAAATTTCAAACAGGAATTATTTATTAATTAATATTGTTCGAAATGAAGGCTATTCAACATCACAGCACAGAGAAAATCAAATTTGGTCAAAAAAGCAATTTAGTAGAACAAAGAATTTGTTTTTAAATGAAAAATTTGAGTAATTTGAATAACATTTAACAAAAATATGACATTCAGATTTAGTTTTCAACCTTGAGATACAAATTTAAAGGGATTTCAAGCAATCCCGAAACATATGTCTGCGTTTTAATGCTCATTTGTGCTTTAAATTAACGTGAAATTATATTTCTATTAGCGACTTGCAAATCCCGTAACTGGAGGAGAGGGCGCAGGAATTTGAGAGACACTTTTTGGGTACTGTTCTCGTATAGCATTGGGGTCATTGCGCGACCGGAAGTTCTTAATTTATTTACTCTATAATGAAATACAATTTTTTTTATGCTCAAAACTAAAAATGCTGTAACTAGTACGTTAAAATTAAATATATTAAAGATAGTAAAACAAACTCGTAAAAATGAAATTTTCAATATTTTGGCTAATTTTGGGGCTTGTGCGCGACCGGAAGATATCAACTTATCTAAACCAAATTAAAACACATTGTTTTTAAGCTCTATTTGAAGACGTTACCAACTATTACATTACGAAAACATCTAATTCAAAAATTTTAAAAAATATAGTGAAAAGGAGATTTTTTTCATATTTTGTCAAACTTTAGGGCCTATGCGCGACCGGAAGATGTCAACCGATTTTGATAGTTTTTTTTAATTTTTCTTTTCTATATAATTCGCAAGTTTTCTGCGCTATTACAACTTCGAAATAAAAAAAAAGGTTTTTTCGGCCCACCCTAATATACAGTATGTACAACGAGACAATAAAAGATGAGTCGAGAGCTCCCATTCATCTGTCTTGGAGCGGTCGTCGACGTTGGCGCATGCGCCAATAGAGGAATAAATGAATAAATGTGTGAATGAATGGATATATGAATGAGGGAATGAATAAATGAGTATATGAATGTGTATTAATCGTCGAAAAAGGTACATTTAAAGTAATTAAGAATTAAAGCTAAATGAGAAAACGAGAACTAGTTGGACAGTAAATAGAATGTTGGGTGGATACGAGAAAGTAGGCTCATATAGTTCGAGGTGGAACTTCTTGTTAAAATAACCTTGTAATTAATAAACATTTTCATTTATTGAAAAATAATTTTCAAATACTATTTTACAGATTAGTAATCATCAGTAATGCTATTGTAGGTTACTGCCTTCTCGTCTTATATTTATAAGATTCGAAATTACTCATGTCGTTCATTAAAATAGAGAGTGAAATGCTCGGTCTTTTGAATATAGTTGGAATTTATCATTTATAGAATCTTTTTTCTGGTTGTCCTCTCTGTATATACATTCAAAATATATTTAAAAGCATATTTATATCATATATATTCAAAAATTTATGGTGTATGAACTAAATGAATAAAAAAAATATTTTCTTTTGCATTAAAAAAAGCCCTTTCAATAAATAGCGTCAGTTAGATCAACTTAGTTAATTAATACCTTAGAAGTAAATTTCAGAGTAAAAAAAAGCACGACTTAAAATCCAGACAGGAGAAAAATATCATACTCAATTATTCCATAGAGAAAAATAGCTCTAAAGCAAATGCAGGAAATTTATTTAATTTGTTACCATACAAAGTCAAGTCATTTTCTTTCTTATTTGCCCAATTTGTCATAATGATAAATCAAACACATGTCTAGAATCCTGTCTAGCCAAGTTCAAAACATTGAATTAAAAAATACGTTGAATTTATTGTATTGCTTTTAGATATTTCAATACGTGAAAATTACTCGATACTTTAAAAGATGTATGAAGTCTTCAAGCAAGATAGTTGCATTGAATATACTTTGTTTGTGAAATGTATGATGTATGCGACTGTCTCATAAAAGAGATGGGGGGAGGATTTAATAAAGAAAAATGAGTTTTGAAAGGATGCTATTATAAGCTTCATTTCTTAACATAAAAGAAATAACGTTGTTAACAATGACTGCTAATTAGTTAAAAGTGATCTGAAAATACCCTTAGTTACTAAAGGTGTTTTCAGAACGCAGTTTGTGAAAAATCCTTTTTAATTACTAATGGTATTTTTCCAAAATTGAGTTGGCTCAGTGATGCTCTTTCAAGAATTGAATGCATCTTTTGCATCATCAAACAAATGAACAAACATTGCGCGCTATTAGTTTTACAATATTTGTTGAAATATTGCTTAATATTTGATGACCTTTTACTTTTAGTTTTCAGGCAACAAAGTTTGTTGAGTTAGCATGCACTTTATGTGCTAAATATAATCCCATTTTTTCCGATCTACAACGAAAAATAAATTTAAAAATATAGGAATTCACTTTTAAGAACATTTTGTTTAAAAGGACTAAGCATAGCGACGTAAACTAATAACGTTTCGGATGTAAGTGCTTTTTACTTCTGATGCTCACATACATTTTCACATTAGACACTTCATAAATTGCAGTTTAACGTGTTGGCAAACCTTTTAAAATACATGTTACAGCTATGTGATCGAAGCTGAGCTTAAAGGCTATACAAAGTCAAAAGAAAGTTTGCATCAGCTTTTCTCTGTTTTTTAGTCTAGTCTACTTAGCATAAATTTGACGATTATGTTTTCTTTCATTGGATTGTTCCATTTGGAGTTATAAAAATCCTACCTTTTAACAACGGATTACGAGGATATAAAGTTTTCTCAAAATTTGCAACTTCCTGAAGTTGAATCACTATATTCTCAAGCAGTATCTCAGTGGCAAGTAGTAATTAAAGCAGGAAACATGCTTTCAACTAGGCTTTAAAACTCGATAATCGTAAATGCTTTTTGTCTTTGAATTCTGAGTCAAAGAAGGCTTTCGGCTTAGCATTTCCATTTTCCAGTATTCCTAGATTCGGTGATTCAATAGCACATAAATAGAAGCACGTTCTTCGCTCTGTGATAATAAGAAATTGTGATAAGACTCATTTCTCGTCATCAATGAAAATCATATAATTTCTGAAGAATATCCGCTTTTATCATTTACTTAGAACTTTTAAAATTACTTTCTTACTTCTGAGAAAAGAAATGCATAAAAATGTCATTAATAATAATAATGATAATGTTTTTCCGCATTATTGATAATCCTTGATTTTTTTAGCATGTTAGGATTTTATTGGCTGAAATGTCACTTACCTACTTAAAATGCATAACGTATTGATAAATCATCAACTTTTTTTGTAAGAAACATTTTGTAAATTGAAATTAATTCATGAAAATATTTCTATTTTTCCAAAGGTGAAAAATATGCGTAATTTTTGACTTTCTATCTTGATTAAATTTAATTATGCTTCGATATTGATTGAAAATTAAATATAACAATACTCCTATAGGACTAAGAACCTGCCAAACATTAAAATAGTTTAATGAAATGCTTTGAAAGATTTTTATTTAAAGATTAATATTCAATTTTTCTATCATGTGCAAGTTTAAAGTTTTACACAAAAAAAGGTAAAATATAAACACTTGTATTTATGGAATACTGCATATAAAGTTATAGATCCCTACAATATTAAAAAAAGAAGGAGAAAGAAAGAAAAATAAAAAAATACGAAATTACGTTTTGGCGCAATAGTCTCAATCGACGTTATTTTTATGCACATAATTGCACTTTGGAATTATTAAATGCAACAGAGAAAATTACTAATAATTTTAGGTCACTATAAAAATATGTCAATGGGTCTGAGAAAATGGCGTGACTTTCGTTTAAACAACTGATAATTTATTGGATAAGAATTTAAAATTTTTGAGATAAATCAAGTAGGATTGTAATGAACTACTTTGAATCGAAACAGTTTTCTTTAAAAAGTTATTCCACTGATTAGAAAATATTCTACTATTATTCTTTTCCTTTAATATGGGTTTCGAAGTCATGCTGTTTTTCTTTAACGCTAGAAAATGTCGTTTTTTCTCGTATAGATGTATATCCTTGAAATAAAGTAGGTGTATAACTCTTACTTTCATAACTTTTTGCTTCTTGAAATAATTTTCATGTAAAAAAGAGATAGAAAAAGAAAAAAAATCGTTTAATTGCAACAAACACTTGTTTAAAGGCACAGCATATTCATCAGCGTAGAAATGTTTAATGTACAACAGCAAAATTTAATTAGGGACATGAAAACAAGATAACAGTACATGTATTACTGACAAAGTGTTCTCTTGATTGTTACGTTTACTTACAACTATCATACTGTGCCTTAAACGTTTTTGTACTGAGTAAGAGTACACTGCATCTTGGAATAATTGCCGTGATTCCTATGTATGTTAGACTTGCGTTATTTTTTTCCTTCGTATTTTATCACATAGACTTTTTGACAAACTTAGTTATTTCCGTATACTTGTTGATATTTCTTCTGTAAGTACCAATCGACCTTCTATATTTATCCCAAAGTTGTGCTGAATTGCAAACAACCCTTAAAGACAATAAATTCTAACATCGCAATCTGATAGGAAATGTACTCATTCTTTCTAATAATGCACGGAAATATGAGATTGTATGGAAAATTGCCATTTTCTTACAACTGCCATTAATGTTCTACTGAAACAGAAATACACTTGATGATTGAAACAAGAATTTCATCAGGGAAACTAAATTACAAAGTTGCCCAATGCGTAAATTTTGTAACATTACGAAAATACTTCAAAACTCAATTTTTTTTTTCTACTTTCATCAACCGTCGTAATGTTTTGGATTTCTGGATATCTGCCATTTCGTCATAGTTAAGTGATGCTTTCTATTCTCTCTCTAAAGTAAAGTATACATTTCTTTCACAAAATGCACAATTTATATATTTAGAGAGTACCTCATGTCTGCTGAATTATTTTCTCTTCAAAAGAAATAAGTTCAAATTGTTAAATATCTACTTTGTTGTTGTAATATGTTTTAATTGTTTCTTTTTTTTTATCTTTTTTGCGTAGGTTTAAATGACTATATTCGCTTTTAAAATTAAAATTTCCGTTCTTATGGTTTTGAAAGTTATGTTTTAGATTCAATAAAATCTAAATATCTTAACCAGTTTAACGTCTTTTACAGAGAAAAATGTATCACTGATGTCCACCACATTTGAATGGTTAAGCTAATTATAAGACACTTAATTTGATGCTATGAACTTGTAAAAAAAATAATATAAATGAACTGTTTTCTTAAAATATTGCATAATATTCTTCAACAGAAGAAAAGGAAATTTTATTGTCTTTTAAATTATACCTCCGTTACGGAAATTTATGGTCAATGTATTTATCGAAAAAATATTAATCAATGAGATGACGACTTTATAATCTTCGAGGTCATGAGAGAAATTCATGGTAGCTTGTAACTTGGTAAATATTAAGGTCATAAATTTAATGTAAGGACTGAATTAGAAGTCAAACTTGATACTTGTATGTGATGCACTGTTAAAAAAATGTTTTTTGACTGATTTTAACGGAAAACTTCCGTAGTGCTTCGAAACGTGGTTTTTCTTTCAAAAAACGGAAATATCACGTACCTCACGATAATGAAAATGCGAGAACGGATTTTTTCCGTTTTTACGGTTGCTGTTTTGGCGATAATCAACACTAAAATTCGAATTTCAGGTTGTTGTTTTAATAAGAAATTTGTATTTATTTCTCTTGAAACATAGGTATCTGATTTCATATAAGGCTTTATGCTGTATATCGGGTTTATTTGGAAGCGCGTCCTACATAACAAACTTGTATGTACGTAACAAAATGTCTTCAACCCTGGACCGGCTCTAGGGTTTTCGGCGCCCGAGGCAACAACAAATTCTACGCCTTTATTAAAGTGTGTTATTGAGTTTATGTTTTAAAATCCCCAAATTAAAAAAAAAAAAAAAAAATCATCAATTTCGTTTGGGTCGGGATGGGATGCAGTGACTGGTTACTCTTCCATAATTGCATCTTTTTTCTTGATCGGTGCTGGTCATGGAGTTGACATAAATTTATTCAACTTTCATTCGACTTATCCTTCTAGAATTAATTTTCTCCATCGTTCATTCCGGGCAGGTACGTGCCGCCCAATCGTCCACCCCCCTTTGACCGACCAAAGTCCCTGAAACGGCAGCTTCTTTCTGGAGAGCACCGAGTGGTGTAGTTAGCATGGGTGATATCCGGGTAGGTATTGAGGGTGTCCCACCAATTGATGATGTCATCCCAAAGTAAAAATTAAAATAAAAAAAAGATGTAAACGTGAAGTAATGTATTTAAAAGAATCGCAGGTTAAAAAAAAAAAAAACGAAAGAAAAATCGTATCATCGGCGTAATGAGATTTAAAAAGTGTATTTGTTGACGACAATGGGTGTGTTGAGCGGTTAAAAACATTTCAAATATATTTTTAAAAGGAAACACTTTGCTCGTTCAAAATAGAAAAGAAATTGATAGAAAGACATATCCAGTTTAAGTTGTTTGTTTCGTTTTATGGGGTTTTCAGAGGTTTATTGTTTTTCCGTCGTGGGCGGGTGTCACCCCTAAACGGGTGGCACCCGGGGCGGTCCGTACAGTTGAGTCCGTTCCCCCCATTCAGCTACGCCACTGTGAGTACCCCAGATGCAAATACATACATACGCATTTACTGACAGCATTTTAAGCCCCTACACTCTACAAAATACTTATAATACGGACGCTGATTAGTTTGTTATCTCATTGCGCCACTTATACTTGCGCCGGGAATCGGGAATCAGTACCATATGTATCCACTTTTTCCAAAACAACAATAAGTTGCAAAATGAGAATTCCGTGCCTGGGAAAAACCGAATGAAAATATCCCAGGTTGGAGAACGTTGGCGAACACGTTTTCAGGGCAAGTTGGGGTCTGAACAGTGGACATTGGACAATCGGACACCCTTTGCTTGGCCGCTCTATTTAACTGTATGAACATCGTAGAAGTGGTCCTTCTTCGAAAAAAGTAGATTCTTCTGTTGTTCTTCTTGTGAGGTAAGAATTTTAACTCATTTTGTAATTATTGTTTCGTGTTTCCCAGGCCTGCCATTTAGGGGGGTAAGGGGAGTCAAATGGCTCCCCTCCCCCGGCTTGGGAAAATAATGTATTTATAGATAATATATTTCTGTATTTGTATGTTACTTTTTCCCGAACTAGCTCGTGGCGCCAATTTCGGCAATCATAAGCCATATTGCCACCCAACGAAAAAGAATTACGCAACACGGGAACCCACGAATGGTCAAAGAATCAAATATTATCTTTGTTTCTGGAAATAAATTGAATTTATTACTTTTTTTATCGTCTGTTTATTATTATTTTTTTTACATTGTTCTCCTTTTGCTAAAGCACGGAATAGTATTTTTAATTTTTGTACATCACTTTTATTCGAAGCTTTCTCGGTGTTTTAACTGTGTCAATCTGCGTTTTTTTCTACAGTTTTACAATTTTAAGAAATGTTTCAGCGAAATTATATTTGTTACGCATCATTTCTTAATCTATATAAATAAAACCAAAAGTTTGTGTTTGTATCGCTCGCCTCCTGCCGAGATGGAACGGTCTAGAAGTACGAAATTTTGGTTACAGGTAACTTGGGTCAGGTTCTCGTGCACTTCGAAGAGTTTTTCCGCAAATTCGAATTTGTTCTTCTTTTATTCCAATTTAAGCAGAACTGTTAATTTTGAGAATATCTCATCGAAGAAACTTCACACCTTTTCGATATTAGCAGCATATTGATGCCCGTAAAAAACTGCACAAGATGATATCTTCCCAAAGTTCGTAGAACAAATAGAATACGCGCAATATTTATTTAAAGTAGTTTTCGAACTTTAAAGCAAGGCTTACCTCTGAATTTATCTGCTCAATTTGCGTGTATTCGACAAGGTAAATAGTAATTTTATCGCCAACTAGATGATTTCTGTTAACGTAAGATTGAAAACATGATATTTTATCTTTATTCATGCCGTTTTATGAGCGAAGCAAATTCTAAAAATTCATTTCATTTTTATACACATTTTGTGGATTGCAGACGATTTTTAATATTTTGAGGTTGGTTCTTCTTTCTTTTTTGGCGATTTATAATTATAGTACCAATTCAACAATTGGTTCCTATTCTGAAACATTATTCCTTATGGTAGAGTGTCCGTTTTATCAGCGAAACAAATTCTAAAAATTCATTTCATTTTTCTGCATATTTTGTGAATTATTAACTGCTGACGAATTTCAATTACTTTTACCTTGAGGTTGATTCTTCTTTCTTTTTCGGCGATTCAATAATTTTTTCTTCGAGAGAAACTAGATTGGAATATTTTCGATATGGCTTAATTTTGATGAAATTAATTTTTTTTTAATGTGGTGATAACTTTTTTCGCCACCCATCCAGTAACTTAATTGTTCTCAATATATTATTTTGCACTTCGTAACTTTTCCAAACCGCGCCAATAACCCTTATTAGTAATATTCTTCTTTAACTCAATACGTAATTTACGCTATAGAATCATGGCGCATTTGCGTTATGCTTCCATAACTACAGTGCAGTTTGGCGATCTTCTGCTTAATTTTAATTTTTTTACGTAGTGGTTTTGATTGATTCCATATTTTACTCAAGTGTTTTATTTTATAGTATTTATTTAATTTCTTTGCTGTCTATTTGGTGCCATTTGGACATAATTTAGTTATTTTTTTCCTATTAACTTAAATTTTACATGTCATTGTTTCAGTACTGAGCATTTTCTAACTTAAATGTGCATGTTTATTTGCCATTGGAAATAATGTTGTTCTTTCTTCCGTTTTTATCCGAATTTTATTAAAGTGCTATTTGTTCGAATTTTCAGGAAATGTTTTGACGATTATGAAAGCGGGATTTTAAGGAACTGGTGTCTTTATTTTTATAGGTAATTTAAGATGGACTGTTTTTAATTTTAGGAGCAGCAGTTCTTAAAGGTCTGTAGTCTAATGGATATTTTTAGTCACTGACGTCTTTATTCTGATGGAGACTTTTTGGGACTAATGTCTATTAGGGATGTTTAGGAATAGTTGTCTTGATTCAAATGGGGGGCTTTAAGGAATGTTTTCTTTATTGTAGCAGAAATATTCAGGGGCCGTTGTTCTTTATCTGATGGGCATTTTTAAAGAGAATATACTTTTATTCTGATGGGAATTTTTAAATGTAGTGTTGTCTATATTGTAATTGCAATTTTTACGGGTTCTTGATACAATTTCGGAACAATTATACTGATGCATATGTGCATTTTAGTTACTGTTGCCTTTACTCTAATGGCCATTTTTTATGAACTGCTGTTTGTATTTATTGTGGATTTTGATATTCTAAAGGGGATTTTTTGAGGCTGTTGTTTTTAATGCAATCGTGACTTTTATGGATCTTTACTGTGAAATGGAATTTTTAAGGACTGTTTCTCATATTCTACTTGGATTTTTAAGAAATTTTTTCCTTACATATTTACAACAGTATTTTGGACATGTGTCACTTAGCCTGCGAATGCTGCAATATTATCCCGCGCAACGCCGGGTATGTCAGCTAGTAGTAAATATATTTACATACATTTTTAAATTTTTGATGCATCAAACAGTTTTTGTTAAAATAACTATTGCTAAATGGAATACATTGCGTTTTATGAAAGATTGTGCTGATGCACTTCTTTTAAAAATTTCAATCTGTATTTAAAACATATCAAAATTATTTTTTAATGGATTTCCTCTAATTTTGAAAGTATTGTTGACTTTAAGCTTTTGTTTTTAAAGATCTTGTTTTTGTAGGTTTCAGTTATTTAGTTTGATTCTTGTGCCTTACAATTAAAATAATATGTTTTTCATATTCCTAAATACCAGTTTTAAGGGGGAAAAAATATAATAATTTTTAAACTTATTTGTTAAATATGTTGAAGTGCAGCGTATTCGCTGAAAATAATTACTAAATATCTCTTGTTTGTTTTAATTAGTAGAAAATTTGAAAATGAAAAGTATTCCATTTCATATAGATAAGACGAAACATTTTTAAACATAATTTATCATTTTTAATCTTGATGAATACATTTCATTGCACTGTGATTCTAATTTACGTTACTAGATTGCGTTATTTATCAATTTTAAAAAGGTGGGGAGTACTCTCTATGAAAAAAGAATAAATGCTAGATTTTACATTTACAGGAAAGTTAAAGGCTTATTTTTGAGGTGGTTTTCACCCCGTCTTTTCATGGTTTTTCTGAGGTAAATAACAAGTACATAACTATCTTAGTTTCGCACCTTATCATTATATTATTATGTTATTTTTAAACCTTTGCTTTGTAAATCTTACGAATTTTTAACATTGTAGCATTCTTATTGTAATCATGGGACCGTTCATTAATGATGTCACGCTTTTTTTTCATATATTTGACCCCCTCCCCCATGTATCCCCCCTCCCCCACAAAGTATCGCACTTCAACATACCCTTTGTCACATGTCACGCTATGTTGCATAAGCATGATGTCACACTTCTTGTTACCCCCTCCCCTTGTCACACTTTCACGAACACCCCTCCCCCCTCGAAGCGTGACATCATTTATGAATGATCGCCATGCACTCATTCCCTTTTTTATTAATTTCTTTTAATGTAATTAAATAATGCTTTCAGTTTATCCTTCTAAAATGCTATGTATAGAATAGATATTTTAGTTATTTTTGTATAAAAGTTTAACATAAAGTTTTTGTACTTGATGATTAAATGCTATTTTTTTTTTTTTGTTATCTCCTTATGCTCTACTAGCATTCATAAGAAAGTATTGTATTTTGTACACTTTTGTTCTTGTTTTCATATTAAATACTTACTAAAAGTTAATGATTTCTTCAAATTAGTGAGTTATTCTCAATTTATTATGTTATTTTGAAATCGGCCTGTGAAAATGTTGCTTTTGTACCAAATTTACTATTTGGAAATATTTTAATCATATGTCTGGAGATTAAAGAGAAAAATTGGAGAGAAAAAAGAGGTTATAGAATGGCAGAGTGTTAAAGCATTTTAATATTATGACAGTTATGGTCATCATTAGTTGTTGACAATTTAAATAATTCAGTGCTTTTTGCTTGAACATTTTGCTTCATATAAAGTGTCATGTAAATCTTTCTTTTCAGGTATGCGTGAAGTATAATTTAGAGTTAAACTAAAAAGATTTTGTAGTTAAAGGGCATTTTTCAGTATAACAAGTGTCAACTTTATTAAATGTGTTATACTATTTAAACTGTTCTAATCTGTATACTTACTTCTTAACTACACTTACAGGAAGTGGCCGATATTCTTCAAAAGAATTTTCGTTAGTAATCGATGGACATATCAGTACGCATTGCAGTGATTTCATTTTTCATAACAGCGATGGCAACTCTTTTTGTAACATACTATGTTCTCAACATTGAATACAATGCTGATACGGCTTTGACAATGGAGTGATTCAAAGGTATTAATATTTATCATTTCTAAAGTAAAGTTAAATATGGTTCTATATTCTAGGCCTGCGCCAAGCCTATTTTGCGCTGTCGTGCAAATTCCCTTTGAGTGCCTTATTTAGGGTTGAATAAAAACGGTGTTTGTGTTTTATTGTTTTTATTTCCGAAAGAACATCTTTCAATTCGGCGACATGGTTATAGATGTGGGTCTGGTTTTAATTCTGAGATAATATAAATATACCCTATTGGAAAAAAAATCCCGGTAAAAAAAAAATGTACCGGTTTTTGGAACAACCGGTTCTGGTTTAATAGCGGATCCAGTATTATACCAGATCCAGTTCTTTTCCGGATCCAGTATTATACCGGATCCACTACCACTCCGGAACCGGTTGTTCCAAAAACCGGTGTCAGTTTCCATTGTACCGGAACCGGTACTTCATAATCTGGTATAAACTGGTTGCGCGTTCGATAAACGCTGAAGACCCACAATGCACACTTGGGGATACATGCATGTAAAATCGGTGAAAACCCCGCTACCTCGCCCTGTGTGCAAGCAATCCTAAGGCCCCGGCTAACAGGTAGGGTCTCTGGTGGAGAAAAGTGTATTTTACACTTACAAAAGAAATTTCCGGCATGATACCAGATAAATTAGTACATTATGGAACACTGATCTACTGTGATACTGGTTCCAATATCCAATATGAAGCTGAAATCAGTATCAAAGTATCAGATATAATTCCACCAAAACCAGCAAGAAACCACAATATAGATTACAAAATTGTATTATTTAGGTACATTTAAAGAACACAGGATTTTCGACGGACTAGAGCCAGATTATATGCAATAAAAAAGGATTAATAAGAAAGAAATTTCTGGCTTGATACCAGATTAGTTAGTACAATATTGGTTCCATTATGGAACACTATAGTCTAGGGAGATACTGGTTCTAATACGAATCTGAAATCAATACCAAACAGTTATTATACTTGAACCAGCATGTTACCACAGAAAGCATAGGGGCTTTCGCCTCCTGCTCGCAGCCACTTTAAACATGGAGACTTAATAGAAAGATAAAAACAGAGATACTTACTTCCCCGATCTGAAAGCAAGAACATTCATAAATAGTCCTAAGGCTGGTCATACACATAGAGGTGTACCACAGGGGTTTACCTCTATTGTCCGCTTCGAGAGATAAACCTCAGCGTGTGTGCCCCTTCGTGTGATGAAACTCCAGAGGCAAACAGACCTCTAGAGTCGGAATCGGACCTCGCGGAATTGAAAAATTATATTTTCTACCGCAGAGGTGACCAGACCTCCGCGTGTGTGAGGTCTACCTCTGGTCACTTGTAGGCTGGCCATACACGTAGAGGTGTATCACAGAGGTAACTCCTGTTAAGAACAGTGGCGCACCCGATGGGGGTTTGAGGGTTCACCCCTCCAAACCTGACTTTTGAGAAATAAATAATATTTTTATCTTTAAATCTCGGAAAATATTCTACAAAAACGATAATTCTATTGCATGCTTCCACAGACTTATAAATGGATTATTTTCTTTTCTTCCCTACTCCCATTAAATTTCTTATCATAAATTATCTAAATATATAACATAATGCATTCATAAAATATGAAAAGATTCATTTTGGGGTGTGAAAGTTGGGTGGAATGGAGGGTTGTGGAAATGAAAATCGGCACAGATTGAGCACAATACAAAAATCCTTTATAAACCTAGTTCCACAAACTTATTTTTTAACTTTGTTCATGTTTATTGGCATGATTGTTCGAAGTTTTGGGCGTTTTTCTAATATAAGGTAAATGCGTTAGGCTCCTTTTAGAGAGTCCCCTCCCCACTTGGCACTCGCCTCATGTCAGATAACACGACAGATTGTGTAGAGTTGCTTGATTTAAAAAAGAAAAAAAAAACATAAAGATGGACCCCCCCCCCCCCTCGCCCCAAAAAAAATATTATTTCTAGGTGCGCCTATGGTTAAGAATAAAAGGAAATGCCGTAAAACATGCGACTGGTTATTAAAAAGAAATCTGTACAGTCATGTCAATTTGTTGACATGTTGATTACATTAAAAACGAAACCGCTAAGCACAAAGAAACTTAAGTGAAATTAAACAAAACCACTTAAACAGAAATAAACTGAATGCAAATAAACACATTTGCCCAAATTAAAACAGAGAAAAAAACACACCCTATTTCTGCGCTTGTCTGAGTACAACTGACCGGAGGTAGACCTCACACACATGTCGAACCACACACACGCGGAGGTCTGGTCACCTCTGAGGTAGAAAATATAATTTTTCAATTCTGCGAGGTTTGACTCCAGAGGTCTGTTTGCCTCTGGAGTTTCATCATACGAAGGGTCACACACGCCGAGGTTTATCTCTCGAAGCGGACAATAGAGGTAAACCTCTGCGGTACACCTCTACGTGTATGACCAGCCGTACTCAGACAAGAGCAGAAATAGGGTGTCTTTTTGTTTTAATTTGCGCAAATGTTTTTATTTGCATTCAGTTTATTTCTAAGCAGTTTTGTTTAATTTCACTTAAGTTTCTTTGTGCTTAGCGATTTCGTTTTTAATGTATTCAACATGTCAACAAATTGACATGACTGTACAGATTTCTTTTTAACAACCACAGTCGCATGTTTTACGGCATTTCCTTTTATTCTTAACCACAGGCTCACCTAGATTTTTTTTTTCGGGGGGGGGGGGGGCTTCATCTATATAGTATTTTTTTTTCTTTTTTAAATCAAGCAACTCTACATGATCTATCGTGTTATCTGACATGAGGCAAGTGCCAAGTGGGGGGGGGGGAGGATTATTTTAAGGGTGCCAAATCGACTAAATGTGCGTCTTTACTTAAATACATATTACATTTTTACATTCATTAATACATTTTTTGTATATAAAAGGGGGGGAGGGGGCGCTAAATCCTGGTCTTGCCCCAGTTAGAAAATAACCTAGTTACGTTCATGACCAACCAGTAATTTCAAATGCTGCTTCATGTGTATACAGTAGCTCTTTTTTTAAAACATGATTGATACTTGGTAACTCGGTACTCGAATGAGCAGTCCATGGCCAAAGGCCAAGTACTCAGTACCTGGTCTAAGTGTGCGGAACTGCTTAAAAGGACAAGACAAGGGTAGAATTTCAAATATACAATTGTCGTGAAATTACACGAAGGCAAATTGGAAAAATTTGCCTTAGTTATGTATGCATCAAAAGAAACTTTTAAAGATATAAAAACTTTCTTTTGGATTGATCATTTTTGATATTTAAAAAAAAAAATCTATTCAATGTTATTCATTCTCACATTTGGGACATTTATGTTTTTAAAATGCATATTTACCAGTTATTTGCTGCATTAATTTTGTGAAAAAAATCATTTGAAGATAATGATCACTTTAAAAAAACAGAGAGAATATTTAAACCGATTAAATAAAAATTCGACTTCGCTGCTTGTTTCTACAAAACTTTAAGCGCAATTTTGCAACTTTCTTGATATTTTTTTCTTCATTTTTGATGCAAATTTTGAATATTTTTAAGGGATTTTTCAATTTATGAATTTGGGGCATGCTTATAAGTAAAAATTGCAAATACGATGACATAAAGGCTATTTTGACAATTTTAATAATTTGAAGCTCAATTAAACAAAAATCGATATTTTTATACACATATATTAATATAGAACTCAATAAATGCGTTTTCACAAGTTGTTGGAAACCATGTGAAAGAAAGCATTCATTTTATACTCAATCAGTATATTAAATACATGCAGTTCTTCGTTGCGAAAATTTAAAAAATTTAAAAAAAATTGAACCCTTAATGTGACAATAATCACAAAAATCAATTTAAAAATTATCAAATTAAGATTAATAAATAATAATACGTATCCCGTAATAACCCCACATGCTGAAAATTTTAACCGAAACAAACCGCGGAAATCACTGTTGCCAACACTATTTTTTAAAACATCCGACCCAAAAAGCTTACAATTTGCGCAACAATGTTTGAAAACGATGAAAATTACTTAAAAAGTTTAAAATTCATATGAACTTAGCGATAAAGAGTCTTAATTAGAAGAATATATACTATCCTAAATTGTGAGCAGTAAAATACTTCATGTACAGTTTTTTATAGCAGCTTCAGCTCTTAACTGTGATTGGTTAATAGCTTTGCTTTTTTTACCTTCTTACAAGTTATATGTCTATTAATTTACAAGTCTCTTAGTTTACGGGGCATAAAATTGAGTGGTGTTTTTGGCTTTGTGAACTTAAAATTAAAACCCATAGTGGGAATCTTCTTTATTTTAACACAATATCCTTAAAGAAAGTATATGATTTAGGTTTGAATACAGAGAGTTACAGGCTTTGGGGGGAGACAATATGTAGTATCAAGTGGTTTATCAATCAAATCAAGTGGGTTATCAATCAAAAGTTTTATAAGCCCTTTATAAAACTTTTTGTAATCGAGTTCTCATTAAAAAAATTACGTTTTTTAATTGTCACTTAAAACTAGTTTTTTCTACTTTACATTACAGAAAAATAAGCAAACATCACCTTAATGAGCTAATTACATATTTTTTTACTTTCCCTTTTGGGGGGGGAACGGGCCCCTTGTGCCCCCTCCTAAAATCCGAAACTGGTTACAGGTCCACAAACAAATTGTAAGTAAATTGTTCTATGATGTTTAGGATATTGATACAGCCACCGCGAAAAAAAAAACCCTTAAAAGCTCCAATGAACAAAGCAAATACTTCAAATTAGATAATTTTTTCTGCCAATATCTTTCTATTTTCAACTTAGAAAAGTGTTTCCTTCCCAAAATAAATTCAAAGTGTTTTTTAACTGCTAAACACACCATCACTGTTAAGAAATACCTTAAATATTATGATGTGGATGATAAGAATGACATTCCCCCTCCCCTTTTTTTCTGTTTCAAAGTTGTGACGATTTTTTTAAACGTATTGCATCACAATGCATAATTCACGCTTACATAACTTTTTTTATTTAATCTTTTCCATGGGGTGACACCATCAATAACCGCCCCCTGGGGGGTCACCCTTGCTAGCTACGCCACTGCGGATACCACATAATCGGTGTCTCTCGTGCGACTTATCCATACCAGATATCCGACTCTGGTGTTTGATACCTGTAAATTCTATACAAAAGTAAAATTTTATATGCCGCAGATATCTGGATTTTTCATGCAATGACCGGTTCGAGTTCCGGATATTTAAAAAATATCGGTTAAAAACTAAATCTGACACCTTCTGGAGGGGAGGAACAGTCCTGTTAGTCCTAATCCCCCCCCCCTGTTGGTGCATTCCTTGACGCAGTTATTACAAGAGCTTACACTAGTATACAATGTGAGTAGTTCTGGAATATTTTCATCCTGATTTTAAAATTACCAAGATATTTATATATGGTTTTAAAATTATCAGTACATTTGCAAACTGCATGTTTGGAAACTGCCATCAAAATTTCCAGCATGGCTTCACACTTTTCTCCACCAGACGCCTACCTGTTAGCCGAGGCCTTAAGATTGCTTGTGCACAGGGTGAGATAGTGGGGTCCACGGATTTTACATACACGTATCCCCAAGTGTGCATTGAGCATCTTCAGCGGGTATCGAGCATGCGACCTTCCAGGTAGAAGTCCGATGTCCTAACCAGTAGGCTGCTGCAGCCTCACTATGGTTTCAAAACTTCCGTACCAGCTTTAAAATTTCGAGAATGGTTACATACCGTTTAAAATTTTCTAATATGGTATGATACCATCTTTAAAATTTCCAGTATGTTTTCATACTAGCTTCCAAATTTCCAGAATGGCCTGATACCGGCTTAACATTTCCCAGAATGACTTCAAACTGGTTTCAAGATTTCTAGTATGGTATCCTACCGGTTTCAAAATTTCCAGTTTAGCTTTATACCGGCTACAAAATTTCCAGTATAATTTCCTACCGGCTTCAAAATTTCCAATATAATTTCCTACCGGCTTCAAAATTTCCGGTATGTTGTTACTGGTTCTGGTATTATTTTTACTGGTTCTGGTAGGATTTTGATACCGGTATTTTGAGTTTTTTCCAATAGGGTATTTAACTTATGTAAATAAACGTGCAACTGGAAAAACAAAACGGCCACAAAGCACATATTTCAAAAAATCAAAACTACCCAGATGAAGAGCTGTATTCCTTGGTGCATTGCTGTATTACATACATAGTCTAATGATATTAGAAATACAGTAATTTTCTTTATATACCAAATTGTATTGAAATACTGTGTCTGACAATTGAAGCCCAAATATGCTGCAATCTATATTAACTTAGATTACGGTCATTATTTTTTTTCTCCTTTTCAAATAGAGATTTTTCCCTTGCAAATGAGTAACTAGTGTTCTTAAAAATAAGACCAAAGAGATAAAATTTTTTGAAGTGATACTGGATTTTTTTCCGTTTAAATATTAAACTGGAATTTTGGCTCACCAAACCAGTAAACACCCTGATCAACCAAAAAGATTTTTCTTTTTTGATGTAGTGAGGTAAACATAAAATGAATCTTAATTAAATTAAGATCCAAACACTTTCTAAATTTCAAACTGGCATGCACATTAAATGCAATTTGTAATAATGATATTTAAAAAGTGTTGGCAAATTTAAATATCCTATGAACTAAATATTGTTCAAGAATGCAACATCACTTTAAGAAAAAATTTGTCTTTTTTGAAATTTGTAATTTATTATCTAAATGTAGATAATACATTACAAATTTCAAAAAAGACAAATTTTTTCTTAAAGTGATGTTGCATTCTTGAACAATGCACCTATGTTGAATTAAATTATATTACTTATTGCATAAAACAATTTAATTATCATTTATGAAATTTATTTAGAATGATATTCAGATTTATGTTGTAACAGTATTTTTATTATTATATCTTTCAAGCTTATTGATATTAAACGTTTGGGTTTGTGTACCTGATCTCAAAAAATCCACTTATTCAGTCCTTGTCTGGTGTTAGTCATTCTAGATTTTTATAACACAGAAGCAGGCCGGTTCTTAAGTACTGTGCATTTAATGAAAATTTTTACTTTAATTTTTAATAAAATTTGGAACATGTTGAAAATTTAATTTAATATGTTAAACACATATTTTAACCGTATCTAATGAAGTAATAAAAACAAAATTCATGGTTGCAAGCTCAGAAATATTGCACAAGGAGCTTCTTGTAATTATTACTATTTTTTATGAAGCTTCATATTTAGGCTTAAATAAAAGTTAATGAAAATTTATTTTTAAAAATTAATTTCAAAGGGTAAGTGCTTTTTATATGAACTGTAAAGTGTTTACTAATTAAATTCTAAAACAGTATTTTATATGTTGTAGGTGTATTGCAAATATTAACTTTAAAAGAGGAGCAAAAGCAAGCCAAAATGAAAACGGAAAACATCATTAAAATACTAAGAAATTCATGAAGGGATCAAATACTAAGAAAATGGCTAATGACATTAATGAATTTGATAAAGTTTTGAGATTCCGAATTGAATAAAAAGAAATTGTAAATATCTGTTTTTGGTAAGTTTTATAATTCTGAATTAAATTGAAAATATTATTATATGTACAGTAAAAACCCGTCAAAACGCGGGGGTCGGGGGACATATTTGGCACCTGCGTTATAACATAACCGCCGAACCATATTCACGAAATAATATTCGTTTTGTTGCATCATTTTTAACTTTATCAATTACCCTTAAATCCTCTTCTATAGTTTTTTTTCTCCTTTGCTGCCATTTTATTCATTGTAATTGCTGTGCAAGAAGCACACATCTCAACTGCTCAATCAGTCTATCGAGGGACATGTTATAAACCGGGATGGGAGCTCTTTGGCTAGAATATTTGTGTGCTAGGGATGGCTTAATTTACAGTGGTAAACTAGGAATCACTTTAAATGGCAATGATAAAGAGTGGTTTAAACGTCGGGGGACATGATAGCCACAGCGGTATACCCGATTCCGCGGTATATTGACGCACGGTATAACGGGGCTTTACTATATATATATATATATAGGCTTGCCATACGTCCCGGTTTGATCGGGACAGTCCGGGTATTTTGCTCTTGTCCCGGTGTCCCGCCCAGTTTTATCAATGTACCGGAAACGGCTGTAAGATGTAAAATAAAAAAAATTTTAATTAATTTTCATAAACTTTAAAGGAATTATGTTTTTAAGAATCTTTTATGAATCGATTACTTTTCTATTATCAACATTTTTGACTACCGCTAAAAACATATTTATATGTTTTGCTAAAAACATATAAAAAGGTAATCAGTATCATCTTTCCACTATGTAATACAATTACGTAATGCTCAAATTGTACATCAGTATTGTTTTCAATTCTCTTCAAACATTTTTTTTTTAACTGAGGCAACTTGCATATTTTCACTATATCATACAATCAATTCCCGAAATGTACATAGGTCGATTTTTTGATTCACTTCATTTTTTTTACTAAATTATGTACCTGTATACTTGCTTTCCAGCATAATAAGCACACTTTCAAATAATTTTTTACTGAAAAATTATTTAAGGTAATTGCACCAGTATCTTAGGAAATCAAATACATGAACGTGATGTATATTTACAAAGTAATTTAAAAGGAATATAGAAAAATTTCCAAAAAAATATTGGATGGTTTATTCTTTCCTGCAGGATTGAATGCTGTTAAACGTGCATATGTCACTGCTGAAATGTTTAAAAATAAATTTGCCTTCAGTGTTTTTTACATTACTGAAATATAAATATAAGACTCAAAAATACTTATCTTTCAATTTTGTTTCCTTTAAATTAAACATAAAATGCTATAAAAATGCATATGGTGTAAAATATTTTTCAATGTTTACTTTTGTAAACAAATCTTTAATAAAGTTTTATTTTTTTAAACATTTGTTTATTTAAATTTTTGGATAGGATGCTTTAAGTATTAGTGAGTTGTGCATGAATATCTTGAATTTATAATGTATCGTTATTCAAGAAATTGAATAATGACATAATAGTAAAATAAGTAAAAATGAATGACAGAATCTGGGGGGGGGGGGGGGGTCAGTAGATACATGGAAAAATGAGAAACGGAAGTTTAATGAAGACACGGATACATACAAAACGGAAAAAGCGGATCAACAAAGAAATAAGAAATGGAATTTCTGTAAAAGAGCGGGAAAATGCAAAATGTAAAAAGCAGGTCATCGAAAAAATAAGAGATTTAATTTCTGTAAAAACGCGGGCAAATGCAAAACGGAAAAAAAGATAACGGAAAAACAAGAAATGAAACATCCGTGAAGCCACGGATAAATACAAAACGGAGAAAAGGATCAACGGATAAAAAGAAATGGAATTTCTGTCAAGTCACGGAAAAATATTGGGGGGGGGGGGGGGGGGTTCCGGCAACTCTGCTTCCGGTACTTTTTCCGTTATTTTCAGGAGTTTTTTTTACAGTGTAGTTATATTCATTTACTTACGTTTATTATTGGTAACTTTGGGATCACGAATTTACACAATGAAAATAAATTACATTACTCTTTGAGTGTTTTTTTTTAAAAGCATGTTAAAGCATGATTAAAAACTGGAAATATAGCTAGGCTTGCCATACGTCCCGGTTTGACCGATACAGTCCCGGTATTTTGCTCTTGTCCCGGTGTAACGTCCAGTTTTTTCAATGTCCCGGAAACGGCTGTAAGATGTAAAATGTATTGAATTTATGTTTTTAAGTATATTTTATGAAGACAGTAAGAATATCTAAGATGATAGAGCATTAAAGAGGGAGTCCACTGCAAGAGCATTGATTGTATGTAAAATAAACTTTGGCGTTTTCTTTGCTCTGACTTTTATGAAAAAGTCAAGCTTAACAAAATTATCTTGAAATAAGTACATTCAAGTCAGAAATATGAGTGGGTTGAAAACAAAGAATAACATTGTAACTTATTAATTGCTTTTTTAGTTTGACAAAAACGTTTTTTTTTTAATTTTTTTTTGTAGTTAGACAAAAAGTTGTAATTTAAAAAAAAGACTTAGTAATTAATTGTTCAATTAAACAATTTTATGAAGTATTTTAAACTTTATTTTACTAACACTTCTTTTTATACGGTATACCAGAAAAAATTCTCATTAAAAGGGAAAAAAAATCTTTTTAAAGTAAATTATGTAGCAAAAATTCCTTATTTTTAAGAGGTGGGTAGACAAACAATTTAGGGTTCCAAATTCCCCACTGGCCGTTACTTGCAAAGCTTAAAAAAAGGCTTAAATCTCACCATTTATTTTTTTTTAAATTAACCCCCCCCCCCCGCTACTGGGGGTATTAGATACCTATATTCCTATATTAATGCGTCCCGGTTTCACTAACCAAAAATATGGCAAGCCTAAATATTGCGGAGGAGAGGCTTCCTTTCTCCAGGTAATTCTTGCGGAAATATAGCGGAAAATGTATAGTTTATTTGATGATAAAATCTATACTTTTATAGTGTATCCTTTAAAAACTGAAAACAAAAAGTACAGACAAGAAAACTGAGTGTTTCCGTACATTTACGAAGAACTTGTTTCAAATCGAATAATCAAGTTTCTCGATAAAAATTTCGCAGTGAAATTTTTGTTTTTCCGCATTCTGTATAACAACACAGAAAGTGTACAGATCTGTTAAAATACGTAAGACTGAACACTTGAGGTCTGTGTATACCAGCTTAAAAATTGTAAGCAAATCCATAATTCAGCACTTGAAATCTCTGACTACCAGTTTAAAAAATGTCAAGTAATTCATTATATGGCATAGTCCGTTTCAATTCAGGCAGGTAAAAATAAAATCTTCCTTTCATAGTCTCAGAAGTTTTTGAATTTTACATATGTTAAAATATAGAACTATGTGAGTTATAGGTATCTTTGTGTTTTGCTCAAAAAAATTCCTGGCCCGAGATACAGGCCGCCAAAGATGGCGCCTTCGGCGCAATTTTTCACTTGCGAATTTCGACAAAAATTTTCAAGTGCTCTATTTCCTGAACGGTGCAACATATTTGATGCGTTTTTTTTTTTATTTGAAAGATAACTATATTCGGTTTAAGATAAAAGGCAAAATTTAAAAATATCTGTTTAACTTTTTTTGCTGCAGCCTTTTGAATTTTTTTTTAAATCTTTTTTTTTTTTTTTTTTCTCAAAAAAGCCAATCTCAAAAATTTTTATTTTCTTAATGTTAGTTAGTAGCATTAAATACTACATTCCCTGAAAAGGAGAGCTTCAACTTTTGCGTTTAACAGTTTTTACAAACAATTTAAGATTTTGCCGTATATTTTATCAGTTTTGTTAATAACAGTCATATATTGGTCTCATTAAGTCAAAATTATATTAATTTAATTTTCTTAATAAATATTAGAAACATATCCCCCTTCCCACAAAATAAATTTACCAGTAGACAAACAGAATACATTGCCCAATCTTATTGCCTGCTACTTTAAAATATTTATTGATCAACTTTATTTTTTTTAATATCATTTTTTTCATAGATAGAGTTAAAATCTATTAGTTGTTAATTTTAATACATGTGTTATTCAGTAAAACATAGCTTTTTATATTCGATTTTCATATCTTGCTATTGATGTTAAGAAAAAAACTGAGGAATACTACTGGGGGAGGGATCAATTCAGGATTCAATCACTTTGCATTTTTCTTCCTTTTCTTTCATAAGGAAGTTAACAAAAACAAGCTTTATCTATAACTTACGACATAATTTTGGGAAATGGTATGTTTTGGAACATGTCCATGTATTGTAAGCTTTAATATGTTTTTGGTTGTAAATATTAGTGTTTTTTCTTTTTTCTCTTTCCCTAGTTTTCTTTTTTGAAAAGATATTTCTAATATTTATCAGGCAGTACATAATTTAAAGCTGATGATTTTTTTGAAAAAAACAAATATCACTGATTTAACTCAATAGTTCTAACAAAAAGCAAATCAAACAAAATGTTAAAGAATTTATTACTAATTTCAGTTAGCATTATGAGTTGTGAGGTATGGGGACAATAAATATATTCTCAATTCAAAACAAGAAAAAATAATTTCATTAATTATGTTGTCCTGATAGTAACGAAATGGTATTCATCTTACCTTCACAGGTACAATGAAATTAAATATATCGTCCCAGAAAAAGTTACATAAGTAATTGGCTAATTTTTATGCAGGTATTTAAAGAAGGAAATATAAATTTAATATCGAAATAAATATCAAAATATTTTCAATGGGGCAATGAAACAGAATGTTGAGGATCTGACTAATCAATTAAAACCAATATTAACTGCTTTAAATAATTTGAGGAACATAACTAAATTAGCCGAAGCTGTTACAAGTATTCAGAAAAAGCTAGAAAATAACCTAGATCAAGAAGATAAAGTAACTATACAATACTTTTTTTTTAAAAATATGAACATGCATTGACACCTTTCTTTCTTTTTTTTAGCCGTCTCTAACCCCAAAATATAAAATAAGTGGTTTAAGAGCCAATTAAATTTGGTTAAAGTTTAAAGATAACACTGAACTATGAAGTAATGGCTTGATGTTCATAATTTGTGCACTTCCTTTTTGTGGAATTTAATTTGAAAAGAAATTGCAGTCTATGTCAATATTTGAGTGTGGGAAATTGTAACTGCTGTAAAAGAATTCATGGGTAATAAACAACCAAAAATAATTCAGATGCTCATTTCAGCAGAAATTGAACTAAAGTTTTCTACATTTGGATTTGTTCACAACAAGCTCAAAAATAACCCTTGGGGTAGAAAAGACAGCCAAACTTGTTTTCCTTTTCAAATTACTTGATGGCAAATGGAATAAAGAAAATACCTAACTGTATGTGTTATATAAAAATAAATATAATTATTAATACATTTGTGATTATGAATAAATGATATGCATAAATAATTTTAATGGTTGTTATACATATATTTACGTTACTTGCTAACAATCTGGCCGAATGTGCAGTAAGTAATTTTTCTTACACATGCGTATTGGGTTGAAAGCAGTGTATTGCATTTATTTTTCTAAATTTTTAGCATAAATATACACTTTTCAATGTAAAATTTTTATTTTCACTTAAATAAATATTATATTCATTGCATTTTACTCAGAATGTCAATCTTCAGTTATGTTTATGATTATGCTAAGCAATCTGGTTTTAAATTTTAAGAATAACTTTTTTTTAATTTAAAAAATAAGTCATGATTTTTTCGCTCTAAAATTATTTATTAAGAATTAAATGCCATGTCAAAGAAAATTAAGTTAATATAATTTTGACTTAATGAGACCAATGTATGACTATGTTGTTAACAAAACTTATGAAATATATGGCAAAAGTGGAAGCTCTCCTTTTCAGGGAATGTAGTACTTAATGCTATTAACTAACAGTAAGAAAATAAAAATTTTGAGATTGGCTTTTTTGAGAAAAAAAAAAAAAAAATTTTGAAATTCAAATGGCTGCAGCAAAAAAAATAAACAAATATTTTATAATTTTGCCTTTTATCTTAATCAGAATATAGTTATCTTTCAAATAAAAAAAACCGCATCAAAATATCTTGCACCGTTCAGGAAATAGAGCACTTGAAAATTTTTGTCGAAAATCGCAGGTGAAAAATTGTGCCAAAGGCGCCATCTTTGGCGGCCTGTATATCAGGCCAGGAATTTTTTTGAGCAAAACAAAAACATACCAATAACTCAAATAGTTCTATATTTTAGCATATGTGAAATTCAAAAACTTCTGAGACTATGAAGGTACCCTCCTCCCTGCCTGAATCGACACGGATTATACCAAGGCTTGCCATGTTTTTGGTTAGTGAAACCGGGACACATTAATATAGGAATATAGGTATCTAATACCCCCAGTAGCAGGAGTTGGGGGGAATTTAAAAAAAAAAAAATGGTGAGTTTTAAGCGTTTTTTTTAAGTTTCGCAAGTAACGGGAGTAGGGAATTTGCAACCCTAAATTGTTTGTCTACCCACCTCTTAAAAATAGGGAATTTTTGCTACATAATTTACTTTAAAAAGATTTTTTTTCCCTTTTAATGAGAATGTTTTCTGGCCTACCATAAAAAAAGAAGTGTTAATAAAATAAAGTTTAAAATACTTCATAAAATTGTTTAATTGAACAATTAATTACTAAGTCTTTTTTTTAAATTACAACTTTTTGTCTAACTACAAAAAAAAAATTTAAAAAAAAACATTTTTGTCAAACTAAAAAAGCAATTAATAAGTTAACAATGTTATTCTTTGTTTTCAACCCACTCATATTTCTGACTTGAATGTACTTATTTCAAGATAACTTTGTTAAGCTTGACTTTTTCATAAAAGTCAGAGCAAAAAAAACGCCAAAGTTTATTTTACATACAATCTATGCTCTTGCAGCGCACTCCCTCATTAATGCTCTGTCATCTTAGATATTCTTATTGTCTTCATAAAAGATACTTAAAAACATAAATTCATTACATTTTACATCTTACAGCCGTTTCCGGGACATTGATAAAACTGGGCGGGACACCGGGACAAGAGCAAAATACCGGGATTGTCCGGTCAAACCGGGACGTATGTCAAGCCTAGCTATATTTACAGTTTTTAATCATGCTTTACCACTGAAATAACATTTAAATTGGCTGCTTTTCGTTTTGAAAGGTATTTCAGTTAAAATCTATTGCCGCCAAATGCACAAACGCATAAAGTAAAACTATATAATTGAAAAAAAAACTCTCAAAAAGTAATGTAATTTATGTTCATTGTGTAAATTCGTGATCCCAAAGTTACCAATAATAAACGTAAGTAAATGAAAATAACTGCACTGTAAAAAAAACTCCTGTAAATAGCGGAAAAAGTACCGGCAGCAGAGTTGCCGGAACACCCCCCCCCCCCCCCCCATTCCGTTTCTGATAATATTTTCCCGTGACTTGGCAGAAATTCCATTTTTTTTTATCCGTTGATCCTTTTCTCCGTTTTGTATTTATCCGTGGCATCACGGATGTTTCATTTCTTGTTTTTCCGTTATCTTTTTTTCCGTTTTGCATTTGCCCGCGTTTTTACAGAAACTAAATCTCTTATTTTTTCGTTGACCTGCTTTTTACGTTTTGCATTTTCACGCGCTTTTACAGAAATTCCATTTCTTATTTCTTCGTTGATCCGCTTTTTCCGTCTTGTATCTATCCGTGTCTTCATTAAACTTCCGTTTCTCATTTTTCCATGTATCTACTGCCCCCCCTCCCCCGAGATCCTGTCATTTATTTTTACTTATTTTACTATTATGTCATTATTCAATTTTCTGAATAACGATATATTATAAATTCAACACATTCATGCACAACTCAATAATACTTAAAGCATCCTATCCAAGAATTTAAATAAACAAATGTTTAAAAAAATAAAACTTTAATAAAGATTTGTTTACAAAAGTAAACATTGAAAAATATTTTACACCATATGCATTTTTATAGCATTTTATATTTAATTTAAAGGAAACAAAATTGAAAGATAAGTATTTTTGAGTCTTATATTTATATTTCAGTAAAGTAAAAAACACTGAAGACAAATTTATTTTTAAACATTTCAGCAGTGACATATGCACGTTTAACAGCATTCAATCCTGCAGGAAAGAATAAATCCTCTAATATTTTTTTGGAAATTTTTCATTATTCCTTTTAAATTACTTTGTAAATATACATCACGTTCATGTATTTGATTTCCTAAGATACTGGTGCAATTACCTTAAATAATTTTTCAGTAAAAAATTATTTGAAAGTGTGCTTATTATGCTGGAAAGCAAGTATACAGGTACATAATTTAGTAAAAAAAATGAAGTGAATCAAAAAATCGACCTATGTACATTTCGGGAATTGATTGTATGATATAGTGAAAATATGCAAGTTGCCTCAGTTAAAAAAAAAATGTTTGAAGAGAATTGAAAACAATACTGATGTACAATTTGAGCATTACGTAATTGTATTACATAGTGGAAAGATGATACTGATTACCTTTTTATATGTTTTTAGCAAACTATGAAGCAAGCAGAAACACAAAATAGATTATCAACCTAACATTTTATTTATAAATTCAGCTCGGGCTACGGAATTTACTTTTTAGAACAAATAGGAAAATAATTTGATAAAAATATGCTGTAGCAAATTTTATCAGAGAACAAGTTTGCAAAACCAATTCTACCAATTCACATTAGTAAGTACTAGTTCATGAAGAAAGCACATACATAAATATGTACTTTACACATCCTTTCTATTTAATTCAGAATTTGAAAACTTTATCAAAAACACACAATATTTAAGTCAGAATTTGAAAAGTTTATCAAAGAGACACAAACATATATATATATATGTATGGGCTTGCCATATTTTTGGTGAGTGAAACCGGGACACATTAATATGGGATGTGGGTATGGAATACCCCCCCCCCCCTAGAAATTTTTAAAACATTAGAAGCAAAATGGTGAGTTTTACGCCTCGCAAGTAATGGGAGTGGGGAATCTGGAAAGATTGTTAGTCTACTCACCATTTAAAGAAAAAGGAATTGTTGCTACTTAATTTACTTAATTTTTTTTTTTCCTTTTTAATGATAATTTTTTCTTCTCTACCATCTAGAAAGAAGAGTTAATAAAATAAAGTTTAAAATACTTCATAAAATTGCTTAATTGAACAATAATTACTAAGTCTTATTTTTTAAACTACAACGTGCGGTAGTCAACAATGTTGATTATAGAAAAGTAATCGATTCATAAAAGATTCTTAAAAGCATAAATTCTTTAAAAGTTTATGAAAATTTATTTAAAAAAATTTTGTTTTACATCTTACAGCCGTTTCCGGGACATTGATAAAACTGGGCGGGACACCGGGACAAGAGCAAAATACCGGGACGTATGGCGAGCCTAATTATACCATATATTGTGTGTGCGCAGTATTTCGGTCTCGCCCCTATTGTTCAATGTATACACCGCTGATTTCCCCACCAGTATTAGAACTACCACTGCCCTCTTCGCAGATGACGCTGCGATCATCATCAAGCAAAGAATGATAGCCCCTGTAAAAAAAAAAATATGCACAATCTCACCTCCAAAGTATAACCGATTGGTGTCAAAGATTTAAATTAAAACTTAACCCGGGCAAAACGATAGCGATCCATTTTTAAAAAAAAGAAAAAGAAAAAAGGTCCCGAGAACCTTGAACTCATGGGAAACAGGCTAAGCTACCGACAAGTAGCTACTTACTTAAGGTGGTACTATAGATGCTGGACTTTACTACATCAAGAATGTTACTGAAAAGTTAAACAATGCAAAGCATAAAATGAACCTCTTAAAACCCTTTCTAGGTTATTACAGTAAATTATCCCTCAAAAATAAATTACTTATCTATAACCAAATTCTGAAACCCACAATTCTTTACGGCACCTCTGTGTAGGGTCCTGCAGCTCGCTGGACTATAATTGGAAGTCAAAGAATGCAGAACAAAACCTTACGACAAATTTCAGGAGCCCGCTGGTTTGAGGAAGGAAAAGCAATTTACACAGAACTCGAAACAGATTCAATTTCAAGATTGATTATTAAAAACGCCACAAAACTTCACAACAGTTTCCCCTACCACCAAAATAATGAAGTCCGCAATCAAACTACGTTTAGAAACATAAATCATAACTACCCGTACACAGCGCATTCGTGCTACTTAGACTATGATTCGTTAAGTACGAAAAATAACACCCAAGTAGACCCGCTCCTTCACGCGGTCACTTGATTTCTCCCTTGGATGTCCTTTCTCTCTGTCGTTCATAATTTGAAGAAAAAAAAAATTAAATTAGAAAAACTGTCAAAAAACCGCTTGCTGTGAATGTTACTTGAATCCTTTTCATATTGATACTTATTCTCTACTAACTAAAATTATATAAGGAAACAAAAAGTATATAATGATGATATATTATATTAGTATATATTTAGAAAAACCAAAAAAAATATTATGAAAAAAAAGAAAAAAATGTAGAACATTTTTAAAAATGTACAAAAATATATCTCTTTGTAGTATCTGATTAATTGTTTGAATTAATTAACTAACCCCCCGTCCATAACTTGGACTATTTTTGCCCTCTGGGGACAAGGAAGTAATAATATTGATAGATACCCTCAAGCAGTTTGCTCACACGGAACCTGGGTAAAAGGCCCCTCCGGGGACTGGTGGCCCACCAGAAAATCTAAGTTATGATGATGAGTATTTCCGGCTGTAACGAGCCCTTCCTCCTCCTTTGGAATCTTTGGCAGATCATTCTTTAGCACAGAAATCACATTCGACACTGTACCGGCAAGAGTAATTCAGCGTACCCACTTATGGCGCCACTATAGCGGCACTTATCTTATGCTATCAATTTATATAATGCTCTGTTTTTTTTTTATTCTTGTTTTTTAGTTCTCCGTAATTTTACATCAGTAAATTTCCCTAATTTTACTCCGGATGAATGATTTCCAGGACATTATCATGTACTTTCAGGGCATTATCATGTGTTTTTTTTTTATCGTGTGGTTTATTTCAACTTCTTGTGTTATATAGAGCATTTCATTTCGAAAAAATAGGTCATTTTTTTAAACCCCAGTGAGTACAGCTGTTGCATTATTTCAAATGTTTCAGAAAACAACTACATAAATTTAATACTGAATCGGGGGAAATGTTGTCAAGTGCACTTAGTGCAAATCGTATTCGGAGTACATAACTTGAAAATTACATAATTCAGTTATAATTTTCCATGGGTTTACACTTTTTGCTCGTGCCTTTGAATTCCCACAAAAAATCTTTTATGAGTCCTAAACAAGGAAATGTATTTGAATTATTCAGACTTAATTACAAAAAAAGAGCCTTAAAACTAAATATCGTAATAATGCTTTTCTTTTTAAATCATCTTATAATAATTCATTGAACACTTTTAAACAATTAAATAAAGGTTTCCGTTTTAATTCATCTTATAATAATTCATTGAACACTTTTAAGCAATTAATGTTAGAGCCTGGGTAAGCAAGAAAATATTTTTACGGCAAAACGAATAACATTAGAAATTATACTATTATGTCAAAACTTTTAAAAATGGGTAGAAAAATAGATAGATCGATGTAAATTTGATTTTTGTCTAAAACTTTCTAGAACTTCAAATTTTTGTTAACATTGAGAATAATATATTGCACATAGGAAAATATGCATGATAATTTTCGTTCGAAAATAATTTTCGTTCGAAATCACAACCTTTGAAATCTCGAGAATGCTAAATATTTCTCGTAAGTCAGTGTTTACATTTCCAGCTTTCATCATTAAAGTTTCGCTTTTACGAAAGGAACTTGCAGTGTTTATGTTTTAACATTAATTAAGTTATCAGAGTACAATGTTTAAATTCATCATCAATTAGAAGCATCCATGATGAGTCAGCACTTTTAAAATTTAACTTCAGTTGCTTTCTTTTCAACTATGTTTAAAATATTGTGTGTTTGTTTGCATGTTTTTCCCCAACAAATGCATTTAAAATTTCAGAGCTTATAATTCACAGGCTACTTATGTTGGGAATGCAAAAGTAAATGATTAATCTGGACTGCATATTAGTTAAAATCAACTAAAGTATATGCAGTACGAGAAAATTTTAGTACGATATATATATATAAATAAATAAAAATGTAAGTGTTCGTTTGTTCATAACCGCAAATCTCCGAAAGTACTTCACCGATTGCTTTGAAATTTTGCCAGTAGACAGAGTGATTCAAGAGGATGGTTTATAGAAAACAATCCGACAGGTAGTTCTTTTTTTATTTCAATTTTACGCAAATTTTCACACAAATTCACCAATATGTGAATGAAAAAACCTTGCCCATATTAATATAATATATGGATCGAAAGCGCTGATTTTTCCGCACAAGATGAAATTCGTTCGAAGTTTTTAAGTCAATAAGAACGCCAGTTATAAGCTTTTTAGTTTGATTTCTTAAGGCTTACCTTGATCCAAAAATAATAATTAGCAGTTTACTCAACTCCGAGTGAATTAGTGTTAGCTTAACTATATAAATAAAATTGTAAGTGTTCGTTTGTTCACACCTCAAGTCTCCGAAAGTACTTCACCGATTGCTTTGAAATTTTGGCGTGTTTTTATATATCATTTTTTAATGTTTTATTAAGGAGAACGAGCTACTGCAACGTGTGGCAGGGTACAGCTATTACTTAATTTGAATTGCCACAGTTAGCTATTTTCATTTTTAACCGACTTCGCAAAGGAAGGAGGTTATACATTCGCACTGTCTGTATGTCTTTTTTTGTTTGTTTGTCCACTCAGAACTTCTCATCCGATGTACCGATTTTCATGATTTTTTTTAATCGATCGTGGGTGGTTTCCCATAGGTCCCGTACCTTTGTTTGACCCTGTTCGATAATAAGAAAAAAAGTTATGGGCAGAAAGGTAGTCATTTCTTTGTTTTCTTTTCCATAACTTTTGACTCAATGAATCGATTTTGATGATTTTTTCTTTAATCGATAGAGGGTCGTCCAACTCAAATATAACACATCAATTGGACTACATTTGTGTTTTAGAAAAAACGTTACGGATAAAAATAAGTATTTTTTATTTCAATTGGAAAGGCTTGGCTTGATTTTTCTTTGTTGGGAAAACTATTAATGAATATAAAAGTAATTGTTAGAGAAGATTTTGTGGCCATTAACATTAAAAGCAGTTATTGCAAGAGTTTGGCTTCTCTGAGACAAAAATTAATCCAATCAGTTTGTTTTGCTAAGATCGACTTCAAAACTAAATTTATCATACAAATAAATAGTTTTTAGTGCCATTCATTCAAAGAAGGTTTTCCATTTGATATGGATATTTTTAAAAATAGAGTATTTATATCAAAAATATATTTACACTAAAAAGAATAAAATAAAATATTTTTTATAAAAAATAGAACCGACTTCAAATTATAAACTGCGCTAAAAAGTGAAAAATAAATTAATTCTTTAAACAACATTGATGTGACTCTTAAACATAATTTTAGAAGTCGGTGCAAAATTATGAGTCTAATTGACATTACACCTTTTGCTACTTCATACTGGAACTGTTGCTAATTATGGGCCATTTATTCAAGGTTACAAGGGATTTTATCTATCCTAATTTTGCACCGACTTCTAAAATTATGTTTAAAAGTCACATCAATGTTGTTTAAAGAATTAATTTATTTTTCACTTTTTAGCGCAGTTTATAATTTGAAGTCGGTTCTATTTTTTATAAAAATTATTTTATTATTAACTAACTTCACATAGGAAGGAGGTTATATATTCATACTGTATGTACGTCGTTTTTTTTTTTTTTTTTTTTTTTTTTTGTCCACATAACTTTGCACCGGATGAACCGATTTTCATGATTTTTTTTCAATCGATCGAATGTGGTTTCCCATAGGTCCATAGGTCCAGTACCTTCGTTTGATCATATTCGATAAATAGAACAAAAGTAATGGGCACAAATTCAGTATGTTTTTTGTTTTTTCATTCATAACGTTTGACTAAATGAACCGATTTTGACGATTTTTTTCTTTAATCGATAGAGGATCGTCTAACTCAAATATCGTATATCAATCTGACTACATTTGTTTATTAGAAAAAACGTTGCGGGGGAAAAATAAGTATTTTTTATTTTAATTGGAAAGGCTTTGCTTGATTTTTTTTTTTTTGGGGGGGGGAAAACTATTAATAAATATAAAAGTCATTGTTTAAAAAGTGTTTGTTGCCATTGTGCTATAATATTAAAAGCAATTAGAGCAAGAGTTTGACTGAAGGCTTCTCTGAAGCAAAATTTAAATCCTAAAATTGACTTCAAAACGGAATTTATCATACAAATTTTAATGATTAGTTTTTAGTGCCATTCATTCAAAGAAGGTTTGCCGTTTGATATGGATTTTTAAAAAAATAGAATATTTATATATAAAATGTATTTACACTAAAAAGAATAATATAAAATAATTTTTATTAAAAAATAGAACCGACTTCAAATTATAAATTGCGCTAAAAAGTGGGAAATAAATTAATTTTTTTAAACATCGATGTGACTTTTAAACATAGTTTTAGAAGTCGGTGCAAAATTATGAGTCTAATTACCATTACACCATTTGCTACTTCATATTGGAACTGTTGCTAATTCTGGGAAAATTAGCAACAGTTCATGAATATTTGTAATATATTCATGATTACAAAAGATTTTATCTATCCTAATTTTGCACCGACTGTTGGAATTTTTCAATGTGCCGAGCCAGACAATATCAAAATCTTCACAGACAATGGAACGACAAAAAAAAAATGCTCGCAAGCATTGTGAAATAAACATAAAGCTCAAGACCACTCGATCAAATTGAGCAGTTTAGATCTAGACACGGATTGCTTCTCACGTAGACACTTATATATTGCGTATTCTAGAAGGGGTAAACCTGACTATTTATATTTTCAGACAATGAAACAACAAGCATTGTGAAATGAAACATATTAGAAATATGTGCTTTCTCTTGCTTTTCCATCGAACCAGACTGAGGCACAGCAACGCGTGGCAGGGTACAGCTAGTATATATATATATACTAATAAGCCCGGCGGTCATACAAAATGACGCTGTTCTAGATATTATAAATATACAATTCTCCCAGCAACCGGAAATGCACATCAAATCAAAGAGATGTTTATTAGGTAGAACAGTAAAGTTTTAATGAATAAATAATAAACATATAACAATTTCGGAAAAAAATATTCTTACCGAAAAATCTAACTTATAATAATCTGTAAAATAAAAATATTATTCACTATATAATCAAATTGTTTGTGAAAAATATTTATTTACATCCAACATAATCATCGTCAAAACAATAGTTTTAACGAAACTGGAAAAAAGAGTGCTGCCACTTTAATATATATAAAAAGCGCAGACAATAAATAAATAAAAACAAAGAAAGAAGGATTTTATTAAATTCGCATTTACATTAATTTTTAACGGAGATCGCAAATCTAGCGATGCCTCACTCAAAATGCTAGAGAAATGTTTTGATTATTAGTTTATTTGACAAGTGTTACAACAATGGCAACTGCGTTAGTTACGAAAGCAACCAATAAGCTATCGGCGACAGACACTTAAGCCGCTTATATATAAGATATATATGTATAACATTTATAATTTCCTTCCAAACTGTAAATATTTTAGTTTTCTTTCTAAGTCTTGACTGTATCCAAGAAGAGATCCTATTTTACCGTCCGTAATAGTACATTTTCTCAGCATAATTATTTTAAAAATACGTAGTTTTGCTTGTTTTTTCTAAAGTTGAGCGTATCCTATTTCGCTACGTAATTTTTATACCATAACACGTTGTACTGCTTTTTATTAGTATTCCGAGTGTATATGCATAAACTTTTAAAAATATACAAGCAATCAGTTTTTCTGCTTAAATTATTTAGCATGTCTCTTTTTCTTTTTTTTTTTTTATTCTACATGGAGAATCAAATCTTAATAATGTTTTATATTGATAACAGTATTACTTATAAGCCTCAAAGAAATGATTAGAGCATAGATATATGTTCCATGTGTGTGTGTTTATGTGGCATACGGGGAAGGGAGGAGGAAGTGATTAGTGAAGGTTTCGGAGGTGAACAGATATCAAATTTTAAATTACAGTTGACTTTTGAAAAAAAAAATACTGCATGACATTTTTTCTCGGCCCCTAGCCAAAAGCCGTATTTATATTGAGCGGTCAAAGGAATAATATTCACATTGATGAGGTCTTTAGTTCAAAGTCAAATTTGAAATTTGTTATTTGTTTTGACAAAACAGCACTTTGAATTTGTTTAACTTATTTGTTTAACCGATTTCGCTTTTGTAATATTTCACGACACCAGCACTTGAAAACATTTATCATGAACATAAATGAATGTGAGTGTATCTTATTTTTGTTGAAGATTCAAGATTTTTGTATGTGATGAAATATTTATATTGAAATGTTTTCTATTTTTTTCTTTATTTCTTATCCTTCCAGACCTAAAAATCTCTTTTTTCAGGCATTATTTAATTTTTTTCTGACGTAAAACTGACGTTCATTTATCATTTATAAAAAAGGTAAAATACTTTGAATTCCCCGTTAGTTTAGTTATTTTAAAGTAACACAATTTTTGTTTCTACTTGCTTAAATACGACACATACCAGTGTATCGGTTACTATATTTTTAGTTAATGCACTTTCAAAAACGTTACATTCTTACTGGCTAATTCCCAAGTTTCTGTATAGAGAAAACATTTAGTTTCAGGTCACACGACTCTACGAACTTCCAATTGGAAATTTATTTGCAGAATTGAAGTGAAAATATCAAGTTAAATGCAATAAAAGAGGAAAATGTTTTATCATGCAGTACATTTTATGATAATGTGTATGCAAATTGTGTCTGAAATATATTAGCTTTTCCAAAATCATTTATAAAACTGATTTTTGTACCAAGAAGAAACAAATCATACAAGTCAACACCTTGAAAACGCTATGACGTGGAAAGGAATAATGATAGAGGTCTTATTTTTAAAAGAATTATATGACGTGTTTTGCTCTAAAGAAAATAATTGAAGAAAGCAATTGGACATGAAAGAAAAATTTTAAGTATAACAGATTTTATCTGTTACTTCACCCTCAGAAATTCATCTCTTACTATGGTGGTAGTTTTGGAAGGGAAAGGGTAATTATTTAAATGTGTTAACTACCAGTTGTACACTAAGTGTATTGTTTCTTATTTATACAAAGGTTACACTAATAATATTGCTGATTTTTCTTGCTACATATCTCTTTCTTGTAAATCTAAACATGCATGATATAGATGCTAAAATCTGAATATCGCCTTGTCACCCATTTTACGGTCTTCTTTTTTTTATCATTATTTATTCTTTGCTTTCTATAATGTTTTTCTATTTACTAGCATTATATAATTGAATTTTATAAAACCATGAGAATTTTTTCAAACGTCTTTGTAACTCTTAGTAGGATTGAGAAGCATATTTCGCTCTTAACCCATTAACGCTGAGGCACGGAACGGTTCCGTTGTCCACGTTAAGGATGGTTGTGAAAAAGTGTGAAGTTTCGCTACACCTCGAAAATTGTTTTAAAGCCTATGGTACCAGGCTGGACTACTGAGGGGGAAAGCTGGATGACTGAATCGAAGAAAGTATATATTTGTACTGTAAGGAGCATAGATTTAAATACAGTAGCTATTAACTGATAAAATATGTAAATCATTCCTTCCGTTATTACGGCTGAAAAATAAATCCCAGTCCTAGATCATGTCTCACATTATAAATCTCAGGCTTAATGGGTTGATGTCGAATTTGCAGATTGGTTCTGTTGGCTGATAGATTTGCAGATTGGTTCTGATTTTTTGCACTTTGATTCCAAACCGTACAAATAAACTGTTATTTTTTATTGTTACTTATAATACACCATACTTTTATCATTTTCCTTCAGTCCTTGCCTCCACAATACAACGCGATTGTGTTCTTCAAACTTTACTATTTGCGTTAACTTAAAATATTTTTTTATCAAATACACGCTTGTTTTAATTAAAGTTTCCAAGTTTAGACCTACATAGATCTTGTTCCAATAGACGAACATCATTGAAACTTAGTATAATATGTTACATGATCAATGGACAATGGGAAAAGAAAAGCTGCAGTAAGAATATAATGTTCAAATTTTACCACTAGAGGAAAAGGGGTGCATACAGAACAAAAAAAAGTTTAAAGCAAAAAACGTTATTTTATCCCATAATTTTTTTAATGTGCGTTTGTTTCATCTGTGACAATCACATATTCATAGTGTGTCTTACCACAGAGTTTCTCAAAGTGAGGTTCGCCGTGGTATCCTGCTAAATCGCAATATAAGTAACAATAATTGCAGTCAAGTCAATCACAATGTGTAGCTAGAGTAGGTAAATAACATCAATGTGCAACTACTAGTAGTTACATATCGATAGTTGACAGTAAGGGCAGATTGTAGCAGCAACCTTCACTTGATGCACTGTACAGATTGCGCGCGGAGTCAAGTTTATATACACTGATGGAAAAAAAATCCCAACACCAAGAAGGAGTTGTGCTAGCGAAACGAAATTTGGCAGGAGCGTTTATACATCTGGAAGATGACGTCGATTCAAATTTTGCGCTCGGCACATCAGTGTGACGCTAGTAGCGACACACGGAAGATGCAAATCAGGTTTGCTTTAAATACGCGCTGTAACGTTCCTGAGCGTTGTTTAGCGTCGAGATTTGATGTAGTGAGTTGATGTTAGTCCACAATGCCTTTAAGAAGTCGACGAAGCCATTATCAACAGCTCACTGAGTTTGAACGAGGTCGTGTAATAGGCCTACGAGAAGGTGGGTTTTCTTTCCGCGAGATTGCAGAAAGGCTTGGCAGGAATGCATCCACTGTGCATGAATGTTGGCAGCAGTGGTCAAGGGAAGGCACTGCCTCACGAAGACCGAGCTCCGGGCGGCCAGGTGGCACTACTGAGAGGGAAGACCGCCGTGTTCGGCGTATGGCCGTAGCGAGTCGTACGGCGTCTGCAGCAGAAATTCGAGCAGCAGTTGGCACCACAGTAGCACAACGAACTGTTACCAATCGGTTACTTCAAGGACAGCTCCGAGCCAGACGTCCTGTAGCGTGCATTCCTCTAACGCCAAACCACTGCCGTTTGCGACGTCAGTGGTGTCAGGCTAGAGCTCATTGGAGGACGGAGTGGAGATCTGTTGTGTTTTCTGATGAAAGCCGGTTCTGCCTTATTGCCAGTGATGGCCGTGTGTTGGTTAGGAGGAGGCCAGGTGAGCGGCTGCAGCCATCCTGTCTGCGGCCTAGACACACCGGACATACACCTGGAGTTATGGTCTGGGGAGCAATTTCTTATGGCAGCAGAAGCACTCTCGTGGTTATCCCACGCACCCTGACAGCAAATGTGTACGTCAGTCTGGTGATTGAACCTGTTGTTCTGCCTTTCATGAGTAGCATTCCAGGAGTTGTTTTCCAACAGGATAACGATCGACCTCATACTGCTGTTGTAATGGGACATCATTGGACGACAACTCCAGCGTCATCCACAACCATCATTAACCGTCCCTGTATTGATCGACCAAGTGCAACATACATGGAACTCCATCCCCCAAACGGACATCCAGCACCTGTATGATTCAATGCATGCACTTTTGTATGCTTGCATTAAAACCTCTGGCGGTTACACCGGTTGTTAATGTACCTGTATTTCACTTCTGCAATGGCTCTTCTCGGGCTTAAATTAACCTGTGATCGTGAAATTGTAATCAATTACGTACGTTACCTATATAAATGTATTGCTGAAATTTCATTACTCTACAATAATTATTTCTTGGTGTTGGGATTTTTTTTTCCATCAGTGTATATATAACTAACCAAGTACTTAAACAGTTTGTCCTTTTATGAACAACTTATTTGTGTAAGCAAACATCTTCTATACTTTGTAACATAAAGAGTAAAAATAATTCTACAGAAGTATATTGAACAAGCCTTGCGGTTGAAAATTTCAACAATTCTCCCAAAAACCTGGGATATAATCAAATCCAAAAAACATTTTTCATTCATCCCATTGATGAAGACTACTCACGATTACTTCGCTGACATAATGGTTTGTGAAAGGACACCTGTTGAATATTATAAATATGTTTATAAGTGTTTTAGTGTTTTTTACACTTAAACACATTCGTACATTTCCGTATTGTTATTCACAATCCTAACACCCGTCACGGTTGTGCAACTCATATGAAGAATGATCTCACTTAAACGAAACAAGATTGTTTTTTTAAGCCCAGTATGTTCCTTATTAATAGTAAACTTGTAATAGAAATAATTTGGTAACCACATTCCTAGATATTGATTTTTTTAAAGTAATTTTTACTACAAGAGCCCAAAATAATAATGTTGAGTAATGAAAATTAGGCAGTATCTAAAAAATATATATATAGAAAAATGAATGCATATATAGAAAGAACAATACGTAAATGCATTTTAGAAAATAAGATTTTAATGTATCATATAAAAATGTTTTGTGGGGAGGAAGCGTGGGGCCACAAAGTTGGTCCGTTTTCAGGTGAGGGTCCGTGGTGGCCTGGAGTTTTATGAGAACCGCTGTTATACTGTATTTATCAGTAGCGAATGGTTTCTCTTTCAAACATAGCAAAATGTGGGTGATAATTGCAATTGATAGAGAAGATATAAGCTCTCACCTGGTGGTAAAAATTTGAACTATTAATTTTCTTATTGCAGATTTTTCTCTCTCTCACCAATAAAGTCACCAAGTTTAGACCTATGCAGATGATATGTACCTTATATAGGTACATACCATCTTGCACAGACATGCAACTATTAGAAAGAGCTCTGCATAGGTCTAAACATGGTGACTTTATTTATAACTATTCTGTATATGTTGGAATATTTATAATGAATTAATGTAGAAGAAAATAATTTAAACTTGATACCTAAAAGACGCTAAATTAATTTGTATGCCCAAAAATATACATCTGTATTGCACTAGTGCGTATAGATGACGGTTTAATTTTCAGATTTATCATTGCCATCCTGTTATAGGTAATAAATTCTATAAATACGTATTTTATAAAGTGATTTTAGGTGTATACTTGAATACGAGTTGTAACCTAAGGAAAAAAAATAGAAGAAATAGTTAAAAAGTATTTTTTTCTAACTAATTAAAAAAATATTTTAGTTGACTAAACTTAATTCCTTCTTATGAATACTTATTTTCAAATAAAAAATAATACCTTACAAAACATTTTTCAATGGGTGAAGATAGTTCATTTATACATTTGAGAATATCTGTTTGTAATTTGGATCCTATGTAATTTTCATTTCTTTGGAATTAATGCACCTAAAAGGACTTTATATGTGTTCTATTTTCCAAAACATGTATTGTCCAAATATTAAGCATAAAAAAAAACAAATTTTGATTACATGAAGAAAAGTTTTTATTGGAATCAACACATTTTTGTATTAATTTTTTTTAAATAAATTTTTGTGCCATAATACCTACTGTACGCTTTTTTTTTTGCTATGAAAATGAAAACATGTTTATAATTTAGTAGATTTTAGACAAACTTGTATGTTTATACAACCATCATTATACACCCATCATAAAATTCATGTCATATTTCCCTAATTAAAACATTTTTTATCGATGGTCAGACACCAACTTTAACTTTTTCAGAACTTTTTTCCATAACCGTAACTGAAACTAGATAAGATAATTGAATAACACAAAATGTATTAGTATACTTCATGCTAAGTAATTGCTACTGAAGCCCAAAAATGATGTATACTGACTCTACCTTATATATTAACTAATATTTCCACTATACATCTACACATAGTTCTAAAAAAAATCCGTATTGTCAATTGACTGTCTGTAAATTAAATAGATAAAAACTTACTAATGTGTGTATTCCGCACGAAAAGCTGCCACTTTTTGCACGCTTCCAAAAGCAACAAGTATTCATAACAATCGGCATTTTCCTAATGCGATGAAATTGTCACCCTTTCCCAAAGACAACGTGAAACCTTCTGCTCCCTATCGATACTTCTCCACCCCGTCTCTGGTTTCCGATTGGCTGTCACTATTACCGTGTCAGATTTGTAGTGGGCTGTTTTATCGCTTTGTCTCGTATTGCATGCTGACGTTTTTGCAGCGTGTATTATTTATGGTGAACTTTTGTAGAATATTAGACATCTTGTCTATGGAGGGTATTATGAGTGTCGAGAATAGTGGTATGCATTATTTTAAATTAAAGGGGAAACTGTACTGCCGTAACATCTTTGAAACAAATAGGCGTCCCCACCTGAAATATGTTTTCACTTTGATGTGTAGCAAGAAATACATACAAAAAATAGATGTAAGATATATTAAAATGTGTATATTAGCCAGATTGATATTAAAAAATATTTGAATTACAACTATCATAAAATTAAGTCACGGTTCCGTGCAATCCGACTGACGCTCATCAAAAAGATTAAAATTGGGAATGTGGTATTGCAGTTATTGTCTTGTGGTCTCAACCAGACGCTTAAGCTGATGAAAAACCCCGAAAAATGAAGACACGTACTTGTTAATTTTGAAATAACGCGCTTAACTTGAACTCCTGATGGCGATTTTAAAAGAACTAATCTATAATATTTTCCCCTTTATCATGGATACAAAAATATTCTTGAGTTACCTCTCTGTATGTTCTGCGATACATTAAGAATGAAGGGAACAGACCTGTAATTGAGATGAAGCTAACATAGTACAAAAAATCCCAAAACATATTTAGCATTTAACTCATTTCAATAAAAAGTATTTACCTTGTAAAAGAATCAAAACTTGCTCAGTATTCAGAGTAAATGTAAACTAGTGTACACCAGTTAGCATTTTTTTCATAGGGCAAAGTACACACATAGATGAAGAGTTAAAATACCTGATTGTGCTGAAGCTTGTAGATAAATTAACTACAGACTCTATTAAATAGAAATTAATTATTTACTTGTATGAACTTCATTAATCCTTCACTTATATTGACAAAGTAAATACATGCATACAACAAATAATTTACAAAGGAAAAAAAAACGAGCAAATCCATTTTTTTATTTAAACTAATGAGAAATTTCGTCGTTAGTTCACACTATTTGCTTCTAATTTGTTTTTTTTTTTTTTTTTTTTTTTTTGCTATTTCGTTCGCACTAAATGAATAAAAAAAGCTTTCCATGATGGGTCATTCCAAGTCAAATCATCCAGCGAAGACATGGTTTGACACCCGAGGTCGGCCGATTTTGACGAAACTTGGTGAGATTATTTTACCCATAAATATAAGAACAACTGTAAAGTTTTATCTCAATATATTGATTAGTTTTTAAAATAGAACACTTTAAAGTTTTGCCAGAAATTTGTAATTTGACGCTGATCGTAAATCAAGCAACTACGCATACTTCTATATTTTTTATCGTAAAACAGTTATTTTTGAAGATAGAAAATTATTTTTTTTGCATTGTGTGCAGTATTCTTTTGTAAATTGAAATATAACATTAGATTTGATATTTAAAGGTATTAAGGTAACAGGTTTTGTCCTTTGAAGGACAAAATTGCGGTATATTTAGTACAATGACTGGCGCTCAGAAACTGCTCAATTTCATTAAGAACGTATCCTTAGATTTGAAAACTAATTATACCATTAGAAACTAGATTAAAAATGCTTCAAAGTGGTACATTAAAATTGATGGGGTTTGGACTTTTCGTTATGCCTTTGAAAAGTACCAAAATCTATTGCTCCTAAAAACTTCAATTTTCAAAAAAAAATATTGGCTGCACTTATAATGTTGTTATATAGCGTGTTTAACACGAGAAGCGCCGTTCGGGTCATTTTGACCTGTTTTTCAATTTTCTACGTTTTTCCTCAACATAAAATTGAACAGCGAAGCTCATTTTTTTTTTCACTTTTCCTAAAATGTCTCCAAGTATACTGTGACAAATTTTCTAATTTCTATGTTAATTACTTAATTATATAATCACAGATTTACCTAGAACAGCCATTTGGGGTCATTTTGACCCGCATAAAGAAAGTTTCCTATTTTCAACTGAATGTCTATTTTTGAATTCCCGATGCCTCATTTTTGTTCTATGCTCATAGGGGAATAATGCAGCGATTTTCGGGATGACTCAGCAGAGAAGAAAAATAGACTCGCGCTTGATTTTGTCATTATCTAAAGGCGCGTTCTGACGAGACAGTTTTCCCCTGCAATATCTGTCGAGGCAGTCACTGTCCATGTCTGAACAAACCCGACAGTCGCTCTCTGACAGTATTTCGCCGAACCGGTTTCTCGCTGTGACAGTCACGTCTGAACATAGGCGGACACTTTTCAGAGCTACTGTCGCAAGTTCTCAGACCAAGTTGAAGTCCTTGCAACTTTTTCCCGACTGTCTGACATTGACTCCCGCGAAAAATACGCAATTGCTTCGATTAATGTCCTAAAAAAGTTCAATTAATTTCATTATTGTTCTGAAACTTCTGTTTAGTGGTTGATATATTTGGATATTAATGAATATATTCTTTTTTCCTCGCGAAAAACAGCAATTGCGTCGACTTATGTCCTAGAAAACGTTCAATTAATTGCATTATTGTTCTGAAATTTCTGTTTAGCGATTTAATCTGATAGAAATGAATGTAACCTCTATTTCTTGGTTTAAAATCCATAAAATTATGCTTTTAATAAATGCGTAGTTTAGTAGAAACAAATTTATCTATTATATTGAAGGTCAAAAAAAAAAAAAATTCAGAATTAAAAAGTTAATTTAATGCATGGCTTTAAACGGATTATTTATTTAATTTTATTATTTACTTTACTTTTTAACGCTTAGTACTTTAACCCTCTTCCAATGTCAAAATTTCAAATTAATATTAAAAACTGATTATTGTTATCAGTACTTGCAATTATATATGGAACACATTTTTTACTTGTGTGCTCATATTGAAGTATACATTAAATAAGTACTTAATTTTATTTAGCGCTGCAAAACAAATATTGAATGCAAAAATCCTTTTTATTTCTTCGTTAAATAGAAATATTGTCAAGTGCAAACATTTATTTTGAGATAAACTTTTAAAGCTGTCAACGATTTATAGTTTCCTTTTAACTAATATTTTTTAAAACTTGCTATCGTTATCTGTGTTTAATATGTGAGAAATAATATACAGTACAACCTCGATCGGCCATTTTCACGGGAATATTCATTTCATATATGGAAAAATGATGAACGTGGGTCAGAATAACATCCGAAGAAATCGTTAAACCATTAATACAAGACGATACCTACGTTAAAATGATGGATGCAGGTACAATGCATAAAGATTTTACTGTATTGTAATCACTTTAAATTAATCCTTTTTATTATGCCATCATGATTTAGCAAAAGGTAGCCAACAATTATAGAATTGCAATTAATCTTGTAATTACCAATTAAAATTCAACATCAAACTTTGATTCATGTAAAACCTTTATATGAAAAAAAGATTAAAACTTCCTTTCAAACATTTAGAAATTAGCTTTATTGATACGTAGTTAAATTTATTAAACACTTTTATAGATGAAACCGCTATAAAAGGGTGTATAGTTGTAAAGTGTTTATTTTCGTTTCATTTTACTTCAGGTAAAAATGTTATATATTTTTTAAAACCTACATTAGTTTCGTGCAAGTAACTTTTAACTGCACTCACACACAAATCTTTGTGTTAGGTTGTTAAAAAAAAATCTAATCTATCCTGTCATAATTTTAATCTTTTACTGTCAAAATTGTGATCATTTAAAAATCCAATTTTAGGAACTATACAGCGAACTTTTCGTAATAAAAATATCCATTTATTAATTTTGTGCACAATTCTAATCTTTATTTTTTTAAATAATCATTCAAATTTTCTGACCTTTTTTACTGAAGTATTATCTGCACTTTCCATAATTAATGTGTCGATAATACTTCAGTATATATACAAATCTAATGTAGCTTAAGAAGATACAAAAACAAAGAAGTAAATTAAAAAAAATCAGCAGCAAATACAACACATTGCGAGTCCTAAATTTTTTTCGGAACAGCGTCTCAAGTACTGCACAGAATGAAGAAACCTTTCTTCTACGTGAGAACCAACTCCGACAGTTGAATGCGAAAATTGCATGACTTTTCCCTCCGCCGACTGTCGCTGCGAGTTCTTGCTTGCAATTTTTGCTGTAGTGTGAACACTCTAGCAACAACTGTCGGACATTTTCGCGCTCGTCAGAACGCGCCTTAACTCATGGCACATCTGCCACTAGTACGATTCTTCATTTCTCCATTAGTGACGTTGTTCTAAACATTCTGGTCTAACAACGGTTGAAAATGAAAGTCGAGACCATATTGAACAGCAGCATTCTCAGCACTTTTGATTGCAATCAGATGCCAGAAACCAATTTGTGGTAAATGTGTTCATGTAACTGTCAATCTTGTACAGTGTTGCACTTGTGCTAACGTGCAGCACACTTAGCCCTTCTTGAATTTATTCATGGTACGTGTTTTGTAATCTCATCTTGAAACACATGTTCTAATTCGAATTATTTTCAATTGCAGTTTTTACTTGCTTTTCCCCAGTTTCTATATTTTAAAATTAATTTTCATCATCGGCATTTGTACTTTTGTCTGTTTTCTGATCGCATATGCTACTTTAAAATAACATAGTGTAATAAAATATATTGCATCATATGACTGTTTTTCAAAATTAAAAAAAAAATCGTGTAATCATTAAAAATAAATAACATCGACTAAAATTGTTAAAAATAAAATAAAAACTTAGCAAAAGCTTAAACAACTGAAATATAATAACAATAATAATAGTACATTGTTAAAAACTACTTTATATTGTCATTTCAACCTCATTTCTCAAGAAGAAATAATATACTTTGCAAATCTACTTGCGTTTCCTACACGGGTCAAATTGACCCCAAACGGCGGTTTTCGGTAAGTTCAAATTTCGGCTGTTCTAGTGTTAATTTAAATTCATATATATACATTGTAGAAAGGGCTTTCCACAAAAACCGAGTGAAATCATAAAAAATTCTGCGATATATTTACAGCAAAAAATACGTCGTTCTTTTAGAAAATGCTTATGCTCTAGAAAGTTCTTCAAACAAGCATGAAACTAGGAAAATAAAACTGTATGTTCGCTTATAACTGATAGAAGTTACAAAATTAGCCAGACCTTCTATAGTTCAAAATAATATACAATAATGCATGAGAAAGGGGATTTTTTAAGATTATTTTTCATAGTAAAATGTCATGTTTGTTAGATAAACTAAGGTAAGAAAGTTATATATACACTGGTGTGCAAAACTTAAGCAACAATGTAAATTTTAAGCAGATAGCTATGAAATTGCAGAAAAAGAGTTCTTGCGATTAGTACTATGAACATGTAATTCAGTAGAAAGGTCATGAGGATGCAAATATCAGGAACAAAGCGTCAGATGCAATGTGAGCGTACGCGAAACGTGTGCTGTTGGCGCGCGCACCTTAAGAGTACAATAAAAGGAAGGGTGGAAATGCAATTAAAGACATTCGCTGTAGGTGCAAGTGAGTTCTTCGTGAACTATGGCTGGAAGAGATCATCTGGACGACTTCACACGTGGAAGAATGCTCAGAACGTTGGAGGAGGGTCGCAGTGTGATCAGTTTAGCAGAAGAGATCGGAATCAACAAAGCGTCGTTTCACGCGCTTGGAAAGCCTTCCGAATCACAGGTACAGCTGTCAGAAAGGTTGGCGGTGGCCGCCCCAGGAAAATAACTGCAGTGGATGACTTATATATCGTCTTGCAGGCGAAAAGAACCCGGAACCAGTCAGCAAGCGCCATTGCTCAGCAACTGTGTACAGCAACGTGGAAGCAAGTGTCACGGTTTACTGTGGCCAGGCACCTTCACAAAAGTGGCCTATTCGCTCGTTGTCCTTAACTCTACATCCCTTTGACAGCAGGCCATCGGCACGCCGTTTAGAGTGGTGCAACAAAAACTGGACCTCTCATCAGTGGAGGCATATCCTCTTTAAGGATGAGAGTCGTTTCAATGCCACCAGCGTTTTTGGACGCCAGTTGATTTGGAGAGAGGTCAGGACACGGTTTCATCTCAGTAACATCGTGGAAATACACCGATACAGTGGTTCTGGAGTTCTCGTTTGGGGAGCCATTATGTTGAACGCGCGGACTGAGCTCCACATTTTCGACAGTACCACATTTTGGACAGGTTCTGTAACAGGAGATCACTGTTGTTAGGAAGTATTCCTTCATCCATAAAAATGAAGAGGTGCCATTGGAGCAGACTTCATTTTTATGGATGAATATGCACGCCCACATCGGACACAATCTGTTCAGCAGCTGCTGGAAAGTGAAGATATCACTCGAATGGATAGGCTAGCGTACTCCCCTGATTTAAATCTTATTGAACATGTGTGGCATGCTTTAGGGAGACGGATTGCGGTGCGATTACATCCTCCTGGGAACCCCCAAGAACTGAAACGGATACTGATTGAGGCATTGGCACTCTTACCCCAAGAACTGGCGGACAATCTGGTGCTGAGTATAGGGAGACGATGCGAAACAATCTTTGCAGCACGGGGAAGGCATATCCCATACTAAGGAACATCTGCATGTTGTTCTTCCTCTTGGACAGACAATGTGTAAGGATATTATGAGCTCAATAAAGCCTTTTTTTGTTTGACTCCACATTGTATAAATTGTATTCATTTTTACGCAGTTGTGCTTTCACCATTCTTTAAGTACAAAACTGCTCTCCCTCATTTCTCAATTTCATGTCTCTCTGATGATTTTTCGAGGAGTTATGGCAAAACAAACACATGTTGCTTAAGTTTTGCACACCAGTGTGTATATATATATATATATAGAGGTTTTATTAGAATAATATTTAAGATGCTTATTATTGAAGTGATCACTTCTCTTAAGATCGTAGATTGCAAATGTAATAAATTTCAATCAATTTATTTAAATGGCTATGTCTCTTATTCTATAGGCTTAAACTAGGTTTCCTTTTAAGTTTTAACACCTCCCCTTGAGCTTTATTAATATTTTTCATGGATATTGATAACATTTCGAAAAAACGACTCGTATGTGATGTTACTTCTGGACTTTCAACAGCACATAAGATATGTTGTGCTAGAACAGGACATTCATCTTGCCTTTCAGACCAATAAAATGTTTCTCAAGGTCCATGCGGGTGCATGAAAGCAATTGTGTCACGCCTTTTCCTTTGTTGATTTTACTGACACCAGACCACTCCACCAGTTTCCTTCATAAACATATGTAACATAATTTATGTAAATTCCTATCAAAATCCGGAAAACATATTTGATTTTGATACTCCTTTAGTAATATTCCATCTAATGCATGGCTCAGAGTCTAGACTTAATTTCATGCTTGTTTCATGAACTTTCTATGGTATAAGCATTTTGTAAAAAGCGACTTATTCTTAACCGACTTTACAAAGGAAGGAGGTTATACATTCATACTGTATATGCTTTTTTTTTTGGTTTCTCCACTCATAACTTCTTACCGGATGAACCGATTTTCATGATTTTTTTTAATCGATCGAGGATGGTTTACCATAGGTCATGTACCTTTGTTGAAAAATAAATTAATTCTTAACAACATCGATACCACTTTTAAACCTAATTTTGGAAGTCGGTGCAAAATTATAAGTCTAACTCTTTAAACCATGTGTTATTTTACATTGAAACTGTTGCAAAATCTAGGCCATTAATAAATTGTAATTGATTCATGGTTGCAAAAGTTATCGTGAATCAAAATTAAACAAATTTTACTCCGACTTTAAAAGTTCTGTTTAAAAGTCGTATCAATGTTAATTAAAGAATTTATTTATTTTTCACTTTTTAGCGCATTTTATAATTTGAAGTCGGTTCTATATTTTTCAAAAAATTGCTGTAAATATATTTCTGAATATTTTATGATTTAATTCGGTTTTGGTGGAAAGCCCTTTGTGCAATGTAAATACATGAATGTAAATTAAATACACTATATAACAACATTAAAAGAGCAGCCAATATTAGTAGATAGAAAAGGAGAGTACTGGTGCAGCAGGGGGATCGGGGATCTGTGCAAGTGCAAGGGGGCGTGGTCGATCCCCCTACCGAGTAGGGTTGAGTAGTAGGGTTCCTGCTGCTATCCTCGTAATCTTTTACGAGGGTTTCTGAGTGGAGTTGAGTTGTTTTTCTTACTTGTTACACCGAAGTTTAGCTTTTAGGGGATGGCAACGGTGATACCGTATGTAACGGTCGTCATGACAACGAACTTGTAATCTTTTTAAATTGCTCATGGCGCCACCTAGTGAGAGAAATTATTTTTTGAGCTCTGCTGTTATACACATGGCGCCATCTAGTGAGATAAATATTAATAATCTCATTTAATTATTTTTGGACTTGGAATTATTTTATTTAATTCGAATTTTCTCTTTCCTAGATCGGGAATCGAACCCGCATCGTCAAAAGATCTTCATGGCAGTCAAATTGTAAACGCGCAAATTGACTATGCCATGAAGACCTGATAGCTACAGAACTAAATTAAATGTTAATATACTTCTTTTTCCAGTTGTTTTTGAAAGAGTGATCATGCTGCCATCTAGCGAGAGAAAAATTATTATTATTATCTTTTTTTTGGACTTTATCGTTTTCCGATGTTATTTTTAATTTCCAACTTTGGTTTTTCGCGAGTGGTAACATTAATTTATTGTTTTTTAATTGGTAGCATGTTTTTACTTTTAATTTCAAGAGTTGAAATGCTGATGCTATCATCCAGTGAGAGAAATTATTTTTAGACATAGAATATTTTACTCAATTACTTCCTGAAAGTGAAAATTAATTTAATTTTTAAGTTGATGATCCCACCACCGTCACGACTTACATCACACACCCCAACAACTATTTTGTACATGTTTATTTAATTTAATCATTTCAAAACAATTGTAAATATTCAAGCAATTATACATAACGGTAAAAAAAAAATTGTCCCTAGAAGTGGAAAAAATATAAGTATCATGCAGTGAGACTTCACTTCTACAGTCAATTGTTTTTAGGATACTCAAACATAAATATACTAACAAATCGATACCACTTCTTCTACATTCCTTAAACGAAACCTCTAACAGAGCACAAAATTTTAAATGAATCAATTATTTAAAAAAAGATCATTGGCCATACTAAATGTATTTTTTTTTCCCAGAATATATCAAGATTTAACTGTCGTGTTAAAGCGATAATATTTATTTCCATCAGAATTAAATTTCACAATTTTTAATCAACTCCTAACATTAATTTAATTTTAAAATCATCTCAATAATAGGGTAATAAACAACTATCTTTTAATTTTAAGCATATTTCATTTTTCATTTGTAATTTTTTCCCCTAAAATATCAAACACAGAATTAATTGTGAACCAATCAAACAGCTTCTTGAGGAAGACTTAATGTAAACCAATCAAATCAATCATCGGAATTTACAAAATTTAAGTCAAAGTTAATTTTGAAATGTTTAAGACTTAGAAATTTTTTAAAAACTTTTTTCCTAAAGTATCAAAGACAGAATTAAATGAGAACCAAACAATTAGCTTCTTGAAAAGGTAAAGACTTAATAAAAATCAATCCAATCGATCCTCGTAATTTACTAAATTCAAATCAATTAAAGGGTTTATTGAAATATTTGGAACTTAGAAAATGAACAACAATAGGTTTATACATGCTAATTTAACAATAATTTTACAAAAAAGCGATGATTTATTCTATACTTAAACAGGTTTACACCCATTTTTCCTGTTTTCCATGAATACAAATCAATGTATTTATATTAACTAAGAATACATTTACATTAGATAATCATCCTTTAATCAATATTATACCGCTAGATTTTTTTTCCAAGTTTAAGAGTTTGCATGAAATAAGAGAAGTTACAGTATGTTCGGCAACTTGATTTTACATAGAATAATAAGCGAAGGTTTCATGTATTTCAATATTATTTTTTTTGTTTTCAATTTAGATTTTTTTCTTACACATTTTAACGTTTCAAGCGAATACAATCTACGAGATTATTGTAGTCATATACATCATGATTAAAAAAACTTTAAAAATAGTCAAGAGCATATTGCTAAATTTGTAACTGCGAAGCAACTCAACAACCCGATTGACGTACAATACAATACATTTAACGAACATTTCACCTATTCAAAAGAGTTTCAAAACTTTGTCTTTAACATTTAACGAATTTTTCATTTATTCAAAGAGTTATTTACTTTTAGGATTTACACAGAGCTCATAATTTACAAAGATTTTATAATATACCTACAACCGAGAAAAGTATTTAACATAACTATTTACAACACGATTTTCACACACTGAAAAAGTTTATTACTTAAACACGAAGAAACTTTAAAACTGTTCACACCGCAAATTTCATGCATTGAAAAAGTCTATTACTTACATACAAACTTAGAGTCTTTGAAACTAAGATCACATGAATACAACTTAATTTAAATACGGTAATGCTTAAAATCATTGCTACATAAACTACAGAAAATAAAAAAGAAAGTTAGAAATATTATACTCAAAGACATAAAAAACACATACACAAGATGTAACATCTGTTGAAACTTCGAACATTAAAAATAATTAATAACATCCATTATCCGAACTTGGAAGAATGAATGCTAAAAAAGCCTCTTAGAAATAAAGGACAATTTTAGCACTTCCTCCACCGAGTTCCTACTAAGCAAAGCAATCGTTGCGAATTTTCAGTTATCCTATACACGAACATAACCTAACTACACAACATCTAACAGTACACTTAGTGAATGAACACAGAGAGAATGCACTTAAAATAATATCATTCACACGTTGAAAATCGAAGAATATTTTCATGCAATATAGCTATATTTCACTTATTCAAAGTTACATGAAACTAATTTTAACAGACTGCAATCTTAGAAATAAAACTACTTTAAAGTCGAAATACAAATTATATAAAACATCATATACTTACAGAGAAGGAAAAGCATGCTTCTTACTCGTCCAAACCGCAACATCGAAATGACTCTTCAGGCTCTTATCAGCTGACGGAGATAAGGCAGCAATAGCTCATAGGCCACCCCAATCGATCAGTGATTCATACCAGGTTTATCTTTCACAAGGACACAGCCAGTAGCTTTCGATGTGGATTTCTCAGACCTTTTAAAAATATTTCATACACACAACTACATACATATGTATAAATTTAATTACTTTTACGAAAACCTATGTATTTAACTCACCAAACTCAGACAGTTTTCATTAAACGAGCATTTTTTCCTAGATGTAATCCTTCAATTCATTACTTCCGAGTGAAGAATTTTTTACCTTTAGTATTATAATCAAGCTATTCAATACATTAAACGAACATTTCATCTATTCAAAGACCTTCAAAAGTTACTCTTTAACATTTAACGAACGTTTCATCTATTCAAGAAGTTATTTATTTTCAAAAACTCAATCTTTAACATATATTTTTTTTTTTTTTTACGATTCACACAGAACTTATGATTTACAAAGATTTTATGATATACAACCGAGAAAAATATTTAACAAATCTATTTCCAACACGAGTTTCATACATCGTAAAGGTTTATTACCAAAGTTCGAAGAAAACTTGAAAGCTATTTACGCTGCAAATTTCATGTTTTGAAAAAGTCTATTACTAATATACAAACTTGGAATCTTTACGTTATTCACACCTTTAATATTATAATCAAGCATATAACACATTAAGCGAACATTTCATCTATTCAAAGACTTTCAAAACTTACTCTTAAACATTTAATGAACGTTTCATCTATTCAATGAGTTATTTATTTTCAAAACTCAGTGTTTAGAACACACTGAGTTTTGAAAATAGTTTGAACTCAGTGTTTTAACTCAGTGTTTGAACTCTGTTTAAAGTTGTTTGCAATCTTAGTTTCAAAGTAAAGATTTCAATTTTTTATGTAAGTAATAGACTTTTTCAAAACACGAAATTTGTAACGTAAATAGCTTGAAAATTTTCTTTGTACTTTAGTAATAAGGCTGAAAGTGCGCACACCGAGCCAACTAAACAGTTTGGTTGGTGAACAGGTCGCAGACTATCCAACAGCCGGCCGACTATTCTCGAACTAGTTTGTAACTGACTGTTGAAGCGGTCGCACAATGAAAATATTGTCCAGAAAAATTTGAATATGGCGGCGACGCCATATTCAAAATACACGCACACGACGCCAAATAACAGAGCGAACTGAACTATCGGCCGACTAAACAATCGTCATGTATGCGCAGGCGTGTATGCGCCAATACTGATTAAACAGTCGGCCGATAGTTGGCCGACAGATTAGTTTGAATGTAATCGGGTAGCCCATCAAACTTTTTTATCGGCCGATACTGAATCGCTGTAGTGTGCGCATATGCATTCCTCTCCATACTGATTAAGAAGCCGACCAAACTATCGGCCGATAAAAAGTCTGCAGTCTGCGGAGACTCTTAACCTTTTCAATGTGTGAAAGACGCGTTGCAAATAGGTTTGATAAATATTTTTCTCGGTTGTATATCATAAACCTTATGTAAATTATAAAAATTGTGTTAAAGTTCAAAATTAAAATTGCTTTAATCTTAAAGTTACAATTGGAGATATTCTTCTCGCAAATAAAGAAGTGGCAGCTAACCGGCAATGAAGTAAACCCTAACCCAGCATTGACTCTCCAAACTATAGATTTTCCTCGACAGAGAAAAATATATAGTATAGATGGGGAGCCAGTGCTGGGTTAGGGCTCCCTTCATTGCTGGTTAGCTGCCACTTCTTTATTCGCGAGAAGAATATCTCCAATTGTAACTTTAAGATTAAAGCAGTTTTAATTTTGAACTTTTTCTTTTACATGCTTTGTTGTGTTGCACTACATATATTTAGTTTTTCACAGTTTTAGCATTTTTGTTCGCAGAACTTTAACATTTTTAATCAAGATTTCAGTTGATGAATCTATGGTTTTGATACTTTATACTTGTTATTTATTCATTTTTATGGTGTTTTAACATTTCGTGCTCAATAATTTTATGAGTTCGGTCTAAGTTTTAGTCGACAGATCTATTTTTTTTTAAGTTTTGTATTTAATATTTTGATATTTTTGTGTTGCTTTAATATATTATACTTAGTATTTTTACGTCTTCATTGCAGGTTTTAGTAGATAAAGTTAAGTTTTAACATTTTGAAAAGTGCATAACACTTTTACTATGCAAATTTCCGTACTATTATTTTTTCGTTCTAAGTTTCTCTGAATGCATTTAAGTTTTGTCATTAAAGTCAATTTGTCATTTAAGTTTGAAGTTAGCACTCTTTCATGCATTATTGCTTTGTATTGTGTATTTTTTAATATTTCACAGTATTAGCATTTTGTTCTTCGAACTTTTACATTTTTCTGATTAAGATTGCTCTGAACAAATCTACGTTTTGATAGTGAATCTATGTTTTCAAGTTTTATTTGATAACTCCAAATTTTTTATGTTTTTTGTTTTATACTTTTACATTTTATGTGTTGCTTTAGTATATTATACTTAGTATTTTTACGTCTTTATTCTACACTTTTTTACCTTCCGTTTTAACATTTTTCTAATGTATAATACATGTATTTTTAAAATATTCGAAATTTTACGTTTTTTGTTCTAAGTTTTTCTGGATCAATTTAAGTTTTGGTGTTTTGTACTTAGTATTTTTACTTTGTAATCCAATTTTTAGTAGATGAAATTACGTTTTTTGGAGTTTTGCAAGTGCATACCACTTTTATTTTGAAAATTTTCGTAGTTTTACATTTTTGTTCTATGTTTTTCCGGCTGAAATTAGGTTTTGAAGCTTTATAGTTGTATAATTGGTCCTCTTTCATGCTTTATTGTTGTTTTTTTTTTTTACTGTGTTTCTTTACTTTTTCAGTTTTAGCATTTTGTTCTTCGAAATTATACAACTTTGATTAAGATTTCTGTAGAGAAATTATATGTTTTGATGTTGAATCTATGTTTTGGAGTTTTAGTAGATAACTTTGAATTTTTATATGTTTAGTAATTTGTACTTTTACAATTTGTGTTGCTTCAGTATATTATACTTAGTATTTTTATATCTTCATAGTACTTTAATATTTTCGTTATGTTTTTACTAAATAAATGTATATTTGACGTTCTGTGTTTAGTACTTTCACATTTTCTATACTAAGTTTTACTAGATGAATCTAAGTTTTGATGTTTTGTAAGTAGTACTTTTACATTTTAGTGTTGCTTTAATATATTATACTTAATATTTTTACATCTTCATTCCATGTTTTAGTTAAAGTTTTAACATTCGCGCACAGTACTTTTTGCATTTCCCAAGTGCATTTCAATGTGCAAATCTATGTTTTGATACTTTATACTTGTTATTTAGACATTTTTATGATGTTTTAACATTTCGTACCTAGTAATTTCACTCGACTTCAGTCTAAGTTTTAGAAGATAACTCTAACTTTTTTTTACGTTTTGTATTTTGTACTCTTAAATTTTACATTTATAGAATTTTTGAATATTTTGTACTCATACTTTTTACGATTTTAGTTTGAATTTTTGTAGATCCATCTAAATTTCTTAAGTTTCGTACTTAAACTTTTACATTTTCGTACAAAGTTTCACTTGATGAATACGTTATGTACTTAGAATTTTTACATTTTCATGTTGCTTTAATATATCATACTTAGTACATTTGTTTCAATTATATTGTCATTCTAAGTTTTAGTAGATAAATCAGAGTTTTAACATTTTGTACGTAGTAATTTTTACATTTTTGCATTAAGTTTTAACATTTTGCAAGTGTATAACACTTTTCTTTTGAAAAGTTCCTTACTTTTACATCTTTGTTTTGAGTTTTTCTGTGTGAATTTGAGTTTTGCAGCTTAATACTTAGCATTTTTATATGTTTTGTTGTTTTGTACTGCGTGTTTTTAATTTTTCAGAGTTTTAAGATTTTGTTGTTAGAATTTTTACATTTTTGATTAATATTTCAGGAGCCAAATCTATGTTTTGTTGCTTTATACTTGTCATTTTGACATTTTTATGATGTTTTAACAGTTTGTACTTAGTAATTTTACGACTTCATTCCAAGTTTTTGTAGAGAAATCATTTTTTACGTTTTGAAGTTTTAATAACTTGCGAATGCTTAACACTTTTATTTTGTAAACTTCAGTAATTTTACATTTCCGCTCTAAGTTTTTCTAGATGAATTTGAAATTATATGGTTTATCAAAAATTTTAGTTCTAAGTTTTGACCGTTTGTATGTAGTATTTTTTCTTTTTCTTTTTTTTTTTAAATTTTTGTGATACATTGCTTTAATATCTTAATCTATGTTTGATGTTTTGTCTTTTGCACTTTAACATTTTCATTTTGCTTTTATCAAATTAATGTATATTTGAGGTTCTGTCCTTAGTACTTTTACATTTTTATACTAAGTTTTACTAGATGAATCTAAGTTTTGATGTTTTGTACATTGTATTTTTACATTTTAGTGTTGCTTTAAGATATTATAATTGATATTTTTACATCTTCGTTTCATGTTTTAGTTAAAGTTTTAACATTCGTACACAGTACTTTTTACATTTTGCAAGTGCTTAACACTTTTATTTTTTAAAATTTTCGTAGTTTTACATTATTCGTTCTAAGTTTTACTAGGTGACTCTAAGTTTTGATGTTTTGCGCGCAGTACTTTGACTTTTCTTATGGAGTTTTTAGCGGTTAATATAAGTTTTGCATTGGTAGTAGTAGTTGAAAGCTATGTTTCTTCATTTCAGTTAGTAATGCAAGTCTTTGAGTATAACGTTTCTAACTTTTTTTATATTCTGTACTTTATGTTGCTACGATTTTAACCAATTCTATATTTAACTTGAACTCTGTTTAAAGTTGTTTGCAATCTTAGTTTCAAAGTAAAGATTTCAATTTTGTATGTAAGTATTAGACTTTTTCAAAACACGAAATTTGTAACGTAAATAGCTTGAAAATTTTCTTTGTACTTTAGTAATAAACCTTTTCAATGTGTGAAAGACGCGTTGCAAATAGTTTTGATAAATATTTTTCTCGGTTGCATCTCATAAACCTTATGTAAATTATAAAAATTGTGTTAAAGATTGAGTTTTGTAAATAAATAACTTCTTGAATAAATGAAATGTTCGTTTAATGTTAAAGAGTAAGTTTTGAAAGTCTTTGAATAGATGAAATGTTCGTTTAATGTGTTATGTGCTTAATTATAATATTAAAGGTGTGAATAACGTAAAGGTTTCAAGTTTGTATAATAGTAATAGACTTTTTCAAAACATGAAATTTGCAGCGTAAATAGCTTTAAAGTTTTCTTCGAGCTTTGGTAATAAACCTTTACGATGTATGAAACTCGTGTTGGAAATAGATTTGTTAAATAATTTTCTCGGTTGTATATCATAAAATCTTTGTAAATCATAAGTTCTGTGTGAATCGTAAAAAAAAAAAAAAAAAATGTTAAAGATTGAGTTTTTGAAAATAAATAACTTCTTGAATAGATGAAACGTTCGTTAAATGTTAAAGAGTAACTTTTGAAGGTCTTTGAATAGATGAAATGTTCGTTTAATGTATTGAATAGCTTGATTATAATACTAAAGGTAAAAAATTCTTCACTCGGAAGTAATGAATTGAAGGATTAAATCTAGGAAAAAATGCTCGTTTAATGAAAACTGTCTGAGTTTGGTGAGTTAAATACATAGGTTTCCGTAAAAGTAATTAAATTTATACATATGTATGTAGTTGTGTGTATGAAATATTTTTAAAAGGTCCGAGAAATCCACATCGAAAGCTACTGGCTGTGTCCTTGTGAAAGATAAACCTGGTATGAATCACTGATCGATTGGGGTGGCCTATGAGCTATTGCTGCCTTATCTCCGTCAGCTGATAAGAGCCTGAAGAGTCATTTCTACGTTGCGGTTTGGGCGAGGAAGATGCATGCTTTTCCTTCTCTGTAAGTATATGATGTTTTATATAATTTGTATTTCGACTTTAAAGTAGTTTTATTTCTAAGATTGCAGTCTGTTAAAATTAGTTTCATGTAACTTTGAATAAGTGAAATATAGCTATATTGCATGAACAAATTCTTCGATTTTCAACGTGTGAATGATATTATTTTAAGTGCATTCTCTCTGTGTTCATTCACTAAGTGTACTGTTAGATGTGGTGTAGTTAGGTTATGTTCGTGTATAGGATAACTGAAAATTCGCAACGATTGCTTTGCTTAGTAGGAACTCGGTGGAGGAAGTGCTAAAATTGTCCTTTATTTCTAAGAGGCTTTTTTAGCATTCATTCTTCCAAGTTCGGATAATGGATGTTATTAATTATTTTTAATGTTCGAAGTTTCAACAGATGTTACATCTTGTGTATGTGTTTTTTTTGTCTTTGAGTATAATATTTCTAACTTTCTTTTTTATTTTCTGTAGTTTATGTAGCAATGATTTTAAGCATTACCGTATTTAAATTAAGTTGTATTCATGTGATCTTAGTTTCAAAGACTCTAAGTTTGTATGTAAGTAATAGACTTTTTCAATGCATGAAATTTGCGGTGTGAACAGTTTTAAAGTTTCTTCGTGTTTAAGTAATAAACTTTTTCAGTGTGTGAAAATCGTGTTGTAAATAGTTATGTTAAATACTTTTCTCGGTTGTAGGTATATTATAAAATCTTTGTAAATTATGAGTTCTGTGTAAATCCTAAAAGTAAATAACTCTTTGAATAAATGAAAAATTCGTTAAATGTTAAAGACAAAGTTTTGAAACTCTTTTGAATAGGTGAAATGTTCGTTAAATGTATTGTATTGTACGTTAATCGGGTTGTTGAGTTGCTTCGCAGTTACAAATTTAGCAATATGCTCTTGACTATTTTTAAAGTTTTTTTAATCATGATGTATATCACCTTCAAGTGTAATTTACCGCGTTCTGTTAGGGTTGATAAGGTAATTTTTCGTTCTAAATTAGCGTTACTTAGAGCTTCTATCCAAGAAACTAGGAAAAAACTTTCGTTCATAGAACGTGAACTTTATGATTTACATCTTTCTGTATCTAATTCTAACTTCGATTTTGAGTCTATTGATAGAATGTCATGGGCAAGAGCTCTTCGTTCATCCGACAGTCACAAAATTACTTTAAATAAGAAATTTACTAAGTTGTGTAACGATTCAAATGTTCCTGTTCCGGCTGATTTGCCTCTTGTTAATAGGAACACGGTTGTAAATCTTTCGAAATTTCCTTTGAATAGTAATGAAATCAATGCTCTGAAATGTAATAACAATTTTGCTTTGGCTAAAAAGCCTTCTTTTTCTGAACTTATTGCTCCGGTTGAAAAAGCTTTCAAATTTAGTGCCTTAACTTCCACTCAAAAAGAGTCGGTTCGGCATCTTATTGCTTCCAATGTTGATTTCAATTCAAAAGTTCCTAATACTGGTTTTACCCATTCTGTGAAACGATGTGTCAATAATTTAGTTTCCAATTCTGATTTGGTCATTACCAAAGCAGACAAGGGTGGTCAGATTGTTGTTCTTAATAAATCATCTTATGTTGAAAAAACTGATGATTTAATTGCTTCTGGTCCTTATTCTGAAATTTATAAAGATCCTAGCGACAAGGAGTTAAAAGCTATTTCTTCTGCTGTTAAGTCTGTTCATTCTATTCCTTTGATTGCTAAACGGTCTGTGATTCCTTCTGTTGCTAATTGTGCACGTTTTTATGCTTTAGCAAAGGTACACAAGGCAGGTATTCCTTTCAGACCAATTGTTTCCAATATTGGCACTGCTTCATATAAACTTTCCAAGTATTTAGTTTCTGTTTTTTCTCCACTTAGGAGTCAGAATGTTTTCACTGTTAAAAATTCCACCGATTTTGTTAAGAAACTTCATAACTTCGTTCCGAATTATTCAGTTATGGCCTCTTTTGATGTTAATTCTTTGTTTACTAATGTTCCTGTTGATGGCGCTTTGACTTGCCTCAGGAAAAGGCTTTCTGAATTCCATTTTACTTCTGTGGAAATTGAGGAATTAGTTTTCCTTACTCGTATGTGCTTGCAACAGAGCCCTTTTGTATTTAATGGTAAATTCTATGCTATGGTTGATGGCCCGGCTATGGGAAGTCCTCTTAGTCCTATTTTAAGTGATTTCTATATGCATTATTTTGAGGAAAAACTGTTCCAGAAATTGCAATTTCAATTTTATGTTCGTTATGTGGATGATTGTTTCGTCCTAACGGACAGTAACTTGTTAGGTATTGATGATGCTCTTTCTATTATGAACTCCATTGATCCTAATATCCAGTTTTCTTGTGAGAAAGAACTTAATAGTAGCCTCGCGTTTCTTAATGTCTTTATTTCTAAGAGTGAGTCTGGTTTCACTACTTCTGTCTATCGCAAACCTTTCGCTGTTTCTTTACCTCCTCACAGACTGTCGTCTCATCCTCCCAACCAAAAATATTCGGCTTTTAATGTTCTGGTCCATCGTGCTATTAATATTTACTCTTCTCCTGAGCTTCTCAAGATTGAACTCAACTATCTGAAAGCTGTAGCTGTTGATAGAGGATTTTATCACTCTTTAATTGATTCTATTCATAACAAACTTTCTAAGAAAACTTCTGGTCCCAATAATGTGGTTTCTAGAAAGAATTTGGTTGTGTTACCATTCTTTCATTCTGTCAGTTTCCGTATTGCTAAAATCCTAAAAAGGTTTCAATTTCAAGTCGTTTTTGCTCCTAGTAACAAACTTTCCTTCTCTTCTCTTAAGGATCCTGTCGATCAACTTAACACTTGGGGTAATTACCAAATTAGTTGCCGTTGCGGCCTTTCTTACATTGGGCAGACAAAACGTGCGCGGAAAATTCGCTTAAATGAGCATAAAGGTTATGTACGAAAGCAAGAGTTAAATAAGTCTAGCATTGCTCAACATTGTTCGAATTCCAACCACTCTTTTGATTTCAATTCTGGTAAAATTATTCAAAAATGTTCTTCCCCTTTAGAGCTTGACTTTTGGGAAGCTTATCATATTAACAGGAATAGTTCTAATTTGGTTAATGATTCTTCCTCAACTCCTTATTTTTCACGGGTCTGGCATAAATTTCTTTAATTTGTTGTTCTTTCTAGGTTTTCTTGTTGTTTTCCTCTTTTGTGTCTATTTTTCTCCTTCCCCCCTCCCTCCCCTCCCCCTCCTTTACATGTGTACTTTGTTTTGCATTTTGTTTTGGTAGTTTCTGTACTTATTTTTATTTCAATTTTATTCTTTGTATTTTATTTTATTATTTTTGCAATTTTTATGCATGCTGTCGTCTTTTTTGCTTTATTTTTATTGATATTCCTTTTTACTTCCTGTACTTTCAACTGGATTCGTTTGTTGCTCTCTTATTGGTGTCTTCCTGCTACTTCTACTTCCACTTCACGCTGCCTTTATTCTCATTGGTTTACAGATAATTCTTAGGCTATATAAGCTTTGTTTTTGTTGTTCTGTCTGCTTCATTTGGATGTTTTGCATCTAGAAGCTCCCTGTCGCATTGAAAAAGGGATTCCAAGCAATCCCGAAACATATGTCTGCATTTTATTGCTCATTTCTGCTTTAAATTAACGTGTAATTTTTCTTATTATTATTTACTTGCACAAAGTTAAGTTATTTTTATTTCTTCATGGCATAGTCAATTTGCGCGTTTACAATTTGACTGCCATGAAGATCTTTTGACGATGCGGGTTCGATTCCCGATCTAGGAAAGAGAAAATTCGAATTAAATAAAATAATTCCAAGTCCAAAAATAATTAAATGAGATTATTAATATTTATCTCACTAGATGGCGCCATGTGTATAACAGCAGAGTTCAAAAAAATAATTTCTCTCACTAGGTGGCGCCATGAGCAATTCAAAAAGATTACAAGTTCGTTGTCATGACGACCGTTACATACGGTATCACCGTTGCCATCCCCTAAAAGCTAAACTTCGGTGTAACAAGTAAGAAAAACAACTCAACTCCACTCAGAAACCCTCGTAAAAGATTACGAGGATAGCAGCAGGAACCCTACTACTCAACCCTACTCGACAGGAAGATCGACCACGCCCCCTTGCACTTGCACTGATCCCCGATCCCCCTACTGCACCAGAACTCTCCTTTTCTATCTACTAATATTATTTTTTTTTGAAAATTGTAGTTATTAGGAACAATAGATTTTAGTACTTTTCATAGGCATAACTTTGATCAGATCTAACTCAATGAAAACTCCATCAATTTTAATGCACTACTTTGAAGAATTTCTAATCTAGTTTCTAATGGTATAATTAGTTTTAAAATTGAAGGATACGTTCTTAATGCTTTTGAACAGTTTCTGAGTGCCAGTCATTGTACTAAATACAACTCAATTTTGTTCTTCAAAGATTTTTTAAGTTGCCTTAATACCTTTAAATATCAAATCTAATGCTATATTTCAATTCACAAAAGAATACTGAACACAATGCAAAAAAAAAATAACTTTCTATCTTCAAAAATAACTGTTTTACGATAAAAAATATAGAAGTATGCGTAATTGCTTGATTTGCGATGAGCGTCGAATTGCAAATTTGTGGCAAAACTTTAAAGTTTTCTATTTCAAAAACTTATCAATGTATTGAGATAAAACTTTACAGTTGTTCTTATATCTATGGGTAGAACATTCTCACCAAGTTTCTTCAAAATCGGCCGACCTCGGGTGTCGACCCTTGGATGATTTGGCTTGGAATGTCTCTGATTTCAAATCATTGAGATTACTACATCAACTGTTGAAAATAGTTGAGGGTTTGACTTGTTTGTCTTCACCGCTGTCATCATTCATTTCTTCCCGCTACCTTTTCTTGAACAGAAATCAAGTCATGAGTCACCTCTATATCCACTGATGCATAATTGTTAAATATGATGGACTTCAACAACTGTTGGTTACGTATCGACTTATTTGTCATCACCCATTTCTTTCCGCTATCATTTCTTGAACATAAATCAAGTCACGAGTCACTTCTTTTTCCACTCGTACATAATTGTTAAATACACTATCTACCAATAATGATTTGGACACCTATGCAAATGACGATATCTGCGGTTCTGAGATACGTCAGGCCTTTCGCCGGTATATATCGAGGTACACTGTAAAAAAAAAAAAAACAGTTCAACGTTGCACCATAAATATGGTGCAATCTGAAGGGCTGCTGATGATTGAACCAAAATCATGGTTCAAGCAGAAGTGCGAAATCTAAAGTTACGCCTTAACCATAATCTCGGTTCAACCTTGAACCAAAAAGACGAACCCGGCACCCGGCCGGAAACAGAGAGCCGCCATCTTGTCAAGCTGCGACTTGAAGCATTTATTTTTCACAACAGTAAAAGGTAAGTAAACTTCAATGTATATATCTAATTTTTTGTTTGATATTTCTTGTTTTCTGTGTTTGTATGTCTTAATACGCACAAAATAGATTGTAAAGCCTATTTCAAAAATGTTATTATCATATACCGATCCTGTCACTTTTAGTGCTAAATTGACTAATTAACTTTATTCAAAATTTTAAACCTGTGTATATTTATTTAATTTTGCTCCAGTATTAAACTATTTTTTTACCTGATTTATCATCCACCCCCATACATTTTACTTTTGGTTCCCCTGATCTACATTTAAAGTTGTAACGTTGACTTGTTTACATTTTAAAAATTGCATCTATTATCGGGATTTTTTTTCTAAATCATTTATTTTTTTCATTTTTATTTCCAAGAATACTTTTCTACGGCGTCACCTCTCTAGCTGCACCTCTTAATTTTTATTTAATTGCCTGTTGTTGTCTTTTTAAAATTTATTGAACCTATTTGTTGTTCGACCCATTTTGCTGAATTTTTACCCGTAGATTTTATCAAAGGCGTAGCCGGTGGAGGGGGGGGGGGGGCGAAGGTTCGAACCCATCTCCACATCCGAAATTCTCTGAAGTTTCACATGCTATAAATGAAAATTTGAAAATTAGTGAGTAAAAGATAGTCTGATAAGAAAACACTCATTTATATAAATGTAGTTAGTTGAATTTTGATTCCAAGGCCACAGCCAGGAAGTTGGGGGGGGGGGGAGGAGAATCCCTCCCGCCCTGAAATTTTTACATGCTCTGAAGGTTAATTTGAAGATCAAAAATATTCTGATAAAATAAAAACTTTCAATAACTTGACCTATGCCCCCCCCTCTCGAAAACCGATACAGGTTCTGGCTTTGATTTGTAATGATTCTTACTTCCTAATCATTCGAACTAACTATTACACCAAGAGCAGGTAAAACCAGTTTTCTACTCAGAACATGTCTACTATAGGAATTTTTTGAGAAATTGGGTCAATTTTGCGTGATTTTCGAAATAGCAGTTTCGTTGCCTTTAACGTTAAATTAACTTTTTTCCAAAATTTTCAACCTGTGCATGTTTACTTGATTTTGCTTCAATATATGCTTGCTTCTTACGTGATTTAATACTTCCCCCCCCCCTCCATGTATTTTACATTTTGCTCCGGCTCTGCACTTACAGTTGTAACAATGCTTTGTTTACGTACTGAAAATTGCATGTTTTCTTATTACATTTATTGCAACATTATTTTTTCTCTCGTTACTACCAAACCACTTTTCCGGACTGTTACTTTTCTCTTTTCTGCTCTTTACATCTATATTTTTTAATTAACTACTACCAGTGGTGGATTTTAGACTACTTTTTACTTCCTGGTGTTTGTTCTCTCAAGAAATTATTCCTGGATCCGACCCTGACTACTGTTGTATTTTCAAAATAATTAAACTTTCATTTTTCGACCACGACTGCCATTTTACAGAATTTTCACCCATAATTCCTTTTAAAATTTCGTCCCAATCACTCTAACAAAATTAAACAAATGAACCTATTTCAATAATAGAGTTTTAGAAATTAGGGAAAAAGTTGCAATCGGAGATTTCAGATCTCCAAATGCAAAATAGATGTTTTATCAACAAAAACTGTGCATTGCAAGGTTGATGTCAACAGAACATTGTATAGACGGCATACTTATCTTACTCATCTGGGCGATTTTAGCCTGAAGTGCCACAAACTATTGCACGTTTTAGCCTTGGAGTAACATCTGTGCCGGAGCCCCCCAATAATTTTTAATTATTGTTATTTGTGCATTTCATAGTTTTTCAATTATGTTTTTAGTCATCTTTGTATGTATATAAATAAATTTAATATTTTTGATACTAAAGAGTGTTGAAATATATTTTTGAAAAAAAGTTGCATAATTCAGAATTTTAAAATGTTCGCTATCAATTAATTATTAACTTAGAAGCAAAATTTCAAACGCCATTTTTGTTAAAACTATCTGTTGACGAACATAAAAAAGTGTACATATATTTACAAAGGCCTTCCTTTTATGGGAGGGTGCTTAAAAACTTATATTGCAATTTTGAAAATTATAACTAAGTAACATAGTTACTTGAAAAATACAATTAGTTTCTGATGCAGTGCATTGGGATGTTCATATATGTAAGTATATGAATAAATACATTTATATATATGGAACATTGAATCAATTATTGAAACGATGGACTTCCTAATAGCAATGAATCTGTTCTTAGAATTAAATCAAATAATTAACAAAAACTCAAGTTAAATTTAAGTTGGTAATAAGCTTGCTTCTTGCCTTACGCTTGAACATAAAAAAATATAATTATTTATGTTAAAAGTCACCATTGCAACATAAAATGGTGCAGTTCAGACTTCACTTTCATGCTACAACTCTGAGCTATGACAGTGGCTAGTAGGAAGTCCATCGTTATGATTCAGAGTTGAACCAAGATACCAGTTAAAATAAAATCTATGGTTAAGGTTCAAGGTTGAACCATAATACTGGTTAGAAAAAAATTTGATATCATGGTTCAAAGTTGAACCGTAATACTAGTTACAAAAAAGTCCGTAATCATGGTTCAGTGCTGAACCACATTCATGGTGAAACTAGTAAACCATCATAATGGTTCAAATTAGTACCAACTGTTGGTTGCAGTTGCATTTCACCAACTTTTAGTGAAAGGTTGAACCCGAATTTTTTACAGTGTACGAAACAACATCGGCATTAGTCGCATGCAAGATGCCGCGCAGTTCAGAGCTCTCCGATTTCGAGAAAGGTATAATTACACTGAGCAACACGAAAAATGTCCTTTAGATAAAAATGTCAGTTTCTTATGTATTTTTGGCTGAAAATTTCGAATCTGCAATTATTTTTTGCCTACCACGTACCATTTTCCCAAAATCCCACATTTTAGCTTCTTACGTATTTTCTATATAAATGTGCATATTTTTGTAATTTATCCACATAACTTATTATAAATTATATCTTTCTCATTGACAGTGAGATCTTTGCTACTCTAGAAACCTTTTTAATGAGCTTAGTTACTTTAGCGAAATTTTTTGCAACAAAAGCTTCATCTACTTTCTCGAAGTTTCGAGTCTTTTACAAGACAACAAAGGGATTTTGTAGACTTTTTGTGGAGAAGAAGAAATAGTATTCTGCTCTGATGTGAATGTACTAGTTCAGGCATTAGGACATGAACACAATTCAGCAGAGTGGGGCTTGTTTATCAGTGCTCCTCCATCTAAGGATTTTTTTCCTATTTATTCCTGTAGCATATTCCGCAAACGCAAAGGAAATTTCAAAATTATGAATGACAAAAACAAATCAAATGAGCCACTTGTAAATCCCCAATGCACCTTTTTTCCACAATTGCACATTAAACTTGATTTATCAAAATATTTGTAAAAGCTCCGAACAGAGAAGGAGTGATTTTCTTGCATCTCAGGACCAAATTCAAAAGTTTAAGTGAGGCAAAAGTGAAAGAAAGGATTTTTATTGGGCCACAACCTTAAGGAAGTCCTTCCATGATGAAGTATGAAAACAAACAGTCAGAAGCCGAAAAATCAGTCTGGCTGGCCTGTAAATCAGTGTGCTCACTTTTCCTTGGAAATGAGAAAACTGAAAACTACAAAGACTTTATTGGTGACATGATAAAATGCTTTTGTATTATTGGTTGTCATATGTCATTAAAACTACACTTTTTGGAGTCCCATATGGACTTCTTTCCTTAAAATTTTGGCTCAATTAATGATGAGCATGGGGAACGGTCTTATCAGGACATCTCTTTGTATGAAAAACGTTTCAGCGGTCCATCGAATGAAAGTATGCGAACTGAATATTGCTGATATTTTAACAGGGCACACCCACAGATGCCCACAAGGTGAAATGGCCTAAAAAAATCATTTTAGTGCTTGTGTTTTCAATAAGTAAGCCTCAGTTACGTTCTTATACAACAAAATTGTATCAATTTAGAAGTGGGTCACCAGCAAAAACTGTACATGACGGATCATTTTGGTTTGGATATTTGAATCAAGCACCTTTTATTTGTATAGAATCAATTTTCATCTAAAGGAAAAAAATAAAGTTCAAATTTGTTGCACAGTGTTATCGGGTATCACAAAAATGGCCGATCCTTAAAGGACATATCTAGCGAGCTGAAGTACCCAAAATCCAGTGGCGTATGTGATTAAGAAGTGGAAGTTGAGCGGTGATTATCGGAATGTGCTCCGAGGGCGGCAGACCAACGAAACTGGGAGATGGAGACCGATGGGCGCTGTCCAGAGAAGTTTGGAAGAACCGCACCTAACAGATGGCCCTCATCTGCGAGGAGTTTCAACAGGCATCCGGGAGTATTGTTTCCATGAATACCATCCGTAAGGAAGCACATCTGATTGTTTCTCGTGGTCGTGCCGCTGCCATAAGTCTTTGACCACAAAGTCCAACCGCGCTGCTCGGTTAATGTGGTGCAAAGCACAGCAAAATTGAACCGTAGATCAGGGGAAACGCGTTCTTTGGAGCGACGAATCAAGGTTTACCCTCTCCCGTTCGGAGGGCAGGATCTGGGTCTGGCGTCTGCCTCGAGAACGTCTCCCGCCAGAATGCATTGTGCCAACAGTCAAGTTCGGTGGAGGTGGAATTATGGTCTGGGGTGTTTCTCCTGGTATGGACTGGGATTTTTGATCCCCAATCATGGTAAGCTCAACGCCGATGCCTACTGCACTATTTTGGATGACAATGTGCTTACTATGTTGTGGCAGTTTTACTGGGTGGACCCCTGTTACTTCTAGGACGACAATGCCAGTTGTCATGTTGCGAGGTTAACCAAGGCTTGGTAGGCGCCAATGGGGTCCATCGAATGGACTTGCCTGCCCAGAGCCCAGACCTGAACCATATCGAGAACCTCTGGGACGAGTTGGATAGCCGAATTAAGGAATGCACTACCTGTCCGAAATCGGTGAAGGAACTTACATGTCTTCTCCAAGCCGAGTGGAAGAAAATGCCTCCAGCCGTCACACAAAGACTTGTGGAAAGTATGTCCCGGAGGGTTAACGATGTAATTGCCTCTCGTGGAGGCTCTACCAATTATTGATATTGAATACAGTTAGTTTTTCTTTTCTATCACAGGTATCCAAATACTTATTGGTAGTGTATGATGAAATAGGATAAATTTACCAATTATTTTTCCCAAGATGGTAACATTTTTGAACGATAGATAGGGAATTTGATAGTTTCAGAAATGATCTTAGAGGAAAATGATCAGAAATGATCATTAAAACAACACGATGCATACGAAAGAGCCAAAAATCTGGGAACGACGGATCAAGGTTCTACTGTATGTTTATATATTTCAGCTGATATTGAGTTTTTTTTTTTCAATCGCTGATATCTAATCTCAGTACGTTTTAGCATTAGAAATAAGGAATTTCGCAGAAACTTCATCTGAAGAATAGCATTTTTCTGTTAAATAAAACAATACTTTTACCTGAATACTGAAACAATCCGAAACGATTAAATTTTCTGTGTCTAAAATATAGTGCAATATCAGTTTACGTATTGTCGTCTAAGGGTGCTTTCACACCAAAGGCGACAAATATTAAAAAAACTTTTCTTTTTACATCTGCGCAAGTGCAAGGTACATTTTTGTCTTCAAAAATACGCTCTGCGCTTGAGTAGATGAGAAAAGACAAGTTTTTTGTTATTGTCGCCTTTGGTGTAAAAGCACCCTAAGTAGTTTAAAGCAAAAGGAACCGAAATTACAAAATGTAATTCACAATCGTAGTGATTTCGCATTCCAAGATGTTCCCTCTCCTAATTGCAAAAATATTTTCTGCAATTTAAGTGACAATATTAAAACGACTTTGCTCATGTTGATCTTTTCTTCGTTTATTAATTATTCTATTCAAAATTACGAAAATGACAAAAATTCTGAAAAACCCATGAGTCATATTTGAAAAAGTGATTTTGCTTTAGCTAAATTCTTAATGCAATCGATAATTTTGGCATAATATCTACAGGCAAAAATATTCGATTAAAACAACTCCGATTTTATCTGAACTAAACTCCGACTTTCGATTTTATCTGAACTAAATTGCAAGGTTCCCATCTGCAACTACAATCATTAAATATTCATACAAGCAGAATGTAAAGAGATATTCTTTAAATTGGTTTTATGAACTATTTATTAGAGTGAAACAAATAGCTCATACAATACAGGTTAATAACATAATGGAATACCGTATTTTTTAGAATAATTTTTGCTTAGCAAAATAAAATATAATAAATTACATTTTAGTGTGCAATTTATTTCAATTAGTCATCCGCCGTGTTAACTTAGAGTAAAAATTCACAAATGATTAATTACGCTTACGTTTGTTTTAATATGCATTTTAAATTATATAGTAGCTTAATCAAAAATATTTTTATTTTATTTTTTTAATATTTTAAAATAATTGAGCTACTTTTTCTTTACTTTAAATATAACTTTTAATAAAAATGTTTAACACAATTTGTGAGTTATAAGACCATAACAATAATCAGATTAGCAAACATTTCATAAACTTCAACTCTTACAAGTTACTTGGGAATTTTCATTAAAACATGACTAATAGTTTTCTGCGATGTGGATTGAAGTTAATCTTAAAGAACCTTTCAAAAATTTTGCTAAATTAATTTAAACTTCACTACGTTTTTTAAACTGAGTACTATTTCAATAGAACATATTTCTATTCAACAAACATTTCCCCAATGATTTTAGTTTACTAACATTTTCGTATTGCAATGTATACATTTTCATGACGTCGAAGGTGTCATGTGTTCTTAGTTCAAATACTGTCAAGACTCATTTTGTGAATAATGTATTATATTTTCTCGAAATCATTAGAAAGTATATCGAAAGATTTCCAATCTCGGCATGGTGACACAGTTCCATTTAAATATTCATTACTTTCATCAATTTGATTCCACGCTAATGGTAAATTAATTCAGTGAGTTTCTGAATTTTTAGCAGTTGACTGTTTAATTTCATTACAACACCTTTATAATGTCCCTTCATTAATATTCCTGAGGTATCTTAAGTTTAATATTTGCTATGAGAGCAAATTAATAAAAGTAAAATAAACTTATTGTGTACTACTTACTGAAATGCAGTAGACTTCGCAGTCACACTTGTAGTTTTAAGCAACATTTATTGATATGTTTTGTGATTATAAGAAATTTAAAATAAAAAAAATGATTTACAAATCGTGATTTAAGTTCAATTCAATAAAATCAAAAGGCATGCTGTCTTTATTGCGGAACTAGAAGTAACTTTTGTTACTGCAAGTTCCACACACGTATTTTGCATCTGCGAGCTGTGTGCAACTAGAAGTATTGAAATCAATGTGTCACTGCAAAATCTGAGCAGTGTATTTATGTTGATGTTGCTTTCACTCTCTCTTTAAAGCTAGTTTAATGAGCGTATTTAAGAAATTTGTTTGAAATTTCAAACATGTATGCTATGAATGAACAAATCGTGTCTTATCATTTTGATTTTACCCACATTCAACATGGAAATTTCATGTTCTTTATTTAAACTTTTGTGACCAATGACGAATTTGCCTGAGCTGTATACATGTCACGTCCCGTATCAGTCGGGCTAAGTTTCAAGACTGTACGCAACAGCATTCATTTTGTTTTTTTCCTTTATTTTTTTACTCATCAGGTATTTACAAGAACACTATTTACAATGATGAATGAGATGAATATTTACAGTTGAAGATAATATTTACAAAAGCGGTTCCCATAGGGAACATCTCGCAGAAGCACAATTTTTCTCTGTGTTATCCTTTAAGCAACAGCTCACCAAGTAACGCTTAACTTTAGTTTTCCAGACCCTTCTTGGTGTCTCTTAGCCAATCAGAACTCAGGGTATAGTTTTGGTTCACGTTTTAGAGTGGACCCGTAAAAAGGACCCAATAGGTTTTAGTTCAGGTTTGCAAAAAATTATATTAAAAGGTCCCAACGGTAGTTTGCTTTTACAAAGACAAAGAAAGGAATAATAATAATGTATTTAATTTATTAGAAACCTCACATATCCCCCTCTCAAAAAGACTTGGTTCGGGAGGTGATCAGGCTCCAAAAACAACCTTTTGGAAAGGAAAAAAACGACAATTTCAATTTTAAAAATTAGAAGTGAAAAAAAAATATTCTAAACTCCCTGGGTTTTGATGGTAATACTACTTTTCTTAGGCATAATAACAATTCACAAAATGCACATAAATTATATGTAAACACTATTACATGACACTAATACAATTTTCATAAGACAAAATACTTTCATACAATACGCATATGCAAAACTATTCATGTGGTACCACTGGAGTTATTTTTTTTTTCTTGTGCGCACAGCGCACAATTTTCTTTATAACTAACGGATTTCACACTTCTTAAGGATACTTTGGAGTTCCTTACTCATTTTTCCGCGTTCCATATCGTTCATGTAGTGTCTTTCATCTACAAAATGATGTGGCTGATTTCCAACATTATTACAAAATATTCTCAATTGTATAGCACTTTCTAGTATGTTTCACATATCTCGTAGTAAGAGGATCAACTTTAAATTTCAATCGATACAATAAATCACTTAAATTTCTAACAGTGAACAACATCTTAATTCTACAATAATCATTTCAACTAATTAAAAATCTTCAGTTACATCAGATTATTGATATTCCTTATTTACAACACATCCGTAATTTTACTACATCAAATCAATTTCTTATAACTCAAGAATTATCACAAGCAACTTCAATGTTGATGCAAAACAATTCAAATAAGTATGTTACAATGACACTATTCTTTAACTTTTGTTTACAAAAGTAACCATTAACCATAAATACGGCTTTCAGCGCCTTTTTTTTTTCTTTCATCCCCATAAGACATTTGTAACAGTGAGTATAAGTCTTTCCTACGTTAACTTACCCATATGGGATATTCTTACACTCATTCTTTTTGCGAAAGTCGGAACCCTTCAGCGGGATAAAAATACCTCAATCTACATGAATTAACAATTTCTGTCAAACTTTCACTCTTTTCAATTTCAAAATTAACGTCAGAAATTTTCCTTAAAACTTTGTACGGGTACAAATAAGGCGATGTGATGTTAACTTTCTTGTATTTGGATACTTAAATTTCTCTAGCATTTCTAAATCCCCAACTTTAAATTCCGCATTTTGAAACTTCCTCTCATACCTAACCTTGCTTTTCTCATGATCTGCCTTTGTTTTTTCTAACGCAATTTCTCTAGCTTCTTGTACTGGGGGGTTTAATTCTTGATCAATGGGGGAGTTAAACGGTAATTTACCAAACATTAAATAGGTGGGTGTAAAAGTGGTAACTGAATGTGGTGTATTATTATATTCTAGAGTAACCTCTTCTAAATACCTAGTCCAAAGAATTTTCGTTGTAGAGCTGTTTACTTTGCATTTTAATCTAGTTACAATTGATTGATTTACCCGTTCACATTTACTATTCGTTTGAGGCTGATGCGAGGAGGTTAATAGCTGTTTTACACCATGATTTCTTAAACATTTCTTAAATCTACCTGACGTAAATGCAGGGTTTCTGTCCGTAAAAAGTGCTTTGGGAACACCAGAGCAAAATATTTGCTTTAATAAATTTGTGTAGACTTCAGAAGTGATCTTTTTGCTGGGAAAAGTCCAAATAAAGCTAGTTGCATGATCTATTACAATATTAAGGTACCATTTTGTTGAGTTAAAATAATTAAATCCACGTACTGAGTCAAGAGAAAATATTTCAAAAGGTTCTTTACATGGTGGCATGGATTGCAAACGTCCAAACTTTTTCTGATGGGAACTTTTATTTAATTGACATATCTTACAGTGTTTTACATATCCTGAAATATCTGTGATAATGTCCTCCCAATAGAAGTAAGGGGAAATCAGGCTTAGCATTTTCTTAACCCCAGGCAGTGCCGGATCTTGGGTAGAGCAAATGGAGCTGCCGCTCTAGGCGCCAGATGACAAGGGGCGCCAAAAAGCCAAATGCGAAAAACAATTCCCAGCGCAAAAAAAAAAAAAAAAAATAAATAAAAAAATAAATAAAAAAAATTGACTGCGCCTTTTGAGAGGCGCTGGAACAGTGTTGCCAGATCAGATAAATCCCTGTCTTTTTTAAAGCTAAATCTGACTATTTGGAGCGGCTAGTCCGTAATTAAATTACTTATTCCTTTTTTCCACTCTGTATTGGAGTTCCTCTTCCATTCGCTGAGAGCAAACGACGTCATCTTTGCAAGCGAGAATCCTATCCCCCCCCCCCTTTGTTGTATTCCAGTTTTCTCATTGGCTGTAAACTTTTACACAAATGTTGCCAATTTGTTAAGCAGTATAGGGATACTGGTTACGCATCAGCTGTAATCATAACAAAAGAAATTGCCAAAAAAGCTGAAATCCCACCTGTATTTCAAGAAACAAGAAACCGAAAAATAAAAAGAATGTTTGACTATGAGTCTCAAGATGAAACGCCAATAGACTCAGAACAACATTTTAAGACCACTGTGTTCTAGCCTTTGATAGATACAATTGTAAATTCGCTGGAAATACATTTCGAACAGCTGTCAAATTCTAAAGCAACTTGGAGTTTCTTATATGATATAAAGCGACCGGTCGATAAGCCTGAATTGGAACAATCCTGTTCTGGATCAGATCTGGCTCAAGAAATACCTGAATCAATTCTTAGACACAGACAAGGACAACCGAAAAATTTTCTTAATGTCTTGAACAAAAATAATTGGTGTGATTGGTTTCCAAACACTTGGACTGCCCTTCGGATACTACAAACTGTTCCAGTAAGTGTCGCAAAAGGTGAGCGAAGTTTTAGTACACTTAAACTGATAAAAACCTACTTAAGATCGACCCTTGCTCAGGAAAAATTGTCAAACCTGGCAATTTTACCAATTGAAAATGATATTGATCAATCCGTACCTACAGATAATTTAATTGAAAAATTTGCCAGTGCAAAAGCAAGAAAGGTAAACTTTGTATAGATTAATGTAAATCTAGATCGACATAAGGAATGTTTTCTTTTAATTAGTTATTACAATACCTACATAGGTAACAGATTTATTTAGTGACTGATTGAAATTCACACCAAATACTAATTTAATTATATAGTAGTAAAAGCTTTCCTAATATTAAAGTGTCAATAAGTGTTGATATTTGCAATAAAAGTTGATTTTTGAAAATTTGTGAATTATTATTTATTTAACATAAAACTAAAGTAGAATTTACGTGAAGTGAAAGCGTCGACCAAAGGGCGCCGAAAGACAATCTCGCTCTACCGTGATCAAGGGCTAGGGCCGGCGCTGACCCCAAGGTGACCAAATTCCTCATGGGCTTTAGAAATGAACTCTTTTCTAAGAGAAAAGGGAACGACAACCTTTATAAACCCCTTCTTACTAATAGTCAGGACATCATTTATTTTTTTGAATTTTACGTTATCGAGATTGTCACGTTTTTGATACTCTATATTTTTTTCTTTTGAAAGTAAATGAGTTTGAGGATAATTATGATGTGATATGGGATTTCTAGACAGCATATCTGCTTCATGGTTTGTAGAGCCTTTTTTATATTTAATTTCATAATCATACATAGATAACTTTAAAGACCAACGAAATAATCTACCTGTCAAATGTTTTACCTTACCTAACCATACAAGAGCGGAATGATCACTGTGTATAGTGAAAGAGGATCCGTGAAGGTAATGTTGGTATTTGTCAAGCGCATCAACAATAGCCAGACATTCTAACTCGGTTACTGAGTAATTTTTTTTCATAAGGTCTTAACTGACGTGAATGAAAAGAAATAGGATATTGCGTTCCATCCTGGTGTTCTTGTTTAAGGACAGCACCTAAAGATTCTCCTGAAGCATCTACATACAAATGACATTTTAGATTTGGATTAAAAAGATTTAGAACAGGTTTAGAAATTAAAGAAAGTTTTAACTCTTCAAAAGATTTTTGGTATTCCTCAGTCCAAACCCATTTTGTCTCTTTTTTGAGAAGTTTATTTAAGGGTAAAATCTAAGCTTTGCATAATTAGGGATGAATTGATGGTAAACATTTATGCTTCCCAAAAACCTTTGTAAAGTTTTTACATTATGAGGTGGTAGCAACTTTTTTATTGTTTCTATATTGGCATTACTGGGGGAACACTTTCCTTCAGAAATTTCATATCCTAAAAATTTTATACTTGTTTTATAAAAATTGCATTTAGATCTTTTTAACTTGATATTTTCTTCAAGGCAAATATTGAAAATTTTCTCTAGATGATTAAAATGATTTTCAATACTATCACTATAAACAATAATGTCATCAAAGTAGTATATGGCAAAGTTAACATTGTGTTTTTGTAATATTTGCCGTATCGCCCGCAGGAATACGCTGGGACTGTTTTTCCATCCCCCCCCCCCGAAGGGAAGTCTCAACCATTCATAAAGACCAAAATTAGTGGTCATAGCAAGTTTTCCCGTGTCACTTTCTCGTATTTTGATATGCCAAAATCCGCTGCAAAGATCAATTGTTGAAAAATACTTGGCATGCGTCAATACGTCTAGTACATCATCAATTCTGGGGATTGGTTTGGAATCTGTTTTAGTAATTTGGTTTAAATTTCGAAAATCAATACAAAGTCTACTTTTTTTCCCTTCATTTTTCTTTACAACCACAGTTACAGGAGCAGAATATGGACTATGTGAACATTTAATTAAACCCACATCTAATAATTTACTTATTTGTGCCTTAATTTCTTGGTTATCTTGGGGAGAGCGACGATAAGGTCTTAAACAGATAGGAAGTTCAGAAGTCAATATAACCTTCTGAGGCTCCAACCTAATACAGCCTACATCGTAACGGTCCTCACTAAATATGTTCGAAAACCTATTTAGCAACATAGAGAGCCTTTCATCCGCCTGAGATTGGGGTGGAAAGTATTCCACAGAAGCAGGGGATTTTGTGTTAATAACGCCCGTTGGAGTTGAGCAAAGACTACTCTATACCATACCAAGACACATATAATCACAATTTGAAGCAATTTTAGTTTTAACTGATAACACGCTACTTCCTTGCAATATTTCTCTTTTATCAAAATCTATTTTTATATCAAAGAGGTACATATGAGGTAGTGATAGCAAGCCATAATCTAACTCTGTGTCAAGGCAATACATTTCAACTAATTTCTCATGAGCCCCAATTTTGACCTTAATTTCAATTATATCATAGTTATTAATGCTGCCCTGAGTTTGTTTTAATGGTATATCCCCTCCCATATTTATTACTTTAAATTCCATATCCTTTAAAATTTCTTTGGGATTACCGATATGCTGCTGCCTGAATCACACAGAGCGAAAATCGTTTTTTGATTGTTATCAATACCTTTAATAGAAATATTGCAATGCAATAATTGTCAATCTTTTTTGTTAACAGTTGGAGGATCCTTCTCAGAATGATTGTCAAAACCCTCTTGCTTAGATGAGGAACCAGTCTGAACATCCCCATGATGAATTTGTTCAGGCTGCCTCTTCACACTTCTGTCCATAGATTTAGGTGACTCTACTTCATTTGAATTTCCTCGACAATTTTGAGAATCATATTTTGAATAATTTGGTTTATATGGAAATGGTTTACAATTACTCTGTTGACATTGATAGTTAAAATTTTATAAGGTTTTTGAATTTATTATACACAGGGTATAATGAATTATTATACTTTTGACCCTGGTATCCACTCTGAGTAACACGTTTCTGATTAGGAATTTATTAGTTTTAACACCGGAAGCCTTTCTATCAACAGTTAATCTTAAATTTTCGTACTCATCCAATTTTTCAGCAATATCAAGAGGGTTGTTCCATTTAATCCAATTACCTATGAAGTGATGTTTAATGCCGCTAGATACTCTGTGCTTAATTTGATTGGCTATCATTAGATCTTTTAATTGTTCAAAAGTAGTAATATTAAGTTCTCTAATCCAATCTTCAAAATAACTGGAAAGTTCATGTGCATAATTGCGCCAAAAATCTCCAGATTTTCTTATGGAGCTAAAGAATTGGGTTTTTAGTTGCTCAGGATTTAATTTAAATCTTTTAAGAAGGACCTCTTTTATGTATTGACAGTCACTAATTTTATCTTCTGGTTCTCTTGCGAGTTTGTTGGACATTTCGGAAGGAACCAACCCCACCAAATATGAAACATAAGATAAATCTAGGATAGATTGCGCGGTCGAAGAGATTGCGCACCTGCGAGTTCGGGGGGAAGAAGTAGGGTTCACGCGCACTAACGCCAAGCATTTGTACAACGGCAATAGTGGAATGTCTACTTGAAAGTGCAAGTTGATTGATATGAACGTCTGTGATTAAACATCAGTATTCTATATTGTTTTTACAAGGTAAGTACTTGAATTTTCATAATGCGTTCTTTGAATTTCTATAGAGTAGCAGTAGTACAAAATATTTTAAATTTAAGCGATTTTTCGTAAGCTACTAAGCTAGACTAACAGTGGGAAGGCCAGCATTTCTTTCTAGAAGCCGCCATATTTAAGTAAAAGTCCGCGCAATCTGTCCTACCGAAATAGGATAGTTTGCGCGTCTTGTACTTAGGAGAGATCGCGCGTTCCTCCCGTTAGTTTTCATGTTAGGAGAGATTGCGCATTATATTATTACCCATAGCTTGTTGGTAATGCAGCATAAATTGCAAATTACATGTGAAACGTATGAATCGATTAAATTCGCTGCATTAATGGATTAAAAGGGGCGTATTGAATTTTTAACCTGTCTACTGTGTAAACCTCTTCGCCAAAAATGATCATTATATGTGTAAGCATTTCGGAAAGCATATCTTTACTTCCCAGCAATGCACCGCTTTGACCCCCCCCCCCTTTACTTTACAAAGGAAGTTCATAGAACCAAAGACACTGGAAGATCGTTGTTAGAACTATTGTATTGAAGCCCCGATTCAGTAAAGCATGCTAAAGGGTTCTAATCGTTTTCCTAGGGGCAATGGGGAGCGCGGATGGAATGCACTGTCTTTGCACGCACTGAATTCCTTTTGTATATTTTTTTTTCGTCGAAATTTAGAGAGAGAGACGCAGCGTCAAGCCTCAGAAGACTTTCCACGCTTTTTTTGCTTCATTATGTTTCATAGCAAGTTAACTAAATTTGAATGTTATTTTATATTCGGCAATTGCAAATTAACTTCTCTAGCTTTAAATAGTGCCTTGATCGTTTACTTTAATATTTCATAACATTTAGGTAATAAGGAAAAAAAAAAAAAAAAAAAAACGACATTATGAATAGTCAAATCCTTTTCTTTGTTTCTTTCAAAGCTGAAAAGCATTAAAAGCGCATTCATGAAATTCAAATTATGTTTAGAAACGTACTGGGAAAAAAAACGGAAAGTGAACCTCATAAGGATCGAAATATACTGTCGGTCTTTTGGTCATGGAACTTATGTCCGTAATTTTTTTGGTTTCTGACCTTATGTCCGACATTTTTCCATATGTATTTCCTAAGCAATAAAGTGTCCCATGGTTACCTGATTGCTTTTTAGCATCATGAGAATCTGATAAATGCCTATGAAATGTTAATCCATTTTCTACAAGAATATGAGAACACATTATGAATAAAAACATATATAATGCCTCAAATGTTGTAAATAACGCAAAATCTTATCGATGAACTGTTTTATAGTTTTGCCTTAAAAATTTGTGACTAAAAGCAGGCCCCGTCATATACATGTGAATCGGGGCAAACCAATCTGAAGTGTAACCCGTAATTTAACCAAAATGAAATCTAGGTTTTCGAATAACGAAATTCAAACTAGTACAAAGTATGTTTATTATTTATCCATGCTTATATTATTAACTTTAAATGCGCAATATGTTCATAACTATTAAGCATTTTTAACACTAGAAAAAAAAAACTTGGCAAGTTTTACATTATAAAGTCGTCTCAAAATTATTCGTGACAGGATGTCACTGAACTCATGTTTCGAGAAGTGGTTATCTGCAAATTCTAACTTGTTTCTTAAATCAAAGTCATATGAACCAAAGGGAACATGCAGATGTGAAGGTCGTTAACTTGAAAGAGAGGTTCAATCCACTTCAAGGGAAATTTTTTTTTAGCTATATCTTACATTAAGTATACAAATTTTACATTATTTAATAAAATTATTGAATAATATGGCTGAGTAAAGTAATCCGATGGCACGATTTGCTCATCTGACAAATAAATAAATCCGATAACAAAGAGTGTTAGAGGAATATTTTTTACAGCTATAAACACGCAATAAATTACTAAAATTGGTTTTAAGCAGTTTAGATTTCTCTAAGTTATTAACTTAGTGATATTGCGAATACTGCATTAAAAGGTCCCCATTTTCTGTGGGGCTCCGGGTGGCCGCCCCGTACGGGGCGTATAAGGCAACTTTTGCTGCTTCAGGGAGCCTCTGATCTACCCATAGTAAAAGAAAACTGAGAAATGGAATTCGGTAGTTGAAAATTTCTATTTAGAATCACGTTTAGAATAGTACATGGAAAGAATTAGGTCACAGATGGGGAAGTTTGATTTAGTGAAATATGAAATTAGCAGTATGCATTCTTTCGGGGAAAGAGCATGTTTGAAGAAACCAATACACGCTCTAGAATCTAGATTCATAGGAAACTTTAACCGGGTGTGTAAGTGATAGCGAGGATTTTTTTGAAGTATTTTTGAAGTACAGAAAATTTCATGAGAGAAAATGTTTCTCTAATCTACGAATGTTTCTGTAGTAGAAATGCTCTTTCTGTACGGAGATTCCAAGCAGAATTTGATTGCATTCGCGAAAATTTTCATCGTACTTACTTGCTAAATTATTTGCATATTTGATGTAAATTACTTTTTTGAAAAAAAAGCCTATAGTATTAAATTCTTTTTTTTAAATACAAGTATTTTGTTAGTGTTTCTGACAATTAAGTTTAAAATTATTCATCAAAAAAGTTCGTCAGTAACGTAGAATTTCAATCCTGGTTTTCCTAGGAAAGGAAGCCATGATTGTGTTTTGTGGAGTAGCGGATCACCCATCGACTTTACACCATCCGCAAACGTTGTGTACATAGTTTTCATTGCTATTTTGATTTCCTTCAGAAAATTGTTCAATGTCAGAAAAAACACTGAAATCAGAACTGTCATTACTTTGACTTAATGTCTGACCTTATGAAAGCATCTACAAGTATTCGCTCCAAATGAAGCAACCGCAAACTATACTAAAAGCAGGGTTGACAAATTTTAGCCGGGCCAAAAAAAGGTGTTACCGGCTTTTTTTTGGTCCCTATACCCCCTTAGGGGGGGGGGGGCGAGAAATTCAGCAGCGTACCACCCCAACTTAAATCTATTAATATTAAATTCCTTTCGTTCACAGGAAGTCTCAGTGCCGGTAGCAAAGGTTTAGTTATTTGCAGCCAAAAATATCATATGGGAAATGCTCAGGTATCCGTTTTGTGTAGATTTTATGCTTTCAGCTGCTAAAATTATTTTTTTTTATCTTGAAGTTTTTGAATTTTTATCAGGAGTGAACGAGGGTCCTCTAAGTACTAAGTAGTTCCTCTAAAAAAAGTAAAATCGTGCTGTTTCTAACAATTATTTGTATATTTTTAGTTCATGCATAATTTCAATGACTACCGTTCATATAATTGTAAACTTCTCTAAAAAATTTTTAAATAAATTCATTTTCCAAGGAATATTAAGGCTACATCTAAACATATGTTATGAAACAAGCGCAAAATTATAAACCGAAATATATTACATCGCTGTCTTAGTATGAGGATACCGCCTGAAGCTAACGTAGATACGGGATTGCTTAGAATTCGGCATTTGTTTTCGTAAAACAATTAAAATTAGTTGCGAGCTATCTAGCCCCCCCCCCCGTCCCCAAAGACCTTCCCCCCTTCTGAAATTAGGGTCTCGCTACTCCAGTATATGACATTATGAGGCCATGGTAGCCTAGTGGTTAGAGCGTCGGTTTTCCAACTAGAAGGTCGCGCGTTCGAAACCAAATTAAGTGTTATTATTTAGCATAATAACACTTAATTAATAATGTATTAGGGCATGAGCCCTTATAGGAAGCTATCCAAAAAATAGTTTGCAATTCCTCCTGTTCAAATGAAACTCCTTCAATAAATGCTAGGGTGCGATTAATGTATGCAGGGGTTGATCCAGCATATTTTAGCAAAAGCCGTGGTAGCCTAGTGGTTAGTGTCGGACTTCCAATCGGAAGATCGCGTGTTCGATACCCGTTGAAGACCCACCATGTACACTTGGGGATACGTGCATGTAAAATCAATGCACCCTACTACCTCGCCCCATGCGCAAGCAAACCTAAGGCCTCGGCTAACAGGTAGGGGTCTGGTAAAGAAAATATATGACATTATTACATAAACTGTTTGTCCGATTTCGTATGATTCCTCTCACTGCATTGTGAATTCCGGCACAAAAAAAAAAAAAAAGTGTTCATCGATAAACGCAAATGCACAGACTACAACAATACCGGATCTTGGAGTTTTCCGTGGCGGGGCCAAACTTAAGAATGTCGCTTCCCCCCTCCCTCCATACAATTATTCTTCATATTTCATATAAATTTTATTCAACTCAACATTAGGGGATAGAGCAATATGAAGAGTGTCCCCTTAAATGGAGATAAAAAATTCTGACAGTTGATGGGGGTCTGAGGGATTCTCCCCCGGGAAATGTTGAAAACTATATGCAAACTGGTGCAATTCGAGGCCTTAAGAGGTGCATTTGTGACTGCAAAAATATTAGCAAAAAAGGAAAAGCAAACAAAAACTTTTTCAAACGTAAATGTTTACTCATGAAAATGCAGAACAAAATTGGCATTTTAAAAAAAATCCAGGTGGCAAGATCGCCCCCCCTACCACCTTTCTTACTAACGCCCATATTGAAGAGCCACGTGTCAGCTTTCTCAAATGACTCTCCCTCCTCCTCGCCCCTTTTCAAAGGATGCTTTGAAAATTTGTAACAGAAAAGCTACTTTATTGTTTGAGCATAGCATGATTTATATTTCTCTTTTATAAGGGGAAAAAATTTTTGTTTTTCCAATTTTTGACAATGCGAAATTTGCCGTTCTCTAAAACTGCCTTCCTAGGAGCAGTTGCCTGCCACAGGAGCCCGCCAACTGATCAACGACGCAACATATTCATTATATCTCAATTTCAGAGTTTCCTACGGTTTATACAAATAAATAATTACATCAACCGGTTTTAATCGTTAGCCAAATAGCCGATCAATGATTAAAGCGCCGAACTAGGAGTTTAATTCTCTTACCAAAAGTTAAATTTTCTTAATTAAATACTCTTTCTTTCCTTTCTTTCTTCTTCTGTTTTATTTTTGTGTGTGTGTGCATCACAGTTGAATTTGCCGCTCCCAAAAGTGTCCCCCGCGGCAAGGGCCCCGGATTTCCCCCCCCCCCCTAGATCCAGCACTGGACTATCTGGACTGGAGTCAATGTATTTCAAGTTTGTTTTAACAAAGGTTCATTCAAAACTTTTATGATAATTACTGTTAATATCACTGATGCAAAACAACGGATTGTTTTAAACAATGCGATTACATATTTAATCATTTATTTAACAGGGAAAAATCAATGCAAACGTAATTAATTTGCATAAAAATCAGTGAATTTTTATTGCAACCTTCTTTGTTAAAAGAAAAGTGGTTAAACGCTGGTATGGGACTTAAACGGGGCCGTCTTTGTAATCGTTTCTCATCAATATGAGTTCATTCAGCTGAAAGTTATAGGTAGAAGGAAAGAAACGCAAAGGAACTTTGCGAATCGATAACTATAAGTCGTGTGCTTTTCAAGATTTCTTTAAAAGGAAATTCTGCCCATTAAAATTTAGGAAATTTCTCAATTTAGCTGAGCTGGTGTTTTTTCATGGCATTTAATATGAATTCCTTTCCGTAATACCCATCCCCCAAGTTTCAGTGTAAAGCGCCCCCCTCCTTTTTATTGCATGAAGGAGTTCAAAATGATCAAATTAAATTTAAAAAAAAAAGAAAAAGAATATATTTCTTTATTTTTATATGTTTTTTTATTTATTGGAGAAGCTTGTTCGAATTTTTAATCCAAGGAAAAACAATGTTAAACAAGAATTTCTTTCATTTGATCACAAATTTCATTTTCAGATACCTAATATTTTGCGACAATATATAATTTCGAGTTAAGTTTCACCATCACCTTTTACAGAAATAATACTTTCAAACAAAAAAATTCCTTACTGTCTTATTAGTCACACGAGGTCAAATTTACCGCTGTCCCACGAGCACGTGTGCACAGAAAATCCGGTGAAGTGTAAATAAATCTGACTGACAATTTGACGCCTACCCGGTCTTGAGTATTCCTTTGTGCGAAGCTAATCTCGGAACACCCGCCGCTCAAGAAGTTTAAGGGAGCAAGAAGTACTGTAAGAAACCCCATTGCCCCTTTTCCAGGGGCTCGGGCTACACAGTTAACGCACATAAACCTCCACCCGAGCTCAGTTCGGGCTACACAGTTAATGCTTAATAAAACATTAAATGTAAAAGAATTATGCACTCTCAACACATTTTTAAGACTTCAATATTTTAAAACTTCAAATTGATTTTTGAAGTTATTTCTTTATATGAGAAAATTCACAGGTGTATCTTTAACCTTTAGAGACCGGCAAGAGAATTGAAAATTTTGTCTTTCAAACCGGGCGGTACAACAGTTGAACCGCTGATTTTTCATCCTCTCGAGACGGGAAGGTACAGCTCCTGTACCAGCCTTTTTTTTCCCCCACAAGAGCAGGATCTTAGACCATATAGTATCTAGACGAGCTCTTCTATTCACTCGCCATTGTTAGTTCCTAAGCAGGAATAGTGGGGACCAGTTTGACTGACAGGGGTCGGAGATCAAAGCTTTTCGCCGTCCTATACCACGTGGGTGAGTCTTCTCAATTTCTGAACTTGCTTCTGATCTGTAAAAGAGCTGAGATTGCTTTCAGGCAAACGATCAAGACCCATTCTGTGCACAAAAGCACTAACCTGATTTATTAAACATAATAGCAATATTAACAATGAAAAGCGTAAATTTTAATTTTATTTTTAAATTTTTGGAGTATCGTATTCTTGATTATGAAGAACAAGAAAGTCATATACATAAATTAACTAAAGCAATTGTTGAGAAATACTTTAAAATATGATTACACCATTTCTAAAATAATATCAAAGAATACCAAAAATGCGTAACAAATACACAAAATTAATTTTATTTAAAAATCAAGAGCAATTTTTAATAGAAATTAAACTATTTTTTCCAGTAGTTAAATTCCATTCTGCTTTATTAATAATGCCCTGCTAAATAATAAATGCAACGTTGAAATTAACATTTCAATAATATTAAATCTTAAAAGACATGAACGATGCTTGAAATATACTCGCAGAAAGGCCGAAGGTTCGTTGCATCACCAAGTATACATATGTCTGTGTTCGCTCCAGTTTATTTTTTATCCTCTACTTTTAATAATGTAAGTAAAATTGTTAAATTTTCAGAATTATGTTTAAAATGCATTTCATGCTTCCCCCTTACCAATATATTACATATATATTGTATTTCTGACTGTATTGCACAACACTTAGATAATAAATTAATTTATTCCGTTTGTTTGCAATCTTAAAACAAACTTCATCTTCTGTAATTCATTAAAAAAACAATCGCATTTTAATTAACGGTACAATGGGACCGTCCATAAATGATGTCACGCTTTTTTCCCAGTTATTTGACTCCCTCCCCCCTTTGTCACGAAGTGTCACACTTCAACATACCCCCTCCCCACCCCTTGTCACAATTTCACGAACCCCCCTCCCCCTCGAAGCGTGACATCATTTATGAATGATCCCAATCCGATGTTTTCAGTCCTACAGGCTAATGTCACATGACTATTAATTTTAGATTTACGAACTGTATCGGAGCAACATTAAAGTTTTAACTGACAATTTTCTAAAGAAAATAATTTTTTGAACTTAAAAAATTTTAAAAACTATTTTCAAAACTAAAATTGTTTCTTCATGCTGTTGCTTTCTTTAAATTTATTTCAGATTTTGAAAAGAAAAACAGCTTGAACGCTTTTGTTTTTCCTTCCTTATTTTTCAATGAACTGAAAAAGAAAAGAATAGGTATATTTGATGTTTGGCTTATTAACGTAATATTACAAATGTTTTTACTTTTCGCGTTGATATCTCAAGGGCAAGGCATAATGAGGTTGAAGTCAGTTAAAAACCTTGTAAAAGCAATACGAATTGTATTCATTGCAAAGAGCTTTACTGTATGACATTAAGTTTCACAAAAGGGGGCAAGAAACTAACTCCTACTCTCAATGAGCTCAATATATAAGATCATTTTCAAATCACTATTACTAATTAATTATTGATAATACCAATAAAAAAACACTTGTCTATTAATCTATGAACTGTTTCCTTGCGTGTGATAGAAAATAATTGTGCTAAAATGTGTCCTGTCATACAATAAGAAATTAAAATAAATGACTCTTCAAATCTCTACGAGAATTAACATGGCACGACGAAGCCCTCTCTCACCGAAGGACTCCGTCACCTGTTTTCCGGGGAAAGACTCCTGCTTACCGACCACGCCCCCAGACCTTGTCTATCTAGTTTATGGTCTAAGAGCAGGATCAAGACAAGTTTAGGAAGGCGGGAGCAACGCCTCCATTGTTTGGGGAATTAGTGAAGACCGTGAAGGCTCCTTTGTAGAGAACAACTCGCCAAGTGACAGTTTGGCATGAATTTTAACTAACTTTTCTCACTTGGTGGAAATTTCATGATAGTATTCTTAACTACAGCTAAACATTTCCAATACGTGATAAGACATCTGAGTTCTGAGTCTCGCTGTAAAAATCTTTGTTTTTATTTTTTTTTATTGTTATTCACTTTATTTATCGTTATTTATCTTGTTCTTTGTTACACAGAGTATCTATTTAAATATGTCTCGTAAGAGAAAGTATTTAACTGATGACGAAATTGAAAAAATGATGAATGAAATGAATTTCGATGATGAAAATTACGCAGACAGCGATAGCGAATGTGAAAGAGATAATACCGATGTACCCGATGATACATATTCTGTCAATATTACAGAAATCGAAAATAACATTGAAGAAAATGATTGCGCTAATATTAAATGGGTGACTTTGTCAAATGATTTGACAGAAAACATTAATGTTCTCCCATTCACAGGACCACCTGCTGGAGTTATACCAGAACTGAAATCGAAATTAAAGACTCCAGTGGATTGCTTCAACATTTTTTTCACTCGTGAAGTTTTTGAGGTTCTCGTGGAAGAGACAAACAGATATGCTTTTCAGCAAACTAGATTAAAAACCATTTACTCTCAAAGCAGCATGAAATTAAGTGGAAAAATGTCAGCGTTCACGAATTGTATCATTTCTTTGGATTGACTTTGCTGATGGGGCATATTGAGAAAGACAGGATGAAAGACTACTGGTCCTCGGACCCGTTAATAGAAACCCCAATATTTGGAAAATGCATGTCAAGAGACCGTTTTTTCCAAATTCTCAAATACCTGCATTTTTCAAACAATGACGAGAAAAAAAATCAAAATGATCCCGACTACGACAGGCTGTGGAAACTAAGAAAAATTTTTGACATGATAAATAAGTCCTATAAAGAAAATTATAATCCAACTGAGGCTTTGGCCATTGACGAAGTTATAATAAAATTCAAAGGCAGGGTAATTTTTAAACAATACATCCCCAAAAAACATAAGAGGTGGGGTTTTAAACTCTACAAAGTCTGTGACCAAAGTGGCTACACCTACAATATGAGTGTGTATCTGGGAAAAGATAAACTCAAGCGGGAGCTGAGTGCATCCCACCAGGTTGTCATCACCATGACCGAATGCATAGCAGGGAAGGGCCATAAACTTTATATGGACAACTTCTATTCCTCTCCCAGTCTGTACATTGACTTGTTGGAAAATCACGCCATAAACAGCTGTGGTACAATTGTACAAAAGAGGAAGAACTTCCCGAAGGACATTATCACTCCAAAAATGAAAAAAGGAGATATCAACGTCCGAAGTGCAAAAGGTATGGAATGTTTCTTTTTATTATTATACAACTAATTCAAAGCAGTTCCCCGCAAAGTTTTACCAGTCTATAAATAATAACACTCAGTCGCGCTGCTAGCTTAGGTGACACCTGGGGTGGTTATTGATTTTGTCCCACCCCCATAAAAAAGAAAAGAAAAAAAAATCCATCCCATTCGTATCATGGGAGTTATAATATAATATATAAAGTATTTGTTGGACAACCATTGTGTGTTTTTGCTCCGTTAAAAATAGAAAAGAGCATGTTAGAAAAAAATATCCAGTTTAAGGTTCAATTATATGCAGCTTTTAAAGGATTATTGTTTTTCCAGCGTATCCGGGTGCCACCCCAGAACGAGTGACATCCGGGCCAGCCCCCCCCCCCCTTTAGCTACGCCACTGATAACAATAGGCATTAAAAACTGATTATTTAAAATTAAAACTTCAGAATGGAAAATTTTAATACTTTAACCGTTTAAATTAATTTTTATTTCTTTTAACGGTATCAGCGATTTTGTTGAATGAATTTATTAGCAGAAGTTGCGTAAGCACGGTCCCAGGGGTCCGCGGACATGGCCGCCCTAATTTTAAGGCCACCGAAATAGCAAAAATCTTATATTATATTTTACTTTTTTATATGATCTTTTTTATTGTTTTAATTTTCTGTCGAACAGGTGATATTTTGATTTAAAATTAACACTTCCATTTGTATTTAACTTCTCTCATTTTTCACAAATAATTCTAATTATTGTTTTCTAACGCTGAAAATGCAGTCTGTCAACATTTTAAGTCTGTTATTATTATCAGTTAAATTAATTACTTCAGAATTATTAATTGCCCCTGAAAGTCCCCTTTCATTATTGATTCATTTTTTTCCCTACAAGATGTTGCAATTTTCGATGAGTTATTACTAGGATTTTGATTGATTTTCTAGTACACGACTATTTTAGAAAAATACAAATTTTCATGTGAACCTACATGTTCACAGGCGGGAGGGAGGTGGGAAATGGAGGGAAGGGTAGCACCAATTTGGACCAAAATTATTGCACAATGTATAGGTATTCAACGCTCGACTGATTTTCTAGCAGGCAACAACTAAAAAGGGACTATTTTCCTGTGAGGGGGCATCAACTTTCACCAGGGGATCACTTTGGCTTGATCGAATCTTGTTTATTATGGATATTACTTACTTTCACTTTATATTGCAATAACTAGGAGTTCGTATATATTTGAACACAGAGTTCAATCTTAAGAGAGAATGAAGTACGCGCCGCCCTGCCCGCCCTTTTAACATGGAAATCCCATCCTTCTTGCTCTCAAAAATTAAATCTAGAACAGGAGACCCGCTACTTTAAGCTTTACTCTTCTGAGAAATCATGCAAGTAGCTTCGTTTTCCCCCTAATTTTATTATAAGCAATTTTTAGCAATTACAACGTTTTACTTGTTGATCTTCTGTAGCTACTTAATCTTCAATGCATACTTCAAATATTGACAGTTATAAATGAAAAAATCGGATTAATTTTTTTCCTTTTGTAAAGAAATATTCTTCTGAAATTCTAATTATTCAAACATTTCATCAAATAATTCTTGAAATGTCTAGAAAAACTGTTTTTCATAAAAATTACAGGATCCTTTGGATGACATGAAATACACTTTCACCTCTTAATTACTTCATTATTGTAAAACATAATGTAAATATCTCGTTCTTCTCAACTCTAATCAAAAACTTTTGCTCAGCAATTGAACATCAGTATTGTCTTCGATGGAATACGTAAATATTTTATAAAGTTAGAAATATATTAACTTAAAAAAGCAATTAAAACATGGAACCTTATTTTTGAGGGTTTGTTTAATTCTGAATTCACGAGATCAGCTTCCAATAAATGTTGCCATTACGCTTCCATTTAAAGAATGCTCCTTTAAATGGAATGCTCCTGGAAACAGCGTAATAACTAAAAAGACATTTTATTAATACGCTCATATACATACAAAGAATCATTAGTATATACACAGTGGCGTATCGCCGAAACTTTTCCTATTGTGACTATAGAAAAATATTAAAACCACATCATATCCCTCTCTAAAAATATTTTTTCGCTACACCGTTTTCACGAGCGGACGCGCGCGCGCACACACACACACACACATATATATATATAAACATATACAAGGACGGATTCAAGATTGATTTCTGGAAGGGAAGGGGTATTATGTATCAATGGAAAATTAAACAAACTTCCAAACTCATTGTATTCAATCTCCTGGGGAAAAGGGTTACCATATATATATATATATATAACTTTTTAAGTTAATATATTAAGTGGCTTGATAGAACTAGTGCCAATGGTGTGATATTATATTTTGGCAAAAGGTAGTAATAAACTGTTTTGATGGATTAACAAAAATAATTCATTGTAAAGTTTATATATATATATATATATATATATATATATATAATATATATATGAATATTTGTAAACTGTCACAATTTTATGATTCCCTTTTTTCTCAAATCCTGAAGGGATAGCCGTGAATTAATATGAAATAAAAACCAACAGCAAATATTTTTAGGGATAAATTTTTAAAATTGGATCCCCCCCCCCCCTTTTTTTTTTTTTTTTGACGCAAAGTTTAAGCACCCACCAGATTTTCAAAACTCGGAGCCACTGTGTGTGTGTGTGTGTGAGAGAGAGAGTTTGTATCTATCTAAATCTCTACTTATGTATCCATGATTTTTTTACCACTATCTCGAAAATACAAAGATAAAGCCAAAAAAATTTCTCTTGTGATACTCAGAAATGTATGAGTTGTTAAATCCTTGTAAAGTTCACAAGAGTTTCTGCTTTGAGAAGCAGGTTCTATTAAATCCAACCTAGGCGAACCGAAATATTTTCAACTATGTGCTAAATTCTGTCCATTTCACAAATATTTATACATAAACACGTAATATGTCATTTTTGAAAAACGTGTCCTTTCCATAAAACTGCATCCTTTCTAAAAATCACTGTGCCAGTTGAATAAGTTTCAGCGCATTGCCCTTTTAATTTTTTTATACTGAACTGTGATATATATATATGTCACATACAATTTACAGAGTATTTACCAGAGGATTTAAAATATATGTTTTTCAAAACCATATATTAGAAGTCACCTGGTGAAATACTCTGCAAATTTTGTATTTACTAATATAAATTTCATTTTCTCTGTTATAATATGCATTGAAATATGTTTTAGGTTTAACCGCTGTCTGTTGGAAGGACAAAAGACCTGTTTTCGTCCTCAGCAACATGCATGAGGGAAAAGTGCAAAACACTGGAATAAATAAGGATTTAAAACCAGAAATAATTAGTGACTATAATAAACACATGGGCTACGTAGACTTGAGTGACAGAATGGCCAACAGCTATACGTTTGGTAGACGTACCCTCAAGTGGACGAAAAAGCTGTTTTTTCACCTATTGGACTTATCTGTTTTGAACGCTTATATAGTGTTTTAAAATACAACAAATTGTAACAGCTCGCACCAGGACTTCAGAAAAGCTTTGGTGAAGAGCATGCTAAGCTTTACTGATGGCATTGATGCAGATGATGTATCTGGAATAAATGTAACGCCTACCACGTGCACAGCAACACCATCTACTTCTCATGAGTTACCATCTCCACTCAGAAAAATTGCACGAGTGCAACAGCATTGGCCTTTGGATGCAAAAAAACGTCGTAGATGTGTTTTATGTTCAGCTCAAGGGCTACAACGTCGTTCTACTATAATCTGTAAATTTTGTGATGTGGCATTGTGTGTAGATAAAAACTGTTTTGAAGAATATCATAAGAAAAATGAAGTTTGGAAGGCTTAAAAATTCTTTTTGCACGTCATAAATATTTGAGGAGGGGGTTCATAAAGTTAACAATCAGTCATGGAATCTTTAAAATTTATAAAAATGAGTCAGTTCATGAATTTGTTTTATTTTTTTCCTTTTTGTACATAATTCTCATGCGAATGTTTTGTAATATTCATTTGATCTTTTACTTATTTTGTAAATAATTTTCTTTTTTTTTCTTTAATTGTTTTTAAAATAAATTAACGAAGCTACATTTAGATGATGTAAGATACTGTGCAAGTAGAGTCAAGAATATTAAAATATTTATTCAGAAAAAAAAATAGCCTTGAACCAAAAATTGCGTTTCACGAAGTAGATTTTTAAGGCCAAGTAATTTGTTGTTCCTCTAAAAATGGAAATTCCAAAAATATTTACTTTTAATGGTGTAATGCTGAGTCATAGGTTCAACTTTACTAGAGCATTGCTATATATAAATTTACTAACATGTTTAAATTATTTCCTAACGGAACCGATGCTGTAAATTCGAGAATTAAAAGTTGAAATTCTTTGAGTGTGTAAGGTGTAACAATGAATTGTGTTGTTTTCGAGTATGTATGCAATTTTATTTTAGTAATAAATACTAAATATTTTCAAAATAATTTTACTTTGTTATTATATTTGAACATAACCTTATAAAAAAGAATACAGTATTGATATTATATTATGCTAATTAATCATATATAATTAATAACGTGCGAAGAAAGTTGAAGACTTTTTTTTAATGCGAATTTTTGTCACGAGCAATGGGTGTGTCAACCTTACTGATAAGTTACCAGCAGGTTCGTAACACATGTAACATGTACCCAGTTAATCATTTCATTGCATCGTGTGTTCGATGCCATTGTATGTAATAGCAATTATACAGGTATATAATTGAAAAGAAAAAAAAAAGAAAAAGATCGGAAATAAAGGAAATAAGTCAATAAATATTGAAAAGTAAACTTGAAACAAGGGTTATAAATCGGGAAAATGTGAGTATGTCTGTCTGCAACTCCCTCCCCCCTCCCATTATATTTTGCTGTAATGGTACGACAAGAATAAATCATTTTTTGTCCGAAAAACCTGTCCAGTATCCCCTTATTCCCGTTTCCTTTTCGGTGAGGGGGTGGCTGGGAAGCTGAGAGTTTCGTTAAAATTTTTGAATTTTGGAAAGTCGTTTGCTACTGTGTTGAAAACAAATTCTAAACTCATTAAATTTGGAAAGCTTAATCACCAGTTTAGTCAGTCTTGGAACATATATAAGAATTTATTGTTTTCTACTAATTCATAAAACCCAGGGCTGAACTTTCTCAAACTCAGTTATTGATCTTGTAACTGAGTTTTAGACCATAGTAAAGTTGAAATACTTTAAATTCTAAGCAATATGATGCATTTCTTAAAGTATTCATTGCACTTTTTTGTTAATAAATATAGTGATTTTTTTAAAAAAATTATATGGTTATTAATGTGGAACATAGTATTTTGAGAAAAAAATCGAAGACAATTTTGTGAGAATCGAAACTTCTTGCTTATAGCTGATCCAGATAAGTAATGTATCATAAAATTAGTCTGAGAGTGAGAAATGACACGTGTTTCGGGTTACTTTGAATTTCTTTACCTTTTGAATAACAACTCATTTTGAAGCGGCACGCTATCTTCCATTCTCCACTAGGGATGTGCGACTTGCAACAAAAGCATCAATACTTGTATTGTCCCCCTTTTTGTAAGAGAAAACAAGAATGTCTTTATAGACGCCAGCCAATACCACCGAGACTAGAGGTCTCGATGGTATCGCCCCCGCTCCGAGATAATACCTCTCACCTGATTCTGAATGCGTGATTGAATGAGACAGCTGCTTGTGTACATGTATTTGAAGCCCTTTAGTTGCTTTGTAATAAAAGAAAAGTGAACATTTTCGCTTTGACGTTTGATGTCTAGAGGCGCCTATTTCCAACCAAAATCGTGTTGTGTAAATAACAGGGCCATAGCCGCATGAAGTCTTGTGGGACTTCTTTGCGCTTGCAAAACACGTGGGCTACAGGACAACGTGAATGATTATATTATTTTTTAGCTGAAGTGTCTGAGTAAATTTTCCTACTTTTGCAGCACTGATATGCACTACCAATTGCAGTTTCATAAGAATATATTTCGATGTACATCAGGAATTAATAAAAATAGGTTTATTGCAGTGCCGGATCGGGGGGGGGGGCAAGCTGGATTCCTTACATCGGGCGGCACTTCGGGGGGGGGGGGCGGCGAATTCAATTGTAATGCACGAAAAAAAAAAAAAGAGGACGAAAGAAAGAAAATAAAAGAAAAAAATATTTCATTAACAAACTTTTGGAAAAAGAGAATTAAAATTCAAGTTCGGCTTTTCGATTTGATCATTGTGCATCTATTTTGCTAACAAATAAAATCTATTACTAGAATTATTTGTTTGTATGAATTGTCGGAAACTCTAAAATCGAGGTATCCTGAATATGTGGCATCGTTGATCAGTCGGCAGGAATGTAAAGGCTCCTAGGAAGGCAGCTTTGGGGGGGGGGGGGGTCTAACATTTTGAAAAAGTAATCGTTTTTTTCCCAAGGAGGTTGTGATAGTGAAATATAAAACATGTCATTCACGAACAATACAATTGTTTTTCTTTTACACATTTTCAAAGCAACCTTTTTGAAGAGGCGAGGAGGGGGAATGGAGCTTGTAAGTGTCGTTTGAGAAGGCAGACACACGTGGCTCTTCGATATGGGCGCTAGTGAGAAGGGGAGGGGGTCCTGCCCCTGGATTTAAAAAAAAATGCTAATTTTGTTCTGCATTTTTATGAGCAAAAGTACTCAAATTTTCAAAAATTTTTGTTTGCTTTTTTTTTCTTAATATTTTTGCCGTCCCGAATGCTTTTCCTAAGGCCTCAACCCCCCCCCCCCCCCAATTTGCAAAATTTCTTTGGGGAAGAATCCCACGAATTCCCTTCAACTGTCAGAATTTCATATGCTGCTCTTCAACTCAAATGTGCAGCTAAAAGGGCAAAGTCGAGGAAAGATTAACGATAGTTAATCTTCCCGCTTAAAGATAGTTAATGTGTTTATTAGTGTGCCCCGAGAGAATAATTCTCAAAAAAACAAAAGTTAAAAAAAAAAGGCCAGGCATAAAAGTTTATTGAAAAAAGAACAATAATTGGATGGAAGGGCGGGGGGTGGCATTTTTAAGCTATGCCGCATCAAGAAAAACTACAAGATCCGGTGCTGTTTTTTTTTTTTTTTTTTGGTGAAGAAGTCATTAACAAACTTATTAAGTAACTTCATGATTTGGTTTTTACTAATTTTGACTATTTTAATTCAAAATTTCAAACGAAAGGTTATAGTATGTTATAAAGGAATATAATCAGTACGTATTTCGATATTCAGTTTCGTTTGATTTTAATACGGTAAAGCGAAAAGACCTATGGGCCATTGCGCAAACTATTGTGCACATTTCCAAACTAGCCCCGTTTAGATTTCAGTGGCAATAATATTAGTTTAATGAGTAGAGCATATGAGAAGACAGTGTAGGCAACCTTTTTGACAAGAGTGCCCGGCGGGAAGGGGGGGGGGGTCCATGGGCACAAAGAGCGGCATTGGAATTTTTAGGGAGTTTTGTCCGATTTTTGAGGGGTCACCATTTTTGGGGGACTCTAGATTTTTGGAGGCTGTACCATATCGGGGAGGAGGGAGCACCTCTGTTTTTGATATGAAAATTGATGAATTAGAAACTGAAGTAGTAGGGACTAAAAAAACAGACATTAAGGCTAGAGTTTTTGTATAAATTCAATTTTCATTATTAGTGGCAAGCAGTTCAAGCGCAGCACTTTTTGGACACTATTCAAGAAGCCAGAATGCTTGTCATGTAAGTTTCTGAATGTGTAAACATTGATGAAGCTCATTAAAATTTTTGTTTTTTTTCTGACAAAGGACCGTTCATAAATGATTTCACGCTCTTTTTCAATATATTTGAGCCCCTCCCCCTTTGTCACAAAATGTCACACTTCCTCACACCCCTACCATTTTTGTCACATATCACTCTATATTACATAAGCATATGTACTTGCAGTTGAGATACAAAGCACTGCGTTTTTTTTTTTTTTTTTTTTGTTTTTTTTCTAGAACGGGGCTGCAAATGGTTACTAACCAAGCACTGCGCTACAGATCACGCTTCTAATTTTACTTTTGAACTTTTAATGATATTTTTGAGAATAATAATAATAATGATTATCTGTGTGCTTAATTTGTGTAAAATGAGGTTAAGGTTTACAACCGAAAGATAATTAGTATAGAACAGTAAAATATATTAATTGTTCGAATTCTGAAAAAATGACCCACGCAATTTTATCTTAAAAATGTAAATGTCTAAGAAAATTTCCTTTTAAACTTTTAAGAGGAAGTAAACTTAAACCTTAATTAGCATCGGTGTTTACAATACAAAATAATGAATGAAACTTTAAAATCAAATTATGAAAATCAAAAAAGCTTTTAAAATAAATTTAATTTGCTGATTTTAAATTTTTTTTTCAGAAACCAAAATGTGTGAAGTCACATTTCTTTTTCTTGCTACCCCCTCCCCTCCTCGATGCGTGACATCATTTATGAATGACTCCCAAGTAATGTGACCTTAAAAACAGAATTGACATTTCCTACCTGCTTATAATGTTAAACTAGCTCTCAATTTAAACAAATAAAGCATGAAATTAGTAAATAAATTAAAATGTCTTAATTTCTGCACTTCATAATATTTATCTTTCTTCTTTTGTAATAAATGTTATTTTATTTCGGAAACAAAATGTTAACATACCTAAATGCCGTCCGTTATAACAAAAATATATAAGATATGATGTATTGATTAAAATGCACTTTATTACGATTAGTACTACTAAGAAACATTTTGTTTAGGTTCCAATTTATGTCAATATCGTTTTCATATGTTTAAAAGTAGTATATATTGTCTAAAGCTGTATTCTAGCTGTTTTTAAAATATATAATATATATTACCAAACAAGTGTATTGTCAAATGATTTTACTTATTAGCCAAATTAAAGGTAAAAGTGTAAAGTTCTGTAAAGAAAAAAAAAAGTTTTAGTTTGTTAAAAATGGCATTTAGTACTTTGCAAACTGTTTGAAAATTGTCCGCACTAGCGCATTAGAGCGTTCTGGCATTATGAAGGTGGGATGTTTATAATAGCATAGTTGTTTAAAAACCGTCAAACTAATATAATATTAATAAATTCAATTTTGTTATGGTAACAGAAGGACAAAAAGTGTCAATAATCATACTTATAATTACTTATTCATAAATCCATTTCATTCATTGCAGTGCAGACGTATAGTAATATATCATGCTCGAGTAAACATGTGCAATTATTCAGCGAAAGCAAGGCTGTAAAATTTTAAATTGCTTTGTCAAGCTATAAAAAGTGCCTGTTTGAAAAACAAATACATAATACAAATAACTTTATTCAAGCAAATATTGATAAATATATTGAGAACTCGAGTTTCGAGTTTAAAGGAACTTCTTTATTAATGCATAAAAAATGTGAGCTATGAGATTTTACCAAGAAGATAAAAAATTAAAGAAGCTTAAATTTGCATAGTTTTAGGAAAAGAATAATGTATAATATAAAATAAATCAAAAACTTTTTTGAACAACACGTACTCTTTTTATTCTGGAATGGATGAAACAACGACTGCTTCCGTTTAAACATTCGTTAAGAGTTTATCATGCTTATTTTACAATTAGATTGAGCTAATAATGTTAATTTAAAAAAAACGATAATTTCTCTAAACGAAGGGATCTTTCTTGCTTCTAATAAGGGCAATCGCGGCCAAATTGTGGTCAACCCATACTTACGAGCAGAAACCCTAAACAAAGTACAAACAAGCTCTTAACTTGAATGACATCGCAATTCAAACACAAAGGCGTATTCCCTCAGTAAGGGGGGTATGAATTCTCGGCGAAAACCCCGGTTCCACGGACTAAAAATGAAGAATTCGACCCCGTCCTCTAAGGCAAAATTGACTTCGGTACAAATGCTGTACCGCCCGGGCTTTAAAGGTTAATAGGCATTAATCAAATATTTTGACAATAGTTCTATATCGAGAGGATAAAGCTGTCATGACTTTATAATTTGTGTTTTCAAGGGACTGTAGTTTTTATACCGTATAAATCGTCGAAAACAAGTGAGTGCGATTTTATTTCTTTTGAAGATTTAAGTTAAATATACTTTTCGGAACTAAATGTGCTAATAAAGTAATTTGTGAAGAAATTTCTTTTCTTAGACGAAAAGCTTGCTAATAAATTAATAATGTAGTAGTTTTATACAAATATTCTTATTAATAAACTATTTTTTCAAACAGTTTAATGCCGTCAAAATTAAAAAGAAAACAAAGTGCAACGAATGTTACTGACCCGCACATATATTCGAGAGAAAAAATAAGAAGGAATCAGCTACAAAAAGGAAGCGAACGTCTGAAGATAAGATGCTTCCAGAAAAAGTGGAAACCAAAAAACTTGCAAGAAAGAAAGAAAAAAATATTTGAATTTTGAAACATCTTCTTCATCAGCTACCTCAGAAGAAAATAATGTCAAAATACTGAATCTTTGGGACCATGTCAGACAGGACAACGAGGATGAGTGTACTGAATTTCTGAAACCGTACCAGGAGACAACTTCGACCAGTGACTTTAATGCCTATCGTTCCTTTGTAGGGACATTCTGAAAAGTACGTCTGAAACACCCAAAAATAAGCATTTCAACAAAAAATGTCTTAATGTATTTCTAACCTTATAATAACCCGTTAGGAATACAATAAAACAATTTTTTGTTGAAATGTTTATTTTTGGGCGCTTTAGACGTACTTTTAGTCTGTCCCTAAAAAGGGACGGGTAGGCATTAATGGGTTAAATGTGCTATTTGTAGCAGATGGTTGCACTACTTACAACAATAAGTATACCGATTGTGGACGACGACAAGTTGGGTTACAAACAAAAGACATTGAAACTAAAAATGACTAAGATTAATTATAATTTAAACTTTCTTTTCTTCTTTATTTTGTTTCTTTAATTAAAACACTACTTTTTCCGATTCTGTAATCATTGAGTTAAAATATTTATTACTATTACAATTGTATGTGTTTATAAAAACCTTTGCAACAACATAGTTTTAGTGTAAATATTATTGCTAACAATTTAATTGCAGTTTTTATGAATAACAATCTCTCCTACCCATGTGCGCAATCACACCTACCCTGTAAGGACATATTGCGCAAATTAGTCTTAATTTTTTTACAGCTGTTTGCATTAAATTAAAGCAAAACAACGAAATATCAATGAAAATGCATAAAAAACAAAGGAAGCCACAGTTATTCATCAATAGTTTAACAAAAAAGTCATACTTCGATTTTTAAAAATTATTTTTGCAATTGTGCGCAGACTCTCCTAGTTTTACCTTATTGTTCGGGCGGGACCTTGGCCAACTTGGCCTTAGTTTCAAAATTTTTTAAGTGTAAAACAATTTCATCAGTTTTAGGGTCGAATTTCTGCATTATTTGCATTAAGGATAATCTTGAAGAATTTTCAGCGTTTTTTCACAATTTTTCCTTTTCCGCCTCTAGGTCTAACCTTAACTGACCCAATTCTTGCTCTTTTACGGTATTTAACTTTTCTAATTCCCTTCTATGGGGCATATTCAACTTTTCTAACTCCAAATTATATTTTCCTTCTTCAATTATCCTACCTAAGATATCCCTAACTAATTTCTCATCATAATCTTCATGTTCTAAAATTAATTTCCGTATTTCCTTGGAATGTAACTTCGGATCTACTTCTATGTCCAACTCATCCGCAAGAGACAAAAGATCAGCCTTAGTGGCTCTTCCTATACCAGCCATTTTAATATCTCAAATAATAATACTAATTAATAAAATATAATTTCTAAGGTTAAACATATAATTCCTTCATTTCTCATTCTTACATTAAATCAATGCCCATAAATATTCTTTCATATAAATAATCCCATTTTGAATAAAAACATTTAAAATTACACTATCAAAATTTCATTTTAGCACATAAAAATAATTTCAGACCAGTAATAAACTTACTCCCGATGCATTTTCAAAATGATGTTCATTTTTCAAGGAACTCAACACCGTAAGTTCAAAGTTATAATCCAAAGCGGAGACTTTCACTCCATAGATAGAAAATTTACTTGAATTAAACGTCTTTCTTCCATCGCAACGCGATTTCATGACGCACCAGAAGTCGCAGAACACTAATCTTCGCTTATAAAGCCACAACTCATGCATAATGACTCGATAAAAATCGTCGCAGTTCCAGACGAAAATTTATTCCCAATCTTCACTGGCACAGGGAGAAACAAGGGGGCGAAATTTTCACCACACTGCGAAAGGAGCGGACGTCGTTCGTTGACCACTCTGGAACGCAGGGTACAGGACAAAGCAGATTGCTGGGATGAAGGCGGGGGAGTAGAAGACAGCGATGTCCATTATTGGCACATTGCAGATTTAGCAGTGCTTTTCGTGGCATTTTCTATGCAGATGGAACGTCCGGATAGGAACATAATCCTACCGGCTTTATCTGTTGCTAAAAAGGGGAACTTTCAAGTAGAAATTCGAATTCAAAACATTATTACGTGATTTTTTGAAATACTTGTCACGAATTCGAAAGTCTGCTCAGCACGTGCCTGAAATTCTGCATTTAATAACTTCTCTGAACGTGTTCTTTTCTACATTGTTTTTTGAAAAATAATTATTGAGGTAAACTTAAGGAAAGTACGTTGCATGCGAGTTTCGAAAAACGTTCTTTCTTTTGAATTTCGAATTAGGTAATGCGAAAAACGACTCTATATCACCAACACAATGTACGTTGTTGTAAGATTATTTGAGAAAAAAATTTAGTTCAGTGAAGATACTATTCAGTGCAGGAATTACGAACAATATGTGACGGATGAAAATGTATGTGTGTTAAAATATGACAACGGATCATCAAGGAATTATAACGGAAAACTTTGGCAGTTTGTGCTGCCCCGTCTTGAATTTTCCCAGGGTGGTCATGGGAAGAAAACGACTCATATGTATCATTAACGAAATAGCAAAATACATCGTATTCTAAAAGTCAGGGGGGTTATTACTCTCCCTAGTTGACAAACTAATAGAGGCCCACCCCTTTTCTATCTTTGCGGCTTTAAAAATTCATCATTTTTTCAATTCTTTCATGAAACATAGGTGTTGCATAATTAGGTAATTCTTTTCGTATTTTAATAAAATAAACGCAGTTAGAATGAAATTATAGTAGTTGAAAAAAACAAATAAGTCAAATAGCTACTAATGTAGCTATACAATGAAAAGTTAATATACATTTTATATTTGTTCAGACCCGGACGGGATCCCAGCTTTGCCCTTAGAGGGCGCTGGAAGCAGAGTTGTGTTTTGTTATATTAGGAATGTGCAGTCAGAGTCAGTGCTAGAGCTTTTCTGAACTTCCTTCAAAATGCTTTTTGATTCTTGATACTTGAGATAAATACTATCATGAGCCTTCTTTTTATATATATGTTTTATGTTGTTTTGTCAGTGTGTTCTTCAATAAATGTGTGTCAAGTGAAAATTTGAAGTCTTGAATTATTAAAACCTTTTTGCATTTTGAGATTCGACAATGATACGAAAAATCGTATTCATGTTTTGGTGACCTACGGACGTGATAAAGTCAAGCTTTGCAGCCAAGGTAAGCTGTTACTACATTACATTGAATGAAATTAAATTTTTGATTAAAATGGAGTCAGTAGAATTGCTAAAAGCTAGACGCACTGTTGTGCGAACGAATTTCACAAAATTGATGACTAAATTAGAACCAGTTTTAACTTGCGATATTGAAGAGAATGATATTGAAGAACTAATGGAATTACATGAAAATATTCTTGATAAGGAAAATTTACTAAAAAGTTTAGACTTGGAAATACAAAAATCATTGAAAGAACCTAAGGATTTCGAAAAAGAATTTGAAACTTGCGAAAAATATGCCGAACAACTTTTTTCTGCAAAATTTAAAATTAAAAGCCGCATTAAGAAGTGTAATAAGGACAATAGTAGCAACAATAGTGTTCTATTCAATTCAAGTGTATTTGAAACTACCGCTTCAAATGTAAAACTTCCTAAGTTAAATATCGAAAAATTTTCGGGTGATCCAAGTTCATGGTTAGAATTTTTTAACACATTTCAAACAGCAATAGATCAAAATAAATCTTTAAGCAAAATTGAAAAGTTCTCTTATTTGAAGTCCCTGTTAACTGGTCAAGCTTACAATGTGGTGAAAGGATTTCAATTATCCGATGAAAATTATGATTCCTGTCTTGATATTCTGAAGAAACGTTTCGGTAAAACCGAACTTATAATTAATGCTCACATGAATAATCTCTTGAATCTTGAACCTGTTAAAAGTTCTTCAAATTTTAAAGGCCTTCGAGAATTACATGATAATTGCGAAATTAATGTTAGAAGTTTAAAAAATTTAGGAGTTACGCCTGGTTCTTACGGACATTTGTTAAATCCAATTTTACTGAAATTGTTACCTCAAGATATAGTGTTGGAATTTCATCGGAAGCGTAAATCTAAAGATGGTCAAGAAGTTGATGAGCTAATTAATTTCTTAAGAGATGAAATTGAATGTCGTGAAGCCACTTTGTCCGTTGCTAATTCTTGTCATGCTAGTAAAGTGCAATACGATTTTAGTCCTAAAATCAGTAATTTTCGAAAACAAAATCCTAGATATGGAAAGGGTAATGCCGCAACAATGACTTTGAACACCTCTAAAAACGTATTAGATAAGTCGTTTTGTATATTTTGTAAATCGCATAATAATCATATTTCTAATAATTGTGAAATTGTAGCAGATAATGTGAGAAGACAAATGCTTAAAAATGAAGGCCGTTGTTACAAATGTTTTCGTAAAAATCACCTTTCATCTGAATGTCGAAGTAAAATTGATAGATGTAGTTTTTGTAAAGAATTTAGTCATAACAAATTGTTTTGTAAATTAAATCAAAATCTGAAGGATAGTCCTAATACAGAGACTGTTGTATCTCTATCGCAATCTGAAGCATCTAAAGAAATTAAAGCAACACTTTTGCAGACTTGCATAGTTGCTATACCAGCAAATAATGGAAATAAACTGGTGCGTTGTTTTATAGACACAGGATCAGAAAGAACATTTTTGACAAGAAATATTGCAAATTCCTTAAAATTAAAACCAATTAGGAAAGAAAAATTAATGATTTATTCTTTTGGGCAGCATAAACCGCAAGACATTATTTATGATGTGGTGTCGGTGGAATTACGAAGCATATTTGATTCTAATTTTTTGAGAATTGAAGCTCTGGTGACAGACATTATAACTTGCTCAAAATTGAAAGCAGCTCCTCGAGACGTTCATAAATCTCTTTGCTCTCAAGGGTATAAATTGAGTGATCTGGTAAATAAAGAAAAAATAGGGGTTCTGCTGGGTTCCGATTACGCGTGGAAAGCTATGAGGGGAGAAGTTAAACAGATTCCTGGCGGATTGTTTATTAGTGAGACCGTGTTTGGTCACACAGTTCAAGGACAAATGGAATCGGAAAACTTGGATTCTACAGCGCGTGTGAATTTTATGAGTACAGCTGACGTGCAATTAAGTAAAGAAATAAAGAACTTTTGGAGCTTGGAATCGCTGGGTATTATAGATAACGATGTAAACAGTTCAGAATTAGCTGTAGCAAAAGAATTCGAAAAGAATATTATGTTTTCCGATGGAAGATATGAAACGAAGCTTTTGTGGAAATCCCCTGAATTTTCGTTGAACAATAATTTTGAGATTGCTAAACATCGTTTTGAAAACTTAAAATATAAATTACACAAGAATGAATGGTTATTTGAAAATTACAATTCCATTATTGAAGATCAATTAAAAGATGGTGTAATTGAAATATGTGGAAGTCAATTCCCTGATAGCAAATGCTATTATATGCCGCGCAGACCTGTAGTAAGAAAGGAAAAATCAACAACGAAAGTTAGGATTGTTTATGATGCTTCTTCGAGATCGGCTAATTCTAATTCTCTTAATGACTGCCTTGATTCGGGACCAAATTTATATCCAAAAATTTTAGATGTCATTTTAAAATTCCGAGAAAACAGAATAGCGTTTTCAGCTGATATTGAGAAAGCATTTCTGCAAATTAAAATAGCAAAGGAGGACAGGGATTACTTAAGGTTTCTGTATTTTAAAAATTGCGGGAATAACAATGGGTATAAATCGTATAGAATGACTAGAGTTCCATTTGGAGTCACCTGTAGCCCATTCATTTTGGCCTCAACTATTAAATTCCACATAAGAAAATATGAAACTAGTAATTTTGAAACATATAAAATGCTTAATACTTCACTTTATGTGGATGATTTATTTTTTGGTTCTGATACAGTAGAAAGTGCTCTTAAATTAACAACTGAAGCTGTTACGATCTTGAAAGAAGCAAGTATGACTCTTAGAAAATTTCAGTCTAACTCATTAGAATTGAAAAAAGAATGGCAACATTCTAATGTTTTTGTAAATGAGGAAGAAGATTCCAATAAGCCTTTAAAGGTATTGGGTATAAACTGGGACACTTGCAATGATACTTTAGGTCTTGAACTAAAACCGTTATTAGACATGTTACAAAATCCTGTAAAATGTAACAAAAGAGCAGTTTTGCAAATAGCAGCAAAATGCTTTGACCCTGTTGGTTTTGTCTCGCCATTCATTATTCGAATTAAGTGTATTGTGCAAGAGCTTTGGGAAATGGGTCTTGATTGGGACGAAACTTTTAATGCTGAAGTAGAGCAGAAGTGGCACGATTGGTGTTCTGAATTAAGTGTATTACAAAATTTTTCAGTTCCAAGATATTATCTGATTGATTGCTCCGATGTGCCTCAAGAAAAAATGCAACTTCATATTTTTTCTGACGCTACTCCAAAGGCGTACGGAGCAGTTGCTTATTTTAGATTTAATTCAAAAGATAGATCGATTAAAACCAGTTTTGTTACGTCAAAATCAAGAGTAGCTCCACTGAAAAAATTAACTCTTCCCAGACTAGAGCTGATGGGTGCAGTAATTGCAGCGCGTATGGGTAAATATCTTGAGAATTTATTTTCTGTTCAAAACATTTTCTATTGGACTGATAGTACTATTACTCTATACTGGATAAAGGGATCTGCTTCAAAATGGAAACCATTTATTGCCAATCGAGTTATTGAGATTCAAGATTTAACAAGTCCACAGGCTTGGAAGCATTGCGATAGTAAAAGTAATCCTGCCGATTTGATATCCAGAGGTTGTAAAGCTAAGGAGTTAATTATCAACAGAAAATGGTTACTAGGTCCAGATTGGTTATTAGAGAAGGAAGAATTATGGCCTAAAACTCGACTTAAAGAAAATGAAATTAAAGTGAAAGAAGAACTGAAAAATGTCAAGGACTGTATTGCTGTAAACGTAGTCAATTCTGGGGTAGAAAGACATGACATCTTAACAAAATTCTCCTCATGGACCAAGCTTCAACGAGTAATTGCATGGTGCTTGCGATTCATCACTAACCTGAACTTGAAATTAAAATCACTTCCTCTACTAAAGCAAGATTATTTGACAACTGAAGAATTAACAAAAGCCTCAGGAGCAATTTTCAGAATTATTCAGGGAGAGGAATTTTCTGAGGAAATAAAATGCTTGGAACAGAAGAAGCCAGTTACTTCAAACAGTAAAATTAATTCTCTTAATCCATTTTTAGATAAAGATAAAATTTTAAGAGTAGGTGGAAGGCTGCGAAATGCAGAAATATCTGAATCGCAAAAATATCCGATTCTTTTACCGAAAAGACATTTTGTCACAAACTTGATAATCAAATATTATCACGAAAAATATTTACATGGAGGCGTTCAATTGCTATTATATACCTTAAGACAAAGTTACTGGATCATAAACGCGAAGGTTGAAATTAAAAAATACGTTTGGAAATGCGTGAAGTGTTGCAGATTTAGAGCAAGGACCCAGTCACAACTTATGGGAGATCTACCTGCTAACAGAGTTACACCAAGCAGAATCTTTTCTAGAATTGGCATAGACTTTGCCGGACCATATTTTGTGAAAATGAGAAAAGGTAGAGGGATAAGACCTACTAAATGCTATGTTTGCCTTTTCATTTGTTTTGCAACTAAAGCTGTGCACTTGGAGTTAGTAAGCGATTTATCAAGTGAATCGTTTATTGCTGCTTTAAAGAGATTCACAGCCAGAAGAGGAAAAATTGAAGAAATAACCAGTGACTGCGGTACTAATTTTGTTGGAGCTGATAGAATTTTGAAGAATGAAATTTCAGCTGTAAATTCAAATTTTGAATTTCGAAATTGGATATTAGAAGAGAACATTAAGTGGAATTTCAACCCCCCTTCGGCCCCGCATCATGGAGGACTTTGGGAAGCTGCAGTGAAGTCAATGAAACATCACTTACGAAGGAGCATCGGTTGCCAAGTCCTTACCTATGAAGAATTTCTCACCTTGATTATTCAAGTAGAAGGATGTCTGAACTCAAGACCACTCACTCCAATTTCTAACGATCCGAACGATTTGTGTGCCCTCACACCTGGACATTTTTTAATTGGGACATTTTTGACAGCGGTTCCTGAAAGAGACTTGACTTCCCAAAAGGTGACACCTCAGCAAAGATGGCAATTAATGCAACAAATTTTGCAAGGATTTTGGAAGCGCTGGTCACGGGAATATTTATGCCTACTACAACAAAGAGGTAAGTGGAGGTGCTCCAGTGAAAATCTGCAAATTAATGACTTGGTGTTAATTAAAGAGGACAATCAGCCACCAATGAACTGGAAGTTAGGACGTATTATCGAGCTTTTTCCAGGAGCAGATGGTAAGGTTCGAGTAGTAAAATTAAAAACAGTAAATGGTGAACTAAAACGTCCTATCACGAAATTGTGTAAATTACCTGTAGATAATGTTACTTAAAAATGTTTTTTGTATAAATGTAATATAATTTCATTAATTTCATATTTGTAATCCAATTATTTAAAAATTTGAAGCATAAAATGTTTATTCTATTTGAAAAGAAATATGATGATTATTTGTGAAATTATAAGTTATTTGAGGCTAGGAAAATAACTGTATGTTTGTAAATTGTAAATTTGTATTTCCTTGAAATGTTATGAATGATATTCATCCGGGGGGAGGATGTTCAGACCCGGACGGGATCCCAGCTTTGCCCTTAGAGGGCGCTGGAAGCAGAGTTGTGTTTTGTTATATTAGGAATGTGCAGTCAGAGTCAGTGCTAGAGCTTTTCTGAACTTCCTTCAAAATGCTTTTTGATTCTTGATACTTGAGATAAATACTATCATGAGCCTTCTTTTTATATATATGTTTTATGTTGTTTTGTCAGTGTGTTCTTCAATAAATGTGTGTCAAGTGAAAATTTGAAGTCTTGAATTATTAAAACCTTTTTGCATTTTGAGATTCGACAATGATACGAAAAATCGTATTCAATATTATTTAATCACTGGTTTCAGCTGAACCCAAAAAAATTCACATATTTGTTTAGCTCATGAATGCCATTATTTACTTTGATTAAAATTCATCAAGTTTTATCAAGAACATTTACATATAATTCACTAAGAGAATTATTAAATACTTTCAGACTGTTGTTTTAAAACTCCCTTACATAGTAAAGTTTTGATACATCTTCATTTCGGCATCTAAATTTCTCTTAATTTGTTTAATTGTCTGACGGCACTGAAAATCTTAACAACTCGCAGTACGAATTTTCATTTCTAAGTAAGACATTTCATATTCCTCGAATTTCATGAATATTTATATGGTGTTCGTTTCCTGTTAGTCTTTAACTCCCTTTTCAGAAATTCACGGACGTGATAAGCTTATCGAGCGGAATTAAGATACGTGGCATTAAGTGTTAGCAACTGATTAGTAAAATAATTTAAATTTCAAGCAGAATTATGACATTAAATTCTGGGCCGTAACTATTATTAATTATGTTAAGATCTTAATAACAGCCACTGTTTAATTTGGATGACAGGATAAAAGTATAATTTTTTACTGTTGTTTTAATGCAGCAGCTGAGAATTCGGAATATTGTTTGACTGAAATATTCAGTTATATCACATCGTAAAAGTGCCAGGCAAAGTAACATTCTTCAGTTAGTTTATTTCATTTTTTTCCCTTAATTTGAAGAAGCGTTTATATCTGTTGCCATACAATTTTTTTTTGTGGTCAGACCGTTACTGCAATGATATATATCCCGATAATGTGCTATACCCCACACTTTTTTTACTGGAAAGTAAAATTCCTTAGTGTGGGTGGCGAATTTTAATCTAGGACTTTTTATAATGCTATTTCATTATTTCTTCTGAAATTTACTTTCACAATACCACAGTTATTAGTCATTTTTTGCAATATGTGGACACTAAAAAATCTAGTTGAACCTCTCACCAAAAAATGTAAAAAGTATTGAAATTTAGCAGCAACCAACATTAGGTACCAAGTTAGACCATTATAATGGTATAGTTTCACCATAAATGTGAAGTTAGGAACCATTATAATTGTTCAACCATAGTACCAAATATTGGTAACAGCGAAACTCATTTTTAAATCAAAATTACTTATTGAAAATAAGTGTATGCGTGGGAGTTACTGCATAAATAGTACACTTATTTAAAAACGTAATTACGTAAATATCTTTTATTTTAGATCCACCTAGTACTTAAATTAACTGGAAAAACCTAAAAAGTAATAAAAGTAAATACATGAGAGAAGTACACGGATAACTCTTCGTTGTACTATTATCCATTCTAGAATTGATGCTATTCCCCCTGCCATCGCCCCGCTCTTTTTGAATTCGGCTCTCTTGCACTGGACGTGAGATATGATAATTGCCTTTAACAATACATTTTTTATTGGAAATAGGATATCCTTACTTTTTTTTAACTTTATTTAACGTAAATCACTTCATTTTTCAAACAACAACGAAAACTTGAATCACTTTCAATTTCGCCTGTATAAAATCTTTTATTGCACCAAAAAAAAAATACTAGTTCAACCTTTCACCCAAAAAATGGAAAAGTGGTGAGATTTAGCTGTAACCAACATTTCTCCTTTAGAAATGAACAGTGTCATATCTGCAAAATGCACATTTTTTAGAGGAGGAGTTTAAAGTTTTTACAATTTGTTTTATTGAATTATCTTATTAGTTTTAACGATTATTACAATCGATTTTGTTCGGAAAATAATTATTGCTTGTTTCTCTCACATGATGAATGATAAAATATGTCAAAAAGTTACAAATAACTGTAAAAAATGCAATTATAACCTGTATTGCACCAAAAAAATACAGTATGTAAGTTCTTAAAAAGTAGTATAGTGACTAAGTATTGTTCGTTCCTGTAGCTAAATGGGGGTAACATTGCCCAATCATTAAAAACTACTTGTCTCCGATTAATATTTTTATTATTTTTTTATTTAGACTTTTCCCCTTGGAAAATGTTTATCTTATTTGATTAATAAAAGCTCTAATTAGGCCTTCAAAAAAAGCAAGCTAGAGAGTATTTTAAAGAAAAAGTAAAACAAAATATAAAAATATAAAAGTTTATTTACTTAGGAAATAGGAACGTAATTCTTACAATTTAGAACTTAAAATAGGAATGCAATTCTAATTATTTTTTTATGAAATGCACATTATTGTGATTGTTGTGCTGCATCACCATTAACAAAGCAGCCAAATAAAAAAAAACTTTGCAATGAATCCTGCCTTATGCACCAATCAACCATAAGTTTATTCGACAAAACTGCTGAAAGGTAATAATAAATCAGAAATGGAAAATGCCGTATCTACAAACCCGACGGTGTTCATCTTAATGAAGGACGTCAAAAAAAGAAAAATTGAAATGAATACTGTCGTATCGGATGTTACGTCAGTAGTTCCATGTGTTATGAGTATATAAACTACATGGATTTTGAAATTAAAGCCGATGAAACATTGTACTTGCAAAAATTGCGATGCTATCCCCGTTGAAATTCTATAGCCAACCGAATTATTCGGCAATAAGGCGGTGTTGACATGTGAGAATTGGCGGTTCCAGCCAAAACGCATAGTGACACTAGTGTTCTCTAGCCTTAATTTTGGAACATTTACTTACAACAGTATTCCCAATATAAAGAGCGCAAAAATCTGATAATTTTGATATAAAAACAAAAAAAACGATTTTTTGCAGATATGACACTGTTCATTTCTATAAGCTATTTGGTACCATTATAATGGGGTAGTTTCACTATGGATGTGAAACTAGGAACCCTTATGATGGTTCCACTTAAGTACCAAATGGTGGTTGCAGTTTAATGTCTCCATTTTTTTTTTTTTTTTTTAGTGAAGGGTTAACTAAAATTTTTTACAGTGTAATAAAACCAAAACGAATAAACATAAGCTCTTAGTGCTGAACAGTTTTAAAAATACAAATAGAATTTATATATGAAGCATAAATTTATGGACTTTATTGAAGCTAACGCGCAATATAATTTATTCACTCGTATAACAAAGAAACGTGTGTAAAAAATATAAATCAGTCATATTAGGTTTACTGATAAATCATGAAAACATTTTGTTCGTTATATTAATTAATTTATTGGATATACTTTCAGCGCTATTTTTCTTTCACTTTCGTTCTTTGAAAAAGATTTTCATGTGCTGTATGTCATCAGAGAAATAGTAAAAATAAAATAAAGAAACTAATGTATAAGTTCGAAATGTATGTATCGTCTTTTCCCATGTAAGAAGCTCCATTTGTGAAAGTATAAAAATGAATAAAACAAACATAGAAAAGCACCTAATAATTAAACGCAAATGTTTCAAAGTAAACTTTAATAACATGTTACTCAGCAAATTGCAAGTATGTAATTTTCATATCGTATAACTTAGAAGTATAACCATCGTAGACGGTATTATTAGATTTTAGAAAATTGTCCTTTTGGTATTTCAGAAAATTATTCTATATTGAATATAGTTTATTTTATTAACATCAGAATCAGAATTATAAGAACCTTCAAAAAATAAAACCTTACGCCGAACTGATTATCTAACGTAATGCAAGATTAATGAAATAAGAGTTATAGGTTACCGGAAAAGGAAATTTAAGAAATGAGTGTATTTTATTAAAATGAAATTTCTTTTACAATAAATAAATGAAAATTTATATTGGATACGAATACATTTTTCATTCTCATAATGGAAAAAAATAACATTTTTCTAACTAAATTCAAATGTCTGTTGTCTAGAAATATTTTGCTTTTAAGCTGTATGTCAGAATAATCTGGATTCCGTAATAAATAAATTATATATTTAGTCAATTGTATTTATAATGCTTAAATTCTTTTTTTTTTTTTTCAATTTTCTACGAAGAAACAATCTAATGAAATTTATTTCAAAAATATATTTAAATAATAGTGTGCCTTTTTTTTTCTTTGCTTTCGGGGTAACAAATTACTGTTTGTGAATTACAACTATCCTCTCAACCCTGATGTTATAAAGAACTATTGCATAAACAAGTTTTGTGCCAAATTTATGTCAAAACTAAGTTTGTATGATGCGATGCGACATTTGACTCGTTTTTGGGACAACAAAGAAATCTTTCTAAATAACAAATCCTCTCACTTATAATGTAAGTCAGAACCATCATTTACCAATTTTTCGAAGTTAATTTCAAAAATCAATTTAAATAATGCATACACCATTCGTTTTGCTTTCGGGGTAACAAAGTAATATTTGGTGAATAACAGTTATACTTTCCCCTATGATATAGCAGTATGTAATAAAGAGCTATACCTAGTAAAAATAAAAACTAAAATACAACGTATATTACGCCCAAATTTGCAAAAGATTGCCGACACATGTTTCGCGGCTGCAATCATGGGTTTCTTAATGCCGAAGACGTGAGTTTCTACATGAAAAATATTAATGTTTGTTGTGTTTAGTGTTGGAAACGATTAGTTATCTCCCCCATACATGAATGGTAATGTATCAAGTACATTCGACAATACTTGTCACATTAAAACTGCTATTATGCCATTAGTCAGGTCAATCCAATGAATTGTGTGTTGCTGAATGATAATGCACGGCCACACACAACCTGGGGAAAACAACGAGCAATATCAAGCATCAGGCAACTTTCATGGCACGCACATGCACCTGATTTGTCTTACACAGAAAAAAAAGTGCACAAAATGTGAGCGTATTTGGCACCTCTGATTGTGCATAAAATGTGCAAACTGAATTGTGCATAAAATGTGCAAACTGAATTGTGCATAATAAGTGCAAACTGAATTGTGCATAATAAGTGCAAACTGAATTGTGCATAATAAGTGCAAACTGAATTGTGCATAAAAAGTGCAAACTGAATTGTGCATAAAAAGTGCACAGCAACCATGCATAGTAAAATTTTGTGGCGCCACCTATGGGTCATCTGAGTAACCTTCCCTAGCGTGTGAATGAATGAGACAGGATCTGGGTTTGAACTGACGACCTTTCGCTTACCAATTCAACGCTTGAACCACTGCGCCACAGACTCTGCTACTTGGGGAAGAAGTTATGCTATGTTATGTATTTACGGAGGTGGATGATCTTATATTAGTTGCACTAGGGAGCAATGAATATGAAGAAATCTAAGCTATGATAGTTGTTGTAAATGAAATAGTTTTTGTTGCTCAGTGACATTCAACAAAGTATCTAAAGAACACGGATAATGAGATAGGAGATTTGTCTAAAGTTTTATTACGTTACTGATAGTGGACCATCTGACAATTTAATGATTATTGGACAAAATGATATAAAATCACATAATTCAAATAAAATAATATATTTTTAATGCAGTTATTCGGTCATATCTTTTTTCTTTTTTTTTTTTTCTCGATTTAAGCATAATATGCATTTTAAACAGCATTAAAAAATCTCTATTAAAAAAGTGCAAATTTAAAATGTATTATTTCAATATAATCTACATCATTGAAGACATTTATTAGATATTAATGATCTAACGAGATGACTACTTACATTTTTTTTTTCATTATCATAAGCTACTGAATTATCCGAATGTAACATAAAAAGTAATAATGTATGTTATCAATTAAGAAAAACTACTTTTTTTTTGTGTGAAATTCGATCTTCTCATAGTCTTAATGAGCATCAATGTGGAAATATTAATAAAAATTATTATTATTTTTTGTATTGAATTGAAAAGTAGACTTTTTTGGGCATTTCACAGATACACAATTTTTGCAAATACATACAATTGCAAGTATTGTATGCACAAAATGTGTACTATTTTTAAAGTCTTGATTGAGCCCTGAATAACATGCAAAAGTAAATTAAATTTTTTTTTTCATTCGGTTATAAAATTTCTCATGAGCGACAGTTCATGTAAAAATTTAGAGATTTTCTCATACCCTGATGAATGTATATACATAATAAACCAAGTAGTAGCTAATTATGTGGTACAAAGAAAGAAAACCATCAGTTTGGAAAAAAAATTGAAGTTTTTGAAGAATTGAACCAGACTTGTGTTATAGGTAAGATTTAAAAAAAAATGCACAATTTTCGCAAACAAATATAATATTACAAATATTTTGTGCAAAAAATGTGCAAAGTTTTTATAAAAGCAGAATATGCACTTTTTGGTGTGCATAAAAAGTATGCAAAATTTGCACAAAAAATGTATACTTTTTGAAGTATTCAAAAATTATTCACTTTTTGTGTACAAATTGTGTACAATGTATACTGTTGTGCAAAAAAAGTATACACTTTTTCTAGCTGGGTATGTCTACCTTGCGCAATTATTCAATTCCCATTCCAGCTTGTCGCTTCAATTCGAAGTTTGAGGATGTTCTGAATTCCATACCCTCAAGTGACATGCAGTACGGCGAACTTTGTGGGAAAATAGTAGTTTATTAGTTTAAGGGAGTTCTACCTAAGCATGTTACTTTCCGATGTGAACTTTATTTATTTCCCATCCAGAGGCGTAGCTAGGGTTTTCAGCGCCCGGGGACAACTGAAGATTTTGCGCCCCTTGTGCCCCTGGGGGCCTAGGGGCGCCCCTAAAGGGAATTAAAAAACTTTTATGCTTCCTAAATGATAAATAGCTCTAAAGAGCAACCGTTTTAACTTTCCTTTTTATTAGCGACCATTCACTTATAAGGTAAAAATGGGGCACTTTGACTTTGCAAAATTATTTGTCTGATTTCCCACGCAATCCTGTGCTACATTGGTCATTCCCGATATGATTTGCGGTGCTCCTACATTTTTGTCGAACATATTCACACCTCTTCAGTTCAAATAATTTTCTTCTTGCACTTAAACATAAAAGAAATTAACATTAAATTGGCGCCTATTGACGCTGCGCCCGTGAACAGCTGTCCCTCCTTTCCCCCACCTAGCTACGCCTCTGTTCCTATCTGAAAGTGCTTGTGTGTTTCCACTATTACCTTTTGTTTCTTCTGTGGTCTATGATTATGCTGCAGAAATTTCATTTATCTCTTTTTTTTCCTTGTTTTCTAAAAACACTTGCTGATTTTGCATTTAACTACATATTGTTTGTACTGCATTTATAAATGAGCTTTGCTAAATTATTTGTTTAATAAGCTTAAACAACTACAAGATGAAACCCTCTTAATCTATATATATAAAATGAAAGTTTGATGAACTTTCGAGTTGGCAACGCCCTTGTGGCTATATGCTCTACAGCAAAATCTACGCAACGTAAGATTACGAAAAGTGGCACAAAATTCTATCATATCTTGGTGGTTTGCACTTCGAAGCTGTTTTTTTGAAATTCGTTCAATATTCTTTAAATTCAACAATTAAAATATTAATCCTCCAGCATTTTCTTTACTTCACACGAGTTCTTGAAAGTGAATTAAAGCGAAGTGAGTTTCAGAAATTCCGCGGACGAATGTAAACAATAATGGCGCCGGCCTTGCATGTAACGAAAATCAGACTGTTTCAGAAAGCCTTTTCAGATTTGATTGATTATTTCAATGAAAATTATTTTTTAAAAGATGCAATCCATTAAAAATTGCAGTTACAATTACATCAGTAGCAAATAATAGCCCTGCATGGGTGATTCTGATCCGACAATTCCGAAAAACTTCGAGCACCTGTTCCGAAAGTTAAAAAAAAAAATCCGAAATTTTAATATAGTAATAAAGTAAAAATATAGAAGAAGTAAAATCATTCCTTGCTCGGTAATGCTCCCAGTCAACACACTAATACCATCAAGAGAAAATGTTGAAAAGACTTGAGCTGTAGATTGACAAAAAAAACGAGATTGCCTGCATTGTTTGTCTGATCGCGCTGTCTGGCGCCGCACAGTGGAGTATTTGAGTGAAAATCCTGGCCAAATGTCCAAAATTTTAAATTTACCCAATATTTTTTTTAATTATATTTTCTAAAAGCTGTTTAATTGGCGCGTTGATCAACACTTGTTTGAGAAGTCTAAGTCACATAGAACTGCTCACAGCTTCGATAGAAGTTGGAATTTCGAAGTGAATATAGGTTTTTTTTTGAGTTATTTCAGCTTACTTACTACCTTTTAGTCTAAATTTTTTTGGGGCGTTCCAAATCACACTATCTAAATCAATTCGGTTTTACGAGGTAAAGAAAGGTCAGAGCAAATTTTAAATTATAAATTAAAGTAAAGTTATTCATTTTTAAAATTACAAAAAATAAGTAACTTGATCAGAGAATTTTTTTAAGGCCTTTTCAGGACTATTTTTAAGTTAGTGGAAGCTTTTTAAGTATCTGTCGCGCTTTGGCGCGCTATTTTGAAAGTTGAATCGTGTTTGTGATAGTCTTAGGGGCTCATTTCAAAAAAAAACCTTGCCCGTTTTTGCCCCGTTTTTTTATATATTTCTTTTTAAAAAAAGTACATAATCCGAAATTTTTTTATGACTTTTTTCAATTTTAAAGTTAATTTATTATTATATACATTTTATATGCCTAATAAATTGCAAATTATGTTAAAATACAAACTACTAAATGAGAAAAATCAACGTCATTAAACGTACAAGAAGAAAGAGATGTGTTTCGGGGTTAAAAGAAACTCCATTATCCATACATACGGATGTTCGCTTTAGGTGAAAATGTTTAGAATAATTCCAAAATTTTCATTCTTGTGCAGTGATAGAGGGTTCACTTGTATCCTAAGAATATGTCCATACAACTTTTTTGTTCTTTTGTGGAGATATTTGCATAGATTTTCACACATTTTGTGCTTTACATTTTCTTATTATTACGTTTTCATTCAGGCAAAATTTTCACTTCTGACGTAAGATATTCTGCTTTTTAGGTGAATAACGAGTATAATGGTAACTTTTTCGGGAGGGCCCACCACGGGGGAGAGGGGGGGGGGCGTGGCGTAAACTTCGAAATTAAATTTTTTAGGGGGGGGGGGTAGGCCGATTTTCGGGTGGGTCATCGTTTTTTTGGCTGAACAGCGCCGTAGATTTTAGGCGGGAATGGGGGGTACCATCAATCTGAGGGTGAGAGGATGGTCACCACTGATTTTCTTTTCGTTTTTAATATATTTTTAAGTATTTCATTTTAGAATGAAAAGTTACTACTTTAGGAGGGCTTCGTTTTGTGCTGCAGAATGCACATTCAGGACAAAAACTAAAATGGATATTAGTAATAACAGAATGCCCTACTTTTTATTACAGCAAATTGCCCCCCCCCCCCTCACCCCTCTCCTTTCGTTGCTTCATTTCAGCGTGCCTTATTTTTTTTTAAATTTCTTTCTATCGCGGGTACGTCATCCATGTGCGCAGACGGTTTGGTATATCGACTCACGGTGAAAATACAATAGTTTTTAGCCTCAAGTTTGTATGCATAGAATTGTGCTATATAGCGGAACACAGGTCCGTCATTTCAAATTTTTCCAGATGAGGCGGGGTGGTGTGAAAGGGTAAACCAATGTACATAATAGATTTAAAAAACAAAAACGAAATACATACAGATACATATCAATTCATTATAATTCTCAAGCCAGGCGGAACATACACGATTTGTAAAGTATTTCATGCATATAATGCATCTATATACATAAAATCGACTCAAACAATCTGTGCTCATCATAAAACCTTTCAAACTTGCTCCCGTCACTACGGACATTACTCGTCCCCTCCGAGATCCCTCCTGAAAAATTCTTTTCCGAGCCCGATCCCACCTTCGTGAAATCTGATATCTACATCCGGTCAAAGGAAAGAGGGTGAAGACGAACGCCTTGGGAGACATTTCAGTGAGACGAGTGCAGTTCATTAAGTGCTTTCATTGTAGTATTACGTGCTTTCATTTTTGAGCTCCAAAAAATGGAAAAAGAATTCACTGGCTTGAAATTGCATGAATTGTTTAAAGAATCCCCCGACAAATCAATTGATAAAAAATTTACAGTTTATGGAAAGAAGTTCTCTTAGCCGTTCCTTGAGATACTTTAAAGCTGCTTTTTAAAAAAACAAGTGGTCTATAGCAAATCGCATGGAGGAGAGGTTTCTACAGCAGAATGAATCTTGGCTGGCAAATATCATCAAGATGCCGATCTTTTCTTCGCCTAATCCTGGTCGCCCTCAAAAAGATTTCAAAGAGTCAAGTGAAAGAAGTAAACGCAGGAAGACTGAAGAGCTTCGACAACAATCAAACTTTGATGAGCTGACATTTGCTGCAGCAATGAGTTTTAGAGCTGCTGGAAACACTGATGCTGCTGATATGATCAAAAAAGTAACAGAAACTCCAACAAAAGCCACAAAATTTAAAAAGAAACTTGTAATGTCCGAAAAGAAAAAAGTAGTAAAACATAGCCCTGAAGAAGCACTGGCGATTTTTATAGAAGCAGAGCTAACTAGACATCAATATGAAGTGATATATAGTGCAAACAAAAATGTATACCCTTGCTATTCATTGCTACAAAAAGCGAAAGAACAGTGCTATCCAAAAGAAGAAGAAATAATAATCTCTAAAACGTTGGCTGAGGTTAAGCTTCAGAGTTTATTACATCATACTGCTTTACGGTTATGCAAATATTTAGAAGATGTGTTAAAAACTTTAGATGTCGAAGAAAGGCTTGCCCTAGAATTGATTTCCAAATGGGGTTGCGATGACTCTCAGCAATCACAATTTAAACAAAAATTTCAAAACTTGAGCGATAGCGATGCAAATATTTTTCAGAGCTCCTATGTACCCATAAAATTAATTTGTAATGTAGGGGAAAAAAAGAAAACGGTGTGGCAAAACCCAACTCCTTCCTCAACCAGGTACTGCAGACCAATCCGAATGCGTTTCATACATGAAACTACAGCTATTACAAAAGAAGAAATTCAGTATATTGAGAATCAGATACGCACGTTAAAGGAAACCGAAATCATAACTGATGATAAAATCATAAAATTAAACACACTATGCTACTTACAATGGTTGATGGAAAAGTCTGCAATGCTGCAATAGGCACAACATCAACAATAAGGTGCTACATCTGTGGATCAACATCGAAAGATTTTAACAAGTTAGACAAAAGTTTTCCGGAAAACTCAGAAGCTCTGAAATTTGGTTTGTCAACTTTGCACACATGGATACGATTCTTTGAGTCAATCCTGCACTTAGCTTATAAAATCCCAATTCAAAAGTGGCAAGCAAGGAGTGAAGAAGAGAAAAAAATTGTAACGGACACAAAAAAAAACATCCAAAAAAAGTTCAAAGACGAACTAGGAGTAGATAGAAAATGACAGTTCTGGTGCAGCAGGAGGTGTGAGGTGGAACCACGCCCCCCCTTGCGCCTGCCCCCCCTTCTCCGCCTGCCGAGTGGGGTTGAGTAGTAGGGTTCCTGCTGCTAACCTCGTAGAAGATTACGAGGGTTTCTGAGTGGAGTTGAGTTGTTTTTCTTACTTGTTACACCGAAGTTTAGCTTTTTGGGGATGGCAACGGTGATACTACATATAGCGGTTGTTAGACAACGAACTTGTAATCTTTTTGAATTGCTCATGGCGCCCCCTACTGAGAGAAATTATTTTTGAACTCTGGTGTTATACACATGGCGCCATCTAGTGAGATAAATATTAATTAATTAATCCATTTAATTATTTTTGGACTTGGAATTATTTTCCATGATTTTATTTAATTTCTCCTTCCTAGATCGGGAATCGAACCCGCATCGTCAAAAGATCTTCATGGCAGTCAAATTGTAAACGCGCAAATTGACTATGCCATGAAGACCTGATAGCTACAGCGCTAAATTGAATATTAATATAATTATTTTTCCAGTTGTTTTGGAAAGAATGATCATGCTGCCATCTAGCGAGAGAAAAATTATTATTATTATTATTATTTTTTTTTTTTTTTGGACTTTATCGTTTTCCGATGCTATTTTTAATTTCCAACTTTGGTTTTTCGCGAGTGGTAACATTAATTTATTGTTTTTTAATTGGTAACATGTTTTTACTTTTAATTTCAAGAGTTGAAACGCTGATGCTATCATCCAGTGAGAGAAATTATTTTTAGACATAGAATATTTTACTCAATTACTTCCTAAAAGTGAAAATTAATTTAATTTTTAAGTTGATGATCCCACCACCATCACGATGTGATTTTTAATCACACCCCATCAACTTTTTGTACACATTCATTTCATTTGGTCATTTCAAAACAATTGTAAATATTCAAGCAATTATACATAACGGTAAAAAAAATTGACCCTAGAAGTGGAAAAAATATAGGTATCATGCAGTGAGACTTCACTTCTACAGTCAGTTGTTTTAGGATACTTAAACATAAATATACTCACAAATCGATACCACTTCTTCTACATTCCTGAAACGAAATCTCTAACAGAGCACAAAATTTTAAATGAATCAATTATTTAAAAGTAGATCATTGGCCATACTAAATGTATTTTTTTTTTCCAGAATATATCAAGATTTAACTGTCGTGTTAAAGCGATAATAATTATTTCCATCAGAATTAAATTTCACCAATTTTTATCAACTCCTAACATTAATTTAATCTTAATAATGTATAAGTAGCAACTATCTCTTAATTTTGAACATATTTTATTTTTACACTTGTAATTTTTCCCCTAAAATACTAAACCCAGGATTAATTGCGATCCAATCAAATAGCTTCTTGAGAAAGTTTATATTTAATGTGAACCGAACAAATCAATCCCCGAAATTTACAAAATTTAAGTCAAAGTTCATTATAGAAATGTTTAAGACTTAGAAATTTTTTTTAAATCTTTTTCCCTAAAGTATGAAAGACAGAATTAAATGAGAACTTATCAAATAGTTTCTTGAAAAAGTGTGAACTTAATAAAAATCATTCCATTCGATCCATGCAATTTACTAAATTTAAGTCAATTAAAAGTTTTATTGAAAGGTTTGAGACTTAGAAAATGACCATCAGTAGGTTTATACATGCCAATATAACAATAATTTTACAAAAAGCGGTGATTTCTTCTATAAAACAGGGGTTTACATCCATTTTACGGTTTTCTATGAACAAATCAATGAATTTATATCAACTAAGACTATCTTTGTATTATAAGTAATCATCCTTTAATCAATATTATACCGCTAGATTTTTTTTTCCAAGTTTAAGAGTTTGCATGAAATAAGAGAAGTTACAGTATGTTCGGCAACTTGATTTTACATAGAATAATAAGCGAAGGTTTCATGTATTTCCATATTTTTTTTTTTTGTTTTCAATTTATATTTTTTCTTACACATTTTAACGTTTCAAGCGAATACAATCTACGAGATTATTGTAGTCATATACATCATGATTTAAAAAACTTTAAAAATAGTCAAGAGCATATTGCTAAATTTGTAACTGCGAAGCAACTCAATAACCCGATTGACGTACAATACAATACATTTAACGAACATTTCACCTATTCAAAAGAGTTTCAAAACTTTGTCTTTAACATTTAACGAATTTTTCATTTATTCAAAGAGTTATTTACTTTTAGGATTTACACAGAACTCATAATTTACAAAGATTTTATGATATACCTACAACCGAGAAAAGTATTAAACATAACTATTTACAACACGATTTTCACACACTGAAAAAGTTTATTACTGAAACACGAAGAAACTTTAAAACTGTTCACACCGCAAATTTCATGCATTGAAAAAGTCTATTACTTACATACAAACTTAGAGTCTTTGAAACTAAGATCACATGAATACAACTTAATTTAAATACGGTAATGCTTAAAATCATTGCTACATAAACTACAGAAAATAAAAAAGAAAGTTAGAAATACTATACTCAAAGACATAAAAAACACATACACAAGATGTAACATCTGTTGAAACTTCGAATATTAAAAATAATTAATAACATCCATTATCAGAACTTGGAAGAATGAATGCTAAAAAATCCTCTTAGAAATAAAGGACAATTTTAGCACTTCCTCCACCGAGTTCCTACTAAGCAAAGCAATCGTTGCGAATTTTCAGTTATCCTATACACGAACATAACCTAACTACACAACATCTAACAGTACACTTAGTGAATGAACACAGAGAGAATGCACTTAAAATAATATCATTCACTCGTTGAAAATCGAAGAATTTTTTCATGCAATATAGCTATATTTCACTTATTCAAAGTTACATGAAACTAATTTTAACAGACTGCAATCTTAGAAATAAAACTACTTTAAAGTCGAAATACAAATTATATAAAACATCATATACTTACAGAGAAGGAAAAGCATGCATCTTCCTCGTCCAAACCGCAACGTAGAAATGACTCTTCAGGCTCTTATCAGCTGACGGAGATAAGGCAGCAATAGCTCATAGGCCACCCCAATCGATCAGTGATTCATACCAGGTTTATCTTTCACAAGGACACAGCCAGTAGCTTTCGATGTGGATTTCTCAGACCTTTTAAAAATATTTCATACACACAACTACATACATATGTATAAATTTAATTACTTTTACGGAAACCTATGTATTTAACTCACCAAACTCAGACAGTTTTCATTAAACGAGCATTTTTTCCTAGATTTAATCCTTCAATTCATTACCTCCGAGTGAAGAATTTTTTACCTTTAGTATTATAATCAAGCTATTCAATACATTAAACGAACATTTCATCTATTCAAAGACCTTCAAAAGTTACTCTTTAACATTTAACGAACGTTTCATCTATTCAAGAAGTTATTTATTTTCAAAAACTCAATCTTTAACATATTTTTTTTTTTTTTTTACGATTCACACAGAACTTATGATTTACAAAGATTTTATGATATACAACCGAAAAAATTATTTAACAAATCTATTTCCAACACGAGTTTTATACATCGTAAAGGTTTATTACCAAAGTTCGAAGAAAACTTTAAAGCTATTTACGCTGCAAATTTCATGTTTTGAAAAAGTCTATTACTAATATACAAACTTTGAATCTTTACGTTATTCACACCTTTAATGTTATAATCAAGCATATAGCACATTAAGCGGACATTTCATCTATTCAAAGACTTTCAAAACTTACTCTTAAACATTTAACGAACGTTTCATCTATTCAATGAGTTATTTATTTTCAATACTCAGTGTTTAACTCTTTGTGCCCCAAGGTCAGCCAATTTTTTATCTCCTTGGAATCCCAGCCCAATAGCCCAGTTTCAAGTTCTATGCTTTCCCCCTGTCCCTTTGTAATTTCTTTCATCACCTGCTGAGTTGCTAATCGTCGTAGTAACAGGAAAGCAATTCCCTGCTCTTTTCTTCTGGCCATCAACTGGTGACAGCTAGCCAACCCTAAGTGGTGTAAATTCCTGCAGCATTTACGCTAAAATCTGGAGTCTGAAATATTTCATTGAACATTATAATTACAGATGTTTATATGAGCACATACGCGTTAATGTTTTTTTTTTAGTACATATTTAGTATTACATTTAAAATATTTATGAATGTTTATAAAATATTATTAATAATTACTATTATTTTGTAATTTAGACATATCAACTTAAATTTAGAAAATGTATTTACAATCCTACGTTCTTTTTGAGAAAGCTTGAAAGAAATAATAAATTACTAGAAGTTTATTTAGAATAATTTACCCAACTTGCTTTTTTATGCGCCAAATTGATTTTGCTGAGTAAGTAACTAGGTAAATGTGCTCTAAATTACTTCAAATCATCGGTATACGAACGGCTAAACGAATATTTTTAAGATTAACAAGTTTTTTGTATCGAAACAGAGTTTTTATGAAAAACGATATCAAAGTCAAATTATCATTATTAATTGATTTAAGAACAGCCCTAAAGTGAGCGAAATAAAAAAAAAAACAATGAAACACAACCATTTTACGTTATAAGTGCTACATGACAAAGTTAGTCAATATCAAATCCGCCTATTAATGAGTAAAATGTTCTGAAATATAAGCATCCTGTCAAATATATTTGAACAATATTTTTTTTTTGCTAATTGTATAATGCCCTCAAAGATTGAATGGGGTGCACATGCTGTCTAAAAGGCTCAGATTTTTGTCATCAAGCAAAGCAAAGTGTTTCAGCTATTTTTTTCTTTCTAATTTTAACATTTTTTTAATCGATTTTTTATTATTGGATATTCATTTGTTGGCAATTATTTCACTGAAGTTTACACCTACTTTCAGGCTTTTGACTTTATTTTGACTATACTTTTTAGTTAAAACTTTTCCATGCATCTTTGCTTTTTATTTTAATTTGAGCACTTATCATTCCTTTCTAAAGGAAGGAAATTTATTAATAAAAGTAACCAGAAACAGACCTCAAAGGATGTGGGTGTAAATACACATGGTACATGTATATATATATATATGTATTTATATATACACGCATTCCAAATAAGTACATATGCAAGCATTTTCGAATTTTAGCTGCCTGTGCTCAAAATCTAGGCGAGCTGGTGCCCAGGATTTCTTGAAACTTTATTGTATGTGTTACCTGTGTACTATCTAATTAAAACTTTATCACTTTCCTAATTGAATCGAAAGAGCTTGGTTATTATCTCAAAGCATTTCAATAGTGAATTTCTTATCTAAAAAGAAAACAAATAAAAGCAACCCAATAATATATGTTATAAAACAAGCCCCCACTCTAAAAATTTCAATGGCGCTATATGAGCCATACTCTGCCCCCCCCCCCCCCTGTTAGTGGACATCTCTGTGTTTATGTATGTAAATTGGGTGTTTCAAAAGTTTTCTTTACTGTTTCCAAAGTTTTAATCCGTGTTAATTTTCTGTTACTAAATCCTATATGTATTTTTGCTTTGCTTACTTTTCATTTTTTTTCGCCTTCTCATATATATATTTTTCTATTTACATCCACCTCAAAAACAAATAAGACTTCTCTTCTAATAAAGTTAGAGCACAGTAGCAATGAGAATTTCAACTGAGTAAAACTGAAACTGCAATGACAATACGCATTCCTTCCTTTCTATTTCCCCTCTTACCCTCTCATCACCTGTCGCTCTCTAATCCTTTGTATACACCCCACAAGTTCACGCTCGTTAGTTTTCAAGGGGGGTCAAAAATCTGCTTGGGCGAGTTGGGCTTTTACATTTTATGTGTTGCTTTAGTATATTATACTTAGTATTTTTACGTCTTCATTCTACACTTTTTTACCTTCCGTTTTAACATTTTGCTAATGTATAATACATGTATTTTTAAAATATTCGAAATTTTACGTTTTTTGTTCTAAGTTTTTCTGAATCAATTTAAGTTTTGGTGTTTTGTGCTTAGTATTTTTACTTTTCTAATCCAATTTTTAGTAGATGAAATTACGTTTTTTGGAGTTTTGCAAGTGCATACCACTTTTATTTTGAAAATTTTCGTAGTTTTACATTTTTGTTCTAAGTTTTTCCTCATGAAATTAGGTTTTGAAGCTTTATAGTTGTATAATTGGTCCTCTTTCATGCTTTATTGTTTTGTTTTTTTTACTGTGTTTCTTTACTTTTTCAGTTTTAGCATTTTGTTCTTCGAAATTATACAACTTTGATTAAGATTTCTGTAGAGAAATTATATGTTTTGATGTTGAATCTATGTTTTGGAGTTTTAGTAGATAACTTTGAGTTTTTTTATGTTTAGTAGTTTGTACTTTTACAATTTGTGTTGCTTCAGTATATTATACTTAGTATTTTTATATCTTCATAGTACTTTAATATTTTCGTTATGTTTTTACTAAATAAATGTATATTTGACGTTCTGTGTTTAGTACTTTTACATTTTCTATACTAAGTTTTACTAGATGAATCTAAGTTTTGATGTTTTGTACGTAGTACTTTTACATTTTAGTGTTGCTTTAATATATTATATTTAATATTTTTACATCTTCATTCCATGTTTTAGTTAAAGTTTTAACATTCGCACACAGTACTTTTTACATTTCGCAAGTGCATTTCAATGTGCAAATCTATGTTTGATACTTTATACTTCTTATTTAGACATTTTTATGATGTTTTTACATTTCGTACTTAGTAATTTCACTCGACTTCAGTCTAAGTTTTAGAAGATAGCTAACTTTTTTTACGTTTTGTATTTTGTTCTCTTAAATTTTTTACATTTATAGAACGTTTGAATATTTTGTACTCATACTTTTTACGATTTTAGTTTGAATTTTTGTAGATCCATCTAAATTTCTTAAGTTTCGTACTTAAACTTTTACATTTTCGTACAAAGTTTCACTTGATGAATACGTTATATACTTAGAATTTTTACATTTTCATGTTGCTTTAATATTTCATGCTTAGTACATTTGGTTCAATTACATTGTCATTCTAAGTATTAGTATCAGAGCTTTAACATTTTGTACGTAGTAATTTTTACATTTTTGCATTAAGTTTTAACATTTTGCAAGAGTATAACACTTTTCTTTTGAAAAGTTCCTTACTTTTACATCTTTGTTTTGAGTTTTTCTGGGTGAATTTGAGTTTTGCTGCTTTATACTTAGCATTTTTACATGTTTTGTTGTTTTGTACTGCGTGTTTTTAATTTTTCAGAGTTTTAGGATTTTGTTGTTAGAATTTTTACATTTTTGATAATTATTTCAGGAGCCAAATCTATGTTTTGTTGCTTTATACTTGTCATTTTGACATTTTTATGATGTTTTAACAGTTTGTACTTAGTAATTTTACGACTTCATTCCAAGTTTTTGTAGAGAAATCATTTTTTACGTTTTGAAGTTTTAATAACTTGCGAATGCTTAACACTTTTGTTTTGTAAACTTCAGTAATTTTACATATCCGCTCTAAGTTTTTCTAGACGAATTTGAAATTATATGATTTATCAAAAATTTTAGTTCTAAGTTTTGACAGTTTGTATGTAGTATTTTTTCTTTTTCCTTTTTTTTTTTAATAAAATTTTATGATACATTGTTTTAATATCTTAATCTATGTTTGATGTTTTGTCTTTTGCACTTTAACATTTTCATTTTGCTTTTATTAAATTAATGTATATTTGAGGTTCTGTCCTTGGTACTTTTACATTTTTATACTAAGTTTTACTTGATGAATCTAAGTTTTGATGTTTTGTACGTTGTACTTTTACATTTTAGTGTTGCTTTAAGATATTATACTTAATATTTTTACATCTTCGTTTCATGTTTTAGTTAAAGTTTTAACATTCGTACACAGTACTTTTTACATTTTGCAAGTGCATAACACTTTTATTTTTGAAAATTTACGTAGTTTTACATATTCGTTCTAAGTTTTACTAGGTGACTCTAAGTTTTGATGTTTTGCGCACAGTACTTTGACTTTTCTTATGGAGTTTTTAGCAGGTTAATATAAGTTTTGCATTGGTAGTAGTAGTTGAAAGCTATGATTCTTTATTTCAGTTAGTAATGCAAGTCTTTGAGTATAACGTTTCTAACTTTTTTTATATTCTGCACTTTGTGTTGCTACGATTTTAACCAATTCTATATTTAACTTGAACTCTGTTTAAAGTTGTTTGCAATCTTAGTTTCAAAGTAAAGATTTCAATTTTGTATGTAAGTAATAGACTTTTTCAAAACACGGAATTTGTAACGTAAATAGCTTGAAAGTTTTCTTTGTACTTTAGTAATAAACTTTTTCAATGTGGGAAAGACGCGTTGCAAATAGTTTTGATAAGTATTTTTCTCGGTTGTATATCATAAACCCTATGTAAATTATAAAAATTGTGTTAAAGATTGAGTTTCGAAAATAAATAACTTCTTGAATAAATGAAATGTTCGTTAAATGATAAAGAGCAAGTTTTGAAAGTCTTTGAATAGTTGAAATGTTCGTTTAATGTGTTATGTGCTTGATTATAATAAAAAAGGTGTGAACAAAGTAAAGATTTCAAGTTTGTATGATAGTAACAGACTTTTTCAAAACATGAAATTTGCAGCGAAAATAGCTTGAAAGTTTTCTTCGAACTTTGGTAATAAACCTTTACGATGTATGAAACTCGTGTTGGAAATAGATTTGTTAAATATTTTTCTCGGTTGTATATCATAAAATCTTTGTAAATCATAAGTTCTGTGTGAATCGTAAAAAAAAAAAAAAAAAAATATGTTAAAGATTGAGTTTTTGAAAATAAATAACTTTTTGAATAGATGAAACGTTCGTTAAATGTTAAAGAGTAAGTTTTGGAGGTCTTTGAATAGATGAAATGTTCGTTTAATGTATTGAATAGCTTGATTATAATACTAAAGGTAAAAAATTCTTCACTCGGAAGTAATGAATTGAAGGATTACATCTAGGAAAAAATGCTCGTTTAATGAAAACTGTCTGAGTTTTGTGAGTTAAATACATAGGTTTCCGTAAAAGTAATTAAATTTATACATATGTATGTGGTTGTGTGTATGAAATATTTTTAAAGATTTGAGAAATCCACATCGAAAGCTACTGGCTGTGTCCTTGTGAAAGATAAACCTGGTATGAATCACTGATCGATTGGGGCGGCCTATGAGCTATTGCTGCCTTATCTCCGTCAGCTGATAAGAGCCTGAAGAGTCATTTCTACGTTGCGGTTTGGACGAGGAAGATGCATGCTTTTCCTTCTCTGTAAGTATATGATGTTTTATATAATTTGTATTTCGACTTTAAAGTAGTTTTATTTCTAAGATTGCAGTCTGTTAAAATTAGTTTCATGTAACTTTGAATGAGTGAAATATAGCTATATTGCGTGAAAAAATTCTTCGATTTTCAACGTGTGAATGATATTATTTTAAGTGCATTCTCTCTGTGTTCATTCACTAAGTGTACTGTTAGATGTTGTGTAGTTAGGTTATGTTCGTGTATAGGATAACTGAAAATTCGCAACGATTGCTTTGTTGAGTAGGGACTCGGTGGAGGAAGTGCTAAAATTGTCCTTTATTTCTAAGAGGCTTTTTTAGCATTCATTCTTCCAAGTTCTGATAATGGATGTTATTAATTATTTTTAATGTTCGAAGTTTCAACAGATGTTACATCTTGTGTATGTGTTTTTTATGTCTTTGAGTATAGTATTTCTAACTGTCTTTTTTATTTTCTGTAGTTTATGAAGCAATGATTTTAAGCATTACCGTATTTAAATTAAGTTGCATTCATGTGATCTTAGTTTCAAAGACTCTAAGTTTGTATGTAAGTAATAGACTTTTTCAATGCATGAAATTTGCGGTGTGAAAAGTTTTAAAGTTTCTTCGTGTTTAAGTAATAAACTTTTTCAGTGTGTGAAAATAGTGTTGTAAATAGTTATGTTAAATACTTTTCTCGGTTGTAGGTATATCATAAAATCTTTGTAAATTATGAGTTCTGTGTAAATCCTAAAAATAAATAACTCTTTGAATAAATGAAAAATTCGTTAAATGTTAAAGACAAAGTTTTGAAACTCTTTTGAATAGGTGAAATGTTCGTTAAATGTATTGTATTGTACGTCAATCGGGTTGTTGAATTGCTTCGCAGTTACAAATTTAGCAATATGCTCTTGACTATTTTTAAAGTTTTTTTAATCATGATGTATATGACTACAATAATCTCGTAGATTGTATTCGCTTGAAACGTTAAAATGTGTAAGAAAAAATCTAAATTGAAAACAAAAAAAAAATAATATTGAAATACATGAAACCTTCGCTTATTAATCTATGTAAAATCAAGTTGCCGAACATTTTGTAACTTCTCTTATTTCATGCAAACTCTTAAACTTGGAAAAAAATCTAGCGGTATAATATTGATTAAAGGATGATTACTTATAAAACAAATATAGTCTTAGTTGATATAAATTCATTGATTTGTTCATAGAAAACCGTAAAATGGATGTAAACCCCTGTTTAAGTATAGAAGAAATCACCGCTTTTTGTAAGATTATTGTTATATTGGCATGTATAAACCTACTGATGGTCATTTTCTGTCTCAAAAATTTCAATAAAACTTTTAATTGACTTAAATTTAGTAAATTGCGTGGATCGAATGGAATGATTTTTATTAAGTTCACACTTTTTCAAGAAACTGCTTGATAGGTTCTCATTTAATTCTGTCTTTCATACTTTAGGAAAAAAGATTTTAAAAAATTTTCTAAGTCTTAAACATTTCTATAATTAACTTTGCCTTAAATTTTGTAAATTTCGAGGATTAAATTTGTTTGGTTCACATTAAATATAAACTTTCTCAAGAAGCTATTTGATTGGATCGCAATTAATCCTCGGTTTAATATTTTAGGGGAAAAATTACAAGTGTAAAAATAAAATATGTTCAAAATTAAGAGATAGTTGCTACTTATACATTATTAAGATTAAATTAATGTTAGGAGTTGATTAAAATTGGTGAAATTTAATTCTGAAGGAAATAATTATTATCGCTTTAACACGACAGTTAAATCTTGATATATTCGGGAAAAAAAAATACATTTAGTACGGCCAATGATCTACTTTTAAATAATTGATTCATTTAAAATTTTGTGCTCTGTTAGAGATTTCGTTTCAGGAATGTAGAAGAAGTGGTATCGATTTGTGAGTATATTTATGTTTAAGTATTCTAAAACAATTGACTGTAGAAGTGAAGTCTCACTGCATGATACTTATATTTTTTCCACTTCTAGGGTCAATTTTTTTTACCGTTATGTATAATTGCTTGAATATTTACAATTGTTTTGAAATGACCAAATGAAATGAATGTGTACAAAAAGTTGATGGGGTGTGATTAAAAATCACATCGTGATGGTGGTGGGATCATCAACTTAAAAATTAAATTAATTTTCACTTTTAGGAAGTAATTGAGTAAAATATTCTATGTCTAAAAATAATTTCTCTCACTGGATGATAGCATCAGCGTTTCAACTCTTGAAATTAAAAGTAAAAACATGTTACCAATTAAAAAACAATAAATTAATGTTACCACTCGCGAAAAACCAAAGTTGGAAATTAAAAATAGCATCGGAAAACGATAAAGTCCAAAAAAAAAAAAATAATAATAATAATAATAATAATTTTTCTCTCGCTAGATGGCAGCATGATCATTCTTTCCAAAACAACTGGAAAAATAATTATATTAATATTCAATTTAGCGCTGTAGCTATCAGGTCTTCATGGCATAGTCAATTTGCGCGTTTACAATTTGACTGCCATGAAGATCTTTTGACGATGCGGGTTCGATTCCCGATCTAGGAAGGAGAAATTAAATAAAATCATGGAAAATAATTCCAAGTCCAAAAATAATTAAATGGATTAATTAATTAATATTTATCTCACTAGATGGCGCCATGTGTATAACACCAGAGTTCAAAAAATAATTTCTCTCAGTAGGGGGCGCCATGAGCAATTCAAAAAGATTACAAGTTCGTTGTCTAACAACCGCTATATGTAGTATCACCGTTGCCATCCCCAAAAAGCTAAACTTCGGTGTAACAAGTAAGAAAAACAACTCAACTCCACTCAGAAACCCTCGTAATCTTCTACGAGGTTAGCAGCAGGAACCCTACTACTCAACCCCACTCGGCATGCGGAGGAGGGGGGAAGGCGCAAGGGGGGGCGTGGCAGGAGGTGCAGGGGGGCGTGGTTCCACCTCACACCTCCTGCTGCACCAGAACTGTCATTTTCTATCTACTACTAGGACTGCTGGTTGATGTTCCAAAGCAAGGGTTCGGAACATCAAATGATGGGAATACTGCTAGGCGTTTTTTTTTTCGGATCCCGAAACAGCTTCAAGAATTAGTGGCATAAATTTAGAACTGATTGAAAAAATGAAAACAATCTTAGAAGTGATTTCAAGTGGACATCATATTGATGAAAAAACATTTCAAACACATGCGGATGAAACAGCAGGGTTGTATGTAAACCTTTACCATTGTTACCCCATGACTCCGACAATGCACAAAGTTTTAGTTCATGGCGCAACTGTTATTAAAAACGCCATACTACCCATTGGCCAGCTGTCAGAAGAAGCTGCAGAAGCTAGAAACAAACATTTCAGACTATACCGTGAAAAATACACCAGAAAATTCAACAGAGAAGTTTGCAACAGAGATGTTTTGAATAGGCTTCTTCTAACCAGTGATCCGTTTATAAGCTCCTCTAGACGAAAACACAGGAAAAAGAGTAAGCCATTTAGTAGTGAGGCCCTAAAACTTCTTATTGCTGATGAGCCTGATGCTGGCCCTTATAATCTAAGCTAAAAAGACACTAATAAAAATTTGAGTTTTTAAGCATCCGAATATAACTTTTAATCTACTAAGGACACTAAGAAAGGTGAGTCAACTTTGATAAATACTAGATACAAATTACATTGCATTTACTGTGAATCAAATGTAGTTTTTGATATTTACTTTTCATTGCAAGCACTGGCAAAATGAAAAAAAAAATGCATAGGGGACCGTTTATAAATGATGTCACACTTTTTTTCAATTTATTTGAACCCCCACCCCCTTTGTCACATGTCATACTATATTACATTGGCATAAAATAAGTTTAATTTGCTGATTTTAAATGTTTTTATAGAAAGCAAAAAGCGCGATGTCACACTTCTTGTTACTTCCTTCCCTCCCCTTGTCAAAAACAGTCACACTTTCTTAACCCCCTCCATTGTCAAAAACTATCACACTTTTTTAATCGTAACATCATTTACGAACGACTTCTAGCATAAATTAATATATTAAATTAAATGTGTAAATCCTTTGGGCACAAAAAAATAGAACTAAGTATATTTACTATTCGGGGGGGGGGGGTGTATTGCCGCAGTCTGCGCTATTGAGATTTTTAAAGTGGATTATTTTCAGGGGTTGACCGATTTTTTTCAAGGGGTCGTCGTTTTTTTTTGGGGGGGGCGGGGGGCTTTTTAGAGGGGAATTATCGCTCTGAGGGGGGGGAAACACTCCTGCACTATAATAAAGTAAATGAACGCTCAACAACAGTTGTTTCAATTTAAAAGCACATGAAAATATTGTTGGCCAGGATTTTCACCCAAATACTCCACTGTGCGCCGTAAGCGTTATTTATTCCACATTATTGAATGCTTATTTGTTCTGCTATGCTTTCATGAGCAGAAAATTTGTCTTGCATTTTTATTCAGCTGTAACTGCCGGAATATTGTCTAAAAGTAAATGAAATGAAAGTTGCCTAATCTTTTTATAATGCTTTTAACATAAGTAAAAAAACCGACATGACTGACCTTTTTTACATAGGTATTTTTTTATTATTTCATTGCAATAGTTGTTTCTTTATGCTCATAGATATTTTGCTATGGTTTCAGTTGTTTTTGTTTTGGCTTGCCTTGGCATAATAGGAACCCGCCAACTTAGGCATGCTCGAATCTGAAAAACTGTAATTCTAGTTTGGCAACGGCTTGTTGCTGTTCTCAGTTTTAGTAGGTCAAGTACGTGCTGGGGCCTCGGTGACCGAGCGGTCTTAGTACCAGTTTCCGCCCGCTGCTTGCGCGCAGTAACGAGGTCCTGGGTTCGATTCCCACCTTGCCCTGGGTGTATTTCTGTTATTTCCCCTCTTTGTGATGTAATAAAATCTTTCATGTATTGTCTTGTGCTATCTGTCATATTGGACGACAGTTCATAAGCGAGTCCCGAGACTAAGCACACGAACTGGAAAATAAATGTACTTCAATTCAATTCAATTCAAGTACGTGCTCTTGGAAGGCACGCTTTGTTGTATGTGGTATTCGTCCATATATTAGTATGGCTATATGGTTAGCCCCGCAGGAATTTATGATTAATGTATGTAGATAATGTAAATGGTTGAAATATAGTATTAGAATAGTAACTTAGTATCTTATTGTCGCGTAATATACACCAAGAAATCGATACAGCCCGCTTAAGATATGTTTAATATCGACGTACGAACTGTTCTAGCGTATTTAAAATGAAGCAACTGTATTTTACATTAGCTACAACATTTCAACATTTTTTTAAAAATCATAACTATTTGTCCACATTAAACGACCTACTACACGAACTTTTATGATTGCACAAAATGAAATTATTAACGAATGCATATAAAATTAAGTTAAATATTTCTACCTCTGAAAAGTATTCAACTGAAAATAAAATCATTTTATAACGTATACACTGGGATTGCACAATAACATACCACTCCATAATATAAATTTTATGGCCTCCCCCTAAACCATTGCGGGAATGTAGTTCGACCTCTTGCAGTGTACGTCTTATCCTAGTCACGTTGTAAATGGAGGGGTTGAAATTTAAAAAAAAAACTGTTTTTTAGTCTCAGATTATGCAATTTTCTAAATTTTTAATATTAAGTAATTTGCTTTTTATTCTGATATCTTGTAAGGATTTTGTCAGTAACTAAGGATTAAAAGAAGTGTTGTGTTGCTTAGTTGTCTGCAATGGTTCTCAAGTGCGTAATTTTGCATTTCTTTTTTAAAATGTTTTTTTAATTGACATACATTTTACAGCATGACTGTTTTTTTTTCCTGACTGTTTATCAAATCCTCTGACCTTTTTACACTAAAAACGTGTCAAAGAATATCTTGATTGGTGTCGAAATATAAACATATATAGTAGTAACTTTGTTTTTCTACTACAGCTCATTGGTCGTTTTTCATCAAACATACGCTACTGAAGCTTTATACGTTTTCTTTTTTCGATTTTTTAACCCTCAAACTCTTTTTCTTGTGCTGAGAGATGAACAAGTGTGCTGAGAGATTAACACACTTTTTCAAACGTATGTTAATCATCACTGATTAGCTTTTAGCTTACGAGTACAAATACTTCGAGGTTAGATACATAAATAGGCTTTATATTCTCAGAAGTAGAGAGTATCTATTTAATTATTTCAATACTATAATTATTATTTTATTAAATTTTCCATCACACTGTTACTAATGATTTGTATAAATTTAGGAAACATACGTTCAACAGCAGGAATAGCTGTTTCTTTTTATCCGCAGCACAGAACTGCCTGTGTACCAATTTTACAAAATTCAACTAAAACTACAACAGGAACGTTAAAAATCAATGCTACTAGCTAGCACAAGTAATTCGTACACATTTTTCATAAAAGTTATAATTATTGATTGACTTAAACAAATCTCAAGAATTTTTCCTTGCGCTGAAAAATAATATTTGCGTTTATGTGGATTATAATATTATGGTCAGTTGGGGTAATTGTAAACAAGCTTCATAACTACTGTTGTGTTGTTTTTGAAAACTTAACTGCTTGCGAGTGATAAACTGGCAGCATAGGGAAGACATTGAAACAGTTCCGTAAATTTCGAAACAACTGTGGAGGCGTCACTATTGTTTGAAAATGGCACAGTGAAAAAAGTTGTTTAACAAAATTTAGTGATCTTACATTTTCCTCTCTAGCTCATCTACAAAAGCGATGTAAGCTGTTTAAACCATTTTTTATTTGTCATATAGAAAGCTGCTAAAAACATTTACACTGCTTGACGATTGCTAAGGAACAGTTACATTTTTCGGAATAATTAATAATATTCATTGATTGAAGAAATGAAACTGAGTACATATTTAGTAGAGACAGTTTGCCCTTATTATTATGCAAAAGGTACAGATATCGCCACATCGAAAAATAAGAAATTAAAAACGAAAAAGATGGCTCTTGGATGCTTTCCAAAGAGCCACGGAAAATGGGTCTTTTTGCCAAAATGGCGGTTGATTGCCAAAATGGCGGTAAAATTGACAGATAAGTGTACCTCAGTACGATGTGTGATTACCTCGGACACTAATAAACATTTCGCATCTGTTATGCATGCTTTCCATTAAACTATCGCGGGGAACTTGGGGGATATTGTCCCACTCTTCTCTCAAGGCGGTTTTCAGTTCTTGCACGTTTCGGGGAGGGGGTGTTCTTTGCAAAACACGCCTGCCAAGATCATCCCAAGCATGCTCTATAGGATTTAGGTCTGGGGAGTTAGCAGGCCATTGCATACGGACAACATCTTCACTCTCCAGTGTATCCGATACTTCAGAACTTCTGTGTGGTCTCGCGTTGTCATCCATAAACAGAAAGTCTGGACCTGCCGCACCCCTAAAAAGACGAACATAATCCAGACTAATCTATGTGCAATACCCCTGCGATGTTATGCTGCTTCGCTCAAAGATGTGAAGCGGTGTTCCGCCATTGTGCATGATGCCTGCCCACACCAGTACACATGGGCCATAACGATCACGTTCATGAACATACTGTTGTGTATAACGTGTTCCCCTCTCTCTCCACACTAACTAAAGGCCAGAATCACTCATCACAGTGAAACGGGATTCGTCGGAGAACATCGCTCTGGACCACTGTTGGTGACTCCAAATAATGTTTTCCTTACACCAACATAATCTTTCTCCACAATCTTTCTCCACGATGACGTGGTTGAAGCGTGATGCATCGAACAGGTTTCCGTGCATACAGACCAACTACATTTAATCATCGTGAGATGGTTCTGGCAGAAACATGTGTACCAGCAGCTGCTGCAAGGTCTGCAGCTATTTGGCTTGGTGTGGCATTTCTGTTCCTTTTCGCCACTAGGGATACAAATTGATCCTCATGAGGTGTGGTATTCCTACCACGACCACCGGCATGCTTTCGCATAGCATTTCCACACTCAGCGGCCTTTTTTAATCGCGAGATTGCACTTTTTGACACTCCCTATGCTGTGGCTACAGTGGTGACACTTTGCATTTCATCCAGCCGTCCAACTACTCGTCCACGATCGTAAGTACTCAAATGATGTCTTGCAGACATTTTTCACTTGATTATTGCATCATACTACATTACTGCATTTACATCATACTGAATTTCACAGAAATAACTTCAACAACATTTGGTGCTCTTTTGGTCAAACACGTAACAACATGAATTTTCGCATGAATAAAGAGCTTGTGTGCACTGCCTTTTATACAGATACTGGGTTCTACTCTGCCACGCCCTCTGAATTTCATGTTACTATTATTGGTCGGCTGTCTAAGGAATAACTGCTTTATGAAAGCGCTACTTTTCATAAAGCAGTTGTTCCTTAGCAATTGTCAAGCAGTGCAGTTATGAATTTAATCCTCCCTGTTATTTTTCATGTGCAAGTTTGGTGTTTACAATTACCCCATATACTTCGTACGCTGGGATAATTGTAAACACTTAAATCTATCCTATTTCCAATATTTTGGGGGGACAATATGTATTATATTTTGATGTAAATTGCACTTTTGTGTCTATTTTACATAACTGTTGTTGTTGTTAATGCCACTTAGAAATCCAAGGCCCCCTTGCAGGGCGACCATGAATTAAGGAAGCTCCTACTGATTATTAATGAGCTCCGCTAGAATGAAGTACACTTGGCTCAGAGGGGCTTAATGATTTTGAACCAGCTCCCAGATCAGAGATCGTCACCTAGGTTGGTCCCTCAGCGCAAATTATTTCTAACGTATTGGACATTTGAAGCGATGATGTATTTTACGTGCACAGCTCCCTTTAGCGCACTCGGTCTCAGAGTAACGTCGCGGGAGGTGGTCACCCTTCCAAGCGTTGACCACTGCCAGTTGTGCTTCACTTTCGGTGCTCTGTGGGATCCAAGCTTAACCGACTGATAAACCGCAGGACAAATTTTACATAAATTTATCGCATTACTTGTTTTTTTGCAAGATATTTCTTGTTAAATGATCTCAGCCGACTCATATTTTTACTCAGCGGACCATATGCGCCCTGTTGGCCGCAGATTGAGAACCACTGCTCCGGAACTTCTTAAGCCTTCAAGCAAACTGTGTATGAAACAATTTTCCATTTGCATCAACCTTATTCGAAAAAAAAACCACTGTTTACAATTACCCCAGATCTCCGAGGTAATTGTAAACACGAGCTCATTCGCTAACAAATAATCATAAAGATAAATTTTTTCTACTCATTTACTCACAAGAAGTACAGTAGTGGCTACAATGCTCAGAATTTTATCTCTGAATTCATTCAAGAGGTAGGGAAGGATCAAAAGTTAAAACATTGAAAAAGCGTTTAGAATTGCCCCAACTGACCCTACTTCACATGTAGTAGGTTTGTTTACATCTACTAGTTTCTTTAATGTTACTTGTAAAGAATGAAGTTAGAATGAAGTTTTAAGTCATGTTATGTACGTTTAAACTGTTATATTGATTCTGACTTACAAACTACATCGCTTTTGCTTTAACACTCACGAAGGCGAATTCGATACATTCTGTAAGTTTTACACGTGAACTTACTATATGTAAAGTAGTTTTTAATGAATTGGACAGTGTTACCCCTATTTAGCTTCAGGAACGAACTACTACTTTTTAATAACTTACAAACTATATTTTTTGGTGTAATACTGTCATAACTGTATTTTTATAGTTATTTCTAATTTTTCTTGACATCATTAACATCCATCATGGGAAAGAAACGAATAATAAATATTTTCTGAACAAAATATTCATTGAAACACATAAGGTAATTAAATAAAACAAATTTGTAAAAAGTTTAAACTCCTCTCTTGAAAAATGTCCATTTTGCAGATATGACACTCTTCATTTCTATAAGCGACATGTCTAGACATTTGCTGGACAAACTGACTTCATCCAAGTGACGTCACAGGCCAGGTTATGTGTGTAGTATGCATATATCTATTTAATTGCCTTTTATTATGAGCAGTGATTAGCATGATTCTTGTTAACCTCCGCTGATATGAATAACATACTATCAATGAAAATAAGTATAACCAAACACATGAAGAATGCATGAATTCAAAAATTTACCATTATGAATTACTACAATATCTTACAATAAAATTAATTACGGCATTGCCAATGGTATAATATTATCAAAGAAACTTAATTACACTTTCAGAGATAAAGACATTTTTTTTGCAGAAAAATATGTCATTGGAAAAAAAATGTTCATTTTAAATTCTGAAATATTTCTTTTAAGTGAAGATATATAATTTTCAAGATTTATTGTTTTCAACATTTTATTTTTAATGCTGCATTTGCATAAAGAAGAATATTTAATGAAATGAAGGATTAAACACATTTGCGTCTGAACTAAAATTAAGTAACAAAATAAAAAAAGGAATGCATATATATAGACAAATAAATTCAGAATTGTATTTCAAACTGAAAAAATATCTGAAATTGCTAATATTTAAGTAACTATCCGAAAAATTTCGCTTGAAAAATTTAGAATAGCCAATAGACTTGAACCATTCTTAACAGAACGAATTTTATGCTTTAGTATGCATAAAGTACGATTTTTAAGATAAATTGTAGACGTTATATTAAAAATTATTTTGCGTTTTTACTATCAATTGATAACACTTATTTATAAAATACGTTATAGAAACATTTCCTCTTTGAGACAATAGGCTTTACACAGAATACTATTTACAGCTGTCTTGCAACAATGGCTTTGAATAACTAATTACTGTTTCCGATATAGCGGCATTAGTGTTTTAACGAAATGTATGAGAAAAGACGGAACTAATTTAAAAACAGAAGAAAACAATTACCTCAACACTCTAAAAGAATTCTTTAGGGAAATGCGGAAATTGAATTTGGATATACTTATAATTGCATTCGCTAAGAAAAATCCCGCTAAATGTAGTCTTTTCAAAGTTTCCTTTAAACTAAGCTTTCCAAAAGTACTTTATTTCTGTTTTCAAAAGACAAGTTTGGAACTTTATTGTTAATATGAGTATTCTTTTATAGTTAGATATATTATTGTTGAGTTGACGTACCAGGTTCATTTTAAAGCACTTATAGAATTAGAAAATCATTCACAGCTGTCTAATTAGGGCAATACTTTGTAGGTTCATTTTAAAGAGCCCATGTACCTTCAGGGTAAATGAGAAATCCGCAAAATTTCCCAAAATGTGTTTACAATTACCCCATAGATCTATGGTAATTGTAAACACACTGGAGTAATTGTAAACACGAGCTCATTCCCTAACAAATAGTCATAAAATCAAAATGTTTGTTCTCATTTGCTCACAAGAAGTACAGTAGTGGCTACAATGCTCAGAATTGTATCTCTGAATTCATTCAAGAGGTAGGGAAGGATCAAAAGTTAAAACATTGAAAAAGCGTTTGCAATTACCTCAACTGATCCTACTTCACATATAGTAGGTTTGTTGACATCTACTAGTTTCTTTAATGTTACTTGTAAAGAATGAAGTTTTAAGTCATGCTATGTACGTTTAAATTTTTATATTGATTCTGACTTACAAACTACATCACTTTTTCTTTAACAATCACGAAGGCAAATTCGATACATTATGTAAGTTTTACACGTGAACCTACTGTATGTAAAGTTTTATTATTTACACGTGAACCTACTATATGTAAAGTTATATTATAATTGGATTATAAAATTGCTTCACTTACTATAGGCTTTTTAAATATGCTAGTTTCTTTAATGTTATTTGCAAAGAATGAATTTAGAATGAAGTGTTAAGTCATTGTACGTACTTTTAAATCTGTATACCGATTGCTTTAACACTGACGAAGGCGAATTCGATACTGTGAGATGTGAAAATGCCAACATTTAAAAACTGCTTCAAACTAAATCCGTAATAACGCTGGCAGTGTGGCTGAAACATGATTATATATATAAGGTACTTGTACCCAATATGGACAGTGCTCTAAATATGGACACCCCTAATATCTTAAAAAGTAACAAATTTGATCGAGAAATTGCATTACTTGTCCGTGAAGAAAAGCAGTTGAAAAGATAATTTTGAAAAGAAAGTGAAAAAAAGCGCATTGATCGCCATTTTGAAGGTAACTTGTTTTTTCGCGGTGTGCTGATCGTAATTACTGGTAAGTGTAAATTCGTATTAGATATGGTAAAATTACTTTAAATAGTAAAAAGTGGAGTGTTTTAGAAAGCTGATAAAACATATTTTCGATTGCTATTGCATATATTGCTTAAAAATGTTTTCTTTGTTTATTTATTACAAAATTTAGCAAAACTACGCCCGATTCTCAATATGGACACTTTATGTCCAAATAAAAACTTCTTCATCATGGGTGCTAAGTCCCCCACAGTTCTCATGGACATCTCTGCCGCAGTTGATGCATGGCCGCACGTCGGCAACAGCATCAATACTTCATAAGAAGCAGTACCAGCTCTCCTTTGTTGATTAAATACCCAGCAAGTGAATCTTCAGATTCACAAATTTGTAAAATATCTGTTTAATGTTATTTTGTTTTGCTAATTCATAATGAATTAATGTTTATATGTAGTTTTAATTGATGCTTTTGCAGACATGCGGCCATGCATCAAATGCGGCACATATGTACATGAGGACTGTGTGGGACTTAGCGCCCACGATGAAGTTTTTATTTGTCCATCGTGTGAGGACTGAGTAATAGCCGATGTTAAGTCTGCAGACAGATGCAATAAAGCTAAGCAAAAGCAACTATATTATTTCATAATATTTTGTAGTAACTGAGGTGCTTTTCATAGCTCTTCGAAGAGCCACAACCGAAAATGACCCCCCTTCTAAAGTGCATGTTAGGAAGATATTTACTGTGCCCCACTCCTGCCCCGCAATACTTTAAGCTATGTTTTTTTACCCCCTCTCCTCTAAAATCCCTTGGAAGAGCGTATCTTCCATAGACCCTGTATAGTAGGTCAATAAGAAGCCACCTGTCCCTAAAATGGACATGCATGTCCATAATAGGAACAGGTTGTTCCTTAATGGACACTTGTAATTTTTTTTTTTTTTTTTATCATTTAAAATAAACCAGTATAATTACAAGGTCGCTAATTTTAATAATGATAGTCAGTAGTCCAGGGATAAGGGTCATACATTTTTGGAGTCCTATGATGAGTACACGGGTGTGAAAAAAATACATTTTCCTTAAGGTGTCCATATTAGGTACAGGTACCTTAGTACATTTATACTGTAGTACTCTATAGTACAAATTCCATGTAAAACGGCCTCTAAAACATAGTCTTTTGATTTTGTCTGGAAAGACTGGGTTTTTAGCGCTCTTACATATAAAAAAACATTAAGCAAATTACTTCAAAATAGAGATGTACTGATAACATTTAAGAAACACATTACGGTTAAAAGCTAAATACTTTAGTTTTTAAGTTTTTATTTATTTATTTTTTTAAATTTAATTTTTTGACGTGGTGTCACGACCTACATTTACTGCAATACAAAGTTCTTAAATGTAGAAAACTGCAATATAAAAGGTTTTAAGGTACCCGACTACCTTTTTTAGACCAATTTTGACTAAAACTTCAATTTTCTGTTTTTTATATAAAGTAAAATAATGCAATCTTCTCTTTCTGAAACCGTTTAAATTTTGTATCTGCGTCAAATAGAATAGGAGTTATGGCGATTTTTAAAAAATCGCCATAAGCTCTGATATAAGGATGATCTTGCCCTTTTTGCCTTATAACTCGGAACATAAATTTTTGTTATTTTCTTTCATTTCAAATGCAATAACTCATAACATTTTAGTTCAATTTTCTTTAAACTTTGCATGGACGTTCTATATATATGTGTCTAGGGAATAGACTAAAAACTAATTGATTGAACTATTATTTTACATTTTACAACCAAACTAAAAAAATGTAATTGAAAATTTTGGCCGTTTTTACCAAATTAGTTGCAACATTAGCTGTAAATTATTCAAAAATTAATATTATGACAAACTTGTAGTCTATTCCCTAATTTGAATATTTATGAACATGATAAAGCAAACAAAATGAAAAAATAATAGTTTGTTATGAAGTTATACGATTTTAAAAAAGAGTCCTTTTTTAACGAAATTTCACCAATTTTTCCCCCCGAAATAATTAAAAAAATTTTTTTTTTCAGTTTTTATGCATTCAAATAATGTTTTAGTCCATAATACATAGATAAATCCACATTTGAAAAATGTTAATTAAAATTTTCAAAATTTGGCTTCCGAAGGTAGCCAGGCACCTTAAATTGCTACTAAGAAAAAGGAATGGGAATGTACGATATTTTACCTATCGCATTACATGAGGAATTCTTCTCGCAACCTTTATATCTAACGCCTCTTTTGAGGAAGGGTTTCCTGTCGCGTGATCAACTGGAAAACGTAACTGTTTATACCATTGGATCATTAAAATTTTTCCAAGAGTATATCAAAATTAAAAAACATCGTAAAACGATAATCGCTTAGGAAAAGTAAAATAGGTTTACGATGGACATTTGTTAATATTTTAAAAATTTTTAATAATTGTCATTCATTTCAGATTAAGATTAATAACTGACACGATCATCTTTTACACTTGTTTCCAATTTCTTATTTAGTATAATGGCTTTTAGTTTCATTCCAATAATCCTAAAAGTATACTCCACTATGAAAGACTTGAATGTAGAAAACTGCAATAGAAAAGGTTTTAAAATGCTACTAAGAAACATGAATGGGAATGGACGACATTTTACATATCGCATTTCATCTGGAATTCATGTCGCAACCCCTGTATTCATCTCCCCTTTTCAGGAATCATTTCCTATCGAGTGATCAACTGGAAAATGTAGCTTTTTCTACCTTTGGAGCATTAAAATTTGCCGAGAGGGAGTACATAAAAATTTAAAAGCAAATTGTAAAGCGAGAAAAGAGAATGGTTTAGAAAAAGTAAAAAAGGTTAGGGATGAAAAACTTTCAATATTTTAAAGATTTTTAATAATTGTTAAACTGTTATTGTAAAATAATTAGTGTAAGTAAATTATCTCAATGACACTATAACGTATATCGAGTTTAAGTTCCTAGCTGGTAAATTTTAATTTAAATTGATGCAGATAGATGAACTTAATTTTCATGTACAGTAAAAGCTCCTTATTCGCGCTTCCTTTATTCGCGTTTTCACTATTCGCGGATTAAAAAAATGCGACCCAATTCCTATATTCGCGGCTAAAAATTTCTTTATTCACGGATCTAATAAGTACATACATAATAATAAAAGGATTCCAATAGGTATCCAACCCAATATTTGAAGTTCAAGTTGAAATTATTTATTAAGAAAATGCATCGCGGCAGCATTGCTGAAAAGTTTTTTATAATTTTCCAAGATCCGCTTAGAAAGGGAAATAAAAAATAAACCAATAAAAAAAAAAACATCCGCACAAACCGACGCCCGTTAGGCTGAATTAATACAGGAAAAAAAAAACAAACAACTCATCATAATGTCTCATAACAACCGATCACCCCTACTTCGATAATATCAACGCAGACCTGACGCATGTGCAATTTTTTCCATGCCTCTCTCTCCCTTAGCATTATGGACAGTAAGGCGCCTTCGCCGAGATCGGTGTTTTTGAGAATGTAAACAAACAGAATGAAAGCAACCTTATTACTCAATGAATAAAGTATATTTTTAACACGAGTAACAAATCTCTCTACCGCTCTTTTTTTAATTTATAATGTCAACTAAAAAAAATGAGAAACGAATTTGGACACGAAAAAAATCTGTGTTACCGTTTAAAGTGAAAATAGAAATGCTTGATCGTTTATGCCTTGGAGAGTCATTTGCATCCATATCACGCTCATTCAATGTCAACGAATCAACTGTAAGATCGATAAAAAAATCCGAAGCTAAAATAAGGTCGTCTGTAGCTTCAACTTCACTGTCAGCGAAAATTGTTCGTGATCCAGCAATAGAAAAAATGGAAGTGGCGTTGTCATTATGGATCGAAGATCGCAAGCAAAAAAGAGTGCCCCTGAGTGGTCCAATGGTCCGGGAGAAGGCAAAGCGTCTTTACGCTCATTTTAAAGAACCTGATGGTAGTTGTCGCGGTGAATGTACAGATGGAGGATTTCAAGCATCGGAAGGTTGGTTCAATAAATTTAAGGCGAGACAATCATTGCATAACATTAAAATCGTTGGAGAAGCAGCATCTGCAGACACTGCTGCAGCAGAACGATATCCAGAAGAATTTGCAAACCTAGTAACTGATGGAGGATACAAACCAGAGCAAGTATTTAATGCAGACGAAACTGCACTGTTTTGGAAGAGAATGCCAAACAAAACATTCATTTCTAAAAGCGAAAAGTCTGCTCCTGAATTTAAGGCAGCAAAGGATAGAGTTACACTGCTGCTATGTTCTAATGCATCTGGAGATTGTGTCATTAAGCCACTGATGCTTTACAGATCGTTTAATCTTCGGGCTTTAAAAAATCAAAACAAAGACAACTTGCTAGTGTTTTGGCGTGCTAATAAGACAGCTGGGGTTACAAGCACTATTTTTTGTGACTGGTTCCGGAATTGTTTTGTTTCTGAAGTTGAAACTTATTTTAAAAAACAGAATTTAGACTTTACAGCACTTCTAGTTTTGGACAATGCACCAGGCCATCCTCGCGAACTTGAAACTTTGCATCCAAATATAAAAGTGACATTTTACCTCCCAACACGACGGCTTTGCTTCAACCTATGGACCAAGGAATAATCCCCAGGCCTTTAAGCTCTATTACATTAGACGAACCTTCAAAATCATATTGGATAATATGGAATGTAATCCTGATATGAATGTTATGGAATGCTTTAAGAAATTTCACATAGAAAAATGCATCGTAAACATAAAAGAATCATTGGAAGAACTGAAGCCACACGCATTGAAGTCATGCTGGAAAAAATTGTGGCCTGCTCTGACTGAGGAAAATGACGAAGAACCTGTGCAAGTTCCAACTTTGACTGCAAACATAGCCGAAATCGCGAATGGAATAGGACGAGATGGGATCGAACAGATAGAATTCAGAAATTGCTTGAATCGCAAGATGAAGATTTGACCGAAACCGACTTGGAGGAAATGTTAAATTCACAGTCCATTGAAGAAGAGGCTTCAACAAGCACTGGAAACGTGATATTTAGTTTGAAAAATCTTAGTGAAGGTTTAAGAATGGCAAATGAGCTTTGCGATTTCTTTATGAACATTGATCCGTCTATGGAACGAAGTCTCATTTTTAAGAGGCAAATTGCTAGTGCGACTGCTGCGTATCAGTCTGAATTAAATGAGCTTTTAAAAACTGCCAAGCAAGAGAAAATTACAAAATTATTCAAACCATTGCCTAAGCCTTAAGATAATTAATCAAAATGTTCAAAAACTTCAATTAAATTGATTTCTTATGTATATGTTTTTTTTCTCACCTAGGAACGTATCCCCTATAATCCCATGTAAATAACCATTCCGCATTCACGGTTTCTGTATTCGCGGCATATTTATGGAACATATACCCCGCGAATAAAGATCTTTTACTGTACTCAAAAATAATTTTAATTCACAGTACACTTTTGCAATACTATTCTGCTTCCTAGTTTTGATTCATTTATTACAGAGATAAGAAGAAATGAATCAGTCACAAGTTATTCTTAAAAAAAAATATTTTTTTCAATAATTGCTAAACTGTTATTGTAAAACAATTAGTGTAAATAAATTATCTCAATCACACTTTACCGTATATCAGGGTATTATATTCCGAGCAGGTAAAATTTTATTTGAATTAATACAGATAAACTGCGTTTTCATGCACTTGTATACAGGGTTTATGTTCCCAACTGGTAATATTTTATTTGATTGGATATAGATAGATGAACTGCGTTTTCACGCAGTTGTATATCAGGGTTAATGTTCTCAAATGGTAAAATTTTATTCGAATTGATACAGATATATGAACTGCGTTTTCATGCACTTGTATATCAGGGTTTATGTTCCCAACTGGTAAAATTTTATTTGAATTGATACAGATAGATGAACTGCGTTTTGATCCACTCAATAATAACTTGATTTCACAGTAACCTTTTGTAATACTATCATTCGGCCGTGTTTTGATTCATTCCTTACAAATATAAGAAGAACCGAATACCTCATGCGTTCATCTTTTACCCTTCTTTTTTATTTCTTATTAAGTAGAAAGGTGTGAAGCTTCATTCCAATAATCCTAAAAGAATAGCTTCAAATAAAAGACTAACAATGAATTTAAAATCGCTAAAAACCCCCATTTTGTGAAATTTTGTGGATTTCCCATCTACCCTGAAGGTACATGGGCTCTTTGAAATGAACCAACAAAGTATTGCACTAATTAGACAGCTGTGAATGATTTTCTAGTTCTATAAGTGCTTTGAAATGAACCTGGTATGTCAACTCAACTATGATATATCTAACTATAAAAGAATACTCGTATTAACATTAAAGTTCCAAACTTGTCTTTTGAAAACAGAAATAAAGTAATTTTGGAAAGCTTAGTTTAAAGGAAACTTTGAAAAGCCTACATTTCGCGGGATTTTTCTTAGCGAATGCAATTATAAGTATTGTGGTGAGGGGTGAGAGATAATTAGGTTAAGTTTTTGTGATCTCAAGTGGAAGGCCGAAAATGATCGTAAGCAAACTTAGTGTTGCGTTAAATGTTTTAGAATAACCCTAGTTCAGATCCATTTCCAGCATCTAAGCTCCTGTGCAATAAAGTTGGGATCGTAACAGATCTTTGGTGGGATAACACGTGGTCGATCATGTGTATAATAAAAACAAGAAAAGAGTACCTGGAATTAGGCTTCATGCATGGGATTTATTTTAAAAAGCCTAAAAAGGGGAATCGGACGTTAGGGGTTAGGTGAGGCTGCTATTCTATGTACCTGGTGCCCTTTTTGTTTGCATTCCTGGCGTCCATGCTCCGGATCGTGGCGTGTTCACAAAAATGGCAGACTCTCCTGGGTCACGACATTACTGGTCACATCAGATCCATTCGTGAAGCATCAGACTGGATCGCAGGCAGGGGTTGGTTTGCTAGATGAATCAGGCGAACATCGCTACTTGAAGAAATATATAGTCGTTTTCGTTCATCGCGGATCCAGGGCGTGCCGATCGTCCGGTACTGGCAAAAACCTTGCAACCGTTCGTGGGGGGGACAGCCGCTCACTCAAGATTTCCTCAAACGCTTTTCCCACGTTTTCCGCCGAAGTCCGCGCCAGCCACTCAGCGGCTGCGCCTGAGTTGCCATATCGTACAATTGGAAAGTTCGAGTTACTGTTGCTCTTCTTCACTGTGAGTCACGTGACCTACTGCAGGAGTGCAAGGGAGCATGTAACATTGAGCAGTGCAAAAACTATGTCGGGCTTCACGACAAGTATCTCCAAATTCAATTTCCGCATTTCCCTAAAGAATTCTTTAAGAGTGTTGAGGTAATTGTTTTCTTCTGTTTTTAAATTAGTTCCGTCTTTTCTCATATATTTCGTTAAGCACTAATGCCGCTATATTGGAAACAGTAATTAGTTATTTAAAGCCGTTGTTGCAAGACAGCTGTAAATAGTATTCTGTCGAAAGCCTATTGTCAAAAAAGGGAATGTTTCTATAACGTATTTTATAAATAAGTGTTATCAATTGATAGTAAAAAAGCAAAATAATTTTTAATATAACGTCTACAATTTATCTTAAAAATCGTACTTTATACATACTAAAGCATAAAATTCGTTCTGTTAAGAATGGTTCAAGTCTATTGACTATTCTAAATTTTTCGGATAGTTACTTAAATATTAGCAATTTCAGATATTTTTTCAGTTTAAAATACAATTCTGAATTTATTTGTCTATATATATATGCATTACTTATTTTTATCTTGTTACTTAATTTTAGTTCAGACGCAAATGTGTTTATTCCTTCATTTCAATAAATATTCTTCTTTACGCAAATGCAGCAATAAAAATAAAATGTTGAAACCAATAATGCTTGAAAATTATATCTCTTCACTGAAAAGAAATATTTAGGAATTTAAAATGAACATTTATTCCAATGACATATTTTTCTGCAAAAAATGTCTTTATCTCTGAAAGTGTAATTAAGTTTCTTCCATATTATTATACCATTGGCAATGCCGTAATTTATTTTATTGTAAGATATTTTAGTAATTCATATTGGTAAATTTTTGAATTCATGCATTCTTTATGTATTTGGTTATAATTATTTTCATTGATAGTATGTTATTCATATCAGCGGAGGTTAACAAGAATCATGCAAATCACTGCTCATAATAATAGGCAATTAAATAGATATATGCATACCACACACATAACCTGGCCTGTGACGTCACTTGGATGAAGTCAGTTTGTCCAGCAAATGTCTAGACATGTCGCTTACAGAAATGAACAGTGTCATATCTGCAAAATAGACATTTTTCAAGAGAGGAGTTTAAACTTTTTACAAATTTGTTTTATTTAATTACCTTATGTGTTGCAATGATTATTTTGTTCAGAAAATAGTTATTATTCCTTTCTCTCCCATGATGGATGTTAATGATGTAAAAAAAAAGTAGAAATAACTATAAAAAGTACAGTTATGACAGTATTTTTGCACCAAAAAATCAGTTTGTAAGTTATTAAAAAGTAGTAGTGACTAAGTATTGTTCGTCCCTGAAGCTAAATAGGGGTAACCCTGTATAATTCATTAAAAACTACTTGACTCCGATTAATCTTTTTATTATTTTTTTATTTAGCCTTTTCCCCTAGAACATGTTTATATTTGTTTAATACTACCTATAAGTTATCTGAAAAAAAAGCAAGCTAAAGAGTATTTAACAAGAAAGTAAAGCAAAATATAAAAATATAAAACTTTATTTACTTAGGAAATAGGAACGTAATTCTTACAATTTAGAACTTAAAATAGGAACGCAATTAAATGCACGTTATTGTCATAGTTGTGCTGCAGCATCATTAACAAAGCAACCAAATAAGAAAAACATTGAAATGAGTACTGCCTTATGCACTAGGGTGGGCCGAAAAAAACTTTTTTTTAATTTAAGTTGTAATAGCGCGGAAAACTTGCGAATTATATAGAAATGAAAAATAAAAAAAATTATCAAAATCGGTTGACATCTTCCGGTCGCGCATAGGCCCTAAAGTTTGACAAAATATGAAAAAAATATCATTTTCACTATATATTTTTTAAATTTTTGAATTAGATGTTTTCGTAATGTAATAGTTCGTAGCGTCTTCAAATAGAGCTTAAAAACAATGTGTTTTAATTTGGTTTAGATAAGTTGATATCATCCGGTCGCGCACAAGCCCCAAAATATTGAAAATTTCACATTTTTACGAGTTTTTTTTACTATCTTTAATATACTTAATTTTAACGTACTAGTTACATCATTTTTAGTTTTGAACATAAAAAAATTGTATTTCATTATAGTGTGAATAAATTAAGATCTTCCGGTCGCGCAATGACCCCAATGAGTACCCAAACAGTACCCAAAAAAGTGTCTCTCAAATTCCTGCGCCCTCTCCCCCTGTTACGGGATCTGCAAGTCGCTAGTTACACGACTGACATGCAGAACCAATCATTACATAAAGCATAACAGTAATGTCAAAAATATCTGTTAAATTTCAAACAAGAATTATTTATTAATTAATATTGTTAGAAATGAAAGCTGTTCAACATCACAGTACAAAGAAAATCAAATTTTTTCAAAAAAGCAATTCAGTAGAACAAAGAATTTGTTTTTAAATGAAAAATTTGAGTAATTTAAATAACATTTAACAAAAATATGATATTCATATTTAGTTTTCAACCTTGAGCTACAAATGTTTCTAATTCAAGATTTAAAAAAAAAACTATTTTAACTAATACCCCTGTCTCAACTTTTGCACTGGGATATTGAAATTTGTAGGGAATTGCTTTCAGGTGTTCTCTTAGCTTTTAAGCGGTCATTGTTCTTGGGGCTCCATAGCTTTCTTTGTGTATGCGGGATGGGAAGAGTATGTAATCGCGTTGAGGAGGGTATCCTGTTGATACCAAAATCAATTATAAAAATTATTTATCAATTTCAACATTCAACAATTAAATGCTTAAAATAATAAAGGAACATTGTGCACAATAAAACTGTAAAAAGTAATCGAACGTAATTAATGCATTTTAATGCTCATTTGTGCTTTATATACGTTTAATTACTTTTTACAGTTCAATTAAATGCTTATTATGAATTTAAATTTTTGTATGGTAAATATCTGTGTTAAACTTCAAGTGAAAAGTATTTAAAAAAATAAGATTATTGGAGATACAGGGCATTTAATGTTACAAAAGCAGTCAAAGAAATCTCAAATTTTGTGAAAAAAATAAGAGCAACAAGAATTTGTTTTCAAAGTTAAAAATTTGAGTACATTTAAAGTACAGTAAGCAAACATCTGGCAGCTTTTTTTTATTCCTCATTATCAGTTCGTGTGAAAAAATGCTACGGCTATTGCATTTAAATAATAATTATTTATCAAGTACCAAAAATGCGTAAAAATGTAAAATGTTCAATATTTTGGCGAATTTTGGGGCTTATGCGTGACCGGAAGATATCAACTGGTCTAAACCAAATTAAAACACAACATTTTTAAGCTCTATTTAAAGACGTTACAAATTACTACATTACGAAAACATATAATACAAAAATTTTTAAAAAAAATCGCAAAAATGAGGTTTTTTCATATGTTGTCAAATTTTAGGGCCTATGCGCGACCGGAAGATGTCAACCGATTTTGATATTTTTTTTTTTTTTTTTTTCCTTTCTATATAATTCGCAAGTTTTCCGCGCTAGTACAACTTAGAAATAAAAAAAAAGTTTTTTCGGCCCACCCTATTCTGCATGTCAGTCGTGTAACTAGCGACTTGCAGATCCCGTAACTGGGGGAGAGGGCGCAGGAATTTGAGAGACACTTTTTTGGGTACTGTTCTCGTATAGCATTGGGGTCATTGCGTGACCGGAAGTTCTTAATTTATTCACACTATAATGAAATACAATTTTCTTATGTTCAAAACTAAAAATGCTGTAACTAGTACGTTAAAATGAAGTATATTAAAGATAGTAAAAAAAACTCGTAAAAATGTGAAGTTTTCAATATTTTGGCCAATTTTGGGGCTTGTGCGCGACCGGAAGATATCAACTTATCTGAACCAAATTAAAACACATTGTTTTTAAGCTCTATTGGAAGACGTTATAAACTATTACATTACGAAAACATCTAATTCAAAAATTTTTAAAAGTATAGTGAAAATGAGATTTTTTTCATATTGTGTCAAACTTTAGGGCCTATGCGCGACCGGAAGATGTCAACCGATTTTGATAATTTTTCTTTTATTTTTCTTTTCTATATAATTCGCAAGTTTTCCGCGCTATTACAACTTCGAAATAAGAAAAAGGTTTTTTCGGCCCACCCTATTATGCACCAATTAACCATAAGTTTATTCGACAAAACTGCTGAAAGGTAATAATAAATCAGAAATGGAAACTGCCGTATTTACCAATCCAATGGTGTGCATCTTAATGGAGGACATCAAATGATGAAAGATTGAAATGAATACTGTCGTATCGGATGTTACATCAGTAGTTCCATGTGTTATGAGTGTATAAACTACATGGATTTTGAAATTAAAGCTGCTAAAACATTGTACTTGCAAAAATTGCGATGCTATCCGGTTGAAATTCTATAACCAACCGAATAATTCTGCAATAAGGCGGTGTTGACATATGAGAATTGGCGGTTCCAGCCAAAACGCATAGTGACACTAGTGCTCTCTAGCCTTAATTTTTGAAGATTTACTTACAACAGTATCCCCAATATAAAGAGCGTAAAAATCTGAAAAATTTGATGTAAAAACCAAAGCAAAAATATTTTTTGCAGATATGACATTGTTTTTTTCTATAAGCGATGTATGTACGACTGGAAATTGCATGGAGGATCCGACGAGTATGAATTATAACAAGGTGCTTGAAAATGATTATGTATGTTAATTGAAGCCATTTACAACAGTTTGAGTGGCTTAAAAATTTGATTTGAGTGAAGAGGAAAGCAGCTTACGCTATGAGGATGATAGCTCATTTTGGGTTAGCATATGTTTTAAATATTTAAAACAATTTCGGGAAAAAAACTCGTATTTCTATAAAATATTTTAATATTTTGGACGAAATTGTTGACCACACTTATTTTTATTGCTTTTTGAGCATTGTTTAAATAATGTGTACAAACATTTGATGTTGACATTTTTCAGTACTTTGATGACGAAAACCTCAGACTTTTTTACAAAAAAAATTTGAAGAAACAGAATTTTTAAAAATGTGCTTATTGTAATATAAATGTGTAGTTGTAAACCAATCACTCATTTGTAAACACAATAAAACTAAAACGGAAATTATCAAGACATGGGGGACTACAAACTAATGTTTCTGTACCGCTATAGAGACACAGATTTAGTGAAAAATGTTTAACGCACAACGTCAGAAAATTTAAACAACGTAAACTCCTCGGTCTTTCGATGCGCGTATGCTTTTAGTGGTAAGGTGTTTAAACAATTTGCGTTTTGTTCTGCTTTATGTATCCATTTCAGTTCTTTTTTAAAAGAAATTATTTTTTTTTTCTGTAATACATTATAAAAATCTTTCTTTTCTTTCGAAAATGTATAAATTGTTAGATGTTTCTTGGGTTTTTACATGCATAAGATAAAGTTAAAAATATATACTGTGTTAAACGAGAATCCTGACATTATAGGGGGCAGTAGTATCTTATTGCGCCAATCAAATCGGAGCGATATTTATTGTCGAACTGCGTGGCATTTAACTTTGGGAAGCAGAAAAGTGTTAATGACGTCCAAATTGAGCTGACATCAGTGAATCGGTAATCAACTAACCACGAATTTCACAAAACCCGTCAGTAGACATTATTTTTTAAAAAGGAGGTAAGCTAGATGGCAATATGGGGATTTAATTTCGTGTTGCACAATTCATGCGGGCAGATGTATACCTAGAGAACTCATCATAAAGTTTGAGCTAAGGATTTATAACAAATATTGGGCTCTGTAAAGGTACAATCACCTCTCTTGTTTCGCCTGAACATCATGTGTATTAAAATTTTATTATCAGTTTATGCTGCAAATAAACGATAGGTATCATGTGACAAGATAAATGATTCTTTAAAATAGGGCATAAAATGGAAGTGTTTTTGAAATTTATTTGATAAACGGGAATAGTAATGAAATCAGTGTTTTAAATAGAACAACTTTGAACATAAACGAAAATTAAATTCAGAACTAAAACGAATATCGGAAATTCACTTTAGAATAAATTAAAAGTTTTCTTCAGTCTTTCACGGAATATGCAATTAAATCTTTCATCACATTCAATTTCAACATCTATCTCTTTTGCTTCAACCAAGTGCTGATGACTCCCACTTCCCCCTTCCCACTCCTTGAAACTAGATCCATACTGCTGCTTTCTACATATGTCAGTGTTACATAAAATTCTCGTCCTTCAGAACATAATTGCCTTAGTAAATTGAAATGGATCTTGCTTACAGAATTGTCTCAAAAATAACGAAAACCAAATTAAAATGAAAAAGGGACCTTTATTCAAGCACATTTGTTTAATTATTGTTTTCAAGATGGGTGTGATATTGCACCTCGGTGTAATTCACTCAGTGTAAAGGAACTCGAATTTCTATTTTTTAAGAAGTAGGATTTTTTTTCTGTTCGGCCTTAGGATGCAATACTATTAATTATTAGACTGCCCTGGGCAGGTAAATATCAGTACCTGCAAATTTTTGGTCTCACTGTTTTTCTGCATTTTTCCCAGCTATGAAGTAAGGTAGATGCAAAAATGAAAAAATCAGAAGAACTAAAGATTTGTAGATACTGCTGTTTACCTTCCCAGGGCAGTAGACGTATCGGTATAAGTGTCTGCAAACAGAAATGCATTCCAAATTTCCGTGTTCAAATACTAACTACTTACATACCTTTATCATTCTAAATGTGCTTTTTAAAAATATACGTTTGTGTTTAGACTTTTTTTTATTACTGTTTTCTACGGTTTTAATAAATGATCGCTTTGAAAATCTATATACACGAAAATTATTTACTTTTGTCAAAACTTCGCTTACAGATTTTTTTTTTTCGAAGTATTTCGTAAGGCATAAATGATAATATTATAGACAACTGGTCAACATAAAACCAAATAGTTATTTATTTTTTGTATGTAAATATTACCAGAAAATTAGCATTGGATGTCTGAAAAATATATTAACGCATTTAGAAAACTATTAAGAAACAAACACAAATTTACGTAGTTTTGTTATTATATTTCTTCTCTTAATTTGCTGCAACTATTTTCCCTAAATACAACTAAACAGAGGGGGAAAAAGGAAGTGTCGTAAATGTACTAGTTTTATTTTAAAGAGCTCATTTTTTTACAAAAGTAAATTATCACACGTCATTTTAAACAAGGTAGTGTATTAGTGTATTTTGAATATTATTAAAGATATCTCGATCTTATAAATTCAAAATGACGTTTGATAATATTTAAAAGCTATTTGGTCACGTTATTTTGTAGAAAATCGTTAATCAATGAAGGTTGAAATCTGCAATGTCCAGTCTCGTTTAAAACTAAGGCTATTGATTTCGTAACGGTGTCTTAAATTTCAGTTGCTATTGCTGATATGATCAAATTGGTTGTAATTTAGATGGCAGTTATGAAATTGCTATCGATCAACGTGTCATAAAAGTTGAACAAGGAGAGGCATAGATTCATTCGACTACTTAAGCCCATTATTACACCTATTATAGAAATGAATTCTAGTAATATCGCTGTATTCTTATATACTTCTTACATAAATAACGTTTTTTTTTTTTAATGAGAGCGGATAATTAGTTGCGGGGCCCCTATAGAGGGACTCAAAAGGGAACAGATATATAATGCTGTCTATAAGCTAGTGAGATGGCGCAGGGTCGCAGATCATTGGAATCATATTATTTATCACTTTTCTTTGCAGTTAATTGGTATACATGTACTAAAGGTTTTTTAAAAATCTATAAATTATTTATTTATTAATAAATAAGGCAAAACCTGGTAAGATGGCGCCCTTGATTTTTTGGTGGGATGAAGTGTGAGGAGACCGCGATTTCAGGTACTTGTGCAGTTACGTGTGCAACAGAGCAGTGTTTACTTGAGTTCATAAGTGTTCTCTGAAAATGTAAGATACAACATATTGCTGTCTTTCCAAATGCATAGGATTGAATTTTCATTACTGTGCCTCAGATTTTTGTTGGGAAGAGAGTAGCGCAAAATAATTTTTAAGCACATGATTTTTCAGCTGTTTTGACAACTTACTTGCAGTTATTATTAGTATAACCAACTTGTTATCGAAAGCCAACTCCCATGTACGTGAATCGTCCCATGTGCACCCTATGAAGAGAAAAGCGAAAAATAGCTGTATTGGCTTTATTTCCCTGCTGTCGTATTAAATTACAACATAACAAGGAAATAGTTATGGAATTGCACACAGAAGGAATGCAGTCTCTAATATTCACCAAAAGTTTCGCAAACAATTAACATTTTCATTATTTTTTGTCGTGCTGTCCAATTGCTCGCCAACTCTACCGACTTTTCCCATATATATAAGGGAAAGTCGTCACATACGGTGTAGCTTTTGATTTTGTCTCGTACAGTTCACCCCGTTAAGATTTAAACGATGCTTTTACACTTATGAAAACATGCAGGGTGCTAAGATTGGATTTATTTAAATTTGTTGTTAAATGTGGAATCTTACTTTTGCGATGTATTTTTAGAAAATCCCAAAAACGGATAATTAAAATCCGAATATGAGATAGGCTCTACTATGGGGTACCACCTTTTCTTACAATGCTCAGTTAGAAATATAACAATAAAATATGTATTACTATAGATAATTTATAACATCTTCCAAAAATAGATAATGTACTGTACAAGCTATTCAGTAATAAAAAAATACACTTATAATTAAAATTATTTTTTGCTTTGAATCAAATAAAATAAATAATAAAGAAAGCAACTTAAATAGTCACTCACTATTCAGTTATTCGCTCTTTAAGCACATGAACTTCTTTTTCGGATTACCTGCACAGTTTGTGATCCTATTTCAGGTATTTTTGGCGACGGATCCTCTGTTCACATGCCTGGTCATCTGAAAACAACCCTGCTCAGCAGACATATTCAGCATCAGCTTCATCTTCGCTTTACATTTCCCCAATCATCTTACTCTAACAGAGAAAAAAAATTATGAATATTCTGAAGAAGATGAAGTTGAAGTTGGAGGATGTAGAGAATACCTACATCTTTTATAATATCCGTATAATATACATATAATAAGATGGAACTTATCTTTTTCGTTTGGCAAATGTTATAAAAGAGTATTTGATCGTAAAATAAATTTCTAATTTAGCTCCCCCAAATATGGGATACCCCCATATCACATATCTCTCTCTATCTAACTCATATTTAGTACTCCGCCATCTTCATTTTCTTTATTCCCGTGCTGTAAAGTACCTGAAGGCAAATGAATGCAGATAAAACGTGTACTTACGATTAAACATGTACGATAAAACATGTACGACGACTTGAAAGATGAATCGTTCGACAAATATATAATGGTAAAAAATATAGTGTTGTACCCTTAATGCAAAACAAAGCAAAACTACCGTCTGTGCTGCACAAAATAAATTTTGCTTGAAAAGTTCCTTCTCTGGTGATAAGCTCAGGTACTTACAAAGTTTAATAAGCAAACTGAATTAAGAAAAAAACCTAATTAAAAAAAATTACATTCCAAACTATTCAATGAAAACTAAAAGAGAAAAGCTAAATTATTCAATCGAAAAAAATATACACATGATCAAGCATAACTGGGCCCTTTAATGAAAGGCGATCACAAAATGAATTGCTTTGATGCTTTGTTCTACTAAAAAGTAATAGTATGCCATACTTGTGAAGCAAAACACTGGGAATTATTCATAAACTGAGGGAGATTTCTCTAAACATATTTCAGAAATATTTCAAAAATTTTGTCATCAATAATTTGATGAAATATTTTCATCATTTTGTGTGTTAAGGGCGTACTTAATTTTTGTGCCTCATCCACGTTTTTCATAATTATTATAAGAAATGTAGCAGCGTTTCTCGAATAAGGTTGAGCAACTCATTCTGAGCACTAAGTGACTCATTCCTGGTACGCAACCAGTCAAGGGGAAAATGACGATACTTCGCACTACAGGGTGTGTCAGAAGTAATGACCCGGTTTTGAAGGGTTATATAAAAAAAACTAATACAGTTTGAGACATAAAACTTTTTTATTTTGATCTGTAAGGTAAAGCGAGGATAGATTGCGCGGTCGGAGAGATTGCGGACCTGCGAGTATATTGTCGAAAAGTAAAAATTGTGACTATTGATGAACGCAGAAACACGAGACGGCCGTTTGAAAATTTTACTCGAGACATTTGTGACCAAGCTCTGTGCGTGATTATTCAAAATATAAACTAAAATTTAAAATTGATGAGTTATAAAACATACAGTTCGACCACGGACTGGAATGCTTCTGGACATTTGAATGCTTCTGCTTATAACAGGAAACAACGAATATAGGGAATTTCGTTTTGCGGGTTTATTTAGTTCGGCAATAAGAATGTTTGCTTCATTGTTTGTTGAAAGCAACTAAACTGGCGTATAGCATCAGCTCGGAAGAAATCAAGTATTCTAAGCAAACTAGAATGAGAACGAAAATGGCACATCCCATACAGCAGCAGTTCTTCCCTTGAACCGGAATGGATTCTTCTTGGCCCTCTGCCAGGAAGATTGCGTTGTTTGATGGTAGAACTGCATACGGCAAATCGTTTAGAAGAAATGGAACAAATGTCTCGTTTACCGCGCCGTATTCCAACAATATTTCGTGAAAATATCCATGATTCCTGCATAGAGAGCTAATTGACTAAAATATGGTAAATTTCAAAAATTATGGTAAAAAAAATTTCTACTTTTTTCTTCCAAACTAAAAAAAAAATGTTACAGTGATCGAACTAATTTTATTTACTTCATTTGTCTTTCATGTTCTGTTTAGCTTTTAATGTTCAAATTGTTCTCATTTTTATTAAACTATAGCTTTTTCGGCTGTGCAGAGAGCTATAAAATTCAAATACTCAGACATAATTTCTCAATTTTCGTGTTTTAAGAAAATCCAAACTCATGTGAAATATTTTTTAGCTGTGTGAAGAAGGATCTGGTTAATTTTTCTGCATAAAACGTACTGTGTCAAATGGTAGGTGCGTTCAGCTGACATAAACTTCTTCGATATCAATCTTTATTGATTTCAATTTCTCAAAATCACAATCGATGCGGAAGTTGATTACGAAATGTCTTTTTAGGTGCAAGCTCTCAAAACATTTCTATTATTAAATTACAATTGATTTATTTAAAAATATTTTTTTTTTCATATTAGTTTTCAATTATAGCTGGTTGCAACCAAAATATATGGGCTGACTGTAAAAAGAGAAATAAAATTTGTTGAAAAACGCAAAACAGTAGATAATTTAAATGAATATTTAATTTTAAAAAGTTTCATGTGTTCTGTTTTAAAAATATATTTTATCTTATACGGGTCTATACAGTTCTTTAATACACATTTCCATTTTTCACTTTCAATTTAAAAATATTATGAATTCATAGAATTATCAATTAACACTAGATTTACCAAACCTGTTATTTTAACTGTTTCGAAGCTTCCATTTTGAATAATTTGTTACTAATTATAGTGCAACCTTCATTTGCATTGGCTTTTCCTAATACACGGTAAGTGGGACAAATTAATGCAACCAAAAGTGTAATTATAATTAGTAACAACTTGTTGTAAGATGAAAGTTTAGAAATAATTGAAAATGGCCAGGCAAATCTAGTGTTAATTGAATAATTGCGCTACATTTTTATATTATTTGCTTCATTTCATCTCTTAAATCAATGTGCATTATAAACTATAAGTATTTATTAAAAACCTTTCAAAATGTATGTCAGTAAATTATAATATATTAAGGGGGAGATATAATGTTTCTTCATGCATATTAGTAAATTCCTGCGAATATAATTTATGTAATCACTGTTCATTGAAATTACCTACGCACATGGGAATTAAAATGTGTGGTTGAGATAAACTTTTTTTCAATAAATTAAAGACACTAATTGTAAATCTTCGTTTCAATCAACTTAAAGACACTAATTGTAAATCTTCGTTTCAATCAACTTAAAGACACTAATTGTTAATCTTCGTTTGATACATTAGTCCGGTGAATATTCATTATTTTTTTAAATCTGGCTATAAAAAAATCCTTTAATTATGCACTTCCACAGAAATGCATTTCGCTTTATAAGGTAAAGCGAGGATAGATTGCGCGGTCGGAGAGATTGCGCACCTGCGAGTTAGGGGGAAATAAGTAGGGTGGGTGAGCCCTAACGCCAAGCATTTGTACAACAGCAATAGTGTAATGTGTACTTGAAAGTGCAAGTTGATTGATTTGAATGTCTGTGATTAAGCATCGATATTCTATATTGTTTCAGATGGTAAATGCTTGAATTTTCATAATGCGTTCTTTGAATTTCTATAGAGTAGCAGTAGTACAAAATATTTTAAACTTTTGCGATTTTTCGTAAGCTACTAAGCTAGACTAATAGTGGGAAGGCCAGCATTTCTTTCTAGAAGCCGCCATATTTAAGTAAAAGTCCGCGCAATCTGTCCTACCGAAATAGGATAGTTTGCGCGTCTTGCACTTAGGAGAGATCGCGCGTTTCTCCCGTTAGTTTTCATGCTAGGAGAGATTGCGCATTATATTATTACCCATAGCTTGTTGATAATGTAGCATAAATTGAAAATTACATGTGAAACATATGAATTGATTAAATTCGCTGCATTACCGGATTAAAGGGGGAGTTCTGAATACTTTTGCCCACTCAACGCATTTTTAAGACGAACGTTTTGAAACTTTAAATTGATTTTTGAAGTTATATAAATAAATTCACGGGTGTCTCTTTAATAGGCATTAATCAAATATTTTGACTATAGTTCCTTATCGAGAGGATAAAGTTGTCGGGACTTCATAATTTGTGTTTTCAAGGGCTGTAGTTTTTTTATACAATAGAAATCGTTGAAAACAAGCTCGTGCGATTTTATTTCTTTTGAATATTTGTGAACAAATTCAATTTGTTAGCCGAAAATTTTGCTAATAAATTAATAATGTGCTAGTTTTATACAAATATTCTTATTAATAAACTATTTTTCCAAACAGTTTTATGCCGTCAAAATTTAAAAAAAAAAAAAAAAAAAAAGTGCAACGAATGTTACGCCATCAGCCACCTCAGAAGAAAGTAAAAGTACTGCTTCTTTGGGACCATGTCAGACAGGAGAACGAAGCTGAGTGCACTAAATGTCTGGAACTGTACCAGGAGAAAACTTCAACCAGTGACTGGATTTAAGTGTGCTATTTGTGGCAGATGGTTGAACGAATGTTGCACTCCTCCCAACAATAAGTGTACCAATTGCGGACGACGACAGCTTCGGTTAACAAACAAAATACCTTGAAACTGAAAATGAATAAGATTAATTATAATTTAAACCTTCTTGTCTTCTTTATTTTTTCCTTTAATTAAAACACTATTTTTTCCGATTCTGTAATTATTGAGTTAAAATATTTATTCCTATTACAATTGTATGTGTTTATAAAAACCCTACAACAACATAGTTTTAGTGTAAATATTATTGCTAACAATTTAATTGCAGTTATTATTAATAACAATCTCTCCTACCCATGTGCGCAATCACACCTACCCAGTAAGGACAGATTGCGCAAATTAGCCTTCTTGGTTTTTTTACAGCTGTTGCATTAACTTAAAGCAAAACAACGAAATAGCAAGGGAAGTGCATAAAAAACAAATGAAGCCACAGTTATTCATCAATAGTTTACCAAAAAAGCCATAATTCTATTTATAAAAATTATTTTTCCAATTGTGCGCAGACTTTTCTAGCTTTACCTTACATTTAGCTCATTTAATACTCAAACATCAATTATTTTCATTGCTGCTGCTAAACATTAACTTAAAAAAAAGTTGTTAAAGTCTGTACAATAACAAACAATATTTGCATGTGCAATGTGATTTTTTACTTTTTTTTTTTCTTTTGTGATTCAATATACTTCTTTTGAAATAACTTAAGGTAATAAAAAAAATAATGGCAAAAACTTTTTTATTGTACTTACATTACATTTTCACTTTATATAAAACCTTTAAGTAAATTTCAATTTTTATTAAAGCACTATTGATATTCCTTAAACGTATAGACATTAAAATAAAAGCTACTTTTATCAAATGAAACATTCTTTTCCTGTGATGAATCGAGACTTTTAGTTATTTTAACTGATTACCTTGACTCTCTGTTGCCGTTTACAAAGCTAGTCCTCGTTTTTGAATTATTAAAGGCACTTTTTATCTGCTTTAAAAGCGTCGAAGTTATGAAATGGGGAAAAAGGATAAAAGTTTCAGCAAAAGTCGCTATTCCGTTCGCACTAAATTTATTCAAACACGGCCGCACGCCCTTTGCGGACTGCTTGGCGCGAACATGCAGTTAAGCAAAGATACATTTGATTTTAATAATCAGGAAGGTTTAATGTTTTGTTTATAAAGAAGCTTGATAATCATTTTTCCCCGTGTGAAAGAACTTGACAATTTTTGAATGAAATCATGTTTTTCTTTTTTATTTTCTATCTAACACTTTTCTATAATGAAATTAATTTTCTAATCAGAAACAGCATCAAACATTCATTTTGCGTTTGAATGAATGCTTCTTCGCAATGCTTGCGAATGCATTAGGCTCATCTGATTTGAAGAAATCGTTATTTATTAAGTTTTAATTAAAATCGCAATGCTTTGATGTTTATATTGTTTTTTAAACACGTGCATTGTTTTATAGAGAGATATCCATATTGCAAGAAAGTAAAATAGTAAACGCATTAGTACTTTACTTACATGGGGAAATATCGTCATTTTATTTCATGTAATTAGTGCACAGCGAAAATCAGTTATCAGTTCTGTTCTTTAAAATTTTATTAACAAATTAGTTTAAATTATTAGATTTTTTAAAATATTTTACTCTATATTTTACCACCATTTTTACTTTTTTAGCTAAACTGCAAAATCTTCATTCATTACTTTGCAGTTAAGATTTTTAAAAAGAATTAAGAGCAAATAGGTTTTTATGTGGACATTTCAGGTAAGGTTAGACAAATCTGCTTAAAGTCATATTGATGCAATTATTGCTTTTCCTTTGCGCACAAAACATTAAAAATGTAGTTAACTATGGTAAAACTTTTTAATGTTTTACTTCCTGAGCATGTGCAGATTATTATACGGAAAAATGACGACCTACTTTATGCATTGAAGTATACATCATTTCTAAATTGAAATAGCATATTTTCATGTTCCATACAATAATACGTGACCAAAGTCAAGGAATAGTATTTATTTCCCAAATATATTATTTTTTCTCACAACTAAAAGCGTTTTTACAATTAAATTAGCAATCTTATACTCTCAGTGTAAATTTTTAAAAACTACAAACTTCTTAATCTAAATAAATTATATACTGTGAAATAAATCTCCAACAGTGAAAAAGTTAATCAACTGAAACGTATTTGCCGCTTATTTTTATAAGATCTTACAAGGATATATATATATATATATATATATATATATATATAAAAATTTAGGTGTAGCAAGTTGTTAAGTCTATGAAATTGTCAAAGTTTGTGCCAGGCGCAAAGGCAGCACTATACAGCAAACTCTCCGGATATGTGCTGTATGGATCTTGCAGGCTAAGGCATGAGATCCGCTATCTGATAGCACGTTGGGTAACATGAGAGATATCCTGTTGTGAGCTACTTCATGCACTGCAATAAAAAATGTTAACATAACTGCTCCAAACAACAGTCTAACCTAGAAATTGACTGTCAAGATGAGTTTTTGTTAAAGAGTGTGATCCTGCTTTCATGGAAAAGTTGTCTTTAGAATATATATCGTGGTGTACTTCCAGGGTACTTTTGTCATAGAGACTATTGTTCCAGGTACGCTCACGTGAATTATGTGTAACTATATAGGCTCTTAGTCACCAACACGGAAATACCTCTCATCTGAGGACATAGATCTCCATGCTACATTCCAGTCAGTTCTAGCCTTAACAAGTGAAGCTGCAGTTAGCTATGATTTTGATTCAATGGCGTGAGCTCTGCTGATCGCTTGGCTTGACGCTGTCTCTCAAAAATCAGTTTCCTTCCGTTCGCTGTGTTACGTTGGTGTTAACAAAAAAATCGATTTCCCACTATTAATGAACCATAATGCGCTATCTACATGCATGCAGAAAATCACTCCACTCTGACCTTTCAGTAATCCCTTCGACCATAAAAAAATGTACAGACAAATTTTTTAACACAAGCTAATTTTATTGGTTGTTATTTCCAATGCTGGGCAGATACTGGGTGGATAATATATCCCTCGATTTACATTGTCCAAGACCTATAAAAACACCATGAGAAAATTATTACTTATTCTATTAATCGCACACCAAATGAGATTTAGCTTAAACTTTTGCCTTTTTTTGTGTGTTTTTAAATTGTGAATGTAACTTATTTAACAGACATATAAGTCAGCTTGGCCTTAGTAAGGAAATAAATTATGTGTATGGTTACTGAGAAAACATTTACCTAATATTACATAAAACTTATTAAACATTTCTTAAGACAAAGAGACGTAATTCCTTGAAATCGTAATGTACTTAAATACCTAATATTACCAATTTATTATCAAGAGACACTTGAATAAAAATTATTACACTTATAAAAAGGGAAAATGGAATATGCTTTTCCTTCTTCTTCAAGCTTTTTTAGTGTTCTGCAGTGGACCAGTTGGTAGAAGGTCAATTCCCGCAGAACACCGAAAGTGAAGCAACATTGACCAATGTCAGTGTTTGGAGGGGGACAACCTCTCGTGGCTGGTTGCTGCGGTCCGTGTACGCTATAGGGAGCTGGTGCAAGTTAAATAGGTCGCGGCTCCAATGTCCTCCAAGTGAAACGATACCTCTGGGGGTGCCAATCCCAGGTGACGGTCTCTCATCTGGGAGCTGGTTCAAAAATAAATAAATAAAAAAATAAAATAAGAGACCTTTCAAAGGGGAGGAAATCGGACTCCTGCCTACGAGGAAGGACCCTCGTAGGCAGGTATTTGATTCAGGAGCAGCGTACGCATTCTTCCTCGCCACGCACGAAGACACGCCCACAACAACAACAAGCTTCTTTTGTAAGTTTGCATGGGCGAAATCTTTCTCTTCAAAAAATAGGATTGTTTTCAGTTCTACTTTAGGCATATGATTTTTTTTCTCCCGAAGAAAAGTTTGTGAAATTATAATTTGAAGAATATGTTAAAGTAAAGAGACCAATTAAGTAAAAACTTTTATATTTTGGCAATTTTACGGAAATATGCTGAAAGTAACTTTTGTTTTACACTTTACAGTACACTTATTTAGATTTAAACTGTTTCCCCTCCTAGTTTTATAACATAATTTTGTTACTTCAAAGCTTCGTGATCTCTGAAACGTGTTTTTACAAACCTTACATTTTTCTTAAGCTTTTTTTACATCTTTATATATATATATATATATATATATATAAATATTGAAAGATAGATATAAATGAAAAGAAATGAAAGTTCCGGGACATGTAAACTAACATTAACGAAACGCATAAATTGCTGATACAAAAATTAAATGTCAAAAAACAAGAAACAAAAACAAATACAAAAACAAATAACTCTCCTCATCAGTGGGCGGGGAGCATAACGTATACATAAGAAACCAAGAAAAATAGTCCTACAGGTTTCGGAATGTGTCGCAGAAATGGCATGTACAAGGAAGTATTATAAATAAATTGAAGAGACTATGTTGCGATAAATTGAAAATGTGGTAAATAACATAAAAAGGAAACGTTGACGGAAATAACGCAAAAGGCTTAGACACAAAAATTACAAAATTAAACTGACGTGAAGCATGCCACCAATACGACACACCCGCCCATACCTGCAGGACGTTGGCACGTAGCAACGATTATACTCACCTACACCCAGAGATGAGAGGTCCAAAGATGCGACGACAAAAGCAGAAAACACGAATATTTTCATTGTTGTTCCGTGTCCGAAAACTCCTGATCCAACATTCGTGTCAGACATCATCCGTTGCAACACATCCAGGTTCAGGCCTTCCATAGAATTTTAGAGGACTTTAACCACGACCCTTCATAACATTCACAGCGAACAGTGTCGCCAGTACGTCAGCTACCGCGTGCGTCGTACATGCGCACAGCCCTCTTGAAGATATTAACGTGTATTTAATGAATTCTAGTGGAAAAATGTTATTATAATACAGATTTGCGGCATTGATGAAAATTTGTTTATTTAGAAAGATATTATTGCTGCAGATTTTTGAAAATCTGTTTAATTGATTTATAATTACGTTAACAAAAATTATTTTATTTAAATTACTGTGCCAATGCGGCATTTGTATCGTAGAAAAATCAAAATCTTTACGTTTGTCTTAAAGATAGAGATTTAGTTTGTCGGTTTCAATATTTATACAGATATCTAAGAAATTAGCGCTGGTTGCAGTATTATTGGTTTTGTCTAATATAAGGCATTTTGGATATATTTTATAGTGGATATTGCAAAAATTTGAATCGATTATTAGAATATCATCTATGTATCTGTAAATCTGCAATTATTTCTTATAATTGATCACATAATTATATTCATAAAAAAACAAAAATAAGTTAGCAGCGGTACTGGAATAGTTAGCTCCCATGCCAATACCGTAAATTTGTTTGAAGATATTGTTTTGGAATAAAATGTAGTTATTATTAAAACATTTATGAAATAACTTCTGTCAATTTTAAGTTCAAGTTCTATGCAAAAGGTATCAAAATGTTTTTCGATAACTTCATACAGATTATCAATTGGAATATTGCAAAATAGGTTTTCAAAGTTAAATGTTTGAAGCATAGTAGGCACAGAATAACGTAATTTAGGAATAACTTCAAAGCTGTTATCGGTAATCCAGAAATAGCTAGTGTGTTTAAATTTATTTTTAATGAAATTATAAATAGCTTTTAGAAACTGTTGAAGTCTTTTGTTGAGATGTTTACTAATACTATTACTTATACTGCAGATGAAGCGGAATTTAATTGGTTTTTTGTGAAATTTGGGAGTAAGAAATAAGAAAGGCAGTCTAGAATTATTAGACGTGCTGAAGTTTTTTGCAAATAGAGTTTTGAATTTTTTGTGTGCAGCGGAAAATTTGTTTTTTAAGATACTGAAGTCCAGATGGGTATTGCTGTAGTAAAACAAATTATTTAATTCCTCATTGATTTTTTGTGTGTAAACGGTTTTACAGATTATTGCATAATTAGTGAATGCTTTGTCAACAGGAACAAAGATGAAGATATCCTGTAATTTTTTTAATGTAATTAAAATCGTTTTTGCTGACTTTGTGATATAGAAAAGAATTGTTGTTGAGTTTCGACTTAGTAAAAAGTTTAAAAGTTTTTTCTATATGGTGTTTCCATTCAAAGAAAGCCTCGAAGGGCATGCAATACTTGTACGCCATATTTTGAATGAAATTGTTCAAATTTTTATTAATTACGTTAATGGCGTTTTCTGGTTTAATTTTATTGCTTAGCCTGAATTTGGTACCATATGAGAGGAGCTGTTTGCTGTTATTGTTTTTAATGATATTTAAGTCACCCGTAATTATATGTTGGTGGTGGCTGTCTATGAATTCTTTATATTCATCTTCGTGTCATAGACAGGTTTGATTATTTATGTCTGTATCGTATGCCAGTTTTTTGTAATTAAAGACCTTTGAGCTGAATGGTTTATTGTATTTATAAGTTATCTGTATTTTAATGTTTTTAATAGGGAAGAAAGGTTTGCAGTCGTTCGTGCACTTAGAAATATTAAAATCATTGAGACTTTTGTTGAAAGAGTACGATAAAATATTCGGGTATGATTTCGTTGCTGTTTTTTTGTCTTATTTTGAAATTAATTAAATCATATATTAAATCTTTAAATTGCGCGTCAAGGAATTTATGGGTATTAAAAAGTTTATAAATATTTCTCAACAGAATTAACTTTAGCTCAAAGACTGCAGTTTTTACGCGCATAGTATTCTATTTTTGAGTACGACACAAAAATTACAAAAATTACATGCAGAAATGTCATGTAAAAGCAAGTATTATAAATAAATTGAAGCGACGATGTTGCGATAAATTGAAATTGTGGTAAATAACATAAAAAGGAAACGTTGACGGAAATAACGCAAAAGGCTTAGACACAAAAATTACAAAATTAAACTGCGTGAAACATGCCACCAATACGACACACCCGCCCATACCTGCAGGACGTTGGCACGTAGCAACGATTATACTCACCTACACCCAGAGATGAGAGGTCCAAAGATGCGACGACAAAAGCAGAAAACACGAATATTTTCATTGTTGTTCCGTGTCCGAAAACTCCTGATCCAACATTCGTGTCAGACATCATCATCTCTTGCAGAGCACGTAAAAGATACTTTCAGACGAAAAAAATCCAGTGTAGCCTAAAACTACCGCAGTACAGTTGTTGATGCAACAAGCATGGATAGAGATAAGGTAAACATGTTATATAAGATATAAGAAAAGTATGAAATAGTTATTGTATAGTAAGGTAGTCGACCGATACCTTACGCACATTTACTAGATATAGGTTTGCGATCGACCTGTTGTCCACACTTGCTCTAAACAAATCTAAATTAATTTGTAATTTATATATATATGTAAGAACGGCAGTCCCGTTCTATCTTCTACAGCTGTGGCCGCTAAGACCCATGTAAGACGAGGCACAGGGCTTCGTTGCAATTCTTTATTGGTACATTTTAACACACAACTATCATAACATTAATATTGTTGGAACGAAGGACATGAAGTCATCAGCACGTTTCAAGAAGCAAGAACCACGATTTTCGTTCGGGCAGTCGTATTTATATGGGGGAAAATCTCTTAGACTGCAGACAATGTTCCCTACACCACGTCATGGCACGTGGTTTAAATAGGAGGGCCATATGGAAAATAAAATATATTATTGGCTTTAATCCCGTAGACAGAGGCTGGCCTAAGTCTACGGGGAAAAAAATAGTCTGGAGGGAATTAATGAGGGAAACCAACTTGAGCTTAGGCATGACCATATATGGTAACGCGTTAGAGAAATTTATGAGTGAAACAACCCTGAGTTGTCAAGTTTAATATGGAAAAAGCCAGACAAAGGAGACAAAGGACTTCTCCATATCACAGCCTGACAAAGGATACAAAGGATTTTTCCATATTACATCCCCCCTCCCCAAAAGTTCTATTACGTTAAATATTGAAGAAGTGAATTATCTGCAGCCTTTTTCCCCATATAAATTTATGTATTAAATTTTATATAAACATATCTCATTATGAATGAAATACTATACAGTTACAAAAATTACTGAACATTTTCATCACAGATTATTATACTCTTACTAAACGATATTTACAAAATTGTATTTACAGTTCAGTTTAATTACAGTTGGATTATTCTGTTGCAGTTCAAAAGTGAATGACTTATATCACATTATTCATGTGATAGTTTGAAATTTGTTGGTGGGTAATATTTCCTCAATCTTAACACATGTACTATGTCTGATTTTTCTTTGCTGTGTGCATTTGGTTTATTGATTTCATAAGTTACGTCCGTAACTTTTCGAAGAATTTTATATGGTCCACTGAACGGTTGCGAAAGTTTTCGTGAATTCGGATATTTGAATTCTTCATATATCACAAAGTCATCTGCATTAAAAGTTTTGTCCACAAATCTGGCATTGTAATATATTTTATTTTTTTCATGATACTCTTTAGTTCTTTCCACTGCCAGTTTTCTAGCTTCCTCAACAGGAGGATAAATGTCTTCATTTACTGGATTTTGAAAAGGCACTGTACCGTACATTAAATACGCAGGTGGGAACTTCGTAACTGAGTGTGGAGTTAGGTTGTATTCTTGAGTCACCTGCTGTAATAATTTAGGCCATGGTATGTTTCCAGAAGCTGCGTTCACCTTGCACTTTAGGCGAGTGACTATTGTTTGGTTCAGACGTTCCACCTTACCATTTGTCTCTGGTCTATGAGCTGTGGTTAAAAGCTGTTTAATTTTGTGGTGCTTTAGAAATTTCTTGAAATGAGATGAAGTAAATGATGGATTTCTATCACTTAATACACTTTTAGGTATTTGAACACTGAAAATTTGTTTAAGAAAGTTGACGTAAGTTTCGGTAGTGATTGATTTTGATGCAAAAGACCACATGTATCTAGTATGATGATCTATAAACAATGTTAAATATTTTTTCGTGGAATTGTAGTAGTTGAAACCACCCACACTATCTACTGCAACGAGATCAAATGGTTTATCAACTGGAGGCATAGACTGTAAAAGGCCAAATCTTTTTTGTCGAGGCTTTTTGTTTACCTGACAAATATGACAATGTTTGTTAAATCCAGTTATATCTAATGTTATATTTTGCCAATAATATTCAGGCGTAAGTAAATTAATTGTTTTTTGAATTCCTGGGTGTCCAAACTTTTCATGGACAGTCTCAAGTAATTTACGGCGTAAAGAAAAAGGAACAACAATTTTAGTAAAACCCTTTTTACGCAGGCATAACACGTTATTAATTTCGACAAAATTACCAGTTAAATTGTCATTTTTTTGAGCCTCTTGAATTTCATCCAATTGCAGTAGATGCGAAACGTGGTTTCCTATATTTTTTTCAACACATTCATTATTTACAGGTATATCTCTTGAGAGCATGTCAGCCTCGAAGTTTGTGGTGCCTTTCGTATATTTAATATCATAGTCATACATACTTAATTGTAAGGACCAGCGGAACAAACGACCTTTTAAGTTTTTTACATTTTTGAGCCAAACTAACGCCGTGTGATCGCTTTGTATGACGAATTTATGGCCAAGAGGTAGTGGTGGTACTTATTTAAAGCATCCACAACAGCTAGACATTCCAACTCAGTAATACTATAATTCTTCTCGTAATCTTTTAATGAGCGGGAATGGAAAGCTATGGGATGTAAGGCACCCGAACTGTCTGGCTGTTTTAATATTGCTCCCACACCAGTTTGACTTGCATCAACACAAATATGACATTCTTTTTTAGCATCAAATATTTTAAAAATTGGTTTACAAATTAAGGAGTTTTTCAAAACTTGAAATGCTTCTTGGCATTTGTCAGCCCATTGCCAAGTTGTATCTTTTTTCAGCAAGTGGTTTAATGGATTTCTAATAGTTGCATATTTATCTATAAATTTATGGTACACATTTATTGACCCCAGAAATCTTTGGAGAGATTTAACATTTTTAGGCGGTTGTAATTTTTTAATAGCCTCAATATTACTATTATCGGGCGTTACAATACCATTACAAATTTCATACCCTAAAAATTCAATTTTAGTCTGTAAGAAAGAACATTTTGATGCTTTTAACTTTAAATCTTCCTGTCTGCATATCTCAAAAATTTGTTGAATATGATCTAAATGTTCTGAAAGGGTTTCAGAAAAAATTATTATGTCATCAAAGTAATTGGCTGCAAATTTTATTTTATGTTTTGTAAGTATTCGACGCAAAGTTCTTTGAAAAATATTTCCTGAATTTTTCCACCCGAAGGGTAATTTGTTCCACTCATATAAGCCACTATTAGTGACAAAAGCGAGCTTTTCAGTATCGTCGGGATGAATTGGTATATGCCAATATCCGGAAGCCATGTCTAATTTGGTAAAATATTTGCTTTTCCCTAATTTATCTACAAGTGTTTCTATCAGGGGTAATGGTTCTGCGTCGGACTTAGTAATTTGATTTAATTTTCTGTAGTCTATACATAATCGACTTTTTTTATTTTCGTCTCTTTTAAAAACTAGTGTAACAGGTGCAGAATACGGCGATGAGCTTTCTTTTATTATATTAGCCTTTAATAACTCTTGAATTTGATTTTCAATTTCTTCTTGTTGCTTTGGGGAAGTTTTATATGCCCTTAACGACACCGGTAAGTCGGATGTTAACCTTACCCGTTGAGGTTCAATTCTAATTGTTCCAACATCATATTTATTTTTGGAAAATATATCTTCGTAACTTCGCAATATTTCTTTTAACTTTGAATTTTCCTCAAGTTCCGAATGTCCACCGACAGGATCGCGACATTGTAGGCCTCCAATGCCGCAACCAGTCCCAGAAACATCGGACGAAATACGAAAATGCTTATTTTTTTCGCAACTAATTTTTTCATTTCCATCTTTCTCTAGACAAGTTTTCTTTTCCGTGCTACTCTTTTTCTTTTCATTTTCGTTATAATGTAATTCCGTCACCCTTTCCTTAGTTTTACTTTCTTTCGGATCTTTCACTCTTTTAACTTCCTTATCAATTTTCTTGCGTATTTTTCCCGTACTATTATTTTCGTTTTTATTTTTTTTACTTTATTTCCACAGTTCCTAACTAGGATTTCAGGTAAAATATGCAAAGACAAGTCATTCGGTTCGGAATCAGAAAAGGTGATCAGTCTTCTCTGATCCTGCATAACGACATGTCCTACACAATCTATGACCAAACGAAATCCCACGCAACTCTTTAAACCTAATATGGCATAAGGTAAATCGGTGTCTAGAACATAAAATTCCACCGGTTTAACTATATTGCCGACCTTAAGGTAAAGAATACACGTTTGGTTAAGCTGTAGCATTCCCTTCGTTTGTTTTATTTTTACAGCGATTTTTTCTTTAATCGAAACATTTAATGTTTTTGCATTTGCACTCGGGATGATATTTAATGTTGAACCGGTATCAACATTTAAATAAATAGTCTTTAAATTCGAATTTGTATTTTGAGTGTACGCGTCATTAGATAATTGATAATCATTTTTAAATTTCGCCTCATTTTTAATAATATACCCGGGTATTATTAATTGTCATATTTCGTTAACTCTCTGATTTTCTTCTCTTAATTGATTATCTTTTTGCTGAGGTGGTAGTTTAAATCCAGCATTCGATGTATTTGGCTTATTCACACATGTTTGTCCCCAATGATATGCGTTGGAGATTCCTTGTTGTGCGCAAAATTTACAAGGATTAGGGGGTAACTCCTGCGAAAAATGTGCAGTCTGTCTTTTTACTGCATTTTGTCTTTCATTATGACCTACAAACCTAGGTTTATTCTGTTGGTAAAAATTAGGTTGGTATACATTGTTACTATCTTGACGAGAATAGTTATATTGTTGACGAAAATTACTTTGATCATGATTTTTTGGCATCCAATTTTGATAAAAGGGGGGCTTCACCCTAAAAATATTTTGTTGCTCCCCTTTATAAGCGGACTTGGGTGTTTCATGTGGAACTTCATTTATTAATTTTGAAACTACCTGAAGCCATTCGGTGGGAGTTTCTGGCTCTTTTATTACCAAAAATGCCCTAACTTGGGCAGGTAGCCCCACTGAAAGCCCCTCAAGGATATGTTGATTACTAAGTTTTATTTTTCTTCCCATTTCTACTTTTTCCGTAAAATAGGAGTACAACTCTTTCGGATAACACATTAAAAAGTACTCTATCCAAATTCCCTTTAGCACATGAAAATAATTTCAATTCTAAAGCACCACAACATAACGACCCTTTCGTTTAATCACTCCGCAGAACGCAAACACTCTTCGCTTCTAAAAGCCACAACAGGGGCGAGCTTTTCCCCACTCGGTGAAAGAAGCCGCACATTGGTTCATTGAACCGTCTGGAAAGATGATCCACGCTGCTACATCGGCGCGGCACATTGCAGATTTAGCTTTTCTTCGATTGTTTTTTTTTTCTCTGCAGGAGCCCGGATAGGAACATAAATCCTACCGGCTTGTAAGAACGGCAGTCCCGTTCTATCTTCTACAGCTGTGGCCGCTAAGACCCATGTAAGACGAGGCACAGGGCTTCGTTGCAATTCTTTATTGGTACATTTTAACACACAACTATCATAACATTAATATTGTTGGAACGAAGGACATGAAGTCATCAGCACGTTTCAAGAAGCAAGAACCACGATTTTCGTTCGGGCAGTCGTATTTATATGGGGGAAAATCTCTTAGACTGCAGACAATGTTCCCTACACCACGTCATGGCACGTGGTTTAAATAGGAGGGCCATATGGAAAATAAAATATATTATTGGCTTTAATCCCGTAGACAGAGGCTGGCCTACGTCTACGGGGAAAAAAATAGTCTGGAGGGAATTAATGAGGGAAACCAACTTGAGCTAAGGCATGACCATATGTGGTAACGCGTTAGAGAAATTTATGAGTGAGACAACCCTGAGTTGTCAAGTTTAATATGGAAAAAGCCAGACAAAGGAGACAAAGGACTTCTCCATATCACAGCCTGACAAAGGATACAAAGGATTTTTCCATATTAAATATATATATATATATATATATATAAGCGAGAGATCAGTTACTCTTTTTCAGAAAAAGTTTTCGGATATACGTATAAAATAAATATTACATAAAATAGGCAAAAATATATTATGTTCAAAGCCAGTGAGAGAAGCGTCTTTAACTCGGAATTGTGGGATTAAATATCAGATTCGATTTGGTGTCTCATCCCACTTTTCTAAATGCTTTCTTCCTTAGAAGAGAGATACCGCGAAAAGAATTATTTTCTTTAATGGAAAGCTTGTTTCATCTAACGCTAGTTTATGTTTTCCGACCAAACTTTTGGCAACTAAAGAAAAAATAGAATGGCCAGCATTCAATTAACTTTAAAATGCTACATATTCACTTTATTTCTAATTGTTTAGCCCTTAGAGGGCGAATGCAGTTTCTGTAATCAAAGTTGTAGAAACGGCCATAAACGGAAAAAACGGCTATAAACTTGTTGAACTTTGTAACAGTTAACTAAGAGTCTTGGGGCTCTATGCTATATTTTCTGTAAAATAAATAAATAGAAACATTTAAAAAACATAAAAAATCATCAGTCACGAACAGCGCTATATGCAATTTGTTAAACAAAATTTGTCGTGAAAAATTCGCTCAATAACGTATTACGAGTACATGTTCAATGTGGTACCCATCATTTTCTAAGTGCAGCTTAAATTACGTTACGCTTTGTAAACATATCTTGAGGAATATTACGGACGTGTATCTCCCAACGCAGTCATTATTTTGTACTGGTAGCATGATTTTCTGGACCTGAAAGATGAAATTGAGATTTATGTTCTTAATATAAACACTAACTTTAAGGACAATTAAAAAGCCGAGTTGGATTAGACACCAAAAAAAAATGTCTTTAAATAGTATTTTTAAAGTGGAACTTTAATAACAAATACTCGGTATATAATTCGCAATGCATAATTTCCTTTAGAATACACCTATAAGCCAAAAATGATGAAAGCTTTTCTTGTGAAATCATTATTTATGTTTTTTCTTTGTTTTATTTTTTTACTCTAATATATTGTTAAAAACTTTCTTGTTTATTACTGCAATTCAAATCACACGTTGGGTGCAAAAAGGAAAATGCAAGGAGTAAATGGAAGGTAAGTAATAATAATAAATAAAAGTTCCGTCTGGAACTATACGAGCCTACTTCCCCGTATACACCAACTTCTAATTTACACTCTAGTTATCTCAGTCTTTCTTATTTAGCGTTAGTTCTTAATCACTTGAAATATACCTTTTTCAACGATTAATGTATATTCATTCATTCATTTATTCAGAAATATCCTTAAAAATCCAGATCAAAAACTATAGATTTGTAATAAATCCCACACTTCATATGATAGGTGCACAAATTAATTAATAATTGGAATGAAATATAATTTTAAAAGTGGAAAAACAAGTAAAATTAAACAAATAAAAGAAATTGAATGAGAAAGAAACAGAAGCCAGAGGTGGAACTTTTACTTTACCAGTATTTTCTGTATAAGATATGCAAAATACAATATATGTTATTTTCGGTGTATTTTCATTATTCTCATGTTGGTCTTCCTTCGCGTATGAACGTCCACTACATCAGTGGATGTTGAATTACAGTTCGACAACGGAGATTTGACTCTTGGGCGCTTCGGCGCTTGGCAGAAAAAAACGAATCCATTCGAGTTTTACGGACGTTCGTTATGCAGGTGCGTTTATTACCCCACAAGTAGGAATGTTTGCTTCTTTGTTTGTTAAAAGTAACCAACTTTATAACTTGGCATATATATCATCTCGGAAAAAATAAAGTATGCAAAGTGTAAACTAAACTGCAACGAGGACAGAATGTGACACATTCCTTATACCAAAAAGCTGTTTCTTCCTTGAACATGAATGGATTGCTCTTGGCACGAGCCGAGGCAGATTCTTCGTTTGCTGGTAAGGCTCTATTTGGGATTTGAGGGCGTCTTAAAAGGAGAGAAGCTTCTCATGCTGTTTACATGTAATTGTTTGAGGCATCGATGCACAATTGTGAGAAAGTTTCGTAATTGACCATCCTACATTTGGTACTTTATTTTCACAAACAAAAATATAGTAACCTACCAGCTGACCGTCTCTATGGCTATTTTCCTTACGCTATAAAAAGAGGGCACTTTAAAAAGCATGCAAGCCTAAGATAAATTTTTGTTTTCAATGTTTCTAGTTTTTAGTTCATCTCATTTAGATAGAAAATGTAGTTGTTTATGGCCTATGTTTTGTCAGAAAGATAAAAAGTTTTAAATTTCCTAACTTTGTAAACTTAACTAGACTTTTAATCAGGCAGCCAATGTTTTTTTTCCAATGCCACTCAATGGAAGTATTTATTGTGTTTTATACTCTTAACCTTTTTCAATTTACGGGAAAAAATGATGAGTCTGATTAGAATATCTGCGCATTTTCAGATATATGTTTGAATAGTTTATGAATTTATATTGCAGCGTGTTGTGTGTGCGTATATGTGTGTTTTTTTCGTTAACTAAAATATTCTTATTTCTTCCGCAGACGAAAATATAATTTATTTCTGAACTTTTAGAAAAGTTTTCTTTAAATTATGTATTTTCTCTCCGGGAAAGATTTTTTTCCAGTTGTGTTATTTATTTATTTATTTAGTTAGCTAGTTAAAACGATATTTTCGTGGGGGGGGGGGGGCGGTGTTCTAAGGTGTTTCAAATATAAGGAGAAGTAGACGCGGGAGTTAGAAATAGTCTAGAAGTAATTAATAAAGGCAAAAATGCTCATAGACTAATCCTGAAAAATTGGTATTCGAAAGTAAAAATATATAATATGGGGGGGGGGGGAGGAAAAGCAACTTTTAAAAGTGAAATATTCAAAATAACACTTCATTTCTAATGTATTAAGAAAGGTTTATTTGGAAGGAGCACTCCTAATCTTAACCTGCTTTTCACTTAATCTGTGAAACATATATTATTTTGTTCCTATCTTAAGCTCTGGTTGCTTGTCGAAACGATTTTCTTTTCCATCGAGCAATTGGTGTACTGACAGTCGCGATATTCTTCGACCACTCAGGCGAGCGAAGCTTCTCAAGCCTCCTAAATGTAACAGTTCGAGAAAAAGTGGCCATGCCCTTAACACATTGTGTGCGGGACACGTACTAGTACGGGTTAGCGTAACGGCATAGTTTCTTTGTATCGCTTTTAGAGAAAAAAGTAGTAGGCTGGTAAACACATTTTTTGCTATTCTTTGTGCAAAATAAAATGGAACAGAGCATACAAAAGGTATGCACTGATATACAAAATCACAGCAGACGGCCCATAGCGCGCTAATTAGTTTTATGATTGCTATTTTCATTTTTTATGATGTAAGAATGATTGTAAATAATATAATTCGAAAAAATTAAAACTATATATATTTCTATTTGATTTTTCATATTTACGATACTATATTATAAATTTATCCACTAAAAATTTTATTTTTTGTTTACAACAATCATAATGTTATATATTTCAATATAAAATACGAAAAGTTTAGGTAAAAAATTAAATAATTTTCGAATAATTGAGATTTAGCTGAATAATTTAAACATGCGCGCAAAACCCCCGAGCCCGGCACAATTCCGCCACGAAATGTACCGCACACATTGTATTAACTAGGATTTTAAAAGGTATGGGGTCAGAACTATTTGTTATTCTTTTTATACCCTCTAACTTCTGAGGTGTTACTTTTCCCCGTGAACATGGGAGAAAAATTGGAAGGATGTAAAATACAAAGAAGGGAATAAATATTTTAAAAATAAATAAAAGAAAATGCATTTCTGAAACCAGGGTTTTATTAATTTATTTTTATATTTTTGAATTTTTATGTTAGTTTTTAGTTTCTTATTTTGAATAGTCTATTTGAGGTTCTCTATTTTTTATGATACGTTAGCGTTATTTCCAGTGTTTGCGATTCGCTTGCAGCACGCTGGAAATAAGTTGGAGATTACACAAAATAGTTCACTTGCTATGTATAATAAATCTGCATTTTCGTAGAAAACATGAACTTAGTAATTGCGTTTAATTTGTTGAATGGTAAAAAGCCAAACAATGCTTAAGTAGAACTGATAAATGAAAATAAGTTTTCAAAGCGGCGACTACAAGATATGTATCTTAAAAGGAAAATGTTAAAAGATTAAAGAAAAGCGTACTCAAGTGTAAAAGTCTAAATAACTACATTTATTATATCAAAGGCCTAAATATCGTGTAAAGCTTAAACATAGTGTACAAGCAATCAAATTGCGTGATCTATGGCAATAAGTTCTCTATCGACTTAAGAAAAAAAATTAAAACATTCAAAATTTAGAATACTGTGAAACTTATGTAAGTTGACCACTTGCGGTGCAGCACTTTAGTGGTCAGCTTAGACAGGTGGTCAACTTATAGAGGGTGAGGGAGAGGGTGAAGGGCTAATTCCGTTCCTCACAAAAGTGGTCAACTTACAAACGTGGTCAACTTTACAGGTTTTACTGTACATAATTAGTGTTTCTGTTCTTTTGTTTGGACAACATAGGTTTTTTCTCTCTCAATTTTGAATCTTTATCGGTGTTCAGAATTATAATTGTACTTTATATGTTTGTAGTCCAGGGACTGTTTGTATTGTTTTCCTAAATTATATATATATATGTAGTAATCACATTTTCTCACAATAATTGGGCCAAGAAGCAGCGAGTGAATTTTAACCATTTAATCATGAAACGAACATATTTTACAACTATGTACAGAAAATAATTTTAACATCGAGAGAGCACTGCTTGGCCATTTTCTCCGAAGAGCCATTAACTCAACAGGAACACAACTTGTAACGCCTTTTATGCCAGCTCCGTTGCCATTCGGCAAAAAGCTATTTCAGTTCCGTAACGGTAGTATTTCAGTTCCAATTGTAAATCAGTTCAACTGTTCACCAATGGCTGTGTCGATCCCACAGTTCGGCCATCTGACAATGGAGCTGTCCTCAGACCCTGAAACACATTAAAAAAAAAACTAATAACACGTAAATGTGCATCTTTTCCACAATGTCAAATCACTGATTCTGTCCATTTCTTCATATATTCGGCACAGGTTGTAGTACATTGTTGTTCATCGTGATAACCTTCTTTAACTACATCAAAAGTGTTTCCTCCTTTTAACTTTGTAATCTTGTATGGTCCAAAAAAATTTAGCTTTTAATTTGAAGTTCAGACCAAATTGGGTTCTCTTTATTGCAATCAAGTCTCCAACCTTGTAAGGCCTAGCTGCCCTCCACCGCAGATTATACACTTTTTTATTTTCTTGTTGAATTTTGAGGATTTGCGTTTTCGCATGTTTCCTCAAATTGTCTCGCTGAACCTCAAACTGATTTTTAAATTCGCGTTCAATCATTTCTTTTAATTTGTCAGTACCTTTGAGGTTCGTTTTGGTTCCAAATAACAGCTCGAATGGGCTGGTATCTATTCTGCGATGGTAGGTGGAGTTCAAGGTTAGTTGTAAATCTTTAGTGTGTTTATACACTTTGAGGGATTCTTAATAGATAACTTGGCAATAGCCGATATTATGACTTGATTTAAACGTTCCACTTGCCCGTTAGCCCTTGGCAGGCCGGTTGTAATAGTATGATGTGTAATCTCCTCCTGAGCACAATATTCGGTGAACTCGTTAGAAGTGAACGCAGTACCTCTGTCGGTAATAATTTGAAAAGGGCTTCCGAAGATCGCTTTTTGATCGTCTAATTTTCTTATTACCTCCTCTGAGGTTGTTGATTTTGTGGGATAAATCCACACAAATTTAGTGAAAGCGTCAATTAGTACCAAAATATGATTATAGTTTTTATTTGTGCTTTCTAGGGGTCCAAGATGGTCTACATGATAGGTATGAAGCGGTATATCGTCTTTATATCGCGGGTGTAAAAATCCTTCCCTTTTCCTTCGTTTACGGTTAATAAGTATACATTGGACGCAATTAGAAATTATTTTCTCTATTTTATCTCTAAGCTTGGGTATTTGATAGTATTCCGCAAGATATTTTTTCCGTATGTTTGACACCTGTGTGTCGTTTTTCATGAGCATCCTTTATGATCTCTGTTTGCATATCCTTTGGTACAACTAGTAATTCTCGACCGTTCTCAAATTTATAAAGGATTCCGTTTCTGTTGCAATAATCTTCGTGATCACCGATAGCTAATAATTTCTTTATTGCTTCTATTTCGTTATCATTTTCCTGCGCAAGCTTAATTTTGAGTAATATATTTTCAATTGAGACGCCCATCACATCTATAGGAGATCGGCTTAGTGCATCTACGTGACGCATTTTAATTCCAGAACGATGCTCAATTACATAGTCAAATTCCTGCAACAATAATGCCCAACGCACAACACGGGTTGATAGGTTTCGTTTTTCCATAGTTTTCTGGAATGTGGAACAGTCCGTTACAATTTTAAAATTTATTCCCAGTAAATACACACGAAATTTCTTTAAGGCTTCTATTACGGCTAGGATTTCCAATTCATAACTAGAATATTTTTTCTCAGCGTCTGTAGTTTTTCTACTCATAAAATAAATTGGGTGAAAGTGTTTTTCGTCGGGAGGTTTTTGCAACAAAATCGCTCCATATCCCTCTATACTAGTATCAGTATGTAGTTCGGTCTCAAAAGCTGGATTGCAAATAGCGAGTACGGGTTTCTCAGCTAACAATGATTTTAAGCTCACAAACGCATTTCTTTCTTCATCTCCGAAAGTGAATTTCTTTTCCTTTATAAGTAGATCGCTTAACAGCCTGGCAATTATTGAATATAGAGGCACGAATTTACGGAAATACCCGGTAAGACCTAAATAGCTCTGAACTTGTTTTGTGCTTTCAGGCTCAGGGAAATTTAGTACTGCTTGGGTTTTTAAAGTCGAGGGCCGAGGGGTAAATTTTACCTTCTTCTATAATAAGACCTAGAAATTCAATACGCTTCTTTAGAAATTGTGACTTTTTAAAATTTATTTCTAATCCATATTCGCTAGCCAGATCTAACACCATTTTAAGTCTGCTTATTCCTTCTTTCATGGACGCCGACAAAATAATAACGTCCTCCATGTAGGGTAGTACTATACCATCGTTAACTAGCGGTCTAAAAACTGTGTTGACGAATCGCTGGAATACTGCAGGTGAATTGCACAATCCGAACGGCTGCTTTCTAAACTGATATTGACCTTCATGAGTTACAAAAGCAGTATAGTTTTTACTTTCTTCTTCTACATCGACATGAAAAAATCCGTTACGATTGTGCTAAACACTCGAGCTCCCTGTAATCTAAGTACAAAGATAAAACAAAGTAAAAAAGCACAAATTCAGAATAAAAAGTAACACAAATAGCTATTTCGAAGCTACAATGGAGCTACTTCATCAGTGCAAAAAAGAAGAAACACTCAACACGCAGCTAGAAAGCTAAGAGTGAACAGGTAAGAACCAGAGAGACAACCGGTATTTATACTAAATGTGTCGGATTAGGGATTGACCAATCAGAGGCCAGGAACAAGGCGGGAGCAGAGCCCGAGACGAAAAGGCGGGAAACAAACATGGAAAAGGCGGGAAGCGAACTGGAAAAGGCGGGAAACGAACGTGGAAAAGGCAGGAAAGAACAGGAAAGGAAAGAAAAATTATAAAAATTGTTTCCAAATGTCAGGAAAGTATGGAGTGCTGGAAAAATCATTTACTAACGAATGAGAATTTTTCCAAATGTGATAAGCTTCCCAAAAATCAAGTTCATAGACCGAAGAGCATTTGCTGATAATTCTAGCAGAAGAAAATTCAAAACAATGATCATGAGTCCAACAATGCTGCGCAATAGAAGAACGTGCAAGTTCTTTACGCTTAACATAATTTTCATGTTCTTTCAGACGGTGCTTTAAGGCACGTTTAGTTTGACCTATGTAAGAAAGACCACATTTACAAGAAATACTATAAATACCCCAGTTGCTGTGCAAATCAATGGGATACTTCAAATTTGTAAATTTTATTTTATTCACAGGGGAAAATACAATATCAAACCCAAATTTCTTCAATATTTTAGCAATTTGCTGACTGATTTTTGGATAAAAAGGTAAAATAATAGTATAAGCAGGCTTGCACTTAGAAACATTACATGAGGGTGAAGGCTTAATTAACTTGTTATAAATAGAATCAACGACCTTAGGAGAATAACCTCGATCCAAAGCCACAGTTTTAATGTAAGAAAGCTCAGCACACAAAGAGTTAGAAGAGGAACATATATTCAAAGCACGGAAAACAAGAGCCTTGAAAGAGGCTAACTTATGGTTTGGGGGGTGAGAAGAACATTTGTGAGGAGGTAGTGTAACAGCAAAGGGCTTACGAAACACTGAAGTCATAAAATCGTCATTACTTTTAGTAATTAAAACGTCCATGAATGAAAGAGAACTATCAACTTCCATTTCAATAGTGAATTGAATGCAAGGATCAATGGAATTAAGCTTATCAAGTAAATGATCAATATCACCTTGCTTCTGATCAAGCAATACAAAACAATCATCAACATAACGGACATAAAAAGGAAACTTTATGGTTTCGAAAAGTTTAGTCTCAAAATAGTGCATATAAATGTCACTTAAAATAGGGCTTAAAGGATTACCCATAGCTAAACCTTCAGTCATACGAAAGTACACACCATCAAATACAAACGTATTTTGCTCAAGACAAACACGAGTAAGAGAAATAAGTTCTTCAATCTCAAAACTAGAGAAATTATATTCCTGAAGTCTCAATTTATGACAATCCAATGCTCCATTAACCGGTACATTGGTGAAAAGCGAGTTTACATCAAAAGAAGCCATAGTTAAACCAAAAGGTTTGAAATCACGAAGCTTATGAACGAAGTCAACGGAATTTCTAACAGTGAAAGAATTGCCATTCAAAAGAGGAGAAAAGATGGAGACCAAGTGTTTAGCAAGCTTATAAGAAGCAGTACCAATATTGGAGACAATAGGACGGAGAGGTATACCAGGTTTGTGGACCTTAGGAAGAGCGTAAAATCTGGCACAGTGTGCGACTGAAGGAATCAAAGACCTTTTTGAAGAATCGCAAATGACAGGAGAAGACTTTACAGCCTTACTAATCAAATTTATCTCAATAGTGCTGGGGTCTTTGCGAAGTGTCACATAAGGACCAACCTTAAGTAAATGATTACATTTATCTAAGTAAGAGCTTTTATCTAGAACAACAATTTGACCTCCCTTGTCGGCCTTAGTAATAACCAGATCAGGATCGGAGCACAAGTTTTTGACGGAACTATTAGCATGCTTGCTGAAAGTATTTGAAGAAAACTTCGAGTTGAAATCCACAGTATTCGCAATGAGATGCCTAATCGAATCCTTTTGAGAAGCAGTGAGAGCACTACATATAAAGGCTTTCTCAATTGGAGCAACCAACTTAGGAAAAGAAGGTTTTGAAGAACAAGCAAAATTGTTATTCAGTTTGAGAGCATTGAGCTGATCAGAATTTAGAGGTTTTGAAGAAAGATTAACAACTGAGTTCAGATTCACCTTTGGTAAACCATCAAGAGTATCACCCGCATTATTAATGCAAAGAGATTCAAACTTTTTCTGAAGAGTAGATCTATGTTTAAAAGTGGACTGAAGAACCCTATTCCAACTTTTTCTATCGATTGAATCAAAGTCAAAGACCAAATTCGAAAGTTTGATATGCAAAGCAAACAATTCTTTTTCAATGACAGCAACTTTTTTACGAGTTTCCGGAATCAGAGCTCTTAAAAGCGCCAACTTGGAACGAAAAAGCACATTTTTGATTTTAGGAGAAAGCGAAAGATTACAATTTAAAGAAATAAACTTAGGAATAATTCTCATACGTTTGCATCTGCAGAGAAAGGACAAATGATCCAAAAACCTATACTTCTTGAGTCTAAGACTGCAAAACCTGTTAATTTCAGACATAATAAAATGAACACAGAAAAAAGATAGCTGAACAGAAGGCCCGTTTAAGCCAAAAGTATAAGACAAATGATCAAAATGCTTTGTGCTAAAATGGAAGTACAAAGATAAAACAACGTAAAAAAGCACAAATTCAGAAGAGATTGAAGAACTTATTTCTCTTACTCGTGTTTGTCTTGAGCAAAATACGTTTGTATTTGATGGTGTGTACTTTCGTATGACTGAAGGTTTAGCTATGGGTAATCCTTTAAGCCCTATTTTAAGTGACATTTATATGCACTATTTTGAGACTAAACTTTTCGAAACCATGAAGTTTCCTTTTTTTGTCCGTTATGTTGATGATTGTTTTGTATTGCTTGATCAGAAGCAAGGTGATATTGATCATTTACTTGATAAGCTTAATTCCATTGATCCTTGCATTCAATTCACTATTGAAATGGAAGTTGATAGTGCTCTTTCATTCTTGGACGTTTTAATTACTAAAAGTAATGACGATTTTATGACTTCAGTGTTTCATAAGCCCTTTGCTGTTACACTACCTCCTCACAAATGTTCTTCTCACCCTCCAAACCAAAAGTTAGCCTCTTTCAAGGCTCTTGTTTTCCGTGCTTTGAATATATGTTCCTCTTCTAACTCTTTGTATGCTGAGCTTTCTTACATTAAAACTGTGGCTTTGGATCGTGGTTATTCTCCTAAGGTCGTTGATTCTATTTATAACAAGTTAATTAAGCCTTCACCCTCATGTAATGTTTTTAAGTGCAAGCCTGCTTATACTATTATTTTACCTTTTTATCCAAAAATCAGTCAGCAAATTGCTAAAATATTGAAGAAATTTTGGTTTGATATTGCATTTTCCCCTGTGAATAAAATAAAATTTACAAATTTGAAGTATCCCATTGATTTGCACAACAACTGGGGTATTTATAGTATTTCTTGTAAATGTGGTCTTTCTTACGTAGGTCAAACTAAACGTGCCATAAAGCACCGTCTGAAAGAACATGAAAATTATGTTAAGCGTAAAGAACTTGCACGTTCTTCTATTGCCCAGCGTTGTTGGACTCATGATCATTGTTTTGAATTTTCTTCTGCTAGAATTATCAGGAAACGCTCTTCGGTCTATGAACTTGATTTTTGGGAAGCTTATCACATTTGGAAAAATTCTCATTCGTTAGTAAATGATTTTTCCAGCACTCCATACTTTCCTGACATTTGGAAACAATTTTTATAATTTTTCTTTCCTTTCCTGTTCTTTCCTGCCTTTTCCACGTTCGTTTCCCGCCTTTTCCAGTTCGTTTCCCGCCTTTTACCATGTTCGTTTCCCGCCTTTTTGTCTTGGGCTCTGCTCCCGCCTTGTTCCTGGCCTCTGATTGGTCAATCGCTAATCCGACACATTTGGTATAAATACCGGTTGTCTCTCTGGTTCTTACCTGTTCACTCTCAGCTTTCTAGCTGCGTGTTGAGCGTTTCTTCTTTTTTGCACTGATGAAGAGGCTCCATTGTAGCTTCGAAATAGCTATTTGTGTTACTTTTTATTCTGAATTTGTGCTTTTTTACGTTGTTTTATCTTTGTACTTACATTTTAGCACAAATCATTTTGATCATTTGTCTTATCCCTGTAATCTATTTAGTATGTTTTCAATTAACGGAAGGGGGAATCTATCCTTCACGATAGCTTTATTTAATTTCCTGTAGTCAATGCATAGGGTTAGGTGGGGTAAAATGGTCATAAAATCCACGTTTTTCAACTTTCTTTGCCAATAAATATAAGAATTTTTTCAAAATCTTCAGATTTTTTGCTTGTTATTTTACATTACATTTTTAAAGAACAGATTGCAATAAATTTTGAGCAGAAAAAAGTTAAGAAAAATAATTTTATGACGCCTTCTTTCTGGGATGTAGGTATGACCCCTTTACCCCATGGGGTGGGGTAAAGTGAGTAGTGCATGGGGTAAAGTGGTCACAATTGAAAAAAAAACTATATAAAAGTATTAATAACCATAATACTTCAAAATACTCCACAAAGGTTCATTTTAGAACGAAAACAACTTTCTTTCCCTCAACTGAATTTATTTAGGTCCTCTATTATAGTCAAAAGTTAGCCTCGTCTTCGTAACTTCTCGTAAGGTACTTCAGACTCTTCAGCTGCTGCATATATGGTCTCAAAACGAAGTTATGTACCAAAACATGTTAGAATACATAATAGTAGGTATTCTTGGGTTTTAATCCCTAAATATTAGATTTTATGTCTGTCATTTAACTCAATAGATATAATAAAACATAAATATGAAATTCAAAATTTTATGTGAAAAAATTTAAAAAATAGCTTTTAATTGATGACTAAATTACTTAAATAACATATTAAGAAAACATTGCTAATAAGAGAGTTCTAGATAATTATAGCTTATTAAAAATCAATGGGAGAAAAATACATATTTTAACCTAACTATTTTTATTTCTCTCTCTCATTTTTTATTTCTTTCAAATTCGGCTCATCAACTATACATCTCAAGGTAATTATAAATCCAAATTTTTAGATTTTTATCTTTCTTAGTTTTTTAGTTATCAAGCTTTGATTTTGTAAAAAACTCACATTTTTACATGCATGCTTCAATACAAAACAGGCCATAACTCATCAACAAATAGAGATAAAAAGTTCTAGTAAAAAGCGTTTTGAAGTATATTGAATGCAGTTTTATATGATATGCATCATGACAAATTTTATTAAAATTGTAAATTTTAAAAAATGACTTTTAAATTTAAATTTTAAATTTCTCGAAAAACGTATCATTAATTTTTTTCAAAAAATTCTCAAATATTTCCGTGCATTTTATATCTGTCTATGCGAAATTTCAGCTTGAACACTCAATGGAATTATATTTTCCCGAATTTTCAAAAATATTTGATTTAACAAAAAATGAACATTTTTGTGATTCAAGCTATTTTAAGTTGATGGTTTCTTAAAGGAGATGATTTAATTAGCCTTCTAAACACATCTATGCATGAGTGAACAAGCATGGACATGTCTGTGGATGAAATGAACAAGTTCAAAATTTATTTGGGGGACGGGGCAACGAATACATTCCCTTTTTTGTCTTTTCAAAGTATTGTTTCCCAATTATTCAATAGTTTGAACAAATTGACTTATTTTATGCATTAATAATATTTTTTTCCTGATTAATTGTTTGATTTCAGATATATTTTAATGAGATATTAATGATATGAGGGGAAAAAAAGTATTTAACTGAACTCATCTGAAATTGTGATAGAAGAGGCACAACTGCAGCTTTTGGTTGTTAGTCTTAATTTGCGCTTATGAGCTAGTATTTGACAAAGCAAGAAAAGAAAAAACTATGCAGCTTACCCCTCCCCCCTGAATAGGTTGTGGGTTACAAATAAAATTGAAAAAAGGAAGCATTATAAGAAAAAACAAAGCTACTTATTTTATCTACCTGTATATCCTAGCATTTTTCCATACCTCACGTCTAAAACATGAATAAAAAATAATATAAGAAGGAAGGAAATTTAAAGGAGCTGCAACATAGATATTGCAGCTGCTGTGCAATGGCATTTCTATACTACAGATCATAGATAAGGAGTATGTGTTGATTTCGGCGGGACAGTGAAACGTCTTACTGCCAAAGCTAGCCTTCAAAAACTGCATTCAGATCACATTCTGACACCAGTTCAACTTTTCAATTGAAGTGTTATGATCATTCCTTTCATTAAGTTTTTTTATAACTGTTCAGGAATATTCAGAAGAAAGGGAGTTATTAAAAGATAGATTTTTAAGAGCACTATCGGTCGAAGGAACACAAGAAGTTTCACAGCTTTGCTCCATTCAGTGAGCATGAAATTACTACAAAAGTGTGTTCACATAGTAATAACTTTCAGAAAAAGAAATCCTTTGCAGAAAGTTCTAATGTATGACAAACCTGAAAAGGTACATTACATGTGAATATAATGAAAGGTGTTGACTGGCTGAAGTAATTTAAACAGATGTACTTTTTTCCCCCTCATATGATTAATATCTCATTAAAATATATCTGAAATCTAAGAATTAATCAGGAAAAATATTATTATTAATGCATAAAATAAGTCAATTTGTTCGTTTAAAAATAACTATTGAATAATTTGTAAGCAATACTTTGAAATAGCTATGATAAGACAAAAATGTGAATGTATTCGTTGCTCCCTCCCCCAAATAAATTTTGAACTTGTTCTTTTCATCCACAGACATGTCCATGCTTGTTCACTCATGCATAGATGTGTTTAGAAGGCTAATTAAATCATCTCCTTTAAGAAATCATCATCTTAAAATAGCTTGAATCACAAAAATGTTCATTTTTGGGTAAATCAAATATTTTTCAAAATTCGGGAAAATATGATCCCATTGAGTCCCCAAGCTGAAATTTTGCATAGACAAAGATCAAATGCACAGAAATATTTGGGAATTTTTTGAAAAAAATTAATGATACGTTTTTCGAGAAATTTAAAATTTAAATTTTAAGGTCCTTTTTTGAAATTTAATATTTCAATAAAATTTGTCATGATGCATATCATATAAAACTGCATTCAATGTACTTCAAAATGCTTTTTACTAGAACTTTTTATCTCTATTTGTTGATGAGTTATGGTCTGTTTTGTGTTGAAGCATACATGTAAAAATGTGAGTTTTTTACAAAATCAAAGCTTGATAACTAAAAAACTAAACAAGATAAAAATCTAAAAATTTGTATTTTTTATTACCTTGAGGGGTACAGTTGATAAGCTAAATTTGAAAAAAAATCAAAGAAGGTGAGGTAAATTTTTTCTCAGATTTTGGATCACTTGACATGGAATGACCCATAGCTTTTTATTTGCCGTATGTCCACTTTACGCCATTAACCACTTTACCCCACCTGACCCTACTCTAGGTGTGCCGTCTTTTTTTTTAACTATAACTACCGGACTACAATATTCAGAGGAACTATTTTCAATTATTCCCGATTTTAACCATTCGGTCGCCTGGGCCTCAACAATTTTTTTCTCTACGAAGGGTAATCTTCGCGGTTGATGGGATACCGGTTCATCATTTTTGAGACATATTTTCAGCTGAATATTCGTAGATTTGATTTTTTGCGGTTCGTAACTATGAAGTAAATGTTGTACTTCGTTTTTAGTTTGATTTGAAACACTCGGGTCAATGTTAATTTCGCTTTCGCTACAAGTTAAATAAACAGGTAAAATTTTAATCAAATTTATTTCTTCCCCTTCAGAGTTCCTATTTTTTATTACTATTCCCTTTTCGTTTATAGTTGTTTCTCCTTGCATCAGTACACTTAGTCCTATTATTGCTTCGTTAGACATCACCTCGTCGTCCACCACATATACATTAGTTACACATCTAACCGAGTCGATTTCTATGTTATTTTTGAAGCAACCCAAGGCATCCCATGATCGACATCCACCGAACCCGCCCAAAGTTGAGTTCAAAGGGTTAAGTTTCTCAATATTTAACTTATTAAAAATGTTCTTCTTAAGAAGTGCCACTTGACTGGTTGTATTTATTAATGAATTTACGCTTAAGTCATTAAATTTGCTGGGGACTTTCATTTGGGAATTTGTACATATAATTACGTTGGATACTTATGCTTTAGGGCGTTTTTTAGCGCATTCGATAGCTTTATGTCCAAAAAGGGAACAATGGAAACACCTATTTCCCTTCTCTCTATCCGGACAGTACCTAGCTATGTGTGTTTTTCCACCACAACTTTCACAAGTAACATCTCGCCTATTAGGTTTACTTTGATACGACTGCTCATTACTTGCCACCTTGTCACATTTTGTTTTACTTCTATTTACACAAATAGCTTTATTCTCATAACTAATTTTCATTTATCATTTTTGAATTCTGACTTATTTTATCGGAATTTTTTGTTTTTATTTTCATCCGACCTCATTTTCTCATACGCTTTAAGTCTGCATCTAAGTTCAATTAAATTATCACAACCATATAAGGATGCTTTTTTATATATATCATCACGAATACCATTTATAATATATCTAATTAGAGCAGCATCTTTTACTTTGGCTCTGTTCGCCAATTTTTTCATACCTAAAACTATCCTTCTACAGGTTCATCATGCCCATCTTCCTCTTAGCTAAAATTTCATGAATGTCAGCGGAATTTGAAACATCTCCAAATTCACCTAACATTAATTGTTTAAATTTTGAATAGGTATATATTCTTAATTCACTTTCTAAAAGGAACTTGGCTCTTCCCGGTATGCTACGTTTAGCATAAATTTATATTTTTTTATATTATATTATTATATTATTTTATATTTTTTGTATTTCACTTAAATTTAATAAGGAAGTGGTATCTTCAAAAATTTCGAGCCAGTTTTCTAGACTCTCTGAACTGGTACCACTGAATGACACAACAAAACTTTCAAAATCGGAGAATGAGGCAGATGATTTTATATAATATTCACTAGTGGATGGTAGTTGCGCAGTCTGCCTATTCTCACCGGAATTACTTCCCCTCTCAGACTCTTCGTCCTCATCTTCGGTTAAATCACTTTCACTCTCAACCACAATATTATTTTGCAACACTTTTAAATCATTTAGTGAACAAACTATTCGGGTAACTAAATCAACTGTCGACCCTTCATTTGAAATTTATAATACATTCGCGATTGTAATTGATTCGTTTAATGAAAAATCAGTTTTAACTTTTTCTACTTTTTCCTTAAATTCTTTACCTTCTGTTTGAAAAGCAAATCCAGAAAACTTTTTTAATTTATCGCGGCTTTTCCTATCAAACGCGTCCTCAAAAAATAATTTATATAGCAGCTTAATACTGCTTGTGTTATGCGATTTGAGAGCAGCGGCCATTTCAACAATGTCAATTAACAACATGTTTAGTTAATAAGGTTTTCATGGAAAATCCTTTAAATTCTTCAAAGCAGTAGATTTTCGTTGGTGGGTTCCACGGAAAACTCTTTCATTTCCTCTTCAAAACAGAATTTAACTTCAGCTTTTTCTTCACAACTTAGCTTCGTCTTCAGGCTTCCGGTCAGATATAATTAAAATAATCTTCTTAGAATTAAAAAAATCTTCTCTAATATTCTTCAAAAAAATAAATAAATAAATAAATAAATAAAGTACTTTATTTCAACTTCGTTTAATTCTTCTAAATAAATTTCTTCTTCTATTCTTCATAAAAATTATTTCTTCAACTAATTTCTTCTATACTTCTTTAAAAAAATCCTTCTTCTAGATAAAGCACTTTTGATTTCCTCAGAAAAGTAGTATCTTCTTTATAGCTCTTCTGAATTCGTCACAAAAATAACTTCTTCTAAAACGAATAATGTTTTCTAAAAAAACATGAAATCGTCATCTTCAAAGTATTCTCAGGAAATTCTGCCGCCACCTCGACTGGACGCCATACTTCCATTGTTCGTGCAGGCTTGGTAGTCAATCCCACTTCTGAATTTGTAGTAATCCCATTTTCTCACAATAATTGGGCCGAGAAGCAGCGAGTGAAGTTTAACCATTTAATCAAGAAACGAACATATTTTACAACTATGTACAGAAATAGTTTTAACATCGATAGAGCACTGCTTGGCCATTCGCTCCGAAGAACAACTAACTCAACTGGAACACATCATCATCATAACTTAGAGATTTTTTATGGGCGATCAGGCCCCGGAGAGGCCTTTTACCCAGGTTCCGTAGTAGAACACATCGGAGGGTATGCATCAGAAAGTGAACTTCTTTGTCTCCGAAGGGCCTAGAGGGGAAAAAAATAGAAAATAAAAGATGAGCCGGGGCTCAGGAAATGTAAAAGTTCATCATTTCATTCCATTTTCGTAGCTTTGAATCATTGCTTTCAGGATGGCTAGGAGGTCTTGCTTCGGCCTGTAGGACGGGGTTTGCTTCTGGATTTTTGATGCTGCTCTGCGATTGGCTCCGCTGATAGGGCGTCTCGTACTTCGACGCTGAAATTGACCGAAAGCCCTTTTAGTATTACCTTAAGGAGAGGACGCTGGTCGAATCTTGTTGCATAGTATTCGATTTTTTTCTCTTCAGCGTAGCGGATCACCGCAAGATGGCCATCTTCGCTGGCGGGGAATACCTTTACTTCGTTCCTATGTAGCTGAACTTCATAGGGCTCGTCGTGCTTTTGCTTGATCAATTCAAGAGCCTTCTGGGAGTTTTCCTCACGAATAAGGACGACCGGTTGCCTGTTTCTCTTCTTCTTTTCAGGAGCAGGGGGGAGCGTCAAATTCTTCGCTTCCTTCAGGTCTGCGCGGAGCTTGACGCTCTCTTCTCTTAACTCTTCCAATTCCCTCTTGAAATCGTTAGTCTTGATTTTGATGGAGGCCTGGGTAAGACAGCGGGCAAGACTTCGATAGATGAGAAAATCATTGGTGCCGACTGGGTTGCCTTCTAATATGTAGTCGTAAAACCATGCCAGATGACTATCAATTATGGCCTCAAATTTCCTAAGTTCAGTGATGTCCTTCTCGTTTAAGATGGCTGCGTAGAGTTGATTCCGGTCTGGGAGGATGGAACGGTTTATCTTCGCTTCGAAGTCGGAGGGGCTCGGAGCATCTTTCGGCTTTCTTCGAACCAGACATGATCGTCTTGACGTCTTACCAACGATCTTCTACTCGAAAAGATTGGACACTCTGGTAGAAACCTATGTTAAATGCTTCGGAGCAGAGGAGTCTGAGAAGTATAAGTAAAAAAGCAACATTTAGGATGAGATTGGCGAGAGAATCTTGGCGAAAATCATACTGAGGATGTCATTGCGGCAGTAAGTCGCCAAAGTGGATGCACTGATCCTTTGAAGCAGGCACGGCGAGATCGTCAGAATACCCCGCAGATACCGGGGGGTCGGGTCGTGTATCACAGAGGTAACAAAAAGAAAGGGGCCAGAAAGCGCTGAAATAGCCTGGGGTACGTTGTTCATGGTCGACCCTTCTGCTATTATTAGGCAAGTGTCAACCACTTCTTAACGAGCTTCACATAGTTAAAATATATAAGGGAAAATAAAAGTAAACGCAAAGTGTTCCCAACTATCAGGATGAAACCTATTTGCTTGTTAGGGAAGATTCGATAACTTGCTTTCCTCTTTGGAAAAAATTCAATTACGGAAGAAATTTTGTTGCTGCTGCATGTAAATTATAGTACAAAGCGCTGCCGTTAGAAAGTCACGAAACAGGGAGGGTAATTTTATCGGATTAAAAAAATTGAAAATACTTTAGAAGACGGCAGTCGATTAGCGAAAGGCGTGGGGATCTTCAGCTTCCTTCAAAATCGGAAGTTTAGACAAATTTTTTATCTTCAAAAAGTACTTTTAGTTTACACCGGTGGCCGCGCCCCAATGCTGTCTGGTCGTCCGCGCCCAATGGTCGTCCAATGCTGGAGCAATTTGAAACACGGATTCCCGTAAAATGATTTAAATATTTTAAAGTATTGTTTCAACATACAAATATAGTAAAAAATAAATAGAGAAAAGTCTAATAACAAATTTTTTCTGTGTTTATTCCTTTACGGCTCTTAAAATTGTTGGGCTTTACTTATTAATATGTTTAAATTCTGTTTTTGGTCAAATGATTGAAACCGCCTCTAACGAATACATTTTTTTTTTCATTTTTTTTCAAAATTTTCTCTTGACTTTATGGGTGTAGTTTTAAGTTGCAGTTCTGAATTTTAAAATTAATTTTTGAACTTTAATACAATCATCATATAAAGAAAAAAAAAAGTCTTCATTAAGAGTAAATGCACAGGTTTATCTCCAGCGCTCTTCATTAATTAAAAGTTGAGATCTGCGTGGGTAAAACAGAAGAAAAAAGCGCGCCGAATTTCAAATTAAACAATTTTAAACTACAATTCGCATCTATAAGTGTTTTTTATATCAGCTTTTCCACCAGAAAGTTCTCTATAACTCATTATTTCCAAGTTTTCATTGAAAGGTTTTCCCCCGTAAGAGTTCGAACGTGCACGCAAAATTTGTCTCAGACATTAGCGGCAGAAGCAAAGGGAATCGTTATTTTATCAAGTATTAGAGGAATATCTTCAAAAATAAAACATTAAGCCAAACCGAAAAATTAGCCTAGTGAAGCAAACATTTATTATAATCATGCCGGTTAACGGGATGTTGCCTGAATAGCTATTTAAAAAACGCTTTGAATTCCAGTCTGTTCACAATTCACATTCCTATTCCCTTAGTATTTGTTTTTGGAGAAAAACTGTCAAAGCTTGAAAACGTTTTCAGCTGTATTCCCATTTATCAGATCATTATTTATATCATATTGTATACTGATGCTGTTATATTACGTAGTTTTTATTTTTACTGAATATTTTGATTGAACAATTTTGTTTATTTTAATAAAAAATAATGCTACTAAGTAACATTAAGTCTTAAGTTTATTAGGAATAGATTTAGTATTTACCAAAGTTCCTATTCATTTGTCTTAATGGTTTTCAAGACCTACTGTTTTTTATAGTTCAAATTTTATTAGTTGTTACCAGTGGAGAACCTGGAAATTTCTGAAAGCCCTTTCCTGTGTACAACATTCGCTTAACTTGGCTTGTTTGTCCCCCCCCCCCTCGTTCCTAGCAGCATGAAAGCGCCCCCGCAGTCGTAAATTATGTTTATAAGGTGGCGACAGAACCCTTTAAATCAGGGATATCAGGGAAATCTGGAAATTTTTCCCTTGTTTTTGATTTATCCCGGAGTTCCAACGAACTTATCTGTAATCATTAAAATAATTCAACGTTCCCTTATTAAAAGTTAATTCTGAAATTATTTTACTCAAAAAAGTTAATTTTAATTGCCGTTTTTCATAAATTTTTGCCCACATATCAAAAAATGTGATCTTTTTGCATCCGCAATGGGAACTGGACTTTTCGATGTTTCTTATGCTTTGTTAAAAGGTAAGCAATTTTTTTCACCAAAACTTTAATTTGAAATTTTTAATCAAAATTTCGTGAATCGTGATCGTAAGGACGAACTTTCAAACGTCAAAAGATAATACCTCTAGTTTTATTTTTATTTAAATTTCTTTATGCATGCGTAATTCTTTACATCGTTTAAAATACTTGAAATAAAGGAGGAAACTGTTAAATAATATTTTTAAATTTGAAAAATTCAGAAAATAAAAGTCATTAACTATGCACTTATGACGATAATGTTTTTTCTCTTACACTTATTCAGTCATCATATAAATTGGTTCTGCGCAGGAGGAACATGTTAAATATTTCCAGTTAATCGCAAATAAATAAATACCTAAATAAATAATCAAATGAAAAACTAATTTAAAAATCACTTATTTAATTTCTTATTCAGTACGTATGTGAAATGTTTGAATAAATTCTCATGCTGTAGATTGGGAGATTTACCTATTTCATGAACTGATTTTTTTGACACGCTAGCATTAATCGTAAAATGTTTAATTTTACTGTCAAAAGTCTTTTCTGGAGCTTGGTATTTCCTAATATAATTAAATGCTTTTCTAATCTTTAAAAAATGCATACATTTCTTAATAAAATTTAACTATTTCAAAAAAGTTTGAAAGTTATGCATGTTCACATTTTTCTTTCAAGCAATTACTCTCACCCGTCAAATATTTATTAATTATTTTGCTGCATAGTATAAAATTCAATTAAATAGAAGTAAAATTAAGAAAAATGCTTTGTTTTTTGAACATTAAATTGTTAACAAGTGACAAGTAATTAAAAAATGTATCTTGTCCTTCCGTAGAACTATAATAAAACTAGGTCGGTACTTTACTGCAGAATTTTTGTGCGGCAAAATCTTTTGGCTGTAACTAAATGTAGTGTAGAGTTTCGCAAAGAAAACCAGAAACGGAAATGAAAATGATCGATCAGTTTTGTTTGTTATTTCCCTTCATTTTACTGTCAATCACTTAGGTACACATTTCTGATTTTGATCCAGTGAAATTTTAAACATATGTTGCAAGACGATCGCACAATGAGCAGTTATTTAACGGCGGGTTCAGTGAGATTAAAAAATATAGACACATTAATGAAAATCAACGTGTTGCTTGGGGGATGTTGGTGTTAACTTTATCTTGAAAACATTATCAATCCATGAACATTTTCAGTGTCGGATATAGGGGGGGAGGGGCAATGTCCCCCTGGATGCACTTCTGGGAGGCGGCAAATTCAACTGTGATGCAAAAAATAAAAAGACCAAAGGAAAAGAAGAAGAAAGAAAATAAAATAAAAAAAGGGAAAATATTTAATTAAGAAAATTTAAGTTTTGGAAAGAGAATTAAAATCCTGGTTCAGAGCTCTGATTTGACCATTGACCGGCTATTTTGATAACGATTAAAACCGATTAATACAATTATTTATTTGTTTAAACTGTCGGAAACTAAAATTTAGGTATACTCAATTGTTGCGTTGTTGATTAGTCGGCCGGCTCCTCTAGGGGCGCCCAAATTTTGCAAATGTCAAAATTTAAATTAAAAAAGTCAAGGGTTTTTCCCCTTGTAATAGCGAAATATAATTCATGCTATGCTTAAACAATACAATAGTTTTTCTTTTCCAAATTTTCAAAGCATCCTTTTTGGAAGGGGGCGGGTAGGAGCTTGTGATAGTGAAATATAAGTCATGTCATGCTCAATTTTTTTTACAAATTTTCAAAGCATCCTTTTGGGAAGAGGCGGGAGGTCGGAGGGGGAAGGGGATCTTGTAAGTGTCGTTTGGGGGAGGGGGGAGAAGGCAGACGTGTGTCTTTTCGATATGGACGTTAGTAAGAGGGGGGAGGGGGTCCTGCTCCCTGGATTTAAAAAAAATGCTCATTTTGTTTTGAATTTCTATGAGTATTTTTAAGAGTAAAATCGTTTAAATTTTAAGAAGTTTTTGTTTGCTTTTTTCCCTAATATTTTTGCAATCCCAAATGCATCTCCTAAGGCCTCAAAATTTTTTAAATGGGAGAGAATCCATCCCTTCAACTGTCAGAATTTCACATACGCAGTTAAGGGGGGGGGGACGCCCTAATGTGGAGATGAAAGGGCCATGTCGTGGGAACATTAAGAAAGTTTTGTGGGTTTATCTGTGGCCACCAAGTAGAAAATCCTCAAAAAAAGGGGGGGGGGGTACACCCTAATGCTGAGATGAAAGGGCCATGTCGTGGGAACATTAAGAAAGTTTTCTGGGTTTATCAGTGGCCACCAAGTAGAAAATCCTCAAAAAAAAAGCCCAGCACATAAAAGTTTATGAAATGTGAGAATAATTTGATGGAGGGGGGGGGGAGGGATAGTTTTGTCTCGCCTCGGCAAACTTCGAACCCGGTACTGACCTTTTTCACACATTTGCTTGAAGTGAAAATTTGAATAAGATATACTTCATATTGTATCTAATAAAATAAACAGTTGAAGAATAGGCAATAGTACTGATAGTATTTTTATTCGCTAAGCTAAATTTATTTTTATCCTAACTTGAATCTTTATTCATGTTTCCTTCGTAAACTCAAAAGGATGAGTAGCGAAAACAAGCCTATTATGTGTATCCGTACTCAAACGACCCCACATGTACATACAAGTGTAAATGCTTTAGCTCTTTTACACAGCTAATAAAGAAAGACCAAACATCTGTTTTCATTTTGCGGTTTGCCCGAGAGCAACAAAGACTTATCTCCCCCGCGGAAGATGGTACGATAATGATAACGACCTACCCCCTTGAGCAACTTATAATTTCTAGGAATTCCCAGCGAAAAGCTATGGCAAACCTTTCGCCAATTTCCACGAAGGATCAGTTGAAGCTTGGCGGCAAATGCATGCGAGCTGCTCTAAATGTTTGTTTTTTGTTGTGCACCTCAGACCTGCCACGGTTGTTTTCTCGGCAATACCGAAACCGAAGTGTCCCATCTTCTTCTTTCTACCATCTTTGGTCTTACTCTCCTCCGCGGTTACCTCGCTTCTCTACCTAACTTAACTGGAACACAACTTGTAACGCCTTTTATGCCAGCTCCGTTGCCATTCGGCAAAAAGCTATTTCAGTTCAGTAACGGTTGTAGTTCAGTTCCAATTGTAAATCAGTTCAACTGTTCACCAATGGCTGTGTCGATCCCACATACATGTTATTTTACTTGTAAAATGACATAATTATTTTATTTTAAATGAAAGACAAATAATAATGATATATAAATTAACTGCATTTTGCTTCAGACAACGTGGTGCTACATCTTCTCTTCAGTATAACTACAACAGCGAGACGAGATGTGCATTGTTATAAAGAATAAATAGACCGGTTTACTTAATATCAATAAAAGAACACTCTCAACTAAGAAAACTCAAAAACTCCATAAATATTCATGAGACCCGTTTGGATAAACTTCATAGAAAAGAAACATCTTGATTTTCATAGAACCTTTTCCGCTTAATTTATGAATAATTTCAAATCTTCTAAATATTTATAATCTTAATAAGGTTACTTTATATTCATTTTAATGTATTGTTTTGAGCTTTTCACACTGAATTATTTAAGTCAGATATTAAATGTTGTGCATTTTTATTTAATTCCGCATATTTCTATTCTATGCATTATTTTGCTCAACTGCGTTATGAAGTTAAAACAGGGTTCGCACACTTTTAGGCCATGCCCGATTCTGTAAGGACTCTTCCACCAATAATTTTATAAAACTGTCTGATAAAATTCATTGAGAATCCATTAGATCTTGAAATTCATTAAGAATTGACAAAACTTTCTAGTATACTGGTAGTAAAATCCCTACAAAATGGGGTGAGAGTTCAAAGCTTGCGAACTCTGCAAAAGTATTTTTTTTTAATTTAAAAAAGTCAATTAATCTTCGTATTAAGCACTAATATTCGTTCGTAAAGACAAAATGCAGGTATTTTAAATCTTAACTGAACAATTTTTTGACATATCTGGATATTACACGTTATGAAAATGCATTACTATTGTATTTACCCATTACTTTCTCAACGGTTAGTTGAAATTATATACTTGGGTACTTAATTTATTTTTTTATTTGAAATTTTAATCTTGTCACAGCTACGAAATCCAAAATCTTAATTTTTTATCTCCAAGAATCTATGATTATCTTTATAAAAATGTGTTCTCAATTGACAGATACAACAGGAAAGGCACTATAGGACAATATTTAGTTAAATAAATCATTTAGTTTCAACAGTTTCTGCTATTCTACTAGAAATGACCCGAAGAACTATCGCCTATGTCGAAAAAAGATTCGCTAAGTGTCAAAAATAAATGACGCCATTTACCGGTCCTATTTTTTAAAACTTTTACTACGGGTTACGTCAATAGACGATTTGGCGAAACTTTCTTGTGGTACGGGTAACGTCAATAAGCGATTTGATGAATTTTTGCTGAAAATGTAGGTTTCAGAATAAAAAGTTGTACAAATGGAAATGCATTCGTTCTTTACATTATAAGTAATAATTTACTCAATTGAAAATGGCAAAATTAGAGATGCAGAAGGGGGTATTGACCACCCCCTTTTGATACAGTGTGTCGCCGATTTGCAAGCAAAAAAAGCTACATCTCATAGAAATTTTGATCTTGAACAAAAAATTTCCAATCAATATCTCAAAAAATCGTCATAGATCAAAAATGGGGCGTCTACGACTAATGTTGATTGGAATTCACCAATTTTGCCTTTTTCATGAAAGAAACTCATGACATATACATACGAAATAGATGTATCGCCATTTATGAAATTTTTGGATGCTTTTTTTTTTTTTTTTGGCGTTCAGACTAACAGATTTGTGAATATATTCCGGTAGTTAAAGGGTTAAACCATGGAATGTAAATTAACGACGTGTTCGCTGTTCACAAATAAAAGCATTTTTTCTCCATCTTTCTTTATTTGTTTGTATCTGCCTTTTGAAATACGAGATGTCTTTCTGCTGGACCATGTGTAACGAAACTGTACGCTGTAAGTTACATGCGAAAAAATATCAAACGTTACTACGTTGAGCTGCTCAAATTAAGTTTATGACTAGTCCCTCAATGGACTTCCATTTTCTTGATATGAAAATAAATAAATAAACAAAAAATAATAAAAAACGCTTTGACATCATATTGCTCAATTTTTGTAGTACAAAAAGTAAACACTTTGAGCAATATATTTGTTAAACTAAATATAATATTTCACCAAATACAGGTAGGGGAAAGGTGAGTAAGGGTCCGCATCAAGTGGATTTTTCGCTGTAAAGAGAATAATTGAAAAGTCAGAGCCACGAAAGTGCACTGACTTAGCAATAAGTGCTCAAATTATAAATTTTTTTCTTAGTAAAAACATATTACAAAATTCAAATTTAAAAAAAAAGCCAAGCGAGTAATCTTACCCGCCACGTCGGGTTAAGAGCACACTGTAAGAAAAAATTGGCTCGAATTTACTAAAGATATTTTAGTAACAATACAGATCTCGCACCATTTACTAGAGAATCACCTGTAACTGAATGCAATTACTACAGATACTAAGAAATTTGCTGTATCCTGCTGTTCTGCTCATCCGCTCTTCTGTCGACGACTGTGTTCGAGACTTCAACGAAAATGGCGCTGTATGTTCAACATTGATATTATAATTGTATTGGACTCTACTGATTTTACTAAATATATTTAGGTAATTTAAACATTTGAGTTTTGAGACTACCAGTTTTAAATTTGTAAACAAATGCATAAGTAAGCACCTGAGATCGGTGACTACCAGTTTATACATTATCAAGAAATGCAATATATATTGCTGGCGTGCGTTTCATTGTTGAACTCAAAATGGGCAACCTAACCTTCCGGTTTCCAGCTTTCTCGACTCCGACTCCGGAGGCGCAACTAAATTCACCTTCAACTGTGTAGTACTACTGACAGTTTCCTAATGCGCATAAAAAGAAAGAAACTGCACTGCTACTCATACTTTCTTAGTATGTTTCCTAAAGAAGTTTAAAAAAAACTTCTTTAGGAAACATACTAAGTTTAGTGCAGGAACGTTACTTTACCATAAGTTGTATCGGTTACTAGAAAAAGTCATGGAATCCCAGTTTCCTAGAGATTTTCTTGTAGTACTACAGGTTTTTTTACAGTGTACGCAGGACATGAGGCCAAGAGTACGCACCCTAAAAAGTTAGCAATAATCACATACAAATGCTACAACCTTCGTAATTGGAGTATTCTTCATGCCACATCTCCTAAAATAATCCACACTGGATCCAACCTTCATTACATGTTTGCTCGCAGCTTAAACATTTGGTCTCCTCACTATTTGTCAAATATGTTGAGAGAACAGGGTTTTAATAGACTTCAGATAGAGTTTATTATTTGGAGTCTGGATATTTAATTTTTAATACTTTCTGTATTTCTACGTTTTTGAAGGACTGGATTGGACCTTTGCTTTTCCTAATTTTCTCTTTTTCATTTCGTTTTTCTCTAACACATTTTTGAAAAGAGACGATGTCATGATGTCAGATGTTTTAATGATTTTCATATACGTGCATGTAAAATCCGTGGACAGTGAAGTCCCGAGGCAGTTCCGAGGGTAATGTTGGGGGGGATTTTCCCTTCCCCTCACCCATAGGTCAAAAAGAAAGTGGCGTATTTTTGGTTGCGCCATCTGGTGTCATCCAAGTACATTATGAGCAAAAATCGTACTTCCATCATTGGTGCTCAAATTGAAACGGAAGGCGTTCCCAACTGCCTTAAATCCTAGTCGATTCGACGAAGGGGAGCTTGGATTACCCAAGTGTCATAAGCAACAACAACAACAAAGATTTTCATTTTAGCTCCTAATTTTTCATTTCAAGAAGATGGTATGATTTACTGAAATCTATCCCATAAGTGGAAGGTGAAATTTACTTCTCTTCACGTTCAACTGCAACTGGGTTGGGTGCTGAAGTCACAACTGAACGAGAATAGCTAATCTCGCTTAAAATATTACAGTTGTATGGCTCGGTACCTGTAACTAAAACAGCTTTTTCTGCGATTTGTGTAAATTGTGAAAAATTGCTGGAATGGCTTATTAAAATTACAGAACGGATAACGGTATGTGCCTACTCTTAACCGCCAGTGTATTGCTTCTCTGAATCGACCATAGATCTCAATAAAATTCACTATAACTAAATTCAAGCATACCACGTTGTTCGAAAGGAAGATACCAGCGTAATGATATTTACTTTAAATGCTATCTTTAGCTCTTTGCTTACCAAAAGATTTTTTTAGAAAGAAATTACATGCAAACATAGGAACATCATATCTTACCTGTTATATGATGTATTGTTTGTTTGTTTGTTTACGACCATTTCAGGTCACATAAATATTCGAGTTTATTTGCTATTCTCAAGGGTATGCCTCAAACTCTCGTCCAATATGACAGATAGAACAAGACAGAACAACAGATTTTAATATACAAGGAAGGAAATACGCCCAGGGCAAAGGTGGGAATCGAACCCACGCCTCTTTCTCTCCGCGCAGGGAGGCACCGGAGCCAGTCGATTTGACCGCTCAGCCACTGAGGCCCCCTTATATGATGCAAGATTAAAAAAAGCAATTGCCGTATGTGAAGAACACTAATAAATGATCGCTTCTTCTTGCACTGTTGCCAACTGGAAAAAAAAATCCCTGCGTACTCTTACACTCCTTTCCCTTACAGGGACCATACAGAAGTGTAGGATTAGTAATTATTATAAAATTAAAATTTTTATTTTTAAATTGTAATATTATGGTTTATTACCTCATGTGATTTGATACAAAGTTAATTCTAGAATGTGGTGCCATGCCCTGCTTGCCCATTTAACAAGAGCAACCCGTCTTTCCTAGATTCCTCGCCAAATGTAGAGTGAGACAGTTGCTGTGGGCGGTGCCCATTTGAGAACTCTTTCTCTTTATTTTACCTTTCAAGTTAATTATACAAATCAACCTCATCGAATACTTGAATACTTGAGAAAAATGATTCTTTCACGGATTCACTGTTTGTTCTAGTCTAGTTCTTTCACGGTACCATTCTGACGATAGCTTTTTTGGCACGTTTTTATTCCATTTAGTCTATTTATTTCAATAGTTTACCTGTTCTAATAAAAAAATTATGTAAATAACGAAATCGTCTGTAAAAAAATACATTAAATATAGAATATTAACGCATTAAGTAAATTTTTTCTAGCCAGAAAGCGAAAAGAAAATGCAAGGTAGCAATGTCAATAGATTTTGAGCACTATTATAAGATTATACATACTTCTTAATCTGTTTTATGAATAGAATCAATTTGAATTTCTAAAGACCCATTACTTTGGAAGAACCTTTTCATTTATTTGAAAAACATTAGATTATTTTTTCTTTAATAAAGTATTAAACATTGATTGAGCTGACAAAAAAACTCAGAGAAAGTAAGAAATATTTTTACTTGAAGCAATAATTAACTATTTATGATTTGTTTTCTTTTGAAACATGCAATTCAACTTAAATAATAATTGAGTTTGCATTAGATGTTAAAGTAGATGTAATTAAATTTTTTCTGGTTCATTAAAATACTTTCCGTTTTTTACTCAGAGCGGGACTACAATGCTAAACGATTTGGGTTTTGTAAACCCTTTTTTTACTCATTCGCTTTTACGTAAATAAAGTATATTAAATAATTCATGTATGAACTTTCATTAAAAAAAAGGAACCAAGAGACATTATTTTTGCTTCATAATAAATTTATTATTGAAGAACGAAAATAAGTCTTAAGAAAGTCCTTTTTAATTAACACAAGGAGAAAATCATAAATACAATTATTCTTTTTTTTTTTTTTGCTGCAACTTTAAATTATTCATATTTTGTGAAATTTTTAATTGAAGCTATTTGAGATGTATTTATATTAAGAAAGTAACTATACTGATATTATGTTTGATGTGAATATTTCAACGAGTTTCGATTTCATATATTTCCTCGATAAGTGGTGCATCGTTTTAAGATTTTTTTTCTTTCTAACCTGCAAAATTTTCAATTTAAAGAAATTAAAGATATAGATAGAAAGGTTTCCTCTAATTCCGCTATCATGAAGTGCTTTCGGGATCCGGTATTTCCATGATTTGTCTATCTCGAAAAACACGGCAACACGATAGATTTTTAAAAGAGCCTCTGGAATGGAAGTTTCTAACAATGTCAGACTGTCAAGTGTGTTGAGCTTGAATCCACTCTGATATGAAAATATTATGTCGTCCGACTTTAAAGAAAAGATGACTCTGCTATTTACAATTCGTTTCATCAGTTTACAAAGACAGTAAGGGCTATTGGTCTGGAACACTCAGAGTGTTTGGAGCTTTTGTTTGTTTTCAAATATGATTGCTTGAGTCCAGGAAGGACAAAAAGTGTGTTCGGACTGTATTCTGTGACAGAATAGGATAATATTATTTATAGAGGAAATGTCCATAGCAAATTTGTGCTTCAACACAATAATTCTTAAAAAAATCATTTATTTTACAGCGTGGATTCACGCACTTTAAACATTGAGCTTTAAAATACCAATTAATTTACATTTGAAATTTTATTTTACAGAGGCATGAAGTTTTACATGTGGCAGTAGTAATCATATTTTTTTCTCTATTAAATTGAACTTGTTGCAATATTCTTCGTTTGCAAATTTTGTGTAATTACAAATTAAATTTCATATGATAGGCGCAAAAATATAAATACATAAATAAATCAAAATAAAATAAAGAAATAATAAATGAAATGAGGAGAAAGAAAGAGAGAACAATTTTACTTAACCAGTATTTTCTTTGAAATATCAGAAATATATTAATCTTTTGTGTACTCTGTGGCTTCACTTTTAATGTGCTCTTTTACGTTTTCAACGCGACAACTGTGGAATTGTCTGAGCTTGATGTAATTGTGAAACTGTTCGTGCAGTCTACGCATAACGGTTTGCAGCATCGCTATATAATACGAGAAATAACTCGCATATTCCAAAAGCACTCCGAAATTCCATGAATAAATAGACTGTTGATCAACTTACGTTTGTGTTTCATTCACTTCATGTAAATGAATAAATATATTTCTTCAGAAATCCGCGAACTGACATTTTTCTAAATTTTGTTGTTCTCACGGAATTAGTTATTAATATTGGAAATACACAGGTTGATGCAATAAATAAATAAAAAGTCAACTAGCATTGCATCTCATGGATTATTAATAAGAACAAGAGTTGAGTTTAGTGCAGAAACGTGTGAAGTGAATTCGCGTAGCGTGTTTCTACAGTAGAACGAAACTTTATTTCTGTCTTCAGCACAGAACTATGTAGACATTGAGCTTCAGAATAGTAGCAAATTTGAGTTCAAAAATTTCAGAGACTTTAGTTCTTTGCATGTAAAGTTCGTATTTGTGTAGCTTTTTTTTTTTTCTGAATCTAATTGCTGTTAAATTCTTTCTTGTTCATTAACGCGCCTTAAAGGTCATATGAACGGAGTAAGATATAAAGAAAGATATAAAATATTATAAAATAAAATAAAGAAAGAAAATGAAAGGAGCAAAAATAAATAGAAGAGGGAAATTTCTACTTTTCCAGTACTATTTATGATATCTGGGAAATATATGGTACTTTGGCTACTCTCCTAATATCTGTGTTATTTAATGGGGTATCATGGACAAGCGACCATTGCATCAACGGTCGCGGAATTATATGAAATTTTTGCGTTCAGTTTCTTACGACGGCTTGTGTAAACATATAGAGCTGCTTATATGAAATTTTTGTGTTCGGTTTCTTCCGCCGGCTTGTGCAAACATATAGATCTGAAGCAGTAGGAGCTATTACAGCGGTGCATGAAGATGCCTTACATTCGGTAATTTAGTTTCATATGCGATAATGTCTCCTCTCAGCTGACTCGTTCACATGCTTATTTATAGTCGTACTTTCAGGAGTTTGGACTTGGACATGCCTCTTTTTAAAAGAGTCTATTTTCATTAAGGTGTGTTAGATAACGCAAAAGGAAAAACGGGGATGTACAAATAAAGGTTGCCCTAAAAAGTTCAAAAAGCCAATGAAATTTTCGCCCAATCCACATTTAGATTGCAGGATGAAAAGCTTTTATTCCAAGACGTTTTAACCTTGGTATTCCTATGTACTATATATTTTTAACTAATTCATTATTATTATTATTATTATTATTATTGTTGTAATTTTTATTATTATATTATTTATTTATTTATTTATTTTTTTTTTTTTTTTTGCTGTCTGGTGACCCCCCCCCCCCTAGTGTGTTCAGCTAAAACTTTACATAAAATAAAAATGAGACAAATAAGTAACGAAGTAAATGTATTTGTAAGCCCCCTTCCCCTTTTATGTAAACCTTTACGCTTATTTTAGGGGTGTTTACTCTTGAAATATTTACTTGATTTCAAAACATATTTTTTCACAATAAAATCAATTTGTTATTGTTTTCTATTGTTTGTTTTACGAGTTTCTTTTTTCCCCTCTGGTTTTTATAATGGATATTTTTTTGGTTTTTGATAAATTTTGTGCTGCATAGCTTTCGAATAATATCCTTTAGAATACGGCGGTACAGCATATGTACCGCAAAAAAGTTTGGCCTTCCTTACGGCTGCGGTACAGCATATGTACCAGACCTTTCGTCCCCTTCCTGAGCGGAAGTAAATCACCAGGAGGTGAGAAAGTAATCGAGAGTTATTAGCATTTCCTGTCCTCGCGACGATTCTTGGCGAAATACGCGGCGCTGATTTACTGTCTGGCGAGTATTTGGAATGTTTCTGTTTTAGACACACATATAATCAACGGATAACATTTATAGTCATATAAATACTCACTGAAACATAGCCAATCACTTGAACTATCTCTGGGGGGGGGGGGGGTCGAGGAGCACTGACTTTTAGATTTATAATGTATTTATACGTGTGTTTACGTATTATTACGTGTTGTGGCTTTTTATCTATAAATTTAATGTATTCCCTTTGCTCACCCCTCCCCCCCCCGCAGAAAATATTGAAATGACGAGCCTGAATAAAACTTTTAATATTTGTCATCTTTTGGTATTAATTTTAAAAAGAGTTATTCTGTCACGCTCAGAGCTCTACCGCCCTGGGTTATAATCCAATTAGCAGCTCGATGCGGTGGAGGTCTATGCTTATAATTCTTCCTTTCTTGGTTTTCTAATAAAAACCACATGTACACTACGCGTGTCGAAGTCGTAATAATAAGAGTCCACCCCATCATGTCATACATCCCGGTAAGTGCATTCAACTAAAAATACAGCAGTGAAGCAAAAGATAAAGATAAACCATCGGTAGTGAAGGGAAATCAAGTACAATAGCTGCACATTGGGTCTTGCTTTTGTTAACAAAGGACCTCCCCCCGGAGCCATCAGCAGACAGGGGTTTTTAGAAGTACAACAGATAGTTTGAAGCGAATTCTGTTTATCTTCGGTGAATGACCACTTTCCAGTTACTATGCGAGTAAATCAACAAGTCATTGTGGTGAAAATAGAATAAAAGAAAAATTGTCTATTCATACCTGCAATTTTTAAGTGAATTAGGATAAAGTAAATCCGTTATGAGGACATCAGTTTCAGCAATAATAATGAGGAGATACTTTACTTCCTTGTTCAGTTCGTGAAACCGCTGAAAACGCTGCGAATTACAGAATTTGTGTACTGATAATATACTTAAAATATTTTACTTGTTTATTGAAGTCGTTGATAATGTTTTGCAGATATTTAAAATAATATATACTGTTATCATGACTTCGCACCTGAGATGTTTGTCGAAAACTAGGCAAATTACGTACAAGTCCCGAAAAAAAGCAAATCAAAAATCACAGAGCGGAAAAATCGCAAAATAATAATAATATATATATGTTGATGCTCTAAAACAATGAAAGGTCACTACTATTCAACTATATGAAACATCACTTTTTATTGTTAATTTTAACTCTAATTTGGGAAAAAATTTTGATTGCCTTTTTTTGCTTAGCAAAATTTTTTAGACAAATATAGGGAAACTCCCCTTAGACTTCAATAATAAGCTGTAATTTAAATGAGGAAGAAAAAAAGCTGCATGTTTCCAAATTATTATTATTATTTTGATTTCTTCCTTTTTTACTTTTTTACGGAAATTAACTTTAGAAATAATATAATTACTTCGAATTGGCGATTGGGAGCAAAAAAATAGCAACTGATAAACAAAAGTTTATATTTTGGCAAACCTTCTAATGAAGTCAATCACACTCAAAGGAGGTATAATGGGAGTTAAGGACCCCCGTGGTTACACCGAGGGGAAAAATATTCCGTAGTTTTGCCGTTGTATGAGAGAATTTCGGGAGCTCGAGCGCCGTAACCTAAAGGATATAGTGTTTGAAAATAAATGTCATTTTTTCTGTGTGTGGTGAAAAAGATTATGAACAGATATATATGAACATATCATATTCTTCATAAGTAATTTAATATTAAAAAAACTGGATTTTTAAAATATAATTTGAATAATTTAATTTTTTTAAAGAAAATTAGCAATTTTAAAAAATACATCTTCTTTTTTAAAAATCGGCGTAAAGTCTCAATTTTTTTTATTGAATCATTACTCAAAAAGCAAAACTTTTATGCTTTGATTATTTGAAGTGAAATACTTTTTGAGAAAAAAATAAAAACTGAAGTAACGCAAAAAAAAAAAAAAAAAACACGACGAGAAAAGAATTTTTAAAAAAATACTTGAGTTATCATAAAAGTAGAGCATAAATTTGTTATATATAGTTTCAGGAACATGTGGGGAAAAAATCAACATTATAGAAACAAATTTAAAAATCCTTTACATTTTGATTCAGGTGAAATGTACAGAACACAAAGTGAGAGAAAACAGCATTTTAAGTTTTCGGCTTGCAAATACTTAAATCCTTTCTTTATCAAAACTTCAAGTAAGGACCTTTTTTTTTCAGTTACAGTCACTGTAAAAGAACTTCTTCTTGCTTATTTTATTTAAAAATATAAATATGTGGCTTTTATTCAGCACAGTTACGGTTTCGGAATGAAAAGGTGGCACCTCACACTGTAATAAAATCCATGACAAATCAATAAATATTGCCTCAATTTTTCTAAAACTTTCAGTTAACATTTTTAAAAATATATTTTAATACTTAAGCCAATAAAAAAAAATTTTGGTGTTTTTCAACATTTTTGGGTACTGGGTCCCCTTAAATAATTTAAAACATCGTAATCCGAGAAAATACATCTTGTTGTGTGTCGCCTGTTCTACACTGGTGTGCAAAACTTAAGCAACAATGTAAATTTTAAGCAGATAGCTTTGAAATTGCAGAAAAAGAGTTCTTGCGATTAGTACAATGAACATGTAATTCAGTAGAAAGGTCATGCGGATGCAAATGTCAGGAACAAAGTGTCAAGAGGCAATGTGAGTGTATGTAAAACGCGTGCTGTTGGTGCACGCACCTTAAGAGTACCATAAAAGGAAGGATGGAAATGCAATTAAAGACATTTGCTGTAGAGCAATTGAGGTTTTTTGGTGAACTATGGCAGGAAGAAATCATCTGCACGACTTCACACGTCGAAGAATGATCGGAAAGTTGGAGGGAGGTCGCAGTGTGACCGGTGTAACTGAATAATTCGGAATCAGCAAAAGCGTCATTTCGCGCTCTTGGAAAGTCTTCTGAACCACAGGTACAGCTGTCAGAAAGATTTGCAGTGGCCGCCCCAAGCAAATAACTGCAGTGGATGACTGTTATATCGTCCTGGCAGGCGAAAAGAACCCGGAACCAGTGTTGGCAAATGCCATTGCGTCACGGTTTACTGGGGCCAGACACTTTCACAAAGGTATCCTATTCGGCCGTCGTCCTGAACGCTAAACCCGTTTGACAGCAGGCCATCGGTGCCGCTGTTTAGAGTGGTGCAAGGAGCACAAAAACTGGACCTCTCATCATTGGAGTCACGTCCTCTTTACAGATGAGAGTCGTTTCAATGCCACACGCGATTCCTGACGCCAGTGGATTTGGTGAGAGGCCAGGACACGGTTTCATCGCAGCAATATCGTGAAAAGAGACCGTTACGGTGGTCCTGGAGTTCTCGTCTGGGGAGGCATTATGTTGAACGGGCGGACTGAGCTGCACATTTTCGACAGAGGTTCTGTAACGGAAGATAGCTATTGTTAGTAGGTACTCCTTCCCCATGTGCGTCTGTTCAGAAGTGCCATTGGACCAGACTTCATTTTTATGGATGACGATGCACGCCCACATCGGACGCAATCTGTTCAGCAGCTACTGGAAATTGAAGATATCACTCGAATGGATTGGCCAGCGTACTCCCCGGATTTAAATCCTATTGAACATGTGTGGGATGCTTTAGGGAGACGCATTGCGGCGCGATTCCATCCTCCTGGTAACACCTAAGAGCTGAAACGGATACTGATTGAGGCATGGGCATTCTTACCCCAAAACCTGGTGGACAATCTGGTGCTGAGTATGGGTAGACGATGCGAAGCAATCGTCGCAGCACGGGGAGGACATATCCCATACTGAGGAACATCTGCGGGCTATCCTTCTTCTTGGATAGACAATCTTGTGTGACGATATTATGAGTTCAATAAAGCCTATATTTGCTTGATTCCACATTGTATGAATTATATTCGTTTTTACGCAATTATGCTGTCATCATCCTTTAAGTAAAAAACTGCTCTCTCTCATTTCTAAATTTCATGTCTCTCAGATGATTTTTCGAGGAGTTTTGGCAAAAAAACACCTGCTGCTTAAGTTTTGAACACCAGTGTACATTTTGTGATTTACTTTCACAACCAAAAGCATCGTTAACTATCAACTGACCGTCAGCATGTTTATTTTACTTATTACGCTATAAAAATGGGAGAAAATGATGCAAAAAATATTCATTTAAATAAAGTTACGCTTTATTTATTTATTTTTTTCCTTTTTTTTAAATTTCATAAGCTCTTTGTTTATCATTTCGCGTTAGAGATACGATCGCTAACGGTCTTCGTTTTAAGTGAAAGATAGAAAGATAACACGTTTTTAAAATTTATAATTTCTGCAAGTTTAATTAGACTCTTTTAGATCGGTACAGTGATGAACTAATTGAAAGTTGAGTCAGGGAACGTTTTAATCTACGTATTTATTTATTTTTAAACAATGAGGTTTTGCACTGTATGGGGAAAAAAACGGTGAAGTTTATCTTTGAACTTTTTACAAATTTTGTTCCTAAATTTTACTTTTTAAGTTTTTGTGTTGATTTTTCTTGGTAGTGCGGGGTACCCAGGGGCTAAAACTGAAACTGTAGTAGTCAATTTAATTTAATTTTTAAGTGCTCACAACATAACTTTTTTTTCGCGTCCGTATAGCCAGTCGTATCATTAGCCATGTACGCTATGTTAGATTGACTCTAGTGTCAATGAATATAGAACAGTAGATAGTTGAAAGTGAAAAGTGTATGAAGAAAATAAAATTTTAAGAATGTGCTGTTTTAAAGCATTGAAAACAAATGCCTTTTCCTTGTAAATATTCGTTAAACTGTATTCATTGAAACTACACAGCTAAGCCTATCCTACATTGTAACCTATGCAGCTTATAGGGGTTTTTTGTCTCAGATAGCAGCAAGAAATAGTAATTTAAGGGTTTTTCACTTGAAATAAACTCAATAAGGCTTTGTTTTTACATGGATAGTTTTGTCTTGTACGACACGGATCAATACGTGTCGTATAACTCTGATGCGTCTAAAATGTGCAAAGCAAATTCGTTTAAAGATTCGTGAAAGATTCGTGTAAAGTGTTTTTTTTACAAGTCACGCATTCATATTCAGCCTTAGAATATTTTTTTTAGTTAAATTTTATAGTTTTTGCACATTTTGAAGTTTTACATTGGAATATATTATTCATGTTTTTTTTCTGAAATTTATTATTTGTCAGTGAGCCCTAAAGTTCAAACGATAGATTGTGCAAAAAGTTGAGGAAGTAAAAGACGAAAAATGAGTGCCAGAAGAAAGAAAAAAAAAATCTATTATCAGCATCCGTGTTCAGAACACAAGATAACCCAATCTATCGCAAATCTGCAAAAGTAATGAGAAATATTTTAGAACTTACGAGTAGTTTCTTTGATTTGTATTGTATATATATGTTATTGTCTGTTCTGTGTCCGATAGCTGCTTTTCTTGTACTTAGTGCTCACGAACGCGCGATTGCTGTACTAGTGATTGTCGCAATCTTTGGTAGTATTTCCTGTACCTTAGTTTAGTAGTACCTCATAGAGGAGCTGCTCATGCTGTTTAGGAGTAATGATTTAGAGTATTAGTATATAAAATAATTTTTGGATAAATATAAAACCGAGTGCAAATTATAAATTGCGCTAAAGAGTGTAAAATAAATATATTCTTCAAACAACATCGATACGGCTTTTAAACATAATTTTTGCATTAAAATTGTGATGTATTTTGATTCATGATTACTTTTTTAATGATAAATCAATTTCAAATATAACCCTCCTGAGACCTGGCATCCAATAAAATGGATGTTCTGCTTTTTCTCCCTGTTGGGACAGATTTATTTTAGCAAGCAAGACCTGGACTGGAGTTATAACGGAGGAATAGGAAATCCCTTTTTTACTTTGAGAATTCGGAAACGGTAGTTTTTTTGTTTACAATATGGCCAAGAACACGATTCAAGTTAGAATTCGGCGCTCTCGCGGTTGTTTTGATTTTCATATTATTTTTTTCTTTTTCAATATTGTTCTAGGATTTTTTATACAAGTTTGATCTATTTTCTTATGCTATAAGTAATGAATAAATTTTTTTTAGTTATGACCTCAACATACATTCAAATGGATGTGCCCCCCAAAAAAATTTAAAAATTCAAGTTTATTAATTTTTTGAAAAACATCACTTTTATTGCCCAATTGTTTAGAAAAACTAATAGTTGAGAGAATATGTGTATTTTATTTTGCTCGGGTCTCAGGAGAATAAATGGCCTCGAGCTTGCAACAGTTACAATATAAAATAACGCATGGTGTAATGATAACTAGGCTGTCATAATTTTGCAGCAACTTCAAAAACTATGTTTAAAAGTCGTATGGATGTTGTTTAAAGAATTACTTTATTTTACACTTTTTAGCGCAATTTATAATTTCAAGTCGGTTTTATTTTTTTCCAAAAATAATTTTATTTTATTTTTTTCAGTGCAACTACATTCTTATGTAATTACTCTATTTTTTAAAAAATCCATATCAAAGGGGAAAACTTCTTTGAGAGAATGGTACTAAAAACTAACCATTTGTATGATGAATTCCGCTTTGAAATCGATTTTAAAAGGTCACTAGAGCAAACAAACTGTTTGGATTTAATTTTTTCTTCAGAGAAGCCTTCAGTCAAACTCTTGATATAATTGCTTTTATTTTACAGCTTAATGGCTACAAACTCTTTTCTAACAATGAGTTTCATGTTTATTAAAAATTTTACCAGCAAAGAAAAATCAAACTAAGTCTTTCCAATTAAAATAAAAAAAATACTTATTTTTCATCCATAAAGTTTTTTCTATAGGAACAAATGTAGTCAAATTGATGTGCGATATTTGAGTTAGACGACCCTCTACCGATTAAAGAAAAAAGCGTGAAAATTAGTTCATTTAGTAAAAAATGGAAGAAAGAAAATGGCCATATTTCTGACCATAACGTTTTTGCTAAAGTATCGAATATGGTTAAACAAAGGTACGGGACCTATGGGAAACCACCTTCGGTCGATTAAAAAAAATCATGAAAAGCGATTCATCCGGTGAGAAGTTGAGTGGACAAACAAACAAAAAAAAAAAAAACGACATACATACACTACGAATGTATAACCTCCTTCCTTTGTGAAGCCGGTTAAAAATATGCGAAACACAACGACCTATTATACTTCAACCGCTCTACTTGTGAAAATAAATTGAAGGGCCATGGGGAAAAACCATCATAGTCACAAATCTCTAAACTTTCAACATTATGTTTTTACAGTTTCAACTTCTGAACTTTGATCATTTTTGCACGTTAGAAACGTCATCAATCGGTGGGTCATCTGCATATTTATTGCCTAATGATATCGCATATGCATTCTGTCCATAATAACCTACTTGTATGCACTGAAAACTCTATGTCACAAATCTCTAAATTTTTAGAATTGCGTTTTCAAGTTTCAACTTCTGAACGTTGTTTTTTTTTTTTTTTTTTTGCTCGTCAGGAGTGCCATCAATGCGTGGATCGACTGCATATTTATTGCCTAAATGATATCGCATGTGCCTTCTATCTATAATTAGCTACCTGTATGCACTGAAGACTCAATTTGGCAAGAATCCCCGAGGCTCTTTTATTAATTTTCACAGGGAAACCTAAAAGGATACTTCTTGAGAACGTCCTAAAAGTCAACCGTCCTCCCCATTGCTTGTTTGCCTTATTTATTACGCTACCTAAATAAATAATTATACTTTAAAACCTGTAAAGTTGACCACATTTGTAAGTTGACCAATTTTGTCAGGAACGGAATTAGCCCTTCACACTCTACCTCACCCTCTATAAGTTGACCACCTGTCTAAGTTGACCACTATAGTGCTGCACCGCAAGTGGTCAACTTACACAGGTTTCACTATAAATAAGAGCATTCCTCCTCCTCCCCCCGAGATGGCTAGATCTTACTTTTCTTTTTGCATGAAATATATGCTTGCTTTCTTCGAACTTTTATTTTGAAGAAAATAACATAGCAAATTTTGAGAATTGCATAGGACTGTTCAATAAATATCAATCAATTTTTAGTTATTACAATGAAAAATTTAATGCAATAATTTTAGTACAATTAATATTTTACGCATAGCTTTGTTTTTTTTTTTTATTTATCTGAATTTGCACTTTTTTCGAATTTCTGAAGATGACAAATTTTGCGTCATGGCGCATTCTGTGTTGGTCTTTTTCAGTTAAGATATTCTATTATTTTCCGTTAGATGTTAAAATGTCACTTATTTTTGAAATGCTCAAAAAATTGCTTAATTATCTTCTTCAAGTTCGTTTTTTTCTTTTTGAGGAACTTTTTTTGCGTAAAAAGATTTTGCATTGCCGGTTGAGTGAGAAACATACTCGGGTGTTAAAAGTACTTTAGCAGCGGTGAATAGGTGCTGAAATGCTTAAAAATTAATAAGGAGCAGTAGTTGTTTGAAAATAAATGATGTATGGGGAAAAAATTGGAAGTGAACAATTTTTTTTAATATTAGGCTTCAAATTTATTCCAGAATGGGTTAAATATATAGATTTTATTTTATTTTTGTCAACACTGCATTTTCCACTGGTTAGTTAATTTTTTATAATAAAGCTATTATTATTTTTACTTCTGTCTTCAATTAATGTGCCTTTAAACTTCATTTGGCTAACAAAAAAGTCTTGCCATACTTTATTTAACATTGGTACTATAAACGTTATTTAAAGACATCCCGTTTTATCCTTTCACGCAGTTCAGCTACATCACGCGTGAAAATCGTTATGAAAACATAGTCGTTTACATATCCCCTTTGTCCTGTTATATTTATTTATTTATTTTTACATATACACTAGGGTGGGCCAAAAAAAACCTTTTTTTTTTATTTCGAAATTGTAATAGCGCGGAAAACTTGCGAGTTATATAGAAAAGAAAGATTTAAAAAAAATATCAAAATCGGTTGACATCTTCCGATCGCGCATAGGCCCTAAAGTTTGACAAAATATGAAAAAAATCTCATTTTCACTATATTTTTTAAAATTTTTGAATTAGATGTTTTCGTAATGTAATATAGTTTGTAACGTCTTCAAATAGAGCTTAAAAACAATGTGTTTTAATTTGGTTTAGATAAGTTGATATCTTCCGATCGCGCACAAACGCCAAAATTAGCCAAAATATTGAAAATTTCGCATTTTTACGAGTTTTCTTTTACTATCTTTAATATACTTCATTTTAAAGTACTAGTTACAGTGTTTTTAGTTTTGAACATAAGAAAATTGTATTTCATTATGGTGTGAATAAATTAAGAACTTCCGGTCGCGCAATGACCCCTATGCTATACGAGAACAGTACCCAAAAATGTGTCTCTCAAATTCCTGCGCCCTCTCCCCTAGTTACGGGATCTGCAAGTCGCTAGTTACACGACTGACATGCAGAACCAATCATTACATAAAGCATCACAGTAATGTCAAAAATATCTGTTAAATTTCAAACAAGAATTATTTATTTTGTTTGCTAGCAGTAGGAAAAGGCCCGTTAGGGATATCGAAAGCTCGCCTGAGAAAAGTAACAACAAAACAGCTTTTAGAAAAGAAAAAAATGGCCCAGACCCTAAATTTAAACTATCAGTCAGAGGAAAAAAATAAAGCATCCCCTATAGCTTTTGTGGATATTTCCGACCCCACACCCCCTTGAAGGAGCTCAGCGAGCTAGTCGGAACCACCATCCTAGGAACATTTAAACGAAATAATGATATTGGTTATCGAAACTAAAAATCTCCTTTACTATCGAAAAATTAAAAATTACGCTGATGAGCATAATTATAGTATAAATCAGATACCCGCCAACTCCACCAGGACGAAGACTTGCAAGTTATAATCAGAGGGCTCCCGATCGATTTTGATATCGACGAAATAGGGAAAGAATTAATGTCAAAAGGCTGACCTACAATTAAATTAACCAAATGACTAGAGGTAAATAAAAAGATAGAATCCCCCTCTTTGTGATCTCCCTCCCAAAAAACGACGAAAATAAGGAAGTTTATAACCTTTAAACTGTCTCTTATTACAAAATCAAAGTAGGGCATCTGAGAAAAACTCAAAGAATTTCACAATGTTATAGGTGCCAGCGTTTTGGGCGTAGCTCCCACCTCTGCACGCTCGACCCAGTTTGTCTCATATGCGCAAAAAATCATTGGACTAGAGAGTGTAATAGAGCCAAGGAAGGAAAGCCCACTTGCGCAAATTGTAATGGAGAGCATTTAGTCAACAGCACCGAATGTACTAAAGGACCCACCCCCAAAACCAAAGAAGAACGAATTCTCCACAATAACAGTAAACCTTCATCGTACGCAAGTGCAGGGTTTCTCAACGTTGGCCATATGGCCCCCCAGGGGGCCACAGAAAAATCTAGGGTGGTCACAGAAAGAAAATGAAATTTAGGGGAGCCACAGACATCCTGAAGTGGGCCACGACATGTTTCCTAATTAGCATTATAAATACAGCACTGAAAATTTCTCGAATAATTATACTTGATGGTACTACTAAGATTAAAATACTACAAATGTTACAAATAAAATTCCATTGATAACACATAAGTTTCCTTCATGCTCTTTACGAAACGTAAAACACTCAAATAGCGCCATATAGTCTCCAGACACGTGCTTGTTTGAGCTGGAGACCTTGATGTATGCGAGACATTCTGTCTACATTGTATCACAATACATGTTTAGTTTCAGGAGTTGAAAAATAGATGGCGGTAAAGGTTATTATAGTACCTGCGCCAAAGCAAGTGACGAGTCTTATGGTCGTCGTTATGAGAAGCCCATAGTGTGGTTGAGTAAAAAAAATAATGATAAATTATATAACACACGCACACAAAAAAAGAAAAATAAAAGGACGAACTCTCTTTGCGATATTGAAAAAAAAGCAGTAGTATTTCTAATTTTGGATGAAAGGTAAGCAAAATTCATAGCTCCTTAATGAAGTTGCATTTTAAAATTGGTTTTTGAACTTCCTTTTTTTCAATTACTTCTTTATTTTTCTTTTAGAATTACTATCGAACTTACCTTAAAGTTCTAAAAATTATGTACTTCCTGTAGTAACTTTTGTAGTAACAGTATAAATGCTAAAAAGACTCGTTTATTAAAGGTAAAAGGGCTTTCTCATAAGGAAAATTATTTCAAGCATTCATGTATTTATTATCAATTGTTGGTTGTTACATTTGTATTACTTTTTGTGAATCTAAAACTGTCAACGTTAAAATTTTTCCAAAATACGTAAATATTTAATTTTTTATACTCTCGAATTGCTCCGATTTCACTATAGCACATTATGAATATTTACATAACAAGTCATTTATTTATTTATCTGTGCAAAATATTTTCATAAATTAATTAAAAACTTTATATTTTTCAAATGGAGAAGAATTATATTGTCGTGTGACCAATGTGTCCCTCAAGATTCTGAATACGTTCAATAGTTTTCTTTTTTTCATAAAGTGACACGTTTCTACTAATTCATTTTGATAGGCGCAAAACGTTATTGTTGTACGAGACATGCGGGGTGTGGGACAATAACTTAACACTTTGAACATTAACCACATAAATTTAATGCGCACACAAAAAACTACAAGTTGTTTCTACATGACTACAGAGCTAACTGAAGGTATAATATAGAGCGGAGCATGCGCAGATATCCGCGCCCTCTTGCGGGGGGATTATCGATACGTACTTACCTCAAACATGCCGCCCACCTTGGAACATCTTGTTTCAACAAATTACAATTTTAGCAAAACTACAATGAAAAAATGAATAAACATATGAAATATATAAAGTGGAATAAAAAACAGTAATATGAAAAATAAAGAAGTGGATTTAAAGTTTAACGTTCAATGATGAATAGTTAATCATTGTCTAATGGCAATTTGCACAGTTTTGAAATGGGTTTTTTTAATCGTCCATCGGAGGTTTTAACTGCCACTACTCGAACACAACCGTCCTTTCCGGGAAAAACCTCTGTAATGCGTCCCAGACGCCACTTTAGCGGGGGCAAACAGTCATTCTTGACCAACACAAGGTCTCCCGTTTGCAGATTAGGTTGCTTGCAAAACCATTTTGGCCGTTGTTGAAGGCGTGTGACGTATTCCGCGCTCCAACGCTTCCAGAAATGTTGCACTAGGCGCTGTGTTAGTTGCCAACGGGTTAAGTGATTGATCTTGGATGTTGTAAAATCTGTTTCTGGAACAGCGTTGAGTGGCCCACCTACGAGAATGTGTCCAGGTGTGAGCACTGAAAGGTCATTTGGGTCACTGGACATCGGTGACAATGGACGAGAGTTGAGGCAGGCTTCAACTTGAACTATGACGGTGTACAACTCTTCGTAAGTCAAAGTTACGTTAGAAATTATGCGTTTGAGATGGAAATTCACAGACTTGACGCCCGCTTCCCAGATGCCTCCCATGTGTGGAGCAGCTGGGGGGTTGAAATGCCAGTTGATTCCTTCATCAGATAAATAATGAACAATTGTTTCATTATACCTCGGTGATTTTAATAATGCATGAAGTTCGTCATCCAGTTTTTTCTTTGCGCCTATAAAGTTTGTTCCGCAATCACTGTAAATGTCCGAACAGTTACCTCGACGGGAAATGAAGCGTTTTAGTGCTGCTAGAAAGGCATTAGTTGACAAATCACTTACTAGTTCGCAATGGATAGCTCTAGTTGTGAAACACACAAAGAGACATAGATATGCTTTGCATGTTTTAGCTCGAGACCCCTTTGACATTCGTATGGGGAAAGGGCCACTGTAATCAACACCACATCTCAAAAATGGTCGAGAAGGTGTTACTCGTGTAGCTGGCAGATCACCTAGCATTTGCTTGTCAGTTTGAGCTTTAATCTTGGCACATATCATGCATTTCCTAATGCATTTTCGAATAACATCTCGCGCAGAGAGTATCCAGTATTCACGTTGAATACAAGCTTGAAGTAATTGAGGGCCAGCATGCAAGTTTGTAATGTGGAATGAGGAAATTAATAAATTTGTCAAAAAACTGCGTTTGGGTAATAAAATTGGATATTTTTGCTTTTCAGGCAAATTTGAATGTCTCAGACGACCGCCCACCCTGAGCAAACCTTCAGCATCAAGAAAGGGAGTTAGAGACAAGAGTTTGCTTTTTGTATTAAGTGTCCGGGAACGTTTTAAACAGTCTATTTCGGGAGTGAAATTTTGTTCTTGTATTTGTTTCATCCAGAAAGTCAGTGCACGATCAAGTTCTTTAGACGTTAAAGGTCCGAAATTTCTACTTTCCTTTGAATGTCTGCAATTAAAAATGAATCTGAAACAAAAGGCTGTTACTCTTTTTAACTTAGGAAGTAAGGAAAATTTATGTAATAATTTGCATCATTGTTTTCTGTAGTCGCCGTTGCGACGTTGCTTACAGGAAATGTTTTCTCTTCTTCTGAGAGAATTTCATCAGGTTCAATGCACTGAAATGATTCTTGAGAAACGTTTTCTCGCAAATATAAAAACTCGGGACCTTGCCACCACAAAGAGAAATGTTTTAGCTGATCAAGAGGCATTCCTCGTGAGGCGCAGTCTGCAGGATTTAATTTACCATCTAAACGGTTCCAATGAGCTTCGGGAACAAGTTCGTGAATTTTTCCTACTCTATGCGCAACGAATGTTTTCCATCGACTGGAGTGTGAAGATAGCCAACACAAAACAATTGTCGAGTCGGTCCATAATGATGTTTTAACTGATCTGAGCTGCAGAGCTCGAGTTGTGAAGTTAACGAGCTTAGCTAATAACAATGCTCCACAGAGTTCGAGTCGGGGTAGGGAAGTGAACTTTATGGGGGCTACTCTGGTCTTACTAGTAATCATTTGTACCCTTACATTTCCATCTCTTGAAATCGATCTTACATATACTACAGCTGCGTATGCTTTTTCCGAGGCATCACTAAATCCGTGAAACGCTATGATATCACTATGAGATTGAAGAATGTACCTAGTTATTTTGATGTCTCTTAGCTGAAACAAGTCTTCGACTGAAGATTTCCACTCTTGCTGTAGATGTGTTGGAAGATTCTCGTCCCAATTGAGTTTCAGTTTCCAGAGTTGTTGAATGAGCAGTTTGAATTTCAGTATAACAGAAGAAATCCAACCAGAAGGATCAAAAATTGTAGATATAAAGGAAAGTATTGTGCGTTTGCTGCAAACGTCTGACACAGGAGGGGCGTTCCATTTGAAAGAGAAACTGTCGGTAGCTGGATTCCACAGAACTTCAAGGGTCTTTACATTATCTGTAATTTCCAGGGGTAAAGAGGTAGCTCGATTCTCTGGAGGAATATTTTCGAGGACTGATTTTTCATTCGATGACCATTTCTTGATTTCGAATCCTCCACACTTTAACATGTCAATTATTTCTTGCTGGACCTGGATTGCCTCTTCAACCGATTCAGCTCCTGTCACAAGGTCGTCAACATAAAAGTCTGACTTAAAGATTTGAGAAGCACGTGGAAATTTCTCACTTTCTTCTATAGCAAGCTGCTGCAGACACTTTGTAGCCAAATATGGGGCTGAAGCTGTGCCATATGTCACTGTCAACAAGTTGTATTCCTTCACTTTTGCGTGTACTGAATCTTGCCAGAGAATCCGTTGTTAACGTGTGTCATCTGGGTGAACCAAAATTTGCCTATACATTTTGACAATATCACTAGACATAGCGATTTTGTGTTTACGAAATCTTAGTAATAAAGTTGCTATGTCATCTTGTAAAGTTGGACCTATCATGAGTTTATCATTGAGAGACACTCCGCTTGTGGATTTAGCAGACGCATCAAAAACTACGCGAAATTTAGAAGAACACTGAGATGTTTTCATGATAGCATGATGTGGAAGATAAACATTTTCTTTAGATTTATCATCACCAGAACACAGTTCCATGTGTTTCAGCATTTCATATTCGTGCATGAATTCCGTGTACAGTTTCATTTATTCGGGATATCTGACAAAACTCTTTTCATTCTGACTCAGACGCTTTTCTGCGACTTGGCGAGATGAACCCAATGTTAGATTCCCATTTTGAAAAGGCAACCTTACCACAAATCTACCCTCATCATTCCTTGTATGTGTGGACAGAAAATGACTTTCACATTCCTGTTCGGAAGGAGAAAATATTTTTTTGTGCGGAATTTCTTCCAATTCCCACAATCTCTGAACTTCGAACTCCTCGCAACGAGTGAAGTGAGTGTAAACTTGATTAGCGTTGTCTTGAGAGTTTCCCACTTTTCCCAAGATAACCCATCCGAAAATTGTTTCCTGAGCCATCAAATTTTCTCCTGGAATAGCAATGTGTCCACTCTGCATTACGTTTGCTAACACGTCAGCACCAAGTAATATATCAATATTGCTTGGTCGATTGCAATTTTTATCTGCAAGAATCAAATGCTTAAAATATTTTAACTTCGAATCCTCTACTTGTTTCTGAGGAAGATTATTTGTGATTTTCGGAATAATTAATGCGTCAATTGTCAAAGTTAAATCCGTATCTGAGACTGGTGAAATCTTGATTTGTGCGTTACCTGAAATCTTATTTGACTCATTTGAAGATAACCCTGCAACAGTTACACTAACCAGCTGCTGTGAAATCCCTAATTGCTGTAAACAATCCTCTCTGACAAATGTTGCTTGAGAAGCACAGTCAATGAGCGCGCGAAACATATGTGCATTTAAATATTTATCGTATGCATTGATGATAGCAGTAGGAAGCAAAACATTCTGCGCGTTTAAATTAGATTCTGAATAATGATTTGATACTAATGATTCATTTTTATCTTCCGTTTTCACCCTCTCTGGTATTTCATGTAATAATGTATTATGTTTTCCGTTACACTGCTTGCAATGAGAACTCTTACACGCATTAGAAAAATGGCCCGACCTTAGACAGTTCAGACACAATCTCATTTGAATTATGGAATTCTTTCTTGCACTCACTGGTAATCCTTTAAATTTATTACACTGATAAATCCCATGTGAATCAGCCTTGCAAAATAAACACGAATTCGAAAGAGAGATATGTTTTGATTCTATTTTATTTTTCGAAAAAGATCTCTCAGTATTTGGCCTTGAAGGCAATGATGAGCTGGCTCCACGTCTGTTCTGACTCAGACACGCCAGAGCAGATGCTCGCTTTTCGATGAAGTCGCAAAATGATTTAAAAGTAGGAGTTTCCGATTTGTTTAGACTCAGTGTAAATTAACGCAATGTTTCAGAATCAAGTTTCTTTTTTAAGAAATATACCAAGAGAGTGTCCCAATGAGATATTGGTTGCTTAAGTATTTCCAAAGTATCAACACATTGATTAGGGGTATCTAATAGCTTTCTTAACCCACTTGCAGATTCATAATTCAGATTTGGTTGCGAAAATAAACGGTCTAGAGTGGCATTAATTATCTCAGCTGCATTTTCGTATCTGTCGCTAATTAATTTCCAAGCTTTATCGTAGTTATCGTTTGTGATTTGCAGAGCTTGAATCAAAACAGCTGCTTGCCCTTTAACAGACAGCTTCAAATATTGTAAGCGTTGTGCATCGGAAAGAGATGAATTGTTATGAATAGTAGAAATGAATAAGTCTCTAAAGCTTAACCATTCGCAAAAATTACCTGAAAATGTTGGGAGTTCGATTTTGGGTAGCTTTACTGAGTTTAGATAATCTGAATTGTATGGATTGGATGAATGAGAGATATTATTATCAGTTTGATTTAGAGTTTTGTTTTTAATTTGCCGCGCGATAGTAACTTTTAACTGTTCAATCTTAGATGCTATCTCGTCATATTCTTTTTCCTTCCCTACAATTTCTGTATCGGTTTGCGCTAGAACAATGTCCATGTTTAAATCGTGCATTTCTCGCCACAGTTCTCCAGCATCAACAGAAAACACTTCGAGTTCATCAATAGTAAGAGTATTTGAATTAATCTTTTGATTAATAATATTGTTTAAACGAGTTGTTCTACCTTTGAGGTAGCTCCGTTTCTTCTTTAGGTCATCCATAGTAGTTAGAATGCTCCAAAATGTTAGAAGTTGAATTGCTTAATCCACAAACGTGATAAATGCTAGTGCTCGGCGGACCAGGAACATGTACGAGACATGCGGGGTGTGGGGCAATAACTTAACACTTTGAACATTAACCACATAAATTTAATGCGCACACAAAAATCTGCAAGTTGTTTCTACATGACTAAAGAGCTAACTGAATGTATAATATAGAGCGGAGCATGCGCAGATATCCGCGTCCTCTTGCGGGGGGATTATCGATACGTACTTACCTCACACAATTGTAATGCAAATAAATATTTATATGCTATTTTTTACTTAGTGTATCTTTAAATATAGATCAAAATTAGAGCTGGCATGTCGACATTTTACATTAATTACATTAATATCCTATATGGTAAGCTCAATTCAATCCTAAGCAAATATTTTAATTTGCAGAATGATTGCTGGAGAGCTACTTACTACTGTTATTTTATATTATAACCTTTCCTTATAAGCAGGAGCATTTATTTTTAGAAGCTGTGTTTTCATCTGGTATCCATGTTAGTGTTTGGCGCTAACAAGTATTTGTGTTTTTAAACAGAGACACATTTCTAAGGTTTTATTAATCAAAGAGTTTAACTAATGTGACAAAGTGATTTATTAAAATCTTTAACGGTTGTTATATATAAACTACCACAAATTGAAAAAATACACAATTTTTTTCTATTGTTTTAATGTATGAAGCTTTTTTGACATATTTCTAGTTTCTTTCATAACTTTTTATTCATAACTTTTCCGTAATTCATTTTTAAAATATCAAAATAGCGTATAGCACTTGATTATTGCGCTTTAAAAACCAAAAGAATGAAAGAAACAAAAACCACTGTTAAATATGCATCTTGCAATTTCCTGTTCGTTCAACATTATTTCTTGCCATTTATTTTCTTCGTTTTTATTCATTGTAATTACATTGTTTCAGCTTAATTATGGCAACTGCTAAAGCGAAAAAAAAATGTCGGCAGTACTCTAATGATTACTTGGCATTTGGCTTCATTGCAGCCCCCTGGCAAGAAAATATCCCCTAATATGTGCGAATTGTTAGGTTTGATATTTTTTATTTCGTCGCATTGGTTTGACAAGGTTCTAACTGACCAAAGAGCAGTTTCGAGTAAATTGACTTCAAAGATTGCTAGGTCCATAACTTTTTCATTTTTGCAAGTTCTTCATTCATATTATTCATCAACCAATATTTAGGTGATATCTACATGCTGAACTTCTTGTTATTGATGAAAATTGTTCAATAGCCACCAAAAAAAAAACAACCTCAAAATGCAGTTAGAACCTTGTCCCTGTGAAATAGACAAGATTTCACGTTTATGACAAGGTTCTAACTGCTCTTAGAACCTTGTCAAACCGAAATACCATTCAAAGTTTGGTGAGAAGTATTATTTCATGATTAGTATGAGTAAGAAAAACCAAAATATTTCATAGAATACAATTTAATTCATTTTTATTTTCACACAAACCATTAATTCTACAATATTTTCACATTATAGGCTTGATTTGCCAATGAAATGTTTATAGATAAAGTACCACCCTATAATATTCTCTGTCTTGTAGAGACATGTACTGCAATGCACTCCTGATTTTTTTTTTTTTTTTAATCCAGGAAACTCAATATGAAAGGTCTGTATTTTGGGTTTCACTTCAAAAACAGAGAGTAAATCGGGCGATCTGCCTTTTCAATTGGACCTCTTTCTCTTTGTAGTTTCATTGAACTTAATGTTCATACAGTTCATCGGTTCATGTCTGTTGTGGCTTGTTTTGAACTCTACAATATTCGATGACTGTGTGAATTTTACAACTGCAAGTTGAGTAAAAGGAATTAATTTGTATTGAAACAGTTTTGCAGTTGATCCAAAATCTTTAAAATCTGCTGAATTCATTTGGATGACACGGTAAGGGTTTGATCTGTTCACCTGTTTCAATATTCGGATCAATCCAATTTGGCTGTAGAAATAAACTTTCCTGATTAACTTTTCCATCTCACTATGAGCATGATCCACTTCTTGAACGCATGAGTGCCCAGGCAAAGAATACTTCATTGTAATAGAATTGGCAATGGGGTTATCCCTCAAAAAATATAAAACAGCATTGGATATTATACTGTTCCTATTTTGTGGGACACATGAATCTGACTATGTGATAAGCTCAGTCACATCATTTTCTTCAATTACTGTATTTATTATTTTTATGAAGGCACTTGCAATATTATTGCCTGCTAATATACTTTTTTGGTAGTTGTGAAATATGCAGTTAAATTATACACATTCATTTTTCTCAAATAAAAAAAAAGGCCTGTTGTCAGCATGAGGAGTCAGAATACCATTTTGGAGATCAAATAGCAACATTGGAATAGTACTGTCTTTCATCTCTTCAGCCCGTGATTCTCTCATTTCTGTTTTATAAACTAAATGTCTTTCAAAATCTTCTTTCAGCTGTTCTGTCAATGTCTCAGTTTTTTGAGCTGCATGAAACTTCTCACAAAGGTCACATCTATCTTTTTCAGGAGAGTGAAAACTTAAATTGAATTCAGTACAAAAAATGTGGTTATACATTGATTGCTTAATAGGCTCTATTTGATCCCCACACTGCTCCTTGTAGAGATCATACATTTTGGACAAATTCAAATGAGGCTCCATATACTCCCTATTGCTGTTTGCACGACAGTAGTGTGATTCTATTTTGGGGAAAGATCTAATATGGTTTCTTGCCGAATCAAGGTCACCTGTGTGTTTGCGTTTACTTGCTTTATTCTTACCACGCATATCTTGTGCAGGTGTATTAGCTGATTGTGAAGCAGTTAGAACCTTGTCATCCTGAAACAATATTATTTACTTGGGCAGTTAGAACTTTGTCATTCTAGCTAGTTCAACTATTTAACAACATATAGTGTTCTGAGTCAGTTTCCTGGATAGAAATACTATAGAACATTGAGTTTGTACTCTAGTCTCGAATTCACAAAAAATGTCAGTTAGAACCTTGTCAAACCAAGGCGTAGATTTGGCAACCAGCAGTATGCAAATAATTTACAGTATTATATCATTTTGATGTTTCAGTATTGGCAACATTCTTTGTTAAAATGTCTGTGTGCTATGTTTTTTCCTTGCCTTTCGCCAGATGTGTGGTTAAACGTTTTTTTTTTTTTTTCATGTATGTATTCGTATTGTGTCTTAAATTTACGTTAGTTAATTTTGTTACTTTTACGCCATGTCCAATTCTCAGCCAGAATAAATTTTATTTTATTTGAGAAAACTGCCTATCTCTGCTAAATACAACCAACAGGTTTCGTGCCCAGGAGTTATTTCTCGATAGTTTAATAGTAAATTTTGGCTGAATTGTTAGTACGAATAAAATGGCAGAAGAAAAAGTAACTTTTGTGAAACTTAACGACACATATTATGATGTTTGGAACTTTAAAATGGAAATGTACTTGACAGATAAAGATTTGTGGGATGCAATTTTACATGATAAACATGAGAAAGCTGGTGATGAACAGAATGCTTGGACTAAAGCTAATAAATCTGCACGAGCTAAAATTGCATTATGCGTAGAAGATAACCAGTTAATTCACATCATGCATGAAGAAACTGCGAAAGGTATGTGGAATTCCTTGCGTAAAGTTTATGAACAGAAGCATTTGAATACTAAGTTATTCTTGCAAAGAAAATTATACAGTTTAAAATATGAAGAATCTGCTAGTATGAAAGATTATATTCATAATATTTTGGAAATTGTTGATCAACTTAGAGGCATAGGAAAAATTATTCCTGAAGATAATGTTGTAGCACTATTGTTATGCGGAATGCCCGAAAGTTATGATGCCTTAATTACAAGTTTAGAAGCACGACCTTCTGAAGAGTTATCGTTAGAATATGTAAAAGGAAAATTAATTGCTATATATGAACGCAGGGAAGGAACTATCAAATTAAACATTGAGCAAAATGCTTTAAAAATAGCTGTTAAAAATCAAGTAAAAATGAACATTCTAAAATAATCACTGAGAATAAATTTAAAACAGTTTGTCACTATTGTAAGAAACCTAATCATGTTAAGAAATTTTGCTATTTGTGGAAAGCTAAGCAGCGTAAATTACAAAATCATAAAGTAAATAAAATTTTAGAAGAAAATCTTAGGATAGAAAACAAGCACAGAGAAGATAAAGATTTTCAATGTTTTAAAATCAATCCTAAAATTTCTTGTACAAATTGGTATATTGATTCAGCTGCATCAGCACACATGACGAATGATAAAAATTTTTATTCCGGAAATATGAGACCAAAAGAAGGAAAAGTAAAGGTTGCTAGTGGACAACTACTGGACATTAAAGGAATTGTTGATGGTTTCACTAAATATAAAGGAAAAGTTAATGAAACAAAATACATAAAAGTTTGAGATGTATTGTATATTCCTGACTTAGATAGTAATTTGTTGTCCGTGAAGTGTCTTGATCAGAAGAACTATTTTATAACTTATGGATCCGGTATGTGTGAAATTAAGAAAGATAATGAAATTATAATTACAATGAGTTTAGTAAATGATTTATATAAATTGAATACGAATGAAGTTGCAAGTAAAGTTACAGAAGAGTCGCACATAAACTGCATACACATGTGGCATAGAATATTTGGCCATCGTGAGCCTCGCGTGATTCAGCAACTACAAGATGAAAATTTGGTTACTGGTCTTAAAATGAGAGACTGTAAATGTAAAATGAAGTATGTATGTTGCATAAAAACAAAGATTGTTGGGGACCTGTTTCATGCAGATATTTGCGGGCTATTTACTCAACAGACATTTTCTGGAATGCGTTACATATTAACTTTAATAGATGATAAGTCAAGATTTCTTACTGTTTATCTGATGAAAAGGAAAGATGAAGCAGCAAATAAGATTGAAGAATTTTTAAATTTTGTGAAAACTAAGAAATGAGAAGCTGAAGAATTATTTAACTAAGATTGGTAGAGAGCACCAGTTAACAGTACCATATTCTCCTCCACAAAATGGTGTTGCAGAAAGTAGAAATAGATACTTAGTTGAAATGGTTAAGTGTATGTTGGAAGATTCCAAGTTAGATCAAAAGTTTTGGGGAGCTGCAGTAATCACAGCATGTTATTTGCAAAATCATTTACGACGAAAGTTTGTAGCTTGACTCCATATGAAATTTGGAATAGAAGAAAACCAACTGTTCAACATTTAAAGATTTTTGGTAGCAATGTTGTATATTATATACCATCTGTACAGAGAACAAAATTGAAAAATAGAGGAAAAGAAGGTATATTTCTTGAAAATGCAGATAAATCAAAAGGATATCTCGTAATGGATAGAGAAACTAACAAAGTACTTGTAACGAGAAATGTAATTTGTATTGACAGCGGAAGAAATGAAGTTTTAACAAGCGTTGAGGAAGATAGAAGGCAAAATAATGAAGTAACTTGTGATCTATATGAAGAAAAGGAAGTTAAACATAAAGTTGAAGAGCCAAAGGAAAAGTATAGACGTTCGGAGAGATCGAATAAAGGTGTACCTCCAAATAGATACGTATGCGCTTATAAAACAGTTCAATTAGTTGAAGAACCTTCTTCTTGGAAATAAATGAAAACGTTAGCACAAGAAGAACAAGAAAAATGGATAGAAGCTGCAAATGAAGAAATTAATTCTATGAAAAAGAGAGATGTGTGGGAATCAACAGATTTACGAAAAGGAAGAGCAGCAATTGATTCGAAATGGGTATTTAAACTCAAACAAGACGAAACAGGACAAATAAACCGTTATAAAACAAGACTTTGTGTGATAGGATTTACTCAAAGGCCTGGTGAGGATTTTAAGGAAACATTTGCCCCAGTTGCAAATAATGCAACATTTAGAATATTGCTCACAGTTGTAGCAGCAAGAAGTATGAAAATTAAACATCTAGATGTCAAAAATGCATTTCTGAATGCTGAGATAACAGAAGAATTATACGTAAAACAACCAGAAGGTTATATAAAAGAAACTGAAAAAGACAAAGTATACAAGTTAAAGAAAAGTCTTTATGGTTTAAAGCAGTCTGCAAGAGTTTGGAACGAAAATATCAACAAAGTTTTAGCTTCAAATGGTTATTTTTGTAGTAAAGTAGATCCATGTTTCTTTAGAAGAAAAGAATCAAATGGTTGGAGCTATATTTTACTTTACGTTGATGACATTCTAATATATACTTTAGATGAAGAAACAGACTTGAAAATGATAAACATGTTTCAAGAGCATTTTGAAATTACAGATTTAGGGAAGATAACGTATTAATTGGGAGTTCAAGTAGAACGATTTGAAGATGGAAGCTTTGCAATTAATCAAGAAACTAAAATTAAGCAACTTGTCATAAATATGGCTTAAGGGGGTATTCTAGTGTAGAGGCATGAATTTCGCCCGGTTTTTGAAGCGCCGTACAAAGAGAAAAAAAAACTTTTAGTATCCTTTTTTTTTTTATCATTTGTTCATTGATGTTTTATTATTACATACAAAAATTAACCAAAAAAAAAAAAATAAAATTGACAAAGTTATGAGCAGTCAAAGTGGGGGCTTCAAAAAAAAGAGGGTGTCCTGGCGTGCATGATTGCAACCCTCCTGGTGATCTGAAAAATAAAAAACAGACCGATTCTTATTTATTATAGATGCCGTTATCGTATGAACCTCGGACAAGTTTAAAAAAAAAGAAATTTTACAAAACGGCGGCTGTTTGAACAAAAATTTTCTTTTTTGCATCTTTTTTTAACAATTACAATTTTTTTAAAAATACTAAATGAAAAGTTACATTTTTGGGCAAGGTTCACACGATAAAGAAATGTATAAAGAACATCCTCTCCAAATTTGAAGTAAATCGGTCCATTAGAACTCGAGATATCCTTACCGCCAGCTCGAAAAAATAAGTTTCGAGAAAAACGCGTTCAAAGTTTTGAGACACGTTTTCGGCAGTTTTACTTACAGAATGGTACAGAAAACTTACATATTTTTAATCGGCGATTCCTGCTCCATATAAGAAACCTTCCTCTACTTCAAAATGCTCATTCTCCGATGTTCTCTGGTGAAGAAGAGCAGTTCTACCCCCCTTTGACGCCTTTGAAGTCCGGAGTTCCGAGCGCTCGATACGCGCTGCGTCCCGTCTCGCTGCAAAAGCATTTGCTTCTGTGCCAATCGTGATTCCCATAACATCTAAGCTTTTTAATATGGGTATAAAACCTTCATTAAAAATACTAACTGCGAAGGTTGGTACGAAGGTTGGCGCAAAACTGACTTAAATAAAACTAAACGGAGAATATTCGAACACAACATGTTTCTATATCCTTCAATTAAATATAGATTTAAAAGAGATACTATACAATAAAGATTCTATAAGGGATATTCAATAGTGAGACTCGGGAACGTCTACCGTCTTTTGTTGACTTGTGGCGGTGGGACCGTAACCGATGCCACGTCACTAAAACGACTATAACTCATGAAATAAAAGGAATTTTAAAAAATCCTTTTAATGGCATATTCTTTAATGTCTAAACTTTGGAAATATAAAGAATGTTTTTTCGATTTTCAAAATTCTACACTAGAATACTTAAATGAAGCGAAAGAAGCAAATATTCCAATGAATCCTGAATTCGTAAAAAGTGAAGAAAAAAAATCAAATGAATTAGAAAATAATATCGCTTACAGAGAAGTAATTGGATCGCTTTTGTATATTTCAGCAACATCGCGACCTGATTTATCCACAGCCGTGTAAATTTTGTCACGACAAGTAAGCAAACCGACTGAAAGGGATTGGAAGGCAGTGAAACAAGTGCTGAGATATTTGAAGAAGACCTCGCATTTTAAACTGAAGTTTGGAAAAGATACATCTAGTTTAGAAGTATTCGTTGATTCAGATTTTGCAGGAAGTCTTAAAGATCGAAAATCAACTTCAGGTTACATCATCATGCTCGGAAATGTACCAATCGTCTGGTCTAGCAGAAAACAAAATTCAGTGTCCTTGTCTTCTACTGAAGCGGAATTCATTGCGGTATCGTAAGCATGTAAGGAAGGCAAGTGGATATCGCAATTAATGAGTGAAATAGAAGGTGATAATAGGATATTTGCAATACATGAGGACAATCAAAGTTGCATTGCAATGATAAAGAACGAAAAGGTGAGTCAAAGATCAAAGCATATTGATGTTCGGTATTGTTTTATTCGAGAACTTTATAAAGAACGAGTTATAGACATTAACTATTGTGAATCTAAGGACATGATTGCCAATATATTGACTAAGCCATTAGGTAAAATTAAATTTAAAAAATTTTGTAAGAAAATTATGTTTGACACAACTGGTTGAGGTGGGGTGTTAGGTTTGATATTTTTTATTTGGCAACCAGCAGTATGCAAATAATTTACAGTATTATATCATTTTGATTTTTCAGTATTGGCAACATTCTTTGTTAAAATGTCTATGTGCTATGTTTTTTTTCTTGCCTTTCGGCAGATGTGTGGTTAAACTGTTTTTTCCATGTATATGTTCGTATTGTGTCTTAAATTTACGTTAGTTAATTTTGTTACTTTTACGCCATGCTCAATTCTAAACCAGAATAAATTTTATTTTATTTCAGAAAACTGCCTATCTCTGCTAAATTTAACGAACACGAATACCCTATCTAATGATAGTATGCGACCCAGTACACTTAAGCATAATCTGCAAACTGTGCATAAAAATTGAAGGACAAACCATTATCATTTTTCAAAAATATGAAAAATGAGTATGTGTCCCGAAAAACCATCTCAAACCTTTTTGAAAAAAAACATAAAAAAGCAAGAAAGGGCGAGCGTCGTGTGAGAGTTCCAATGGCAAAAGACGTGGAAAACCAATTAACTATAAATTTACGCGAAAAGAAATTTGCAATGCAAATAGATGAAACTACACTGAGTGACAGCAGTGCAATTTTAATGGCCTATGACAGATTCCTAAAAGAAGATATATTAGTTGTAGAAATGCTCTTTGTTAAAGAACTTAAAACTGACACAAAACGTGATTCAATTTTCAGAGAAACGGCTGAGTATTTTGAAAACAATAATATTCCTTTCACAAATATCAATAGCTTGCGCTACGGATGGAGCCTCTTCCATGGTAGGGAGGTATAAAGGGTTTATTGCACATTTGAAGAAGATTGTTATCCATACATTTTTCATTCATTGTGTGATTCACACGCAGCGTCTAGTGGCCAAGAAACTAGGAGGAAGATTGCATTGCTCAATTGTTACAGCAATTAAAGTCGTTAACTTGATAAAATCTCATTCTTTACAAGATCGTCTATTTAAACAGCTATGTATTGATAATGATGAAGATTATGAACATCTTGTTTTGCACACAACTATTCGATGGCTATCAAAGGGAAATTGTCATCGTCGTTTCGTTGCATTGTGGGATAGTATAGTAACATTCTTAAATGACGATGAGTTAAAAGAAAAGGTAATAGAAGCGAAATGTGATATATTTTACTTGGCAGACATGTTTGAAAAAATAAATCTGCTAAATAAAGATTTACAAGGGAGTTAAGATTCTGGGTTATATTTTCTTGTTAAACATTTATTCAATTAGCTGCCTATTTACATTATTATCTTACATGGTATTTACAATGGTTCAAATTCCACATTATTGGTCTAAAGTTCTTAGCTGTTTCCAAGTTACGGGCACAAGCTCTCCCGCACAATGTTACGTCTGGATGGGCGCAACTCCTCCCTGTCCAGCATTAGAAGATCTCCTTCTCATCCGACCGCAACCTCTAGGCAAGCGAAAGTCGATCTCCTCGCCCCCGCTTTTGAGGGCAACTTATATAGGGGGTGCCTGACCTTAGGCCGACATTGAGGGCAAGAGGACACACGTGCACCATATCCTGTCGTGTAGGCCCCTTCGTCCTGTCACGTAGGCCCCGTAGGTTTGCCGGCCTAGGCCTAACCTGACACCCCCCGCCCAAAACTGACTACTGGGCTAACAGCTCTGTAGACAGTCCAGCAGATGTACACTGGGAGACCCCTAAACCATCTCCCTCCGAGAGCATACCTTGGATGTCACCATCCCTCTTAATAATAACCTGGAAAGCGCATCGGCATTCTGATGCACTGCCCCCTTACGATGAGCAAATTTTAACTTGTACTTTTGTAACGCGAGGGCCCATGTCTGTAGCTTTGGACTTGGAGATACATTCTGTGAAATAAAAGTTAGGGAATAACGGTCAGTAATTAACTCTACCTCAGCCCCAAAGCTCCAGATATCAGTTTTCTTTAATGCCCATACCACGGCATAGGCTTTCCTTTCCGCCCTCGAATTTTGAACCACGCAAGGAAGAAAGTCTTCATTTCTGCTTTTCCGAATGCCCGCTGTTTTCCGTTCATCAGAACTCTCATTTATTTCGCCTTCTTTCGCCCCTGTAGGCCCTTTCACAACCCTGTATCCTAAGCACTTCAGCACATCATTAACAGTTCCCTTTTTGCCCAGCTGTATCCGAGTGACCGCAAGAACGCTGCTTCCTATTGCCCTTCCATTGTCTAACAGATGACTATCATCACAGTGAGCCACCGTCGAAGTGACCCTCCGATTCTTCATCCCCCTTTTTCTCATCTTTATTCTTCCCACGTTTTCTGACCCTGCTATTGCAGGGTCAGAAGCCGTGGGATTGCAGGGTCAGAAGCCGTGGGATTGCAGGGTCAGAAGCCGATTGGGGATTGCAGGGTCAGAAGCCGATTGGGGATTGCAGGCTATTGCAGGGTCAGAAGCCGAGTATTTTTATCATCCTGCGATTCTTCCTTTTCTTTCGGAGGAAGTGGACCCCTTTCATCGCCCCTTTTTCGGACAGCTGTGAGTGGATTTTCTTTTTCCAATTCATTTGGAAAGAAACACACCATTCCCTTTACCTCATTATAACCAAATTTTAACTCAAAATGATAGTCTATATTTTAAAAAAATATTTTCAAACTTTCATCTCCTTCCCGTCTCAAAAATCTAAGATCCACTCGCAAGATTACCTCAGGATTTCTTAAATTTTCCATAGCTCCAAAGCATTTATTCAGCCCAATTAATTTTCGTAATTCCTTAAATTGTTTCTACCCGTTGCCTCCCATGGGATTTTGGCTCTCCCTAAGACCTTCCGTGATCTTCTTTGAAAACATCTACCTCCTACTAGTAAATCAGATTTCAGAACCTTTCCCGAAAATTTTCCAGATCCCGTTCGATTTCGAACCTTAAGAGTTTTGCCCCTGTAGTTTTCTATGTCCTGGAATTTTCGTTGGCCTACCTTATGAGATTTTGAAGACTCCTTATCCCCGGATTCCTTATCCTTAACCAGACCCACCAGCAGTGCTTTCCCCTGGCAATTTCCGCGGTCTGTCACTTGCATTTTGCCCTGATATTTTGTCCGATTGATAATTCGACCCACCAGTGACATATTTCCTTCGGCTTTACTCCTACCTTCATGAGTTAAATCTGATCCAAAAATCGTCAAGCATGTTTCACTTAAATATATTTCAACATAATCCAGATTTTCCCTTCTGTAATTATTCTTCATATTTTCCGTATGACCATTTGAGCCCTTAGTATATTTCTCCTTTTGCACCCTCGAATTTTTCTCCGCCCTCACTCCGCTCTCCTCGGGAATGACAGAGATATTCGATTTTGTTTCCTTTACCATTTTAAATCTTTCTGCTCTTCCCACTACTGTGACTCTCCTGAGTTTTTCACTTAACACTCCCGATGACCCTTTTCCTAACGGGACATTATTACCAATGAATTTTAACGTCTCCCAACTTCTCTTCTGAAATTTTAATTCCTCTCTTTCCGAAAGTGCTCCTAATTCGGTCTCTGCCCTCAGCAGGGGTTAGTCTTTCCCTTTTCCTAGTGGCGCGCCACAACCCACTGCGAACACTCCTCGTCCCCCTTTTTTCACTACCCCTCTCTCTCTCTTCTTCGCTTTCTTCATTTACCGGACAAAGGCTATCTGCTTGCGCTTTAAGTACTTTGTGGTCTCTAGGGGTTAGCAACAAAGTTCCATTCAATTTTGGTGTGCTCGCTACCGTCACATAAATTTCTGATTTTACTCGTTTGCACTGTTCATTTTCTAAACTCAAAGGAATATTTATAATATCAGCTTCTATATGCTCGCCAAATGCCGGCTCTAATAATATTCTACCCCTTGGTTTTACATCCCTTTTCTGCAATAAACTCTGATTTATTACGGAAATTTGGGCTCCACTGTCAATGATCCCTTCTATTTTTTTATTTCTATACCTTTACTTTCATACGATCCGCCACAATCCTTTCTTTTCCCTTTAAACTATCCCCCAAAAATCCTCTATTTACTTTGGCTATTACCTTGTCTTGGTTCTGCCTTAGTTTCTCTATTTCTGGATTTTTATTAATTATTTTCACCTTTTGTACCCTTACGTTATCCCTATTTTCTTCACAGTTTTTCGCGATATGACCTTCCATTTTACATTTATAACAAATTACTTTCCCTATCGCATCATATCTTTCAACTTTAAATTTATTTCTATCCTTTGGTTCCGAATTGCATCTATTTTTAAATGAATAAGAATTTTCCATAGTCTTTTCATGGATTTCCGCTAAGTAGGCCGCTTCACTAAGTTTAAAAACCTGCTCCTTCTCCTGAAGTCCTACATAGCGTTTAGTTTCTAGTGGCATCTCTGCTTTTAGCCTGTCTACTACTATTATGCTATTAATTTCTTCTGCCGTTTCCGCATTTTAACTTTTAATGTAAAATGCCCGTAAGGAATTAATTCTGTCCGCGAATTGCGTCCATGACTCATTCGGTCTCTTTTTAGCATGTTCAAATCTCTTTTTATACTCGTCAGGAGTTAACCTATTTTGCTTCAGAATTTCCTCCTTAATTCTCTTATACTGATTTAATTCCTCAGTTTTCAAGTGCACAAATAATGGCCTCACTAAGTGACCTAGCAATGGCACAATCAACCTCCCCTGTACTTCCTCTGGAACCTTTTGCGCAGCAAAAACCCCTTCCACTGCTTCAAAAAATAAGGGTAAATCTCCAACGTCCGAAGGTACAGGTGGGATTAAAGATTTCAAAACCTTATGGAATCTTTCCAAATTATCCATAATTGGATTTTCCCTTTCCCTTTGTCTAAAATGACCATTACTTTCCTGCTCTAATTCTAATTTTCTAATTTCTAACTTCTTCTCCCTTAAAGCAATTTCTTTTCCCCTAATTTCTAGTTACTTTAATTTTAATTCTAATTCACTAGTCCCGTCCATTTTGTTATTCTTACGTTGACTTCTCAGTACAGGTGACATGCAAAGCAAAACCCCAAAATGGAAACAGTCTAAATGTGGGGACCCTACCCCTTACCCTAAACAGCACTCTCTGGATCTCCTACGCTCTCCACACGTTGACCACGGTGATGGGTTTCACTTTCACTACTCGCTCCTCTGCTCCAGGCGTTAGACTTCCGGTGGTCGCCAGTGGCCTTCTCTGCAGGGTCTCTCAGCGTCGTAGTAACTTTCCCTCCGGTCAACTTCGGCTTTTTCTCCGAGAATAATCAGCTCACCAGCAATCACTCTTGCTATTCTTTAACTTCTCCGATGAGGACAATTCCCTTCATTAAGCGATAATTCATATCTTTTTATCACTCGTAGTTTCTTTCTCAGGTTGGGTCGGATCCTGCCGTGCTGCGACAGTTACGATTCTGGGTTATATTTTGTTGTTAAACATTTATTCAATTCGCTACCTATTTACATTATTATCTTACATGGTATTTACAATGGTTTAAATTTCACATCATTGGTCTAAAGTTCTTCGCTGTTTCCAAGTTACGGGCACAAGCTTTCCCGCACAATAAACGTTCTAAAGTTCTTTAGGTATTTCTTTCACACGGGCACAAGCTCTCCCGCACAATGTTACGTCTGGAAAGGTGCAACTCCTCCCTGTCCAGCATTCAAAGGTCTCCTTCTCATCCGACCGCTACCTCTAGGCAAGCGAAAGTCGATCTCCTCGCCCCCGCTTTTGAGGGCAGCTTATATAGGGGGTGCCTGACCTTAGGCCGACATTGAGGGCAAGGGGACACACGTGCACCATTTCCTGTCGTGTAGGCCCCGTAGGTTTGTCGGCCTAATCCTAACCTAACACAAGGGAATAATTGCAACCTGATTCGCTGCAAAGAAGTGATAACTGCGCTTCTGAAAAAGCTAGAATTGTACAAGAATAATATTTCGCGTCGCAATTTGATTCACTTTTCATCCCTGAGTTTAATATCTACCGAACTAGAAGATAGTGACATTTTTGTATACACAGAGCACTGTAAACAATTATATGACGATATGAAGTTAAGATTCTCTGATATACTAGATATGAAGATTCCTCAATGGGTAATTAACCCCTTTCAAACAGATATTGATGATGTTGATCCCATTTTTCAAGAATCTATCATAGAATTACAGAAGTGATGTAAGTGCACAAATAAGATTTAAAAGCGGTCTTGTTAATTTTTGGCTACATAATGAAATTAGAGAGAAGTACTCCCAGCTTTATGAAAAGGCTGAATTATATTTTATTGCTTTTCCCACTTCTTACCTTGTCGAATCAGCCTTCAGCCGACTTCTTCATGCGAAAACTAAGGAAATCGTTTGGATATTGTTAAAAGAGAGGATTTACGATTAGCTTTAACCAGTTTTACACCTGATATTGAAAACTTAGTAACACTGCATCAATCGCAAGGTTCGCATTGAACATTATGTACATACTTGTAAATAATGTAACAATAAAATATGTTGTTATTGTATAATTTATAAATAAGAACTATATCCTTGTGTGTACCTTACAATTACGCTTACAATCAGAGAAACATATATATATATATAGTGGGTAAGGAGACACAGGAAAAATTTATTTAGTAAAGGGGGCCATCAGTAAAAAAAGGTTGAGAAACCCTGCGCTAGTGCACTCGTAAAAAAAAAACATCACAAACTACCCAAAAAACAACCTTGAAGCCCTCGCCACCCTCCCCCTGACGATAACGACCCTCATGCAAGATCTTCAACTCCTCGTAAGAAACCTAAACGCTTATCTCGAGAAAGAAATGCCAGTCTTAGTTGTTTCCGTATCCTCTCTTGGAATGCAAACAGCCTGTCTCCCAACAAAATTGATGAACTTGAAAATTGTATCTCCTCCCTCTTACCTGACGGCATTCTCCTTCAGGAGACTTAACTGAAACCGTGCATGAGACTTAGGATCATTCCAAACTTCACCGGTTTCCGAAACGACAGGGGCATCGGCTGCGGTTGCCATTTATGCCAGACGAAATCTCATAACTAATGAAATGAAGCACCCTACCACCAGCTTTGAAAATATAACGGTGGCAATAAATATTTCGGATAGCGAACGTCTCACCGTCAGCTCTATATACGTCCCTCCCAGTTCCCCAAGCATTGGTGAAAACGAATTACTGCAACTTAGTAGCCTAAACCCCAGCACAATTCTCTTCGGAGACTTCAATGCTAAGCCTCCAGATTAGACTTTCGAACGAAGAAATAGACACGGAAACCAAATCCGAAAGTTCAGTATTGACCACAATTTAAAAATTTATGCCCCAAACACCCCCACCCATTACGGCACAGGCGAAGCCTCTACCCTAGATATCGCCCTCGCCAAAACCAAAAATTGGCCGTACGCAGTCAGCCCCTACACTGATCTTTCCTCTGATCACAATCCAGTCATTATTACTTTGAATTTCAATGACCAAATCCCCAAGATTGATAGAATTTTAAAGACCACAAATTGGGCAAACTACACTAACTTAACCCAAGAAAATATTAGAGGTAACCCCACCCTTAGCACAAACGAAGACATCGATAATTGCGTAAAAAAATTCTCGGAGACTCTGATTGGCTCGTACGAGGCCTCCACCAAATCCCAGGTAATAAACCACACGCCCAGCAGGCTTCCCCTTTATGCTAGGATGCTCATCGTGCAAAAGAACAGAATAAAAAAAAACGGTGGCAAAGCACCTGCGACCCCAGCCTAAAGACAGAGGTTAATAGACTACAAAAAATGATCAAAAGCATCACAAGGCAGTACAAAGACCAAAGATGGACAGACTTTATAGTTAGCCTCTCGCCCGAAACAGGCTCCCTATATAAGCTTGCAAAAGCGTTTGAAAAACCTTTCAAAAACATCCCTCCTCTTCATATTAATGAAAGGATAAATTTCGACAATAGGGACAAAGATGAAGCTCTTGCGGAAGCGTTCGAAATCAATTTTTAGCCCCACCCTCCTTAAACGATCAAACCACTCCTGACGTCTTAAGAAAAATTAGAGACTTCAATTCCTCCCCACCCGATCTAACCCCGTTTACGCCTACAAATCCCAGAAAAATAGCGGAAATTATAAAGAAAACAAATAATGAAAAGGATACCGGCCTGGACAATATTTCAAATAAAATGCTTAAAAACATGCCCTTAAAAGATTTGACGTGTTTAACGAAAATAATAAATAGCTCCCTCAAAAACTCTTATTTCCCCACTGATTGAAAGAACTCCAAAATCACTCCAATTCATAAGCCCACCATCGACTCAAGACAACCGCAAAACTATAGGCCGATTAGCCTTACCTCACACGTCTCGAAAATTTACGAGAAAGTAATCAAAGTTAGACTGCAAAGGCATATTGAAGAAAACAACATCCTCCCCCTGAACAGTTTGGTTTTCGTGAGAAGCACAGTACCATCCACCAACTTGTTAGAGTCATAAACTCTTTAACTGAAGGATTTAATCATGGAAAACAAACTATTGGAATTTTTTTAGACATTCAACAAGCTTTCGACAAAGTATGGTATGAGGGACTGCTCTTTAAACTGATAAAGCAGAATTTCCCAATCTATCTAATTTAGTTAATAAAGAATTACCTTGAAAACCGCTCCTTCCAGGTACAAATTGGCAAAATGAAACCTTTTTCTAGCCGAAGTATGCCCAGGACCACTTAAATAAGATTGAAAAATGGTGTGACGACTGGAGGCTCGCCCTAAGCCCCACTAAATAGATAGCAGTTCACTTAAAAAAAAAAAAAAGAAAAAAAGCCCAGAAACCCTAGTACTCAAAAATAATACTCTGAATTATAATCACCAAACAAACTACCTCACTCACTCAGGAGTCACTTTTGACTCCGGTTTATACTTCAATAAGCATATTATAAAAAAAAAAATAGATAATGCTAACCATAAAAGATCCATTTCCTCCGCCCCTTAATAGGGCGCTTCAGCAAATTATCTCTTAAAAATAAGATGTTAATTTTTAAACAAGTTCTTAGGCCCACTATTCTTTACGGGTTCACAGTATGGGGTCACGCGGCGCGTACCAATATAAACAAAATCTAAATTCTGCAAACAAAACCCTCCTCCATATCGGTAATGCCGGTTGGTTCGAAAAAAATAAAGCACTGCACAGAGAACTATCCATCGATTCCATCTCCAGGCACATTATCAAAAATGCTCAGAAGCTTTACGACACTTCCAAAATCACCCGAATGAAACTGTACGCTTCCAAACCCAATATAGAAACTTAAGCCAAAAGTAACCCTACCCCTGCAAGACCTGTCTCTTAGACTACGACTCGCTAAGTACAAAGAACAGCCCTCTCCTAAATCCTCAATCAGACATACACTCTTCAATGTAAATGTACGTAATAGAGGCTCTTTTGCTTCATTTAATTATTAATATTAAATATATATATATATAAGTTTTCTTAAAAATCCAAGAAAATTATAAAATTTAAAATATTTATATCAAAAAATATATCTTGGTAGTAATTGTCTAATTACTACTAATCTCTATTTTAGCCGTCCGAGATGCGGACTCCCCTTTTGCCCTTCGGGGACAAGAAGTTAGAATTCAGGCAAATTTAAACTAGCTCCCACAGATGCACGCTCACAAGGAGTTCCGGGTAAAGGGCACCTTCGGGGCCTGATCGCCCATCGAAAATGTAAGTGATGATGATGATGCCAAAGTACGTGAGAGCAAAACGTGCTGTGGCGAATAAGGTGAGATCCTGGAAGATAATCTACTGATCGAGGGAAAAAGAAGGAAGTTTTACTGGATCAGAGGGATAGATCGAAAGAAAGAATTGGAGAAAATTTTGGAATGTGGTAGTAAAGTCATAAAGAAGTGTGCGCAGGTTTGATTTGATGGAAAACCATGGAAGATTTTAGAACATTCGATGTCTCCCTAAAAGGCGGCTGTTTTGTACATAAAGCATCGGGTGAGGAAACCCCCCCCCCCCCGACTTTGAAGCAAAATTATCACGCTCTAGGCTTCCAGATTGGATGCTACTATTTATTTATTTATTTATACCTCATCAATCACCACCGTACCTACCCTGACGAGGGTTTAACCGGATGTGGTGATTGAGAGGAAAGAACAGATAGAACAAGACAGCACAACAGATTTTAATACACAAAGAAGGAAATACACCCATGGCAAAGGTGGGACTCGAACCCACGCCTCTTTCTCTCCGCGCAGGGAGGCACCGGAGCCAGTCGATTTGACCGCTCAGCCACTGAGGCCCTGGATGCTACTATACGGAGCGATCGATTGCGAACAGATTATCAACGTAGTAAGGAAATATGAGACGCTCATAGATAACCACATGGCATGGTGCAACAACCGCATACTAGAAGGGAAGACTTTCGTCGCCGGCGATTTAAAGATCTACAATAGCCTCGCGCGCAGTCTGGTCCAAGCTAAGACTAAAATCGCAGTATACTACTATAAGGAAGAAATGGAGAAGTTGAAAAGGGAAAACATCGAGCTTTTTGACGCCCTGAATGAATGCAAATACAAGACGACCCCACTTCTTCCTACTCCGAAGAAAAGAAAAATTAGAAGACCGGTAGTGCTCATCAGCAAAAGTAACCCGCAGCTCGCCATTTCAAAAATAAAGGAAAAAAAGCACGAGCCCTACGAAATAAAACTCTTCAAAGATTAAGTTAAAATATTTCCCTCGACTGAAGATGGTCATCTTGCGGTTATCCGCTACGCCGAGGAAAATCAAAAGGAGTACTACGCCCCCAGGTACGATCGGAGCCCCACCCACCTCCATCAAGGTCATACTAAAATGTATCCCCGTGGATTTTGATGTGGAAACCCTGAGAAGCGAGTTAGAAGCCCAAGGAAAGAAGCCGCTTCAGATCAAGCAATTCCTAGGAAGAAATGGGCTCCTACCCATTTTATGTATCCAGCTGCCGAGCTCGGACGAAAACCGATGTATCTACGAAACCTCCCTCAACATTGCCGGTTACATCGTCAATCCTGAGAGGATAAGAAGAAAAAAAGGTCCCATTCAATGTTACAGGTGCCAGAGATGGGGAAACTCCTCTTATGCCTGCAACATAAAGGAAAAATGTAAATATTGCGCCGAAGGTCACCGCTCGAAGGACTGCCATAGAAAAGAGGAAACGCCGTCATGTGCGAACTGCCATGCGGCACACCCCGCTTCTAGTTCGGATAGCCCCCGACACCCCCGTAACAACTCCCACCAGCCGAAGATCAAGAGGCATCCTGACGATATTAAAAGAAGCCATCCTGGCGTACGAAGAAGATTAAAGAAACCGAATGCTGAACTCTCATCACTGAGCTCTGGCTCATCTTTCCCCCTCTGAAATTTTCCCTCTCTAGGCCCTCCGGGGACAAAATGTAAAACCCATTGAACTACACCCTCCGAAGTGTTCTACTACGGAACCAGGGTAAAATGCCCCTATGGGGCCTGATCACCCATCCAAAATATTTGTTATGATGATGTTATGATGATGATGCCAAAGTACGTCTCGGAAACAAATATCGTAGTTATACGCGTGCGAGCGACTGCATCATTAGTGGTCGCGGAGTTACCAAAGCTTTTGTGGTCATGTTTAAAGGCGTGAAACTTCGCTACGTGTAAGGGTTGGAGGGCTCCGGTTATGGGAACAACGATACGTATTATAATCGACTATCCAACATTTTATAATTTACTTACACAGGCAAAAACAACGTCTCCTGACAGCTTGCTTATTTGCTTTTTTTCGCTATAAAACGGGGAGAAGACTAAATGAATTGATGACTAAATGATAAAAATTCCTAAACTCTTTTTTTTTTCTTTTTCGCTTCATTGATAGTTCTTAGTTCATCATTTATGTTGCAGTGCCTTGTGTTTTTTGGTTTTAAATTAGAAGTTTCTCCAGTTGACAGTAATGTTACTGATTTTTTAACTTTTTAGGAAATAGCTTTAAATTATTTGTTCATTCTTCTGGAAAGAATTTTTCGTTTTATTTTTTTTAATTATTATTTATTTATTTCAAATACTTTTTCCGTGGCAGTTCAGATCGAAGGAGATAATAGAAATACTCTTGGAGCAGTGAATACGGGCTGAAATGCTTATAGAATAATACAGAAGAAATGATATTTAAAAGTAAAAAATTAACGGGGAAATTTTTTAATTAATAGTATCTCTGTGTGTAATTAATTAAAGTGCTGCACAGCAAGCGGTCAACTTACACAGGTTTCACTGTAGTACCTAATTTTTAGTCAGTACTATATGATTCTGGTGCTTGTACACATTTATCGTTATATTTCTATATCTTTAGTTAGTTTATCTTTATATATATAATTCTTCTGTTTGTGTGTGTGTGTATGTCACTGAACTCCTCCTAAACGGCTGGACCTTTCCTTCTTCATGAGATATTTTGTGCGTTTTCAGGTGGATTCGAGAATGGCTTAGATTTACAATTCGGTCCCATTACTCAATAAGTTTTTTTTAATGATTTTTAAAAATTTTTCAATGATTTTTGCTACGCCTACATTGCAGTTTTCCCCCTAACGCACTGGGGGACGGATCTCGTCCGCGGCTTGCAAGCAGAGATATTGGAAAATATTTGCGACTTTCGTTTGTCTCTCTATTCTCGCATCAGCTTCATTTTTTAAAATAAAAAAAAACTACTTTATTAAAGCTCAGAGTATACTAATTCTTAAAATCTAAGCTTCAAAACATTTATTTCAGATTTAGTAATTAAAATTCCATAGTTTGTAAGACCCACAAATTTGCCCAAAAACTGCGCTAAAATCGTCGCATATTGACCAAATGTACCATTTTAATTCTCAGGCTATGACAATTCTAAAAATATTGGCTTTGAAAAAATATCTTATAAACTTCGTAAGATACGGTTAAAAGTTCATTTTTCATTTCAACATAAAATAAATTCTGATATCGGGTTTACGGACATTTCAATATAAAACTTATTTTTCAAAATAGAGAGAAGACACCAGTCTCGTTTTCAGAGAAAAACAATAATAAAACATATATTCGATTTAACGATTCTCTCAAGTTAGCAATAGGTTTTAAATTCGAGATTAAACTTGATAAAAGTTCTGTCTCCCCGATTTAACGACTTCCTTGACTTAACAATAGCATTTAAATAAATATCGCCAGGAAAAGGAATACGTATGGTTTATTCTAGCTTTCAAATAACGTGGCGAATGACAACATGCTACAATTTGCCTTTTTTAATAAGTCGTGGGCGATAAATCGGAACATACTAACAAAATTGTGCATACGTTTTTTAGGTATGATTTACAGTATCATTTAACTATAAGCTGACGACGATTTTTTAAACTCTTAATACCGGCAATGCCGACGTTTTTTAAACCCATTGCATACCCAGGTAGCACAAACCATTGAGAATACTTTGCGGAGAGGTTGAACGTTGCGAAAGCGTTGGTATAGGTTGAAAACTGGTTTAGGTTAGAAATTGGTTATTATTAAACATTGGGAAAACGTTGAAAATAGGTTGGGTTGGAAATAGGTTACTTTTAAACGTTTATCCGATCTTTGAACAAGTCATAAATCTCTCTCGCTTCCTCCCTTTCAAACCAAGTCGGATGCTAATTGGTGCGCTTTGCGACGCATGCGTAGAGGCGATCGTGTCGTCATAGCCTTCTTGTCCATGTTCTTGTCCAGCAGCAAATTTACTGAAGAGAATAGAGAATAGAGAAACATAATTTTCTTTGCACGTGCTTTAAAAAGTTTTCAAAGTAAGTGATATCACTTTTTGAACTTCATTTTTTTCTTCTCTTATAAACTTACCATTTCTCACTCTTAGTAATGTATTATTGTTTTAAAAAATGCATGTCGAATGTCCTTTTTTCAGCAGTCACTACTTTTTTAAAAGGATTATAATGCATTCTTTACTTGGATTTTCTTTGTTCTTGATCTTGGCGATTTTATTTTTACGATCCTGCATTATTTCAAACTGATTCAATGAAAATTTTAAAGTTCTTGATATTACTTAAAAAACTTAATGAACTTAACATTACTTAAAATACCTAATAAAGCAATTTAGTTGCAATTAATTGATTGCTACCATGTACCCGCTAGAATATGTCCGTTATTTCTTTTTTCGAAAATTCGTTATTTTACGGAAAAATTCCTATAAGCTCTAGTATTTTTTCTGTTTTACAGCTGAAAAGGGATTTTTCCTCTTATTAGCTACTAAGTCCAGAGGTCTATCGAAAAAACGTTTGGTTTCATGTTGATAAACAAGTCGATGGCCCCACATCACTAAACAAAATTCCCATATTAAAAAATATTTCAAATCTCCGCACCAGGACCGTCATTTCGCAATTTTCCGGGGGGGGGGGAGGGAAAAGGGTCTAACTCAATTTAAATTGCATAAAAAAAATCATATGCATAGCTATAAATACATTATTTCCCAAGCCAGAGGGGGTCAATTGACCCCCCCGTAAATGATGGGCCTTCCCCGCACATAGCCTAAATTTTATGGTTTTCTTCAAAAAAAATAAGAATTTTTTTTTAAATTAAAGATTTATTTTTAAGAAACTTCCAAGTTGAAATGCAATATGTTGAAAAAAAAATTGCCATCATTTACGAAATAAAAATAAAAATGATTAAAAAATCCCTTTTTAAAGAAATTTTTCTTTTCATTCCCCCCCCCCCCCCCCTAAATTTGAGTGCCAAGTAGGATAATTTAATATTGCATAGAAGAAACATTTTTTTTTAAACGTAAATTCCCCTCTTCATTGATTACATTTTTCAACTTGAAACTTTGAAATATTATATCCTTACTTTGAAAAAAAGAAAAAAAAAAAACAATTCTCTTAAATTTTTATTTTGATTTAAATCATAAATGTTGATTAAGTTTTTTATTTCTAATCAATGCTTAACATATAGTTGCTTATAATTTGTGTTGCTATTTGGTAACCCTTTTGAAAAGAACAAAAAAAAAAAAAACTAGTGAAGCTGGACCAAATCAGAATCGGAGCAGTGCAAGGTAAATGTTTCCATGTCTTAGATGCAAGCGTAATGGGGGGGGGGGGGGACTGACATGGAGTTCAGCCCTGGATTTTGACAGCCCCATATTGAATTTGGAAAGAGAAATTTTTTAAAAAAATAAAAATTATTGAAAGTATATTAAGTATATTTTAGCCGTTTAATATTTACTATATTATTCTCTTCTGCTTTATTGTGTGTCTTAAAACAGATGTTCTTAGTATAGTTATTTTTGTTTTCTTGGTCTAATGATATGGATTATTTGCAGTTCAGTAAAAAATAAAAAAAAAAACTTCATATTTTGTAGTAAAGAAATATATGATGAATAAAAAAAACATGGGTTATACAAGTATTGCGGGAGTTGGAGCTGATATTTTAGGGCAAAGGAATTGTAATAGTCTGGTTGAAACACTGGCGTAGATAAGGGGGTAGTTTTGGGGATAAAACCCCCTCTGAAATGGTAAAGATTGTCTAGAATTTGACCAATTTTTCTTGTAAAACAATGAAATTAACTCACTTCTCCCGAAGAACCCATCCTCCCCCAAATCCGGGTCTATCTACGCCACTGGGTTGAAAAGCATTTTCGTGCAATTAACAATCCAGTTGAAAAAATTGATAACAATCTAATTGAAAATGAATCTCTTGGTGATCATTCAGAAAAGGATAATTTTAAAACCTTTAGTTCTAAGGACTCTGAAGAACAATCTCCAGACCTTAAAAAATTAACAGAATCTCCAAAGTCATTGCGGGAAAAATTATTTAACTAGCCTATAGCATTTAACATTACTTTAGCCGTCCTAAACACATAAATGTTTAATAATGCAGTTATTTTTCTTTTCTCCCCCAAGATGATTGACGAAAAAGATAGCTAATAGTGAAATACTTTATTTTGGAATTAAGGAATGTTTATCAGAAGATCACGATAAATGATTTCCAGAAGGTTTGACCGTAATTATTAAGTATAAAAATATAATGATTACTAAAGTTATTCTTGTTATTAAAAATAGCTAAAAAATTAATGCATAATGCAATATATTCATGAAATTTTTGGAAAATTCATGGTGTGGATATTATAGAGATTTATTTATTTATTTATTTATTTTTTTTGGTTATTTATTGTGTGCTTGTTTTCCATTATTTTAGGTATACTACTTTTCTTCACTTGGAGGAGATTGGATAAAGCATATTTTGGCTAATCAGAATAGTCTGCAAAAACGTGGCTGGAAGGGAAGAGGGGACAAAGTTTCACCATATACGTATACGAGTGGCAGCATGATATTTCGTAACTTAAGTAAAATTCAAAATTTTTACCATTTGTTTTTGTACAAGTTGTATCTTAGCCATTTAACTAGCAATAAAAAGTTAAGTACAACAGCATCCCTTTTCATACACATTTATGAGGGGGGGGGGTGGATTAATCTCAAAGTTCCAAATTTTGCTCTGTGTATTTAATTTATATTCAATTCCAGGTATTTGTATGAATTATGTGTATCATAGGACATCAATTGCTACAATTTTTTGTATCTAAATAGTATACACATGGGTGACAGTATTTATAATATAAATTTAAATGTTTTTCAATATTGCTTCATTTAACAGCTTAACATGTGATAGTGTTGCTAATTATAATAAATTTAGTTTTTTTCCCTTATACTTGTATATACTGTAAAAGTGCTTGTAAAAAAATGATAGACTTGAGTTCCCAATTTAATTATCAAATTGCGTCATTGCTTGTTATTATGAAAAAAATAGATGGTGAATGGGGGGGGGGGGGGGATTTTATTGGAGAAAGAAGGGAATTAGCATACACAATATATTGATGAAATTTTTCGAAAATGTATGTTTTTAGATAATTGCAGCAAAATTAACTTCTGCCCTTTGAATTTTTTTACTTCTACCTATGTGCATGTGTGCTTGTAATAAAGATTCTGTGCTATTCATTAAATATCTAAAGTATTATTTTTAAAATTTTAAAATATATTAAGTTATGAATTGCGACATGACAGCTTTAATTAATTATGCTTTGCTGTTAAGATGTCTGCAGATTAAGATAATATTAATTCTTAAGTTATGAAATATGTTATACACGCACAGGCGGAGAGACCTACAAAGTTTTGCTTAAAATGTATTTCAAGGTGTTGTAAGTGCAACATATTTTATGTTTTAAACACTTTTTTCCCCTCTTTGTGGCAAGAACTCGGAAGGAATTTTAATTGAACATTGAACTTTTGAAGTTGGGTTTTGCAGAAATAAAAACCATTCTAAGCATACTTTAAATTTTTTATGAATATCCAGTACTTAGAATTCTCTTTATTTTTACATTTATATTTTTAATATTTTATTATATTTATTAAAGCAAGTACACTTCAAAACATGTGTCAGTGTTAAATAAAAAACAAGATTTGAAAATTTGAATTATAAATGTTCTCATACTAAGTTTTCTCATCAATCTCACTGTTAAGTATGAACATTGCACATTTCATGCGACGATACTCTAAATATGACATTTGGAAAGTTTTTAAAATGTAGAACATACATCGAGTAAAATGCTAGTACAAAATAGTTTATTTTTTTAGAGATGAATAAATGTGCTGAAGGAGGCATGACAATACTCTTTAGAACAAAAAAAGAATGGTTTTCCTATATTATAGTATAAAATGCAGCCAAACGGAGAAATCACTACAAAAAATACATAATATTGCGTAAATGTGCCATGATCCTATCCGGGTGACGTAAGTCATACTTTGTAGTATGACTGTGGCCTCGGGTCGGTAAAGCAGGTAGGCAACGCTCTGCCAGCCCAGCCCTTTATGGCCGGTGCTGGTTGTCAAGTGTCTAGAGAGTTTGTGGGAGGTTCGAAGGAGGACAGCGCTGCAGTCGTGCCCCCTCATACTGGGGGGTAATCTGTGAAAGCCATCGATTCTATAGACAGTATGGCTGCAGTTAGCGTTGAGCACCCCGAAACATCTATTGCATTAAATCAGAAGATTTTTTTCAATTCAGTTTTCGGAAAGTTACAAAACGTAGAAAATGAGCAGTATAAAAAATTATGCCCTCTTAAACGAGAAAATATTGTTTACAGTTTAATTCAAAAAGAAATTTCCCTTGCTTTACGCTAAAGAAATGGTCTTATTCGTGACAAAAAAACTTTTGGCGAATATAAGCAAAACATAGAAATATGCTTGATGAGCCTTGTTTTAAACTTTGAAAAGTTGTTCAAACAAATATTACTTATGTATTAATTGTTCATTTTTGTGCGCAGTTTTTTATGAGTATTAATATGCTGCAAAGGTGTAATATTACTTCGAGGAAATATTCCCCAAAATTGAAAGTTTTGTTTAAATATGAATAAAAAACATTCGCATTTGTGGAGAAGCGAGTTTTGTGCTTCTAGGCCTTTTCATTTTGCCAAGAGGGTGACTGACACACAAATTCTGCTTTATTTGTATAGCTGAAATTTTTTTCTTGCAGGTGCAGCAAAGACTAATTTGGAGCACAACTGCGAAACACAACATTAGGACATGACTTTCTTGCCCCTGAAAAGAATGGGGTCTGAAAAAAATCAATAGGGTTTATTTTTTTATGTAATATTTACTGTAAATAAACATTTTTTCGGTGATTTTTGTAAGTATTTTATTTTTATTATATGAATAAAATTGTTCTTTCAAAACTCATTTATGTCTTGGTCTTTTTTTACAAGTTGGAGAAGAGATGTTAAATAGTCCACAGATCAACCTGCAATCAGTGTAAGTGATAGTAAATCATTGATTAATCAAAATTTAAAGCAGAGGTGGTTTTTGTTCTCCTATATGCAATCAATAGCAGTTCTTTATATCAATAGGAAATTGTATTTAGTAGTCAATTGTGTCATTTTCCTCCAGCTTGGGAAATATAATACATTTATTTATATGCATGTGAATTCTGTTGTTTTTTTTAATGCAATGTGCATTGAGTTTTAACCCTTTGCCTTCTACCTGGAATGTTGTGAAATGAAGAGCTTGGTATTCAGACTGGAAGAAGGCCAAGAAGAAAGAATGCAAAAAACTACAATTTGTTCATAACAGCCTTGGAAAGGAAAAGGAGGGAGGGCAGAGTTTGGAAAATCAATGAATCCCAGAAGGGGCATTGATTAATTAGTTGCAAAACACTTGCGTTTTATTTATCTTGTTCTTTGTTCTAGGCCAAAAAAAAAGTCTTTCAGGGGATTGAGTATAATCTAACGATTATGTTAAATCATTAAAGAAATTCCTTTTTTATATATTGCTCAAAATTTTACTTTTGGTATTAATTTATTTTGGTTACAGAACTTACCTGACATTATTACTATCAATTAGAATATATTTAGTTTATTACGGCATTAAACTTTGAAACAATGCATAGAATGCGGTTGGTTCAATACTGAACCTTGTATTTTATATTACTAACAATTAGAAAGGTTAGGATATCATTGCATTTAACGTAACTAACACTAATAGAATGGTTCATTGATCGTTTTGCCTAACATTAGTATAACATTTAGATTGATTGTTTCATAGTTTCACCTGAGGTTAATGTTAACGCTTGAAATAGTCAGTTTATTATTTTATTTAACGTAACCACAACGTTTCAAAACGGGTTAGTTAATGTTATTTGAAATGTTTATTCATGGTTGTACTTAACGTTGGTTTAACGCTAAGTATGGTTAGTTTACTCTAGCAAATAAACGTTAATACTATATTGAAGAATGATTAGTTCTTCATTGACCTTAATGTCAGTATAACATTTTAAAACGGTTGCTCCAATGTTGTATTTAACGTTACTATAGCGTTGAATTTTCAGTTAGGAAATCGTCGAGAATGGGTAGTTTAGTGTTATGCTAAACGTTAGTATCACGTTAAGAATGGGTAGTTTTAATGTTAATATAACATTGGGAAATGGTGGCTGAATAACGTTGTTTCACTGTTGCAACAACATAGAAAATCAACCATTTTTCAACCGTTGAATTACCGTAATCTAACGAGCCCATTTAACGTGCGTTCTAACCTTAGTATCACGTTGAGAATGGGTAGTTTTAATGTTAATGTAACATTGGGGAATGGTGACTGAGAAACGTTGTTTCATTGTTGCGACAACGTAAAAAATCAACCAATTTTCAACCGTTGAATTACCATAATCTAACGAGCCCATTTAACGTACGTTCTAACGTTAGAGAAAAACGTTATTTTAACGTTTGGAAAAAACGTTGTCGCAACGTTTCTGTGCTACCTGGGTAGGCTACACCGCCGACGACGTTTACTAAACGCTTAGCACGTACCGTGCGGGTACCGCTAGCGAAGCTTCATTTCATTATAAAACTTATTTTTCTGTTAGCGAGACAACAGTTCAACAGGACCGATAAATAAAATTAATATGATATTGCAATTACATTATTGCAATCAGGATCTAGGATCATCGCCAAGGCTCATTCCAGAAGAAAAATAACGCAACAAATGAAGCCGTGCTACAATTTGGCAGTTTTAATTACCCTTTGGTGACAAATCTGACCATACTGACGGAAGTGTTCCTAAGTTTTATTCAGTTATCCTTTTATATGTCATATCACTTTTTCAAGCGCTGACAATGTCTTTTTTTTTTTTTTTTTTGACAGATAGACGACGTTTTTCGAACGCTACAAGCTTTATGCCGCAGTCGATATTTTTTATATTCTTAGCAAAGGAGAGTGCCGCATGCCACTTTTTTTCTATTCTTAGCTAGAACAGAGCGTCAGGCGACGTTTTTTACATTCTTAACCAAGGACATGGCGGCAGGCAACGTTTTCTATACTCTGAGCAAGGGTAGCGCCGTAGGGGACGTTGTAAAAATTCAGCACGGGCAACGCCGTGCGGGTTACCGCTAGTAATATATAGAATTTTAAAAAAACGTTATACTATTTTTTTTCACAGCTACCAGTTATCTACGGCGCGTGGCTTCATTAAAATTTTTATTCTCCCCACTTTCCAAAGGTTGCCCATACCTGCTTTAGGTGATACAGACCAGAAAACTTTGATGTATTGGTGTAACTTAAGTCACGTGGCAAACCAATCCCGAGTAGGATGTACTACCCTATTTAAGAAAAAATGAACGTCTCCTGTCTAATATGAGTACCATAATATCAATCCATAGACCAAATAACTTGAAATTTAAAGCAGGATTCCGTTTTTTCAGTAGAAAGCACAAATTCTCTAATTACACACATAAAATAAAAACCAAATTTTCATTAACATATGTTTGAAAATATTACTTTATAATCTGATTTTATTTCTATCGGTATTATTTTTCTCTTTTCCTTCTGAGTAAAAAAAAAGAAGAAGAATCCGTTTTCTGGAATCCTGATATGGTCTCGTGCGTCAAATTTGAAAGTGAAAGGAAACTCTTTCCGAAAGAAAGCAGTTTAGAAAAAAATCTGATTATAATTTGGTGAAAAATGCAATTGTGGTGTTAAGGAAATTACGTCAGAACAAACTTTTATCTCATTTTTCTTTGCCTTGAGAGTTGAAGTATAGAAAATTAAATTTCAAAAGTGTGTGCTTGTATTTAGTAATTCCTTTTGGTTTTTAATTGTTAGTTTATTGTTGAACAAACAGATATAGCGCGTTTCTGATAAAAATTGAATAAGACCTACCTTTTGACTCATATATTACCTTAAAAAAGGTGTATACCTTGAACAACTTCCTCCAGACTTTGGAAGAAAGTTATTTTTCGGAAGGTTGATTTTGAAAAAAAAAACTGGTACTTGTCTTTGACAATCATACATCATGAAAATAATCCAAAATCTGTTTCTTTTTATAAGTTTTTATTTATTTTTCGTTTTAGCCTTTTATAACGGAGTTGACACATCAAGTTTAATGCCGAATCAAAAGAAGAAATGAATTTATTTTGAATTTTTAGCTGTTTTCTATGTGTTGTGTCAATCTAACAGCAACTATTTTCACAAAAAATTGTTTACCATCCTTGTATTTCAATTTGTATCCTACAATTAGTAGTTTTTTTATTGAAATCTTCTCTGCAAGGTTCATAATAATGGATGATTCTCTTACAGTTACCAGGATGCCATTATTATAGTACTCGTAGTTTCAAACTTTTGTCTGTTTTCTTCTAAATCGGACCCTTTAATCTGTTCAAATGTCATTCAATAGCGTATTAACGCATTAAAAAGCTTTTTCAAGAATTACTTCGCACAGGTAGAACAAACTCAGTTTAAGGATTTTGTATTTTTTCTTGGAGAATAATTTCGATTTCTCTGAGCATGCTTTACAATTCTTAAGCATTTTCCAATGTTTTTGATAAGCGGAAACATAAAAAGACAAGAATAAGCATCTCAATGGCTCGAGTTTTTTTGAATTTCTTTTAAGGAAAATTGCCAATATGTGATTTCCTTAATCGTTTTTACAATGCGACTTTTCTTGCTCTCGAATGCTCAAAAATCTATTATCGAACACTGGAAACGCATTCTAAATGACCGGATCAACATTCGCAAGATCAAAATGTTCCATTTATTTCCCTTAAATAGAAACACTTATGTTTTACAAGTGAGTTTGTGGACATCTAAAAATGTTTGCTTAAAAAAGTAAAAGATATGTCGTGAGTATAAATTGAATTACAGAATTTGTGAGTCAAATATGGTTCAGGGAAGAGTTATAGGGAAATTTTTCAAGTACATGCATACAAGTTGGACTTTTTTTAGAAACCAATGATTTAAAAAGTCAAAATGAATTCACCTTATTTTTTTATATTGCATTGCTGTAATATATGCTTTGCTACAGGATTTTTTTAAACAAAATATTTACGTATTCATAAAAATATTTCATAATGAATCATTTTGTAATTTGATTGTAAAATATATTGTATAGTTCCGTGAAAACTCAGTTAAAGATTCAAGAAATGTATTGTACTTCATGCTAAAAACAATTTTTTAATGCTGTACATTTACATGTTATTAACTAATGATGCTTAATCTGTCAATGTTTAAGGTCGGTCTCCCATCCGGGATCTGGTTCAAAAATTAAGAGACTACAAAAAATTGAGGTCAAGTCACTCTTCAGTCCTCGTGGTTCCTCGCTCTAAAAAGAAGCTGCATATCACCCTAAGCCAGTGGATTTCCTATGCCAGGGGGATTAGTAACAACAACAACAACATGATTAAGGTAACGTATTTTTATAGTTGTAATCTTCATGGGCTCCATAAATTGACTTTTCTGGAGGGTTTTCCCGCCTTTGGTTGGCTGTCTTAAAACTGTTAGCACTTTATGCTGCCCTTGCTTGAAGTTTCTGATGACAGCGCTCAGCGGAAGTTTTATTTCATTGTTTTCGCCTCTTTGGTTGGTTGACCTTAAAAGTATTAGCCCTCTATGCTGCCCTTGATTGAGGTTTCTGATGACAGCTATCAGCGGAAGTTATATATCATTGTTTTAATGTGTCCATGTTGTTTACATGTTTTCTATTGCACTGCACATATAAAGACTGCGGTCTGCATTTTATCGAGTTATGTTTGATCAAGACATGTCACTGTGTCTGACAATATATAATCTCAAAGTGCTTTCGTTAGAAAATTACCTTCGTTTTGTGCATTTGAAACATAGGTTCGTTTCTCCATTCTTACATTTACAACCACATTAGTTTCTGCAACATAATTTGTCGGATAGAAATGAAACCATATATTCCTTTATTTAAACTGGAATTTCATCCATTTAGTCATCAGGTAATCAAATATTTAAAATAATTTTGATGTTTGTTAAAAAAAGAAAGAAAGAATGAGCGAAAGAAAAAGTAAACTACTGAAGTTCTCTCATCTTTTCATATAAATAAGTTATTTTAATCAAAAAACATAATACATAATGTTTAAACAATTCGCGAATTATATTTTAACACTTCTAAAAAACGCTCATAGCCAAACCTAAATGTCTCGAGTTAATCAACTATACTAAAAATGAGAAAAACAAGAAAAGGAAAAAAATAGAAAATCGAGACATATTCTTTTGCTTTTCAAATAATTGGATAAGTTTTCTAGCATTGCATTCCTGAAAGAGTAAATGAATCCTTAAAGTTAATGCAATATCGATGACTACGTGTACAGAATCGATTAATTTATTCATCCGTTAAATCTATCGTATTATGCTAATCTCAAGCAACTAAAATATTTGACTTTTTCGATTTACTATATTTGCTTTAACGGTCGTTTGTTCTTTTATAAATTAAAATGTAAAGTATCCCTGAAACTGTTTACATTGTACAAAGGAGTAGTGAAGATTTTAATTAAAAGCATTTTCCAAACCATTAGATTAAAATTAGAATTGAAACCCAACTACAGGAAATCGATTCTTTAAAAACCTAACTGTAGAAATGACTCTCATTTGTAGGAGCTTCTAAATTATAATTAATTTAATATTTGTTCAGGTTTTCTGCATGTATTATGATTTAAATAGTTGAAATTTAAACAATCAGAAAAGAAAGATTTATATTGATTGCTGACTTGTTGGTTGAAATATTTGAATGTATTTTGAATTTTAAATGGGGGGGGGGACACTATTATTGTTTAAATGTTGTTATTAATATTTTTTTCACTATCCGATATTTTTTTTAAATATTTGTGCATTTCAATCGGTAAGCTAACGATATCACCTAACTGTTTTTATTCATTTGCATCCAAATGTTAATATTTTGTGTCTTAAGAATGTATTATATACTTTTTCTTTTATTCAACTTGAATTCGATAGCTTAACTTGAAGATAGTAGATTTTTAATTGTTCTTATTTACTTTTTTGAATCTGTTTTTACGGTTAAGAATCACAATCCCTATTAAATATTTGTGTATTTCAATTGAAAGTTAAAGATATCACCTAAATGGTCCTATTCAATTGCATCCAAATGTTGTCAGAATCCCCCCCCCCCCCCCCCGCTGTGAAAGCAATTATTTTGTCTTTTCACATTTGTGTATTACATAAGTTAGTTTTGCTGAAAAAGGTTGTTTTATAGTATAAAGGTTGATTACCAAAACTAATACAAGCGTCGTACAGACAGATAAAAAAAAACCCAGAAGTAGCAGTCACCTGTTTTAAGGTTTAGGCTTTCAAAGTTTCGAGTTTAGGTAACTGAAAGGGTAAAATATCATATTGATGTTTTTTCTCTCGAATAAATAGCTTTTCAGGTATCTTATCTCAGCACTAAAGAGAGTTTTTAAAATAGCTTTGAGCAGATTGTTGGATTTTGTGCAAATATTTTTATGTGTGTTTTAATTTAGTTGATTCTGATAGTTATTTCATTCTCCCAGAAAAATAATTACCATGTCTCTGCATATTTCTGCTTTCTCTTGTATCTGCTAGCTGTAACTTAATTCTTAGAGTTTTTGACAATTTTAGAAGCAGTTTTTTTCTAACAACTACCACAAGCATTCAATGACGTCTCAAAGAAATGTATTCAAAAATTAAATACCCGTATTACCTGAGTTGGTTTTGCTTGGAGTTTTATTCTAACAAAAGTACAATTGTAATCTTTATTTACAATTGTATTTATACGTAATATTTTACGTATGATTCTACTTTCTGTTGTATTTACTAGCCTTAGTTTCATTCGTTGATTTTTGTCAATTTTAGTACAGCACATATCTCAATATTCCAATAACATCTGAAGGAAATACATAAAAAAAAAATTTAACTTTTATCCGCGAAAATTTTCCTTAAGTTTTCCTTTGCTCTATTTACAATTTATCAATTAGCCTTCTTAAATGAAGTAGTTTATTGAATGCTTTTCTTTTATAATATTGTTTCATCCTTTTATTTATTAACATATTCATTATGCTATGATTAAATAGCGTAAATCTTACATTTCAAAAATAACTTTCTAATGTTAATAAAAATACAAACGTAATGAATTTAGTTAAAATATGTATTTTTATACTTAATAACTATTAGTGTTACATTTTATAGGAATAATCATTGAATTTTCTACTTTAGGAGGGGATTTTAAAAAAGGTTTAACTCTTAGCCTAACTATAGTTTACGTCAAACAGAAAAAGATCTCAAGGGATCATTAATATGTATTTTTATTTTATTTTCTATGTTGAATTGTTAAAAAGAATTGGTTCTGAGAACATTATACTGTTTTGTTAAAATGAGTTTCACCATTACTTACTTCACAATTTTTTTTTAACGTGTTTCACTAAAAATCGTAATGCGAAAGTAAGACATCTTACATAAGAGGATTACAAACTACTTCAGATGTAAAGAAAATGTAATATTCTGAAAGGTAATGATATTTGAAATTGATGTATACTATATTAGTTTATCTTAAGCCTCTGGGGGAACGAAGACCATAAATAGAGCACAAACAGTTTTCTCCAAAATGAATGATATGTACTCTTCTTCAGAAAAATAAAATAGATTCTTTGCATGAGCTTTCTTTTTTACAGAACATTATCTTCACAGCAACTGCATAATGTGTTTTTGTTGCTTAGCTATGTAACATATACGGTTTATACATTTATTTTTTTCACTTATATGCAATTCAAAATGCCACTTGATTATGAAATAACAAGGTTATTTCCCTAAGTTATTAAATAAATAATTTTATCGATCGTAATAGCATTTTTATCGCAGTATATTTACGAATTTCTGTTTGTGATTATAAAAATGAAATATCGAAAGAAACGTAATCAAATATTCAAATTGTATTTTAAAAAGACATTAAGCATACTCATTTAATTGAATACAAGTCTGATCATTGTAATCTTATGTTTCATATTTGAGAAGATAATTTAAGCATTTCATAGTAAATTATAACATATTTATTCTTAAAAACGAGAGTTTTTTTAACAGAAGACCCACTTTATTATTACTCAGATTAATCCAATATTTTGTTAATTTGAATTATTTTCACTGTACTCATATTAATGAATTTTTTATAAATGTAAAAAAATCTGGATTAAAGTTATTTTTAATATATTTATATTATTCACGTTATCTGTACAACGCTGTGCATCTCAAACATTCTTATTTTGTCCTTCATTATACATTTTCTGGGAATTTTCTTTGTTTTTTTGCTCACAGCAAGCCTATTTGTTAATTTCACACATGAAAAGACAAATATTAAGGCCAAGCTAATTAAGCAGTGATGGAAAGGAAATATTGATCTTTAACGTTATTAACTTTTCCACTTATTTCCTGTAGCATGAACTCCGTTGGTCCATGCTTTTACCTTCTAATTTTACTCCTTTTAAGCAATGGAAACTTCAGGGTATGGGAGTGTTCTTTATACATTTACGTTCTGGTAAAAGACTGAGCCTCATTTGTAAATCTTTGTGAATATATTTTTCCTTCCGCCTTGGAATCCACCCCCCCCCCCCCCTCCTCCTAGAATCACCCTAGAATCAATTTTTTCCCACAGCATTTTCCAGGATAAGATCCCCCCCCCCCCTCAAAAGCACCTTTGAAAAGTTTACCAATCGAGTTTCTTTCTGATCATGAGATAAGCTATAAAAGTAGCTTAAGGGAAGGAAAGGGAAAAGACTTGAATATGTGTGAAACAACTTTCTAAACATTTGCAGAAAAAATATCTATCAATATATGTCTTAAATTTGTAAATGCATATTATGAATTTATTTATCTACAGTGTTTATTCATCTTTCTAAAGAAAATAATAAGCTCACCCCCCTTCAACTGAGTTTCGTAGTAAAGAATATTTTAAACTTTGTATACATTTATTAAATTTCAAAATTATTGGTCAACTATATCTCAACATTAAAAAATTCAATACTATTATTCATCAATTTCCGAATTTCGAAGGTTCAGGGTTTTTCAGTGCAAAAAAAAGACATCTTTCAAAATCGAATCGAAAGTGTTGTGCATGTTTCGTGTGAAAATTAGAAAATAGTAGCTAATTTAATTATTCCCAATACCTTACTTAATTTTTCAGGGTATTTTCAACAACTGCACATCTAATTTTCCCCACACGTCTGCTACTTTCTCATGCCAATTGGAATCAACTTTAGAGTCCTCTTAGGCTAATGTAACTTGAGCTGGTTTCAGTTTTCCTCTTGCTACGCTGCCAACGTTTAAGTTTTATGGCTGAGATAAATATTTTGAGGCTCATAATACAAATTTACAAATAAAACTGATGAACATCAGGTGACAGTGCAATCAACAGGCGTTCAGGAATTCCAATGCGTTATTCATTTTTTTATTATATTTTCCCCCGTTGTATTATTATATTACTGTTATAACATAGCTGTAATTTAATAATACATCAATAAAAAATATTATATTATTGTTATAACATGATTTCTATTGCTTTTATGATTTTTATTAAGTATTTTCATTTATTTTAATGTAATTATTTGCATTTTGTTTTTGACAGTATTTGTTTAAAACTGAAAAACAACATGTCGTCATACAACACGTTACATCGTACAAGTTTTCATGAACAAGTTCTTGATGCATTTAAAAACTTATACTTTTACTTTTAAAAAGGCTAATTTTAAAAATTCGAGAACAATGAAGACCAAATAAAATCAGTTATGACTAAAGAAGCGCATAATTTAATTCGCATGCTTAACAAAACTTTTTCATTAATAAATTAAAAGAAAAAACCAACTCATTGTGCGGAGTGATTATGTCTTTAAAACCTCGAGGCGGAAGAAGCATTTAAATAAAACATAAGTTTCATTTAGATTCATGTGATATGTAAGCAAGTTTTTATGATCGTAAAGGTTCAATTGTGCTGCTACTTGAAGTTACAAATAAAAGCGGGGGATACATACAGTCTTTTTCTCCTCGTTATTTTTTCAAAATACAATGCCTGAATTTTGAGCTCCAAAAAAGAAAAAAAAAAAAAAAGCTTTCTTTTACGTGTCATTATCTCTGTGCAGCTGTTTAGTTCTGTGTAAGAGTTCTGTTTTTAATCTTGTTTTACAAATTCAGTCCTGACCTATATTTTTTAGCTCATGAGTTAACAAGATTTTTTTAAACAATTATCTAATTTTCACGTTTTACAAAAGAGTCATTCATAATATTTTGTTATTATTCCTCCTTTAAAATTAATTAAAACTATGGTTTTACATTAATTTTCTTTCGTTTAATTGATGTATGTGCGTCATAGAAAAGATATTTTCTTGAACAAAATACTAAAGCCAAAAATCGTTCTAGAAATTTCCCTGAGAAATAAAACGAAAGTTAACTAGAATCTCGTTATCTATATTTTGAACACTTCAGTGGTGTGTAGGTATTATTAATATGTACTAGTTGTGGATAGTTGTTACGCTAGTTCTCCGCAATTTTATATTGTATTGCTGATACAAAAAAAATATATAAATACACAGAAGGGAAACTGAGTGTTTCTTTAAATTTATGAAGAACTTGATTTTAATCAAATAATCAAATTTCTTGATAAGTTTCTCAATGAAGTTGTTTTTCCGCACTTTTTAAAACTACAGAGAAAGATTTATTACGTTACGAAAAAATAAAGACCTGATATATCTGACTACCAGTTTAAAGATTGTAAGCAATTGGATAAATGAGCGCTTGAGATCTGTTACTACCAGTCTAAAAATTGTCAAAAATGCATTATATATTTTCGGTGTCATAATTAAATTTAAGCTCTGTCGAGCACCCTGCTAGGTCTCGGCGGCCAGCCTACGCGACTGCGCAGTATGCCCATCATTCGGCAAGCGCCGCACAGTGGAGTATTTGAATGAAAATCCTGGTCAAAAGCCCAAAATTTAAAATTTACCCAATTTTTCTTAAAATTACATTTTCTAAAAGCTGTTTAACTGGCGCGTTGATCAACACCTGTTTCCTGTGTCTGAGTAATTTACAACTGCTCACAGCTTCGATAGAAGTTGTCATTTCGAAGCGAATTTAGGTTTTTTTGAGTTATTTCAGTAAACTTACTATGTTTCAATCTAAATTTTTTTGGGGGGTTCCAAATCCTTCTAGCTAAATTAATTTGGCTTTACGTGTTAAAGGAAAGTAAGAGCTTAATTTTAAATTATAAATTAAAGTAAATTGATTTATTTTTTAAATTACAAGAAAATAAGTAACTTGGTCCAAGAATTTTTAAGGCATTTTCAGGACCATTTTTTAAGTTAGTCGAAGCTTTTTAAATGTGTGCCGAGATTTGGCTCGCCAGTTTGAAAGCTGAACCGTGTTTGTGATAGTTTTAAGGGCTCATTTAAAAAAAAATTTTGCTCATACTTTGCCCCCTTATTTATGTATATTTTTTTTTTTAAAAAGAGTACATAATCCTAAAAGTTTATGACTTTTTTCAAGTTTAAAGCTAATTTATTATTATATACATTATATATGCCTAATAAATTGAAAATTATGTTAAGATCCAAACTACCAAACGAGAAAAATCAACGTAATTAAACGTTCAAGTTGACATAGACACGTGTTTCGGGGTTACAAGAAACTCAATTATCAATGCATACGGGTGTTCGCTTTAGGTGAAAATCTTAAGAATAATTCAAAACTTTTCATTCTTGTGCAGTGATAGAGGGTTCACTTGTGTCCTAAGAATATGTCCATACAACTTTTTTGTGTTTCTGTGGAGATATTTGCACAGATTTTCACACATTTTGTGCTTTAAATTTTCTCATTTATTACTTTTTCATTCCGGTAAAATTTTCACTTCTGACAAAATATTCTGCTCTTTGAATGAATAACGACATAGAAGGTAACTTTTTTCGAAGTGTCCAACACGGGTGGAGGGGTGGGGGGAGGGGGCGTGTCGCAATCAGCGGAATTAAAATTTTTAGGGGGTTTTGGCCGATTTTCAGGTAGGGTCATGGGTTTTTTTTTTTTTTTTTTTGTGGACAGCTTCGTAGATTTCAGGCGGAAGAGGGGGATACCATGACTCTAAAGGTGAGAGGGTGTACATCACTGACTTTTTTTAAATGATTTTTTTAGTATTTTTTTTTTAAGAATAAAAAGCTACTACTTTAGGAGGTTTTCGTTTTGTGGTGCAGAATGCAGAATCAAGCCATAAAGTAAAATGAATATTAGTGGTAACAGAATGCCCTATTTTTTATTACAGCAAAACTGTGCCCCATCCCTCTCCTTCAGCTGCTTCGTTTTAGCGATCCTTATTTTTAACTTCTTTCGATCGCGTGTATGCTATCCATGTGCGCAGACGGTTTGGTTTGTCGACTCACGGAGAATACCAAAAACAATAATCCGGCCTGGCGGAACATATCACAATGTGTAAACTATTTTATGCATATAATGAACCTATATACGCACTAAGTATCGACTCAAACAATGAGTGACTGATCATCAAACCTCAAACTTGCTCCCGTCACTTTGGACATCACTCGCCCCTCCGACATCCCCACTGAAAAAAAATTTCCGAACCCGAGGGGGTGAAGACGATTGCCTTAGGAAACATTTCGGTAAGACGACAAAAAAAAAAAAAAAAATCATAGTATAAATATTTCTAAATAAAAATGTGAATTTTTGAGCACATAAAATATAATTTAGCATATTTACTATTCGGCGGGGGGACTAGGGTACGGGGGAGGGGTATTGCGATATAGAAATTTAAAGCGGATTATTTTCAGGAGGTTGACCATTTTTTTCAAGGGGTCGCCGTTTTTTTTTGGGAGGGGGGGGGGGGCAGGGGCGTAGCTTTTTAGGTGGTTCATCATCGCTCTGAAGGGAGGGGGGCACTCCAGTACTATAATAAATTAAATGAACGCGCAACAACAGTTATTTCAACTTAAAAGCACGTGAAAATATTTTTGGCCAGGATTTTCACCCAAATACTCCATTGTGCGCCGTGGCAACACCCCCTGAATTTAGTATACTCGCATACGGCACATTATCTGTTGCAATCAATTTACAATTTGTTCTCTGTAATTGCCTTTTTTTAAATACGTTGCATTTTCTAGGGTAAAAGTCTCTGTAATTTTGCGTTAGACTCGGGATAAATAATTTCCAGGAGATTCTTATGCATTTTCGGGAGATTTTTTTTTACATTGTGGCTACTTGTTGAATTTCTTTGTACATAGCTCCTGAGTAAGTGCATTTGATCATGAGTTATTCTGTCCTTTGTTTTTAACGTGTATTTTACTGAAATGTCCGGGAGAGATTGCGTATAATATTTATTCTGTTAAATAAAAATATATAGCAAGCTTCAAACTTCAAAAAATATTATTTCTCACTAAACATATTAATCAAACATACAATAACGTCACACATTAATCTAGAAAGACTCTGAAGCCATAAGGTCAGCGATTTATTAACCTACGATTTTTTTCTGTAACTAAGTAAGCTCATTGAAGCTCATGAGTGAATTATCTGAAACTCATCTGTTCATTTTAATCACAAAGTTATAAATTTTCCCCTGAAAAATTTAACATAACTCTTTAAAAGTAAAAAATATTAATAATAAAGCTATTGTATTTTAACTACACCATCCTTTCAGCAATACTTTCTCTCATTCTCAGAGTTGTTAAATACTATGCAAAATTACAAAGTAAATGAATTACAATTTTGTTAAAAGTATAAACTAGTTAAGTGATCTGGATAAGCTCATGAAATGCCTCGTAGTAAGAGAAACTCGATTATTTTACGACTCTCATCATTAGTTAAACGGTAATTACTGTAAACAATTTGTTACGTTTGCTCAAATATTGAACTACGATTAGTGTTCATTTAGTATTTGAAATGTTCATATATATCGGATTCTGTTCTCGCTTCTATATTCGGAATACTGTCCTGCGGAGGGGACACTTTAGTATCGTGGTTTGGTCCACTTGAGTCATAAATCTGAGATGCAATCAAAGAAGATATATCACTTAACGGAGCTAAGAAACAAATTTGAAAATTATATAACATTACGTAGAAATAACAAAAGAGTGATTATTTGAGCCAGTTCCTGCAGTAGCTACTAAATCTGAAATATTATGTTCAGGGCAGAAAGTGGTTTATTTGTTAGAAAATCACTTAATTTGCGTATATAGTGATATATATTTATTTTTTTTATTTTATTTATTTGTTTATTTAATTATTTAATTTATTTATTTATTTGTTCTTGAGACATGCTATAGATGCTAATTTTAACATTTACTGACATTCCTAAAAAATTTAATTACATCTAATTCTCCCCGACATGAAATAACTACCTCATGTAAGGTAGGAGAAAAACGGCCACGCAAAGATTTGCTGATTCTTAAACTAAGTTGAAATCGGTCTAAATACATCAAAATTAGTGGTTTGTGTACTTTAACAACCCTAATCCACTACAATCCCAAATATGCTTATGAAGCAGCTACGAGCAGTATTAAATTCAACTTGTTTGAGCATTTGAAAAAAATATCTAGAAATGCAGGATCAGCACTAAACAAGATATATTTTTCTAACTTCAATATAGAAAATAAAAACCTGAAACTTTTATTTAAACAGCTTTCTTCTGAACAAATATTTTGTGCTTTCTTTTACTAGAAATGAATAGAAAAACGGTTCAGTGTTTTAACGTTTTTATAAAAAATAGTTTAAAATAAAACTATTTGAAGCTTTAGAAACATAAATCTATCACATGTTTATAAATACGTTATTCTCAAAGCTTGAATCAAGACTTTGAAAGAAATAGAAATTCCTTCCTTTATCATAGAAAAAGAAACAAAGCCGAAAGTTTAAAAACTTTGCTTCATTTTATTCTTGGACATTCTATTCTTTTTATGCTGAAAAGTATTCGGTAAAAATATATTTTATGCTCTTAAAATTTCTTTTCTTTATTACATTGAATTTTCTTGTTGCAAATAAGATCAGTATTTTATCAAAGACAAGTTGGGGATATTATTAATTTAATTGGCTTTTCACGAGTAGCACGTGTTAGATTTTTTATTTTAAAGATATTTTCAAATCGTTAACCGAGGGTTGATGTTGAATGAATATAGTACGCGCTGTAAGAAATTTAGAGAAAGAAACAATACATGTATTTTATTGAAAAAAAAAATTGTAAATTTATAGTGAATTTTGAAGATAGTCATCCGAATTTCTTATTTAAATTTAAATGTAAAATACAGGATAAGTCGAGTTTCTTTAACTCTTGTAGGTTGTATTTTTTCGGATAGTGAATCTAGGATTCTTCCTAGAAGACATTCTTTAGAATTTACGCTAAAATTTTTTTTTTTTTCATTTTTGCAGTATTTATCCATGTTTAACGCTTGCAGCAGCATGGGTAAAGGGGGGCTTAATATTGCTATTAAGATTTGAGCTAAAACAACGATATTTAAGTTAGGTTTACTGACATCCCTAAAAAATATATTGTATTAAATTTGCACTATTTGCTTCAACCTTCATTCATTCATGTTCAACCAAGTCCTTTAAAAAAATTATATTTTTAGTGAAATTAACTACAGTGTTTTTCTGAAAATATTTCTACTTAGAGCTAGTACTAAATCCTTTAATTACATAATCCAACCCTCCAATTTTCAGATATTTCCAAACGAAACCGTCGAAGAGCTGCGAAAAATAGTAAACAGTATTTTGAAGACCGGTATCTCTTACAGTAAGTATTACTAGTGCAAATTTCTAAAATGTAGAAATGGTTAATGTCATGAAATAACTGATTGTAAACTCTAATTCACCCCCTGTAGTACTCATCTCTCCCTCTCTCCATCTCTCTCTTTTTTTCTTGGACTTAGTGACTTTTATCAGAACGTCGACGATATATCACAAAATATTTTTTTTTCAAATATATAAAACTAATAAAATTTATATTGTTGTAGCATTTGGTAACACATATATAATATTAAATCGTAAGTTTTACAAAATTTGTAACAAACTTGATTTTAAAGTTCATCACCTTTGATAAATATCCGTAATCATCTCTAATATATAATACCTTTTGTTCAATAACCGATGTAAGACAGCTTTGACAAAGGTCAGCAAGCAGTGGACCTGTGAAAACAGAGCAATTGCAATAACTTTTCCGCTCAAATGCGGAAATCACTGCAGAAAACAGACAAAATAAACTCTAAAATAATGATCTTTCAACTGTAGACGTTTTCAAAACTTACTTCAAAGAAAAAACAATACACTTGACTAGATTTTTTTTTCCAATGGCAGAACAGATTTTTTTTTCCAATGGCAGAAGATACAAACAATATACACAAAAGGACAAAAGACATAAACAAAATCACAAAAAAGTAAAAAGAAGACCGAAGTCATTTCCTCAAAAGTTCCCTCACACGCCATTATTTAGCAGTCTCGGTGGTAAGTCCGTGAAGTGCTCTACAGCGGTTTGATGTTTTCGATTCATTGGTTCTTTAGAATCACACAGTCGACAATCGGGAACGTCATAAATCCGTAAGCGATATAAGTGCTCACCCAGGCAGTCGTGACCTGTTAGGAGACGAAAGAGGGCTGCAGTATCGCGGCGAGGCTTGTCTGGAATTGCCTCAACATCTGCCTCACTCCAAATCTTATCTTTTATCCTTTCTCGTAGCCAGGAAAAGTTATTCGTTTTCATTCTGTATTTTATATATAATTTCATGGAGTGGTAGGGCAATCCAGAACAATTTGGGTGAATCAGTTGGGTGCCTTTTAGAGGAAGGAAATCAGCCTGCTCGTTGCCAAAGGTGCCACAATGGCTCGGAATCCACTGGATGACAACACTTTTGTTCTTTTGAGCTAGAAGTCTGCTGAGCTCCTGGCACTGGAGTACCTTAAGCGACAATGTGAACTAATAGCTTGGATTGCTGCCTGAGAATCCGAGAGCAAAACAACTTTTTGAAAATTGTAATGGATAGACAATAGTTGTTTCAATGCATTAAATAAAGCCTGTACTTCGCCATCAAAGGCTGTTCTATATTTCCCGGCTGATGCATAAAATGAAAACAAGTCAGAAAAAACTCCAGAACCTGCTGCCATGTGTGAGTCAGAGTAGGAGCCATCTGTGTAAACATGCAGCCAATGATCTTCTGGGTAATCGATATGAATGATCTCCAGTGCCAGGGATCTCAAAACCTCAGGGGCTGTCTGACTCTTTGTGATGGTATTTTTAAGATTTAAATTTGTTACGATTTCACCTGATTCAATCGGGTTTAGTGGGTTTAAGTTCTTTTGAACCACATCCCACAGTTCAAAATTGTCTCTAATACTCTGTACCTTTTGGATTAAACCAAGTTGTGTTTTTAAGTTTCTTGCTTTTGGTTGATATTTTATCCAAAAGGAAATATCATTTCGTATAAATTTTTCGTACAGGAGCAAAGCTCTTTCTTCAATGATGGCTTGGACAGGTTTATTGTTTGTTAGTAATAACATAGCCTCAATTGGGGTCGATTTTACCGCACCAGTTACAACTCTCAAGGCCTTATTCTGAGTTATTTCTAGTTTTTTAAGACGGCTTTCACTGCATGTTATTAGAGGTTCGCAGCAATAGGAGATCAGGGGCCGGATAAAAGTTTTATAGGTTAGATTAAGAGACGATCTGGCACATCCCCAAAGCGATCCTGCCAAACGCTTTAGAATATTGATCCTGGTGAATACTCGCTCAGTCAGTGCTTCAATGTGGGGTTTCCAGTTTAGTTTATTGTCAAAAATTACCCCCAGGTATTTAAATTCGTCTGTATTTTTGAGTATGTTGTCTCGACAAACTAGGTTAGGGCAAAAGGTCCGGTGAGTTAGCGAAAAAGATTGGACAGCAGTTTTACGATCATATTATTTTCAGTACACTAAGTCGAGAGGACGTCCAGTGCTTTATTTAACGCACGCCCAATTATTAGTCCTGCATTTTTCTTTGTTGCTTGTGTCCATATAATCAAGTCATCTGCAAAAAGTAAGCATTTTATACCCTCAACAGACTCCAGGCAGGAAACCAAGTCATTAATATAGATGTTGAACAAAGTACAGCTACTAACTGCACCCTGGGGTAAACCTGTCTGGAGGTTATACGATCTAGAAAACCTTTTGCCATATTTCACCTTGCAAAGGCGTTGGTCAAGAAAAGATTTCAACCAGTGGAACATTCTACCACCAATACCAAAATCCACACATTTCTGCAATAGTCGCTATCTCCAAACTAAGTCATATGCGTTCTTGAAACCTATATAGACTGCGGAAAGAATATTTCTGCTATCCAGCGCATCCTTCACTGATTGGTTAAAGAGGGCAATCTGGTCATTTGTTGATCGGTTCAAACGAAAACCAGCCTGTTGGGACGCTAATAGTCCGTTTTCTTCGCGATACCAATTTAATCTGTTAATTACAAGCCTTTCCATGGTTTTAACCATGATGCTTGTCAATGAAATTGGTCGGTAGCTTTCAATCTTCTTCACATCGTTACCTTTCTTCAAAATTGGTATGATGATAGCGCTCTTCCAGATTGAAGGGATGCAACCTGTCTCCCATAAATAGTTAAAGGCCTTAAGGATAGTTTCTCTTGCCTTCGTACCCATATACTTTAGGAACTCACCGTGGATATAATCTCCACCCGAAGATTTCCTTAATGCTAGTCTATTTATAACTGTGTTTAATTCATGGTAGTTGAAAGGAATGTTAAAAATGTTATTAAGGTCAGCGCCATTAATTTTAGGTTTAAACGTATTTCTCCACCTTATCTTCAGACGTCTAGACGTTAATCGGACGTATGAAACTTTCTGTTGAATTTCGGCGTAGGTGTGACTAAAGGCATTTGCTATATCTCTGTCGTCGGTTAAAGTTTTGCCCCTATAATTCATTGGCTCCTTTCTAGTAGTGCATGGGCTTTTTATTTTGTAACTGAGATAGAAATTTATATGTTTTTAGGCTATCTTCCTCATAATTTATATTGGATATAAAACTGTCAAACGATTTTATCTTAGCATCCAGAATAACCTTCTTAAAAGTTGCCGACTGTCTTCTCCAGCTAATAACATCATTAGGGCTTTTAGTAAGCCAAGCCTTATTTCTTAAACGATCACGCTTTTCCTTCTGATATTTTAGACCTTTCGACCAGAAGCATTTATACTTCTAAACTTTACCTCTAGGTATACAATGTTTAGCGCATGCTAAGATCACGTTATTAATTCTAGAGATAAGTTTACTAGGATGCTGGCTGAAATCAAAGTTCTCTACGAAAAGTCTTTCGTCCGTTAATTTTTCATATTTTTTCCAATCTGCCTTTTAAAAATTCCATGAAGGGAAGCAGTGGTCTTTAGCAAAGCTTCGGAGGCGGGGTAGGTTCACACATGCAACAAATTGCATGTACTAATATCGTACTAATATCGGAAGACACACACAAAAGATCTGGAGTGCTACTCCTACCATTGTAGTGTATATAAGTTGGAGGGTCTTCAGGGTTATAAATAAGATCAAGTGGACACTAACCCAAACGGTCTTCAACCTCCAATCCTGCAGCATCATAGTCTTTATAACCCCATCTCACAGAGTGGGCATTCAAGTCGCCAATTACGATAGTTTTATGAGTAATATTTAAGCAAGACAGGTTTGGTGTGCTGGCAGGGGGAATATACAAAGCATATATTGTAAATTGATAGTGTTCGGCAGTAGTTAACTAGAAGTAGTTAACTACTAGTGGCAACTACTAGTTAACTTGTAGTTAACTACTAGTTGTAACTACTTTTGTTTTGAACTAGTTAACTACTAGTTAAACTACTTTTTTCCGAACTACTAGTTGCAACTACTTTCAAAATTCGAACTACTTTCGAAAAAAAAATTTTAAATCTATTTTTTGAAAAAAATAACTGTTTTTTAAACATTAAATTATTTAAACTTTTAGCTTATGAATATTACTCACACGAATGTATTTTTTATATTATGTTAGAGTCAGTTGGAGTAATTGTAAACATGGGGTAATTGTAAACAAGCTTCCTAACTACACTTATGGTGGTTTTGAAAACTTAACTGCTTGTGAGTGATAAACTGGCAGCATAGGGAAGACATTGAAACAGTTTCGTAAGTTTCGAAACAACTGTGGAGGCGTCACTATTGTTTGAAAATGGCACAGTGAAAAAAGTTGTTTAACAAAATTTAGTGATCTTACCATTTTCCTCTCCAACTCATCTACAAAAGCGATGTAAGCGTTTTCAACCATTTTTATTTTTCATATGGAATACTGGTAAAAACATTTAGTTATTTTTCATGTGCAAGTTAGGTGTTTACAATTACCCCTTATATTTCGTACTCTGGGGTAATTGTAAACACTTAAATTTACCCTATTTCCAATATTTTGGAGGGACAATAAGTATTATATTTTGATGTAAATTACACTTTTGTGTTTATTTTACATAACTGTTGTTGTTGTTGCTAATGTCACTTGGAAATCCAAGCCCCCATTGCAAGGCGACCATGAATTAAGGAAGCTCCTACTGATTATCAATGAGCTCTGCTAGAATGAAGTACACTTGGCTCCGAGCGGCTTAATGATTTTGAATCAGCTCCCAGATGCGAGATCGTCACCTAGGATGCTCCATCAGCGGAAATTATTTCTAAATTGGTGGACATTTGAAGCTACGATGTATGTTACGTGTACAGCTCCCTTTAGCGCACTCGGTCTCAGAGTAATCAGTCGCGGGAGGTGGTCACCCTCCCAAGCGTTGACCACGAACAGTTGTGCTTCCCTTTCGGTGTTCTGTGGGATCCAAGCTTAACCAACTTATCCACTGCGGGACAAATTTTACATAAACTTGTCGCATTACTTGATTTTTTGCAAGATATTTTTCGTAAATGATTTCAGCCGACTCATCATAACACAGCGGACCACATGCTGCCTGTTGGCCGCAGATTGAGAACCACTGCTCCGGAACTTCTTAAGCCTTTAAGCAGCCTGTGTATGAAACAATTTTCCATTTGCATCAACCTTATTCGAAAATAAATCACTGTTTACAATTACCCCAGATCTCTGGGGTAATTGTAAACACGAGCTCATTAGCTAACAAATAGTCATAACGTTAGAATTTTGTACACATTTACTCCCAAGAAGTACAGTTGTGGCTACAATGCTCACAATTTTATCTCTGAATTCATTCAGGAGGAAGGGAAATATCAAAAGTTAAAACATTGAAAAAGCGTTTACAATTACCCCAACTGACCCTATATAATGAAAAAGTACTAATAAAAAATCATAAAATTTATTGCAGTATTTACGCAAATTAGAGAAAGCTTTCCAATATAATCAATAAATAGCGCCCGCACCTGCACAATGAAGTTTCATTTAAAGAATAAATCTTCGTTATGGGTAGTGAAGTAGTCGAGGCGGAACGAAGGGGGACGGCGTTCCCCAACCTTTTTATTTTAATACAAGCGTCCCTCCCCAAAACTTTTAGCACTTTAACATAAGCTTCCCTCCCCCCACTTTTGATTTCAATTGCTTATCTTCTTATGTAGAAGCGTCCCCCCAACTTTTTTTTCAGGACTACACCACTGATTATGAAGAAGCTTTACCTCTACTCCAATACCCTGCATGCGTTTGGGATACCATAAAACACACACAAAAAAGAAAAAATACTGATTTTGAGGATTTTTTAGAAGAAAATACTGATTTTTATAATTTTCTTTTTAGAAGAAAATACTGATATTTAAGATTTTTTTTTAGAAAAAACTGATATTTAAGATTTTTTTTTTTAGAAAAAACTGATATTTAAGATTTTTTTTTAGAAAAAACTGATTTTTATGACTCTTTTTTAGACAAAATATTGATTTTTATGATTTAAAAAAACTATTTGTATCAGCTTCCTCCAAATTATTACAATATATATATTTTTTATTATAAATTTTAATATATTCTGGGAGTGGATCAGTCGGTAGAAGCTTGGTTCCCGCAGAACACCGAAAATGAAGCAACATTGACTGAGGTCAGTGTTTGGGAGGGTGAGAACATCTCGCGGCTGGGTGCTGCGGTCCGTGTACGCTAAAGGGAGCTGGTGCATGTTATATAGGTAGGGGCTCCAATGTCCTCCAAGTGAAGCGATACCTCTGGGGGTGCTAAGTCCAGGTAACGGTCTCTCATCTGGGAGCTGGTCCAAAAATTAAGAGACCTTTCAAAGGGCGGAAATCCGACTCCTGCCTACATAGGCCCCATTAGACTCTGGAACAGCGTACCCATCCTTCCTCGCCATTCGCGAGGACACGATGACAACAACAACAATATATTCTGAGTTCAAGTAATTCATTAGATTTTTAACTCACTATATGGTAGCCTTAATACCTCTGGTTCTCTAGGGAAAGGTGGAATAGCTTCGTTAAGGTGTTAAAGTATGACATTTTATCAGAGAACATTAAGCTTTTGATGTTCATCGGGGATTGTTAAATTGACTAGGACCAGACTAGCTGGGCCCTGTGCCTGTTGCTGGTCGTCACTTTTGTATTTGCATAAGTTTTTGGCCATGCTGACTACAGCATAAGCCTCAACAAAACCTTTGGAAATTATTTTTTCTACATTTGGAAGTGCACTGAAAATTTAGAAACAGATTGGGGTTGATAAGGCGTCAATACTAAGGTGGGTCGAAAAAAAGTAATGTTTTTTTTTTTCGAAACGCTATACCGCGGAAAACTTGCCTCTAGGGTAGGTAAGTAACATGCAAATTTAAAAACAGATTTTTATTGAACCCCTAACTAGCGCATTGTACATAAAATTTCAATTTTTTTCGAAAATCAACTCATTTTACAAGTTCTTTCGCAGAAGTCAGCCATTTATTTTAAACTGCTATAGTGAAAATCATTCATTAAAGGCTAAAAGCACACAAAAAAAAAATTAAAACGGTCAAAATCTTTCAATTTGCGGTATCGCAAAAGACTCAAAAATCGGTAAATTATTGCATTTAAGGTACATACTAACACCTTATGTGAAAGGCATAGTCCAGCATGCTGAGTTATGTATTAATAGCCCTTTTTTTTAATTTTTACTTTACACTTCAATTTATTGTAATAGAACAGCGTTCATCAACCGGTGGTTCGCGAACCCCCAGTGGTTCGCGTGGTATCGGAAGGGGGTTCGCGAAAATAATATTGCAACGACGGAATTTTTAATTGCTAACGTGCAAGAAATAAATTAAATAATAAATTTGCATACGTATTAGGAAGGAGTGTAATTTTTTTTTAAATAAATTGTTTTCCCGATAATGCATAAAAGTTGTGGACTGGTGTAGGAAGCATTCGTACAAAATTTGAATTGAACTTATTTCTACTATTGTCTGATTTCGAAAACTTGAATCACAAAGTGGTATCGGAAAAAGTTCCTTGTTTAATTTAAAATTTTTAACGTATGTTTCTCCTACCATTTCCTACTTCTTCCTCGCTAACGCGAAGAAAAAGTCGGAAATATGAAAAAAATTTTAAATGTAAAATTTTGCATTATTTTCTCTCATACAGACCTTAACCGAAGATATTTAATCATTTATTTTTTTTTTATTTTGTATTCGCATTTATCACAAATTATTCCAAATGTTCTGCATGTTCGCCATGAAAAGTTTGAACACAAATGAATTTTAATATTGTAATTTTCCACAATTTTTGCGAATTTGAGCAGTAAGATATTCATTCATTGATTCAAAATTGTGTACGTATGGCTAGTTCTTATGATACTTGTAGTTAGTTCTCATGACACTGCACTAACATTTTTTTTACGCACTAACGGTAAAATAATTTTTAACATTTTTTACCGCTCTATGAATAATTCAAAGAGAAGAGCTAAAAAAACGTAATAATTAAAAAATCATATGAATTTCCTTGTAGCTGTGTTTTTGCTTTGGTTTAAACTTAGATATTTTGCAATTCCATTTTCTCCTTTTGAATGTGATGAACTATTGTACAAAAAGGAAACTTAACCTGCCAGCAAATTTTAGTTTTGTTACCCGTTACTAAGGACTACAGAAAGGGGTTCGCCATTTTCTTTTGGATCTTAGAAGGGAGTTCGCACGAAAGAAACAGGTTGGGGACCAATCCTTTATATAGTCATTCTATTACAGTGGTTCCCAATCTTTTTTGTAAAACATCTAAGTTTACTCTTTCTTCGCATCAGCGAGGAAAAAGAGCAAAATGGTAGGAGAAACATACGTTAAAAATTTTAAATTAATGAAGGAATTTCTTCAGATACCACTTTGATTCAAGTTTTCGAAATCAGACAATAGTATAAATAAGTGCATTTCAAATTTTGTACGAATGCTTTCTGTGCCAGTCCACATTCCACAAATACGTATGTAAATTTATTATTTAGTTTTTCCTTGTAATGTTAGCAATTAAAAATTCCGCCATTGCAATATTATTTTCGCGAACCCCCTCCCGACACCATGCGGAGGATTCGCGAACCCCAGTTGGGAAACGCTGTTCTATTACAATGAATTGAAGTGCAAAGTAAAAAAAAGAATAAATGGGCTATTAATACATAGCTTACTGGACTATGCCTTTCACATAAGGTGTTAGTATGTAGCTTAAATGCAATAATTTACGGATTTTTGACTCTTTTGCGCTACCACAAATTGAAAGATTTCGACGGTTTAAATTTTTTTGTGTGCTTTTCAAACCTTTTTATAAAAATATTCTCACTATAGCAGCTCAAACTATGAGCGGCTGACTTCTGCGGAAAAACTTGTAAAAGGACTTGACTTTCCAAAAAAATCGAAATTTTAATTACAATGCGCTAGCTAGGAGTTCAATAAAAATCTGTTTTTTAATTTGCATGTTACTAACCTACCTCAGGGGCAAGTTTTACGTGGTATAGCGTTTCGAAAAAATAAACATTACTGTTTTTCGACCCACCCTAATTAACACTGGTATTCTCGATGAAACATCTAAATAGCAAAAATGATTAAGCTGTAGTAAGTATTTTATGTGATATTTGCCATTTCTGTTTATATACACTGATGGAAAAAAAAATCCCAACACCAAGAAGGAGTTGTGCTAGCGAAACGAAATTTGGCAGGCGTGTTTATACATCTGAAAGATGACGTCGATTCAAATTTTGTGCTCGGCGCATCAGTGTGACGCTAAGCGACACACGGAAGATGCAAATCAGGTTTGCTTTAAATACGCGCTGTAACGTTCCTGAGCGTTGTTTAGCGTCGAGATTTGATGTAGTGAGTTAATGTTAGTCCACAGTGCCTTTAAGAAGACGACGAGGCCATTATCAACAGCTCACTGAGTTTGAACGAGGTCGTGTAATAGGCCTACGAGAAGGTGGGTTTTCTTTCCGCGAGATTGCAGAAAGGCTTGGCAGGAATGCATCCACTGTGCATGAATGTTGGCAGCAGTGGTCAAGGGAAGGCACTGCCTCAAGAAGACCGGGTTCCGGGTGGCCACGTGGCACTACTGAGAGGGAAGACCGCCGTGTTCGGCGTATGGCCGTAGCGAGTCGTACTGCGTCTGCAGCAGAAATTCGAGCAGCAGTTGGCACCACAGTAGCACAACGAACTGTTACCAATCGGTTACTTCAAGGACAGCTCCGAGCCAGACGTCCTGTAGCGTGCATTGCACTAACGCCAAACCACTGCCGTTTGAGACGTCAGTGGTGTCAGGCTAGAGCTCATTGGAGGACGGAGTGGAGATCTGTTGTGTTTTCTGATGAAAGCCGGTTCTGCCTTGGTGCCAGTGATGGCCGTGTGTTGGTTAGGAGAAGGCCAGGTGAGCGGCTGCCGCCATCCTGTCTGCGGCCTAGACGCACTGGACCTACACCTGGAGTTATGGTCTGGGGAGCAATTTCTTATGGCAGCAGAAGCACTCTCGTGGTTATCCCACGCACCCTGACAGCAAATGTGTACGTCAGTCTGGTGATTCAACCTGTTGTTCTGCCTTTCATGAGTAGCATTCCAGGAGGTGTTTTCCAACAGGATAACGCTCGATCTCATACTGCTGTTGTAACCCAACGTGCTCTACAGGGTGTCGACATGTGGCATTGGCCTGCCAGATCACCATATCTGTCTCCAATTGAGCACGTATGGGATATCATTGGACGACAACTCCAGCGTCATCCACAACCAGCATTAACCGTCCCTGTATTGATCGACCAAGTGCAACAGGCATGGAACTCCATCCCACAAACGGACATCCACCACCTGTATGATTCAATGCATGCACGTTTGTATGCTTACATTCAAAATTCTGGCGGTTACACCGGTTATTAATGTACCTGTATTTTACTTCTGCAATGGCTCTTCTCGGGCTTAAATTAACCTGTGATCTTGAAATTGTAATCAATTACGTACGTTACCTATATAAATGTATTGCTGAAATTTCATTACTCTACAATTATTATTTCTTGGTGTTGGGATTTTTTTTTCCATCAGTGTATTTAAGAAATTTGTATATATTCAAGAAATTATAACACATTTAGTCCATAAATATAAGTTTTCTCTTCTGTTTCTTGATGTTCTCTTTTTATTAAGCATACATTTTTATATAATATTATTAATTAATAACTTTGAACTAGTAATAAATAATTATTTCAACTGAAATAGCTTATTTCTGTGCGCATACGTATTTTGCTTAAAAAATCCAAAAATCTTCTTTAAATTTTAAAAAATCCTATTTTTTTATTTAAAAATAAATAATAAAAAAATCACAAGCACTTCCTTTAACACAATCTGAAGTAATCTAAATTCTAAAGCATGCGTGTTACAAAGATATTTTGTTAATGAATGTTGTCTTTATTCATATTCTCTTTATATATTAATTGTTCAGTGTTTTTTGGAAATATTCAATATTTAAATGTTTTACAGGAATTTCTTTAAAATTGTTTCAATGATTAAAAATAGTATTGAGTTGAATTATTAGGATTAAATATTTAAGAACAAGCTTAAAAATGGAAATTCAAATGCATTATACTTAAAAGTAGTTAACTACTTTTGGATTAAGAACAGTTAACTATTTTCAATGTTGCGAACAGCTGGCAAATTGGTGTTGCGAATATTTTATTTGTAAAATGTTAAGTTTTGTAACACTTGATAAAAAATATATTTTATATAATAACTACTTTTTTTGTCAGATTGCGACCGCCCTGGGTTTCAATTTTAAAAAACACAGAAGAACGGTGGTGTAGAAAAGGGGGGATCCCCGAGTCCGGACTCCCACCCCCCCTTTCGACAGAAGTTGAAGGGACACGCGGTCAAATGTTTTAAGTATGCGGGAAAGGGGGGAAAACAAGTCAAGTTAAACCACTGCTGAACACCGAACCCCTTCCTTCAAAAATTTTTAGCTGCGCCACTGCAAAAGAATACAATCACACACCGGATGAATGAGGGCCCCACTACAAAAAACGTGAAATGGTAGAAAATTTAGAATTATGTATGTTTTAACCGGAGCTCTTCGTGTTTTAACTGCATGTCTTTATTTACATTACTTTTTTAATTATTCGAAGTAACAACAATAGTAGCTGGAACTGAATTATGAAATTATTCCATAATTATTGGTAAAAATTTACCATGTGCTTATAATCAATGATGGTTCTAGTTTTCTCTCACATGATGGATGTTAATGATGTCAAAAAAATCAAAATAACTATAAAAAGTAGTTATTACAATATTGGACCAAAAAAATTAAGTTGGCCTCTAGCCTTAATTTTTGAACACTTTCTCACAGCAGAATATATAATGAAAATAACGCATTGAAACATGTCACACAAATGCATTTGTTTTGTGTTTCTCCTTTTCTTTCTTCCTTTCTTCTTTATTTATTTAATTTTTTTAGTTCTTAAATTATTAAAATGATAATTGTAATATAAAAAGTATACATGATTGGAAGTGTCTTATTAATATGCAACAGATATACATTTGAAATCTAGGTCTGAATCTTTCATTAAGAAAACTGAAATGGAAGTTTTTACTTTAATCTCGTTTCCTTCCTTAAAGTCTTAATTAAAATAATTAGAAAATTATTGGCATCGTTATTAATATAATTGCTGATCAATCAGTAAATTATGCGCTTGAGTGTCGTGAAACAAATAAATAATAATCAATATAGTTTTTTTCTGCCCAATTATTTATTAAATATTAACGTAACGTTACGTACGATTTCTACGTAATTATGTATTAATTGTGTAATTCGGTTGCAAACATAACACTGAACATAAATTCACTGAAGATGGTTAAAATAAAACAACAAAAAAAAAAAACATGCTTTAATTTTTAATGTATTATGTTGATTTCATGAATGAGTGGTTATTTCTCAAAAATCTGCAATTTCCCTTCAATCTTTTACTCAGACTTGGGACTGATGATGTGTTTAATTTCTCATTTTCGATACTATAAAAAAATAGGTAGGAAGACACATTAGCCTGTTCATTTACCAACATTTCGAAAAATATTACTTGTAAAGCAAGCTTAAATTACGAAATTTATCTTGCTTTATTCTTATATATAAATTAAGTGAAAGAAATCTATGTTTGCATTCTGGGTGCAGAGATCCAGTTTCCAGCCAGAGTTCGTTGATTTTAATGAGCTTGATTTTAAAAAAAATAAAAGAGTGATTTAAATCATTTTTTGAAATTGTTGATTTTGCAGTGTTAGAAAGTGTTGTGCAAAACTGAAATATGTTGCATTTACAACCTCTGTTTCAAACCAAACTAACTTCATAAGTCCATCTGTCTCTGTGTATGTGCATAAACATATTTCATAAGTTTAGAAATAATTTCTATTTTTTAATTTTACAGTACTCTTATTCTTCCGAAATTTTAACTGCAAAGCATAATTCATTCATCCATTAATTTTACAATTCATTGTAATCCCGAACCATTCTGTGTTTTTTTATTTTAAAAATAGTATTTTAGTTCAAGTTAGTGAACACAATTTTATTGCCACATCGTAAATAATTCAGAATGATAGTGTTTAAAACATCGAAGTTTAGAATTTAGAATACGTATCCTTAAAGTTTCATCCACTCCACATAATAAGTTTTTTTTTCCATGTAAAATATTTTTTCATCAGAAGTTTTTAATAAACATGTTTGATTAACACAAAAAGTGTCAGTTTTTATTAATGGAGGGAATATATGATTTTAGTGAAATTATATTTCTATTACTTTGCACAAAGTTAAATTATTATTATCTGTTAGGCTTAACGTGCCTGAATTTTGTTCTTCTAACTTTTGTTTTGTTCTCCCATCTGTTCGCTGCTTGGTGAGTTTTTCATTTTTGTTCTTTCCTCATTGCCTTTCTTGACTGTGTTTGTTTTTGCTTTTTTGTTTTCTGACATTTGTTCCGCATATTGTTACGTGGTGTATGTTTTGCATTTGTTTCTGCAATTTGTTCTTTCTGTTTCTTTTTGTTTATTCAACGGTTTAGCTATTGTTTTTTCCCCTTATGTTTTGTTTGTTTTGATTCTGGTTATGTCTCAGGTTAACAGATTTTGTAATCTACGAATTAAAAAGGTTCGGTTTTTGAACCATTTAAAATTTCTCCAGGCTTGCAGGCGCAAGAAAGTCATTCCTAAGTTTATCACTTTAAAGTGTAATTTACCGCGTTCTGTAAGGGTTGATAAGGTAATTTTTTGTTCTAAATTAGCTTTACTTAGAGCTTCTATCCAGGAAACTAGGAAAAAACTTTCGTTCATAGAACGTGAACTTTATGATTTACATCTTTCTGTATCTAATTCTAATTTCGATTTTGATTCTATTGATAGAATGTCATGGGCAAGAGCTCTTCATTCATCTGACAGTCACAAAATTACTTTAAATAAGAAATTTACCAAGTTGTGTAACGATTCAAATGTTCCTGTTCCGGCTGGTTTGCCTCTTGTTAATAGGAATGCGGTTGTAAATCTTTCGAAATTTCCTTTGAATAGTAATGAAATTAATGCTTTGAAATGTAATAACAATTTTGCTTTGGCTAAAAAGCCTTCTTTTTCTGAACTTATTGCTCCGGTTGAAAAAGCTTTCAAATTTAGTGCCTTAACTTCCACTCAAAAAGAGTCAGTTCGGCATCTTATTGCTTCCAATGTTGATTTCAACTCAAAAGTTCCTAATATTGGTGTTACTCAGCCTGTGAAACGCTGTGTCAATTTAAATTTTGTTTCAAATTCTGATTTGGTCATTACCAAAGCTGACAAGGGTGGTCAGATTGTTGTTCTTAATAAATCATCTTATGTTGAAAAAACTGATGATTTAATTGCTTCTGGTCCTTATTCTGAAATTTATAAAGATCCTAGCGACAAGGAGTTAAAAGCTATTTCTTCTGCTGTTAAGTCTGTTCATTCTATTCCTTTGATTGCTAAACGGGCTGTGATTCCTTCTGTTGCTAATTGTGAGCGTTTCTATGCTTTACCGAAGATACACAAGGCAGGTATTCCTTTCAGACCAATTGTTTCCAATATTGGCACTGCTTCATATAAACTTTCCAAGTATTTAGTTTCTGTGTTTTCTCCACTTAAGAGTCTGAATGTTTTCACTGTTAAAAATTCCACCGATTTTGTTAAGAAACTTCATACCTTGGTTCCGAATAATTCGGTTATGGCCTCTTTTGATGTTAATTCTTTGTTTACTAATGTTCCTGTTGATGGCGCTTTGACTTGCCTCAGCAATAGGCTTTCTGAATTCCATTTTACTTCTGTGGAAATTGAGGAATTAGTTTTTCTTACTCGTGTTTGCTTGCAACAGAGCACTTTTGTATTTAATGGTAAATTCTATGCTATGGTAGATGGCCTGGCCATGGGAAGTCCTCTTAGTCCTATTTTAAGTGATTTCTATATGCATTACTTTGAGGAAAAACTATTTGGTCTGAAAGGAATACCTGCCTTGTGTACCTTCAGTAAAGCATAGAAACGCGCACAATTAGCAACAGAAGGAATCACAGACCGTTTAGCAATCAAAGGAATAGAATGAACAGACTTAACAGCAGAAGAAATAGCTTTTAACTCCGTGTCGCTAGGATATTTATAAATTTGAGAATAAAGACCAGAAGCAATTAAATCATCAGTTTTTTCAACATAAGATGATTTATTAAGAACAACAATCTGACCACCCTTGTCAGCTTTGGTAATGACCAAATCAGAATTTGAAACTAAATTATTGACACAGCGTTTCACAGAATGAGTAAAACCAATATTAGGAACTTTTGAATTGAAATCAACATTGGAAGCAATAAGATGCCGAACTGACTCTTTTTGAGTGGAAGTTAAGGCACTAAATTTGAAAGCTTTTTCAACCGGAGCAAAAAGTTCAGAAAAAGAAGGCTTTTTAGCCAAAGCAAAATCGTTATTACATTTCAAAGCATTAATTTCATTACTATTCAAAGGAAATTTCGAAAGATTTACAACCGCATTCCTATTAACAAGAGGCAAACCAGCCGGAACAGGAACATTTGAATCGTTACACAACTTGGTAAATTTCTTATTTAAAGTAATTTTGTGACTGTCAGATGAATGAAGCGCTCTTGCCCATGACATTCTATCAATAGAATCAAAATCGAAATTAGAATTAGATACAGAAAGATATAAATCATAAAGTTCACGTTCTATGAACGAAAGTTTTTTCCTAGTTTCCTGGATAGAAGCTCTAAGTAAAGCTAATTTAGAACGAAAAATTACCTTATCAACCCTAACAGAACGCGGTAAATTACACTTTAAAGTGATAAACTTAGGAATGACTTTCTTGCGCCTGCAAGCCTAGAGAAATTTTAAATGGTTCAAAAACCGAACCTTTTTAATTCGTAGATTACAAAACCTGTTAACCTGAGACATAACCAGAATCAAAACAAACAAAACATAAGGGAAAAAACAATAGCTAAACCTTTCAATAAACAAAAAGAAACAGAAAGAACAAATTGCAGAAACAAATGCAAAACTTACACCACGTAACAATATGTGGAACAAATGTCAGAAAACAAAAAAGCAAAAACAAACACAGTCAAGAAAGGCAATGAGGAAAGAACAAAAATCAAAAATTCAGCAAGCAGCGAACAGATGGGAGAACAAAACAAAAGATAGAAGAACAAAATTCAGGCACGTTAAACCTAACAGATAATAATAATTTAACTTTGTGCAAAGTAATAGAAATATAATTTCACGTTAAATTAAAGCACAAATGAGCATTAAAACGCAGACATATGTTTCGGGATTGCTTGGAATCTCTTTTTCAATGCGACAGGGATCTTCTAGATGCAAAACATCCAAATGAAGCAGACAAAACAACAAAAACAAAATTTATATAGCCTAAGCATTAACTGTAAACCAATGAGAATAAAGGCAGTGTGAAGTGGAAGTAGAAGTAGTAGGAAAGGCACCAATAATTGAGCAACAAACGAATGCAGTTGGAAGTACAGGAAGTAAAAAGGAATATAAATAAAAACAAAGCAAAAAAGACAACAACATGCATAAAAATGTGAAAATACATGAAAATTGCAAAATAATAAAATAAAATACAAAGAATAAATAGGAAATAAAATAAGTACAGAAAATACCAAAACAAAAAGCAAAACAAAGTACACATGTAAAAGAGGGGGGGGGGGAGAGAAAAAAATTGACACAAAAAGGATAACTAACAAGAAAACCAAGAAAGAACAACAAATTAAAGGAACTTATGCCAGACCTGTGAAAAATAAGGAGTTGAGGAAGAATCATTAACCAAATTAGAACTATTCCTGTTAATATGATAAGCTTCCCAAAAGTCAAGCTCTAATGGGGAAGAACATTTTTGAATAATTTTCCCAGAATTGAAATCAAAAGCGTGGTTGGAATTCCAACAATGTTGAGCAATGCTAGACTTATTTAGCTCTTGCTTTCGTACATAACCTTTATGCTCATTTAACCGAATTTTCAGAGCACGTTTTGTCTGTCCAATGTAAAAAAGGCCGCAACGGCAACTAATTTGGTAAATACCCCAAGTGTTAAGTTGATCGACAGGATCTTTAGGAGAAGAGAAGGAAAGTTTGTTGCTAGGAGCAAAAACAACTTGAAATTGAAACCTTTTTAGGATTTTAGCAATACGAAAACTGACAGAATGAAAGAATGGTAATACAACCAAATTCTTTCTAGAAACCACATGATTGGGACCAGACGTTTTTTTAGAAAGTTTTGGAATTCCAACCACTCTTTTGAATTCAATTCTGGGAAAATTATTCAAAAATGTTATTCCCCATTAGAGCTTGACTTTTGGGAAGCTTATCATATTAACAGGAATAGTTCTAATTTGGTTAATGATTCTTCCTCAACTCCTTATTTTTCACAGGTCTGGCATAAGTTCCTTTAAATTGTTGTTCTTTCTTGGTTTTCTTGTTAGTTATCCTTTTTTGTGTCAATTTTTTTCTCTCTCCCCCCTCCCCCTCTTTTACATGTGTACTTTGTTTTGCTTTTTGTTTTGGTATTTTCTGTACTTATTTTATTTCCATTTTATTCTTTGTATTTTATTTTATTATTTTGCAATTTTCATATATTTGCACATTTTTATGCATGCTGTTGTCTTTTTTGCTTTGTTTTTATTTATATTCCTTTTTACTTCCTGTACTTCCAACTGCATTCGTTTGTTGCTCTCTTATTGGTGCCTTTCCTACTACTTCTACTTCCACTTCACACTGCCTTTATTCTCATTGGTTTACAGTTCATTCTTAGGCAATATAAGCTTTGTTTTTGTTGTTTTGTCTGCTTCATTTGGATGTTTTGCATCTAGAAGCTCCCTGTCGCATTGAAAAAGGGATTCCAAGCAATCCCGAAACATATGTCTGCGTTTTAATGCTCATTTGTGCTTTAATTTAACGTGAAATTATATTTCTACCAAAGCTTCAGGATCAACTGCAGAACAAAGTTTTGGCTTTTTTTTTTAGAAACCCTAGAACCATGATTCTTAACGAAAGTTAGACTAGCGTATTCCACCGATGATTTATGACTGTTTACAACAGAAAGTCTAACATTGTCAACTAATGTCTGAGTAGAGGGTATTCTTTACAAAAAGGTTAACACAATTCATCAAAATTGTAGCCCACTTTTAAATAACTTTTTCTGGAAAAATTAACCCCCCCCCCCAGAAAAAAAAAGACAAGAAAGAATAAAAATGTGTTTGTTTTATTAACTTCTTTAATTAAAATATTAATAAACGTTAGTAAGACAGATAAATTAAGAACTGTAATTAAACATTTTTAAAAACGGAGAGTAGACTTTTGAAAATGGGAAAAGCTGTGTTTGTGGGCAAGTCGGTCAGGGCCTGAGTTTAAGACACCCTCTCCCCAATAAACTTTTGGGGTAAATTTATGATTCGGATCAAATTATTTTTATTCGAAAGATCTTCTTCAAGACCTGTCAGTCTTACTTTTGATTTCAACGCTTTTTGTTCAACTTAGAGTGCTTAAAAGGCATTTATAGTTAGCATCAATTAGAAAGTTATAATCCCTTATAACTATTCATCAAACAGGCGGATTTGCCTCGGACAAGCTTTAGCTGAAAGAACTTTTGACATAAAATATGTGCAAGAAATGATTTCTTACTCCGATAATTTAACTCTTTATGTACGGGAAGGAAGGAAATTTTTACTACAGTTAAATCCTGACTTTTTCTACTAGGCGATTACCGAAGTGGAATCGCCCATTCTGAGCACCCTCCAGCCCCCCACGGTGCTCTCCTCTTTCCTAATTACACTAGGCGTGGTAGTCTGTCATTGTAACGCTTCGGGGCAGCTTCAAAAGTGGGCAACTCGTTTCGCTGATTGATTTTTTAATACTTTCCGGAAATAGTTAAATGAGTTCCCAAACGATTTTTTTCTGGAGAATGTAAAGTATATAATTATAATGATAAATTGTAATGTGCTTATTTATATTCATGCTCAAAAGTTGTCAAACAGTAATTTAATCAAGAAAGTAAATAATATATTTATTGTTACTTTCCTTTGTTTTTCAATTGCAATCGTATTCCAAATTGTATCTCAATTGGAAGTATTATTATCTGAATAGGAAATCCATTTAGAATTATCTATACAGATAAATTGATGTTAATAATTTCAGCAAACTGTTCGTGGTTGAAACGTATAACTTATTCATTCACATACTGCCGAAAATAGGAGGCCTGTATTTCTCATTTCATTCCCTATGTCTTTTCGTAATTTGAAGCAGTGTTGTTGTTTCTTAAGCAATTTGTATGTGTATATATACTTTAACCAGATTGAGATTTATTAGTTAATGAGTTTTCTGATACTGAAACTTTACGAATCATTAAAACATCAACACACTGAATTTATGTACGAGAAGGCATTGAAGTTACGAAAGTAATTAATCTTCTCAGTATTGGGGAAAGAAAAAGAAAGTAAAGAAGAGCTAATTATTGATGTATCAAATAAAATATGTTCTCTTTTGCAGTGGCGCATTTGGAAGGGGGGCTTGACTTGCTTGTTTCGCCGCTCCCCCTCGATCCTCGCAGCATGAAAGCACCCCCACAGTCGTAAATTGCATTCACGCCCCCAGAATAATATAACATACTAGAAATTTAAAGGAGCCCCGCCCCTTAACTTTCTGCTGAAAGGGGGGCAGACCGAGGGCCCTCTTTCCTATGCCACCGCTCTTCCGATGTTATAATAATTTGATCTGTAGATGTAGAAAAGCTACATAAGAGAAACTGGTTTAGTAATATCTCTCAGTTGCATGTATCAGTTCAAAATTTTCAAAACTCTGCCAAATGTATACCGCTAATTACATATACTCACAAATATTATCGAGTAATTATTTTTAATTAATACGGTTAACTTGAGAAAAGATGGAACTAACACCGAATGTGCAATGCTTCCTGTTTTTAGAACAGAAATTCAAGCTACATAAATGATTGAAACTTTCCTCAAAACGTAAAGTAATAAAAAAAAAATTAAAGTGAAATTTTTCATGTTACATGATTTATAGTTTCTATCTTTTAACTGATACAATGCTGTCCTAAATGCAAAACATTTCTGTAAATATATAGAACGGAAATTGAATGTTTCTGTAAATTTATGAAGAACTTGCTTCTAGTCAAATAATCAAGTTTCTTGATAGCAGTTTCTCAATAAAATTCGTGCTTTTCCGCAATCTGTGCAACTACAGAGAAAGATGCAGTGGTGTAGTCGGCGGGGAACGGCTTCCCCCAACCTTTTTATTTTAATACAAACGTCCCCCCCCCCCAAGTTTTTTACATTTTAACACAAACGTCTCCCCACTTTTGATTTCAATTGCTTATCTTTCTATGCATAAGCCCCCAACAGTTTTTTTCAGGACTACACCACTGGAAAGATGTAAGGTTACGCAAAACTGAACACTTGAGAACTGTGACTACTAGTTTAAAAATTGTAAACGTATGCATAATAAGCACTTGAGCTCTGGGACTTCCAGTTTTAAAATTGTCAAAAAATACATAGTAGTATATTCCAGCTATAGAGAGCAAGCTAGCCTCTGCCGGCTAAACTTCTGAAAGCATCTTTGGCCGAATAACCTATAGCACATGGGTGATTCTGATTCGAAATTCTCCAATATTTCTGAAAATTTTCGAGCTCCTGTTCCGAAAATTTAAAAAAAAAAAAAAAAAAAAGGTCTTTCCAAGTTTTTAAAATTTATTAATCTTAAGACTTGACGATTAATGTCTGTGCTTTTCTTTTTACCTTCAGACAAGCAAACTATATTGTACCATAAAAAACTTTCAATACAATATCGTTGCTGGAGATAAATGACTTCTGGTATCAATACCAGACCTTTCATTTAATTACCTTGAAGAATTTTTTTTAAAGCTTGTTCGTACATGTATACGAATGTAATGTATTTTGGAGGGGAATGTATTGTATTTTGGAGCAGTATGAAGGTGCTTTATAAAATATAATAATAATTATAAAATAGATATAATAATAAAGAAATTAAAATTAAGGAAAAATTAATTTAGTAATAATAATAATTATAAAGTAAAATAACAAGCAGCACGGCGATGCCCATGCGAATAGCTTAAAAAACGTCGCCTGTGACGATGTTCAAGAAGAGCACTGCCCTCCCCTCCTGATGCTGCCCTTACTACGTGCGCAGAAAATATATTCCCGCAACCCGCTCCCGATCTTTCTCCCCCCCCCCCCCTTGCAAAAACTCCTTGCTAACAACTTAAGGAACCCCCCCCCCCCCGAAAAGCAGCGTGTTTCATTGATTTAACTATAACGACGTATTCGCATACGTAATTAAACGTCTATGTACACAGAACACGTTTTACCGCAACTCCCTCTCCACAATAACGGTGTCAAACGCGTAGAAAAGCAAGGCACCCCCCTCCCGAAACGCGCTCTTAAAAAATACTTTTTTAAGTTGGACATTTCGTTAAAAATCAGTTACTGCAGGTGTTACTGACTATCACATAGAATTTTTCAATAAAGTGTGCGTTTTTCCTTCGCATAATGGATAACCAAATCCTACGGCAAACAAAACCATAAAATTACTATGAAATGAAATGTATTTTTACGAAGTTCATCAAGATTTGTTGTTATTGTATAGCGAGCAGCTATTTTCAAATAGGATCGGTATGGAGCTCCCCTCCCCCCCGAAAAAAGCCATAATTTAGAAGGCTAATTATTCTCTTCGGATGCATTTTAAAAAAGCAATTCGTTATTATACAGCATTTCAATAGATGTCTTTGCCCTTTAGGATGCCTCTTTGAGATGGTCAGAATTAAACCAATGTATCACACATAAAATAATAAAAATCAAGAATGGACATTTGTTACACATTCCTTTTCATTTACTTATTTTACAGAATAAGGAAAAGAAAGTTGTTCGTATTTCAAAGTTGGAATAATGAGATACTTATTTCATTTCCTGCTTCTTGCCTTTCTTGCAGAAATAGCTAATTCTCAAGTAGTTCAGCCATCAATCCATGTTTGCGCATCAGTGTCACTTTCTAATGACTACGCCCAAGAGAAAGACCTCCGATACCACAGGGGTCCCCCTTCCTCGCAACAGGAGTTCTGTTTTCTACCTTTCACCTATGTCTTCACATCTGACGGCCCATACCGGCTGACTTCGGTCTTAACTAACAAAGCCGTTTTCGGCCGGCCTCGGACTTATAGATTTAAGGCTATGTTTGAACAGATCACAAATATTTTACATAAGCGTGAGTAAGAAATATTCAAAGCCTTTTTTTTATCCTAACACCTAATGACCTTAGAAGAAAAATGGTTGCACAAGAAATTCCCAAAATTAGCGGAGTCAGTTTTGAACTTCCTTCGAATATCAAGAGTATCAATTCTCTTCAAAGAATATCGAGGCGAATACATGATAGTTGACTTGCAAAGCATAGCACACATCTCAAAACTTGAAAAGTAATTAACTCAAGGTAAATTAAAAAAAAATACATGAAGCAGACAGTTATATTAGCTGAAATGAATAAAATTCGATATTGATATATTCATTATTATGAACATCCGTGAAAATTTTAGACTGAGAAAAATTGTAAAGAATATATGTATGATACAAGTTTTTATCATAATATATATTTTTAACGACCTTAATAAGTTTTTTTTTTTTTAAATTAATAATTCGATTTCATAATTTGAAAAAAAAATTGCATTAGCAGCATTGTATAATTAGCAGCATTCTTTCATTTCGCATCAAAATTAGTATACGTTCTGAACATCTACGTCATTCATACCCGTATTTATTGTGGATATTTTATCATACTTAGGAAATGAAACCTTTTATCTTTCATTCTCATTTGCTAGAAAAAAATGCAAAAGTAATTTTTGTAATACGTACTTTATCTCTTTCTTACACTTGATTGGGTGGTTAAAATCTCGATATTGCACAAAAACTCAATTTCTAAGCAACTTTTGGTTTTCTTTTTTTACGACATCGGTGTTTGTCTGAATGACTCTTGAAGAGGAAATATTGTGGATACATTTATTTGACCTTTCAGAGAAAAAGAGCTTAATGCTGAGAAGTATAAAGAGATAAAACTTTTCTCTAACTTTCTCTATTGTTGCGAATAGATGGAGCATAAAACTGGATAGAGAGCGGAAAGAATGCCAAACACTAGAAGTGATTTTCATCTTGAGGAATTTGCTCTCGTAAAATCTTGCCAAGGAAAAACTTGTTTTTCTTTGGAGCAGTCTGTCACGCAATAAGCCAGTAAACAAGTGCAAAAAAACGTGGTAGAAACATGCTATTTTAAACTTAATACTTCTGTGTTTTGCATAGAAAGTAAAAATAAATTCTTTACTCCTACTCGTGCAGTGTATATTTCGCTTCCCTAACTAAAATGTTTTTTAAACATTTTAGTTAAAGAAACAAAATATATACTGCACACGTATAAAAAATTTTTATTTTTAATATAGACGTGAACTGAATGTGCATGCTTTAATCAGAAAGTGAATAGAAAAAAAAAAGTACGTTTGGAAATTGTTGAATGATTATTGCATACAAAATAGCAGTTTAAAAAAACTGCTACGTCGTTCATACAAACGTTAATACATCCAAAACTCTAGTTTTGAGATACTGTCCATTAGAACGCTCGAATCATTGATAAAAATAGTAAAAATAAGTATAAAGACCTCTAAATAATGCAGTACGTTTACTGGTGGTTACTTTTCAATTGCATGATTGGTATACATCTAGAAATAACAAACTGTAAATTCTAATTCACCTTAGTGAAGTCTTACGTTTGTAAATTTGAAAGTGTTCATACACATATGAAAACCGTAAAACGTAACTTGTCTCTATCGCTGTATCTACTAATAATAAATTACAATGCTAGGGTGTCTGTGTGTGTTGGCGGTCCTGATATCCATGGCTCAAATAATAATAACGGCTTTAATTTGTAAAAACGTAAAAAATGTGACTTCCCTCCCTCCTATATGGATTGACAACTTAGAAGAACCAGGTGAAAAACGAAACATTTTTTAACGATCTTATTTCTGAAAACAATTTTGCAAAATGGCGAAATTTTGTGCAAAATCCCTACATTTTAAGCATAGGCCAATCATCTTGATGGAAACTATATTGGGGATCACACCCTAATACTACCATCTAAAAAAATATCAAAGCTGTTATCCTCCAAATGACTTTTGTGAACACATATTAAAGGAATTGAAGAAAAGGGTTTGTTTCTCTTTTATTAACATCAAAGTCATAGAAATTCATCTCATAAGATAATGCATTTAAAAGAAATAAATAATGAAGTTTGGACGGTTGTGCTTTTTAGACTTCGTAATAATTTAATTAAATCAGTGTTGGAATTGACCTTCATACTAGTGCAAAAACCACCAGTTTATGTCATATACTCGGGAGCTCATTAATCCTCCAATTTCGATTACGGTAAAAATTTGTCTCATAAATGCATTCATCACACCGCGAACTACTAAGTCGCCTTAATATCGCAGGAAAATTGGGGAAAAAATCTTACTCATGTTCCTAAAAGTCAAATGCACTGATACAGTTCTAGCGACAACAAAGATCTCTGCTTGGCAAAGAGCCAAGTAGATTAATTCATGTTTAAGGGAGGAACTGCTGGTATAAGGAATGCACCGTTCTGTTCTCGTTTTAGTTCGTTTAGCACACTTCATTTCTTTCGCACTGATGCTATATGCCAGTGCATAAATTTAGTTTGATTCAACAAGCAGAGAAGCAAACATTTTGATCCGCATGCTAATAAAGGTGCCTGCAAAACGAACTTCCCAAAACTCGAATAGATGCGTCCTTTTCTACCATGCGTAGAAGCGTCCAAGCGTTCGAACTCCGTGGTCGAACTGTAAATAATTTAACACAAAATTTTTCACATCAAATCTATCAATTATCAGTAGTTTTGATGGTTTCGTCCGCGTGAAAAAGTTGTCATATGTATGTGGCCAGAGAAAAAATCAGGTAGCATTCGGCTGGGTTTAGGTCTTTTTCTTTATTGTTTTGTACTTTCTTCCATGTGTGATTCTGATTCGAAATTCTGCGAAATTTCCGAAAATGTTAAAGCACCTGTTCCGAAAATGCAGTTTTCCGTTTTTTTTTTTTTTTCAATTTATTAATATTAAAATTTCTTTGAAAGTGAATAGTATATGTGCTTTAAGCGGATATGTGCTTTTTTTGGAGCTTGAGACAAGCAAAGTATTTCGTACTTTAAAAAACTTGGCTGTAATGTTTCAAGAAGAAAATGACTTCTGGTATTACTATATTACAAAACTTTCATTGAATCACGTGATTTTTTTTTTTTTTTTTTTTTTTGAGCTAATGTTTTGTCGTGGAGGGCGAGAGTTTCACCTAATTTTATTCTTTTTCCGAAAGTTTTGCATGAAGTTCAGAAATTTTTCTTTTACTGAGAATCACCCATCATGTTGATACGTTACCTTCCAGCGGTACTAAACAACTTCGTATAGGTTCAGATTGCATTTTTTGAATGGTCGTGGTAACGCCCCTTTCTGGGCTAATTTTACTAGACTAGTAATTACACAAGTATATTTTTGTTTTCCTTTTTGAATTATTGTTTCACTTTTCCTCACTGTTCATTAGTTTTTAATGCCCATTCGTCATTATTACATTTTTATTTTCTTTATTCCTTAAATTAAGAATACAATCCTATTCCTTTTTATTCAGGCTCCGGTTAAAATATTTATTTCAAACAAATCAATAAAGTTTTAAACTTACCTACGTTCTATCGAAAATTATTTTATTTTCTTCCTCACTAAAAGCCGTGCATTATTTAGACATTCGTTGCAAGGTTTCTCTGAACGTTTTCCTTCACTTTAGTAAAAATTCTTTTGGGTCCAGTCATTATCACTCGACTGATATCTCTCATCCATTAAATATGATAGATGTGTTTTCCTCTGCCGCAAAGTTAGTTTTTCTCTCAGGAAAAAGCCTCAGAACTGTGTTTATGAATGCTTGTGCACGAGGGAAAAATGTACAAAAAACTTGCTTGGAGTAGAAGAATAATGAAACTATGAGCTCTCCTTAGAAAAAAAAAAAAAAACTATACGTAAAAGAAGAATAAACTTTTAATCCATAAGTTACTAAGTCATTAAGTGCGAAATAAATCGAAATAATTTTTGAAAGTCAAAATTAACTGAAAAATTGCATTAAGAAATAAATAAATCGAAAATTCAAATAATTTCATATCTACACTGCAAAACATTCTAGCTCAAAGTGTCACCAAAAAATATGAAAACAAATGGTGAAATTTAGCTGCAACCAACGTTTTGTACTAAAGTTGAAACATTAAATGGTTAAGGTGAAACTAGGTACTACACCATTATAATGGTTCAACTTAGTACCAAATGTTGGTTACCGCTAAAACTCACTGCTGTTTCTTTTTTTTTCTGTGAAAGGGTGAACTAGATATTTTTAGTGTAGCCAGTGACGCTATATGTTTCGTTTTTAAAAGTTTTTCCCGTAATGTCTTCTTCTGCTTTAACTAACCATTTACTACATTGCGTGCATGTAAACAGTGGCCAATCACTTACACCTGCCCCTTAAACTTCACAAAACCAGAACCAGATAAGATTAATAACAAGCAATTTTGGCAATTAAAAGCAAGTTAAATTTGTAGATGACCGTTTAGTTGCGGTTGATAAAAATAAGGTAATCGCGACTGACTTAACAGCTGCGAAAGTTAAAGAAAGAATAAACAAATAACTTGGTCAATGATGATTTTCAAAGACAGTTTTAAGGAAATGGAGATTTCTCTGTAAATGAACGCATTATAAAAGCTTTAAAAATTTAGTGTTTGCCCTGTTCACGAGCCGTTCATATATAGCTATTTAAAGTTACGTGTGTTTTTGTTTAAAAATGCAGAAATAAGTTAATCTGTTTATTGGTCGTTCAATGCTAAAATTTTATTCGGTCGTGCCATAAAACAAGTTCTGCAATTAGTTGATTTTTTTTTTTTTTAAACTCTTTGAGAATGTAAAGAAAAATTAAGAAGAATATTGAAAAATAATGCTAGAGAGAAAACAGCATAAAAGTTAAGCATCTGACATACACGCAAAAAATTATAATGTATTTCTCAGAAGTGCACATGTGGATATTTTTTTTTAATGGGCTACATATATTGGTTCTTAACCATTTTAGACCTAGTGCGTTCCCAGAAATTTGAACCAACTATTTCAGTGACACCACAATAAGTGTGGTAATATTGCCACAACTTTTGATGCTCAGTTTCCCTCTAGGTGGCAGCACCTGGGCTTTAATTGATGCAACCTGCACTAGGAATTTAATTTAGAGGAGAGTATCCACGCCAAACGGATACTCAAGGGATCTTTATCATGCCGCATAATCATACGACATGGGCGCTGTCGTTTTTCTGCACCTTGAAAATCCACGGACTTGGGCCAAGTTTGATCCTGTGAACTCGGCCGCACGAGGCCTGACTGAGCTGAAGATAGGGCTGCTAGATGAAAGGGGTTTCAAGAAGCCAAACCGTTCTAAAAAAGGGTAAAGAAAAGTCGAACTATTTAAAAAGAAGGGATGAAAAAGAATAAATTCTTCAAAAAGTGGAACAAATAAAATTTTTTTATCTTGTTTAGAAAGTTAAAACTCAATAATATCCCAAAAAGTATTAAAACTAAAAAAAATACTAAACTCCAAACAAATAATTCCCAGACGAGTTCAAAAGGTAGGTAATTTCTCGATTTTTTTCTTTAAAGAAGAAAATACTGGCAATCCTGTTTTCTGTAGCCATACAAATAGCGGGACAAGTACGAATGGTGGGTTGAATTTTACTTGAAAAAGTTGTACGAATAGCGGGTTGTACGAATACCGAGGCGAACGAATAGCGGGGTACGTCTAAAGTTAAATTTTATTGTTACAAAAAATGCATGTTTCTAATTTGGTGTAAATAAAAACATCAATTGAAACCCTAATAAGTTAACGATTTCAAAAAAAGGTAGGATGTGTTCCTGGAAAGAAAATGTTATGCATGTCGTATCAAGGAATGTTGAATGGAAAGACTTTAATAATCAAAAGGTTGAATACAAAACATATTTCATTGTATAGTTTGACCACGAAGTTCTGACACTGTGACGCTTCTACGCACGGCAGATAAGGACGAATTCATTTGAGTTTTAGTGAAGTTTGTTTTTAGCATGCGATTCAGAATGTTTGCTTCTCTGTTTTTTTTTAAAGCCACTAAATTTATATACTGGCATATAACATCAGTTCGGAAGAAATCAAGAGGCTTAGTCTCTGCCCAGTACGTAAAAATAATCCGCATGCAAAACCAGTCCGTGACGTCATTTTGACGTCAGCAGTAAAATGCACTAGTCTCTGCCCATTTTTCCGAACGCCAAGTACGTACGCTGTAAAAACATATGTAAACATTCGGTTATTTTTCCGCCACAACTTCCTGGCGTAAACGCTGTTTACGTACTCAAATTCAAGATGGCTGCTGTGCTCGTAGCGTTGCTTAGTTTTCAAGAATTATAGAATTTCTTGAAGTATAGAACTTTCCGTCTGGAGGAATGCCAGCTTATTTACGAGTAAGTGCAACTTTTCTTATTCTGCTAACAAAAGATTTTTATTTTTTATTATTTGCATTCAATATATTTGGTTATAAGTGTTAGGGAGTCTTGTATCTTTAGAATCGTGAAATTTGCTCTATTATTTCGTATAGATACATTATTCGAGAGCAACTTCTATTAGCTACTTAATATTTCATAATAATATGCTTGTTTTATATTAAATAATCATTTAAACATAAGAATTAGATCGCCACAGTGCTCTATTTTAACGTTTATTTTGTTGGTAAAATAGAAGAATACACATTGTCCTGAAATTTAATTGCTATAACTACTTGTATTATAATGTTCATGCTAAACGTCTTTGAATAGTAAATGCTTACGTTTAAAAATCGAATCTCTTTTTTTAAAAGAAAATTCTGTTTGCTATAACAAATTATTCAACTTTCTATTACCTACTCATTTTATTCAGTAGTCTAAATTATTTGTTTTGATATTTTCATAATGCAAGATTGATGGTTCTCAACTGAAGCATTGCTGGTGCAAACAAAATGTTCCATAGTTACAAGTACCTATATATTAAAATATGCAAAATAAACTTTTACGTTTTGCAGTACATTTATCCTGTTCAGTTTTGTGTTTAAAAGTCTGTTAGAATGATGCTAAAACAATAGTTCAACAATTAGCAGTAGTGTTGTTGCTGGAGGATGGCTACTATTTATTTTCCCTGAAGCTTTGCCCTAGGTTTTAACATGAGTGTCCCCCTACGTTTAAGTTTCACTCTTTGATCCCTTCTGTAAACACCCCAGTTCTGTTTCCGCAATTACAAGCATTACCAATTATATATCTATTATGTTCGCCACAATAAAATTTGATTATAGCATTCCCTTACAATGACTTTCTTCTCAGTGCAACGACTGTAATTTTGCTCTTAATTAGCGTAAAATGTAACATAGTGCAAAGTAAACTTCTTACGAAAAGAAAAACATTTTTAATATATGCTTCCTTTCTTGGAGTAATATGGTCTTATCTTTACAATCAATGGTGCTTGCATCAAAACTTTCTTGTGAAGTTTTTAAATCAGGGCAAATGTAATGACAAATTGCCAAAATATGACATATTTATCTTTTCTTGAAAGGAGTAAATTATATTTCTCGTTGATCCACCTGATAGAATTTTGTGTTGATCAACTTCAATTTCATATTATATATAAGTTTTTGAAAGTTTGACTACTCATTTTTTAGTCTCGAAGTTTTAAGGATCTTGGATTAACTCAAGTCAACTGTCTCTGTGTAAAGATATATGTATATTATAGAGAACTCTATCCAACCCACCAATATTTGGTTGAGCAGAAGTATTTCCCATTCTATTTTGCAACCTTCCCTCCACTAAGCGACCACATATAAATTCTCCATATGATCACGTTTCATTCCTGCTAAAGAAAAAATCTTCGGTCTTTTACTGTATTGCCATAGTGTCTCGATACATATTAGTTGTACCTGTAATTAATATTACCTTGTGATTTTTTAAGCATTTAATATATATATATATATATAAAATTCAACTCCAAAACATTAGGTATATGTATCGAATATAAATTTAAGATTCAAAAGCTGTTGCTCTCGGTGATTCTCAACCTTTTCAATGCTGCCGCCCCCCTTAAGGAATGAAGAAGTTTTCTTCAACACCCCCTTTGAAAAAGCCTGTAATTTCAGAGGGATAGAGACAAAAGGTTTTCGCAATTTTCTTTGCACCGAATGTGGTTAATAAAAAAACAGCTTTTAAGATAAAGCTTTTAAAACATAGCATTTAAAAAAACATTTGAATGCCTATGTCAGTGCGATGGTTGAGCTAATTGGTTCAGGGTCAGTTTCGGTTCAACATTTTTAGTAAGGTGAAGGTTGTAAGTTCCTTCTTGCATGATTTCTATTTCTTTCTTGTCTCAAGATTCGTCATAAAACTGAATCCGTCTCATCAAAAAGCCCAAAACATGCTCATCGCCCCCTATCGCCCAAAACATGCCCACCACCCCCTGCTGCCCAAAATATATTCACCGCCCCTCAGTATCCCCTTACCGCCCACCAGGGGTTAGTACCGATCACGTTGAGAACCATTGCCTAACTGAATATTAATAAATTATAACTTATTTTAAGATCTATTAATTACTGATATTATAATTAAATACCCATATCATATATAGTTATGCATGTGCGTGTATGGGTATATATGTGTAGCATATCTGATTTTTTTTCTTATGATATTACATAGGTTGTGGATGGCTGTGTTGATACACTCGGCTAATTTTATTTGGAAGCACTGTATGCTGCAGGAGCATTTAAGTCCTCAAGGGAACCAAGCAGTTGGAAATTTCTGGTTAGTATTTAAATCAATGAAATGCAAAATAAAGAAGTTATAACTAAAACACATTGAGTGCCACATCAGTCATTGGTGACTCTCGGTTTAAAATATGATGCAAAACTAAAAACTGGGTATTGTTTTTAGTAATTACTGAAAAATTATTTAATTTTTATTTATTACAATATTACATCATTAATGCAATAATTTAAACACAAATTGTTCAATGCATGGTTCCTAAGAGCCATACATTGAGAAAAATAATTGGAGGGAAATCTTCATTCTGCTTTTCAGCTAAACATATATACATTAGTTTTAACAAAGTTTACTTGAATTGCATGCCTATTGTGTTTCAATGTCATATTTTCCTGCACAGGTTAAAATGTTCGTTGCTATTAATTTTAACTAACTTTGTGGTGGGAAAGCCCAATGCGGGCCATGGGCCTTCTGTGCCCATCCCAGCTTTTGAGGCTGAGGGCCAAGTGGTGCAGAAGCAGATGTTCCGGTCAAGTGGTCGGCCTGACACGGATTCCCCAGTGTTAGTTGCAAAGCATGCTTGGTCCTCATTTTATCGAACCACGGGTCTGTGGCATGGTAGCACGGAAGGCTACCACACAACTACTGGGCCTTGCTATTAATTTACTTCGTACATCAATTCTATCTTCTTTTTTTTTAATTTTAAATAAACTGATTTGTAGTGCATTAAAGTTAAAAATTGAGCTTCAAGTTAGTGCTATGTGATTTTTTGTATTACGTAGTGTGCTTATGATTTCTAATACTTCATCCATTTTAAACTTGGCATTATTTTGTTATAGGTGATAGTATAGTGGTCACCCTGTGGAAATTTAACTCCTCACTCATGCACATCCTGCTATTGGCACCTAGAAGTTCCGTTATAACAGATACCACTCTTCTGTAAGATCCTGTGTAGAATTGTTCTGATTCATCACCTTAGTCTTTCTCCAAATTCAGCTTTGGATAATGTTGAAAAGAGCATCAAGGATAAAATAACCTCCGTATTTTAATTAATTGTAAACTTGATTGGACATATTTATTATATTTTAAATATTTTCAAATTTATTGTTTTTTCTCGATTATTTTCAAATTTAATTATTATATATATTTTTTTAAATTTATATACTTTTAGTTAATAGGACCCTGTATATACCGGCTAACACTTATAAAATATCGTCACTTATGCCAACTTTAAAATGTCTCATAATTTCCTGCAGAGGAAAAGCAATGTTTCAGTTCTTCTATGATGTTGATAACTAATTCTTTCAATATAACCTAACCATTTAAGAAAATCTTTCATCAGATAATTCGAAGTTGTTTTGCGGTTCTCGAAATAGTTTTCTCTCATTACGTTCCAATCTCTCTGCTTCTTGAATGTTAAATAACTCCCTGTTTCTAAAAATTGAAAAATAAATCTTCTTTACTACTTGATAAGTGTTTCATGTCTTATTAATGTGTTTCTAGTGAAACATTCTAAACTTCAAAAGAGTCATTGTATTTCCATGTGTAGAATAGCCGATTGTTTCTGGTTTTATTTGCTTTTTTTATAGTTAAATTCTTGAAGCTTTAAATGTGCATCTACCGTAAAACCTTAATTAACTAAAGTGTTTGGGAGTAGACTTTGTAACAGCAAATCCAAAATACAAGATTAAAAAAAGAGCATTTGATGTGTCTCCTCTTGACTTATAAGCAATACAGTTCTCAATGAGAATAGCACGAAGTTTATTTCATGCAGTATTAATTTAAAAACGTCATTTCTTCTTTTTTTTCATATTTAAACACAAATTCAACCTTGTAGTTATAAAAGAGATTATGGAAATTGTCTTTAAAAACTTACAGATGTTCAAAGCATGAAATCAGAACAGAAACTTGCATATCATTTAGATATTATGAGAAACTAGTAACAATTATAGTACTTTCTCAGTCTAATTTGGCTTCCTTTACCTTCATCGAGTAATAGTTCGGCTCCAGCACCGGATCTTGGAGTTTTTCTGTGGCGGGGCAAAACGTAAAAATGCCCCCCCCCCCCCCAATCCGACTATTGTTCATATTTCATAGACATTTATGCTCTGGCCATTCAGGATTTTTCACTGGGGGGAGGGGCACTGATAAACTCATGAAACATTCGTTAATGTTTCCATGGCATCGCCCTTTCACCTCAACATTACGGGGGTAAGGGGCCCTCCTTAACTCGAGATATAAAATTCCGACAGTTGAAGGAGGTCCAGGGGTAAAATGTTGAAAACTATATGCAAAATGGTGCATTTTGAGACCTATGCAGACGCATATTGTATTGTTCGACCATAGCATGATTTATATTTTGCCGCAAAAGGGGAAACAATCATAGACTTTAAAATTTTGACATTCAAAATTTGCCGCTCCCTAAAACTTCCTTTCCAGGAGCCCTTTGCCTGTCACAGGAGCGGGCTGCATGAAGGGTTCCCCTTTAACGGGAAATATGAAATTCTGACAATTGAAGGGGGTCCTGGGTAGCAAAATCTTTCCCGGGAAAAATTTTAAACTATATGCAAACTGTTGCATTTGGGATTGCAAGAATAACCGGGGGGGGGGGGACCAAAATTCTCCCCTGGGGAAAATTTTCTATAACTATATGCAAACTGATGCATTTGGGACTACAAAAGTATCGGAGGAAATTTTTTTTTTTAAATTTAACCGCTTTTACTTAAAAAAATGCAGAACAAAATAGCACTTTTGTATCTAGGGAAAAAGACCCCCCCCCCCCTCCTTACTAGCGCCCATATCGAAAAGCTCTGGCTCTGCCTCCTGAAATTATACTTATAATTCCCCCCCCCCCCCCCGTCCTTGCCAGGAATGATGCTTTGAAAATTCGTAAAAGAAAAACTTGTTTTAGAATGAATTGATCTATATTTCTTTATCAAAAGCTCCCCCCCCCCCCCCCACCGCGCCTTCCCGAAAGGGTGCTTTGAAAATTTGTAAAAGAAAAAATATTGTGTTGTTTGAGATGGCAGGATTTATATTTCGTTATTACAAGGTGGGAAAACCTTGGCTTTTTTAATTTTGACATTACAAAATTTTCCGCCCCCTAAAGCTGCCTTCCCAGGTGCCCTTTTAGGGTTTCTGACAGTTTATTTTACCTCCCGGGGCGGGGCATAAACAGCCCGGCTTGCCCCCTCCCCTAGATCCGGCGATGTTGGGCTCTAAGCAACTGAATAAGACGCATTACAATTGTCATTTTAGAACAAAATGTAGAAATATTAACTATAGAAAGAATAATAAAAATGCAGACATATGTTTTGTGTTTTGCATCCAGAAGCTCCCTGTCGCATTGAAAAAGGAATTCCAAGCAATCCGGATACATATGTCTGCATTTTAATGCTTATTTGTGCTTTCGTAACGTGAAATTATTTTTGTTACTGTATACTTGCACAAAGTTAAATTATTATTACATAGGAAAAATCTCATTTTACAAAAAAAAAAAAAAAAAAAAAATGTAGAATAATTTTTAAAACTAACTAAAATAATACACAACATGAGAAAAAGAAAAAATATTTATCTTTAAATACGTGTTCTGTTATTTAGCAGATAAAAAACGCGCACGGTGCAATCCAGAAAAATGTTTCTTGCGTTGCCAAGCCAACGCAACGATAGCGATAAAATTTCGATGATGAATCGAATGTTTCATTGGCTAACACATATCGGAATGAAGGCATACGTTATTACGTACCGCACATTCGTAAAATCATCAAACGCTTTCGTACGTACGGAAAAATGGGCAGACACTACTATGTCTTTCAAAGTACTTAAATCAAGATACGTTACTAGCGACCGTAAAAATGCATCCGTGCGCTGACGTCATGATTTACGCACGCAAGCTTACGTATGGGCAGAGACTAAGGCTCCAAGTATGCTAAACGAATTTAAATGAGTAGAGAATACGGCACATTCCGTATAACAGCAGTTTGTCCTTTGAACATGTATGGATTCTTCTTGGTACTCCGTTTTTTGATGGTGGAACTGTACTGACGAAAATAAATACTTTTTTACCAACATTACCTTTTCCACATTTATTACTAACTCATTAAGGCGTTTACGTATACATTATTCTCGAAAAATATTCTTGGATCAATCTTACACAGAGCTCCTTACACATTATATATAACTCAAAAATAAAACTTTAGCGAACTATAAATGCAAAGTAAAATAGTGCAAGACTTCTGAATTCCATTTGTTGGAACTGAGAATTATTTAATTTGAAATGTAAATATTCTGCATTAAACACTCTGATTGAAATATGAAATACTACTAAACACGAGTTTAGCGAAATTGATGTCTCCGAAAACAGCACTTTAAGAATGACAGGAATTAAACTGCTACGGAATTATTTGACTTATTGTACTTATGTTTGTAATTCCAGTCCAATTCATTCTCAAATCCTTCATTGTTAAAATCAATCTACTAGATTTGCATGTCAGTTGAAACACGTAACTTCAGGTTTCATTCTCCTATGACTTGATTTAATACTACAACTGTGTGTTAAATTTCCAGTTATGCTTTAATTACTATTTAGAGAACTAATTTTGTGGAATTAAAATTTTAATAGTTCAAAAATATTCTAGGGAAAAAGCTTTTATTTAACAAAAAAAAACAAATTTTTTAACATTTTTACTGTTTAATAAGCTCAGAATTTTTATACTTGAACAATGTATAAAATCAACTAGTGCGTACATTTATTTTATAAAAATGACCCATTACACATTTAAGTTTTTTTTTTTTTCATGCGTCTTAAGCATCAAAATTAGGAAATTTAAAGTCTAAATTAAAAATTTTCATACGAAAAAGACAAGCCATTCAATATGAAAAAAAAACAAAGAAAAAAAGATAAAAATTTCAATTGTTCTAAAGCATCAGTTGAACTTTTTTCAATAGAAAACCCAAATATTTTAATTATCTATTTCATTTAATTATTTTAATTACCATATGGCTTCATGTTTAAAAAAATTACTTAACAATATTTCCTGAATAAGCAAAAGGACAGATTAAAACTTTCTACATTTGCTAGTTTTGAGTTTATTAAAGTAATGCACGAATATAATTTCAGCAAGTGAACTCAATACAGAAAATTAGAAAAAAAAATAGAAGATTTTCTTTGAAAAGACATAGGTGATAAAATTTAATTAGTTTTCTCATATAAGATTTAATAATCTTTAAATTTAATCTGTCTTCAATTTCCTTTCGCGAAATAAGTAGTTTTTAAAATTTTAAACAGAAGTATTTCATCAGCATTTTGATTGTAAGGTTTTTCTTAAAGGCTGAAAGATTTTCAGTATATATACTTAACAATTATGAGGAATGAACAAAAGGAATTTAATCGGAGTTAAATCTTTTTCTATGGCGTTTTACAGAAATGTTCCTTTTTTTTTCAGTTAGAAGTTGTAATAGCGCGAAAAACTTGCGAATTATATAGAAAAGAAAAATTAAAAAAATTATCAAAATCGGTTGACATCTTCCGGTCGCGCATAGGTCCTAAAGTTTGACAAAATATGAAAAAATCTCATTTTCACTATATTTTTTAAAATTTTTGAATTAGATGTTTTGGTAATGTAATAGTTTGTAACGTCTTCAAATAGAGCTTAAAAACAATGTGTTTAAATTTGGTTTAGATAAGTTGATATCTTCCGGTCGCGCACAAGCCCCAAAATTAGCCAAAATATTGAAAATTTCACATTTTTACGAGTTTTTTTTACTATCTTCAATATACTTTATTTTAACGTACTAGTTACAGCATTTTTAGTTAGGAACATAAGAAAATTGTATTTCATTATTGTGTGAATAAATTTAGAACTTCCGGTCGCGCAATGACCCCAATGCTGTACGAGAACAGTACTCAAAAAAGTGTCTCTCAAATTCCTGCGCCCTCTCCCCCAGTTACGGGATGCAAGTCCCTAGTTACACGACTGACATGCAGAACAGGGTGGGCCGAAAAAACTTTTTTTTTTATTTCGAAGTTGTACTAGCGCAGAAAACTTGCGAATTATATAGAAAAGAAAAAAGAAAAAAATATATCAATATCGGTTGACATCTTCCGGCCGCGAATAGGCGTGACCTTCGAGAGGAGGTCACGGCATAGGCCCTAAAATTTGACAAAATATGAAAAAACCTCATTTTTGCGATTTTTTTTAAATTTTTGAATTATATGTTTTCGTAGTGTAATAGTTTGTAACGTCTTTAAATAGAGCTTAAAAACGTTGTGTTTTAATTTGGTTTAGACCAGTTGATATCTTCCGGTCGCGCATAAGCCCCAAAATTCGCCAAAATATTGAATATTTTACATTTTTACGCATTTTTGGTACTTGATAAATAATTATTATTTAAATGCAATAGCCGTAGCATTTTTTCACACGAACTGATAATGAGGTATAAAAAAAAGCTGCCAGATGTTTGTTTACTGTTCTTTAAATGTACTCAAATTTTTAACTTTGAAAACAAATTCTTGTTGCTCTTATTTTTTTCACAAAATTTGAGATTTCTTTGACTGCTTTTGTAACATTAAATGCCCTGTATTTCCAATAATCTTAATTTTTAAAATACTTTTCACTTGAAGTTTAACACTGATATTTACCATACAAAATTTTAAATCCATAATAAGCATTTAATTGAACTGTAAAAAGTAATTGCACGTAATTAAAGCACAAATAAGCATTAAAATGCATTAATTACGTTCGATTACTTTTTACAGTTTCATTGTGCACAATGTTCCTTTATTATTTTAAACATTTAATTGTTGAATGTTGAAATAGATAAATAATTTTTATAATTGATTTTGGTATCAACAGGATACTTTCCTAAAAGCGATTGCATACTCTTCCTATCCCGCATACACAAAGAAAGCTATGAAGCCCTAAGAACAATGACCGCTTAAAAGCTAAGAGAACACCTGAAAACAATTCCCTACAAATTTCAATATCCCAGTGCAAAAGTTGAGACAGGGGTAAATACGTAGTATGTTAGTTAAAATAATTTTAAAAAAATCTAGAATTAGAAACTAAAAGCAAAATAGGAAACTGGATTTAATGGTTAATCTCATCAACGCGATAAACTCATGGTGGCAGGTATCAATTAAAAATTTGTAGCTCAAGGTTGAAAACTAAATCTGAATGTCATATTTTTGTTAAATGTTATTTAAATTACTCAAATTTTTCATTTAAAAACAAATTCTTTGTTCTACTGAATTGCTTTTTTGACCAAATTTGATTTTCTTTGTACTATGATGTTGAACAGCCTTCGTTTACTACAATATTAACTAATAAATAATTCTTGTTTGAAATTTAACAGATATTTTTGACATTACTGTGATTCTTTATGTAATGAGTGGTTCTGCATGTCAGTCGTGTAACTAGCGACTTGCAGATCCCATAACTGGGGGAGAGGGCGTCGGAATTTGAGAGACACTTTTTTGGGTACTGTTCTCGTATAGCATTGGGGTCATTGCGCAATCGGAAGTTCTTAATTTATTCACACTATAATGAAATACAATTTTTTTATGTTCAAAACTAAAAATTCTGTAACTAGTACGTTACAATTAACTATATTAAAGATAGTAAAAAAAACTCGTAAAAATGTGAAATTTTCAATATTTTTGCGGTGCCGACGCCCCGCCAAATCTCCGCGCCAGAATTGCCAAAAACTCGTCAATCAACGCCAATTGGCTGGGACCTGTTTTTCAGTCGATCGAGAACGACCGTGGCCACCGAGAATCTGGGAGGCCTGCCGGCTTCAATTTCCCCTACTGCATGAGTCATAGCAAGTAGTAGTTGGAAGTTCGAAGCGACGAGAGACGAGCTATAGCGTCGGAGCTGTATGGAATGCGTGCTGTGTAAACGTGTTGACCTTCCTCGAAATATCTCATATGTGCGATAGAATATAATAATAATTATGAGTGCAAATACGATGTGGGAATCATAAATCGTAGAATGAAAGAGAAGACACAAGCTCATTATACTTGAAAGGTAAGTTTATTTACGTATATTTCATTAAAATATGGAATTTTTGTTAGTGTTAGGCCTATGTATATATGTGGTAAGCAATGATCGCTATTCTCAAAAGTATTTTTAAAAGCATTGAATGACGAATGCAAAACTGATTTAAGAAACTACACATGTTTATTTTTTTATACAGTTTTGTTTTACATGTGCGATTGCGATAAATTATTTATTAACAATATTATTATTTTTCTGTTTTGCCTTGCTGTTGTTAATTTTCAATGTGCTTGAAAGCAGTATGATCTGTACGTAAATTGCAGTTTTTAGTAAGAAAATTATTTTTTTTTTTTTTTGCTATAAGGTAGGCTTACATTTCATCCCTTAACCTACTTATTTTTTAATGTATCATATACGTGGTACAATTTTCTTCATGAATAGTTATCATAGGTTTTTTCGTTTTTTATTCATTTGTTTTATAATCTAATTAAACTCTATAATTTTTTCCTAAAGTTGAGAACTGACACTGTTAAATATATTTTCATTTTTAATGATACAATTAATGTTATGTTTAACTTTATGATTAAATTACCTAAAACACTGCTTGTATCCCAAGTTCAAAGGAGCAAAGTTTTGAAAACTAAAAATTCATTCAGTTCTTCAATTGCTAAAATATGACTTTTTCATACAGATGCCATTTACTTGCTCAGTTCCTGCCTGCCGAGGGAATTATGATGCCGCGAACAAAGTTCACGTATTTAGTTTTCCTTCTGATACAGAGCTAAGAGAAAAATGGTTGCACGCAATACCCAGAAAAGATTTTGTCATCACAAAGAACTCTAAGGTAAGTACGAACATTTTTACAATAAAAGATTATATTTGGAAATAAGCAATATATCCTAATCATCATTGACGATTTTAATTCTTGGTTCTAACACTGGCTCATACTACATCTTTAAAGAATTTACTTGCATGCGGAGTGTTGTTTTGCTACCTGTTTATAATTTTATGTTGTTGAAAGCAGGCTTGGAGTCGATTACAAAGAAACGTAATCGATTACGATTACAAAGGGAGAAATTGAGAGATTATGATTACGATTACGATTGTAATCCTTTGCCAAAAAGTAATTACGATTACGGCAGCGATTACAGTCGTTGAAAAATGTAATCGATTACGATTATGACATCCGATTACGATTTTGATTACGATTAGATTAGCATAAAATTATCCGATTTTATGTATACAACTCTCATTTTCACAATAGTGTCATAAATCAAAAAGTTATGATTTTTAATTAAATTTTTGATTTTATAAGAGATAACTGCAATGATGATGAATGCAATTATAATGAAACAATTTCATCATCACAGTTCTGGAATTATGACGTCGTTGCAGAAATGAAAAATTTGCATTATATATATATATATGTATAATCAGGAAAGGCACATTCAGTATTTTTCGAATATTTAAAACTCATGTGAGGGATAACTACAGTGATCGTATTTTGTATAGAAGCAAAGACGATGCACTAAATGTATATATAATGCATAAGTGATTTACCTGGTTCATTGTTATTTTGTGTGCATACAATCAAAATTTAGTTGGCCGCAATTTCTGAAAATGTATATTTCTCCATTGTATTTATTTTCTAGTTTAAATTGTGCAAATATTTCACATAACCCCAATTAGTTTACTAAAAATAATAATTTTCTATGATTCTTTATGAAATCACTTATATTATGTGCATGAATTGCACGGGATAACAAAATATTCAGATCGTGTAAGAGATAAATAATCTTTTGAAAATAAATGCTGCATTTTAGAATAATTTCAAAAAATTTGAACATGAACATTCAAATAACTCTTAGCAAAATTAGTAATCGTTAAAAAGTAATATGAAGAATAATTATAATACGAATGACTATAATATTTTAATATGATTTTTGTGTTTTTTTTTTTTTTTTTAACATGCACGAGCATATATTTTTTTCCATGTACTAACTGTTTTAATAAAAAAATAAAGTGCAAGTAATTTTACAACACAAATTTAACGTACAAGATTCAACTGAAATAAAAATTTTTGTTGAGGTAATTCTAAGAAGAAAAAGATAATTAATTTTTTAAAATAATTCCCAAATATTAATTCATGCATGTAAAAAACAATTGGGAAAATGTCTGAACATATATCATTTTCTTTTACATACCTATTAATTAAAAAGAATATTAGCATTAAAATATAAATAAATTTAAGATTTAAATGTATGTACTTTTTTAAATATTCGAAGAACATATTTTTAAAAATAATAATAATCACACGTACCAGGGTTAAGATTTCATGCATCTTAAGCATAGAGCATCATGTAATGTCTGCTCCTAAATTGCTGAAGTGTAAATGTGCTATTCTTTAGAAAAATTCTTCACTTCTACCGTTAAAGAAAGGCGAAAACACAAAAGTCATTTCATGTCTCTTTATGTGTGTAGGTGATAGTACCAACACTAGATTTTCAGGGGGGGTAGTCTACTTCGATTATTGAAAGGGAAAATGGGACGCCCATTCTTAATGCCGGCTCCAAACCGGGACCTCCGCGGAGAGAAGAAAGGGGGAACTCTCTTTTACTCGCGGCGGTCCCGTCCAGACTCTCGCCTATTGCCCAACCGTTTGAATATGTTTTGAAGGGGTAATTAAGGAAGCAAAATGACCGATGCATTTGGTCCTTCTTAGACACCTTCCCCTTTCTTATCTACCCCGAAATCTGTGACTTGCGGACAGATTACCGCTCTTGTACCGAAACTGGACGACGCGAGGAGACCGGAGACACCCCCCCCCCCTGAGAGCCCCAAGGCGATGCGAGTGACATATCCAGACTCCAGACCAGACTCCCTTTCTTCTCGGGCTCTCCAGCCATTCCCCATGGAGAGTGGAGCCGCAATTAAGAATTCTGAGAGACCGCAACAAGTAGGACAACAAGCGTCTCTAGCAGACTATTATATGGTCCTGCCATCAAGGCTCTGCGACCGCCACACAGAACCTTTTATATTATGATCGCCCATAGGTTACAGACCGCTTAGGATAGGACTTCAGTACACAGTTTGAATCCTTTTTCTTGTAATCTTATCTCTTCTATCCAAGGGTAGCGCTAAAAATTTCAGCTTTCAGCAGGTCAAGATTACACGATTGCAGGACTAGCAGATTACGGATTTTTTCCTTAAGATTACGATTAAAATTCCGGGAGAAAAAGGATTACGGGATTACACAACTTCGATTATGATTATGAGAATATGCCATCATCAGATTACGATTACGATTTTGTCAAAATGTAATCGATTACAGCCGATTACGATTACGTAATCACGATTACTCCAAGCCTGGTTGAAAGCAATGAAAATAAAATAATTTTATACTATGTCTATAGTTAAATTAATAATGAGCCCCTAGCAAGGTTTACAATCATTTGCGGATACTAATTCGTCGTCTTAAAATGTCAATTTATTTACAGCAACATAAAGATGTTTTAATTTTATTTAATATCTTTGCTTGTCTTTTAGGTTTGTGAAAGACACTTCAAAGAGGGAGAAGTACTAACTCGAGCAACCTTATACATCGCCTTATACACAACCTAATTTAGCAACAAGTGTGCATGTATTTATGCTTGAAGGTCAGTTTTCCCTATACAAAGATGTTATTCACATAGTTCCTGTTGATTCATTTGATGCAATTAAACTTTTTCAAGTATTAAATAAAGTTGTAATGGGTTTGGAAGCAATAGGTTATAAAGTAAACGGAATAGTAACCGATAATAATTCAATCAATCGCAAAGCAATAAGTAACTTTTCAAACCCCCCTAAATTGCAAGTTAAATATATCCATCCTGCAGATAATTCACGTCCCCTTTTCTATGTTATTGACTCTGTTCACATTTTTAAATGCTATAGAAACAACTGGATGAATCAGAAAAATGGTTATTATTTTTATTTTCCATCTTTTATTCACTCCAGTGCTGAGGAAGTTATAATGACAGCTTCTCTAAGTACCGTTCGACAACTATGCGACTTAGAGTGCTCGAGTTTGATGAAAGTGGGCTATGGATTGACTCGTAAAGCCTTATGGCCCACAAATTTAGAGAGACAAAACGTCAAGTTAGCTCTAAAGCTTTTCAGCATAAATGTTGTGCATGCTCTGCAAGAGCTTGGGCCTAAACATAAGTTGGAACATTTTGGTGAAACTGCCAACTTTATTACTATGCACGTGGTGGGACATTGTAAATGTTAAAACACCAAATAAGGGGAAAATCAAACGCAACCCTATGTGTGAGCCTATTACTGCAAATCCTTCAGATGAAAGGTTAATTTTTTTAAAGCAATTTGCTTCCTGGTTAACAAGGTGGGAGAATTTTGAGTCAAACAATGGCCGGTTTTCAAGGGAAACCTTTCTTGCTGCCCGGCACACTACCGAGGCATTTATTGAAATTGTGAAGTACTGTACCGATTCATTAAAAAAGTCTTATGTTTTGTTGGGGAAAATCCAAACAGACAAGTTAGAGTCTAGGTTTGGGCAATACAGAAGTATGGCTGGAGACCAGTACTATATTTCAGTTCGCCAAATTTATGAGACTGAAAGTAAGTTGCGTTTGTGTCACGAACTAAAACTTGCTTCTCATAGAAAAGGTCAAATAGATGTTGATCTCTCCAATTTAGATGATGCTCATAAGGAAAATGATAACCAGCAGCCTGTCGATTTAGTATTTTACGACATAACTGTTGAAGAGTCTGACATTAAAGAAATAACTGAAAAGTTATCAGTAGTCACTTATCTTGCAGTATATTTTTCGCATGCTGCGTTCAAAAAAAACAAACTGTTTAGATTGTCAACAAATGTTGATAGTAGACAAAGAATCCATTGCAAAAAATTCCTTCATGTTAATTGAGATTAAAAATAGGGGGGGGGGGGCTTACTTTATCCAAGTGAATTCGTAATCAATGCAGTGATTCATACTTATATTGTCATACAAAAGTTGGTGAGTAAAAAGTATGAGGAATCCTTCCTTAAAGTTATTAATCAGCGGAGTTTAGTAGTTAAACTTGTAGAAGATATACTAGTAAATAAAGATCCATTTATGTGCTTTGACACATGTGCCAATGCACATGATTTATTGCCCCTTCTTAACATTATTTTAAACTATGCAACAAACAGCCTATTAAACAACTATTACAAACTAAAGAATGATAACTTAAAAGTTAAAAAAGTACCTAATATTACAGTTGTGTCGAAAAATAAAAGAAAGTTGGAAACTCTTTCCAAACACTCATAATGAAAACATTCAATAAAATAATTTTCATAAAAAAATAGAACCGACTTCAAATTATAAATTGCGCTAAAAAGTGAAAAATAAATTAATTTTTTAAACAACATCGATGTGACTTTTAAACATGGTTTTAGAAGTCGGTGCAAAATTAGGTTAGATGAAATCTTTTGTAATCCTGAATCAATTACAAATATATATTTTTTCCCAGAATTAACAACAGTTCCAATATGAATTAGCAAATGGTGTAATGGTAATTAGACTCATAATTTTGCACCGATTTCTAAAACTATGTTTAAAAGTCAGATCGATATTGTTTAAAAAATTAATTTATTTTTCACTTTTTAGCGCAATTTATAATTTGAAGTCGGTTCTATTTTTTTATGAAAATTATTTTATTTTATTCTTTTTAGTGTAAATACATTTTCTATATAAATACTCTATTTTTTAAAAAAATCCATATCAAAGGTCAAACCTTCTTTAAATAAATGGCCCTAAAACTAATCATTTGTATAAAAAATTCCGTTTTGAAATCGATTTTAGCAAACAAACTGGTTGAATAAAAAAGTTCGGTTAAAAAAGAAATTACACTAACTTAAAAATAGTAGTATAGTATAATAAATTATTATGAATGGTAATTATTAGTGAGAAAGGGGAATTGTTTTTGAATGTCCTTTTTTATCTATTGTTTAGTTCTGCAGTTTCGTAGTTCTTAAGTACAATGTGGTATTCATGCATATTGTTGCATTTATGTAGATTGCATGTATTTAACAATATAATATTCACTTTTTGTACTCTGATTTGTATACCTTAAGGTGTAAAATAAATTTTCTTTGATACTTTCTAAACTTTTCTTTATTCTTGTGTCATTAAAACCATTATCCTTGACAATTAACGTAGGCATCATACAGACAATCACTCAAACCACACGAGAGCATTTCAATGATTAAATCATAATTAATTGTATAAGTAAATTCAAATTAATTAAAACTTATATTTTGACCATATTACAGAAATAATTTGATTTTGAATTGTATTTATATATAACAGGTTTTGTTGCTATTAATTATATATTGTAATACATATGAATAAATTAAAGCATTTATATATGAATAATCTTTAAAAAGTAGTAGAGTGACTTTACACTAATTATAAATATTTCAGTTAAATGCAGGTTGCAATACCAGTAGAAAGAAATAAGCAGCTACTATATTTATATATAGGAAATTAAGTTTTTTTTTAAGTAGGGATATGTTTTGAAGTGGAAATATATATTTTTAGATTAATTTTGTAAACACTCGGAAAAAAAGTTGAATCTCATTATTATAAATAAGTGAGTCTATACATTTTTGAAGTTTTCATTTTAATAGGTTTACTACTTGAAGTAAGAAAGTAAAATAAGCAGCTTTGAGCTTCTCAAAAAATTTGTTCATAGCTGCCTATTTTACTTTTTATGTAGTAAAGTAATTATGTATATGTATAAAAATGCTCAAATTGAACAAGATATTACTTAAGAAATTTAGCCACTATTTCTTTTTTAAGAAAAATTTTGCATTTTATTCAGGAAAATTTAAGCTTCACTCGGTAATGTGTGAAATAACTTAATTATAAATATTTCTGCAGCTTTATCCAGCACAAATTTCCTTTTATTATCATCCCTCCCCCTTTACTTTCTTTTTTATGTTATATAACTATTAGCTTTGCATGCAAAAGTAATTATTTTGATTAATTCACTTATCTACCATTTTTTTTTTTCAAAGTTTATAAATACTTTGTAAAATATACCACTTCTTAAAAATAAACGATAAGAAATTTAAAAAGGATTCCAATCTATTCAAGGAAAAAAAAAACTTTTACTGATCGCCCAATGAATTAAAAAAGATCTTAGAAAAATAAATGCTTTCCTGCTCATTCCGAAAGTTGCGAGTTGTAAACTCCCCTTCGTCGCAAATCCTCTCCCTAGAAGGGATGACTCATTTCACCAGCGAGCAGGCCTCCCAGATTCTCGGTGGCCACGGAACGACACACTCGCTGTAGCCACCGTTAGATTACGCGTGTTGTGCACGTCGCTCCGATCCTGTATTTTTCTAACATGTATTATCCATCCTTATTGCTATTAAATTGTTATTGTTTATAAAGATATTAACTCCAATCAATATCACGATGGAATTCTACTCCCAAAATAAGCACTTCACAGCAGTGGCGACGCCAGATATGAAGAACACGCGCAACCTAATTCTCGAGGTAAGTGTTATGGATTTTATCTCCTATGGTTTGGTTCACTAAGTATTTTAGAGTACGAATAGCTATTTCCTTTATTTAACAAATTTGGTTTTAGAATAAAAGCGATTTATTTACTAGTGTATTAAATTTAACATGCCCAATCAAGAGGATAACACAGTTAACCCTAATCGTAGTAACGAAAGCCACGTGGCGCGAGTTGCTCTCAAATTACCACCCTTTTGGAAAAACAACATTAAATTATGGTTCGTACAGGCAGAATCCAATTTCGAATTAAGTGGTATAACAAATGATAACACGAAGTATAATAACATTGTCGCCGCGGTCGATCCTGAAACTCCAACAAATGTTTCCGATATTTTGCTTAATCCTCCTGCTACCGATAGATATAACGTACTTAAAGATAGATTAATTCAGGAACTTTCCGACTCTAGAAACAGACAAATAAGAAAACTTCTCTCGGAATTACAGCTAGGAGATGATAAACCTTCGCACTTGTTACGGAAAATGAGGGAATGAGGAATTCAAAGACTGCCATCCGAAACTCAAACTATATTATCTGTAAGCTCAGAAAATTTAGAGACATTAGCCAAGTTAGCGGACAAAATTTCCGAAGTTCGTTCTGACCCGCTAGTTCCTAGCGTGTACGCGGCATCGGCTTCTGCAAATGCAGCAAACTACGTTTAACAACTCACGAGATTCCGTTAATTCTGTCTCCGATGACATTAACGATTTAAGATCGCAAATTGCAGCACTAAGTAAACAATTGGAAAGGCTTGGTAGGAGTCGTACGAGGGAGAATTTTCAGCGCGGAGATAGTCGATCTTTTACCCGCCGTTACCCTTCGCGTGGGCGATCACACAGCCGACCCAACGCTAATGGATTGTGTTTTTATCATGGCAAATTTGGCTCCGAGGCTCGAAAATGCCGAGCGCCTTGTTCCTTTAACGAAAGCTCAGTTTCGGAAAACTAAATTCAGCTGTCGATGCTTCGGTATCGGCGACAAATAAGTCGACAGCTCCTCATTCCAGTCGCCTTTATGTTTTTGATAAAAAATCACATTTCAAATTTTTAATTGATTCTGGATCAGATGTTTCTTGCATACCTGCACCTAAAAATGTTAAAAATTTAAATCCAGATAAATTGCAATTATTTGCTGCCAATGATTCCAGAATTTTTACCTATGGGCACAAACTACTAAATGTTGATATGGGCCTAAGGAGAAATTTTACTTGGAAATTTCTTATAGCCACAGTGCCAATTCCTATAATTGGTGCTGATTTTCTGAAACATTTTGGCCTCTTAATTGATTTAAACCGGCGTAGATTAATTGATGGTATTACGAAACTTTCTTGTAAAGATATTTCGGCAATTTCAAATGATTTTTCAGTTAAACTGATTTCTGGTGATTCTTGTTACCATAAATTATTGGCAGAATTTCCCGACTAGACAAAACTTTCTCACAAAATAAGAGAAATACGACATAATACCATTCATTACGTAGATACAACGGGACCTCCTGTGCATAGTAAGCCTAGGCGTCTATGTCCTAAATGGTACGAAGAAGTTATAAAAGAATTTCAATTTATGATAGATCAGGGCATTTGCCGTCCTTCCAAATCACCATGGTCTTCTCCACTTCACGTGGTTACGAAAAGTTCTGGAAGTATTCGCCCAGTTGGTGATTATCGAAAATGAAATTCGATCACCACACCTGACCGTTATCCAATACCCCACATCCAAGATTTTTCACATGCCTTATTTGGTAAAAACATATTTTCCAAAATCGATATTGTGCGAGCATATTTTCACATTCCCGTTCATCCAGATCACATTCAAAAAACAGCAGTCTGTACCCCCTTTGGTCTGTTTGAATTCCCATTTTTAAATTTTGTCCTTTGTGGAGCCGCACAGACTTTCCAAAGGTTTATGAATGAAATTTTAGGCGACTTACCCTTTTGTTATGTATACCTTGACGATATTTTGGTTTTTAGTGAAACAGAGCAAGAACCTAAACTTCATTTACGTGCTATTTTTCAAAAGCTTAATGACTACGGTTTGACAATTAATACCTCTAAATGTGTTTTTGGCGTAAATGAATTGTCATTTTTAGAGCATCTTATTTCTAAAGAGGGTACAAAACCATTACCTGATAAAGTCGAAGCTATATTAAGTTATCCTCGCCCTAGGACTGTTAAAGATTTAAGAAGATTCCTTGGACTTATAAATTTTTTTCGCCGATTTTTACCGCGTATTGCTCACAGTCAAAACAATTTGAATAATTACTTAAAAGGTTCAAAAAGTAACGATAAAAGTGAAATTAAATGGACAGATGAAACCATCGAACAATTCGAAAATTGTAAGACTCTGTTATCAAATGCTACCCTTTTAGCACACCCTAAACCCGACGCCAAATTAATATTACAAGTGGACGCGTCCGACTTCGCAATTGGAGGAGCATTGTTTCAAAGTATAGATAACGATCTACAACCTCTAGCATTCTTTTCAAGAAAATTAACTCAATCAGAAAAAAACTACAGCGCGTACGATAGAGAATTGCTTGCAGCTTATTCCTCTATTAAGCACTTTCGATATATGCTTGAAGCTAGGGAGTTTATTTTGTTTACCGATCACCAGCCTCTTACTTATGCTTTTAATCAGCGCTCAGATAAGTGCTCACCGCGCCAGTGTAGGCAGTTAGATTTTATTTCAAAATTTACAACCAATATTGAACATATCAAAGGTTCAGATAATGTAACTGCAGATACTTTATCACGAATAAATGCAGTAGCAATGCCTAATCCAGTAAATTATGATGAAATTGCAGAAAGTCAGAAAAATGATCCTGAGTGAAACAATTTGCTTAATAACCCACAAAATTTGCAATTAAAACAAATAACCCTTCAAACTCTAATGCTCTTTTATATTGTGATATATCCACTAAAAATATCAGGCCCTATATCCCAAAACAATACCGTAAACAAGTTTTTGATACCTTACATAATATATCCCATCCCGGAGTTAAAGGTAGTAACAGGTTAGTAGGATCCCGCTTTGTTTGGCCCATGGTCCATAAAGATTGTGCAAACTGGAGTAAACAATGCATCGCATGCCAAAAGTCAAAAATAGTTAGACATAATAAAGCCCCTGTAACTTCATTCCCGAACCAAACCAGGAGATTTCACCATATACATCTTGACCTCATTGGACCTCTTCCACCATCAAGAGGATTTTACTATTGCCTGACGATGATGGATAGATACACTCGCTGGCCAGAAGCAGTTCCCATCTCCGACATCAGCGCAGAGACTGTCGCCCAAGCTTTCAACAGCAATTAGATTTCTCGGTTTGGCTGTCCATCTCGCATCACAACAGACCAGGGACACCAATTCGAGAGTCGACTTTTTAGATCACTGTCACAGCTGCTCGGCATCAAGAGGATCCGTTCTTCGCCATACCACCCCCAGAGTAATGGGCTCATAGAGCAGCTGCACCGACCCCTCAAGGCAGCTCTAAAAGCTCACAGCAACGAGCACTGGTCAGATGCCTTACCCACCATTCTCCTGGGTTTCCGGACAGTTTTTAAAGAAGATCTCCAGTCTTCGACAGCAGAGCTGGTGTATGGAACAACTCTTCGACTTCCCGGAGAAATTTTCATTCCCACATCAGTGGAAGAATCACCTGTACAGCTAGTAGAACAGCTCAAACAACATTTCGAAATCATCAGACAAACATCACCAACTTGCAATGGTCGCAAATCGATTTTCGTGCACCCAGCACTAAAAGACTGTTCGCACGTATTTGTGCGGCATGATGCTGTACGTAGGCCTCAGCAGCACCCATACGACGGCCCCATCAAAGTGCTACTCCGTAAGGATAAGACATTCGACGTGGACATCAACGGGCGAAAATCTACCATATCAATTGACCGCCTGAAACCGGCATTTTTCGAAAGTTGTCACGACAAAGCAGGACTTAAGAATTCTGAGACAACAAACTCTGAGACAACAAATTCTGACACAGTTCAACCTACAGGGGTTATGAGAACTGGGAGAACTGTTAGATTCCCTCAACGGTACTTGTAATAACATCAAGTAGGATTCTGCGGGGGGAGTGTGCGGTGCCGACGCCCCGCCAAATCTCCGCGCCAGAATTGCCAAAAACTCGTCAGTCGACGCCAATTGGCTGGGACCTGTTTTTCAGTCGATCGAGAACGACACACTCGCTGTAGCCACCGTTAGATTACGTGTGCTGTGCACGTCGCTCCGATCCTGTATTTTTTTTAACATGTATTATCCATCCTTATTGCTATTAAATTGTTATTGTTTATAAAGATATTAACTCCAATCAATATCACGATGGAATTCTACTCCCAAAATAAGCACTTCACAGCATTTTGGCTTATTTTGGGGCTTGTGCGTGACCGGAAGATATCAACTTACCTAAACCAAATTGAAACACATTGTTTTTAAGCTCTATTTGAAGACGTTACAAACTATTACATTACCAAAATATCTAATTCAAAAAATTTAAGAAATATAGTGAAAATTAGATTTTTTTCATATTTTGTCAAACTTTAGGGCCTATGCGCGACCGGAAGATGTGAATCGATTTTGATAATTTTTCTTTTCTATATAATTCGCAAGTTTTCCGCGCTATTACAGCTTCGAAATAAAAAAAAAGGTTTTTTCATCCCACCCTAATGTACAATTATCTAAAAAAGGAAGCACAAATAGCTTAGGTTATTAAGTAGATTTCTTTCAATTGACTTTAGCCAATACGCATAATAAGGGCTTAGAGAGTAAATCTGCGAATGACACACGTAACAGAACAGGCAAAAAATGTGGGCATAATTTGCGTGATTAATAGAACTGTAAATTCGCCAAAATGCATGCATTATGTATTTGAGCTCAAACTGCAGATCTTTTCCAAGCTAATAAGGCATTTACATATGCTTCAAGCTGGCAGGGTGTCGTTGTGGTAAGGCGCAGTTCTCGTACGCCCAAGTTCACAGGATCAAACCTGGCCCAGGTTGATAGACTTTCAAGATGCAGAAAATCGGCAACGCCTATGTCCTATGATCATGCGGCATGTTAAAGATCCCTTGAGTATCCGTTTGGCGCCGGATACTTTCGGATAAATTAAATTCCTAGTGCAGTTTGCATCAATTAGAGCTCAGGTGCCGCCAGCTAGAGGTAAACTGAGCGTGAAAAGTTGCGGCTACACTGTTAGAAATTTTATCGTGAAATTACGGTTAAATGACCGGCAGCAGTCTGTCCATCTAATTCACCGTTAAATTTACGGTTTGGAAAATTTTTCTATCTTCATGGGATCTAACCATTTCCAATCAACTTGGTTAAAAAGCCGTAAATACAAAGGTTTACGGTTTTATAACCATTTAAAAATGGTTTCAAAACAAAATTTTTACAGTTTTTGAACCATTTCGAGGCGTAGAAACCGCAAACGAAGCTTGCAGGAATCGATCCCGGGTCTACAGGAACACCAACCTTGCTCGCTAGCCATTCGGCCACTAAACCACGGGAAGCTGCCGTTTATTTATCAATAAATCTTCCTTTTCAACAAGAAAACTGCATTAAAATTGAGATTTCAGTTTTTTACTGGATCTAAAGCCGTCTTTGGTCTAAATTTACTGTATATTGACGAAAATCATTTTAGTTGCTGCAAAAATTAAAATACAAACAAGCTTCAGCAGCTCAAATTACGGGTTCGCTCATTCGTAAACAGTGCGTTAATCCGATGTCTCCAATTTTTGATTTCCGTGTGTATGTGTTTCTATTTAGTAATCACTGCTTAAGCCACTTTTTTTTTCTTCTTTTTTCATATACACATGCAGATTTGAACTGATAAGTCTTTATTCATATTTTAACAACAACGTACGACTGGTAAGCTTTCCAAGATGGACGATTGAGCGCTTGAAAATTACGGTTAGTTAAACGTTCTTAGGATAAACAGAGAATAAACGATTTTTTTCGCAATCAGCGGTTTAAGTACCATATTTTTAGTGGCTATTCAACTGTTGTAATTAAATATGGTAAAATAACAATCAAATAAATGGTTATTTTACTATTTTCTTACGGAAATTTTTAACAGTGTACGGTACTACACTTACTGTGGTTCCGCTGAAAGAGTTGGTATCAATCTCTAAGAAAGCACTAGGTCTGCAATGGTTAAGAGCCAATGCTACGCAACCCATTAGAAATTTTAAAAAAAAACATATACTTCAAAAGGAATCAGCCCTATAATAAAATTTCACTACCTGGAATGGCATGGGAATAGCCCAGCTAGGCATAAGCAACCCAGCAAAAAAAGAAGGATATCAAAAATAGAAGTAATAATTACATACTTGACATCACATTATAACAATTGTAGAACTTCAACAGCTTGGTTCATTCCATGTAAAGGAGTTGTAAGGCCGTAATTAATGTCAAAGGTTGCCCAGCAATAAGCATTAGAATTTTTGTATACTTGAATGTTTCTATGTACATCTCTTTTCGCATTTGTAACTTCTCTTGCGATAAAAAAATACTGTATAATTTATACTTTGAGTGTTATATTTCTGATAAAGTTATCTTTCCTTTGACTAAAAAATGGTATTATTAGCCATCAAACCTTAAAAATGCTGCGATTTTTTTTCCAGAAGTTTCCACAACTTTGACCAGTACTACTAACATAAAGCCCTGGTAGCCTAGTAGGTATGACCTCGGATTTACACCTGGAAGGTCGCGTATTCGATACCCGCTGAAGATCCACCATGTAGACTTGGGGATACGTGCATGTAAAATCCGTGTACTCCATTACCTCGCCCGTGCGCAAGCAATCCTAAGGCCTCGGCTAACAGTTAGGGGTCTGGTGAAGAAAAGTACTACTAAACATAGGGGACGTGGTAACCTAGTGGTTAGGATGTCGGACTTCGAACCGGAAGGTCGATACCGACCCGCTGAAGACCCACCGTGTACACTTGGGGATACGTACATGTAAAATACGTGGTCCCTTTTTATCTCGCTCCCGAGGAAGGGCATCTTTAATGCCTAGTGCTAACAGGGAAGGAAGTTGGAGGAAAAAAGTACTACTAAACATGACTACGTCATGGCTCCTTTTTTTTTTCTTTTTTGACGGTCATAAAGCATATCATTTATGTAAAACTTTTGTCTACTACACATTTATATATAAATACTTATTCAGTACTTTTTAAGTTTTACCGATATTTATTCAACAACAAATCTGCTGAAAGTAATCCCCACCACATTTAATAAAAAATTTGTTATCCACTAAGTGTTTTATAAATTTCATGCTTTGAAGAAATAGAAAACAGTGGTTTAACGAGCAATCTAAAAATTCCTTTCCCTAATTCCTAACAATATACTTCAGAAATTTTCAGTTATAGATAGATTACTCCTTCAAAAAACTTCCTTCATCAATTTAGCGAATGCTCTTCGTATAATATTTGAAAATTTTTACAGCTAATCGTTAAACGAGAATCGGCTTCTAACTTTTCCATACCATTAGATTATAATAATACCCTCGACGTGCAAAGAAATTTATCCCAAGGATTGCCTGCAATTTATTTCGACACAAATTGGGTATTAGTGGATAATATCCATTCAACATTCACGCCATCTAGTTCAATGATCCTGCAAAGAAATAAAATAAAATTTGTGCTTTAAAATGAGTAGTTTCATGAGATCTTCATTCAACTGGAATGTGCTTAAGTGCAGTTTCGTTTGGATTTCCAATGGAATCTCTGTTTTCATCTATAACGTTTGGGATTTATCAAAGTTTGAAATCAGCTTAATATACTGAATGGATTTAGACACACAACTATTGGTTAAATGCAAATATTGAGACATATATATTTTATATTTTTTAAAATCTACTGCACATTTTTTCTTTTAGAAATACATATATGAGCAGACTTCTTGAAATCTACTACTTTATATATATATATATGTGTGTGTGTGTGTGTGTGTGTAGTTTTTTCTTTTTTAAGACTTATAAGGTATTTCTGTGATGATTACTCTGGTCAACAAGGTGTATTGCCCCAAGAATGAATTTCACTTTTCCTGCAGTAGTTTTGCACAAGGAATCCATATCTGGCATCAAAATTTTTCCATCACGTATAGTGTTTTAGTTGTAGGGAAGGAAATGTTCAATTTTTACGTTTTTTCAGTGTCTTTCCGAACATGCAGCATCGTTGCAGCAGATTACTGACGTTAAGAAGGGACATTCCTGAGGCAAAGTATGCCAGAACATGTCAAAATCAACTCTTTTAAGGTAAATATAAAATTACTTGTTTTTTGGTGGAAATGCTTCTAATGTAAAAAATACAATGCCCTTAGAAAAAAAAGGGGGGGGGTTATAATTACTTTATTGACTGACCTTATAAGTATTTTCCAAGCTGAATTCGAAAATGAAAATCATTTTCCTTATCACTTAAGGGTTTTGCTTGTAAGGTACTGCAATAATTTAGGGTAAATGCTATTAATGTCAACTATTACAGCACCTTGCACGGAAAATCCTTACGTGATAGAGAAAAATGATTTTCATTTTAGAGTTCAGCGTGAAAAATACTTTTAAGATCAGTTAACAAAGTCTCTGGGGCAGTGTTATTTGTAGATGTTTCTTTGCAAAGAAATTGAAATTTTGACCTTGATTTGACGTCGATGATAACTTTTAGATGTCTCATGAGTTTTTTTTTTTTGAATGATGCATTTATTTATTTGTTCTGCGGTTTATTATATTTTTTCTTTTTTGTAATCTTTCTGATTTCTTAATAAAAATTTACGAATATTTTCGTAGACTTTTCGTGATTTTCGTGACTCAATGTTTTCGTTACTCATTTCGAGCAGTAGTCTTTTCAATGTTTAATGTCTCATTGATGATCTAGTTCTTTTGCTGAGAGCTATCCCAGGCATAAGATGTTTACTTTATGCAGACGACCTGGTCATCTATACAAATTCTGCAAAGAAAGTCGACAAACAACATAATGAAAAGATACTCGGTCAAGCCTTGTCTGTTTTGGAGAATTGGTGCAACTTTAATAACATGATGTTTAATATTGACAAAACAGTCACTGTGTCCTTTTCTCTTACCCACCTTACCTACAAGGGTTTACCAGTACCCCAATCAGAAATATGCACCTACTTGGGAGTGTCTTTTGACAGAAAGCTCGCCTCGAGCCTTTTTATGGAGAATATCGTAAACAGAGCTAGAAACAGGCTGACATTGTTAAAACGCCTTGCAGGGTGTAAATGGGGTTGCTCTGCGCAAACTCGTTTTCAGACTTTTCGATCATTCATTCTTCCTGTGTTCACTTACTGTTGTGAGCCCCTCATTACTACGCCTGATCATAATATGGGTGCCTTGGAACTGATTTTTAATCAAGCTTTTCGCCTCATTAACGGAGCTGTAAAAACCACTCCAATTGATGCAATGTACCTGTACACAGGCTTTAGATCAGTTAATTCAATTATCTAGGAAAAGGCTCTGGCGATCCGGATAACTCTATCTCAGTTGACTTGCCACTTAAATAACTTCTCCAAGGCTGTTTGTTATACTTAGTGACTCACGAGCTGCGCTGCAGTCTTTGATGCCAACCTCAAATTCTTCATCTATGTAGTCTTTGAATGTTGGAGACTGTTACAGGAACTGTCCCTCAACGAGAAATACATAGTCCTACAGTGTGGATCCCTGGACATTGTGGAATCCATGGCAATAAAATCGCCGATTCACTGGCCAAAAAAGGCGCCTTGATCCAACAGACATCTTCTAATGTAACTTTTGGCGCCATTAAACGATTCATCAAAAATATTATATCTGAGCAGTTCAAAAAGAAGCTTGAACTTAGGACCCCACAAAAACCTTGGAAAGACAAGCTTTTTGCTGTCACAAAAGGGCCTAGACATAAAATGGTGGCCGAGTTTAGACTGGCAACTGGACATGACTGTCTTTTAAAACATTTGTTAAGCTGCCAAATTGTCCCTAGCTCTATCTGCAGGCTCTGTAGTCTGGGACAGGACATGGATAGTAGCCATCTTCTCCAGTGCAATGCTCTGTCAAAGAGGTTCCTCGTGGACCGATACTGGGAGGCCTTTAGATTACATGTATCCTTTTAGATACATAGACTATTCGTTGCAGCTGTTTTATTTTGTGCTTTTATTGTGATTTTACTTTTATACATTTCTGCTGTAATGGTCTTTTATCTGCCATTAGAAATTTTTTAAAAAATGTTTTCGTTACTTTCCTGAATGAAAATTTACGAAATCCTGAAAGAAAAATTTAGTTGCGTGGGTAGGGTTTTCAAAAGATTGAAAAATGCTGTGAAGAAGGGCGATGATGAGGAAGAGAAAGAATTTCTCGATAAAAACTGAATCTTAATACGTACTTAGCAGATAAAAGGAAATACTTATTACGATTATTAAACATATAAACGAAGAAAGTTTCTAGACATAAACTAATTTTTTATCTGATTTATGTACTTTTAAAGGTTGAATGCAGAAATTTTTTGTACTAAAAAAAAGGAATTGCAGCTCAGCATTTTAAAGTTTTATGTGACACACCAAAATGAAATAATTTACATTCGTAATCTAATGGGAAAATTCTAAGAACAGTATCAAAATACATGACAGCCTGAAGATTTTGGAAATAGCACAGGTATTTCTAAAATCGACTATGTATTTTTTTTTATTTTATTAATATATGAACAGATTTCTTGAAATCCATTTCTTGGCTCAAAAGTACAAATGTTCAGAAAACACTACGACGTACATTTTGATAAAATCATAATGTTTAGGAAGGCCCAAATTTCTTCCTAAATCCTCATGACAACTACAATTTCTAAAATTTGGTAGTTATCAATTTCATACAATAATTTTTAATGTCTGATATCAACTATTTGTTTATTAAACAAATTAATGTTATTTATTTATTTATTCCAACGGGGCTGCATATGGTTACTAACCATTTTTCAAACCTAGTGCAATCCCCAAAAATCTGCATCCATTCTTTCAAGTAGCACCGCTGTCGGAGGATGCTATTACCACTCTGATAATTTTGACGCTCTGTTTCCCCTAGACGGCGGCACCTGAGTTCTAATTGATGCAGATTGCACTAAGAATTTAATTTAGCCGAGAGCATTCAAGCCAAATGTCTACTCAAGGGATCTTTTACATGCTGCATAATCATACGACGGGCGAAGACGATTTACTGCATCTTGAAAATCCACCGACTTGGGCCAGGTTTGATTCTGCGAACTAATTAATGTTTTACGCATTTTCTAAATTTTTGAAGACATACGTGTTAGGTCAATCGTCTGCCCCTTACCTTCTGTAAGTATGTTTCGCAAAATAAATAATGTTGCACGTGAACTCACTGGAATTCTTTGGGAAAAAAAAACATCTTATTCTTTTGTTATACACATGTTATAGAAACTCGTGATGTTCAGATATTGAGAAATCTATGAGATATATCACAGATAGATTTCATTGCAAATCGCAAACAGGCTGTCATATAAGAATTTTTCAAAAAAATATGAGAAATTCCTGACTTTATATTTTACACTTAGCATTAACACGTTCACGCCGGCGCGTACCACCGGTGGTACGCATTCGATTGTGCTAATAGACGGTACGTAACACCGAATATTGATATATAGGATTATATTTTTAGTTAAGTAAGAAAGCTCGAAAAACTGCGGCGTCTCAAACTATTCCTTTGATGCTGCCTTCACACCTAAGGACACGGAAACAAGATACACGCGCCGTCGCTGCGTCGCCGAGAAATTGTGTCCGAGACCCTTCACATCTGACATCGGCGTAAAGACCGTATTATATCTCGCGCATGTTCACTCAGTAGCGTTTTTATTTTGTAAACAAACTGAATTTCGCGCCCATTTCGTTCTAATTAACAATGATAAAATAAATACAATATAAAACCCTTAGTATGAATCAAATATTGATTTTAATTACAATTATTAACAATTATTTGCTTTTTCTGCGTGCACTAACTGCAATATATATGAATATCTATTTTTTATTTTCGTCAAAAGACCTCAAATGATGCGTTAACAGTCTTGCAAAACGACCCATCAATGTCCTCTTGAAAAGATTTTTGCAGCATCATATCTGTGGATGCAAGTGCATCCATCAAAGCTTCATTCTGCCTCTTTCATTTGCTTTTAGATATCAAAAAGGCATTCTTTTTCCTTATGCTTTGGGGTACTTGGAGTACCTGAAAAGAAAAAAGTTTGCATCTGGAATGTAGCTTGGAAAATATAAAAAATACCTGAGAATTCAAATTTTACTTTATAACATTCATTATTTGAATTACTCGCATGACCGTAGGACCATCTTAATATTATCCAAATTAGGTAATAAATAATTGCTCATAATACTTTCATTTGACTTCGAGAAACTGGCCCCTCATTTTGTACGACACTTGAGTTTTCTTGAAATATGTTGTCATACACATTTCAAGAATTGTCATTGTCTCTTCTGTAGAACAATAAGACAATTCATTAAATTTTCTACTTCACTGTTAACCAGGGTTGGCAGGTTTTTGACATGCGACAGTTTTAACCATGGTTAAAACTAGGGATGTAACGAATAGTGATTTGGCCGAATACCGAAAATTCGGATATTTCTTCTAGGCCGAAGCCGAATATTCGGCCAATGTCTTCGGCCGAATACCGAATATTCTGCTGCCGAACATTAAAATTTCTGGAAAACCGTTGTAATAGAAAGTATTTGTCAAATTAAAAATTATTCACAAACCCCAATTACACACAATCTATGATGTGTGATGTAATTCTGTTTGTTAAGAATTTAAAACTATCTAAAATTAATCTATTTTCTCTATTGTTTTGAATGTAATAAAACTAAGAATTTCACCCGCAAGTGGAATAGAAATGACAGGTTTTAAGGTAAGCATTAGCATTATTTTACTAATTATTTAGTTCAAATGAAAGAACTAATATTGCTTAGTGAACTTTTACCTTGCTCCAAACTGTTTTATGAAGGTATTTTAAAAGTCAATATTTTTATTTTATGGGATTTATTTACATGCCTATTTTTTGAAGTTCTATTAAAATTTAATACACTTAACAGGAATATAGTTTTTTTTTTTTTTTTTTCAAAAACCCCAATAACTTATGCTATCTAAATATTCATGATATATTCTAGGTTTTTCACAGTTCTCTCTTACCCAATATTCACAATAAATCAATCCACCCAAACAAAGTCTGACTTCCACTTTGTTAATAATAACAAAATAAATTTCTCATATTCTCCATAATAATTAAAACTATATATTAATGTATTCTTTTGCAATAATTATAATACAATTTTAAATTTTTTAAATGTACTAATTTCTTTATTTTTTTACATTTCTTCTGCATCAGAATTATTCGGCCGAATATTCGGCTAGGTGATGAAATGACTCTTCGGCTAGGCCGAATACTGAATAGTCATCGAATATTCGTTACATCTCTAGTTAAAACCAGCTTGTAAAAACCTCCCTGTCAAAAACGTCAAAAAGTGTCAAAAACCTAATTTGTAAAAAAAAATCAAATGATTTAGCAGGATTGGAAAGTGAAAGAAGGGATTTTTTTAGGAGAAGGGGATATATGGTGAAGACAGATTTTTTTTATCAGAACATTCATAATTTTCCGATTGACATTTATTGCCTTGTATAACTTAACCCCCCCCCCCCCCTCTCCCGTTGGCTACGACTATGGAATCAAGCAAAAGAACTAACTAAATTTTACACAAATGGGAGAATATTTTCTTATGAGAAAATTCTTAATTTTCAAATTGTTATTTATATGTAAAACTTCAGACAATTTCGGGCGAGGGGGGGGGGGGGGTCTTAGCCCCCTGACGGCCTTGAATTATACAATTTGTTTCTTGGAAATAATAGATATTGTATTCATTTTTACTACTCGCATCGGCTATTGTCCTAGTGAAATCATAACAAAATCAAGAAATTGAATGTTCAGACAATTAGTATCAAAATAAAATAAAGTAACAGATTCGAAAAACAAATATAGAATTTTTGTAAATAAAAAAACTTACCATCCACGTGTAACTTTTCGGCAAGTGTCATCCACGAATTGTCCTTTTCTTCTGCATCTCGGAAATCTGTTCGACAGGCATTATACAGTCATGTACATTCTCTGACGAAATTTGTAATTTCTTCTTCCATTTTTAAAGGAAATATCAATTAAGAAACAGCGAAACAACAACAAGCAAAAACGAAAAAAGAGTTGCAAGTCAAATTTTTGCGCGGAAACGCAGCGCAAACGAATCATCGATTCTGATTGGCTACTATGCTTGGCAACGGACACAAAACTTGAATTGTGTTCAACTCTTGGACACAGGGAGGCGAGCAACGGCAACAAAATGTATCCCATGTACTGCGCATGCGCAGAGGCGTGGAGACGCAGATTTTGTCTCCGTGTCCATAGGTGTGAAGCCAGCATGAGACCCACCGTTGACGCGGATTTCCTTTGCACATAAAGCGGCCCCGAGTCGAAAAGCGCGCCATCGATCAAAAATCAAAGAAAATATTTTCCATATAGATGAAAAAAAATATTGAAAATTTAACGTATATTCATTAAAAGCATTTATTTGTAATAACAATTGTAATTAATAACGTATTATAAACATAACTTTTGTTGAATACCGCACACATAATAATTCAGTATTATAAATGTAACTCAAATTCGATAAAATTAACAAAAAATTCAATATTACTTTATTTATAACTTCATTATTGATATTTTTTGTTTAGTTTGTTAAACAAGCAACAATCGCGCGTCGCCAGCTGAAGCGCAGTGTGAATTCAAGCGCCGCCTCACAGCGAAAAATATGAAAATCTGCCCCGGTGTGAACGTGTTAAAACACAAATAAGTAATATAAGCAACAGTAAAAATGCAGATCTTTTACGTGGTTCCATTTTAGAAACCAAGCAATACATCTTTAAAAAAAAAAGAAAGAAAGAAAGAAAAATACGAAATGTGCGTTCAACAGCACGCTCATCAAAAAGCTTATTGATGTTTCGAGCTGCCTACGATACTTTGGTTAAAGGAATTTGCATTCATAAATACATGTTTTATTGTCCATGGATTGCTAAAATGATAGAAAGCGAATATAATTCACAAGATAAACGAAAACTAAAATCTTTCGAAAAAGTAATTTTATATTTTTGCAACAAAACGAATTAAGAATTTTTAAAAAGAGAAAGTTATAATGTCGACTGCCAGTTATTCTAAAACGAACATTTTACTTGTTTGAAAATATTAATCTCTAGTGAAATGTGGTGAGAATTCACTATTTGCTATCAAGAAAATACTGTGATAAATGTATAACAACTTTTTGATTTTTACTAATTTTCGAATGCATTGATACTAAAATATTTAACTGAGAAGTCAGTAATCCAGAATAAATATTTTGACGTTTTCTATATTTTATATCTGAAAAAAAGTTGATTCTATACATTTAAAAATGTATGGGCCTCGACGGCAGTCATAAATACTTCATTCCGTTAGACCTTTTTTTTAGACAAAGATAAAATAGTATTGAAACTTGTACTTAACTTTACTTTTTTTAGAAATTTAAAATAGTGCATTTTAAAAATTGATGTCCTGAATATGATTAAATGTATTTCTGAAATAAAAACCAAATGTATATTTGCTTTTTGAATTATTTATGTGAAGCTATAATATTCTATTTTTATATTAAGCATCTGTTGCATTTATGTTATCTGGGTTTGGTCTTGTTTTTATCCATTCTGTTTATTTCATTACCTTGGATTTACGAGACGCATTCTAAATATTTTGTTTGTTTTACCATTTATGACATCGATAAATGCTCATTGATACTGTGTATCCTTAAATGTTTATCTGAACTTATAATGTAAACTTACTATTTTTGTAGACAACCAAATTTTTACCGACTCACAAAATAGAGTCTAACTTTAACATGAAAATGCTGACACATTGTATCGAAAATAAATCGCATATAATATAGTGATAAATTTTAAATGTTAAGGCTGGAAAATATATTTTTTGAACTGTTAATAGATATTTTTTCGAGAAATAATTACATTTTAGTTTATTTTCCAGTGTACACTATCTGACTGGCGGCTGTTGCAGAAACAGCTGCAAGATCTTTTTCCAGTTTCTGGATTCAAACTCTATTATGAGATATGTTTTCCTCGTTAAGATATTTTTTTTACAATAGCAAATCAAATTTCATGTACTTGAGACACGAATTTTGTTTCGTTTTTCTATTTTTTTTTTCTACACTTTCCGAAGGAGAACGCCCTTAATACAGTTACAATTTTATAAAGTTTTGTATGTGACAAAATATAAAGATCACTAGAAACTTACGGTTGTTTTTTAAGCCACCACAGCTCAAAGGTTGAAACACTGCAGGTCTCGTAAACCAGGGGCCGTGAGGTCGGATCTCAGTAGTGGCTAGGAGAGAAAGTCTATTTTATGGGTATAAGGGTATAGTCAATGGAGTTTGGTAATGTCCTTTTGCCGAATCTCACATCTAAATGAAGCGGTATTTTCTTCCTTATACTACTATTTCACACAAAATCAATTAAACTTTTGTAGTCACAAAATTTTACCATTATTTTTTAAAGACACTTTATTGTTATTTTCAACCCTTGGAGTTTTCCGAGGTGGGGCAAAACTTAAAAATGCCGCCCCCTTCATGCAATTTTTGTTTAGATTTCATGTAACTTTTATGCGCTGGTCTTTTTTTTTATTTTATTTTTTGAGGATTTTTCACATTGGGGTTACTGATGAAACCATAAAACTTCTCATTAAAATGTTCTCACGTCATGTCCCTTTCAACTCAACATTAGGGGGTAAGAGCCATATAAAGGGTCCCGTTAACTGGAGATGTGAAATTCTGTCAGTTGAAGGTGCAAAATTTTGAAAACTATATGCAAACTGTTGCATTTTGAGGCCTTAAGAGATGCATTTGGGACTGCAAAGATATTAAGAAAAAAAAATTCACTCTTGTACTCATAAAAATATTCATAAAAATGCAGAACAAAATTGGCTTTTTCTTTTTAATCCAGTGGGCAGGAACCCCCCCCCCCAACCCCCCTTCGTACAAACGCCCATACCAATGAGCCACGTGTCTGCCTTCTCAAATAACCCCCACCTCTTCCGAAAAAGATGCTTTGAAAATTTGTAAAAGAAAAACTATTGTATTGTTTGAGCATGACATGATTTATGCATAGTTCACTGTTACAAGAGGAACAAACCTTGACTTTTTAAAATTTAAATTTTTAAATTTCGACCTTGCGAAATTTGCCGCCCCTAACCTCAATTTTAGAGTTCCCGACAGTTTATACAAATAAATAATTATATTAATAGGTTTTAAAATAGCTGATAAATGATCAAATCTTAACACCGAACTAGGATTATAATTATCTTTTAACAGTTAAATTTTCTTAAATATTTTCCTTCTCTCTCTCTCTCTCTCTTTTCTGTGCATCACAGTTGAAGTTGCCGCCCCCTAGAAGTGCCGCCCGGGGCACGAGCCCCGGCTTGCCCCACCCTTTTAAGCAATTTTTTAAGCAATTAACATTTTATAAACTAAAACGATTTTTTTTTACTTTATCGATAATATACTTCTCAATGCAGTTAGAAACTGCGTAAAAAAAGTTTTTGTATTTGAAGAAATAAAATAATTACAGTATGGGACCTCAAATCCAGATCGTTTCGGATTTCGAAATTTTGGTTCCTCATTCAAAAAATGTTGTATGTAGCATCAGTGCCCATATAATTTGCTCTGGAAGTTTTTATTAGCATTTTGCTCCTTTATAGCATTTTTTATTATCGTTTTATTATTAACTCGTCTATAAGTCGCGAAATTTAGAACAGTAAACGAAGTTGGAGTCGGCTTGCCTTCGGGGGAAAACATCGAAACATCCAGACTTTTCCCCATATTATTCTATCCTCTTTAATGAAACAATAAAAGAAAAGTATTCCGTCAAATTACGATATGATTTTATATTTTCTAGCCACTAAATTGCAGTAAAAGATCAGACTATCGGGAAAATGCAAGAAACGCCGATTTTCAATTTTGCGAATGTAGTATATCGTGCGAAAATTAGAAGCTCATTAAAAAAATTAATATAATAAAACTACAAGAAATAAAAAGAAGAAAATCTAATAATATTAACTCAAAATTAAAGCATCAATTAATAAAAACTCTAATCGCAAAAACGAACCCTTTTCAGAGAATCGCGAAATAAGTTTTTAACAATTGCACATTTCCGATCTTAAACATGTTCATTACATTTGATTTTCCTTCTTTTTATAATGCCTATTTCCAACAAAAAAAAAAAAAAAAACAGCGCAAAATATTTCCCGAAGCTGTTTCTTTTTTCTCTCTTCAGCTGCCTATTTTTTTTAACGTCCGGATTTCGGGATTCCGAATTGGAGGTCCCATACTGTATGAAGAAGGTGAGAAGATTTATAACGCTTTAGTAGCTCAGTCGGTAGAGCTCTAGTTTCCCAATTTTAGAGTCGTGATTCGTGTGAGTCGTATCATTGATGGTAATGTTCGAAAGTCTGCACTGTTAAAAACAATTCAGAATTTTCAGATTTTTTTTTTTTGACTGATTTTAACGGAAGATTTCCGTAGTGCTTCAATACATGGTTTTTCCTTCCAAAAACGGAAATATCACGTCCTGAAAATACGAGAATGGAACTTTTCCGTTTTGTGGTTGCTGTATTCTCACTACGTGATTTGGATTAACGGCGAAAAAATAAATGAAACTTTTTTCAAATCTCGGGAAAATATTATCAGAAACGGAATATTTCCGGCAACTCTGCTGCCGTACCTTTTCCGTTATTTTCAGGAGATTTTTTTACAGTGTGATCTTGTGCCAAAATGAATGGAAATCCGCAAAATTTTCTCTCACCAAAAGCACGTTTTTATTTATTTTTTTTATACATAATGAATTTGTTTGGCGATATTTTTTCGTTTACGTAGTAACCCAGCTCCATTGTTGATGACGTGGTTTGTTTTTGGGCAGTTGGGATGGGAGAGGTAGCTGAGTGTGTTCTTTCAAAACATGTTGTTTTTTAAGTTGTTTATTAAGTATTCTTACGCATTTCAAGTCGAAAAAGAAATTTTTCGTTGTTAAAAAAAGAGAGTAAAGAGTAAAAATTCGTTTTTAGATTCAATCATTTGATACTGTCGCATAAAACCAATCGGTATTTACGTTTTGTTGGCACGCCATTTTTAAAGCGTGTGTGGGTTTTGTAGTTCGATTTCTACAATATGGGATGTGTGCGTGAAACTGCAAGTGGTTTTCAAATGAATATATTTTGAGAAGTTTATAAATTTGGTAAACAGTGCATAAATTAAATGATATTTTCAGTTGTCTTGTGTCATAAAAGTCAGCCCATTACATTGGAGTTCACAGTGGTTTGAGATTATGTGAAAAGTGACCTGAGCGTTAAAAAAGTAAGTTTTTAATTTTTAAAATTTATTTTTGGCTATTTTATGTGTGTGAAATGTGAAAAAAGTGGAATTTTTAATTGTTCTATAATATTTGCTGTTCTAATATTTTTTTATTTTTATGTTGTAATAAGCAAAATTAGTATTTTAGTTTAGGCTGGTCATATTGCAGAGTTGGATGTGAAAAATGTATGATGCTTTAAATTTTGTAATGAAGTTTTATATTTTAAAAACTGGAATAGTATCATAAAATATCGGTTTTGTGTGCATTAACTATATTTTTCAACATTTTTCGTTGAATAATGTGATTGCAATAGAAATAATTCTGTTTAAAATGCAATGATTTTTTTTTTTTTAAGTAATTCAATACATGGTCTATGCAGTTATAAACATATTGGAATTGAAACAGATTTGCGTTTTATCTTAACAGAATGATACTATTCCAGATTTATTGTAAAGTAATCGCTTATTTTTATCGTAATGTCCTGTCCATTTTTGTATTAAGTTGTTGCAGAAATGCGCTAGTAGCCTTGCTTTTTTACGTAAACTACAGTATATTGGTATTGTAGTGGTGGGTTGTGATTTTTCTTGACATGGCTTTTATGTGCATGAGACATCACATTAAAATATTCAGTTTCTTAATTAATGTTCTCTACACTACATGGAGTTTTGTGACGAAAGGTTTTAATAACATGTGACATTATTATTGCAAGGTATTTATGCTTGCATTGACAAATATGCCATTTTTAAATGAAACATTTCTATTGCTTTAGTTGTGATTTTACCAGAAATACTAATTTTATAGTAGTCATTATGTACTTATGATTAAGACTTTAATTGCTTACAAAATATATCGAAAAACACTTGGTGTATGTATTTGCAATTAATTATGTTGAAGATAAAATCAGGTTATCTCGTAAACAAAAAAAAAAACTTGTTTTTTTAGAGACAAAATAAAACGTCATAGATCTAATGTTCCTAATTGATTAGAATTGAAACCTATTTTCCTTTGAAATTTCGAAACATGAGAGCATTTAACGTTTAAATGATTATCTTTCGTTTTAAATCACGTTAAAACCCATTAAGCGCCAAGTCCCCCATTTTGGGAACCTTTGATTAAGATTTTTTTTCTACACAAATAATTAAGATAGATCTTTTTTAATTTTTTTTCATTGGATATTAAAGTGTCCAGCTTTGTTAGTAATTTTTTCAAAACGTTTAAAATGTAAATTATATTTTTTTAAATTATTCAAATTTAAGGAAAATTGCATCTTTTTACTTCACTATAAAAAAAATTCGCTAAAAATATCTAACCCGAGTTAGAGGGTTAAGAATCATTAAATATGAACAATGATTGATCTTTTACAAGTCAAAACAAACAGGGTTCAAGAAAAGTAATTTAAAAGGGTTTTATCATTGTTTATTTAGAAAGGTCCCAAAATGGGAGACTTGGCGTATTCTGACTAGTAGAGCAAGTCGCCACCTTTTTTGCATGAATGAACATTTCCCTCTTTTTTTTTTGTTTGCTCTGGAATCTCAAGCCCCTTTTATTACTGAACCTAGAGCCCTCTCTTTTGTTGTTCAAGGTCAAGGTCAGATGCTCTTATCAGACCAAGATGACATTTCATTTGTTCTCAAGAAAGTTCTAGACCAATGTGGGGCTCATTCTCAGTCAGCATTCTTAGCTAGCTTTCAGGGAACGAGTTTCACTTTCAAAAGATGAATTTCATCCCTTTTATTATCAAATAAAAATGCCAGTAAAGTTCTTGACGGTGCAGCAAGCCTTAGTCTACATGGAAACGTTAGATTCTGACGAGTTTTCGGCAGATGAGTGTGCAATTATATGTTTGCCACCACATCCTGGTAAAATAACAGATGAAGAAAATGTTAATGATAACTTTTTAAATGAAGTAAAACCAGCGGATGTTTGTGGAAAAGTGGAGCTAAATTTAAAACAGTGTGAAAATACTTCAAAGAAGAAAACTGCGTCCAAAAAGAGGAAAAGGTGTCAAAAATAAAATTATTTTTCAAGGGATGAAGATGACTTTAGAAAAAGCCAAAACCAACATGCAGAAGTCAGGAAAAAAAATGATAGAAAGGAAAAAAATAAACAAGTTAAATGATATTATTAACAAAAATGAAGAAAAAGAACCCCAAAAGAAATTTTATGTTTGTTAAAAACAGACAAATTATCTCCAATTCAGTCTGAAAAACCGCTGGTTTTAGAAGTACATTCTGAAATAGCAGATAAAACTCCTTACGAGCTGTTCAAATTGTATTTTGATTATGATATCATGAGTCTTATTTTAGAAGAAACTTTAAACAATGCCAAGAATCAAAACAATAACTATGCATTTTCATTATCTGAAAAGTCATTGGAAGAATTTCTCGGAATTATATTACTTAGTGGATATCATTCCTTGCCTCAAGAAGATTTATATTGGAGCAACTCAGAAAGTTGTAATCTGCCTTTTATACATGCCATAAATAGGCAAAGGTTTAGAGACATAAAGAAGTATCTTCATTTATCTAATAATAACCAAATTGACGGTTCGGACAAGTTAGCTAAAGTTAGGGGCTTCATTGAGATGTTTTGTAAAAAATTGCAGGAGTTCGGGACATTTTCTGAATCTTTAAGCACATACGAGGAAATGATCCCTTACACAGGAAAATATCCCGCTAAACTGTACATGCGTGGAAAATCCATAAAATTTGGTTTTAAAATCTGTGTTCTTGCTTCTTCACAAGGTTATCCGTTCGATCTACAAGTTTATGTGGGCAAAAAAGCAGCGGCAGAAGACTAAAATTCCCTTGAAACAAGGGTTGTCTTGGACTTAATTGAATGTGTTGAAAACAATAGGCAGCACAAAATATATGTTGACAATTTTTTCAACTCTACCATTGCTTGAAGAGATGAGAAAACAGGAATTCCGACTGACCGGAACAGTGAGAGAAAATAGACTTCAGAACTGGGGGTCCCTACTTGAATATATTTAATATGCATTTAAGGTATCAGTAATTAACTTTTTAATAATATAATAATAATTCTGGCACTGCCGACGTGATTTAACAACATATAGAAATGAAACAATAGACTTCCAAAATTATGGCGGAAGTGTCTATTGGACACTGGGAGACTTGGCCATTAGGCGCCAAGTCTCCCATTTTGGGACCCAATCATATCTTTTAATTAAATGAAGATTTTTTGAAAATTTAAACTACAGGTGATTAGAGATGTACATTAAAGCACAAAACATGCAAAAATTAAAATTTTTTTCATGCCGTTCATATAGCAGCGTTTAATGGGTTAATGACATCCTTTGTTAATAAGATAACTTATCATTAAAACAGGAAAATTAACATTTTTATTATCTATGAACTACACATTGAGGTATTTTGCATAAGTGGTAATGTGAAATATAATCTCCTTTAAATGGATATAGTCTACTGAGTAAAATTACTTTTTTTTTTGCTTTATGAAAAGATGAAAAAACGTACCTCGGAAGACCTCGGATGCGTAACATCGAAGGGCGAAGCTGTTGTATAATCCCCCCTAGGAGTTATTCGAACTAGCGCGCCAATTTGTAATGATTTTCGAATGGCGATATCTTTTCATTTCTGCATAACACCCGTTCCTTGCTGTAATGTGTAGCAACCCTCAGCGGGTGATAGACTCGTGCGGCTGTCCAGACGCAGCGCGAGAACAAAGGAACAAACGTACGACAAAAAGTTATCGTACTCGTCACTGGTGGCGCTGCGAGCATGCACTAGTTTTGTGTGCAAATACATTACGAAAACATTGTTTTTGCCGGGTTTGCATCAGGCATAATAAATATTTCTTTTTGGTAAACTCTTAGTTTATGCATTACAAATCGAAATCGTATATATATCGAAATTGCGATGTTCAATTGTGTTTTTAACTAATATATTTATTTTAAAGAAATGTTTCATCGTAAATGAAATAAGAGAGAAGGAAAGCAACCCAAGTAGCAAAAATCGTCGGCACAACGTTGGCCCTTCGTTTTCTTCCACGGTTGGACAACGGTAGGATTTGGCACACTTGCCAACAGTTACCCAACCAACCAAACACCGACAATGGGCCAACAGAGTTGCTAACCGTTGGGCCAACGAAGTTTTTCTTTTAAGCCAACGATGGCCCAACCATACTTTTCCTTATGAACCAACAAAGACCCAACTAAATTTTACCAAAGCAGCCAACGATGGCCCAACCAAGCTTCACTATACAGGATATCCACTAATTAAGTGATCCAATACCAGCTTCTATATTGTTCATTATAAATGTCCAATTCCAAAAATGTTCCAAATAGGAGTTAATTTTTTGTAAATTTTTAAACTAAAAAACCCCCTTTAAACTGATTCTCAACTTTATTCAGAACATTTTTGTAACTTAAGTAGAGGCATTTATCATGAACAGCGTAGAACAGCTATTGGGTCACATTTGTGGACCTACATTTAAATAATATTTAAAGCAATGTAAAACTTTAACTGAATTTTTATTAATCCATTCACTAATTTTACAAAAAAGTATAAAACAAGTTCACAATATTGGCCACAGCATTGACATTTTTTCAAAGTGGTATAAATTTTCTATGAACCGTATAAGATGGTTAAGGTAATACAAATACATGTATAAATTATTTTGCTTCAACCCTCAACCCATAAGTATCTAAAACATAAAGCCACACTTCAGTTTATCTATTTTAAGCCTCTGGAATACAAGACAAAGGGTTTTTGAGTGTTTTCATCATCGACCAGCCACTCCTCAAGCTTCTCGACTTCATCAACAGTTTCACATGGGAGATTAAGACAGGATGGCAGCTCAGGGACAGTTGAGGTGCTTATCCCGGAAGATTTCTCCACTACTTCAGTCAACCTCCTATCCGATAGGTTATATCAAGCAACCCATATATTTTGGCCAAATACCTGGAAAAGTCGTGAAGAACTGAAACAAAAATAATTACAAGATATAGGCTTAAGTCAACATAAATTTGGACTTGTGGGAAGCAGTACAATTTTTAAAAATTTAAATAATTAAAGAAAAAAAACAGTATCAAGGATGGAAATTAATTTGTTTTCTTACTATCAGGCAGTTGGTGTGGAGTCTCTTTTTGAGAATTCAAGTGCCTTGAACAGCTTGGAGTGCTGGTGTACTCCGTTTCTAAGGAAATAAAAGTACGAGTAGATATTAGTTCATGAACAAAAGAATTCCAATTATGTCACTTTAGTTAGTTACTACATGATGTATACCCACCCTTTACTCCAGCAGAATCTTGTATATTTAATTTTTAACTAAGGTACAAAACTAAAAGAACTCAATAATGCGGATGTGATTTTAAAAAAATTTCTCGATTCTCCACAAAAAGTTTGGTTGATAGGCAACATTTCAGGTTGATAATGCAATTTTTTAAATTTAAAAATATTTTTCCAAGTCGGTTTTTAAAGCTCGACTAATAAAATACATAAAATTATAAAATAAATAAAAATATAAAATTAATGGAAGGTTTTTAAAAATGTTCGACTTAAGCGCAAAAAAATTTACAAAAAACATAACTATTACAATCAATACCCGACACATGCAAGTTTCTTATTACAGATTAAGATCAAGAATAATTTACCTCCAGATTCTTGGTTAGAGGCCTTTCTGCTGGGTGGTATAAAAGTAGGCTCCGAAATTGAACCTACCAACTCTTATGATGATGCTCCTAAATGAAAAAAAATTAAATATTGAAACTCTTATTAATTCATTATAAAATAAAAGAACACATTATTTAATAAATTGACCAGTTTGATTTATTTCATGATAATCCTACATTTAAGAACATTAGGTCTACCTGAAAATTGCTAGAGATGTGCAGAATTCAAAATATAATGTGTTCAATTACGGAGGATTTCTCAATAATTCAATTATGGAGATGTGTATCTGTATATGCACATCTCCATAAATTGAAATATATACTACTACAGTCTAGTCTACTGCTTAAATGTGATGGCGGTTAATCAAACAATGTTTAATGTTATGAAATTGTGCAAGTGAAAAACATTCAAGTAGACCTAACATAATATCAAAATCATTGTACCTCTCAAATCTCCGTTAAGTCCTTCAGGAAGTTGCGGCAATTTCAGCTGGAAGGAGGAATCCTGGGGTGGGAAATCTTCAACCGAATCGTCGCTGATATTAAACTTTTTGTTGGGCTTCCTTTTTCTCTTAGCAGGAATGTTTGGTTTCCTTATTATTTTAGCAGGAGGTGCCTTCCTGCTCAGATACCAATTCTGAGCCTTCTGCTCCCGATTCCTCTTTCAATCTTTCTCTCGCTATGGCAATATCATCTGAAAATTTATTTTAATATCTTTAGAAATTATTTTAAAAATCAAAATTTTGGTTTAAACAAACTTTGTGAGGAATCCCTAATTATCATGGTCTACAAAATGATACAATTTTATTTAAAAATTTCAATATAAACCTGTCTATAACGAAGGCAAAATACGCAGAAAAATTACCCACAACTATTTAGTTTAAAGCAGGGCGCGAAATTTACGCTCGCCAACTCGCCATTGGCGACCAAAAATTTAAGGCTGGCAAGAAAGTTCTTTTCCCTGGAAAAAATATTGAGTTTAAAATAAAAAACTTCCAAATCAAGGAAACTCAATCTAACGGCTCGCCTTTAAAATTAAGCTACCAGCGGTTGGGGCAGAGCTTTACACAAACATGAAGGGATAAAACTAACAGAAACTGATATCAGACCTGATATCAAATAAAGTTAGTTTTATTTTTGCGGTGTATTTTAATTTTACATTCTTTTAAAGTTTTACTTTCCATAATGTTTCTACAAACACTATTTTTTAAATTAAAAAAAAAATGAATCCAAAGTAGTGGCGAGTAAAAATTTTAGTCTGGCTAGTACCTACATATAGAGCTAAAACTTCATGCCCTGGTCTAAAGCACGTTATGTTGGTGCACAACGCAAAAGCCAACTAAACAAAAAAGGGCCCCGTTAAAAACGATAAAACACCAGCTCATATACCTATTGATAAATATTTTGAAATTTTAAAAACTGTAAAAGTAAAACCCAGAAATAGGTCTAGTTACGATTTCAATTGAAAATAGCAATGCCATGCATATAAAGGTTAGATCAATCCAATCAAGCATTTAAATACATTGAAAATTTTTAACTGAGTATAGAAACTACGTAGTATGACATATTGTATGGGAATATACATATTCTGTCTAGAATGAATTTTTTAAGAGATCTAAACTTGGTGAAGACCAACCTTTGTTAGGTTTTTATGTAATTCAATATACACTGGGTTTGGCACCAAAAAATTGTAATCAGTAGCGGCTCGCCCATTGGGGCTGCAGCACCCCCAACCAAAATTTCCCGAAATTTCTATTTTTGTTTGCTTTACATTACTTAAAAAAATATCTATTTCTCCCTTTATTCTTTGTCCTTTATAATCCTTTTTCAACCGACGTACTGGCCAAGTGGTTAGAGCATCTAGCTGCGAGGTCGTACGTCTGGGGTTCGAATCCCCCTAGGGCATGGATGTTATGTGTGTCTGTTGAGTGTGTGTGTGTTGTATCCCATGGACGGGCGTTTGCCTAATTTGGGATGTGTCCTTTTTAAAAAATGAATAAAAAAAAATAAAAAATGTATAGTTATATGCTATGTACTTATCAAATCTAATTAAGGCATCTTTAAACCCTTTCTAAGTTTTAGAGATTATTTGGCATTATATCGCTTAAAATACACTGCCAACTTGGAGCAACACCCCTTATAATTTTACCTTCGAGCCGCCACTGATTATAATAAAATAGTAGATTCTGACTACCCAGTTGTATAAAAATTGAAAAGATTACTCAACACTAAACACCAAATAAAGTGTTGAAAATGTCCCCCAGGCCCGGTTTGTAAGAATTTATCACATTAATTGCTAAAATATTAGCAAAAGACAATACTAATTATACAACCTTCATTCATATTTAACTGTACATTCAAAGAACAGAAAGCTGTAAATCGTACTAACCATGTGATGCATATAGTTCTCTTAATTTCATACAGATTCCATTCATCAAATTTGTCGTCACCATTTAGGAGACAGCCATTATATTTTGATGCGACTTTATAAGGGGGCCAAAAGCACTCCTTTTTTTTGGGAGTGAGCCACTCTTCTCTCACAATCCCCATAGCCCGATCAGTGAATTCCAGAGCATGATACATATTGTCTAAAAAAACCAATTTCCAATAGAATCAGTAAAAAAATATTATTAAATTTTATGAATATTTCCATATTGCCGTTAAATATCACACTTTGATTACATATTTGCTTCCGTAAGATTTCATTTTAGATTGGTAGGATAAGGGCCCGATCAAGACTTCTGTGCAAGGGAAGCCAGCCCTTGATTTGGGGGCCCCCCAAATCTCCAAATCCCCACTGCAGTGTCCTTAGCTCATCCCCTCGCCCCCATAACCCAACCAATGGGCCATCAGACATACAATGGCAACCAACTTTTATAAAATTAAATATTACATTTACCGCACATTAACCATGGCAATGGAATTGTTGTTGTTGTTAAAAATTCTTAAAATTATCCCACAAATTGTACTCAATGTTCTTTGGACACATGATCATCTAGAAATTGTTTGTTATACATCATCCAATAAGAATCAGAAACCCTTAAAAACTGCAACATTGTCACACAACAAAAAGCTCCACTGCATAACAGTTTATTTAAAACTCTTAGTTGCAGCACTTATTTACAATAAAAGGAGATTTACCAATTACTCATACACAGCAACACAGTTAAGGCTCTAATACTATACTCATTCGTTTTCATACTAGGGAAAAGTTTGAGCAATGATGAATATTTGGAAATGAGGGGAATTTTTTTTCTGTTTAAAGCTCTTTGTGAAAGTAAAAAGGGACCCTAACATTTTGTTTAGTAGCGCAGGGATCTCAAACTAAGTTAGACACTGCACTGCATGTACATAAACATATATCTTTTGCATGCATTACTTTATTGAATTGATTGCAAACCTTCGCGTCATTCATAGTATCAAAGTGATTGCAGATCATTATCAAAGCATGTAATTAAAAAGTAGGAGAATACGACAATCCAATAAAAATGTTAAAGCATAAAACAAAAAGTCGATTTCCAATCAACAGCTTTCAGTTCTAAAATAGACGCTGGCAAGTTAAATCACTGCACCTTTGACAGCCGCTTGTTGAACGTGACAAACAACTAAGAATTAATTTTTATAAAACATCGAAAAATTGAACATGTGACAGAAATAAAACTTATAAATTTCTTTATATTTGCTATCTAACTCAGATTTTTAAAATGTATTCCATGTGTTTATTATTGAAAACAAACTGTTAACACTGTTGCCAATCTTTTTCTTACAACAGTCAACGAAACAAACTATTTAAGTAATCTGACGTAGCAAAATATTGGTAGGCATATTTGACAACTCTTCTTATTTACAAAAATACACATATTTTTTACAGTAAAGCAATCGGCAACAAAACGGGTTTTTTTTTTTAAATAAAAGGTATGATTTGGGGGCCCCTTCAAATATCGAAGAGGAAGCCAGGGCTTCCCCGGCCTATTCGGTGATCGGGCCCTGGGTAGGATTGAAATTGTAACCGCATACAATTGTTTTGTACACTCCGTAACTTGTAAAAACTTTAATAAAAATTAAAATAATTTGAAAATTTTAACTAAGTTAATAAGAATAAATTAATTTAAAATATTACCGAAATGAAATAAATTGACTTACCAATGCTATCTAAAACTTGCACCACACCAATTCCGTTTCCGTAACACCAGCCGAACAGCTACAATTAATCAACACAAAGCTGACCTCTTAACACAAACAGAAGCAGGCAGAAGTGAAAGTTGAAGTGTTTTGCGTCGTGCTATATGTTGAGAATTTAACGATGAGTTGAGTTGAGAGATCGAAAGCAGAAAGCGAGTCATTAGTTTTATAGATTTTATCGGTAGCAAATTGTTGTTGCCAAAAAAACATGAAAGGTTTTCCCATTTTGCCATCGTCGTTTTTCCCAACGAAAAATCATTGTTGGGCCAACGGAGGTGCTGACAACCGTTGCCAACCTACAAAAGCAGTGGTTGGGGTTTCGTTGGTTAATTGTTGGCAAAACTACCAACCGTTCGCCAACAGTGCCAACCATTTCCCAACGTTGGGCCAACGAACTGTGCTACTTGGGAATAGTGTTCTTTTTAAAGAATTGAATTAGTGAATGCAGACATTTTATAATTTTAGGAATTTATTAACTTAGTGCTTGGTTTATATGCATATATTTTGTATATTTTTGTATCCTGTCTTCTATTTAATTATTCTATAAATAGTAATTATGAGTTTGATTCCTTGTGGGGAGTACCAGTGACGAATGACATTACATTTTTACATTTTTCCGAAATGTCTGAAACTTTACTTCTCCAGATGCAGTGATTTATTTGTTTATTTGTACTTCAGGGGGGGGGGGGATAATAACGAACAAACCAAATTAAAGCGCAATCGCAGAAAACATAAAAATAATTCCTCCTCAAACAAAAGCGTTACATATATTATAGATATATCTATATGTATTTAGCCATATTTTTATTTTTTTCCCAATAACTCCTTATTAAAAAAATACGATTATAAAAAGATTTCCCACCACCCAATAAGCCGATCTTTATTTATTTTTGGGGGGGAGGGGAGGGGGCTCCGTAGTTTTTCGGGGGTGCACCATCGTGCTTTGGGGAGGTCATCCCTGTGTTATCACATCAGTTACTGGTTTTATAAATATTATTAGTTATACTATAAAATAATAGCTATTAATCTATTAATAGCATAAAAATATTATTGCATTAAACATTATTAAGTAATGACTTAATTGTACGAATAATCTTCATTTGTTAAGCCACTTCACAATCTAACTGTTCCACTTTCCTGCAATAACTAAATTAACAATAGAGGAAATTGAAATCATTACCAATATACTTTAAATAATTTTATTAAACCATAACCTATGTATTTTTGCTTTAACTACAGTTATTTAATAAAAGTATTGACATTATTAAAAAATGATGTGTATAAATAAATTGCTATGCTTTGAAATAACTACATAATTATTTTATGCCTATTCAATGTGTTACGACCTTTAAAACCTGCTATCCAATTTATTCGCTCTAAGCAATATGAGAGGATAAATGTATTTCAGCAAATTATGCATAATTATTAGATTAAGATTAAAATGAATCTGAAAGCACAGTATGATAAGTTTATGGCGAAGAAAATTTTCTCGCTTTACATCATATATGAAAGTACACATAAGAAAAGTGGTACGTAAACGAACAGCTTCAAAGTCCGCATATGTTACGGCGAAAAAAACAATATTTTTATTATTTCCTCTGTATTGAAACGTTTAAAACGCTATCACATAATCCTGCAACTTTTGATAGTTACTTTTGTCCCCAACACTTAAATATTCATTTGTCTTGAAATTCAGGTCTTTATACGCGATGATATTGCTGTGGTTAATCCTTTAAATCATCGCTTTTAGGTGCATGCTATCAGCGCCAAATAACCGAAGTAGCAGAAAATGTAAGTTCTGCTTGTAAGGACTTTTTCGCCCGTTTTGACAGCCGCTATAGAATCGTAGGCAGCCATGGCCAGTGAGACGGCGTTAGGCGAATCTGCGGATGTTTGCACTTTCAGGAAATGTATTTTTTATTTATAAGTAGTATTCTTTAGTATTTAAAGTTGGTGGAGATCTTTCATATTGATAAAGAAATAGTGTAAGGAGTTCAGGTGTTTTAATTCGGCTCAATTGTTTTCTATTATGGTGCAAGGAACTCACTGAATCCATTTTGTTTGTTAATGCGCCATTTTCTGAATGAAAATGGATGGCTTCGAATTCATGTCTAGTGTTCGTGCACTCTCAGAAACGCATGCTCAAATCTCACGAAACTTTCGTCGTATTTGACGAAATGGATTCGTAAAAAATGCTCCGAGTAAACCTTTCATCAAGTTGTCGAAATTTGTGCAGTAATGTTTTTAAGTCACGTGATAGCGAGAGGAAAGAATCGTTGTAAATGGCGAAATTTTCTGGAAGATTGAAGAATCGTCGAAAATGAGAGTTCTATTTCTGAGAGTGCTAAAGGAATTGCGAGTAGTAATACAATACGTTGAGAAGTAAATAAATTTGGTCAATTGTGCTTTAAAGGAATGAAGAGTTTTCTGTCGGACCAATCCGTCACATTGGGTTGTAAGTTGGCAGCGATTTGGGATTAATATTGAAGAGCAAAAGCATTGTTAAGGTAATTTTTTTATTTTACTAAATTTATTATTTAGATATTTTATGTGTTTGTAAGGTTAAATAAATGATTTTCAATAATTCTAAAATATTCGCTGTTGTAATTAGTAGCATTGCTAGTTTTTGTTAAAGTAGGCGTTCATTAGTTTAATATTAAATATACATGATTTGATGAACGTTATAAATTTTGCAATACAGTTTGGTATTTTAAAAACTAGCATCTAAAACACAGGAATGCGTTGAATCTCACGAAGTAAAATGTGAACAAACCGCATTATCGGCGCATGCGCGACCTGTGTCCTTTACCATATGAAAATTCATTTATATATTTTTTTTCTCTCGTATAAGGACCATCTGCCTTTGAAAATACCGTTTTTCCTCCCTTCCTTTTACGATGTTTTTTTTTCATTAATGACATATTTATTTTATATAGACATTCTGTGATGCTTCAAAACATATACCTATAGACATGCGCAGGAGAAGTTATTGTAAGTTCTAAATAGGGATGTAACGAATAAAGATTTGGCCGAATACCGAATATTCGGCTGTTTCTTCCAGGCTGAAGCCGAATATTCGGCCATTTCTTCTAGGCCGAATACCGAATATTCGTCCGCCTAATATTAAAATTTCTAGAAAATCATTGAAATAGAAATTATTTGTCAAATTTAAAGGTATTCAATCCTTTTAATTTGAAAGGATCCAAACTCCAATTCCATACATAAATCTATAATGTATGATTTAATTCTGTTTATTTAGAATCTAAAACTATCTAAAATTAATGCATTTTCTGTGTTATTTTGAATGCAATAAAACTGAGAAATTCAACTACAAGTGGAATAGAAATGACAGGTTTTAATGTAAGCATTAGTATTATTTCACTAATTATTTAATTCAAACTAAAGAAATGCTATTGCTTCGTGAACTTTTACCTTGCTCAAAATAGTTTATGGAGGTATTTTAAAAGTTATAAATGTTAATATTTTTATTTCATGGGGTTCATACCTATTTTTAAAAGATCTATTAAAATTTAATGCAGTTAACTGGAATATATTTTTATTTTCAAAAACCCCAATAACTTTAATATCTTAATATCATGATAAACATTTTAGGCTTTTCACATTCCTCTCTTACCTAATATTCACAATAAATCAATTTACACAAGCAAAGCCTGGCTACTACTTTGTTAATAATAACAAAATAAAAGTCTCAATCATAATTAATTATTGCCAGCATTTGGGAGCAAACACCAAGTGTAAAATACAATATTTGTACTTTAAAATCTGTTTTTGGTCAGTCAAACCTAAAAACAACGTTTAAAAAAGGAGCTTTTCTAAGTTCATTATATTTATTAAAACTATGTACCCCCAATGTGTTCTTTTGCAATAACTATACAATTTTAAATGTTTAAATCTACTAATTTCTTATTTTTTTACATTTCTACTGTAGCAGAACTATTCGGCCGAATAGTCCAACAATATTTGGCCAGGCCGAATTTCATCCTACCGAGTATTCGGCCAGGTCGAATATTCGGCTAGATCACGAATTGACTATTCGGCCATCCGAATATTCGGCCAAAGGGCCGAATAGGCCGAATACCGAATAGTGGCCAAATATTCATTACATCCCTAGCTCTAAATACATCAGAATAAATTTATTTTGACTCTAATTTTCCCTTAATCATTTATGTGTACAAAATTTTTAATTATTGATCAAAAATACAGTTTTGAATAGTATTGTGTTGCACCTAAAATATTTTTATATAAAAAAAAGGCTTTTATCCATTCATTTATAAATTTTAAATACTTAATTAAATTAAAAATTTAAAAAATAATAATCAAACACTGAAATCCACCCATTAGTCAAATATCTTATTGCATAGTAATATGCTCTAGGACCGATCCACAGAAAGTGGTCCTATGTCCTATGTGACCCAAAATTAGAAATTTTAGGAAAAACTAAAAAATGACACATTGTTTGGAATCCAGAAATTGCATTTTTCAAAAATATTGATATATATTTTTTAATATTAAACAATATTTCTTTACACTATGATATACCACTGTTTAGACGTTTTATCTTTCATATAAAGTTATGAAATTTTTTCTACGTACATTTTTATTCATTAAAAGTTACTTAATGCCAGTAAGGTAATTACTGAGCAACACACTAACAAAATTATAAATTTTTTGTTATAATTAGCTTAAATAAAAAAAAATATATATATTTTTTTTACTTTATTTCATAAATTAAGATAACTAGTATTTTTCAGGGAAAAACTTCAAAATTTTTAATTATTAATTATTTTTCAATAATTAATTTTACCAAAGGTAACCAACGTGACAAAATATTCTGTGTGTTACCGTTACTTGCGTTTCAGTAATGTATTTTGTCGCAGTTTGTTATAAAAATGTTCAAATGCACTTTAATGATAATTGTATTTAGAACTTTTTTAAATTTAAAAGATTTGGTTGCTTAAATGGTTATAAAACTAACTCAACACAACTCCATTCGTATGATTTATAGTTATTTCTTATTCTTGAAAATCAAAGATTATAATGCTTAGTGCAAAATAAAAAAAACATGCGATGGTTTGTACAGCAAGTTTTTGTTGAGGGAAAACTTTGTTTACTCATTAGCAGAGCCAAATCATTACTTGAAGCAAAGTGCTAATTAAGGCAACATCAGTATTGTTGTACTAAGTTCTCAAGACTTATCAAAATTAGCCAATCAATTAATGCCTGCTGCAACTATTTTGCATATAAGTGTGGATAAAATCACTGAATTTCTTAAAATATACAATCCATGGGGAAATGTGTTATCCACAGCATAAAATCTATCAGTTTACAAAACTATGGCACACAAACAATTTTTACTAGAATTTCGTATTGATATTCTAGATTGCCAGCCAACTAATATAATAACGAAAATAGTCTGAGAACCAAACAGAACAAACTTTAGCGCATGCTCAAACACAATAATTTCGTTGTAGCGAGCGGAAGTGACGAAAAAGTGTTTACATTTCGGTTCGTGATATAGCTTCTTTAAACATTGCTTTTTCGTTGCAGTACGCAATGTTTTTCGTCGAATAATGCACATCATTTAATGGAATGATAATTATAATTGCAATAGTCATTATTGTGCACAAAATGCGTGTGCTTTCAACAAAGTATTTTTATTCTAATTTTAGTGTATGAAAAATACCTGTTTTTTTCGAGTAATATTCAATCTGTTAATGTATTGAATTACTGAAAAGAAATGCTATACGTGCTTTACATAGTGGTGTTGCTATTTTGTGTAAGAAGTAATTTGTAATTTTTGGTGTTGCAGTGCTTTTTAAAGATTTTTCTTGACATGGTTGTTGTCTATGATATGACATTGTTGCAGATAAAAATTATCGCTAAGAGTGATGTATTCTATTTGGATTTGGCGACGCAAAATCCCGTTGTTGGCGTTGGTTTCTTGGCGCAAACGAAAAGTCGCCAAGGGGATGATATCTTATTTGTTCCCAAAATTATTGAAAGAAGCTGTCGGCCTGAATATTTTTTGATTTGAACAATTTTTGTTCAATTTTGAGAAGTTCAAAGAAAATTAACATAGCGCCTACGGGGAAATTTCAATCCTACATAAATCCTGATCTAACAGACGTATTTGCTTGGAACAAACTTTATCGGAAAGATGTTATGACGTACAACAAGTACAGATACGAAGTTCAACCAGAACTAAACGAGCCTATTTATCTATTAAATTTTTTTGATCGGGATTTTTAAGAATATTTTTGAATGAATGAATGATTAAATAAATGAGCGGGTGAAAGAATGAATGAATGAGTGAAATAATGGATAAATGAATGAATGTGTTAGTGCATGAATATGTAGAACAGGGTGGGCCGAAAAAACCTTTTTTTTATTTCGAAGTTGTAATAGCGCGGAACACTTGCGAATTATATAGAAAAGAAAAATAAAAAAAATTATTAAAATCGGTTGACATCTTCCGGTTGCGCATAGGCCCTAAAGTTTGACAAAAATATGAAAAAAATCTCATTTTAAATATATTTTTTTAAATTTTTGAATTAGATGTTTTCTTAATGTAATAGTTTGTAACGTCTTCAAATAAAGCTTAAAAACAATGTGTTTTAATTTGGTTTAGATAAGTTGATATCTTCCGGTCGCGCACAAGCCCCAAAATTAGCCAAAATATTGAAAATTTCACATTTTTACGAGTTTTTTTTACTATCTTTAATATACTTTATTTTAACGTACTAGTTACAGCATTTTTAGTCTTGAACATAAAAAAATTGTATTTCATTATAGTGTGAATAAATTAAGAACTTCCGGTCGCGCAATGACCCCAATGCTATACGAGAACGTGTACCCAAAAAAGTGTCTCTCAAATTCCTGCGCCCTCTCCCCCAGTTACGGTATCTGCAAGTCGCTAGTTACACGACTGACATGCAGAAACACTCATTACATAAAACATCACAGTAATGTCAAAAATATCTGTTAAATTTCAAACAAGAATTATTTATTAATTAATATTGTTAGAAATGAAGGCTGTTTAACATCACAGTACAAAGAAAATCAAATTTGGTCAAAAAAGCAATTCAGTAGAACAAAGTATTTGTTTTTAAATGAAAAATTTGAGTAATTTGAATAACAATTATCAAAAATATGACATTCAGATTTAGTTTTCAACCTTGAGCTACAAATTTTTAATTGATACCTGGCACCATGAGTTTATAGCGTTGATAAGATCAACCATTAAATCCAGTTTTCTATTTTGCTTTTAGTTTCTAATTCTAGATTTTTTTAAAATTATTTTAACTAACATACTACATATTTACCCCGGTCTCAACTTTTGCACTGGGATATTGAAATTTGTAGTGAATTGTTTTCAGGTGTTCTCTTAGCTTTTAAGCGGTCATTGTTCTTAGGGCTTCATAGCTTTCTTTGTGTATGCGGGATAGGAAGAGTATGCAATCGCTTTTAGGAGGGTATCCTGTTGATACCAAAATCAATTATAAAAATTATTTATCTATTTCAACATTCAACAATTAAATGCTTAAAATAATAAAGGAACATTGTGCACAATAAAACTGTAAAAAGTAATCGAACGTAATTAATGCATTTTAATGCTCATTTGTGCTTTAATTACGTGCAGTTAATTTTTACAGTTCAATTAAATGCTTATTATGGATTTAAATTTTTGTATGGTAAATATAAGTGTTAAACTTCAAGTGAAAAGTATTTTAAAAAATTAAGATTATTGGAAATACAGGGCATTTAATGTTACAAAAGCAGTCAAAGAAATCTCAAATTTTGTGAAAAAAATAAGAGCAACAAGAATTTGTTTTCAAAGTTAAAAATTTGAGTACATTTAAAGAACAGTAATCAAACATCTGGCAGCTTTTTTTTATACTTCATTATCAGTTCGTGTGAAAAAATGCAACGGCTATTGCATTTAAATGATAATTATTTATCAAGTACCAAAAATGCGTAAAAATGTAAAATGTTCAATATTTTGGCGAATTTTGGGTCTTATGCGCGACCGGAAGATATCAACTGGTCTAAACCGAATTAAAACACAACGTTTTTAAGCTCTATTTAAAGACGTTACAAACTATTACATTACGAAAACATATACAGTAAAACCTTCCACATCCGGACCTGTCACATCCGGACCTCCCCATATCCAGACGGCTCGCGGAACAAATATTTTTGAGTAAGCAAAAGTCAAAGTACTATTTCTTTCGAACTCAAGACGATATTAACAAATGGTTGAGTGCAGACGAACAGAACGAATTAACAGACGGCGATATATTGAACATGGTGTGTGTTGTGGTGTGTGTTAGTCTGTTGCAATGGTGGGATTTAATTATTAAACTAAATTTGGGCACCAAAGCAACAAACCAACACAGTGTGATCGTATAGTGGAATTATGAGCATATTGCGTTGTTTAAAATATTAAAATGAATATAAACAATTATAAATAGATTAAATCAAATGAAAGATTTCTAAATCATTTGAACAATTAAATTGTAAATGTCTTAATCACTAGAATGTAAAAATACTGCAATTTAAAAAAATTAAGAATTTATTTGAATTCTTCATATCTGGAATATTATATTAAATTATCAAGTGCACATGATATCAAATTTAAAATTCAAATATACCTCATTTTACTACTATATAAAATGCAAAACAAAAATTAGAAAGCACTGACTGAAGCAGTGAGCAACGGTTATCTGTGATTATCAAAAATTCATACCAATATTGCAGATGATTGTTCGTTATAAAAGGCTCGTCTTAATCTGTTCCTTTGCACAGGCAAATTTATTATTCTACTCATGATATCGTCTCATGGGTTCCCGAATCGACAGCGGTTCACCCAGAGCGAATTTCCTTTGAGCCACGTGTAGCTGGATTCGACGATTTCGAAAACTTGCCGCGAAAAGTTTATTTCTTGTTCAGGAATTGAAGATTTTCGCTATTATTTATTATCATGGGTCTGCTCTCTTGGAAGATATATTCATTCGGTTGGATGATTTTCTTTTCAATCAAGGCTTGGTGCTCTTGATAGGTGTTACTATAACCGTTGAATCTCCTTCATCTTCGATCCAAGTGCATCATCTTGGTAATTTTAAGGTAAAAAAAAAATCTTTACGATTAAATATTGATGTCAATTATCTGTAATGTGAATTCCATATTTTCCGTTTCTTTCAAATCTTTTACAGAAAAACCCTTTTCTTTCTCTTTCTCCTTTTCGGACCTCTCGTCCTCGCAACCAAGAAGAGATCACCTTCCATCCTCACCAGCGTCTCGAAGAGAGAGAGACTCAAAAAATGTAATATAATCTTTCTTTCTGTGACGTTGCTGGCGTCCCCAGCTCTCATTCGTCAGTATTTGAAATTTGAAAGGACTGAGGGAAAGAGGATTTCATTGGCCTGTGAAAACCTTTCATTGTGATGTGAAAACCTTTCATTGGCATGTGCTGCCATCTATCAAAGAGTTCACAAGTGATTGTGAAATTTAAATTTAATGTAACTTTTCGTTACATTTATCCCCCTTCAGAGGAAAAAAAAGGAGAAAAAAAGAATATGACATACAGGTACAATAGCAAAAGAAAATTTTAAAACATAATCATTCATAATGCTGATTATCAAAAACAAACAATAACCCTTGAAGTCAATATCATGTGACATACATATCAAAAAAAAAATTTTTTAATGCAGTATTTTTCAAAAATATTTGTATATATCCTTGATCAAATTCAATCAGTCACCAGAACAAAATTTAATTCATGTCATAAACCCTTATGATAGTTTTTGCTATCATTGCATTCTTTGCATTCAATTATCATGATTCAAATTGTTGACACATTAGTATTACCTTATGACATATACAATATACTTGATTCCATTCTTCATTGCAAGGTGTTGACACATTATCAATTATCACTCATGAGCTGTGATGATTTAACAATAAAAATGTGACTACTAATTAATTTTTAGCATGTTTTACTCAATTTCTCTTACAAAATTTTTTTTGTATAAGGTAGAAAACAGAATTGATGTTAGAAAATTCCTAGTGATGTATACACACATCTATTTTTTCGGAAAATTCCTCTCCAGTTAAACACGGAACCAGCCTGCTGTAAAACTAGTAAAATGCCTTAGTGGCGCCAAAAGACAGTTAGGAAACCCAAATCTGGAATAAGTTTTCTGTACCCTATTTGTTTTATGTAGAAGAGAAAAATGATTTGTTTACATTTTTACTGTTGAAGATTAGGTCGCAACTCATGCATGGGAATCAATTTACTAACATGAACTTTCATTTGTTTGTCATCACTATCTTTTTGTATGATGTAATTGTCATTTCTAATTATACGAGTAATTTCATAAGGTCCTGTGTTTTTCTTTTCAAGCGCATTTGAACCGTGAAAAATTTTAAGATAAGCTTTGTCCCCAATTTTGAATATGATTTTATCCCTGCCTTTAATTTGTTTATTTACACTTTTAATGTCTTCATTCTCATTTTCTTTTACAATTTTTTTTGTTTCTCTGAGATGTTCATTTAACAATTTGATATAAGTAGAGTATTCCTCTACTTTTTTGGGTGATTCAAAATTTTCAGAAGGCATATTTAATTTTCTTCCTTAAAATAATTCAGCTGGAGTGAATTGTGTAGCAACATGAACAGAATTGTTATAGTGCAATTTAAAAAATAAAAGTCTGTCAGACCATTCAGAGATTTTTTCTGACATAGCAGCTAATCTCTGTTTCATGGATAAATGGATCTTTTCAAGAAGACCATTGGATTGAGGAAAATAGATAGAAGATTTTCTATGCTCAATTTTTAGATTTTTAAGTATTCCTCAAATTCTTTCAAACAAAAATTAGTGCCATTATCTGTTAGTAAAATTTTGCAAAGTCCAAATCTGGAAAAATACTCATTTAGAGCTTTGATAATAGCAGGTGTTTTGATGTTGTGCAATGGTATTGCTTCGAAGTACCTACTATAGTGATCAATTATTGTCAAAATATAATTTTTGTTGTCATGTGATCTTGGTAATTTTCCTACAATATCAATAGCAAGCATTTGAGCTGGAGCAAGTTCACATTTGGGTACCATAGAACATTTTGTTTTGGTGTTTCTGCTTTTGTTTTCAAGGCATTTCGAACAATTGTTAATGTAGCTTTTCGTATCTAAGAACATTCCTGGCCAGAAGAATTTGCGGGATAAAAATTCATAAGTTTTTTTTGTACCAAAATGTGGTGCATGGGCATTGGCAAGACAGATTTTTACAAGTGAGACAGGAGTTAAAATTTTGTTATGTACAGATTTTGATTTGTCTTTGGAAAAATGTTTGATCATAACAAGATTTGTATGAGAGTCAATGAAATATTGCTCCTTGGTATTCAAATTGTTGCTTTTTATCTTTTGTATAATGTTAGATATAAATTCATCACTCTCTTGTTTTTCGTATAGTCTCATAGGAGATTTCATTTTGTGCACTAAACAGATTTATAGTGTTTACAGTAATAGGTTCATTTATTACACGAGAAAGAAAATCAGCTGGATTTTTAAATCCAGGTAGGTAAGAAATTTGATAGGTAAACTGTTGTAAATATAATAACCACCGTGAAACTATATCAGGCTGTTTGTCAAGTTGGATATGATAAGTCAAAGCTTTTGCATCAGTAAGAATGGTAAAAGATTTTGCATATAAATTTTCATGGAAATGCTTTACAGAAGCAAAAATTGCCAAAAGTTCCCTCCTGATTGAAGGATACCTAGATTCTGCATCTGGTAATTTTCCGGAATAAAATTCAACAGGAAAAAAATTATCATGATATTTTTGCATTAGAATTCCACAAATGGCTTGTTTGGAGGCATCGGTAACTAGATATATATCTTTTTCTTGATCAAAATTCTTTAAGACAGGTTTGTTTAAAATTATATCCTGTACAGTATTAAAAGCTTGTTGGCACTCTGAATTGCAATTAAATGGTGTATTTTTTCTAGTTAAATTGGTTAAAGGTGCAATTAATTCAGAGAAGTTATAAATCATATGCCTGAAGTAATTCAGCATACCTAAAAATGATTGAAGTTGTTTTATGTTTTTAGGCAAAGGAAAGGATAATATTTTGTTGATATTATCTTCAGAAGGTGCAAATCCACTTTTATCAAGTGAAAATCCTAAGTAATTTATTGTTTGTTTACATATTTGGACTTCAGCTGGATCAAGAGTTAAATTGAAGTTTTTAAGTCTGACAAAAATTTTCTGTAAAAGGACTGACATTTCATTGATGTTGTCAGCAGCGACAATGATGTCATCAAGAAAAAATTGAACATTTTCCCCAGTTAACCCATTTAATGCTTTGGAAATTGCTAAATGAAAAAAACTAGTTGCATTTTTTGCCCCCTGTGGCAATCTAGCCGGTCGAAAAAAACCTATTTCAGAACAAAAGGCAAATTTGTCTTTGTCTTCATCCTTTAACCTGATTTGAAAAAATGCAGATTTAAGATCTAGCACACAATAGTAATTACGGCCTGCAATGTTTTGGATAATTTCAGAGATTTTTGGCAAGCAGATTTTTAAAGGTTCAGTGATGTTATTTATTAACCTGTAATCTACTACCATGCGGAATTTAAGATCTTCTGGTTTTTGACCAGGAAGAGACTTTTTCTTAACAAAAATTATTGGAAAATTATATGAAGATGTCGATGGTTCAATGATACCTGCTTCTAAGAGTTCAGCTATTTCTTTTTGGGCAAAATTCTTTGCTATTTTAGGAATTGGATAAGGCTTTGTCTGTAAAGGGAAATCGTGCAATAATTTGAAGTCTGGAATGATTGCTGAAGTTAAACCTAACGTTTTATAACTTTTGGAAAAAACAGAATAGTTAGTCATCAATAATTTAAGAATTTTTTTTTTCTCATGACTTTTCAAATGGTCAAGATCAAAATCCGATTCTTTCAACTCTTCTTTTCTTAGTTTATCAACATCAGATGTTGTCAAATTGTTGATTTGAGATACATGTTTATCATCAGGTTGTATTAGATCAAAGTTTTCATATGGTTCAATATTACCAATAATTGTTTTCTTTTTAATGCTTTTTTTTTGAAGTTTCATTCTCAATTATGGTATAAATATGGGAATATGGACTGATTTGGTGGACAGAATTTTGGATTGAATAATTTAGTTTATTTGATTTTGGAGTTAATATTACTTGGTTATGATTTTTCATGGAATCAGGAATCTCTAATTTTACAATTTCAAATTTCCCTGGCAAAATGGAAACATTGTTTACAATTTTGACATAGTTTAAACTGCTGTTGTTGTCAATTTTGGTAATATTGGACTTTTGAGGAACATTGTCTGGAGTCCAAAAATTAAAAAAAACATTGTTCATAATAAGTCTGTTATTAGATGGATCAATTAACAGTTTGTTTTTTTGAATGAAGTCATAGCCTAGAATAAATTGATAGTTAGACTGCGAATTATTTTGTGTTACAAAAAATAAATTTCTAAACCATTTTGTGTCAATTTTGAAGGATAAATTGACAGATGATATATATGGAACAGTAGAACTATCAAGTAGTTGAATTTTGACAGATCTTGAAACATATTCAACTTTTGCAACTTCTTTAATTTGTGACAAAATATTAGGCTGTACCAAAGAAATGCTTGCACCAGAATCAATTAGTGCCTTAAAGTGTATGTCACCAAATTTGATTTCAATCACAGGTAGATCACACTGTTCTACAGTATTGCATGATGAGATATTTTCTATTACCAATTTACTAACATTTTGGGTAATTTTTGAATCATTTTCATCATTTTGAATGCAATTTGGAACAATTTTTTCATTTTTACTTGGATTTTTTGTTTGTTTGCTGTCAGAACAAGTGGTGATTGTTTTGTGCTTGTGATCAATTTTTTTGTTTGCTTCGTTTTTTGAATTTTGATGTGGTGCACTAAGGTTTTTCTTTTTACTTAGGGTCTCCGCCTTATACCTTAGTTCAGATTTTTCACTGCAAAAACCCCCTACTAGTTTAAATTTGATTTTCTAAAGTTTTTTCTTCTTTCATATGGCCTAAAATTGCCCCGCTTATAAGTGTTGAATTTTCTATTGCCCCTTGAATAACCCCTATTTGAGTTGGAATTTCCCCTATTATTTGATGGGTAGTACCAGCATTCAGTTGTCATATGAGGTTTTGCACATATGTGACAAGTAACTTTGCTTTTTGGATTATTTTGAAAATTCGAATGAGGTAAAAATTCTGGAGCAGCTGGATTAGCCCATTATGTGCTTGGCATGTTGTTGTTATGCACATGATTGGTTTGAATTTTGTCTTGCTTTAGTTTACTAATTTCATCAGTTAAGAGTTGAATGCTTTTATTGGTTTCCAATTGGCTTTTTAAGAGAATGTCTATCTCTAAGTTCTGTTTGGTTGTGACATTATTCACTACTGAACACTCCTCATCATTTAGAGCATTTTCTATGTTTCTGGCAATTTTTTATGCTTCAGAAAAATTTGATGGACCAAGCATCTTTAACTCGCGTCTTATTTCAGGTTTAACCGACTCGATTAATTTTGTAAATTTTAGATTTTCTTTTAGATCTTGGACTTATTTTGATGAATTTTCCAAATTTATATAGTTATTTGCAGCAATTTCAATTTCTGTTATTAAATCAGAAACTGATTGGTTTTGTTTCTGTCTTATATTTGAAAAATTTGTTTGGATTTGCTGAAAATCCTGCTTTTTGCTAAATTTGTTGATAAGAGCTGATGATAAGTCATCAAAAGTTGTTGCCAATTTGGCTTTAGGATCATTAATTAGATAATCTAATGCTTTATTTTTTAGATTAAGTTTCAGAAAAATTAGTCGTTTTTCTGGAGTCCAATTCTCTAAATCTGCGACATCACTTAACTGTTTTATGAAAAACTCGACGTTTTCAGTGTCATTTCCAGAGAAATGATTGAGGGCGTTGGCCAAGGACATATTGGTGGATAAGTGGTTCAGGTCTTTTTGACTTTGATTTGGGATTGGGTTTATTGATTTTGATTTGTTTGCTCGACTTCTAGTGTTCATTAACCCTTTTTGCAAAACATTGACCAAGAATCAATTCAAATGAAAAAAAAAATTCAACATAACTGTCCATAATTCAAAATAAAATATTGCATAAAGCAATGCATATTCAAAATATCATTCAAATAATAAATGATTGTTTAAATCCCAAAAAAGTAAAATGAGTAATATATATATATAAGTTCATCCCCCAAAATTATATTCATTTCATATATAAATAACTTTCATTTTCATATATCAGAAAAAGTAAAAAAAAATGCACACATGAAATAAATGGAACCAATGTGAATAAGCACATTATCTGGTGAATGACCGAATGATCAAGTTATATTTTAGAAAAAACCCAGAGTTCTCAACCTAGTTTAAAACTCAAAAATGAGGTTTTTTCATATTTTGTCAAATTTTAGGGCCTATGCGCGACCGGAAGATGTCAACCGATTTTGATATTTTTTTCTTTTTTCTTTTCTATATAATTCGCAAGTTTTCCGCGCTAGTACAACTTCGAAATAATAAAAAAAGTTTTTTCGGCCCACCCTATTCTGCATGTCTGTCGTGTAACTAGCGACTTGCACATCCCGTAACTGGGGGAGAGGGCGCAGGAATTTGAGAGACACTTTTTGGGATACTGTTCTCGTATAGCATTGGGGTCATTGCGTGACCGGAAGTTCTTAATTTATTCACACCATAATGAAATACCATTTTCTTATGTTCAAAACTAAAAATGCTGTAACTAGTACGTTAAAATGAAGTATATTAATAAAAACACTCGTAAAAATGTGAAATTTTCAATATTTTGGCTAATTTTGGGGCTTGTGCGCGACCGGAAGATAACAACTTATCTAAACCAAATTAAAGACATTGTTTTTAAGCTCTATTTGCAGACGTTACAAACTATTACATTACGAAAACATCTAATTTCAAAAATTTTTAGAAATATAGTGAAAATGAGATTTTTTAAACTCTAGGGCCTATGCGCGACCGGAAGATGTCAACCGATTTTGATAATTTTTTTAAAATTTGTCTTTTCTTTATAATTCGCAAGTTTTCCGCACTATTACAACTTCGAAATTAAAAAAAAGGTTTTTTCGGCCCACCCTAATGTAGAACTGTTAGAAAAGGTATATTTGAAGCAAGTAAGAACTAAAGCTAAGCGAAAAAGAAAGAGAAATAGCTGGATTATAAATTTGAATTTGGCGTATACGGAAAAGTACGATTGTATAGTTCGAGACGGATATTCATGTTACCTTTAGGGAAAGCAGGTTAAAAAAGAAAAGAACGTTTTCTAATTGTCCTTCGGCGACGAATGTTCACCGCCTTTTTACTCAGGACAAATTTGCGCTTAACTCTTGCTTCAAAACACAGAATTTTTTGTGATAGAACGATGATGGAAGACGGGACTAGTCCATAGTGTGTTTATTGAGTATCGGAGGAGAAATAGCAAGCGTTTCTAAACGTGCAGTTAATTTCTTGATACCAGTATGGCGCCATAAAAACGATGAATTAGTGGAAAATTGTTTAGTGAATTTAGAATCCAAGTAGTTAGTAAAGTGAATGCACATAAGTCTAGTAAATTAATAATTTGAGTATTTAATGTATATTAAATTTGATGAAAGATTGTATGTACTTTCGTGATGTATTTCATTTTAACATTCAAAGCTTCCTATTCTTATTTTTGAAACCTGATTTTTTTTTTTCTAAAAGTATCCAAGCTTACAAGGATGCATGTGTCCATGATGGGTTCCAGGCGGGGAAAGACTCAGACGTCGCCGCACAAAAAATGTATGAATTAACAAAATAACTATAATAACAAAAAGCTTTATCATTCTTTGAAGAACTCATTTTCGTCGTATTCCATATTATTATTCTTATTTATTGAATATCGCAGCATCTCAACCAGATTTCTTTTCAATTTTAATATTCTTCTTCAAGAAAAAAAAATCTTGATTCTTAATCTGTAGCTCATAAATAATATGTACAATATCCGGATATTTTTTTAATTTTATTTATTGAAAATAAAAAATGCCGTATTTCAAAAGATTTCGCTTTGATGTGTGCGGGATTGAAGTTACTTTGGAAAAATAAAACGGCACAGTTATATTTCTAAAACTAATACTATAACCGAAAATAACGTCCGAAATGAAAAACACTTTGCATTTTTATTATTATATCTTCTTAGAACCTAGCATTCAAATTCCTTTCTAGTGAAATGAACGAGATTCGCTGATATTTCAGCTTTTTCTCTTAAAAGTAATTATATTTTTGAAAAAATAATCAAAAACAATACTTCTCATGCGTTTTTTCCCCCAAAAGAAAAATCAAATTTCTGTCCTTGAAGTGAAAGTTAACCTATGATTCGTCAATATGTAATCCAAGCAGACAGAGTAGATTAAGATTTGCTCTTTGCGGTGAAAAATTCTCAGAAAAGGAAAGAAATAAGATCATTGTATCTCGATGAAATTTTTGATTATTCTTTAAGCTAGGATTGAAATTTAGTTTTGATTAACCAACCAAATGAAACCCATAAGTCTTGTTTTTCGCTTCTCAATTACATTTCAATTTCCTATTTTTCTTCTTTCAAAAGATTAAAAATTATAGATAATACTTTTCGCATCATAAACAAAAGAAGATTATCAATTATGCAGAGCACTAGATTTTTTACTAATATGGATGACATTTTCTTTAATCAGAATCATATTTCGGTAAACATTTTTAGTAAAAAATGTACACTTGTTGAGTGACGTTCTGAACATTTTGGCCGTTAAAACGTTCAAAAATGTATTATAACAATAAAATACTTTTGAATGTTTTAAGTGTTTGAGTTGAATCTGCAGGGTCGCGTAGTGGTAAGACACTGGCCTGTTACTCCCAAGTTCGCAGGATCAAACCTACCTGACGTAAGTAGATTGATTTTCAAGATGCAGAAAACCGTCAACGCCCATGTCGTATGATTATGAAGCTTGTTAACCCTTTTCACTCGTATGTCCCCGTACAAGGTACAAATTGAACATATTGCGTCAGGGGAGCCAAAAGGACTGTTTGGTGTGTTCCGACAGAAAAGTGGCAGGTGGAAGACGGCAAACTAGTTAGTTATATGTGCAGTACCTGTACTCAAAAGCCAGGACTACATATCGGGGACTGTTTCGAGAAAAATTATAAAATGTAATTGTTTCTTTATGCTGTGCTTTTATTTTGTTTCTTGTTTATAGTTTATTTGTTGTTTTTATTGTCTTTTAGTTAGTTTTGTTACAGTTATTTACTTCTTACCAGTTATAGAAAACAGAAATTCTTTGGGAAAACTGTGATAACTTAACCAAAACATTTCTGTTCGAAGTATTTCTAGTTGATTTGCTATGTGGAGGTGCCGGCATTTCGTTCCGCCCCTAAAATTGTTTATATAGTTTGTTTAGAGTATTACATTTCTTCGATTTTTAATGCGGTGTACTGTAATATACTTAAGTATTCTTAGTAGTTTCAGTAAATTAATTTGACAAGTTGAAAAATGAAATATTATGTGACCACATTCCAATCCTCGAAGCATAGAAGAGGTCAAGGCGTATTCAGGGGTTATATTTTTTAATTTTTGATTTAAGGATGGTAAACCTTCTAGTTAACTTAGAACACATTTCCATCAAAAAGAATTCGTCTTGATCGAATGGGAAAAAAAAATTCAGAGTTATTTGCTAACTCTCTAAAAACTGATTACGAGTAAAAGGGGCGGAAATCGGACTCCTGCCTATAAGGGCCCCGTTAGACTCAGGAGCAGCGTACCCATTCTTCCTCGTCACGCGCGAGGACTCGACAACAACAACAACAACAACAACAACTGATTACGAGTGCAAAGGGTTAAAGATCCCTAGAGTATCTGTTTGACATGGATACTGTCTGCTAAATTAAATTCCCAGTGCAGTTTCGCATCATTTAGAGCTCAGGTTCCACCATCTAGGGGGAAACTGAGCGTCAAAATTCTTAAGTGGTAATGGCATACGCCGATAGTGGTGCTACTTGGAAGAATGGATGACGGTTTCCGGGGAATGCACAGGTCTGCAAAGGTAAGTGACCATACGCAGCTCCAATAAAAAGAGAAGGAAAAAAATAGTTTAAATTGAAGGTGAAAGTTTTAACCCGATCAATGAAAATTTTTTACTTCTTTCCGCCATACCCACAGGTCTACAGGTCTCGAAAGTCACGAATCTGAAATCGGTGACGAAAGTAACGAAAAAGCACGAAAATTATGAACATTCGCGAAAATGTTTCGTCCAACGGGACCAGTCTCTTCCAGAAGTCATCGGATATCCGGTACCCAACAAGGTTTTAAATTTCCGGTATCCGATCCGTCTACTGCACGAAATATCCGGTTATCCGCCATGTCAAATTTTATTTAGAAAATTAATTTAATTAGCATGTTTTGAAAATATACGTGAATTTCAAACTTAACTACGTGTTTGAAATCTGCGAGATGTTTAAAAATTCAATGTATAGAATTTACAAGTTCCAAACATCAGAGCCGGATATACGGTATTTATATGCCATACAGGTCCCACCGGGTATCCGATGTATTACAAAACGGTCAGGACAAAGGCACGAAATTTCATTTTTGAAAATCTCTAAACACCCTGTTACCGTAATTTCTTGATTTTTTTAATAACACCAATCTCATTACTAGTAAATTTTTGTTTCATTGCGTCACAAATGAGTTAAGCCAAGTGTGAACTTATTTACAAATTTCAACATACAAATTTAGAAAGTATTTACTTTTAATAAATACCACAAAGTCTTAAATAGATATGTTTCAAATATATAATAAGATCAACAGATAATAGAAATACAATTTCACGTTAATTTAAAGCACAAATGAGCATTAAAACGCAGACATATGTTTCGGGATTGCTTGGAATCCCTTTTTCAATGCGACAGGGAGCTTCTAGATGCAAAACATCCAAATGAAGCAGACAAAACAACAAAAACAAAGCTTATATAGCCTAAGAATTAACTGTAAACCAATGAGAATGAAGGCAGTGTGAAGTGGAAGTAGAAGTAGCAGAGAAAGCACCAATAAGAGAGCAACAAACGAATCCAGTTGAAAGTACAGAAAGTAAAAAGGAATATCAATAAAAACAAAGCAAAAAGACGACAACATGCATAAAAATGTGAAAATACATGAAAATTGTAAAAAATAATAAAATAAAATACAAAGAATAAAATGGAAATAAAATAAGTACAGAAAGTACCAAAACAAAAAGCAAAACAAAGTACACATGTAAAAGAGGGGGAATGGGGGAGAAAAAAAATTAAAAATAAACACAAAAAAGGAAAACTAACAAGAAAAACAAGAAAGAACAACAAATTAAAGAAACTTATGCCAAACCTGTGAAAATACATGAAAATAGCAAAAATAAAATAATATACAAAGAATAAAATGGAAATAAAATAAGTACAGGAAATACCAAAACAAAAAGCAAAACAAAGTACACATGTAAAGGAGGGGGAAGGGGGCGAAAAAATTACAAAATAGACACAAAAAAGGAAACTAACAAGAAAACCAGGAAAGAACAGCAAATTAAAGGAACTTATGCCAGACCTGTGAAAAGTAAGGAGTTGAGGAAGAATCATTAACCAAATTAGAACTATTCCTGTTAATATGATAAGCTTCCCAAACGTCAAGCTCTAAAGGGGAAGAACATTTTTGAATAATTTTCCCAGAATTGAAATCGAAAGAGTGGTTGGAATTCCAACAATGTTGAGCAATGCTAGACTTATTTAACTCTTGCTTTCGTACATAACCTTTATGCTCATTTAACCGAATTTTCAGAGCACGTTTTGTCTATCCAATGTAAGAAAGGCCGCAACGGCAACTAATTTGGTAAATACCCCAAGTGTTAAGTTGATCGACAGGATCTTTAAGAGAAGAGAAGGAAAGTTTGTTGCTAGGAGCAAAAACGACTTGAAATTGAAACCTTTTTAGGATTTTAGCAACACGAAAACTGACAGAATGAAAGAATGGTAACACAACCAAATTCTTTCTAGAAACCACATGATTGGGACCAGAAGTTTTTTTAGAAAGTTTGTTATGAATAGATTCAATTAAAGAGTGAGAAAATCCTCTATCCACAGCTACAGCTTTCAGATAGTTGAGTTCAATCTTGAGAAGCTCAGGAGAAGAGCAAATATTGATAGCACGATGGACAAGAGCATTAAAAGCCGAACTTTCGTTCATAGAACGTGAACTTTATGATTTACATCTTTCTGTATATTTTGATTCTATTGATAGAATGTCATGGGCAAGAGCTCTTCATTCATCTGACAGTCACAAAATTACTTTAAATAAGAAATTTACCAAGTTGTGTAACGATTCAAATGTTCCTGTTCCGGCTGATTTGCCTCTTGTTAATAGGAATACGGTTGTAAATCTTTCGAAATTTCCTTTGAATAGTAATGAAATTAATGCTTTGAAATGTAATAACAATTTTGCTTTGGCTAAAAAGCCTTCTTTTTCTGAACTTATTGCTCCAGTTGAAAAAGCTTTCAAATTTAGTGCTTTAACTTCCACTCAAAAAGAGTCGGTTCGGCATCTTATTGCTTCCAATGTTGATTTCAATTCAAAAGTTCCTAATATTGGTTTTACCCATTCTGTGAAACGCTGTGTCAATAATTTAGTCTCAAATTCTGATTTGGTCATTACCAAAGCTGACAAGGGTGGTCAGATTGTTGTTCTTAATAAATCATCTTATGTTGAAACAACTGATGACTTAATTGCTTCTGGTCCTTATTCTGAAATTTATAAAGATCCTAGCGACAAGGAGTTAAAAGCTATTTCTTCTGCTGTTAAGTCTGTTCATTCTGTTCCTTTGATTGCTAAACGGTCTGTGATTACTTCTGTTGCTAATTGTGCGCGTTTCTATGCTTTACCGAAGGTACACAAGGCAGGTATTCCTTTCAGACCAATTGTTTCCAATATTGGCACTGCTTCATATAAACTTTCCAAATATTTAGTTTCTGTATTTTCTCCACTTAGGAGTCGGAATGTTTTCACTGTTAAAAATTCCACCGATTTTGTTGAGAAACTTCATAACTTCGTTACGAACAATTCGGTTATGGCCTCTTTTGATGTTAATTCTTTGTTTACTAATGTTCCTGTTGATGGCGCTTTGACTTGCCTCAGGAAAAGGCTTTCTGAATTCCATTCTACTGCTGTGGAAATTGAGGAATTAGTTTTCCTTACTCGTGTGTGCTTGCAGCAGAGCACTTTTGTATTTAATGGTAAATTTTATGCTATGGTTGATGGCCTGGCTATGGGAAGTCCTCTTAGTCCTATTTTAAGTGATTTCTATATGCATTATTTTGAGGAAAAACTATTCCAGAAATTGCAGTTTCAATTTTATGTTCGTTATGTGGATGATTGTTTTGTCTTAACGGACAGTAACTTGTTAGGTATTGATAATGCTCTTTCTATTATGAACTCCATTGATCCTAATATCCAGTTTTCTTGTGAGAAAGAACTTAATAGTAGCCTCGCGTTTCTTGATGTTTTGATTTCTAGGAGTGAGTCTGGTTTCACTACTTCTGTCTATCGTAAACCTTTCGCTGTTTCTTTACCTATTCATAGACTATCGTCTCATCCTCCCAACCAAAAATATTCGGCTTTTAATGCTCTTGTCCATCGTGCTATTAATATTTTCTCTTCTCCTGAGCTTCTCAAGATTGAACTCAACTATCTGAAAGCTGGAGCTGTGGATAGAGGATTTTCTCACTCTTTAATTGATTCTATTCATAACAAACTTTCTAAAAAAACTTCTGGTCCCAATCATGTGGTTTGTAGAAAGAATTTGGTTGTGTTACCATTCTATCATTCTGTCAGTTTTCGTGTTGCTAAAATCCTAAAAAGGTTTTAATTTCAAGTCGTTTTTGCTCCTAGCAACAAACTTTCCTTCTCTTCTCTTAAAGATCCTGTCGATCAACTTAACACTTGGGGTATTTACCAAATTAGTTGCCGTTGCGGCCTTTCTTACATTGGACAGACAAAAAGTGCTCTGAAAATTCGGTTAAATGAGCAAAAAGGTTATGTACGAAAGCAAGAGTTAAATAAGTCTAGCATCGCTCAACATTGTTGGAATTCAAACCACTCTTTCGATTTCAATTCTAGGAAAGTTATTCAAAAATGTTCTTCCCCTTTAGAGCTTGACTTTTGGGAAGCTTATCATATTAACAGGAATAGTTCTAATTTAAGTACAAAGATAAAACAACGTGAAAAAGCACAAATTTAGATTAAAATTAACGCAAATAGCTATTTCGAAGCTACAAATGGAGCCTCTTCATCAGTGCATAAAAGAAGAAGAAACGCTCAACACACAAGCATGGAAGCTGTGAGTGAACAAGTCAAAAACCAGATTTGCTGACTGATTTTTGGATAAAAAGGTAAAATAATAGTATAAGCAGGCTTGCACTTAGAAACATTGCCAGAAGGTGAAGGCTTAATTAACCTGTTATAAATAGAATCGACGACCTTAGGAGAATAACCACGATCCAAAGCCACAGCCTTAATGTACGAAAGCTCAGCATCCAAAGAGTTAGAAGAGGAACATATCTTCAAAGCACGGAACACAAGAGCCTTGAAAGAGGCCAATTTATGGTTTGGGGGGTGAGAAGAACATTTGTGAGGAGGTAGTGTAACAGCAAAGGGCTTACGAAACACTGAAGTCATAAAATCATCATTACTTTTAGTAATTAAAACGTCCAAGAATGAAAGAGAAGTATCAACTTCCATTTCAATAGTGAATTGAATGCAAGGATCAATGGAATTAAGCTTATCAAGTAAATGATCAATATCCACTTGCTTCTGATCAAGCAATACAAAACAATCATCAACATAACGGACATAAAAAGGAAACTTTATGGTTTCGAAAAGTTTAGTCTCAAAATAGTGCATATAAATGTCACTTAAAATAGGGCTTAAAGGATTACCCATAGCTAAACCTTCAGTCATACGAACGTACACACCATCAAATACAAACGTATTTTGCTCAAGACAAACACGAGTGAGAGAAATAAGTTCTTCAATCTCAAAACTAGAGAAATGATATTCCTGAAGTCTCAATTTAAGACAATCCAATGCGCCATTAACCGATACATTGGTGAAAAGCGAGTTTACATCAAAAGAAGCCATAGTTAATCCAAAAGGTTTGAAATCACGAAGCTTATGAACGAAGTCAACGGAATTTTTAACAGTGAAAGAATTGCCATTCAAAAGAGGAGAAAAGATGGAGACCAAGTGTTTAGCAAGTTTATAAGAAGCAGTATTAATATTGGAGACAATAGGACGGAGAGGTATACCAGGTTTGTGGACCTTAGGAAGAGCGTAAAATCTGGCACAGTGTGCGACTGAAGGAATCAAAGACCTTTTTGAAGAATCGCAAATGACAGGAGAAGACTTTACAGCCTTACTAATCAAATTTATCTCACTAGTGCTGGGGTCTTTGCGAAGTGTAACATAAGGACCAACCTTAAGTAAATCATTACATTTATCTAAGTAAGAGCTTTTATCTACAACAACAATTTGACCACCCTTATCAGCCTTAGTGATAACCAAATCATTATCAGAGCACAAGTTTTTGACGTAACTATTAGCATGCTTGCTTGAAGTATTTGAAGATAACTTCGAGTTAAAATCCACAGTATTCGCAATGAGATGCCTAATCGAATCCTTTTGAGAAGCAGTGAGAGCACTAAATCTAAAGGCTTTCTCAATTGGAGCAACCAACTTAGGAAAAGAAGGTTTTGAAGAACAAGCAAAATTGTTATTCAGTTTGAGAGCATTGAGCTGATCAGAATTTAGAGGTTTTGAAGAAAGATTAACAACAGCGTTCAAATTCACCTTTGGCAAACCATCAAGGGTATCAGCAACATTATTAATGCAAAGAGATTCACACTTTTTCTGAAGAGTAGATCTATGTTTAAAAGTAGACTGAAGAACCCTATTCCAACTTTTTCTATCGATTGAGTCAAAATCAAAGACCAAATTCGAAAGTTTGATATGCAAAGCAAACAATTCTTTTTCAATGACAGCAACTTTTTTACGAGTTTCCTGAATCAGAGCTCTTAAAAGAGCCAACTTGGAACGAAAAAGCACATTGTTGATTTTAGGAGAAAACGAAAGATTACAATTTAAAGAAATAAACTTGGGAATAATTCTCATACGTTTGCATCTGCAGAGAAAGGACAAATGATCCAAAAACCTATACTTCTTTAGTCTAAGACTGCAAAACCTGTTAATTTCAGACATAATAAAATGAACACAGGAATAAAGATAAGTGATCAAAAGGCCCGTTTAAGCCAAAAGTATAAGACAAAATGATCAAAATACTTTGTGCAAAAATGTAAGTACAAAGATAAAACAACGTGAAAAAGCACACATTTAGATTAAAATTAACGCAAATAGCTATTTCAAAGCTACAAATGGAGCCTCTTCATCAGTGCATAAAAGAAGAAGAAACGCTCAACACACAAGCATGGAAGCTGTGAGTGAACAAGTCAATAACCAGAGAGACACCGGTATTTATACCAAATGTGTCGGATTAGCGATTGACCAATCAGAGGCCAGGAACAAGGCGGGAACAGATCCAGAAGGAAAAGGCGGGAAACGAATATGTAAATTGCAGGAGAAAACAAAAAGGGAGAGAAAAATTCTAAAAATTCTAAAAATTGTTTCCAAATGTCAGGAAAATATGGAGTGCTGGAAAAATCATTTACTACAGAATGAGAATTTTTCCAAATGTGATAAGCTTCCCAAAAATCAAGTTCATAGACAGAAGAGCATTTGCTGATAATTCTAGCAGAAGAAAATTCAAAACAATGATCTAAAGTCCAATAATGCTGGGCAATGGAAGAACGTGCAAGTTCTTTACGATCAATCCCTTGATGGTTTGCCAAAGGTGAATTTGAACGCTGTTGTTAATCTTTCTTCAAAACCTCTAAATTCTGATCAGCTCAATGCTCTCAAACTGAATAAAAATTTTGCTTGTTCTTCAAAACCTTCTTTTCCTAAGTTGGTTGCTCCAATTGAGAAAGCCTTTAGATTTAGTGCTCTCACTGCTTCTCAAAAGGATTCGATTAGGCATCTCATTGCGAATACTGTGGATTTTAACTCGAAGTTATCTTCAAATACTTTCAGCAAGCATGCTAATAGTTACGTCAAAAACTTGTGCTCTGATAATGATTTGGTTATCACTAAGGCTGATAAGGGTGGTTAAATTGTTGTTATAGATAAAAGCTCTTACTTAGATAAATGTAATGATTTACTTAAGGTTGGTCCTTATGTTACACTTCGCAAAGACCCCAGCACTAGTAAGATAAATTTGATTAGTAAGGCTGTAAAGTCTTCTCCTGTCATTTGCGATTCTTCAAAAAGGTCTTTGATTCCTTCAGTCGCACACTGTGCCAGATTTTACGCTCTTCCTAAGGTCCACAAACCTGGTATACCTCTCCGTCCTATTGTCTCCAATATTAATACTGCTTCTTATAAACTTGCTAAACACTTGGTCTCCATCTTTTCTCCTCTTTTGAATGGCAATTCTTTCACTGTTAAAAATTCCGTTGACTTCGTTCATAAGCTTCGTGATTTCAAACCTTTTGGATTAACTATGGCTTCTTTTGATGTAAACTCGCTTTTCACCAATGTATCGGTTAATGGCGCATTGGATTGTCTTAAATTGAGACTTCAGGAATATCATTTCTCTAGTTTTGAGATTGAAGAACTTATTTCTCTCACTCGTGTTTGTCTTGAGCAAAATACGTTTGTATTTGATGGTGTGTACTTTCGTATGACTGAAGGTTTAGCTATGGGTAATCCTTTAAGCCCTATTTTAAGTGACATTTATATGCACTATTTTGAGACTAAACTTTTCGAAACCATAAAGTTTCCTTTTTATGTCCGTTATGTTGATGATTGTTTTGTATTGCTTGATCAGAAGCAAGTGGATATTGATCATTTACTTGATAAGCTTAATTCCATTGATCCTTGCATTCAATTCACTATTGAAATGGAAGTTGATAGTTCTCTTTCATTCTTGGACGTTTTAATTACTAAAAGTAATGATGATTTTATGACTTCAGTGTTTCGTAAGCCCTTTGCTGTTACACTACCTCCTCACAAATGTTCTTCTCACCCCCCAAACCATAAGTTGGCCTCTTTCAAGGCTCTTGTGTTCCGTGCTTTGAAGATATGTTCCTCTTCTAACTCTTTGGATGCTGAGCTTTCGTACATTAAGGCTGTGGCTTTGGATCGTGGTTATTCTCCTAAGGTCGTCGATTCTATTTATAACAGGTTAATTAAGCCTTCACCTTCTGGCAATGTTTCTAAGTGCAAGCCTGCTTATACTATTATTTTACCTTTTTATCCGAAAATCAGTCAGCAAATTGCTAAAATATTGAAGAAGTTTGGGTTTGATACTGCATTTTCCCCTGTGAATAAAATAAAATTTACAAATTTGAAGTATCCCATTGATTTGCACAGCAACTGGGGTATTTATAGTATTTCTTGCAAATGTGGTCTGTTTTACATAGGTCAGACTAAACGTGCCTTAAAGCACCGTCTGAAAGAACATGAAAATTATGTTAAGCGTAAAGAACTTGCACGTTCTTCCATTGCCCAGCATTGTTGGACTTTAGATCATTGTTTTGAATTTTCTTCTGCTAGAATTATCAGCAAATGCTCTTCTGTCTATGAACTTGATTTTTGGGAAGCTTATCACATTTGGAAAAATTCTCATTCTGTAGTAAATGATTTTTCCAGCACTCCATATTTTCCTGACATTTGGAAACAATTTTTAGAATTTTTATAATTTTTCTCTCCCTTTTTGGTTTTCTCCTGCAATTTACATATTCGTTTCCCGCCTTTTCCTTCGGGATCTGTTCTCGCCTTGTTCCTGGCCTCTGATTGGTCAATCGCTAATCCGACACATTTGGTATAAATACCGGTGTCTCTCTGGTTTTTGACTTATTCACTCACAGCTTCCATGCTTGTGTGTTGAGCGTTTCTTCTTCTTTTATGCACTGATGAAGAGGCTCCATTTGTAGCTTCGAAATAGCTATTTGCGTTAATTTTTATCTAAATTTGTGCTTTTTCACGTTGTTTTATCTTTGTACTTACATTTTTGCACAAAGTATTTTGATCATTTTGTCTTATAGTTCTAATTTGGTTAATGATTCTTCCTCAACTCCTTATTTTTCAGTCTGGCATAAGTTCCTTTAATTTGTTGTTCTTTCCTGGTTTTCTTGTTAGTTTCCTTTTTTTTTTTTTTCTATTTTGTAATTTTTTCTCCCCTCCCCTCCCCCTCCTTTACATGTGTACTTTGTTTTGCTTTTTGTGTTGGTATTTTCTGTACTTATTTTATTTCCATTTTATTCTTTGTATTTTATTTTATTATTTTTTGCAATTTTCATGTATTTTCACATTTTTATGCATGTTATCGTCTTTTTGCTTTGTTTTTATTGATATTCCTTTTTACTTTCTGTACTTTCAACTGGATTCGTTTGTTGCTCTCTTATTGGTGCTTTCCCTGCTACTTCTACTTCCACTTCACACTGCCTTCATTCTCATTGGTTTACAGTTAATTCTTAGGCTATATAAGCTTTGTTTTTGTTGTTTTGTTTGCTTCATTTGGATGTTTTGCATCTAGAAGCTCCCTGTCGCATTGAAAAAGGGATTCCAAGCAATCCCGAAACATATGTCTGCGTTTTAATGCTCATTTGTGCTTTAAATTAACATGACATTATATTTCTATTACCGTTTACTTGCACAAAGTTAAATTATTAAGATCAACAGAGTTTTCGAGGACTATTTCTACAATTCAAGAAATGCAGAGAAACATAACATTTCCTTTACTTTTAGCAAAAGAAGCAATAATCGGGAAAAAGGATTGCTATATGTATCGATATTCCGTGCTTAGATACTTTATTTCTTAAGATAGATCTTTCATTAAGTACTCTAGTGCATGCTGCAACATACCTATAGCTTTGTTGCTTTCTTCATCGAAATGTGTTAATTTGACTTTATTGATGATTGTTGTTAAGCTTAGAACCTCAATTTGTTTTTTATTTTAAAGAAATGAGTCTAATATTTTATACCTAAACGTATTAGTAGAAAATCAAGAACAGTTAATTATTTTATTTGTTTCATATATTTCACTGGGAAAATCGAAATGTTTATTACGATTGCATATTTTATTAAGCAAATAAACTTTGGTCCCCAAAACTTAAAACAAGATTTTTTGAAAGCGTTTCTCGTTACGTTACTTTCCTTTTTAACACAGTTACAAAGTAATTATATCGAGCTTAGGATCGGAGGATCTCGAGTTCGATACCCGAGCCGCTGAAGACCCACCATGTACACTTGGGGATACGTGCATGTAAAATCCGTGTACCCTGAAGTCCTAAGGCAGTTACGAGGGTACCGGTGGGTGGAGATTTTCCCTTCCCTTCACCCATAGGTCTAAAAAGGAAGGTGGCATATTTGTGATGGCGCCATCTCGTGTCACTCAAGTACATTTTGAGCCAAGTCGTACTCCCACCGTTGGTGCTCACATTGAAAAGGAAGTCGCACTCTTCTGCCTTAATTCCAGGTCGTCTTGAGACGGGAGCTTGGATGTCCAAGTGGCATAAGCAACAACAACAACAAAATATTTTTTAAAAAATGTTTGTACCATCATAGCTCAGAGGTTAAAGCACTAGTCTCGTAAAGCAACGCTCGTGAGCTCTAATCTCACTGGCGGCTGTTGCACCAAAAAGCTGTGAGATCTTTTTCCAGTTTGTGGCATTCACACTCAATGAGATGTTCTCCTCGTTACCATACTTTTTTCCTCCAAAAAGCAAAAAAAAATTTCATATACTGAAGCCACGATTTTTTTTTTTATTATAATTTTTTCACTTTTCGAACGACTTTCTTGTTAATTTCCCCTTGGATACAGTTACAAACTAATTTTAAAACAGTTTTTGTCTTATAATAATAATAATTCATAATAACAAGAATTAGCTAGTTCGGCTTCAAATGCGTGAGCCACCATAGCTCAAAGGTAGAACACTGGTCTCGTAAACCAGGGGTCGTGCGTTCGAACCTCACTGGTGGCTGGGCGAGATTTTTGGAGTAAAAGAACTGTATATCTGCAAGATCCTTTTGCAGATTCAAGTATCTTCTATGAGGTATATATTATTCGCTACACGTTTTTTTTAAGTAGTTAAAATTTTATACGCTAGAATGACTTTTTTTTTTTTGTACTTTATCGATAATATATCTCTCAATACAGTTAGACTCAATGGCGATCTGATAAATTCTCTTACAGACAAGCACTTTTTTTTTTTTTTTGGCAATGAATATGTTTGGCGATATTTTTTCGTTTACGTAGTAACCCAGCTCCATTGTTGATGACGTGATTTGTTTTCGTGCGGTTGGGAGTGGTAGCCGAGTGTGTGGCTTTCGGAACATGTTGGTTTTAAGTTTTTTAATGAGTATTCTTACGCATAATAATAAAGGAACTTTATGCACAAGTAAACTGAAAAAATAATTTCGATTAATTAGAGCACAAATGAGCACTAAAATGCAGACATATGTTCTCTAATTACGTGAAATTATTTTTTTAGTTCATTCTTGCGCATTTCAAGTTGAAAAATAAAATTTTCGTTGTCAAGGAAAAAGAGTAAAGAGTTAAGGTTCGTTTTTACAATCCAATCATTATTTTTTACCGTGGCATAAAACTAATCGGTATTTACGTTTTGTTGGCCGCCATTTTGAAAACATGAGTGGATTTTGTTGTTCGATTTCTACAATATGTGATGTGTGTGTGTGAAACTACGAGTGTTCTTGAAATAAATATATTTTGTGAAGTAAATTGTGGTAAATTGTAGATAAGTGGAATGACATATTTTGGTCATAAAAGGCAGCAAAATTAATTTTAAGTTCGCAGTTATTTGGGATTATGTGAGAAGGAACATGAGCTTTTTCACGATAACCCACTGAATTTTTTTCTGAATTGCCCTGCATGCTTAGGTATGATACTGTGAAGCTAAGAAGAAGCTATCTTTAGTAAAAATTTAATTCCTTTAAGAACTCATATTTTATCTAATATTCATTTTTTTAATAATTTCTAATTTTAGTGTAATGATTCTCCTATATGTTAGCGTATCAGTACAATGATTTTCTTGTACATTAATTTCAATGCTGATTAGTTTTTTGTAATTAAAACAGTAAAGAAGCTACTGATCTGATTTCTGTTAGAGCCTTTGATTTCTACAGTCTACACTGGTGTGCAAAACTTAAGCAACAGGCGTTTTTTTTTTTTTTCTTTTTTTCTTTTTGCCATAACTCCTCGAAAAATCAACTGAGATACATTGTTTGGTTTCGCCCATCACACTTCATTTTGCATAATTTCATTTGTGCATGTGCGTTATTTCACTTATATATAGCTCGCCGCCAGGTGCGGTTTCAAGCCAATTTAATTCAATTCAGTTATATGCTTCGACTTTTGCCTCACGGACGTGCAAAAAATAAGGACCTTATTTTGAAAACTGCTTTATGTTTGATTCAAGAAGTTAAAGCCCCCCTCCCCCCCCCCCCCCCCCCGCTCCTGACAAAAGTCGATCCCTTAAGCTGGGAAAACATTTCAGGTTCCACCGAGATTTTCGTCGTGGTTTTCATCCGATCAAAAGTAAGAAATTTCTTTTGCTTTTACAATGGAAGCCGCTGAATTCATCAGACTGCGTGGCTACGAAAAAGCGGCTCTGACCCGTATTGAAACCTTTCTAACCACCGCCAGCTCTGATACGAATTCAGTCAACATTAACAATCGACTTGTCAGGTTAAAAGAAATATTTGCTAAATTACTTGAGTATGACGCTGGTTTACCCACAAATGAATCTGAAATTGAAGAGCTTGAAAATCGTTATTTCGTCGCAAAAGCGGGTCTTCAAGAATTATTGAAGTCAACATCACGTGTTGATCAAATTGATCCAAATCCCAGTTTTCTAAACGCAAGCTTTGGAAACACTTCGGATTTTCGATTGCCTAGATTGAACATACCTGTTTTCAATGGTGATTACACTCAATGGCTTAATTTTAAAGATTTGTATCTAGGTATTGTTCACAATAACAATACGTTATCTAATATCCAAAAGTTTCAATACTTAATCGGATTATTAGGTGAAGGTCCCAAATCAATAATCCAACACATTCCCATAACAAACGTTAGTTATGAAGAAGCTTGGACGAAACTCCTCAATCGTTACAATAACAAAAAACAGATCACTAATACTCTGTTACCTACCTATTTCGCGCAAAACGCGATTTCTCAAGCTAATGATTGCAACTTGAGGTCTCTTGCTGACACTTCCGCGCAATTTGTCAAAGGTTTAAAATGCGTTGATGAAAAGGCTACTAAATCGGATATTTGGATAATTTATATGCTTTTAAACAAAGTTGATCCTGAAACTCGCTGTTTATGGTCAGATAGAAAAGATGAAACTGATTATCCGTCATTTGATAATTTCATACAAACATTTTTAAATGATAGAGCATCAGCGTTGAAAAATTCAAAAAATGACTCCTCAAGTGAAAAGAACACAAAAGTAAACGCGAATCGTGCTTGTTGTTCAAAATGTCCAAAATGCAAGGATTTTCATTACTTGACTAAATGTTCAAGTTTTAAAAATTTGAACCTGCATCTCGCAAGATGTTTGTGATTAAAATAAATCTTTGTTTGAATTTTTTTCAGAGAAACATACAACAAAGTTCTGTACTTCACAATTTACATGTAGATTTTGTCATCTCAATTCTCTTTTACATGAGGAAAATCTAGGTTCGAATTGTGCAAAAACGGATCAACAACGGAAGTTCGACCCTAAATCATCAAACCTGATCCAATGTGAAATTGCGGTAAATCCCAATCAATTAAATAAAGCTTTGCTTCCAACAGCCGTAGCTTCAGTTAAAGATGATAGCGGTAAGTTTGTTAACATTCGCATTCTTCTTGATTCGGGATTCCAGGCTTGTTTCTTATCTGAATCATTTGCTAAGAAAAATAATCTTAATTATGATTCAAAGCATAAAATAAGTGTGTTCGGCATTTCGTCCATCACACCAACTACCACTCTAGGTAATATGGATTTATGCATCTACTCAAAACATAATAAAGATGTTAAATTCGAGTTAAAAGCATTTATTTTAAAGTCATTGATTGCCCCTGAACCTTTGTACAAAATTACGACTCAAGATCGTAAGCTATTATCAGGGCTACAACTAGCTGACAATGATATTTCACAAACAAATGAAATTGATTTAATCATTGGAGCCGATAAGTTTTTTTCGGTAATTCTCCCAGGTCAAGTGCTGCGCGACACTGGAGAGCCAATAGCTCAAAATACCCTTTTAGGTTGGGTTATAACGGGGAATCAAAAAACAAATCAGTTAGCTAGTCTTACGCTTGCAAATTTAAATCTCAATGACGTTCTAAAAACATTTTGCGAAATTGAATCAGTTACAGTTGCTAACGCATTAGAACTAACACCAGAAGAAAAATTTTGTGAGGAACATTTTGTATCAAATTATAAAATTTACTCTGATGGAAAATTTGAAGTCAAACTACCTATTCTCCAAATTGAAAGTAAATTGGGAAGCTCGTATGGTTCTGCTTTTTCGCGGTTAAAATCAATGGAGAGAAAATTTATCAAAAATCCAGAGATCGAAAATCTCTACAAGCAATTTATGCGTGAATACTTCGAATTAGGGCATATGAAACCAACAAATGATCACTTGAATCACCCTGATCACATAAAATTCTTCCTAACACACCATTTCGTCCTGGAGGACTCTACCACTACCAAGTTGCGCACAGTCTTTGACGGCTCGTGCAAAACTGAAGGATCAGTTTCATTAAATGATATTTTGGCTGTTGGTGCTAAACAACAACAAGACATATTTGATATTTTGTTGGATTTCCGCATAGGGAAAATTGCCGTTACTGCATACATAACTAAAATGTATCGGCAGGTAATGGTAAATTCTGACGATCAAACGTATCAGAGGATCTTATGGAGATTTAATCAATCAGAACCTATTCAAGAGTGCAAACTAACAACTGTAACCTATGGACTTTCATGCTCTTCTTTTCTTGCAACTAGATGCTTGCAGCAAATAGCAGTGGATTCTAAAGAATATCATCCTGCTGCTTCTAAGATCATACAAGACAAGTTCTACGTAGATGATCTACTTCTAAGTATGGACGATTATGAGGAAACAGCCCGACTCTGCAAGGAAGTTTCATCACTACTTCTTACAAGAGGCTTTGAGCTGAATAAATGGAGATCAAGTTCTTTACAGGTATTAGACAAGTTAGATGTTGCGAAAAAAGAGAACAGAATTCAAATACAAGGTAATATCAATTGTAAAGTTTTGGGTTTTGAATGGAACTCTATCAGTGATATTTTTTGCTTTACGCCTCATCTTAACGTTGATTCTCCAATCACAAAAAGAAAGATATTATCAAACGCGTCTCAAATTTTTGATCCTTTGGGTTTGATAAGTCCGTGTGTAATTTGGATTAAAATATTTTATCAAAATTAGGGTTAGTTAAAAGCGATTGGGACGATGTTTTATCTGAAAAGTTAGTCATTGAATGGATGGAGTTTCAAAACAATTTTAACTTGATTAAAACCTTACAAATTCCCCGATGTGTAAGCATTTCCAGGGTTAAAATTTCATTACACTGCTTTTGTGACGCTTCGGAGCAAGCTTACGCGGCTATAATATATTGTAAGCAAATCTTACCAAATAAAGAATCTGTAAACCTATTAGTTTCTAAAACCAAGGTCGCACCTATTAAACAAGTTTCGACCCCTCGGCTTGAGTTATTAGGTGCAACTCTACTCGACTCGCTCTTGCAAGCAGTTTTATATTGTCTCAAGATAAGCATGCAAGATGCTGAGATACATGCGTGGACTGATTCCAAAATAGTACTAGCATGACTCTCGTCACACCCAAGGCGTTGGAAAACTTTCATCGCAAATAGAACATCCAAAATATTAGACTCCCTACCCTCCAATTATTGGCATTTTGTCCCATCTAAAGAAAATCCCGCGGACATAGCTTCAAGAGGTATCAATCCTCAAAATTTAGGAAGTAGTAAGCATTGGTGGCATGGACCAAATTTTCTTACTCTGGATTCAAATCATTGGCCTCTTGAAAACCCTACATTTCAAGATGATCCCAATGTTTTACTTGAACAAATAAACGAAACTATTTTTGCTAACTCTTGTGTAGTTAATTCTACATTAGATGAGATGTTTGAGAAGCATTCATCACTGGGAAAAATCATCCGTATATTAGCTTATTGTCGGCGCTTCATACTAAAATGCAAATCAAGAGCTAAATCAGCAACCTCGAGCTTTTCTACTAATTTATCCCTATCTGAGACCAAGGAAGTCAAATTTATTTTGTTCCGCTGGGTTCAACAAATTCATTTTCCTAAAGAATTGGACTATCTGCAATCTAACAAGACTTTTTCTCCCCGAAGCAAGATTATTTCTTTGCATCCTTTCTTGGACGACCAGAGTGTCGTACGGGCGGGAGGGCGAATAAAACAATCGGAATTTGCCCTACAACTCAAAACATCCAATTATTCTACCCGAGAAGCACAAGATCAGTACAATGATCCTTCAAGATGCACACATTGAATCTTCATTCTGACCAACTCTATTGAATCACATTCTCAAGCAGACCTATTGGATCGTGGGAGCCAAACTGTTGATTCGCAAAATTGTTAACAAATGCATTGCTTGTTGCAGGTACCACTCCAAACCAATCCAACAGCTGATGGGAGACCTACCGGAGGCTCGAGTTAAGATCAGTCGAGCTTTCACCACCGTTGGTTGTGATTTCACTGGCTCCATAGACGTAAAGATTGGTAAGGGTCGAGGGCAGAAGTCGACCAAATCTTATATAGCATTATATTTATGTCTATCCACAAAGGCATTACATCTTGAATTAGTAGGGGATCTTACAGCCGATTCTTTTATTTCAGCTCTTAAAAGACTGATTGCTAGGCGTGGTTGCCCATCACACATATATAGTGACAATGCTACAAACTTCGTAGGGGCACGCCGTAAAATTAATGAAGTTCAAATCTTTATTAAAACAATCAAGGACAAACCAACAATAGTAAACTTCTTTGACAATTCAAAAAATTACTTGGCATTTTATTCCCCCATCTTCTCCCCACTTCGGAGGAATTTGGTAAGCGGGGGTCAAATCTGTGAAATTTCACATAAAACGATCCATTGGCGACAAACGATTCACTTTTGAAGAGTTGAGCACACTGTTGTGCCAAATTGAAGCGATTCTCAACTCTAGACCCTTAGTATCACCCGATATAGACCCAGCATAGAATCTTTATATGCATTAACTCCTTCTTAAATCTTAATAGAAGAGAAATTAACATTTCTTCCAGATTATTCAACAAGTGACGTTCCTCCTAGAACTCGCTGGCAGCTTGTTCAAAACATCCGAAACAGCTTCTGGAAGCGATGGCATGGAGAATATCTGCATTCTCTACAACAAAGAGTTAAGTGGAGAGTACCTCATCAAAACAGGAAGGTTGGGGACCTTGTAATCTTGAAAGAGTCTAACCTTCCACTTGGCCGTTGGGCCGAGTTGAAAGAGTTCATCCCGGCGAAGACCGGGGACTGCGAGTGGTCAAAATCCGAATTGCAAAAGGACTGTTCAAACGAAGCATTTCAAAATTAATTAGACTGTAAATTAATTTTGGGCAGGAGTATGGTATGGTTTTTTTTTTGCCATAACTCCTCGAAAAATCATCTGAGATACATGAAATATACATGAAATTTAGAAATGAGAAAGAGCAGTTTTGTACTTAAAGGATGATGAAAGCATAACTGCGTAAAAATGAATACCAATGAACAAAAAGAGGTTTTATTAAGCTCATAATATCGTTACACATGATTGTGTATCCAAGAGGAAGAATAGCACGCAGATGTTCCTTAGTATGGGATATGTCCTCTCCGTGCTGCAATGATTGCTTCGCATCGTCTCCTCATACTCAGCACCAGACTGTCCACCAATTCTTGGGGTAAGAGTGCTAACACCTCAATCAGTATCCGTTTCAGTTCTTTAGGTGTTCCCAGGAGGATGTAATCGCGCCGCAATGCGTCTCCCTAAAGCATTCCACACATGTTCAATAAGATTTAAATCACGGGAGTAATCTGGCCAATCCATTCGAGTGACATCTTCACTTTCCAGTAGCTGCTGAACAGATTGTGTCGATGTGGGCGTGTATTGTCATCCATAAAACTGAAGTCGGATCCAATGGCACCTCTGAACAGACGCACATGGGGAAGGAGTACCTCCTGACAATAGCGAACTCCTGTTACAGAACCTCTGTCGAAAATATGGAGCTCAGTCCGCTCGTTCAACATGATGCCTCCCCAGACGAGAACTCCAGGACCACCGTAACGGTCTCTTTCTACGATGTTACTGAGATGAAACCGTGTCGCGACCCCTCTAAAAATCAACTAGCGTCCAGAATCGCTTGTGGCACTGAAACGACCCTCATCCGTAAAGAGGACATGACTCCACTGATGAGAGGTCCCGTTTTTGTGCTCCTTCCACCACTCTAACAGGCGGCGCCGATAGCCTGCTGTCAAAGGGATGCAGCGTTCAGGACGACGAGCGAATAGGCCACCTTTGTGAAGGCGTCTGGCCACAGTAAACCGTGAGGCCTGTCCAATCGGATTTTTTACCGCTTGCCGCTGTAACAAAATGTAGGGTTTACACATTGGGCGGTAAAATATCCGTCGATGTCTAATCCTCACACCGACGCCACAGCAGTCGAATCACTGACCACCGGGCAACAAGTGTCCATTTAATTGTCGTTTTATCATATTAGAAATAGTGTTGTGCATATTATGAATAGAGAACAACTTCTTGCATTATTGTTATTTCATCGTCGGTTGAAAAGGAAACGAAAAATTACTTATTTGGGTTCATCCAATCAATCAAAGGAGAGAGGAAGTTGGAGCCTTCTGCACTTTGTTTCCTGATTTAAGAAATGATGAAAAGTTCTTCAACTATTTTCCGCTTCAACCATGGTAAAATCACCTACACCAGCGGTTCCGAAACTGTGGTACGCGAAGCGTCTCCAGTTGGTGCGCGTGCACGTCAAAAAAAAAAAAAAAAAACGAAGAGGTTAAAGCACAAAAACTCAGGATTATGGATCGAATTTGCCCGATTAGAGTGGGGAGAATGTTGACTCAAAGTTAAAAATGAATTCCAGTTATTATCAAGAAAAGTATTGCTGTTTTTAATTCAGTTCATTACCACTCATCTTTGAAAGTGCTTTTTCCAATTTGATATTTATTAAAAATAAATGTAGAAGCAAATTAGATGTCGATTCAAATTTGAAAATAAAACTAACTTCTATGCAACGATCCATAGAAGATATCACCTCTCTTGTATCTGCCATGCAGCAGCAACCTTCTCCTTAATTTTGTTTTTTCATTTTTTTACATGATAGGTATTTTGTACTTAAAAACGTATTTCTAATGCTGTTTTGGAAGAACGTATAAAAATATATTTTATACATTTATATTTTATTTCATAAATAAGCTTTATTTTAATAAACGCTTTTCTCTGCATTAACTATAAAAAGTGGTTTGATTGAAATAAATAATCGTCGTTGTATTTTTCAAAAAACCTATTAGTGTTCTATTCTATATAATAAAGTAACATTAGCAGTGGTACGTAAATGGTTTGAAAAAAATGGTGGTACACGAAAAAAAAAAGAGATTGGGAACCGCTGACGTACACCACTCCTCAACGCGTGCACAACAGCGGTCGGCAGCAAGACTGGACAATGAGTTCATAACCCCACATTTAGACCCGAAAGGCTTCTATTTCCGCATAGACAATAAAAAATCCGTCGATTGGTAGTGGCAATGGGCGGCTGCATTGCTGCCGATCGTCCCTTTTTCCGCTCAATATGTATGTCGCAGTACCATCCTATACGCCACTACTGATACCGCGGCGACGGTAAAAAATCCGATCAGAAAAAAAACGCAAAGTGTGTTCCCGGCCTGACACTTGCTGCCCCGTTGCTTTAGGCAGGCCGCACACTGAGGCGACACTAAAGTAACTTCCACATTCGTCGAAACTGCCAACCATTGATTTTAACTGCTACCCGCACACTGGAGCAACACGCACGTTGTGTGTTGCCTGCCATTCCACAGACGCATGTTACCGCGATAGCGCATGCAGTAAATTTTGTATCTTGTCGCTTGTAGAAAGAAACCTAAAAAATATGGCGCGATTTTCAATGCCTGACACACAAGACTTTAACATTAGTTTTGTTAAAGCAATTGAACTAGAAGAGATTATATACAACACGAAACTCAGTGATCATTCCAATCGGCATGCGATTGAGAAATCTTGGTTCGAGATATCCAAGAAAATGAATTACCCTGGTAAGTACAACGAAAAATTTATTTAAAATTTTTATGTTTGCTTTAATTTTAATTGATATATTTCATTGGTTATTTATATTATTAACAATCAGTAAAGAAATTTTGCATTAGGAATACTTGCAAAAGCTACATGTTCTTTAGTTTAGTATCGGTACTTTTTGCTTTAGTTTTTTATACATTCATTTATTATGTTTTTCAAAACGTTTTCGCTATTGTTTCTTACCGAAACTTAAAAAGATCATCGCATAACTTCCTAAATATCATACTAAATAAGTACAAATTGAGCGAGCTCTCAGTTGGTTAGATTCTTAATAACTGATGGTTATTAATTTTTCTTTTTATGGCAATTACCTACTTGCTTGACTTATTTTCTAATTCCATTAGCACAGTAAATTTAATATTTAAAATAAAGGTTTGCACTTCATTCTATCTAGCTTTTGATCATTATGAACTTGTAATATTTTAAATTTTTAATTATTTCTTTTGTTTAAGTTCTCTTTTAAAACTTTAGAAGCTTATAAGAAAAAAACTTACACACACTGAAAGTAATTTAAAATTGATCTTTGATTATTATTATTATTATTTTAATTTATATTTTAGCTGGCATATTTTAGTAATTACCTTTTACTTTTCTACATTTAGTTGAAATGTGCAAAACACGCTGGAAGAATATTAGAAGCTCTCTGCTCCGCCACTTAAAAAATTCCAGCTTGCCCAGCGGATCAGCAGCTGGTAGAAGAAAGGCTTATTACCTTACAGATTATTTGAGCTTTGTTGTGCCGTTTACGAAAATTCGACAGTAAGTAACTGAAGATTTTCTTTTCATTTCTTGTCCAGTTGTGATATACTAAAATCCTAGCATAAATGAAATTAGGATCTTGCCTTATGCATAACTAATTGGGTGGTCACTGATTAGTATTATAAAATGCCCAGACATTTATAAGTTGATGCAAATGCCCAAAATCCATATTTGGCTAAGCATTTATGCATTTTTAAAATAGAAATACTAAATGTCAAACAAATTTTTCATAATTCTTATTAATTACTTCAAACCTGATAAATTAAATGTAATTTGTTAGATGTAGTTATTAATATTACCACCTGCAGATATGTTTTGGTTTTGGGTAGGGATGTACTTGGCCCAATTTGGCGAGTACTCGGTACTTGGCTAGAATTCTAGTACTCGGTATATACTCGGCATACCGAGTACTCGGCTAGAATTCTACTACTCGGCAAAATTCTAACCAACTACTTGGCCATTACCGAGTAGTTGTAAAAATGTAGTAATTTTTTAAAAGATTACTTATAGTAGATAAATTTATAATTGATTAGTACAATAATATGCAAATAATAGTTTTTCTACATTTTCTGGAGACAGGTGATTTCTTTTTCCAGTATAAATAATTTTTAAATCTTTTTTTTATTCACAGCTACTCGGTATTTGGTACTTGGTCGAGTAGTAAATGGGCGAATACTCGGTACTCGGCCAAGGTGCTACTTGGTACATCTCTAGTTTGGGGGGGGGGGGGGGTAAATTATTTCACTTTGACTAATACTTGAGTTGGGTTTTGGTATGCCCTTACAAATAGGTTGACCGCTTAACCATAAAATATTTTGTGTTACATACCACCTTCACCTAATAATAAGACATACACACAAATGAATTGAAAATTTTTTTCCTTGTATTCATTCTGATCGTTATTCTCTGAAAAGGGGCTTTGACCTTTAGATTCGCCCGTGCATATCAAATTCTAGAATTTCATTTTCATTAAGGTTTTCTTAATTTTTCAAGCCACTATGAAAATTATATTGCAAACATAATCAACACTCATATAAATTTATAATTAATCTGCCCTTTATACTGTTATCAGTGAAATGTATATTATAATGTAACTAATGTTATTTGTAAGCTATAATTCTTATTAAGAATGTCAAAATATAAAATAAAATATTTTTTGTATAAATGCCCAGATTTTGGGTGCTTAAAGATGCTTTGGGCAAATACCTACATGAACAACCATGATATCTCTTCATTCTGAAACAAACCCATATTATGTATGTGTAGTAATGGTAGCGCTGCAGATTTATCTCGAAGCTTGCAGACTAATTAACCTTCTTATACATAACAAATGTGACCTGGGAAAAGAAGCATAACAATACTCAATAACATTTTCAGTTTAGATTTGAGGATTTTTATATTTCCCCGAAAACTCATTAAATCAGGGATATACTGTATTTTGAATGTCTGATTCTGCAACTTTTTCTTTTTAAACTCTCCTCTAGACGAAGAGCCAAGTTTGTCTAAAAATCTATTTTATTTTCCATTTCAGGCAAACCTCAAATCTTGATGATAGCTTGCTCGAAATAGAAGTGCTACACGAATTTGAGGATGAAGTACCAGAGACCTTTGAAGGGAGTTATGAGGAAACTCCTGCTGCAAATGAAATGGATGAGCTGCAGGACCTCATTCCCCCCCCCCCCCCAGGGCCCTCAAGAGAGGCATCTTTGACTCATTCCCCCATACAGCCTCCTACGAAGAAGAGGAAAAAAGAGCAGATGGATATTGACACAATTGCTACAAACTATTTCGCTTCAAAATTGCATAAGACCGACCATGAGCAAGGCATCACGGATTTCGTCCGTAGTTTAATCCCAGACCTTAAAAAAATGAAAAGGGAAAACTTGTATCAATGCAAAAAAAAAATTTTAGATATTGTACACGAATTTTCCGAAGATTAAAATATTGTTATACTCTATGTTAATATGTTATACTATATGGTAATAAAATAAAAATATACATGCATGCTTATTATTGAAGAATTACTAATTGTCCAGTTATGCAATGCAGTGTAGGTATTTAATAAGAGAATTCCACTAACCAAAACACTAGTATATCTGAACTAATGAATTCAATGAAGTTTTGAAAGACTAACCGAATGATTTCACAGGGTGAGTCCATTGTAATGCTTTACTTATTTAATTATTATATATTTTTTAATGTGCATTCAATACTATGCAAAATTGTAAATCTGGTTATCATGCCAAAGATTAGTTGAGCTAGGTGCACCTAATTAGTTAAATATTTTATTTTTCGTTATCAACTTGTAGAACATTTTTGATAACTTGCTGTTGGGGTCCAGGGGTCCCTTGTAGTTTTTCATATTGCATAAATGTCACATTTCAAAACAGCGTTGATCAATTATCAATAGTTTTATGCAAAAATAGGCATAGTAAATTTAATTTGTCATTAAAGCATTGTTGGAAAATATATTTATATAAATATTGAATACATTGATAGTATATATATCACAGTAGCTTTCATGCAAAATTATTTTAAAAGTATGTTTATATATTATATAAACCAGAATATTATTACTTATTAATAGAGCGGTAAATGTATGCGTTTACAATAACTCTGTAATAATTATTTCTCTGACTGAAAAAAATTGTGCAGATGCACAAAAAATATAAATATGAAATTTTAAACTGATCAATCCCTTTTTAAAAAAGTATGATTCTCTTTTGCTATCCACTATTTATCTGTTATATTGATAATCAATTTAGTCAAAATAATCAAATATTTATATATAATATACACATGCTGTAATGCAATCTACACAGTAATAAGTTTAGTTGAAAACTTTGTCAGATTGATAATAAATTTATCTGAATTTTATTTTCCTCTATGAAAAATTAGGGAAATATTTTTCCATTTGAAACTAGAAAATCTACTGTACAGTTTTTGATGTAAACTTATACAAAACCAACATATTATACTGCATGCTAGTCGGTTTTATCACATAGTACGCAGTTACTTTTATAAATAAGCACACGGAATAGTGATAAACTAAATTTTAATGCTTTTACATGGAAGCAAAAAGTACTTAGTTATACAAAATACTTATATACAAAAAATACAAAATACTTATATACAAAAATTGCAAAATACTTTTATTCAAAAAATACAAAATACTTATAAACAAACAAAAAAAAAAAAAAAAAAAAAATCAGTATAGGCAATACTTATTTTGCCATGGCAACGAACATTGTGGCATCAAGAAGTACTGAGCAAGGCGATCTCTATTAGCTAGTGAATTTAAAGATCCTCGCCCGTTGTATGGGTTTACTTTTTGCCCCACGTTATTTGTTGTATCATCATTGGAGTTAAAATCTTCGCTACCATCTTGAGCATATATGTAGTTGTGCAACATACATGCTGCCTTGATAATGATGTCCGCTTTGCTCGGTTTGCAACTGATTGGCCCCTCGAAGATTCTAAATTTTGAAGTCAAACGGCCAAATGCACACTCGACAGATTTTCTTGCTCTGGCAAGGCGGTAATTGAATATTCTTCGAGTGTTGTGCAGGTCTCTTGATGGATATGGCCTCATCAAATTTTCCAGTAACGGAAAGGCTTCATCTCCCACAAAATAATATGGGAATGGAGCCTCAGTTTGGTCCATGTGTCGGAGTAATTTTGGCACAGGGAGATGTAATTCTTTTGCGAGCAAAAGTTTTCCAAACTTGGAGGACCTCAAAATTCCTCCATCACTATTTCTTCCATTTCCGCCAACACAAACTGCAATAAACTGTCCTTCAGCACTCACCACTGCTAAAAGAACATTGCTTGTAGTTATAGTAGTGAGATCCACTGCGAGCGGGGCACTTAATTCGGATGTGCTTCCCATCCAGGCTTCCCACACAGTTTGGCATTTTCCACAACTCCTCATACTTAGCAGCAGTTTGCTCCCACAAGTTGGAAGACGGAATTGGCATATAAAGTGGAAGTAACTGCTCAAATATGCTTGAACAACTTTCTTCTACTATTCGTCCAATAGTAGTTTCTCCTCTCATAAAATGGAAGTGCAATGCCCTGAAACTTAGTCCGGTAGCCAGATATCTGGAAAAAAAAAATTAATGAAAATCTACAACTAAATAAATAAATAGAATTATTTTTAAAAATAAATAACTTTTATAAACACTAAAACCTCGTAATAGCACACCTCAGTATACCATGGAATCGATATAATTTAACACAGTTACTATCATGTCCCCCGAGGTTTAAACTACCCTTTATCAGTGCCATTTTAAGGTGATTCCTTTATTTAACACTGTGAAGAAATCATGCCAACATGGTCTCTCCAAGTAAATAAATATTCCAGCCCAGTAACATATATTAAGCCACATTTTAAGGCCTGATGTGCACCTGTTTCACGCTTTTACTTGTTTATCTTGGCACGGGCAGAGCTCAAACTGTCAGAAAATGTCGAGTTCAATGCTTAACTATCTTTCGTTTTCAGAGCTTTAATCGTGCCTGTGTAACTTCTTTTATAGTGTTACCTACGTTTGTATTTTAGGCTCTTTAAAAGTAAACATATTCTCCAGTCCGGAGTAAGTGTATAAAGGCTTAAAACATTGTTTCTTTGAAAAATTTGTTCCTCCCCTTCCGCACAAATCTACTTTTTCTAGAATATGTTCTCCTTCATATTACCATGTTGATAACGAGATTTTTAAGCCCCCATTTTCTCAGAACACAATTGGTTTTGTTGCGGTGTATACGGCTTTAGCTTAGAAGGCCTCAAAGAGCGGAAAACTTTAATTGGAATAACCTATCACTCTATAGACTTATTGATCAGTTGAAAAGTGTGCTTCTTCCACAGCAAATAAAATGGCAGCAAACGAGAACAGAAACAATTATACAATGAAAGAAAGTTATGAATAATTGATAAAGTTAAAAGTGGTGCAACAAGAGTGAGTATAGTTCCACGATACAGGTTCATTATACCGCGGGTGCCAAACATGTCCCCCAAAACCCATACTGTAATGGGGGTTTATTGTATTTACGTTTTGTGAGCACAAAAAAAAAATTCCCTTACGTTTCCAGGAGTAACGGATTAGTATTTTTTACTTGGGTCACCTAAGTAAATCTAGAAAATTAACGAACTTCTGGAAATGTATTTAATCTTATTTCATTTAATTTTTAAGTAAATTTATTTGTTCATTATCCTTCGGGTTTCTTATGCTGAAACAGACGAGCTGCCACACAGTATCATTCCCCCTTGAATATGACCCAGACCTCCATTGAAGTCAAAATTATTGGGCGGGAGGGGGTCTTTTACTCAATTTCCATACGATTGATATATAAGGCAGCGTTTATCAAACAGCTTTCTGAACATAAAGTGGGAGCTACACATGTGGTAAAAACTAGGGATGTACCGAGTAGCAGTTTGGCCGAGTACCGAGTAGTTGTGAATAAAAAAGAATATTGATGTGCACTTTAAAAATTTTGTGTATATTGTAATGAAAACACACATTTTAACTACAGATATATAAACTAATGAAAGGAAATAAATGTAAGAATTCCTGCTTATAATTTCTTTACTTTAAAGTCATGTTTTTTCCTCTGCAGTTTTATAAATGGAGCTTTCATATAGCTAGATTTCGGTTTTCATTTAGAATTTTTTATATATAAATTATATTCAGTTACCCAAACAGAAATTATATTTCATGCAACCAGAAATTAATACATGGAAAATACTTAGATGAAAAAAACCCAAAAAGACAATCTTTTCATCAGGCATCCAAAAAGATTGCCAGAGTGTTAACATACTGTTTCTGACTTGTTTCAGCGATTTGTTAAATCAAGTATGTTGAACGCTACTTGTACAGCTTAAAAACTACCAAACAAACTATAGAAAATGAAAAAAATAGTTGAATTAGCATTTTATTGTACTAATCAGTTATAAATGTATCTACTATTAGTAATCTTTGAAAAAATGCGAAATTTTTACAACTACTCAGTAATGGCCGAGTACTGGGCAAAGTGGCCGAGTACTCGGCATGCCGAGTATATACCGAGTACTCGGTACATCCCTAGTAAAAACTGAATTAACAATTATATGGTCTATTCCGTATGTAGTCAGAACAAGAGAAAGGTACATGAAGCCCGAATTACAAGCTTATTTTCTCTGGGATTATATTATGTTTGGCTAAACACAAAGTGCTTCATCGATTGCTGAGAGACCAAAAGCTCCATGGCGGAGGGACTCATGGACATGACCTGATTCAGATCAGGAAAATAAGAAAGAAGAAGAAGACTAATTATATTGTGGTTGGATTTCGTATTCCATAACTCTGTCAAAAAACCATAAACAAGTAATATGGAACTTTTCAAAAGCAACATACCTTATTGCTTAATTTTCCACTTACTTTTGGAATAACAATAGCGCTTATTTTTTAATACGTTGAATAGCAGTATATATATCAGTAATCCTATATGCAAACAAACATTAATATTTCCATGATTTAGTGCATACATGTGGTAAGGGACTTGAAAATTTTTCAGTAGAGCATTTTCATAGTTTAGTGAGTTACGTGAAAATTAAATTGCTATTCAGTAATGTTTAAAGTTTTGTATTGTGTATATCAAAACTTTGGAGGAAAAAAAACCAGAATAGTAGCATTTATTTGTGAATGATTTATACAGCAATTCATACACATACCCTATTCTTGGAAACGTCCCTTACCAAATGTTTGCCCATGCATTTATTAAATTTAACGAATAGAAATATTATTTTACTCACCTCAAGACAATTAGAAGCCTCTCTTCTACGCATATTGCTTCTCTTAGCCTTGTGTCTTTTTTTTGAATGGCTGGACGAAGACTTTCTACTAAATTCTCAAATGTTTCAATCTTCATCCTATAATAAGATTGGCATTTTGGGGGATCCCCTTTCAGATCCCTTGAAACGACATAAGCTCCGTGAAGCGAGCTCATCTCAAGGTACGGATGTACCCAAAAACGTTTTGTAGTGGGCTTAGTTTTCTTTTTTTTTTTTTTGATTTTACTAATGCATAAAGCATGATCTCGTCATCCGAGGAGAGCGCCATGTTTTTATTCTGCTTGTTTACTTCGTCGGGCTGCTACCGCGCTTGCGTATGCGCCTTGTGAAATTGCTTCGCATGCGCAAGTATCGCGCTAGCAGGCTAGTATAATGGCGCTAGCAGGCTGGTTCCTGGTTCGTTTCGCCTGCAGGACGACATATTGGTCATCCACTGCAGTTGTTTTCTGAGGTGGCCACCACCAACCTTTCTGGCAGCTGTACTTGTGGTTCGGAAGGCTTTCCAAGCGCGCGAAACGACGCTTTTGTCGATTCCGAACTCTTCAGCTACACTAGATACACCATGGAGGTCTGAATACAAGAGGGAACACGGCCTATCTAACAGCATTGTCGCGATTGAAGTAACTGTTATGGTGTGACTAATATGGCCGCCACTGCCTGAAAACGAAAGGCTTCTGGTGTGGATGAAGATCTTCCCCGTTTTACTTTTCTCTCTCTTACTGATAGTATTACTGTATTTATTTTCTATCTAGGAAACTTAAAAATACAGCTTAAAACAATTTTGTTTTATATTAATTTCTTGATTTATGAAAATCAACAAATATTTCTGTGCTTCGTATTATAGATATAGATTTTTATAGCACACGGTAATTTTAGTATTTATGAAAATAAATTACTTATTAAGGTGTTTTAAAACTTGTACAAGTAATTCTCCGCCGGGGGACGAGGTCAGGATCTGGATATTCTGGATATTGATTTTGTGGGATATCGGACATTTGGTGCCCCTTGTTTGACGAGCCATATTGGATATCCGGATATGATATTTAAAACCTGCAAATTCTACACATATTTTTAAGCATTCCACAGGTTCCAAATGCGTAGTAAGTTTAATTTACATATATTCTCAAAACATGCTCATTATTTTAGTTTAAAAAGGGGATTTTTACATGCCGGCTATCCGGATCTTTCGTGCAGTGGCCAGAATCGTTTCTAGATGTTTAATAAACGGTCGGATACCAGATATCCGACGCATTCTGGGGAGAGTTCGGTCCCGTTAGTCGCGACCCCCTCCCCCGTCGATGCGCCCCTGTTTGTGCCTATTTTAAAACAACCATCATGTAAAACAAATGATACTGTAAGGGAGGTTGGGTACGATTGTGAGAATTTCCCTTTTGTCGCCCATAATTTTGTTACTATGCCAGTTTTCTAGAACATATTTATAACATATCGCCGCTCCAGAAGAACAATGAAGTGACTGCAAAAATGTGTCAAATGCAAATAATTCCAAGACAATATCAGAAACACATTCCTTACACAGGAGAACATGGACGTAACTGTAGAACGACCGTTTGTGTCTTCTAGAACAACGAAGAATTTTTAGAGAAACAATGACGTAACTGCACTGAGGGGTTGAAAGTAAGGTGATTAAATCCTAATACCTGGTAAATGAAAATAAAGTATATATTCTACATAGTTACTCTCAATCTATACTATTAAAACCTGTCCGCGTCTGTCTGTGTGTCTGTCACCTCATCTCCTCGAGAACGGGCGGCGGTGCGACGTCGCGGCGGGTACCGTCGGATTCGGAATTTTACGGGGAAGCCATATCGCCCGGTCTCATCCGTGTCGGCTTTAATTAGCGGAGATCTCTACTAATAATAAAGCAGTAAGTATGTGTGTGTGTGTCTGTCTGTGTCCGGCGTAGGGCTCAGACCGTCCGGCGGATTTTCATAAAATTTGGCACGAAATTAGTTTGGAACATGGGGGTGTGCACCTCGGAGAGTTTTTCTTGAAATTCGAATTTGTTCTTTTTTTATTCCAATTTATAGCCGAAAGTTTCATAAAATAGCCGTTTTCTATGGGAAGAAATTATCGCATCCTTTCAAGCTTGATACCGTTGAAAAGCGCGTTCCAGAAAGAGTTTTGTTCTATGTGCTAAAATTCAAAGCTTCTAAATTAACTGGAAAAGAAGTTATACGCGTTTTTCTCTGTAGTTCGAAATTATTTTTTCACGGTAATTAACTTTAATTTTATTTGAATTGTTACCATGCCGACTGGCTTATGATCCTTTTCTTTTTTAACGAATTCATATTTATTTCTTGAGGTTTTTATCATTTTGTGGAGCAGCCGATTTTTAATTAATTAATTTATTTATTTATATAATTTTTTGAATTTTGATTATTTTTTTTTTTTTTTTAAAGAATTAAAATACTGCGCAAGGGTTTTTTAAAGAAATGTTATCCTTTATAGCGATTTTTGATATTCCAACTTATTATTACTATTTATATTTTTATGTATTTAATTTTTTTTCTAGAGTGAATTAGCAAACATGTTATTTGCCTATTTGGGCTCAGATGAAAGCTCTTTCCACTTTCAAAGCTTTTCTTGCTGCCGTTAGTTTCTGCAAGCTACAAAATTTCGTCTTTCTGTTTTGCTGTCAATGAATAATAGATAAAAACTAATTATACTAAAACTGTTTTAATTAAAACTATTCTAATGGATTATAATCGTCCTTTTTGTGTGGGTACTTGAACTAAACAAACAAAATGCGTTTTCTTTTAAATGTTTTCTTTTTCGTTTTGTTTCGTTTCTTTCATTCGTTTTTCTATTTTTTTATTGTGTGTTTTGTAAAAAAACAATGCTTAAATTTCTAGGATCGCTGGTTGATTGCCATGGGTGGCCAATTTTTAATGATGTGGAATGCATTTTAATAAAATAACATAATTTACACTTAAAAAAGTTGTAGCTATATACACAATGGCGAATCGACTGGTCTTTTCATTTTTTAACACGGGCATAGCCGTGCGGTACCGCTAGTATTAAATAAAAACGCTACTTTTTGCAAGTTTTATTTTACTTTTTCATTCTTGCATCGTTCCAACAATATATGATACAGATGCCGTTTGAATTAAAATCAATATGCAGTTGTTGCCATCGTTGTAAAACAAATGTCAACAATACTAATAATCAATGTTTCTCTAGCATTTTGAGTGAGGCTTCGCTGCATTTGCAATAATAAATTTAATCCTTCTTTCTTTTTAATTTATTTATCGTCTGCCATCTAATAAAAGCTATTTTTCGTAACTTAACGGGGACTTTTAAAGATTGTGTCAATTATTCTGAACGCATGAGAGGAAAACGGCGTAAAATCGATTGAAAGGGACGATTCATTGTCCTTATTCTTATGCGAAAGTTTTTTAATTTCTCAATTAGTAATATCGGTCCGGGTCTGTATGTCTGTGTATGGATAGATAATAAAGTTTTTCAATGGCCGTGTTGTATTTAAGCTCGCGCAGCGCCGGGCGTACAACGGTTTCTTAACAAAAATCGAACGCCAAAAAAAAAACTAATTTTTACGAGCATTGTACTTAATTAATGTATGGTTTTTAGGGACTGTTGCTCTTATGTAGGCTCGCGCGAAGCCCATTGCTCATTAATATCGGTCCGGGTCAATATGTCTGTGTATGGATAGTAGATATAAAGAATTTAAATGCCGTGTTGTATTTAAGCTTGCGTCCCCAATCTATTATTTTAGCTCGGGCAACGCCGGGAGGCACGCCTAGTATACCATTATTTTCTGTCACTAACACCCTTTTCAATTATAAGTTTTATACAACTGCAAATCGTTTTTTTACGGTCCTGTAAAACTGAAGTTTTTGCATTTACGTCGCTGTTCTTCCGGAACAACGTAAAACATATATTAACATTAGTTTTGCCATTGGCGTAGAAACATTAGATAAGATTACATGAAAACATGAATCAACTACAAATATAAATGAGAGTATAGATTGAAAAGAATCCTACTTCAGTAAAATAATTTTTGCATACCTGGCGTAGTTAACAACATACTACTCCAATGTATACTTCTTACGTAATTTTCGTTTAATTAAAATGAAATTTACCCGTTATCCTCAGCACACGAATGGCATTACTGGTGTGACCAAGATGGCGGCGCGGTTACAGTAAATGCTTCAAGAAGTTATTCCCATGTTCCATCCTGTTATTCTTACATCCATGAGCCACACTGCAACCCTTCTCCAACTTTCCGATCATTCTTCCACGTATGAAGTAGTCCAGATGATTCTTCCAGCCATAGTTCACGAAAATACTCACTTGCACCTACAGCGAATGTCTTTAATTACATTTCCTTCCTTTTATTGTACTCTTAATGTGCACGCACCAACAGCACGCGTTTTGCATATGCTCACATTGCCTCTGATGCTTTGTTCCTGATATTTGCATCCCCATGACCTATCTACTGAATTACATGTTCATTGAACTGTTCTCCACCAGACCCCTACCTGTTGGCCGAGGCCTTAGGATTGCTTACGCACGGGGAGAGGTAGTGGGGTCTACGGATTTTACATGCACATATCCCCAAGTATACATGGTGGTCTTCAGTGGGTATCGAACGCGCGACCTTCCGGGTGGAAGTCCGACGTGCTAACCACTAGGCTACCACGGCCTCCATGTTCATTGTACTAATCGTAAGAACTCTTTTTCTGCAATTTCATAGCTATCCGCTTAAAATGTACATTGTTGCTTAATTTTTGCACACCAGTGTATGTACTAATAGCCCACTTAATTGTATTGTATGAAAACAAATAAGTCTTTTAAATTCTACTTACTGAAAATGTACTCTATTTTGATATTAATAAATTTATTTATGCTTAAACTTTTAATTTACTGCTATTTTATTAAAAATGGCTAACTATTTTTTTACAGAAAAATGGAATGTCCATGGCTTAAAGTTTAGTTTACAATAGCTAAATTACTTTTGGTTTCCCTTTCCTTTAAAAAAACCCCTCTTGAAATCGAATTGAAGCTTATTTGCTACCGTTACATCGGTGTTTTATTACGCAATAATTGTAATTTTATTGAGTTTTATGAACATTTATCCATTCCGCTTAATTCTCAAAAAAAAAAAAAAAAAAAACCAATAACGATGATACTGGTGCTGATTCTTGGATTTGAAAATACTGTTCCAAATATAAATATTTCGGTATATGATAAACGGCGTGACTTCAACGTTCCGGTTATTAGTCTCTAACACATGACTTCTTTTAACAACAGAAGAGTTTTTTCTGGTATTATTTCTCAAATTTTCAGATTTTTTAATATATGCAATAATTTAGTTTGCTTTAATAAAGAAGTTGAATTTGAAAAACAACTCACAAATAACGCTTTTTTCAATGCATTCATTATAAGGTATTTATATAAAACACTTGATAGCTTGAGCGCTGTGTAGAAATCGCAACCTTAACTGTTTGACGAGGGCAGGTTTGAAATGGGAAAGGCGCGTCAAATAACTTGTGCCGACTGATTGGCTATAGATATGCTTCAAGGATATGGAATTTCCTTTTTTACGTTTAAAATGTCTTCTTTCTGCTTCACTTTGCTCACCTCTATGGGGTAAGGCAGACACGCCATTTTTTTTTTTTTGTTATTTTAGAAATATTGTGAGTGAAACGAATCCCTTACTGAGATTTATTCCTTTTAATGTTTCAAACTTCTGTTTGTTTTAAATGGGCGTGATGTGGGCTGCCTCAGATGAGTTTCCCTCCTTCCTATATTTATTTTGTTTAAATTATTTTTATTAACTTATGTATACGTATATAGTGTACGTTTTTCAAGCATAAAAATGTATTTTCTTTCATTAGGAATTTTTAATTTCCTCTCAGAAAGCGTAGCATTACTTCCCATTAAAAAATAATAAATGAATGCACATTATACTATATTTGAAACTTTTTTTTAACCCTTATTATCTTAAAGTAGCATATATGCTATTGGGGTTTCCCCTATTTTCTATTTGTTAACGAATAGAAAGTAGGAGGAAAACAACAGGTAGTATATATGCTATTTTATGAGAATAAGGGCTAGCAACTAACAATGCAACATACGCGCTGACGTCACTTAACAAATAGAGAGTAGGGGGGGGGGAACTCCAGGTAGCATATATGCTACTTTATGAGAATAAGGGTTAATGTGAAGTTTGACAGCTTTTAGTTCCTTATTTGTATTTTAGATATAGAAAAAATTGTAAGCAATACAGTTAAACCTTTGAGTGGAAAATTAGGAAAAGCTACTCACATGGCTATGTACATTATGGTATAGCATAATGGCTATGTAAGTTATGGAATAGTTATGTACATTATGGTATAGTTGAAAATTTTTTTATATGTGAAGTTTGAAAACTTTTAGTTCCCAATTTGTATTTTATATACAAAAAAAAAAATCATAACCAATAAACTTAAACCTTTGAGTGGATAATTAGAAAAAGCTACTCACATGGAAGTGTACCAACTGTTTCTGCTGCTTACTTCCAGAAGTTTGTAACTTATTTTCATTAACAAAGGGGTTCCTTGTAACTCCGAGACAAATGTCTGAACAGATGCATCAACATTAAAATGGAAACACTTAACTTCAGGTAAGACTTAAACAAAGAGCTGTTATATCAATGTCCTATTGTCATTCGTTTCATACTCTTCCTACCCTTTATATTTGTATCATAGATATAAGAGCTAGGAAGCTCCTTATGTCTATGTCAAAAAATTCACTACTACCTCTCAAAGCTGATCCCTAAAAAAGCCAACAAAAACAATTGAGCCCTTTATTTTAAAAGTGAGGCAAATCCACTTTTCGTTATTGCGATATCCTTAATGGTTTACGTTTCAATATATTTACAATACTATTTAAGGGCTAAAACTTTCATCTCCCAAAATTAGGATTTTGATTTTTTTTTTATTATTATTATTACTGTGGTACACCTTAGAATAAAACTGACAACATTAGGTGAATAAAAAGGAGAAGTTTATTAAAACTTAAAATAAATAAAGTATTTAAAATAATCGCGATAAAGAGCCGCACCTCTTTTCTCCATGCCGGGAATTATTGGTATCCTTTTCATCGCCCTTACGCACACCTCCACTTATTCTCTTATCCCCTTTTCGCGAGGGTGCGCATCTATATACGACCTCTGGATATCATAATACGACCTATGGAATCAACTGATTAGTTACTTTCTAAGGGTCGGATGCCGAAAGTATTTGGATTTAGATGATTACGTGAATCAAACGGAGTAGTGTTCGAAATTCGACAAATAAAATCATCCTTTAATCTCAGAGCTTGTGGTATTGAATGTAACCTTGGGACTTGCTTTTCAGTGGGACAGAAATGCGGTTGAAGGTCAAGAAACAAGTCCTGATTCGATAAAGTCAGGCTATATATCGGATGCCTGTTTAACCTCGAATTAAGAATTTATCTCAAATGGGCCTTCAACTATTTAAATTTGATAAAGTTTGATAACTTTGTGACGAGAACTGCCTCACATTATAATAAAAAGATAAAAAAAATCATAATAAGTTTATCTACTCGACTTTTTTCAAAAATAAACTTACCCCACTTTCAAAATAAACGGCTCATTTAGTGAACTACTAAAATTGATTACTTTACATTTACAGATTTTTCCAACGCGATGAAGAAAAATTAAATTACCAACTGCCATGCCGTTTATTCTATGTATTAATTCATACAATCCATCGAATAAATAATTACTCGCAATAAGTTTTGTTTTCTGCAAGGTTTCTGACGAATTTTCTTCAATTATGTCTCTAAGTTAAACAAAACGAAATTCTAACACTGTTTGGAATACCTTGCTTAAATTTGCAAATTTTCGCATAATTGCATTCTGTCATTTATCTTTCTTATTTATGTGGAAAACAATTATTTCGTCCATTATCCTTAAATTAGACGTTGTTCAGTAGTGATCCAAATAATGTGAAAAAAAATAGGTACTCAGATCTTCTCACGCACGTAATTGCGTCTTCTCCCGATTGCATAGAAACTTAGTTATGAGATTTTTATATTTTAGTGCATTACCATTTATTTGAATGGTTCTTGAAGAGAGATATACTAGGGATTGCGTACTTGTGATCTTTTAGAAACCTTGCAAAATAGAAATAGTCATAAAGATAAACTCATTTGTAACATTTTTCCAATTAAAATATTGGGTATGAGTTTGGAAAGAGGAACAAAACAGAGGAATACACAAAGTTTTCATCCAATTAAGCTTTACCAATTAAAAGGTCTGGCAAACTGATAAGAATATTCTACTTTGTATATGAGGTAAGGTAGAAAATAAGCAAAAGCCTCTTCTCTTCCAAAAAAAAAAAAAAGAAAACAAAATGTAATGACCTACAAGTTTACTTTTTTTTTCAAAAGTTATGCCGTAACTTGGAATTTCTTTACTTTGCGTAGTTTTCTTAAAGGAACGACATCGTAGCGTCTTTATAAAGATATCTGCAGATACTTTTCTAACGATTTCACTGTAGGACTAATTCAACAAAGAACATTTTCCTACTGATAAGAAAATAACGATGTGTGATTTAACCAAAACGGTTTACATGATAATGAGAAAAACCACCCCTTCCACGTTGCCTCAGAAGTAATTACCGTGGTTTCGGATAATTTGCCAAGACATTAAATATTAACTTGTGTTCACAATAACACAGAGCCCTTTCTAAAATGGAGATAATTTATTAACTTCAACAGTGAATACTGAGCGTTTACAGTAAATTTTATTTTAGTTTATGCATTGTAAAGATACATTATAAAGAGCCCAACATTTACGCATGATTCATTTTATAACTTTAACGGATTATCCCTTGAGGCACTTATTTCATTAAGTAGGAAATGCTTAAAGCAATTTTTGCTGTTATGTAAAGGGATTTTCTTTTAATTTTGCATCCCATTTGTAATGTCTAAGAAATCACTTTTAGAACTCCTGAACTAAGCATAAACCTATGCAATATTCGGCCTTTGAAACTGCTTTCATAATGTGTTTCAATAAACTAATCTGCTTTGGTTATTAAAGATCAAAGGAATTATTTTGGAAACACCATCAAAGTTTCAGAACTTTCTTTATTTTGAAATAAATCATAATTTTAAGCGATAGCAAGTTTCTTTTATGCTTCATATATTTAAGTTTATAAATCACTGAAACAAAACTTTTCCATTAATAAATAACTATTATTTATCTAAGTTCATTATTTTTGATTGAGATATTAAGTGTTTTAGGGATTAGCTTTATAGGTTTCAAGCTTTAAAGCGCTTTTTGGGGCTAAATACTTTGAAATGTAAATGATTTAACATTGTTTTTTTTTTTTTTTTAGTTTCAGAGCTTGCGTTTAATAAATATTATGTATAAATATCATAAGGGATTTAAGTATCATAGATTAAAATTTGCTGCAATTAATTTGCTAATAGAGATAATTTTTCTAAGTGCTTGGCGCATTGGCATTTTGAAAAGTGAATATTGTGGTACATAATGATAGGTATTTGCAATACGGACAGTTGAAATAAATCCATCACCAAGAATGTATGAGGGAATAGTGCGAATTGCAGCTCAGAGACATATGAAGACACTAAATTCGTAGCTGTTCCACGGCTATAAAACGAGATATAAGTGTGGGAATTGGCAAAATCGACAATAGTTACATCGTTCTACTTTGAAGGCTAATCATTTTACAATGCATGTCGGTGTCTCAGAAAAAAAAATGGTAATTACTCGTAAGGTGAGAAACACATCACACAGATGTGTACAGGAGGGAATGGTGATATAACTGACAAGGGGATATTGGTTCACATGTAAATCGCAGCTGACACTCGTCCAAGGTGGACTCGATGGACCAAACAAGAAAATGTGGCGCGTTCCAAAGCTGCCAATGCTCCTAGAGTGACATTAGCAAGCATGAATCAACACAATGCCCGGCAGGCAATGACGACCGAGAATGACACTTCCGTAGACTTTTATAAAATGTGCAGGACATTCCTGTGTTCCTATATAGGACAGAACTGTGATGCAACAGTTAAAAGCCGTTCATGGTAACCCCCCTCCCCCCCCCCCGAAAATTTGATTAAAAAAAAGGTATTCGTTAGAGCATGATTCAAAAATTTGACAAAATACAGGAATTAAAAATATTTATAAGCAAAGCCGTTATTGAAAGTTTCTGCATTTAATTTTAGTGTTTGTATGTTGGAACAATGCTTTAAAATATTTAAATCATTGTTTGGGAATCTGTTTTGAAATTGTTTCAGCATTGCGCGAGTGTCAGAACGCATATGGAGGCCCTAATTAAAAGTACTTTTCAAAGACAAAAATGCGTCTAAACTTCCGAATTTCAAAGGGGGCTGCAGATACCCCTTCCACCTTTCGGTATTCGACTGCCATCTTCTGGAGGATTTTCATTTTTTTTTAATCCAGTAAAATTGCCCTTCGTGTTCCTTGATTTTTTTTAACGGCAGCGCTTTGTACTGTAATTTCTATGCAGCACGAACATTTTTTTCCGTAACTGAAATTTATCCAAAAAAGAAAGCAATTTATCGGATCGTACTTCTAATAAGAGAAGCAATAGGTTTCCAATTTCATCCTGATAGATTGGCACACTTTATGTTGGCTTTTATTTTCCCCACTTTCTTAAGGTCCTACCTAACTAAAATGTGAAGCTCCTTAAGAAGTGATTGACACGCGCCTATAATAACAGAAGAGTCGACCGTGTACGACCCCAGGGTGTTTCAGTGCTTTCTGGCCCCCTTTCTTTTTTTACTTCTCTCCTACTACACGATCTCGTCAGGTCAGCTGCAGAGGAGCAGTGCATCCGCGTTGACGACTTACTGTTGCGACGACATCCTCAGTATGCTTTTTTTTCAAAATTGTCTCTATAATCTAACGTTGGCTTGTTAGGGATAGGTTTCTACCACAGGTGTCCAATCTTTACGACTGGAAGGTCCCTGGGGATACTACCACTACATAACACGGTGCTGTCGCTCATTGTATATTATATTACTTCTTTCTCTTTCATTCTGTCTCTTTTCATATATATATTTTATTTTTATCCTATTCTTATCTACTTTTTATCAATTTATCACTACTTCATGTCATGGTAGAATTTCATCTACACAAACAATCATATTTTGCTCAAAATTTTGAAGTTTTTATACCTTGGACATAAATGAGTTAAAAACAAACATTTCTTGATACTAAAGCATAAAACAAACTTTTTCCTCTAATATGGAGTTTACTGACTTGTCGTGAGTGCTTTTAAGCATAATTTATTTTTCAAATTATTCAGTAATGATGTCTTGTGAAACGGAAAGTCCCGCTGCACCAATTTAAACAAACGTGCAACTCTTATTTCATAAATCTATTGATAACCGATAGAGAATTATTCGTTTCAAAAGTTAACGTACCGTTTCATACCAGTTATATCCCTAACGGATAAGAAATTTCTGATGCAAAGAGTGCTTATACGAGTATTATATTCCAACAAAGATTAGGTATTAAGGCGATAATATGCAATTTCCGATCCATTCACTGATGCGAGACTGCATGGAAATTAAGATTTTAGCTTCGAAAATGGGGCAATTTCTTGCGCTTTCCAATGATCCATAGGATGAGTTAAGTACTTTATCGTTTGGCTTCCGATTTCAATTTTCATTTTGTAATTCAAATTTCCTATTTTTCGATGAATTATATACATTCAAGCTCGTATTATTGTCTGTAAATGATCATTATTATAGAGTTACAAATAGTTACAAATAAATTACATTTACCTTTGAGTAGCTATAAAATTAGTTTATATTTTATAATGGATGGCCATAGTTATTTTAATTGTTAACTAGTGTAATAAAAGACCTGTTTTTATCTTGCTACTTAACTGCTCTTTTCTCCCAGTTAGTTTAATGCTTCTTTTTGCATTACTTATTTATTCACTTATTTATTTTATTTATTTTATTTTCTTTCTATCTAAGGAATGTTTATCTTTTTTTCCCAAACGTTATTTAATATCAGTTGTCCGTATTCTGATGGGGATTTGTAGGCTTTGCTGCCATTTTTTCTAATTGTATTTTAATTGAATGAATCAATTGCGTAAAAATAAGTAGTGTTTTTAATTTTTTGTTAGGGTGGAGGGATACCTTCGTCGCCATGTTCCTCTAACTATTATAACTATATTCCACCACGTGAAGAACTTCCGGATTCAGTATATGTAGTTGATAACTGTACCAACAGGTACCATTTGCTGCTTTGGTGACCATTTCAAGTTTCCCAGGCATAAAAAGGTAGGTAATCACCAGAACTACATTCTCTATAAAATAAAATACACATTTTTTAAGAAAATGAAATTATTTTTGATGATCCTAACGAAACAAAAAAGTGCACTCTCTTTGTATCTTGCACCAATGTGTCAGTATTGTACCTTGAGCCGGTCCGAAGGTCTGCGCCTTCTAAGTTTTTACATCGGGTAACATCGTGACAGAAATACTTGTTTATTTTTAACCGTATAATCACCATCCGAACTTTTACCACGGGCAACGCAGTTGTGGGAACCGTTAGTACATACTCGTCCATGAATGCATACATACACGACAATATTTTTAAACAAATTTAAAAAAAAAAAAAAACTACCTTTAGCGAGAAAGAGCAAAAGAATAGCCTGATTATGTGCGAATGCAACTTACATTATGTACTAATTTTCATGAGAATAGGTCGAGTTGCTCTACCGTTACGCAAGCGGAAGCTAGACAGATATGTGCGTTTTTTATTTTAATATTTGTAAAGAAACGCTAGAACACACAAGAGGATAAATATATTTGCCTCCACAGTCCATATAATGACTATTTAGTTGTTTGTATTACTTTTTAAACTCACTTACTTATTTTTACCTATTTATTTATTTTATACATATTTTTAATATGTTTCTGAAATTACTCCCTTTCCTAATGACAATATAAAGAAATTTATTATTTGTAAAAATTACATTTGTAAACATATTATTGTAACGTTATTTATTACTTCGCGTGTCAGCGAATCCTGCATTATTTTTGACATTTCAAATATCACCATCTCTGATATTTTACAACCTGTCTAAAATATTTCTGTCCCCAGAGCATAAATTCTTCGGACTGACGTGTTTCCAAAGAATTGGGTTTGCTTCTCAGATGCTTTTGTTTTAGAGTAGTTTATTTAAAATATTCCATTTCAAAACAGTTTGACAGCCGACATTTTGTTTTTCAATATCCGAATATAAATTGATGTTTCAAAGAAGACTACTTGCGAAATAACGAAATAATTCAGCTATATAAATTTTCTGTATACTCGACGAAAACATTTTCCAGACAAATAATCTTAAAATCGTAGACTATGTGTGTGTATGACGAACTCAGCAGCGGTGAATACGGATTCTGAGACTTAGAAAGTTATATTTAGTACTAGCTTTTAGATAAGCGTCTAGTTTCACTTCAAACTGAAAGATAAATCAGAACAAAACTTTGTTTACAAACTATGAGCGGATTATTTTTGAAGTTTAATGATTGATGAAATAATAGTTTAACTTCAAAAAATTTAGGAAAAACTACTTCTTCAATATAACTGTAGGCATTTGGAATAATATACCAGAAGCGACTGTTTCTTGCAGTGGGATAAAAACTGTTCAGCAGGATCTCGATGTTCACTGGGTATTGTTAAACTGAATAGAACCAGCCAATCCGGGCCCTGTGCTTGTTGCATGGTTGTGACTTTTGTATTTGTTTTTAAAATTTTCAGTTTTTTGCACACGGATGTAAAAAAAGAATGTTTTGACTTTTCTCAGAGTTTTTGATAACTTATTGCCCAAAACCTTCAGGAATATAATAATCTCAATGATATTTTCACGAAAACTAGTCCAACAGCACTGAATCTGTTCTATTATTTTTGATTTTGCAATCTTAGTCGTACTATTTGTTTCATTTTACCTTGCTTAATGTATCCTTTACACCTCTTTTATATTTACTATCTTAATATATAGTCAGTAGCGGAATTGGAAACATGAGTAAATTGAAAACAATTTCGTTGGTAATTTTCAAAACTAACTGTTATTAGTGTGTGATTACTTGGCAACGTAGGGAAGGTATTGAGAGTTGTGCGCGCTTCCATCAACTGAGGATGTTAATTGGAGATGACACTGAAAAAAGTTCCTCACCACAATTTAGTGATCATACATTTTCCTCAACAACAAATCTACAACCGCGAAGTAAATGGGCGAACTATCTTTATTTCTGATATGGAATGTTCCTAAAAACATTTAGTTGAAGATTTTATTTCCCCTGTTAAACAAAAAGTCAATTGTTTCCAATTACCCCATTGATGTAGCCTGTTTTAATTAAAAACGTCTAAGTTCATCTTGTTTCAATCTTTTTGGATGCAAATTGGGCTTTTTTTATGTACTTTACACAAATGTTTAGTTTTCTTGTCAGATATTTTTCATTAAATGATCTCTGGTTGCATCGCAACGACCTTTTTGCTTTTTACAACCCATTTTTTCCACCTTTCCGTGAAATTAATTTAAAAAAAATAAAATAAAGTAACACAACTATAATAATTTATTAATTAAAGCATGCAATAATGAATTGATGTCTCATAAAATTTCAACATAAAGCGAAACATTTAAAATTACAATTAATTTTTGTAAATTTTCGAATAATTGAATTTCTTAAGTTTACAGTTGTAAAAGAATTGGTTCTTCATAATTATTGCTTGCGGTAGTTTTCTTTAATGCGGAGTAATTAAAAGGAAATTTGCGCAACTTATTCAGTCAGTTAACAGTTGTTTGATCCAGAAATTTGATGAAAAATTTAACTTATTGTCTTCCGCTTTTTGTGAAATCCCACTTCACATTGTTTCTGCATATAATGTAATAGTAATACAGATAATTATATATTTCGTTGCTAAACATCACTGTTAGAAATTTCATCATGAAGTTACGGTTGAATGACCGGCAACAGTCTGTCCATCTAATTCACCGTTAAATATATGGTTTGGAACATTTTTCTATCTTCATCTAACCATTTCCAATTAACTTGGTTAAAAAGCCGTAAATACAAAAGTTTACGGTTTTATAATCATTTAAAAATGATTTTAAAACAAAAATTTTACCGTTTTTGAACCATTTCGATGCGTAGAAACTGTAAACGAAGAGTGCAGGACTCGAACCCCGAATGCGCGGTGTACAAGTCTTGCTCTCTATCCACTCGGCCACCGTCATCCCGTAAAGCGTCCGTTTATTTATCAATAAATCTTCTTTTCCAACAGGCAAACAGCCTTAAAATTGAGATTTCAGTTTTTGATTGGATCTAAATTTATTTTTGGTCTAAATTTACTGTATATTGACGAAAATCATTTTATTTGCTGCAAAAATTAAACTACAAACAAGCTTCAGCAGCTCAAATTATGGGTTCGCTCATTCGCAAACAGTTTGGGAATCCGATATCTCCCATTTTTGATTTACGTGTGTATGTGTTTCTATTTAGTATCCACTGCTTAAAACAGTTTTTTTTTTCTTTTTTTTTTATATACACATGCAGATTTTAACTGATAAATCCGTATTCCTATTTTAAAACAACGTACGACCGGTAAGGTTTCGCAACCAAGATGGACGCCCGATTCTTATTGAGCGCTTGAAAATTACGGTTAGTTAAACGTTCTTTAGGATAAACAGAGAATAAACGATTTTTTTCGCAATCAGCGGTTTGAGTACCATTTTTTAATGGTTATTCAACTGTTGTAATTAAATATGGTAAAATAACAATGAAATAAATGGTTATTTTACTATTTTCTTACGGAAATTTTTAACAGTGATGTTTATATATCCACCGTTAAATTTAGGTTTGCACGGCTCTAATAATTGTTACCTTCGTAATGTTATAGAAAGGCTTAAATCCTGTAATGATCACTTTAATTTACTTTGTTAAAATTGCACTGGAACGTTTTGAGGGTTCAAACTTCTGTCGATGTAGCACACAGTTAGATATCCAAAAGAAAAAGAGGCAAAAAGTTGATATGAAGATAGAACTGGATATTTCAAAATTTTTGTTTTAAGTTACGGTTGCAACGATCACATTTCTTTCTTCCAAACCACATCAAAACTCTCATTAGAAAAAATATGAAATATTTCATTGAAGTTTTTTTTTTTTTAATGTAAGCTTGAAAAGCTTTAAAAAAAAAGGGAATAATTTTATAGAAAATTAGGTGGCTCTGCAAGGTTTTTTTTTTTTTTTTTTTTTTTTTTGGAACAAAAGGGTTCTTTACATTTTACTGTTTATAAAATTTAAATAGCTGATACATTTGTAATGACTTTTTTTTTCGTTTAAGCAGAGAGCTTTACAAACGTAAAAGTAACTTTTATTTTCTCTTCAAAAATCTCATAATCAGCCTAATTCGAAAAATTAACTTTATAATATTAAGATAATGACACAACCTTTCAGTTTTAATAGCAAACTGTTTGAGTTTAATTAAATGTGTTGTGTTTTCATAAAACATATATCCGATCTTGTATTATAAAAAAGATATTTTTTTCTGTTTGTTATTCAATCTTTACTTAGAAATGCATTTTCGTTATATATATATATATATGTGTGTGTATATAAATATACATACATACTTACTCAAAAAGAAATAATTTAATTTGTTTCCAAAATGTGTGTTTCCTTAAACATAATATTTACGTTATTCCAGTCGCTTAAAACGTGTTTACGCTGTCTGCTGTGATAAAAAAAAACAGCATTAATTAAGAACAATGTATAAACTCTTGTTTTTCTTTGGAAGAGCATCGAAGAGAATGGATATGATTTAGTTCATTGCAGTGACTTTTTTTATTTTCTTTAATAATTTCATCTTAATTAAATTTATTTATTTCCTGAAGGATTTCCATTCGATAATAAGCTACGAAATATTTTCATTTCCCTTTTGCATTTAATCTCAGCAACTTAATGTTACTTACGATTTCTACATTTGGTATTGCATTTTGTAATTTAACAGCAATATTATAAATTATTTCTTTAGCAGGGAAAAATACGCAGAAGTGAACACTTATACAGAAAAATAATGAAAACCATCTCTAAACACATCTTAACTAAAGTATTTATCAGTTTCATTAATTAATTTTAATCATCAAGTCGTAACAAGCATTAGTACTAGCGGTAATAACCCTTAATTATATGCTTCTCTTTTTTCTGAACTTGGAAAAGGATCGCTTTATTTATTATACAGTCGACCACGAAGATCTGACACTTGGACGCTTCTGCGCATGGCAGAAAGGGTCGAATCCATTCGTGTTTTAGGAAAGTTCATTTTGCAGGTGCGTTTATTAGCACGCGAATCAGAATGTTTGCCGAAGTTCAGTAGAAATCGAGTATGCTTTTTAAACGAACTAAAGCGAGAACAGAATACGGCACATTCCTTATGCCAGCAGTTTCACCCTTGAACATGAAATGATTCTTCTTGGCACTCTGCCAGTCATTGGTCTATTTTTGCTGAGGAAAAAAAGCTTGTGTTTTTACTCCTAATGATTATAGTTTTTGTCGTGACTAGCTTCGAAATACATTCGTCCATTAATGTCATGAAGAACGCTGAAGTTAGAAGTTATTGGTTGCGTCGCAAATGGGGTCGAAGATAAAAGCATAGCATATGCGATCAGCGGAAATCATCCTGAGAAAAGCTGTTGATCCGAAATCTGATATGAAGCTTAGAAAGGTTGCGGAAGCTGAGGGCTGAGGTAGGATATAGAATTGCTTAAGTTAATTTATTTTTAAAATAAAATTTTTGCATATTAGATTTACGGAAAAACTTTTAAACTAAGCAGATTGAACAACAAATTTTATGCACTGCTAAAATCTTGTCAGTCATCTTTTTTATTTATTTATTTAATTTTTAATATCAATCAGTACTTAGTTTATTTGAGGAAGATACAATGAGGATGAGGCATAATATAATCTTTATGAAAACGGGGCACACCTTTACTAAATCTATTAAACTCATTCTATATTTGGCAATACGAGTCGACCTGTGCCGAATTCCGCACTAATTTGGGAAAAGGGACATTAAATGAAGAAGAATAGAAAAAAGTAAGCGGGTGTTGGTGCAAAAGAAGTCATGTAATTGAACACATCAGTACAAATAGCTGTTACAAAATTTTCCCCACTATTATTTAGATATACAAAATAATAAAATAATCACAATAATAATGATAATTATTTTTATTAGTAGTATACATAGCATTAAAACACAATAACGAAACAGTTCCATTACTTAAAATATAGTTACTGTTAGTTGGTTAGGCTCTACATATTCATAATGTAAATGAGTGTGTCAAGCCTAACGATTGAATAAGTTTAATACACAGACGTAGCTGAAACTGTCCAGTTCTCTACACAATGAAAACAGATGAGTTTCTTGTTTGTTTACTTGATAACAGATGGCGCCAGCATACATAACACCAATTTGGCATCGATTAAAGGACCTCTTATTAGATAATTTTGAATTTTAAATTTAAGAGAAGGGTTAAGTTTTAAGATCGTGAGTCTATTTTTCGTCATTAGCCGGCACGAGAAGCTTTAAAATGAGAGGGAAATCGTGGAATTTGATAAAGGTATAAGGAAGATATCGCGGACCGACAGAAAAACAGGCTCGAGAAACATTATATATAGACATGTTAATTTACTACTATTTAAAAAAAGTTGGCATTAACGCACTCTTTATTAAAAAAGGAAATAAGGGCGCCCATGCATTAGTATTGTTGTTGTTCACATATTTCACTTAGTAATTTGAGTTAAAGCGTTTATTGTCATTTTCATTATTTAGGCTTTTTATTCGATTCATTGGTCTTAATCACTTTGATCGAATTCAAAACATTGCAACTTGTAAAAGCAAATGTATCTTATAGCTTTTACACAAAGGAGTGCTCATCAGTATTGATACCGTCAGAATAATTTTTGCATTTTCAAAACGAAAGCATTAAAACAATGCAAAAACCAATTTTTAAAGCGTTTATTATCATTTACTCATCTTATTCTATTCCTTTCACTAAAACACATTGTGATCAAATTTAAAACAATGCTATTTATAAGAAGAAACTGATTCAAAGCCTTTTAAGCTCCAAGGACTGCTCATCGCCATGGATACCAGCAGAAGATGAAATTTAACATACAGGTGTAGTTTCTGTCGAAATTACATACCTCGTAGCTCAATTTTTGTTTATTATTATTATTATTTTGGTTTCGCGTTTTATATGATTGTCAGCATTTTTTACCGTAAACTAATGATTAATAATTTTCATAATTTAACTATCTTATTCCATTCAATACTCCAAAACATTTTGCTATCAATTGCAAACCATTTCAACTTGTATAAGAAAGAATAAATGTTACTTTAACACTAAGAAATGCTCATCACTACACTGTTAAAAATTTCCGTAAGAAAATAGTAAAATACCCTTTATTTGATTGGTATTTTACCATATTTAATTACAACTGTTGAATAACCATTAAAAGATGGTACTCAAACCGCTGATTGCGAAAAAAATCGTTTATTCTCTGTTTCTACTAAAGAACGTTTAAATAACCGTAATTTACAAGCGCTCATTAAGAATCAGGCGTCCATCTTGACTGCGAAACCTTACCGGTCGTACGTTGTTGTTAAAATATGAATAAAGATTGACTACTTCAAATCTTCATGTGTATATAAAAAAAGAAGAAAAAAGTGGTTTAAGCAGTGGTTACTAAATAGAAAGACATACACACTCAAATCAAAAATTGGAGACATCGGATTCACGAACTGTTTGCGAATGAGCGAACCCATAATTTGAGCTGCTGAAGCTTGATTGTATTTTAATTTTTGCAGCAAATAAAATGATTTTCGTCAATGTACAGTAAATTTAGACTAAAGATGGCTTTGTATCATATCAAAAACTGAAATCTCAATTTTAATGCCTTTTATTTATCAATAAATCTTTCTTTCCCTGTTGAAAAGAAAGATGATAAATAAACGACCGCTTTGTGTGGTGCAGATGACCGAATGGTTAGAGAGTAAGGTTGGTGTGCCGAAGACCCGGGTTCGACTCCCAAAAGCTTCTTTTACGGTTTCTACGCCTGGAAGATTCTACGCCACAAAATGGTTCAAAAACGGTGAAAATTTTGTTTTGAAACCATTTTTAAATGGTTATAAAACCGTAAACTTTTGTATTTACGGCTTTTTAACCAAGCTGATTGGAAATGGTAAGGTCCCGTAGAGATAGAAAAATGTTCGAATCCGTAAGTTTAGCGGTGAATTAGATGGACAGACTGCTGCCAGTCATTTAACCGTAATTTAATGATGAAATTTCTAACAGTGTAGATACCAGCGGAGTTTTTGCATTTTCAATAGAAACGAAAATGTATACAATTATGTTAATCAGTGTTTAATTCTCTCCACTTTTTTTTACACATCTTGTTCGACTACCATTCACACAGAAGGAAAATCAAAAACGTCTTATTTAACTCTTTGATAAATAAGAAGCAAGAATTGTAAATGAAGAATGACAGACTATAGCCAAATGGACTCCCAAGAATTCCAGTGTGATCATCCGGTAAATTCGTTCATTGGAATGTGCTTTATTCTGTCTCTTTTTAATCATTAGTAAATTAGAAATATTACTATCAGTCAATCACTTACATAAGAAGCCTATTCGTTTCAATGCGTTTAAATATTTGAAAATATAATTCTTTTAAATTGTTTCAGCCAATTAACGCCTTAAGAAAGGCAAGCTACAAATAAGGCGTACATATTTGTCATGACAGTGGTTGAATTTACAAAATAAAAGAAAGGTTTCATTTGATTGCATTGTTTTTCGTAAAAATATCTTTCGGGAAATTCTGTGTGATTAATGGATTTTGTTTGGTAATTTTAATAACATATCATTTATGAATTACATTTATCATACAAATTTAAAATAGCGTCTTAGTTAAGTTACTTATCCAAAAAACATATGATCAGGCATTTTCTTCATTGTTCAAATGTAAACAAAGACTCAGGCTTCGTGTAATCTGCGTATCGTATAATAATAATAGATCAATAAAAGGATCGCCAGTAGAGAGAAAACCTGTCTGTTGTTCAGCTTATCTTACAATTGAGGCAGAACGTTACGAATAGAACAGATTCAATTTCCCATGGAAAAATTATTGCATAATTAATTAATGTATGCTTATCTAAAATCTTCCGCGTATTTGATTCTCCATTTCATATTAGTATCCAGATAATGAATCTCAAATGTTTTAAGTCTTTTAAATTTATATACATATACAATATTATACCTGCCAATTTATTGAGCTAAGAATTCAGAAGATTTTTAACAAAAATTCAAAAGAATTCAAAGAAAAGGAGGGAGTGGTGAGTCTTATTCTATGGGACAGGAAAAGAAATTCCCATTTATTAAACTCATATGTATTAAAAAGATGTTTAAATTTTAATGCTGGATTAAATTACAACCCAGTCATTATCATCAATGGAAATAAGTTGATCATTATCATCAAAGTCGTTTGGGTCATTAGAAATTGGCAAAACATTGCTGAAATTTAGTAAAAATCGATCTGAAAAAAAATCAGAATTTCACTAAAAATCGACGAAGTCTGAAATGGATTGTAGAAAAGGAAAAAAGCATAAAAAATGCATCACGAGCATAAACTCGTAAAGGGGGATTCCGCTTCGTTAAAATCGTAAAAGTTGGCAGGTTTTGGGGAGAGGGAATTGAATAACTTTTTTTTGTGATGCATTGTAAAAATTCTAGTTCAACGTTTCATCAAAAAAAAAGTGAAAGAATAGTGAATTTTAGCTGCAACCAACATTTGGTATTAAAGTTGAACCATTATAATTAGACTTGCCATACGTCCCGGTTTGACCGGGACAGTCCCGGTATTTTGCTCCTGTCCCGGTGTCCCGCCCAGTATTATCAATGTCCCGTTAACAGTTGTAATATGTGAAAAGTAATGAATTTATGTTTTTAAGAATCTTTTATTAAGACATTAAGAATATTTAAGATGATAGAGCATTAAAGAGGGAATCCACTGCAAGAGCATTGATTGTATGTAAAATAAACTTTGGCGTTTTCTTTGCTCTGACTTTTATAAAAAAAGTCAAGCTTAACAAAGACATCTTGCAAAAAGTACATTCAAGTCAGAAATATGAGTGGGTTGAAAACAAAGAATAACATTGTTAACTTATTAATTGTTTTTTTTTAGTTTAACAAAAATGTTTTTTTTTTTTTGAAATGGTTTTTGTAGTCAGACAAAAAGTTGTAAGTAAAACAAATAAGTCTTAGTAATTACTAATTGTTCAATTAAACAATTTTATAAAGTATTTTAAACTTTATTTTATTAACACTTCTTTCTAGATAGTAGACCAGAAAAAATTCTCATTAAAAGGAAAAAAAAATCTTTTTAAGTAAATTAAGAAGCGAAAATTCCTTTTTTATTTTTAAAAGGTGGGTAGACTAACAATTTAGGGTTCCAGATTAACCCTTCCTTTTCCTTGCGAAGCAAAAATAAAAAAGCCTAAAACTCGCGATTTTGCTTTTATTATTATTTTTTTATTTCCCCAGACTGGGAGTTTTTTTTTTAATTCCCCCGCTACTGGGGTTTTTTCCTGCCCCCCCCCCCCCCCCCCCAATATGCCCATCCCATATTAATGTGTCCCGGTTCACTAACCAAAAATATGACAAGCCTAATTATAATGGTTTCTAGTTTCGCATTCATGGTGAAAATACATCATTATAATGGACTGGACTTAATAGAACTTAGTGTACCAAATGTTGTTGGCAGCGAAATTTCACCACGTTTTATGTTGAAAGGTTGAATAGAATTTTTTACAGTGTAGACGTATAGTGGATTTTTATTTGCACTTTGGTTGAAATTAGATAATTACACAAGATAATTATGAATCAATAATTTTTAAAAAATCAGAAATTACCGGATGGTTGAAACGGTAATGAGATTGTAAATTGAATATATCCTGGTGTATTGAAATTCAACAAATAAAACAATAAACGAAATATTAATAAAGAAAAGTATTTAATTAGATACGGCTATGGTTAATTGAGTTAATTGGGAGCTGAATAGAAAAAAATAGGCAATTAAAATATTATTACTGCAACATCTCACAAAGACAAAATTTTAATGCATATTCATTTATGGTCATACTTTGTATCAGACATGTAACTTCAAAATATCATAACCAGTATTAAAGTAGTGGGGCCGTGGTAGCCCAGTGGTTAGCACGTCGGACTTCCACATGGAAGGTCGCGCGTTCGATGCCCACTGAAGACCACCATGTATACTTGGGGATATGTGCATGTAAAATCCGTAGACCCCACTACCTCTCCCCGTGCGTAAGCAATCCTAAGGCCTCGGCTAACAGGTAGGGGTGTGGTGGAGAAAAGTATTGAAGTAGTTTGACCAAATACTCGTACAGGTGTTAAATTGCAGAAAAATTAGTCCTGAATGTTGTTCTATAAAAGGTTCCTTTTCAATTTTTAACAGAAAGTATCTTAATGAATAATCTAAAATGATATTGAAGATTAAATGAACCGTTTTAAAGCTCACTTAAATAAGTTCAGAACAAAATTGATGAACTGTAGATTATGTCAAGTCAAAAATGTTGGCAACAGCCCGACGTTTTGCCGAGCAACATCTCGTTCTACAGAATTGAGAGTCGATTAACGGCCGTCGCCGGTGTAGTTAGCATTTCTTAAATGTCTTGTAAATATGTATAATAAATAACCCACTTTTCGTAATAAATTATATTTGTTGTATTGTGCCAAACATCACAATCACGTCAAGATACAACAACGTGGCGACGAGGATTTTCAAGAATCTTTTACATTTAAAAGTCTCGAAGTATCAGCAAGCGGAAAGAAATGGCTACAACCGAAGATTTGTTACAGCAGCTGACGGCTTTGGTAATCTCAACAAATAAACGACTTGAACTTTTGGAAGAAACCAATCGTCAACGTTCCTCAACAACTGCAGTTTCAAATGCAGCCGATAATATTGAGTTTTTAATGGAAACTTTGGCTAATGGAATCAGTGATTTTGTTTATGACCCAGAAAGTGGACTGTCGTTCGATAAGTGGTACACACGGTATGAAGAAACTTTCATTACCGATGCAGCTAAATTGGATGACGCCGCAAAGGTTAGATTGCTTCTACGTAAGTTAGACCTAGCATCTTACAATAAATATATCAATTACATTCTTCCAAAGAAATTCAAAGATGTGTCATTTAACGATACAGTTAGCCAGCTGAAATCTATTCTTAGTCCCAAACAGTCAGTATTTCATAAAAGATTTAACTGTCTTCAAATTAAAAAGAATGACTGGGATGATTTCGCCACATATGCAGGCATTGTTAATAAAAAATGCGAAGATATTGAGTATAATCAACTCGATGTAGAACAATTCAAGTGTCTTATTTTTATCAGCGGTCTTAACGCGCCAAAGCATTTTGAAATTCGTGCCAGATTGCTACAATTAATGGATAAACAATCTGCCACATCGCCAATTGACATTCGTAAATTGGTAGAAGAATGCCAAGCTTTCACTTCATTAAAAGAAGACGCAGCGATGATACAACAGTTCACCCCCGCAAAATCATCAATTAACAAAGTTTCAAATGAAAAACTTGCAAAATTTGGCGAGGAAAAATTTAGAGAATCCCGCACTGTAAAATCGTCTGATTTTAAGTTTGGAAAGAATTACGCCAAGCGTGGTGCGTCATCGCCAAAGCAAGATAACGGCGGACTAAAGTCGCCAAGATATCCTTGTTGGTTTTGTGGTGAAATGCATTTCGCAAAGAACTGTACTTATTCGAAGCATGAATGCCAAAAATGTCATAGAATAGGACATAAAGAAGGATATTGTAATAGCGGTCGCCAAGCAATTCCGACTAGACGAAGGAAAAAGAAAATAAAGAATTTTTCGCCAACTATTCAAGCGATTACGACTGGACAGGTGCAAAAGGAAATAACGACGTTTTCGCCAAATACTGAAGCCCTTTTTGCTGTAAATAAAATTTCTTTCGAAGATAAAAGGAAATACATTACAGTTAAAATAAATAATGAATTAGTTAGATTACAATTCGACACAGCTTCTGACATCACCATTATTTCTGAAAGTACATGGGAACAAATAGGAAAACCTATGGCGAACAAAACCAAATTTTCTGCCAACAGTGCATCTGGTAATCCAGTAAAACTAACTCATAAATTTGACTGCGAAATTACAATTAACGATACTACAAAAACTGGAACTTGTTTCGTGACAGAAGTGCCAAATCTTAATTTATTTGGAATACAATGGATAGAACTTTTCAACTTGTGGAATGTTCCGATGTCTTCAATATGTTGCAGTGTCCGCTCTGTATCGGACGAAAATTTTAATTCGCAACTTGTCAAGGATTTCCCTGCAGTGTTTTCGACAGAATTAGGTCGTTGTACAAAAACAAAGGTAACACTACAGTTAAAAGATGGTGTTCAACCAATTTTTAGAAACAAGAGACCAGTGTCTTATGCAGCACTTCCAAAAATTGAAGAAGAGTTAGATAGATTGGAAAAGTTAGGAATAATTTCACCAATTGACTATTCAGCATGGGCAGCACCTATCGTAGTAGTCAAGAAGCCTAATGGAAAATTACGTATATGTGCAGATTACTCAACAGGACTGAATGATGCATTAGAATCGAACAATCATCCGTTACCTGTTCCAGAGGATATTTTTGCAAACTTAGCTGGAAATTGTATTTTCAGTGTGATAGATTTGTCCGATGCCTATTTCCAAGTTGAAGTAGATGAACATTCAGGTAAATTGCTTACCATAAACACTCATAAAGGTCTTTATAAATTTAATAGATTGCCTTTTGGAGTAAAACCAGCACCTGGAGAATTTCAGAAAATTATTGATGCTATGATTTCTGGTCTTAAAAACACCAGTGCTTACCTTGATGATATCATGGTGGCAAGCAAATCTGTTTCTGAGCATAAACGGCATTTAAAAGAACTTTTTGCAAGGCTTGAGGACTACGGTTTTGTAGTGCGTCCTAAAAAATGTCAACTGTTTTTACCCCAAATTGAATTTTTAGGGCACGTAATAGATGGAAATGGACTTCTTCCAAATCCAAAGAAAATTCAAGCTATTAAAAGAATGCCTGTTCCAAAGAACATTTCTGAGTTACGATCTTTATTGGGAGCTATAAATTATTATGGAAAATTTGTACACAGACTTCAGCAACTCAGACAACCATTAGATAATCTTCTTCGTAAAGATATTGAGTGGAAATGGACTAAGCAATGCGACAAAGCTTTTGATGACATCAAGAAAATTTTGCAAAGTGATCTTCTTTTGACTCACTATAATCCAGAATTGCCAATCATTGTAGCAGCTGACGCATGTAATACTGGAATTGGAGCTGTAATACATCACGAATTTCCAGACGGTTCAAGAAAAGCAATTTTTCACGCTTCACGAACTTTGTCAGCTACAGAGCAAAAATACAGTCAAATAGAAAAAGAAGGACTTGCATTAATTTTTGCCGTAACAAAATTCCACAAAATGGTCTATGGTCGGGAGTTTATTCTGGAAACTGATCATCAGCCTCTGTTACGCATTTTTGGATCATCAAAAGGTATTCCCGCTCATACTGCAAATAGACTTCAAAGATGGGCTTGTATCTTATTGGCCTACAATTTCAAAATTAAATATATTTCCACTGATTCTTTTGGTTACGCAGATATATTATCAAGACTGATTAATTCCAAAATCCAACCAGAGGAGGAAATCGTCATTGCCTCAGTTCATCTGGAAACAACAGTAAATCAAATTTTGGAAGATTCAGTTAATTCAGTCAACATCACACACAAATCTATCCAGGAAGAAATTAAGAAAGATGAAGTCGCTCAAAAAGTTATAGAGTTTCTTGACCATGGTTGGCCATCACATAAAAATCAAATTCCCGAAGAGATTCGACCATATTTTAACAGAAAAGATTCTCTATCAGTTGTGAAAGGATGCCTAATGTTTGGTGAACGAGTCATTATTCCAGATAAATTTCGAAACAGAATTCTAAAAGAATTGCACAAAGGACATCCTGGAATGGAACGCATGAAATCATATTCTAGAAGTTACGTTTTCTGGCCTTCAATAGACAAGGACATTGAAACTTACGTCAAAACGTGTCATTCATGCCAAACTTCTCGAAAATCACCAACCAAGACATTACTGCGTTCTTGGCCATTAGCAAAAGAGCCATTTGAAAGAATTCATATCGACTACGCAGGTCCAATAGATGGTTATTACTTCCTGCTCATCATAGATGCAAATAGCAAATGGCCTGAAATCTTCATTACGAAAACAATCACTGCATCTACAACATTGAAATTTATCGAGCAAACTTGTGCCAGATATGGAGTGCCAAAAATTATAGTTTCTGACAACGGTACTCAGTTCACAAGTAATCTTTTCGATGATTTCTGCAAGAAAAATGGTATACAGCACTATAGAATACCTCCACATCATCCTCAATCAAACGGTCAAGCAGAGATTTTTGTAGACACTTTCAAAAGAGGTATTAAGAAAATTCAGCAAGGGGGAGATCTACAAGCTGCTCTTAATACATTTCTATTCACTTACCGGTACACACCAAACAAATATATCGGAAATAAATCACCTGCCGAACTGATGCTTGGAAGAAAACTGAGAACAGTTTTGGACTTGATTCGTCCTTCTGACGACACAGCTGCCAAAATGAATGAAAAACAAAATTTTCAGTTTAATAAACATCATGGCGCAGAAAATAGATTCTTCAAAGAAGGTGATTTAGTTTATGCTAAAGTATACTCAAATAACAAATGGAAATGGGAGCCAGGAAAAATAGCAGAACGTAAGGGGAATGTCCTTTACAATGTGTTTCTTGAGTCGAATGACAGAATACGACTCGTTCGCTCTCATGCAAACCAACTACGCTATCGGTATGAAGCAAGTACAACACCATGTCCTAATTCAAATCCATTTGTTGACGAGTTCAGAGCCTCTGACTCGCTGCAGCAGGACACATGGTTCAACTCCATAACTGAGAGATCAGAAATAGATGAATCTCTATTGAGTGAGTTTGTTACTCCACCCGACACTTCAACAACTTTGCGGACCAGACCACAAAGAACCATCAAACGTCCTGAAAGATTCAAGGACTATGTCATGACTTAAAAGGGGAAGATGTTGGCAACAGCCCGACGTTTTGCCGAGCAACATCTCGTTCTACAGAATTGAGAGTCGATTAACGGCCGTCGCCGGTGTAGTTAGCATTTCTTAAATGTCTTGTAAATATGTATAATAAATAACCCACTTTTCGTAATAAATTATATTTGTTGTATTGTGCCAAACATCACAATCACGTCAAGATACAACAAAAAATGTAATTGAGAGTACTTAATAGGCTAGATTGCAAAATAAGCAATGCATAATTTTAATAACTTACATTGGAGTACAAACCTTTATTATAACTTTTAAAAGGATTAGGTTAATATGTTTTTTCACTTTCGACAGTATAATCGTATTTTACTGTGAAGTATTATGGATGTTATGTTGGAAATAAAAAAGGAAAAAAAAATAGACACATTCAAGTTATTTTTGAAATCTCTACAGTTCAAAAACGTAAAATAATTCTCGTCGTAAAGGTAAGTGACGAAAATACTATACTCGGTAAAATTGAAAAATATGTGGAAATCAAAATAGTTCAAACGGCCGCTCATTCTCTGAAGGGTTGTAAGAGAGATTGTTTTCAAATTTAAATTTTTGTATGTTTCTTCCTCTCGAAAAAAAGCAAATAAAATATTATACTGTCTTCAATATTCTTTTCACAGGCTTTTCTGACACCAATACTATTCAATTTTACGAATAAAAAATTCTTTTGAGTTATTGGATGCTTCTCTTGCGAAGTTGGTTTTGCTGTTCAATACCACGGACGGAATTTTGAGATCAGAAAACGTTTGGGTTTCTCTGAAGAAGTAGAAATTTTTTAAACAGAATAAAAAAGATATACCTGCGTATAATTTTTTCGTTTTGAATAATATTTTGTTCTTTTATTCAAAAGTAAAAATCTTGCCAAACTAAAGATAACATGAAATGTCTAGGATAATCATTTTGATAAAATATTTTCTAGCAGATGCAAAGAATTATTATTTTTAAAAGCAAATCCAAGGTGTCGTATTTCGTTCTTAATACTTTGAATATAAGAAGGAGCTTATTTCTTCATTTTTAGTATAGTTAGTTTGCAAATTAAAAGTTTTTTTTTTTTTTTTTGAACAAGCACAACGAGCATATCATTGAGTATTCAGGGTGTTCATTAATTGTTGCCGGGGTTTCCGTACCTCAGAACTTTCGAATAAAAAATATTATGCAAAAACCGATTACGTATTCGTAAATTACAACTCAAAGAATGTTATTAATGATATTTAAAAAATTAATGATTTTGCACATGGCTGCCCTTCGTGGCTCGTAACACATAGAGACGAAATTCGATTTCCCTCCAAGTGTTCTCTAGCATCTGTGGGGTAAGATTTTGGATCGCAAAACAATTCTGCGCTTCAGTTCATCAAGGGAGGACACATGGGTCTTGTACACGCATTGAAATCGCATTGTTGCCACGTGAAATTCATTGAGTTGTAATTTACGAATACATAATCGGTTTTTGCGTAATATTTTTTATTTGAAAGTTATGAGGTACGGAAACCCCGACAATAATTAATGAACGCCCTGTATTTACATTCATTATAATAAATATATCCTGAATTATGTTTGTTTTCAGTAAAAATATTATACGAATGAAGTAATAAAAGTAAGGATTATACAATTACTTCTTAAAAATGCACTTGAACGATAGCTATAAAACAACAATTTGACTATTCGTATCTTAACGAATAACGGAGTTTCTTTCATTTTTTCCCCCTGCCTTTCTCTATTTCCGGGTCCTTCTCTTGTTTCCTGTAGATCTGTTTTGAGGGAAATAAGTAAACATGTATGTAGAAATAGTGTATGAAGCCCCTCTTAGGAAGAATAAAGATAAGTTAATTTACGCACAATTTAGCGCTCATATATGGGACAGTATTCTAACCTGGTACATTTTCGGAAACTTTGTTCTTAGTGGTGGAACAACTTTCTCTTTCGCATCAGAAAGAAGCAAATTTTGCTAGAAGTTAAATTAGCAGTTATTGTTTCTCGTAATGAGAATTAAACCTTGATATCAAAACGTTATGGGTATGTTTCGTTATTTGAAAATTTGTAACAAAAGAGGCCGTTTTTACACATGGAAACAATATTGGCTACCTAGGCTAACTGAACAGCATTAGGGTAAATGTTTTCCATACTCCTTGCCCATGTCATTAATGTTTCCCACACTGCTTGTCCATGTCGTTAATGTTTCCTACAATTCTTGCCCATGTCGTTGAGCTGTATTTGTGCACATAGCATCCTTATATTCTCTCCCTTTGACTGCAGGCGTAGTTTATCCGTTACCCATATTATCTTAAAAAATCCGTGAGAAAATAATTCTTAGCAAACTTAAATTATGTCTGATACAACCCGAAAATCATGCAATAATATATTGGTTACTACACGCGTATCAGTAAAGTTAATGAGATGTATGGGCAATAACTTAAAGCAAAATCAATGTTTTTTATAATAATTTTTTAAAAATATAATTTTAGGCAAGTTAAAATCCAAGTAGAAGTTACCTTCGTTCACTCGAAAAACGGTTAAAAACACCAAATGTTTTGCCCCGTGTCAGCAAGTCTGCCTGCTAACTAAATATTGAACTTCCTTCATTCACTTAATTGCGGTGATTTGAAAGTTCTTGCAACCTGTAGAAAATATTAGAAATAAAGAATGTCTGATACTAACCACCTCGCCACACTCGTCGTTTCCTTCTATGGGTTACCCACATGGTTACTTTCTGGTACAAATCAGATCTGTTATATATGATTTCTTTCTCTAATTTCTCTACCTGAAGAATACGTTGTGTTCAAGTAAAAGTTGCATTATATTGTGAGTTTAGTCATTCAATGAGGTTCAGAACATCACTGAAACAAAACTTTTAAAAGAATGTACACTGTAAAAAAAATTTAGTTCAACCTTTCACCAAAACACTGAGAAAAATGGTGAAATTTCGCTGCAAAGGGCTATAAAGCTGGTTAGCTGCAAAATTAGCTACTAAGTTAGCTACTAAAGTTGAACCATTAAAATGGTTCCTAGTTTCACATTCACGGTGAAACTAGTGAAATTACAGCATTACAATGGCTCAAATCAATACCAAATGTTGGTTGCAGCTAAATTTCACCATTTTTCCCTTTTTTTGGGGAAAGATTGATCTAGATTTTCTTTATAATGTACTTGTAAGACAAGAAAAAATTAAATAGATCACTTCACCACTAAAAACATTAACCTTTCGCTATAAATAATAACAGTAAAAGATGTAAGTTTTGTTTAGATGAAAAAAGACTTCCTATAGATTACAAAAACACTTAGGAATAATGTTCTTCCATTTCCCCGAAAATAAGAATAGTCATTTTGAAAAGGTACAATATCCAGACGTATCTTTTGTATTAGAAGAGTATTTGGTGATCTCCGTTCTCTTCCGCCAAATACTTCTGCTTTGTTATCCAGTGCTGCAGTTTCTGAGCCGGAATTCTTTTGAGTACCTCTTCCTGCCCGCAAAAACGCCTTTTTATCTCCTGCTATTCAAAGCTATTCATGCAGAGGTAGAGCTTTGCACTTAGAGAAAATTTCAGTAACGACAAAAAAAGGTTATGGTCAAAAAAAAAAACATCTGTATAAGGAGTAGATATTTTGAGAAAATATGAATCCGCCATTTTTACTATAGCTCTTTTATATATTCATGAAACATGAACTATAATTATATTTCAAGTACGTAAAATATTTACAATTCTTTGTGAATACGTTATGTTTATTACAGTCCGATTCAAAAAATTATAATAATGAAAGAAAATATGGTCAATTGAAATGAAAATCTAATTTATCAAATAAATAATCAATGATATCAAATATAAATTATTATTATATAAATCTGCATATTTTGTAGATTATAAAAATGTAAACACATTACAATGAAATAAAAAAAATATTTAAATCAGCAAACTACAAAAAATTCAAAATAGTAGAATACTTCATAACATGGGTCAAAAAATTAGAATAATGTAATATATTTTACATAATTTAAACTCTGAGGGTTCTTACTTGCTAATCAGTACTTTGTTGCATCACCCTTAGCTTTAATGACAGCTCATAAACGGTTTGGCATATTATTAACTGAGGGTTCACAATTTTTTTTATCCAAATTTGCCCATATGCTCTTTATACTAGAAATAAGATATTTTTTGTCTCTATGCGCAACTTCTTGAAGTCGTTTTTTTATAACTCTCCACAAATTCTCGATGGGATTTAGATCGGGTGAGTTCGCAGGCCAAGGGAGTACATTTATTTCCTTCTCTTTGAGCCATTTAGTTGTTGATTTGGAAGTGTGGGAAGAAGCTGAATCTTGCTGAAAGGAGAAATCGTAATTACATAAATCCTCAGGTGAAGGAATCATAAAATGTTCAAGAATTTATTGATAGACTTCTGAATGACTGTTGTGGAAACAATACACAACCTACCTGGGCCTTGAGCAGTCATGCAGCCCCATACTATGACAGAGGTCGCAAATTTAACCAAACGTTTTACACTCTTTATTATAAGCTTCTTGTTTAAGTCTCCAAACACGTATACCTTGATTCCCATGAGACACACAAAACATACTTTCCTCGCTGAAGAGTACCTTTTTCAAATCATCTTGATCCCAAAATAGCCTTTGTTTACACCATTTAACTCTAACAGTTATTTGCTTAGATGATAAGAATGACTTTATCTGAGGCACACGTGATGTAAAACCTAATTTGTGAAGTCGTCGTAATGTTGTAGATGTAGAGACATTATATACCCATTGATTAATACCCATTTCTTACCATTTTCATTGCACATATCTCACACTTCGAAAGCGATGTTTCTTCAATCTTTTTCAATGGCCTTTCATCTCTTGTTGAAGTTACTGGCTTTCGACCACTTTTAAAGTGTTTATTTTGAAAACACTTATTATTAGAATATTCTCCCAACACTCTACTCACACTTGCCTGAGAACATTTCACTTCCTTTGCTGTAAAAAGTTGTGTTTTTCCTTCTTTGTGCAAGTACACGATACGAAATTTCACAGCCTCAAATAAGTCGCTCTTTGGTCCCATATTAGGCAAATACTAAACTAAAATCAAATGCCAAACTACTCTTCATTTTCCACGGAGCACATTTTATAGTCCCGCAGATATTAATACCTCAGCTGTTCTCTAAACCAATAGGAAAAAGTTAATTATTCTATTTTTTTTTAACCTTGTTGTCCAGATATTCTAATTCTTTGAATTATTCTAATATTTTTTAAATAGTTAACTATTTATTTTATCTGATATATTAATAATTATGTTATATTTATAAATGCTCTGAAGGTAATTAGATATTTTTAATATATTTTTTTCTGAACACAATATGCAAATTGATGCTTTAGCAACATTCAACCCATTCTTTTTTACATTATTCTATTTTTTTGAATCGGACTGTATTACGTTTCTTTGCAAATATCCTATTGCAACCTATTCTTAAAAACTATATTTAACCTGAAAAATATTTAAGGATTCCTCTGTAATTAAAAGAAATAAATAATTTGAGAAAAACAATTATTGAACTTATGAACAAAAAACATTTTCTGTTTATAAATGTACTCGACGAAAAAGATCAAGGAATCATGTGAAAAATCCCAAAGAACTAACGAAGAATAACATGCTTAAAGTTACCAATTTCGGTTTACAGTTTCAAGTGGCTCTAAGTACAAATAGGAAAATAATTATTATTAAATAGGTTTATTAATTATATGTCTCTTTTAGTTACCAAGACAAAAGAACATTCTTCAGTATTTATGCACCCTTCCTGTATTTCAACGCAACACTATGCACTGTCCAGGTACGAGTCAAATGTAATATCTTACCACACTTCCATGCATTCTTATTTCTGACGCCGACTTTTGCTTATTTTAATAAAGAGAAGTAAAACATCTACGTGACATATAAATGCCTCATATGCCAATTCGATTAACTCCATAAAACACAAAGCAGAGAAGAGGAATATTGAGGATGGGGTCGTAAATGAAAATAATATTCATGATAAATTTTCTACCGTCACATGGTAGGAAATGTACTTAACCAATACTTTATTATAAATTCACATACTCTTCCTCTACAAGTCAATCGAGCACTTTATAAGGTTTAAAAAAAAAATAGAGTTAATCGATTTGGAAAAAGAGGCAGTCATATCCTAAACCGAGAGCTGCACCGGTGGATAATTTGTACTCAACCAATGTTTTCCTCTATGCCCTTTAAGTTAACCTGTTTTGATTTTGATAAGAAGTTTACAGATTTATACTTTTATTCAACGTCATAATACTGCTGTCATAATCCTATATATCATAACTAGTTTAACCCCTTAAAGCACGAGTTTTTTTCTGAAAAACTAGTATAGTAAGTTATTCTTTGCAAATTCAGGTTGTGTGGGGGGGGGGGGTGACTAGGGAGCGGGGGGGATAAAAGTTAAATAGGAAAGAAATATTATACAAACAAAAGTGTAAACGGATCTCAGATGGGCATCAGAAATAAAATAACGCACGGGCATGGGCAAATTTTCCGGTAACTTTCGCCCGTGTCAGACACGGGCAAATGCGTTAAGGGGTTAATTAGGTGATAACACCTCACACAATTTAAGTGTTAATTTCCCTTAAATTGCGTGAGGTGTTAGCACCTCATTTTTTAAGACGAACCAACACTGATGAGTCCTGTCTCATTTAATTGTTTGTTATTTTTTTACATTTTCATTTTCCTACACGTTTTTATGAACTTATATATTTACTTTGCTTAAGTGTTCGCTGCTTTGCGCATCTTTAAGCGGTTAGTATTTTTTTCTCCCCTATAAAGTTGTTTTAAGATTTTTACATTTTATATCATATATAATGCATATATATGTGTTGCATAAACTAATGTATACGGAAATATTCAGACGCAAATACGTTCTTTTAGATATAATGTACGGAATTGAAACATAAATTTAATACAGTACATGTACTTTTTTAACGTTATATGTATAAATGTTTTTTTTTTCTTTAATGCGAAAAATAGAATGGTTCATGTATCGAATTCTACACTTCTTTTTTTTCTTTTTTTTGTTAAAAATACAAAATTTGATTTAACCAAATGTAAAAGCAGGACAAAGACAGGTTTTTCGTTGATCTCTTATATAATAGAAATGTCATGCTGTATTATTTGGTTTACATCCAATATTATTTTTAATCTGAACAATATTCTATTTCACGAAAATACTGACATCATGGATTTCTACATTATAATTCAATATTATTTGCATTTCAGTTAAAATTTTTATGAAAAACATTTTATTTCATCAAAATATTGATGTCGTCGATTGTTTATTACTGTCGTTTTGGTTATGACTGTAATGTCTGAGAGATGTATACACAGATTTAGATTCCTCGCACTTCATTTTAGTAGCTGTTGATTGAGTACTTATCGCTTAGGCCCGTGTTTCCCAACCTTATTTCATTTGCGAACCCCTTCTAAGATCCGAAAGAAAATGATGAACCCCCTTCAGTAGTCGATAGTTGCGGGTGACAAAACAATAAAATTTGCCAGCACATTTTTTTCATGTTGTACCATAATTTATAACAAGAAATGAAAACATAATCATTGAAAACATTTAAGATTAAATAAAATAAAACTAAAATACAGCTTGAAATTTTGTTACTTTTTGATTATTTGTTCTTTTCAAATAAATATTTTGGCAGTAAGCACATTTATTCCTACAAAATTTTAAAAATTATTTTCCCGATAGGTTCCACTTTCAGGTTAAAATATACAAAATTTAGAAAAGTTTTGGAAATTTAAAGAAAAATTAAAATTTACATATTTTTAAATTTCGAATTGCGATAATGAGAAAAGTTGAAAAAAAGTGTGTGTCAAATTTAAAATTAATGAACAAATATTTTCTGGTTCCATTTCAGGGTTTAGAGAGAAATTAGCCTAAAATAATGCAAAATTTTACATTTTATCTAGTAAATTTTCATATTTCTGACTCGTTCTCCGCACTTGCAAAGAAAAAGTTAGAAATGGTAAGAGAAACATATGTACTAAATTTTTTTAAAAAATCAATAAATATATTTTGGTAGCAATTTGTGGTTCAAATTTTAGAAACAGGCAGAAATAGAAATAAGTGTATTTCACATTTTGTATGTATGCTTTGCCAGTCCACAATTTTTTTTTTAAATCATTTTTGCACCTTCTTAACGCGAATGCAAATTTATTATTTCTTTTTTTTTCGTTAGCGATAAAAATTCCGCCATTACAATATTATTTTCGCGAACGCCCCCCCCCCCCCCCCCCCTTCAGCACCTTGCGAACCCCTGGGGGTTCGCGAACCACCGGTTGGGAAACATTGGTTTAGGCTAAAGCGACATTTGGCGACGATTATCCGATTCGTCGCCAACATGAATTTATGTGTTACAGGTATCTTATGTTGGCGATAAATGTATACGCCTTAAGAGACAGAAATGCATCTATCATGCGAAGCAGCGTGGTAAGCCGTTTTAACCGACAAGTATTGTTGATTGTATTGAATACCATTGGCGTAAGTCGACTTTTAAGAAAAATTTATCACATATCTTATTCCACATCAAGTCTCGGATGGAATTAATTTCATTCTTTTTCAAGAAGAATGAACACGTAAAATTATTTTCCGATTGTACAATAAATGTAACGTAGCTCTACTCATCTACTTCTTCGATGGTATTCCCAGATAGCTGAAGTTGCTCTCTTAACATGACCCCACATCTCTTCGACCAATATGTTGACTCTAAGTCTGTTCGACAAAACACTCCTATGATGAGAATGAAGGCCCAGTTGGAATTAATCAGTCGATTATTCGTTGACAAAAATGGTAGTTTAGTTCTAATTTCTCGTGACAGGCTCTTTTAAAGCAAATTTAAATGAGCGTTGCGCAAATCCCCTTAGTCATTGGTGATGAAATGTTAATGGTTTTCATAACTCGTTTAATCCCATCAGCAGCCAAGTTTTGTAACTTTGACTTAATTTTACGTGCGACTCGGTTAGGAACAAATAAATGATTTCTAGAATACGAATGGTATAATATTATTATGGATATTTAATCACAAAAATAAATAAATAAAACAAGTGAATAAATCAGCGTTTCAAAATTTCGATAACATCCCTAATATAAACTGAACAGTTCACATAACACAGAAACAAGTGACTTCATTTACGCAATTATAACTTTAAATTATTGGTTCTGTTAAATGTCCTTGTATCCAAATCATAATAAAAATAAGAGATAACACAGAACTGCCTCCATTAGCAGTAAAAAATGTTTATAGCTTAATTAAAATTACTTCTACTAAACGCCAATTTCAGCTTTGAGCCTCTAACATGGGTGGTAATAGGATGAGATGGAGAAAAAAATGCCATTAACTCTTAATACTCTTTTTAATAGATTCAAACAATGCTGATTAAAATTAACAACTACATCCCTATAGGGAGCCTGAAAATTGCTGCTTAAGGATTTATTTAGTTACATATTAAAAGGAAATGCACTTAAACTGATGAGTAGCTTCTGCATGGAGACGCGCTTTGAAATTTTCCATTAAATTACTATTTGCACGAATTAACTAACGAGATTTTCTTGTGGTTATTTGAACATGTAATTAAGAAAGTGAATGTGAAATGAAAAGAGAGTTATAAGGATGGTAATGATATACGCAATAAATTAAGAAATAAAATTTTCCGACTCACTTTCAATGAACTTTAATTAAAAGAATAACGAACGACTTTCATGATTATGTAACTAATTATAAAATGTTATTTAATTATTGCCAAAAGCCCAATAACAACTTGCGTATAAATTGTAATCGTTAATCGTATTTCGTTAATCATATTTCAGAAATATGAAGTATTTTGATGTCTGGAGATTAATTTATGCCTACGCCAAAAACTATTTGATCATAGTAATTGAAATTACTTTTATTTGAGAAAAATTCTGCCCACTTGAGTAAAAAGAGAGTATCTCATTTTTTTCGTAGAAAAATTCTCTTTCATATCATATAATGATCATTCAATAAATCTGCGGTATAGTTATAAACGTTCTGATTTAAAAAAAAAAAACTTGTTAAAAGTCTATTAAGTGTTAAAATGCAATGTGTAACTGTAATGTACATTGTAAAAAAATGCTTGTTCAACCTTTAACCAAAAAGATGAAACAAATGGGGAAATTTAGCTCCAACTAACATTTGGTACTAAAGTTGAACCATTATAATGGTTCCTAGTTTCACATTCATGGTGAAACTGCATCATTATAATGGTTCAACTTAGTACCAAATGTTGATTGCAGCTAAATTTCACCATTTTTTCCTCCTTTTTTTTTTGGTGAAAGGTTGAATTAGAACTTTTTACAGTGTATATACTTTAAGTGTTCACAATTATTGCCAGTTTACCTCCAGTAAGACATGTAAATGACAACGCATCAGACCTTGGAGCTCAAACTGATTAACCTATAATATTGATCACCTGTTTCAGAGGTTCAAAAAGTTGATTTTCGTGCCTCCAAAACACCGAATGAGGTCTAGTCTCGCAATGAAAATTTCATGTTCCTTCGATGCAGATAAAGAAAGGACTCATCGTAAGTCCGAAGCACGTGTTTATGACAAATCTATAAGTTATGAAGTAGTTTTTCCACAATTTTTAGAGAATGATTCAAATATACGGAAAAGATTTACATTTTCCCTGGGCTATGATTACATATATTACGTAAAATAGCTGTTGCGTTAACGGTAATGTCAAAAAGAAATACACATCGCCCAAACGTTATACAGTGAAACCTGTGCAAGTTGACCACTTGCGGTGCAGCACTTTAGTGGTGAACTTAGACAGGTGGTCAACTTATAGAGGGTGAGGTAGAGGGTGTAGTGCTAATTCCGTTCCTGAAAAAAGTGGTCAACTTAGACAGGTGGTCAACTTTACAGGTTCTACTGTACTTAGTACAGACTCATTGTTCTTAAGGGGTTAATTCAATTTTAAGTTCTATTACGAACTAACTACTTAAATATAACTAAACCCGAACAAATGACTTAAATATTATATACTTTAAGATAAAAGAAGTATTCATCCGTGAAGCATAACTGTAGAAAAAGTCACATTTTACTTTCTTCAGAAACTTATCTGAAGCAAATCAAAATGTAGTTCCTTTAAATTTAACGCTCATCCTTCTACTTCACTGAGAGATCTAGTTTTATAGCAGCATAAAGTAACATAGAATAAAATGCTTTCCACTTGAAAAAGATGTAGCACTTTTTATACGTAATAAAATCGTTACCCTTGCTAAACCTCTCACCCCCCCCCCTTTTTTTCTAATTTAATCTAAGAAGAGTGAAAAGTAATGTGCTTACATGCTCGTAAACTTTTTCAAGGATGAATATATATCTTAGTACTTCAATTTTTTCAATACTTAATGGTGAAATGGTGAAAAGCCTTTTACAACTCTTGAAAATATGACGAATGGATAAAACTGTAATGGTATGTAACTTTTTTTTGCCCAGCACAATCAAAACATCCCTGGTACTGAGTGGATGGCGGTTAATGTTCATTTACACAATTAAAGTTATTTTTAATGTTTTCAGGTCTTAAACGTAGGAATGATATTTCGTGTATTGAAATTCGGAGATCACAAAGTAATGCAAATGATTTGTTTTCCAAGGTGCACACGTATTTTTTATTCATTTAATATGTGTATGTTTGATGAACTTCCAGGATTATTTATAGGTTCCCTGCTTAAGTCATCTCTTTCACATTAAGGGCTATTCTGCAACATTTCATTTGGGAAAAGCGTTTGCAATACCAGACCAAAAATGCAATACCGGTATTCGTTTTTTTAAACGTTATACCGGAATGCCGGTGTTAATACCGGTATTAATTTTTTTTTCAAAAAAGAAACAAAACTATATTTGTTTCTTTACATATTTCGTAATTTCATACAAAGAAAGTACAGTCACTCCTCGATATAAGGTCACCCGCACATAAGATCACCTTGCATATAAGGCCACTTTTCTAAAGTCCCGGCTCATTGAATATCAAATGTGCATGAATCGGCTATAAACTCACCCCTCCTTATAGGTCATTTTCGTGAAATCCCGAGGGGTGACCTTATATAGAGGTCTGACTGTATAAACTAAATAATAGACATAAGCGATTTCGTTATAAAAAAATATAAAGTAAAGGATCAATTGTATATTCAAATATGTATAGAAAGAATAGTATATTATAACAATTTATGACATTGCCAACAAAAAATAAAGTAAAAATGAACTATTACAGTATTTGGAACATATATATATATTGAACGGTGAAGATAATGCACTCACCGATTAAAAAATATCTTAAATGTTCAAACATTTGAAAGAAAAACTCAACGACTTCGCTCTTGACTTAAACACTTCGCAGACAAAGAGAGAAAAGCGTCTTTTTAAGCGCGTGAATACTCATAACAAAATCATGGTTATGTGCCAAATATTTGCAACTCATAATGCTCATAATGATTGTCACCGTTTAAGAGAAACACACTTGGTGGGATACTTGAAGACAAAATACAGTTTAAGAAAAAAAAAACAGAAGTTCAGAAAGAAACGAGATATTAATTGGCCAAGTATAGAGCTAAATAGCGAGAGAGGATAAAAAACCAATACCGGCGACAAATTACTATTTGTTATGCTAACAGAAAAAGTTTTCTGGAAACCAAATACAGGTGGGAGAAAGATTTAAAAAATAAGAATTGGGTAAAGCAATGCTGTAATTAAAGGTTAAAAATTATTCATACACTTATTCACAGGTCCTTGAAATGAACTTTTACAAAACAGCACGTGAGGATTGCCTAATGAGCGGAAATACATGAACAAGATAGTGAAAAAAGTAAAATCTGGGTACACTTAAATGCATGAAAACGTGATGATTCAATCACACCATCTAAAGTGATAAAATTATCCTTTGTATTTTTCAGACCCTATCATTCATTGATACGCTGTTGATTGAGGTTTTTCAAGAGAAATATCTCTTCAAAAGATTGATTTTAAAATATTAAATATTTAATAAGTTAAATTAAAATCCCCTTAATTGAATAAATATTTGCTATGTATAACTAATACCGAAAATATCTATATTTTACCTTAGCAAATACCGGTATTGAAAACATGATATGGGAGTTAAAGTATATCTTTTTTTTTTCCTTTATGACATTTCTGAGCCATGGTAGTGCTTAATGCGATAAATCAGATGGTTAAATTTAAAATGTATATCGCCGCAGTTCTGGGAAAAGTAACTAAGTCACTAACTCCAATTTTGAGGCATCTTCAGTATAAACTTTCAGATCGCTCTGAAAAATAGTAACCACTAATTTGTAGACCCCTAACTCCTGTATTAAGTTACTTAGATAGCTTTTTATTTTTATGATTAGTTTATATCTCGAAATAGTTGGCTGCAATTTCTACACTGTTAAGAATGAGGCGGTGAGAAGCAAAGGGATGTAAGTGACTAAAGTATCATTTTGAGTAAAACTCGTTTGAAATTTAATTCCTATACCAAATTCTAGAGGTTCTTCGTGTAAATATCTTTTTTTATTTTTGAGTCTTATATGTATGTGTTAGTTTAAGTGAGAAGTTTGAAGTGTTTCTGATGATTAGATTTTGCGTAAGATATTTTTAAAAAATAGCTTATTTTTACTTACACCCCTTTGCTTCCAGCTAGTTAACTTACACCCCTTTGCCACTAAATGAAAAACGTGTCTTGTTTATTTTGCTAATTTACGCAGTAATAAAGATAGTTTGTTAGTGATATAAACTTCCATTAAAAACTGCATAATATAAATTCCGAATAATTACATTTATCAACAAACTAAAAATCATTGCCATTAGACAAATTGCCAATTGCCGAAAACAAAACATGAGAAAAATAAAATCTGCAGACGACTTAACCCTTGCTTTTATAATCATTATCCAACAATTCGGAATTCGTTTCCTATTTTATTTAGAGGCAAACGGATGTACGTGCACTTGCATCCCTTTGCCACCGAACGAAATGCAGCTTTTATTTAGTATTTTTTTTAAACCGAGCTTTTTTGTAGTATCTGTCAAAGCTACCACTAAAATATCTTTCCCACAAAACAGAAGGGTGTTTAATTTATCATTTGCACTAGCTATCTCAAAATTTTCATTTTGTCATTTACACCCCTTTGCTTCTAAGTGCCTGAAATGATGTACTTAAAAATGAGAAAATATACCTGATTTTGTTAGGTAATTTTCACTTAAAAATGAGCAAGCGCCGTTCTCAAACTATAATTTCCAAGTAAGCATCGGTGCTTGCTTAGAAATTACAGTTACAAAAAAGGGAAGCATTAACTGCAATAAACTAAAAATTTATAGAGCAACTTTACGTTGCGCGGGGGTAGAGCATTAGAAACTAACTGCTGCGTTCTAACCCCAGCGAGGAAACTTGTTTTTTAGTGGTCTCAAAGAGGAGATCGTGCCGGATCATTTTTGAATACAGGTTTACTTAAAAAAATAAGAATTCTGTTTTTCAAATCTAATTCATTTTGACTCGGGAACATGCTGTTCTAGAAAATACGCCATTTTATCCATATAAAAAGAATTATGATTTAACAGTGTAATGCACTGCAGCAGTCATTTTAGAACTAGTGATTTTTACCAAAAGGACAGTGATATATTAATGTATATTATATGCAAGTTCTATTTTGCTATTTTTGGGCAGAAACGTAAAATTTTATTTCTTAAACTTTTTAATAGTCTGTGCCATTGTTGTTGATGTAAGTTAAATTGGAAGGCTGTATTGATTACGCTTCTCCGCTATATATTCAGCTTAGATTGACAGTCCTTAAATCGTTCGAGTTGCAGTTAAAGGCTTAACAAATGACAGAAATTCACTTAACACATTGACAGCCAACCTACGAGATAACTCGTATGTGAACTTCCTGAAAGACCAAACTGCAAGTTGCCTCGTTGTTGGCCACTTATTTACATTTTTCAATATATATATATATAGAAAGTTTGTAATTTTTTGCTTAATAAGATGTTTTGAACAATATGATGTGATTAAATTTAAACTGTCGTTAAGAGGTCCATAAACTGCAAACAGCGCTGGCAGTCAGCGTGTTAACTTCATTGACTTTGCTTTCGAAGAAGACTGGATCCAAATTAGATGCAGTCTTAATCCTGGAGATGTATTTTTTCCAATTCAGATCTGGCTCACAATATACTACAGACATATATTGTACAGTTTAATTCCCCTCGAGATCATAAGTTTCATTATTAATGTTTTATTTGTTAGCTTTAAATTGATCCTTGACCAACAGACATAGGGCTCGATTGTGAGCTTTTCTGAAGACCTGGTAAAACAAACGTTTTCCCGATTCGTACATCTTTGGAGTATTTGCAAGCTCGACAGAATCAGGTGAAAAAAAATCCTTTTTCGGAATTTTCATCTCACTTACGGAATAAGTGACGAGACCCGTGAGATGGGAACTTCGTCGTTATTTTCATCTTCGTTATGCAACATAACCATGTGTCCGTAGTTTATTGATGTTGTTCCTTGCGGTTAATAGAAAAGTTCGCAAAATAAAGTCACTTGCGTTAAAGAGTTAGTAAACGTTTAAAAAAAAATAAGCTTGCTAAAGATTGAATTAATAACTAGTAACTTAATTAAAGGGTGTCCCAAAATATGCGCAAGATTAGTTAAATAGAAAAGTTTTTTCAATGTTTTTTAATGGAATATCACATAGGGGTACAGCTTTGTTGGCAAATACGCGCACTTTTTCCGAAATTGTCCATGGCTATTTCGTATAAATGTAACTGTTCTTTCGTTGACGCAACGTTGATTCTCCTCCTTCAATGTGCGTGGGGATGTGGGCTTGTTGACATTGACCTTTGACTTCGAATAATCCCGTAGAAAAAAATCCAATGGTGTGAAATCACATAATCTAGGGAGCCGATTCTGATCAACAAAGGAGAGTACACGAGACGGAAATGTCTCATGCAGTAACTGAATTGTTCAACATCGAAAACGCGAGTGTACTGCTGTATTTTTACTAACCCTAAACTGTCATCTGCCCAACTAAGAACATTTTTCATTTGCCAATGCTAAATTGATTAATTTTCCATTTAACTCGAATCTTGCTTAAATTTTGGGACTCTTTACAATACTTAATAAGATGGAGCGTACTACTTTGGTGAAGTCATAATACTTTCAGGGTTCCCACCAAGTCACTTTTTTCACCTAAAATCACATTTTTTTCATTGGTCACTTAAAGTCACTTTTTGTAGCAAATTGTCTCTTAAAATCACCTTTTTTTTTGGGGGGGGGGGGGGTATCTCATAAAGTGATAAATAAAGATCAAACTTTTCCTATAAACACCAGGAAAAATGCAAATAAAATAGTTTCCACAAAGCTAACCTGCCGAAGCAAATGAAGGGTTAAAAGAAGGCATTAGAAATCAAGATTTTACAGAAAGACAGCTTGCTTGGGCAATGATAGAAGGTGCTAAATCTGTAAAAGCTGATAAAGATGAGCACAGAGCAAAGGCACGTGAAATTGAAAAAAAATACAGAAGAGAAAATCATCCGTAATCACAACATTTTTTCAAAAGAAATCTTAGACTGATTAAATTGGAACTTTTACAGAATGCTGCCAATTATACAGCAGGAGCGACAGATCTCTATATTTTTGAAGCATTCTTTTCTGAGATTTATATATTAACATTTAAAATTTTTGAGCATTCCCACTGTATTGATTTTTTTTCAGTTTTTTTTTTTTTTTTTTTTGCTTTTCAAGGTCTATTCTGTCACATCATTTTCAGTTTCACATTCAGAATTATGATTTTGTTTCGTATTCATCATTCCTTGTTTTGAATCTTAACTCGGACAACACTGACAATAATGCTTTCTGTTCGTAATTATATTTTTGTAATGAAACACATAAAACTCACGGCTTTTATGTATATTATTGCTAGTAAAGGTCGAGACTAGCGGTCGCCACTCACCATTGGCAACTATAAATTTTTATTGGGCGACCACAAATGTCATGTTGGTCTCCAAAACTGGCGACTTGCAATTTTTTATTATCACTTGGCCATTAATAATGGCTACAAATTAAAGTCGAAAACGCAAAAACGAACCCTTTACACAAATCGTGATCGCAATCTCAAAGGACCATTCTCAAGAACGCGTACGAAAATTGCAAATTTCTGCTATTCAATTATTTCATTAGTTTTTATTTTCATTCTTTTCAAAATGTTTATTTGAATTTCTAACTTTCGGACTATTTTTTTAAAAAAACGCGTTTTCAAAATGGCGCTCGTCGTTTTACTTTGCATTACGACTTTATAAGTGCAACGCTCTTCAATTTGACTGGCTGAAATGAAAAATTCTGGTTTGAAATGAATGAGTTGTTAAAATTTTCTTTGAACAAAGTAAGGATGACTCAATAAGTATAACTATAGAAGATGAAAGGTCAATTGGGTGATGAATCATCAGAACGACCTTTTACACACATTTAGATCACGTAACGGATTTTTCTCTTCGTGGATACTTGATATTATTTTTTGTTAAAGTTGCACTTATTTTTTATTTCATTTTGAAGAGAAAAACGAACGAAAAGAAAAGCAGAACTGCATTTTTCTCAATAAAAAAAGCTTTCGGACTTTTTATTTTTCTTCCGTTTTTGAAAAAGTGAAAAAAAAACTTTTTGTAAGAATTCCCGTTTTATAAATGAAAAAAAAAGATTTGTTACCGCATTAAGGGGGTATTCTAGTGTAGAATTTTGCAAAATCGAAAAAAAAATTTTTCATATTCCCAAAGTTTAGACATTCAAGAATATGCCATTAAAAGGATTTTTCAAAATTCCTATTACTTCATGAGTTACAGCCGTTTTAGTGACGTGGCATCGGTTCCGGTCCGACCGCTACAAGTCAACAAAAGACGGTAGGCGTTCCCGAGTCCCTACGGTTGAATATCCCTTATAAAATCTTGATTGTATAGTATCCCTTTTAAATATATATTTAATTGAAGGACATAGAAACTTGTTTTGTTGGAATATCCTCTTTTTAGTTTTATTTTTAGTTTTGAGCCAACCTTTGTACCAACCTTCGCAGTTAATATTTTTAATAAAGGTTTTATACCCATATTAAAAATCTTAGATGTTAGGGGAATCACGATTGGCCCAGAAACTAATGCTTTTGCAGCGAGACGGAACGAAGCTCTTATCGAGCGCTCGAAACTCCGGACTTCAAAGTCGTCAAAGGAGGGTAGAACTGCTCGTCTTCACCAGAGAAAAATCGGAGAATGAGCATTTTGAACTAGAGGAAGGTTTCTTATATGGAGCAGGAATCGCCGATTAAAAATATGTAAGTATTCTGTACCATTCTATAAGTAAAATTGCCGAAAACTTGTCTCAAAACTTTGATCGCGTTTTTCTCGAAACTACTTTTTTCGAGCTGGCGGTAAGAATATCTCGAGTTCTAATTGGACGATTTACTTCAAATTTAGAGAGGATGTTCTTTATACATCCCTTTATCGTGTGAACCTTGCCCGAAATTAACTTTTCATTTAGTATTTTTTAAAAATTCGTAACAGTTAAAAAAATATGCAAAAAAGAACATTTTTGTTCAAACAGCCGCCATTTTGTAAAAAAAATGTTTTGAAACTTTTCCAAGGTTCATACGATAGCGGCATCTATAATAATTAAGAATCCGTCTGTTTTTTATTTTTCAGATCACTAGGAGGGTTGGAATAATGGACACCCTCTTTTTTTTTAGCCCACATTATGACTGCTCATAACTTTGTCAATTTTAATTATTTCTTGGTCCATTTTTGTATGTAATAATAAAACATCAATATACAAACGAAAAAAAAATGGATTTTAAAACTATTTTTTGTTTCCTTTGTACGGCGCTTCAAAAACCGGACGAAATTCATGCCTCTACACTAGAATACCCCCTTAAAGCTTTTATAACTAGTCGTAAAGATGACGTTTTATATAATATGTACTTTTTCTTACTTTTACTCTTTTAATGCCTTAAAAACTTTCCGATTTCTGCCTGAATTAAGGGGGTTTATATTTGTATTTTCCGGGTATGCTTCCCTGCTTACAACGGAAAAATGCATTTTTTCAGTAGATATTTGACAAATACCCCCTTTTTTTAATGAAGGAAGCTTAATGCTTCCCCCGAAAAAACCGGTGAAAAAGGCCGGAAAATCCACGAGCGAAAATTTACCTGTATTCTGGATCGGCAATTAAATTTTGGTATGAAAATAGCATCAGGCAAAGGCATTTCATTTAGTTTCTTAATCAACCATGTAACAGCTGATCTTTTTTCCTCTTCAAAGTCCCAAATTTTTTTTTGGTAAATATCAAGTCCTTTTTGTTTTATAATCAAAAGTCAGTTTTTCCTTTACTTTCTTTTAAAAAGTACTTTTCATTATTTTTTTCTTTCTCTTGATTGATTCATATTCATGTGTTAATATTTTTTCTAAAGAATTTTATAGGAACTCCATTAACCCTGAATAATGGATATAAAGGGCTTCCAATAAGACTAATAATGATGAGAATGTAAACCTTTTATGAATATATAGTTTCAATGCATTTTTTCTTCTTGTGAGAAACGTTGATTTTTGTATTAATTTCTGAAATTCTGATTCAATCAAACTGCATCCTTGTTGCAAGGTTTTCTATTGTGATCATTTCAACACTTGCTTTTTCTGTGTTTCCTAATTTTTTCAAATTATGTTTCCGCTATTTTAAAACTTTTTAGCTAATTTAACTTGCAATTCAAAGCATGTCTCCTCTATTTTGTTAGCAGGTGATTTCTAATTGAGATATACTTTTATCTGTTTATTCAATTGTTTAATTTATCTCTGCAATTATGCATTATAGTAGTTTGACAGTATTTCCCCCTTAGGGAACTGCATTAAAACTAAACTATTTTTCAAAATTCTATGGATTAAAACTGTTTGGAAACGAAATCCTGCTGGCGATTCATTTAGATGTATGAACTATTTTGGGGGGGGGGGGGGCAGTTGTTTGCAGATAGCTCTAAGTTATTAAAGATATAAATTTTAATTATTTTACATTTATAAAATATTTTTTTCCTATTTTTTATGCGAGTTTGGTACAAATGTGGAAGAAATGTTTGCAGTTTTTATAAGCGTACATAGAGTAGTAATCTAATGTGGGAATTGGAAATGTTCAGAAATTTTAACTAAGCCAAAAAAGGTTAAGAATTTGACGATACTTCTTAAAATTTATTATTTTTTAATAGTGAAAGACAACTGTCAAGCTATAGTAAGCGACGAAGATGAAAAATTTATTTTTTTATAATAGGTTTGCAATTTATCAGTATTATTTTTTTAATAAGACTATTGGGTATTTTTGTGACAAAGTGTAGTTTAAGTTATACGTGCGTACATGTTTGTATCCAAAATGAGGCCCCGGCTGTGGAGGGGCTATTAGTTTGAAACTTGGTTCAAAGTGGCGACCAAGAGTGTCAAAGTGGTTACTAACTTTTTTATGTTTACTGGCCACTGGCGAACATCAAATTTTTTTAGTCTCAAGCATTAATTATTGCTGATTGTAAATTCTACGACAAGGTCAACTATTTTAAAGTTTGTACTACGGGCAACGTGATGGTAGGAATGGGAATATTAGTTGCCGTATGCCATTGACTTTTACTTCCGCTGAAGCTTGCCACAACGGACGTCTTTTAATTTTTTTAACACGCGCAGCAACGTGGCGGGAATTGTTAGTTAAATGAAAAAAATGATTAATAATACCTGCATAAAAGCACTAGGAAGTCATCTGTCCTTGTAGGCTGAAACAAAAACTAAAACTGAAAATATTTGCGAATAATAAATTATGGCTGTTACTCGCAAATGTTTAATTGGAATTGTACTTTTTTTTTCTTCATTGAAACTTTCGTAAAAATATGTTGCTTCCTCAAACATAAAATTACCTCACTAAGCTTTAACACACCAGTTTTAAAATAAATGAAATACTTTTTCCCCCCTGAATTTCCCATTTCTCCAAGGAGACGTTTTTATGGCATCTCAAAGTGGCAAAACATAAAACGGTTTTCTCTTAAGAAAAATGTAACGCTTCTTTTAAATAATTTGTTCTGCTTCCTCAAATTTTTTTTAATGATTTAATCTACTAAAAGTAACAAGTTATGTGCTTGCACTCGTAAATTGTCCAAAGAAAAAAAATACTCATTCAACACATTTTCTCATCACTTGATAGAATAGCGACATTTTACAACTTCTGTCGGAATGAGCAATTTATAAACTTTTTTTTTTTTTTTTTTTTAACTTTTTGAAATATGTTCTTTTTGACATTGTCAAGTTCTGAAAACTGTTGAATCATTTTCTTTTGAAGCATTTAGATTTTTACCAGGATTTCGTAAACCTACGTAATATCGGATTTGACGTTAAATCTGCTGCATCATTTTACAGCGAATCGCTAATATTTTCTACGTAATAAACTATACACTAACTGAAACGTTAAAATAAATATTCGTGATAAACATAATGGATGAAGACTTCATAAATCTAAAGTTTATGTTTAAATAAGTGTTTTTTACTAAAATTTTGGACTTTTCTTAAAACAAGATAATCACGATTCTCCGGCTTCGACAAATTCGATTAACCCCTTGAACACGAGTTTTTTTCGAAAAAACAGGTAAAAAATGATCGATTTTTTTGACAGAAAATGAATTTATAGGTATAGTATAAAATGTTTTTTGGAAATTTCAATTGTAGGTGGTGATTAGAGAGCTGGGGGTGGTGTATAAGTTATATAAAAAATATCATACAAAGTGCAAACAGATCTCAGACGGGTGTTAAAAGTAAAATAACGCGAGATACAAGATCGCCCGTGCGAGACACGGACATGGGCAAATTTGGTAACACGGACATGGGCAACTTTCGCCCGTGTCAGACACTGGCAAATGCGCTAAGGGGACCGTTCATAAATGATGTCACGCTTTTTTCCGATATATTTGACCCCCCTCCCCCCATTTGTCACGAAATGTCACACTTCAACGGACCCCCTACCCCCTTTGTCACATGTCACGTTATGTTGTATAAGCTTGATGTCACACTTCTTGTTACCCCCTCCCCTCCCCTTGTCACACTTCGTCATAATTTCACGAACCAATCCTCCCCCCTCGAAGCGTGGCATCATTTATGAATGATCCCAAGGAGTTAATTGAGAAGAAATTGTACTCTTTTTGAAACAGTACAGACATAGTTTCTGGTCACTTCGAAGCTAGAAATATAGTTTGATGACCTTTGCTGGCCATCCACGACCAATGACGAGACAAGAGTAGTCCAACTATTGCGCCAAGTGGTAAAGAACATAAAAATACGGCAACTTATACTTCGAAACGTATATTTTACCGAAAACGTCAGTGATGTATATACATATATATACACACATCGCTTTTATTTTAAGAAATCATATTGATACACTGATGTGGTAAACTTAGGTCGACAGGGTTATTTGGCGAATTGTAAAAGATTACTAAGTACCGACGTCAACATCCTAACGTACGTCACATCGTAACTTACGCAAACTATACACTATTTTATTTTTACAAAAATAAAACATAATTATATTATTGAATATTTTGGACCGCATATAAATGCTAATAAATATTTTCTGTTATAACTAACTTATCTACTTATATTTTCAAACTCTCATAGCGTGCATGATTACATTAAACAAACTCTCTCTATCACGCAAAGATCGGTATAACTATCAACTCCATTAAAAAGAGAATCCAATGTGTTTTACCTCTTAGCAAGTTAGCATTTATCATGAATGCTATTAAAGATGATAGATTCAGCATAAGCTATGTAGCAAAATTTTAAGATGTTTAAACTAAGAAAAATCTTATTTCGGATGGGTTATGATGAGTTAGAAAATCGTTGAACGCAATCGTCACCATAGCATGGAACAAACCTTGTGTGCTTAAGTAAATAGTGTTTATTTAAGAGCAGATATATTTGTTGACAGCTGAATTACATAGCAAAATAGTTGAAACTCATAAAATCGTTATATTTCATTTTCTTTCTAAACGAGGCTTTTATTTCTTCTCCGTATTAAAGTTCTAATAAGTGAAGTACAGGTATCTCTCCTATAATACGGTCTTTAGGTTCTTAGGAAGTGTCGTGTTGGGAGACACAAACCGCGTTATGTGAGACCCAGAGTCATTGCTAAAAGGGGGCTTAGGTTTCGAAAATTCAGTAAACGCAATTTTTTTTTTTTTTTTAGTTTTATACAAACAGCTTTATTTTATTAAAAATAGAAAAGTATGCATAACACGTAACGAAAAGAACCAAAAAAAAATTACTTTCGTTTAACTTTATTGTAAATATATACTATCAATTTCGTCCTCATCATTGCTCATTGTTTTCAAACCAGAGTATTTATTTGGTTGAACACCATATCACCTAACTTCCATGAACCTTTTTTCTCCGTTTAGATTTTTTGTTTTGGTTCATTTGCTAGTTCTTACCAGATCCTTGTAGATTTAATGGTATGGAGTGAGAGAATTTTGAAACTTCTAAATTGTTGGTTTCATTTGATTTATAAGTTAGAATGCCATTTACACCCGCTTCGTCTTCCAACCACTAATACAATGGTTTTAATTTTTAACTAATAGTAATAGTAATAATAATGAGAATGTTAGTTATAATAATAGTAGTAGTAATAATAATGAGAATGTTAGTTATAATAATAGTAGTAGTAATAATAATGGTGATACAATAATGATGTTATTTATTAAGTGCAGCAGCCTTCCTTCTTCGGAACTTAATTAATGAAACGGAAAAGAATTAATGAAACTTAATGCAAATTTCTACGACATCTTAAGTTGGCGACAAAATGAGATGCCGAAATGAATATGAATTTGGCGATATTTACTGAGATTCCCATACAGGTCTTAAAGTAAGCAAATAAAGATTGCAAATCGTCCCTCTCGGTGAAATTGACTGTAATGCGTTGCTTTAGTAATTAACTGGAAAGTTTGAGTATCTGAAATCTTTCCCCACTCTAAGACACTTTTTTTGTTGTATTTATGTTTCTTTTACGCTTCCCACTTAGTAATCGTTATTAATATTCCAATTCACGTTCCGAAGTAATATTTTAGTGAATTGAAGTTTTGATTTAATAAGGTATTTACTTACCGAAACTGAAACTCAATCAAAAATTTATGTTTAATCCATTAACAAACCAGATTTCTTACTATCTGACTTTTTGGTTTTGAATTTTTTTTTTTTTTTTCATATTATCGCTCAATTCCTCCCATGGTGGAAACTCTGGTTAAAAACTAACTGTTGTACATTGCGCTCACAGTTTTCTTCGTGCGTTGAAATTCCACTCTCATCTGAACTAAAAGTTTATTTTAAAATTATGATTTCAAAAGTATAACTTATAACAAACGTGCATACGTGCATAAGATCACTCATTCATTATTTCCCTACTTATAGTTCTAGCTTTTTTTGTGTTGATGTGTTTTACTTAATTTTGTAATAAAAGCTATTTTTGCTATACGTGGAATTGTTTTCTTCTTATTTACATTGTGAATGTTATATTTTTACTTAGCACAATTTTCATATTGTTCAGAAAAAAGAAAAAAAAAGTTAAAACCATTTAAAAATTCTTCATTTTCCGAAATTCGTATTTTTAAAATAAATTTTTGGGCTGTTTGAGAATATAAGCTTAGGCCGAACATAAAAGGTGGTATTCATTTTACTATTATTATTTTTATTATTAAATTAATTTTTCCGAATCTTTTTCTTTTATTTATTCTTTTTAATTATGATTATTATAGTAGTGGGAATAAAAGTCTAGGTATTTGTAATCTTTTATATTCGTTATGTATGCTCAGTTTTTCAAAGGCAACGGGTTTCAAGGGGAGAGCATTTTTTTCTCCATAGTATTTTTATTTACAATTTTTGCCACATGTCATGTTATATCACTGCATTAGAAATTTAATATTAAAAAAACTAGATTTCTTAAATCTAATTTGAAAATTTTAATTTTTAAAACGAAATTTAGCAATTTTTAAAAATGCATCTTCTTTATCAAAAATTGTCGTCAAGTCTCAAAAAAAAATTTTATTGATTCATTACTCATAAAGCAAAACTGTTATGCTTTGAATTTTTTATAAGTCAAATATTTTTTGAAAAATAAAAAATAAAAACTGAAGTATCGCAGAAAAAACAGCGAAAAATTCAAAAAACCTACAATAAGAAATTTTTTTAAAAAACGTACTTAATTTATCATAAAAGTAGAGCATAAATTTGTTATGTATAGTTTCAGGAGCATGTGGGAAAAAATCCACATTATAGATCCAAATTTAAAAAAGCCTTTGCATTTTAATTGAGATGAAATGCGCAAAAAAAAAGAAAGTGAGAGAAAACAGCATTTTAAGTTTTCGGCTTGCAAAAACTGAAATCCTTTCTATATCAAAATTTTAAGTAAAGAACTTTTTTTCAGTTAGTCACAATATTCAGCACAATTATTGTTTCGGAATGAAAAGGTGGCACCTCACACCGTAATAAAATACAGTGAAACGTGTGTCAGTTGACCACTTGCGGTGCATCACTTTAGTGGTCAACTTATAGAGGGTGGAGATTTTTTTTTGTTCGTTATTTCTTGCATGCATTTATTTCACATGCATTTATTCCTTTATTACTAATTAAAATATAGCTTCATGTAATGCCGTTATTTTAGAATAGTGATTAGCTTTTTTTCAAAAAATAGATAAAGAAATAAATATAGTAATAATTCGGCGGTCAACTTGCAAAGGGTTTTTATAAAACTCCCACCCAAATTTGGCGTACATAAGTGGTCAACATAGACAGGTGGTCAAGTTACATAGGCTTCTCTACGATATATAATATCGGGCTAATTCCGTTCCTGACAAAAGTGGTCAACTTAGACAGATGGTCAGCTTACAAAGGTGGTCAACTTTACAGGTTTTACTGTATATGATAAATCAATAAATATTGCTTCAATTTTTCTGAAACTTTCAGGGAACATTTTTGAAGATTTATTTTACTACTTAAGCCAATAAAAAATTTTTTGGTGTTTTTGAACATTTTTGGGTGCGGCTCCCCTTAATATTTTAGTCAAATATATATCTATGTATCATAGACCTCGATCGATCGCTTCTTACGTACTAATAAATTCGGACAATATGTACGGGAAAACAATGAATGCGGTTTTTTTTTTTTTTTTTTTTTGAACAAGGCGATATCGATAAGTGGTTAAAACAAGACGATGCATACGGGAAAATGATAGATGTGGGGATGACTAATAGAGGTTCTCTTAAATATATGATGGTTTCTTTATTTAAACTAGTGGTATCTTGTTTTTAATGTTCTTCTATAAAGAGAAACATTGTTTGCTCTCCATTTTTGCTCTCCATTTTATCAGCCGCCAGACATGACTTCATAAGCCAGTGATTAGGCTTTCTATGCAGAGGGTATTGGCTGAACTCTCCTGCATTTCCCTGAAAATTAGGCCTATTAATACGTCTTGAACGTCATCTGTAAAAAACTCTAGTTTAACCTGTCACTAAAAAAATGAAAACAAATTGAAATTTAGCTGAAACCAGCGTTTGGTATACTAAAGTTGAACCATTAAAATGGTTCTTAGTTTTACATTCATGGTGAAACTATAGATGAAACTACACCATTATAATGGTTCAACTTAATATCAAATGTTGGTTGCAGCTAAATTTCACCATTTTTTTTTTTTTTTTTGGTGAAAGGTAGAACTATACTTTTTTACAGTGTAGCCATGTCCGCAAAACGTTCGACTCTGATAAAATTTGCTAGTTCTAACACGATACCAATTTTCTTTTCTGAGAATTCTAGAACGTTCTCTTTTGCGACTGAAGATGGTCATTTCTTCTTCCAGTAAGTATTTAACGTTTATGTTTTTTGCCACTACTGCTCATTATTCCTTAAAATCATTATTAAGATAATTAATTTTAAAATATATTAAATAAAAATTATGTTATTTAGTGCCGAAATACAGTGTTGTACAATGGTTTCCGAAGTTTTCTTATGGTGTTAGAGCGAAATCGTGGTATACGAGGGCTTCTGCAACTTTCGAACTATGTTACAGCAAAACCAGGCTGTAGGATACCGTTTTGTAATAGGCCTACCTGTATAGCATTGTGTTTTTCAAGCAGTTTTCAAACAAAATTTCGGAACGGTTTTTGTTAGATATTTATTACCTGAAACTTTGATCAAATCATGACGCTAATGGTTTTTTTAAAGTTTCCATGGTTAAGGTAGGAATGAGTTCCCTTACATATAATATTAAACTTCTTAGGAAACAAAAAAAAAAATCATTCCTGTAATTCTTCGTCGAAAACAAGAAAAAAAAAATATTTCTTCAAACTACCGTTTGCAAAATATTTTATTGTAAATCACAGTATTAATTCATTACATGCTTACCAAATTACATAAGAAAAGCATTGCAGGTTTCTGAAAAAAATAGTTTTTTTTCCTCAACAGGAAAAAGCACCTCTTACCTCACGCTCCCGTCAAAATAACGGACTGAAGTGTTCAAAAGTAGCGCATGAAAACGTTAAGAAAAATCCATTTCTCATTCTCGAAAAATTATTTATTGTCTTACATACTAGGTGAAAGTGGAGTAAAATAAGTGAATAACTAATAGACGCGTTTGTTGCTGTTCTCAATAATGCGAGAGTTAAACAGTTAAACGTTGAACAAAAGCTTGTGAACGGAGCTTCGTTTACGAAAAAACCATCTCTTATACATCAAAAAAATTGCTACAAACTCATGAATTACTTGTCAATCAAATAACGTATGTGTACAAGTGTATAAATCTCGAATGTCTAGAGCTTATATTGTGCTAATATAAAGTTTAAATCTGGAACAATTCTCACAAATCATATTTAAAAACATGATGGAGTAGCCAATATTATAAAAATTGTTACTTTTGTATAATTCTTGTGATAAAGTTATTTTTCCCTCTCTCATAACTCATTTATGTATTCAATTTCGTTTTCTCCTATTGTATTTTTCGTACTTCCACAATACATAATAAATTTACTTTAAACATGCTACTCTGTAACTTTATTTAAAGAAATAAAGCAACTACATTTATTAATTCATGGTCCTTGTAGGACACTCGGAGGGACTGTAAAATGAATGAACGTAAAGGATTACTATGTACTTTAATTTTCTTTCTTGTGGAAATAGAAATGAATAATTCATGCGGCATTTTACCGAGGTGAAACATTTGAATATGAATAATTCAAAAGACACATGCAAGGAGTTGCGTAATCTACAAATTCATTAGAGCAATAATGTTTTGAAATTCAACACATTATTACTTAGCTGGGAGTAAAAAAATAATTGATGAAATCAAAGAATTGTGTTAGAAATGCACCTTAGTGATATTTAGTGACATATGCATTCATTATGCCAGCTAATTCCAAGTTTGCACCAAGCAACTGTTAATTGTAACATTGCTGCTCTTGGACATTCCAGAAATAGTACGATACGTTATCAGAAAGTTAAAACAGCATCGTATTTGCACACGTTATTTTGGCGATTCCACGAAAGATGTCCGACACGTGACACCCCCACACACACAACACAAATATATTTCATTTAAAAAATAATTATTAAGGATAATTAACAAAAAAATTTAATTAACTTGTTCTTATACGTAGAAAAGAAAAACAAAATCAAAAAACAGGTTTGTGAGTGCAAAAGATTTTTTGTTGCCATTTCAAATTTACAACAGCATGACCGTGATTGTATTTCCTGACGAAACATAAATTTGCATACGTAAAAACAAAGATAATAGTTCTTATTCTTACAAACGCAAAGGTGTAATCTACACTTAATATATTTTAAAATGCTGTCCTCTATATTTTGTCTAGTTGGATGTAAACTGAATTTTACACCTTTGACGTGACTCCTCACATTTTGTTCAGTAGCATATTTTAAAGCTGTGTTGCAAATCTGCAACATTATATAGTGAAAGGTTACTGTTTGGCTCTGATAGGAAGATTTCCCATGAACAAAAGATTAACGATTCCATTTGTTAAAATGGAGTTGAGAAAACAGATTTGCCAAACAAATTGAGATGGTTTTCGGCTCTGTGCCAAGAATTTCTCCTCATTACTTTTATTCTCCCCAGTAAAAATGAGCTATCTGAAGGTAAAGTGTCATGTTATCAGGAGCCACACTGTAATTAATCTAGTATTTATCCCAAACTGAATTAGATTGTAAACAACTTTCGAAATTGTTGTAAATTCTTCATGGAGCTTCAACAAGAAAATTGCTCATTAAAACAGTTCTTCATTTTTTTTATGGTTAAAATACTCAATTTCGATTAAGTCAAAGAAGTATTTGCGTTATTAGTTGTTTTTTTAATAAAGCCTTAAAAATATTCGGTATGAACTTTAAGTTTTTTAAATAGGATTAATAATTGATCTGCAAATTTTAGATTTAAAAAACTTATGATTGTTATCGCTTCAAACTTTTTCTCCAATTTACTTCGTAAAAATCTTAATTAAAATTTTTGACAAAAAGCAGAAAAACATTTTGGTAGCTTGTTTATATATTTCTAGAAATATTATGTACAGTGCTATGTCGATTCTTAGACTTCTTTACTTAACAAAGAAAATTCATTTCCTCGAATTAATTTTGATAGAAACAATATTCTTCTTTGTGAAATTAAATTTTCATTAGACTTTAAAAGATAAAATGTATTTGTGTTCTTGATTTTTTTTTATAAATATTTTCTTCAAGGAAGTTTTTCTGAAAACTATCTGTTTTTCGTTTGAGTATCTTAACTAAGCATTAATTCTCAGTTTAAAATTACTCTTGTTAAGCAAAAAAATGATAATTCGAAATGGAAAAACATGTTTCGTTTGCTCAAGATGCGTTAAATTTTGAAAAGGGGAAACAAATTCGAGTTCGAAAAAGGTTTTTTTAACCTCTTAAATATTCCTAAAGCTTTTATTTACGAAAGCTCGCATTTGAGTTTGAAAAATTAAGTATTTTTTTTCCATTTAAAAATAATGATCTTTTATTATTGAAAAGCAGCTCAGTAAAGAAATCATTGAAACCAAATCAAGCATATTTATTTTGGAGCAGTTCTGATCAATAGATCCTGATTAGTTAAACTACACAGACAAATGTACCTTAGAGAAAGAGGAATATTGCTCAGAACTGCAATGCTATGAATGAGAACTTTTTGGTTTTGTTAGGTTATTATGATAGCTCGAACATGTCTATAAATTTGTTTCTTGCGTATTCATGTAATGTATCTGTCATAATATTTGTTTCTTGTGTATTCATGTAAATAGAACTGTTGCATAAGCGAAGTTTTCTGTTACGTTTAACTTCAAATGTACTAGTGGGGGCTTAGAAGTGAAAAGAAGTGAGTGATTAGAAATGGTTAGAAGAGAAAGCAAGGTTAGCAAGATCACTTCTAGTAACTGAAAAGGGATAAGAAAAGAAGGGAAAAAATCACTCCTTTGATATGTTTGTTTGAACTTATAGATATGCGTCCAAAACAATGTAGAAGAAATGAGAAGGATGTTGTATGAAAGGAAATATATTTTGTACAATTCTGATGAATAATTTACGGAGATAGACGTTTGTTTAAAGTTCAAAGCGCTTGTAATTAACATGAAACGAAAAGTAATTAATTTCTTTAGTATGATAACTCAGAAGTAAAAAATGTGCTGCGTGGTTGACACATATATGTTAAGCACTCTTTTATTTCAATCTATTTCTAAAATTTAGTAATCATTGGACATAACACTTTAAATGGAATTTGAACAAACAAAATGCATTGCCTAGCTCCGTGAATAAAGCCACAAGTTTCTTTGTTACAAGGCAGCTGTATACATGCAGCTGACTGGAGCACTGCACATGGTAACGCTGCACTTCTAAAAGTATCAATACTTTTAGCTCTATATTTTCTTCAAAATTGCTACAAATAAAGAGTTTCTATTAAAGTAAAGTTCAAGCCATTTTGCCTGCTTCATGATAAAAATATTTTCATTAGTAGAGAGATCGTGTGCCATGTTATCGCAAGCGAAAAAGTTCCGATTAAACTACAATAAAAAATGATTTCAGTTTTTAGCTTACTTTCCCGTAAAAGTAAAAAAAAAAGAAAATAGAATGACAGAAAGCTTAATGGGGGGAGGGTGTTTCGTAAAAATATCGTTAAAAATAAGAAAAAGTCAATAATATGTTAAGTAATTAAATAAATTTTGAAAAATAAAAAAAACAAAGTAAGGTTTTGCAATGGGAAAAATGTGTCTCCCCTAATAACTTTTGTAGGAAATATCCGATTGGAAAGATTTTCTTTATTGCATCCGAAATATCTCGGCGAGGACATCTCATTTCCATATTTTACATTATGATTTTAACAACTTTTCGTTCAATTTTGAATAGTTCAAACAATCTTAGCATTAGCGCCTATGAGCAAAAATGAAGCAAGTTATGTAAACTCTATACATAACATCCAAGTTCCTTTCAACAAGCTTATTGGAAAAAGCTCTCAACCGGGAACATTTTTTCATTTGAACAATTTTTGTTCAATTTTTCATTTAAAAAAAAAAGTAACATAATCGCCTACGGGGAAATTTTAATCCTATATAAATCCTGTTCGAACAGACGGATTTGCTTGGAATAAACTATATCGAAAAGATGTTCTGAAGTAGAACATGCACGGAAACGAATTTTATCTAGAACTAAACGAGCTTTTTTTTCCCACGAAACGTTTTGATATGGATTTTTAAGGATATTTCCGAATGAATGAATGAATAAAATGAATGAGTGAATGAATATGTATAAACTGTTGAAAATGGTATTTTAAAAGTAATTAAAAATTAAAGCTAAATGAAAAGGCGAGAGAAAGATAGCTAGATTATCAATTTGCTATTGCTGTATACGAGGAAGTAAGCTCGTATAGTTCTAGACGGAACTTCTTGTTAATTAACTACGCTCTTAGTATAACCAAAAGATTTCCAGAAACAAAATCATTTCGAAATCTAAGAAATAATTGGCTATGCCATGCATTCATTAAATTCAGATTTGACGATGAACATTAGCAGTTATTTAAGGAATCTGAACTCATTAAAAAAAAAAAAAAAAAAACTGTTTTCTTAATATACACTGTAAAAAATTATAGTTCAACCTTTCACCAATAAAATGGTAAAAATGGCGGAATTTAGCTGCAACCAACATTTGATACTAAGTTGAACCATTATAATGGTGTAGTTTCACCTAGTTTCATCATGAATGGGAAAGTAGCAACCATTATAATGGTTCAACTTTAGTACCAAATGTTGGTTGCAGCTAAATTTCATTATTTTTTTTATATTTTACGTGATAGATAGAACTAAATTTTTTTGCAGTGTAATTTCAAATTTGAAATAAAGTAAAATCTTTTTAAATATACCTAAATTTAACTACGGAGATAATGTTTAACATTTCACTTAATGCCTTTAATATTTTTAACTCTACAAATGTAACTTCAAAGGAATTGTTCTGTACGGGATCACGAAAACTTAGTGAAGGTAATTTATTTTAATGCTAAAGTTAAGCACATGGGAAGATTCTAAAGCAATCGATTTATCCCTGTAATCTAAGAGTTTTGAATCAGTTTCTGAGTTTCTCAACTTCAAAAGAAGTTTCCATTATTTTCTCCCTTTGAGAATATAAATTTAAAACTAACTGGGTCATAAATTAAACTTCATTTCTTTTCTTTAATAAGAAAGTTGTGTCCGCATCGTTCCACGTAAAGTTGAAATAAGAAGAGAAGATGTACAGTACTCATTTTTTAGCCCACTTTTCCGTAAAAGCAAAAATAAATAAATAGTTATAACCCGAAATAAATTAAATGATAAAAATGGGCGATTCTCCCGTAATATATCGCTGTAGAGGAAAAGAAACTAGAATTTTAAGTCACTAAATATTTAAAAAAGTTAATGCATTCTTACACAAATGGGGAAATGTGTGTCTCTCCGTTTGTAGGTTGCCCCTCCCAATAAATAACATTTGAGAGAATTATCTGATTTGATTTTTTTTCTTTTTTACTCTGAGGATTTTCTTCACAATATCTCAGTTTTCTATTTAATTTTTTGATTCGTCCTTTTTTTTCAATTAGGAGCAATTCAGAAAAACTAAGAAATTTGGTTTGCTGTAATACCTGTTCTCTAGACGCAGATTTGTTTCACACGTGACTTATCAGAAAGATCATTTGAGCATAAAGTTTTTTTTCTGATTTGATAGTTTTAAGACTTTTGTTTTAACAGGTTAAAAATATTTAACATTTCTGTCTGCGGGCAAAAGTTATAGCTTTTTTTTCTCAAAAATTGATAACGCGAAAAATTGAACTTTTGAACCAAATTTTACAAAACCTTTAATCGTATAAAATTCTAAATAATTCAAGCTTTTTTAATTTTGAACATACACTGCTGGCCACCCAAATTGCAACACCAAGAAAGACAAGAGATATCACAACAAAATTTATTTTGTAGATAACATGTTTCTCAAGTATCAAATGATTAAATTTATAGACTTCTGGGAAGTGTGTTTCCTGCCAAAATCAGTAGCCAGAGTAGTCGCCATTGTTGGAGATCACCGCTAACGCACGCCTCGGCATTGATTCAAAAAGACTTTGGATGTGTTTTGGGGGTACAGCAGATTAAGCAGCTTCCACACGTTGCCAAAGTTGATCTGGTGTGGCAGCTGGGGATGTACTCTGGATCAATCGTTGAGCAACCATGGACCACTTGTTTTCTATCGGCGAGAGATCCGGAGAGCGAGCCGGCCAGGGAAGCAATTCAACCTGTTGGTTGACGAAGAACACTTGGACAATGCGTGCCACTTGTGGTCGCGCATTATCCTGTTAAAATAGGGCTATGGGCAAGCCCTGAAGGTAAGGAAGGACAACTGGCTCCAACACCTCGGTGATGTAGCGCTGGCTGTTTAGAGTACCTGCAATGAGTACTAGAGGAGTGCTAGAGTGATATCCAATACCGCCGAATACCATATTACCCGGTGCAGGACCAGTGTGGGGGTGCATAACGTAGCTGTTCCGCATCCCCTCTCCACGGTGTCTCCAGACTCGAAGCCGACCGTCGTGGTGTTGCAGACAGAAGCGTGACTCGTCAGTATTGACAATTTTATTTTATTCTGCCGTCCACATCCTTTTTTCATTGCACCATTGGCGGCGGTGACGTCTGTGGTTCTGCGTAAGTGTAGACGAAGCAATTGACGTCTTGTGGAGAGATCACTCTGCTGCAAACGGCGGTGAATGGTACGCGCAGACACTGGATGATGCGTTACAGACTGAATCTGCTGTGCTATGGTTCGTGATGTGACTGAGCGATTCGTCACTGCCATGCTCACAATATGCCTGTCATCACGTGAAGTGGTGCACTGAGGTGCATACGATCGATTACGTCGGTCCGTCGTACCCTCCTGCATCCAGCGATCACATATCCGCATTACAGTTGTTTGGTTTCGTCAAACCCAACAGCCAATTTCCCGGAAATATAATCCGCAATCTCGGTAGGCCACTATCCTTCCTCTGTAGAACTCGGATACTTGATCAAAAGATAATCACTGTTTACTACGAGGCATAATTGATTGTTTTTTAGAAGAAACCCCAAGAAAAACACAATTTTCGTACTTAAAATCGTCGAAATCTCCAAACCTTAAAAGGCGCTTTCAGGTGGCGCCAGAGGCGCGCGTGATGTACGTTTGCTCTGAAATTCTAATCATTTGCATATCTCACCTCCATTAATGTATGTTGCAAATTTCGTATTATTTGCAGGCTTCTTTCAGGGTGTTGCATTTTCGGTGGCCAGCAGTGTAGTAAAACATGTAAAAGATTTTATTTATTTATTTATTTATTTATTTATTTACTTATTTATTTTCCCCACAAACATATAAAATTATTTAAATCAACCGTTTACTCGCTGCTCTCTGAAAGAGGATAATATAATAATATTATTATGTTTCATTTGCAATGATTAAGAAGAACAACATTGGTTTTATGAAATAATAAAGTGTTACTTCACTATCTAACTGCTTTACATGAAGATTATTCTTTTTAAGTGAATGAAAAATATTGTTTAAATAATTAAACTTTATTTTTCTTTTTACTTATAGAGTTGTGTACTTTAACCCCCCATTTGGGGGGCTTATTTCTTCACTCAGTTTTATCTTTTATTCTTCCCACGTTTTCGCTTTATATACACTGGAATAAAGTGCATGAACATTACAAAGTTTCCTATAAAATTATTTTAATTTGAAATGTATTGATACATACTTAAAAAGTCGTGAGAATGGATCATTTCAAAACAACTAATTTTTTCTTTCTCTATAAAGAAGTTGTGTATTGTTTGTAAATTATTTTTTTAACTGTTGTAAAGGAACATGTGAACCAAATATTTGAGATAACTAATAAATTAGAAAATAGACTTGTTTAGTTCCAAACGAACGGGTTGCTTAGTGAAATATAAACTATAATCTTTAAAAATTAATTATTTTAGAAACTAACTTTTAGAGCTACATATGATTAATGTATACCAAGAGCTCCCAACCTATGGGTCGCGACCCCAGATTTCGTCAGGAGGCACCTCTCATGAGGTCGCCACATAATTTCTAATTTTAAATAAAAAAACTTTACCATATAGACAAAATTACTCTTTCTTACACTAAATATCATTTTGAATTATTTTGTGCTAAACTTAAAGGCCTAAACTTCAAAGAAATTATCTAGTATAAGACAAAATGATCAAAATACTTTGTGCAGAAATGTAAGTACAAAGATAAAACAACGTGAAAAAGCACAAATTTAGATTAAAATTTACGCAAATAGCTATTTCGAAGCTACAAATGGAGCCTCTTCATCAGTGCATAAAAGAAGAAGAAACGCTCAACACACAAGCATGGAAGCTGTGAGTGAACAAGTCAAAAACCAGAGAGACACCGGTATTTATACCAAATGTGTCGGATTAGCGGTTGACCAATCAAAGGCCAGGAACAAGGCGGGAGCAGATCCCGAAGGAAAAGGCGGGAAACGAATATGTAAATTGCAGGAGAAAACCAAAAAGGGAGAGAAAAATTATAAAAATTATAAAAATTGTTTCCAAATGTCAGGAAAATATGGAGTGCTGGAAAAATCATTTACTACAGAATGAGAATTTTTCCAAATGTGATAAGCTTCCCAAAAATTAAGTTCATAGACAGAAGAGCATTTGCTGATAATTCTAGCAGAAGAAAATTCAAAACAATGATCTAAAGTCCAACAATGCTGTGCAATGGAAGAACGTGCAAATTCTTTACGCTTAACATAATTTTCATGTTCTTTCAGACGGTGCTTTAAGGCACGTTTAGTCTAACCTATGTAAAACAGACCACATTTGCAAGAAATACTATAAATACCCCAGTTGCTGTGCAAATCAATGGGATACTTCAAATTTGTAAATTTTATTTTATTCACAGGGGAAAATGCAATATCAAACCCAAACTTCTTCAATATTTTAGCAATTTGCTGACTGGTTTTTGGATAAAAAGGTAAAATAATAGTATAAGCAGGCTTGCACTTAGAAACGTTGCCAGAAGGTGAAGGCTTAATTAACCTGTTATAAATAGAATCGACGACCTTAGGAGAATAACCACGATCCAAAGCCACAGCCTTAATGTACGAAAGCTCAGCATCCAAAGAGTTAGAAGAGGAACATATCTTCAAAGCACGGAAAACAAGAGCCTTGAAAGAGGCCAACTTATGGTTTGGGGGGTGAGAAGAACATTTGTGAGGAGGTAGTGTAACAGCAAAGGGCTTACGAAACACTAAAGTCATAAAATCATCATTACTTTTAGTAATTAAAACGTCCAAGAATGAAAGAGAACTATCAAATTCCATTTCAATAGTGAATTGAATGCAAGGATCAATGGAATTAAGCTTATCAAGTAAATGATCAATATCCACTTGCTTCTGATCAAGCAATACAAAACAATCATCAACATAACGGAGATAAAAAGGAAACTTTATGGTTTCGAAAAGTTTAGTCTCAAAATAGTGCATATAAATGTCACTTAAAATAGGGCTTAAAGGATTACCCATAGCTAAACCTTCAGTCATACGAAAGTACACACCATCAAATACAAACGTATTTTGCTCAAGACAAACACGAGTGAGAGAAATAAGTTCTTCAATCTCAAAACTAGAGAAATGATATTCCTGAAGTCTCAATTTAAGACAATCCAATGCGCCATTAACCGGTACATTGGTGAAAAGCGAGTTTACATCAAAAGAAGCCATAGTTAATCCAAAAGGTTTGAAATCACGAAGCTTATGAACGAAGTCAACGGAATTTTTAACAGTGAAAGAATTGCCTTTCAAAAGAGGAGAAAAGATGGAGACCAAGTGTTTAGCAAGTTTATAAGAAGCAGTATTAATATTGGAGACAATAGGACTGAGAGGTATACCAGGTTTGTGGACCTTAGGAAGAGCGTAAAATCTGGCACAGTGTGCGACTGAAGGAATCAAAGACCTTTTTGAAGAATCGCAAATGACAGGAGAAGACTTTACGGCCTTACTAATCAAATTTATCTCACTAGTGCTGGGGTCTTTGCGAAGTGTAACATAAGGACCAACCTTAAGTAAATCATTACATTTATCTAATTAAGAGCTTTTATCTATAACAACAATTTGACCACCCTTATCAGCCTTAGTGATAACCAAATCAGGATCAGAGCACAAGTTTTTGACGTAACTATTAGCATGCTTGCTGAAAGTATTTGAAGATAACTTCGAGTTAAAATCCACAGTATTCGCAATGAGATGCCTAATCGAATCCTTTTGAGAAGCAGTGAGAGCACTAAATCTAAAGGCTTTCTCAATTGGAGCAACCAACTTAGGAAAAGAAGGTTTTGAAGAACAAGCAAAATTGTTATTCAGTTTGAGAGCATTGAGCTGATCCGAATTTAGAGGTTTTGAAGAAAGATTAACAACAGCGTTCAAATTCACCTTTGGCAAACCATCAAGGGTATCAGCAACATTATTAATGCAAAGAGATTCAAACTTTTTCTGAAGAGTAGATCTATGTTTAAAAGTAGACTGAAGAACCCTATTCCAACTTTTTCTATCGATTGAGTCAAAGTCAAAGACCAAATTCGAAAGTTTGATATGCAAAGCAAACAATTCTTTTTCAATGACAGCAACTTTTTTACGAGTTTCCTGAATCAGAGCTCTTAAAAGAGCCAACTTGGAACGGAAAAGCACATTGTTGATTTTAGGAGAAAACGAAAGATTACAATTTAAAGAAATAAACTTAGGAATAATTCTCATACGTTTGCATCTGCAGAGAAAGGACAAATGATCCAAAAACCTATACTTCTTTAGTCTGAGATTGCAAAACCTGTTAATTTCAGACATAATAAAATGAACACAGGAAGAAAGATAAGTGATCAAAAGGCCCGTTTAAGCCAAAAGTATAAGACAAAATGATCAAAATACTTGGTGCAGAAATGTAAGTACAAAGATAAAACAACGTGAAAAAGCACAAATTTAGATTAAAATTTACGCAAATAGCTAATTCGAAGCTACAAATGGAGCCTCTTCATCAGTGCATAAAAGAAGAAGAAACGCTGTTCCTGGCCTTTGATTGGTCAACCGCTAATCCGACACATTTGGTATAAATACCGGTGTCTCTTTGGTTTTTGACTTGTTCACTCACAGCTTCCATGCTTGTGTGTTGAGCGTTTCTTCTTCTTTTATGCACTGATGAAGAGGCTCCATTTGTAGCTTCGAAATAGCTATTTGCGTAAATTTTAATCTAAATTTGTGCTTTTTCCCGTTGTTTTATCTTTGTACTTAAATTGTCTAGTGACGAGAAAATTTTCATCATATCCGACCATCGAAAGTATATAAAAGAAAAGGAATTACGAAAAATATTAAGATAATATAGAAAAATATGTTGATGTTGTTACTAATCCCCCTGGCATAGGAAAGCCTACTACCAGGTCCAGAGGATCAATAATCCACTGGCTTAGGGTGATAAGCAGCTTCCTTTTAGAGCGAGGGACCACGAGGGCTGAAGACTGACTTGACCTCAAGTTTTGTGGTATCTTAATTTTGAACCAAATCCTAGATGAGAGACCATCAACTGGGACTGGTACCCTCAGAAGTATCGTTTCACTTAGAGGACTTTTGAGGCACGATCTATTTAACGTGCACCAGCTCCCTTTAGCGTACACGGCACACAGGAACCAGCCGCGAGAGGTTTTTCCACGGGAACCGAGCTTCTACCGACTGGTCCACTGCGGCGGGACATAGATACATTAGGGTGGAGTAAACGCTATTGGGGAAAAAAAATTTTGGAATTTTAAATAGGTAGGGGACAGAAAAGGTGCCATTGGTGGTTCAAATAAAAGCATGCAAAAATTTCGGTGCGGAATTTCAATATTAAGATGCGCCCCAAGCCACTTGAAATATTTATCATTGCGTTGAATGATGGCAATGTGCTGCTTCAACTAAAGCGAAATGTTTTTTGTGCTAAATGATGTCAAAATTTATTGCCATGGAAACAACACAAATTACTTATTATTTCACTCAAAATATAGAAGAAACTCTCATAATCGGAATTAAATTACGAATACTATGACTTGAAAAAAATATTTTTTTTAAAGCACGTCGTGAACATGAAAATTCAGACGCACACCCAATGAACAAAAATTTTACTGCGCTCGTTGTGTTGAACTGAATCTTAATATTTCTAGAGGAAAGCTTAGCAGTAATGAATCCATGTCTCTGCTTTTCATCACAAACATGTCCTGAAGCCTTAGTTACAAGACGAACACATCGTTTAGTTCCTTGAGAGTGTTAGGGGAACTTTGGAAGTTCAACTTGGATTTCATCTGTAGGTGAATTAATCCAATTCTGAATGTTTTCTGTGGAGAGATTTTTAATCACAGGTGGTTCACATATTACTTCATCATACCAACTTATCATGTCTATGTATTCTACTGAGTCCAGGTTTAGCGGAGGAAGCTTCAAACTTTTAAGAGTTGAAATTTTCTGCTCTCTTGCTAAGAGCATTAGTTTCATTACTTGTTTTTTAATATATATCCTGTAATCCTTGAGCATGGAAAGCAGAAGATTTTCGGGATGAGCATAAAAACTATTTCTTCTTAGAGCAGGGTCAATCATATTTTTTCATGGGGATAAAAGTACCTGGAATACGATATAAGTTTTCAAAAATTACGGCCCCCTTCATCACAATGTGGGTTTTCTTTAATTAGAAACCAGACTGGATCGTATACTCTCATTATATATGTTGCTAGTGTCCCGAGGTTTTTGGAAGGATTTTAAGTTGCAACATACAATCGAAGGATTCCACTTGCTGTTGTAAGCCATCTGGAATGTACTATTGGTCCAGGTTTGCAATTTACCAAGTCATCAGAAAAGTTGCCTTCTGAAAAAACGTAACAAATATCCCTGAGGTACATTTGGTTTGTACTAAGCTCCATATCAGCGCTTAAGTGCGTAAAATACTCGACAGCAATTTTTGAAAATGGTACCACGGGAAGTTCTTCACATTTATGAAGTGATTTTCTTATTTCGCCTGTTAGTGCTTTTCGGCTGGACGTTTTACCGCCAATTTTCTGCAGAAGATGTCATAGAGGCAGTTCATTGATATGCAACAAGCAAATTAACCATTGTAATGGTCGACCAAGTTCTATCTCCAGCAAACGAATAACCCCACCATTTGTGCCAGTATTAATGTTTGTTCATCACATCCTACAGCTAACAATAATTACCTAAAATAACGATAACAAGTTGTCTCGTAAGCAGGCATGGTGTCGACCATTACCATAAACTTCTTTACGTGCAATTATCACAATTTAAAATTAACAGTTCAGTGATCACTAAGAGCATATGAAGTGCATCTATTCATAACTAAAGATATGCTACTTTGACCTTAAGTTCTTATTTTGCTTAAAGGGAAAGCATGTTGTTGACTGTCTCCGTTACTTTAACTATCGTCTTTACATGCCTAACGCACTATCATGAGAAGTTTCGTCTGACTGATTCTGACGCAGAAAATTGATTTGTTTTTCGAATTTTTGCACGAAAAACTAAGGAAATATTTAGACAATCTAAACATTGAAATATTTTGTTATTTAGAACATAACGCAAAAATATAGTATAGTTTTCTTATTAAAGCTCTTGACAAGAACGAAAATCCACTTAATGTAGTTGTTCCGACAAACTTTGGTCGGGTTGGGGCGCATTTTAATTTTGTTCAAACTAAATAAAATTTTACACACGTTCATTTGGACCTATAGGGCACCTTTCCCACCCCCTGCCGAATAAAAATTCCAAAAAAAAAAAAAATTTTTCACTCCACCCTAATATGCATGGTCCACTGTAGAAATAGAGAAATATTCAAATTATATACGAAAAATATTCAAATGATGTTCAAAATTTGAATAAATTAAAATAATTTACAGAAATATTCAAATAAAAGCATTGTCTCTTTCTTTAAATGGCGACAATCATTAAAGAAAAACCCTTTCATTATTCCGTGGGGGCGATTATGCGTAACGAGAAAATCGTTCAAGTGAGTCATCTCTCCTGACGGGATCACCACCAAAAACTAATCACCACTACTTCCCATTAGGGTCCATGTGTGTAACAAGTTCCACTCCAAGTATCATATTTTCAGTCAGAAAACTTGCAAACAGAAAAGTGCTAAAGTAAAAATGCAATCTATCAGTTCAACTTCACTGTAAATTTCTTTATTTTACAGTCTTTGAACATTATATGAAAAAAAAAAAAACATTTCCAGTGCGGTTGGATTCAGAAACAGCTTGGAATCTAGAGTATCGTTTTTTCGTCAAAATTGTTATGTGTGTACATATGTGGGGTTGCGGCGTGAAACAAGTTAACCACTGACATATACATTTGTAACTCAGGAGCAAAAAAAAAAAAGCTGTGTACCGCTCACTTATATTTCAACTATCATTGGTATAGACTTTATGAAAAGCAAAGCAGTCCCTTTTTCGTTCATTGTTGTCAAATTAAACGTTTTAAGGCATCTTAATTTTGTGTTGTGGAATGACAACTTAAGCCCTGTTTTTAGAAAAAAATAGCAAAATCATTATATTTCCGATACTTGCAGGTATCTTGATTATATTTCATACTATCACTGAATATTGTGTTAGTGTGTTAGTGCCTTACAATATATTCAACAAATGTTTTATAAACGTATCTTGCTCAGGGTTAAATCAAATGACGCCAAAAGCTTTTGAGAATAAATAGAGATGAAGTTCTACAAAAATGATTTTTGAAAAACACTAATCTAATACAAAGCTCTACTTAATGTAATATCAAAATATCTTAACATAAATGTATGATTATTCTTTGTAGCTTTTGAATGAATCATAACAAAAATGTACTTTGCATTTATTTCCATGGAAAAGCGAGATGAACAGAGGTTCCTTCGCTACAGAAAAACAGAAATTTTTGAAATATTCTGACGTATTTTAAGAAAGAAAAAAAGAATTAAACATATAGTTGCATTAAAATTGAAAATATAAATAGATTCTGAATAATATTAAACCCAGAGTTCATTTTTCTGCACAAAAATTCCTTTCCAAATAAATCACGCTTGAAACTTCTGCAAAACGGAGCAACTCCAATGTAAGTCGCACATCAATCACATTGCCTTATGCTTCTGGAAACTTAAAGTTTTCATACTTTTTCCATTTCCTTTTGAGCTGGAAACTTACCTGGCATACATTCTTTCAATCTCAAAGAATCTTTTCTTACTTGTGTGTGGGCTTATTATTAAAATGATGTTTCTTATTCTTGATATTTAAGAAGCGCTACTCGCATTCCCAAGAAAGTTTTAATTGCTTTGGGATTCGGGGGCTGTTATTTTATAGTTTTCTGCTTTTTTTGTTTTTCGCCTTTTCCAAGTGAAATAAATTTGCTGCTCATTATTTTCTGGTAATTAATTTGGATACTTTTAGACTAAAAATGTTTTTATGAAAATGTTTTTCACTCATCCCACGTTGTTCGTTGAAAAATTGGCAATTTCAGTCACTCATTGAGTTAGGTTTTCTCTATCTCAATGTATTTGGGTAAAGTTTGTTTAGAGTTTTCTTATGAGAGAAAAATGCATCACGTAAAAAGTATCCTTATGAACGAACTAATTAGTATTTCGGTCTTTCAAACTTTTTTACATTAATAAATTGTGAACGCAAACTAATAATTGAAATGTCTGCTGAAAAGAAGAGGTAGCCCATATTTCAAAAAATCGATTATAACTTATGTAAAAGTCAAAACTCTAAATTGCTATTTCTTTTTTTTTTTTTTGGATAAATTCCACTTGTATGATGTGCCGAGAATATAGAATACTTTTCCGTGTCAAACAAAATCACTTTTTAATTTAAATATAAGACAGTACATACTGTAATTGAAAGATTTATGTTTTACTTTTAGCCAAGTGTTTCATATTACAACCCCAATATCTAATGTCCATGGTTTTCAGCATGTCAAATAATTGCCTTTATTCTAAAGTTTAAAATGTTTATTTAAAAATATATTTATGTAACACAATCGTATACGAATGTTACTGGTGGTTTTTAATACAATAAATGCATTTCGAATTCTAATTTTTTTTCAAAAATTAAAAAGTGGTTCATATTACCACCTTCTCCATTACGTATTTGGAAGCTCTGGATAAAAAATGCATAGAATTTATAGGTTTGAAACATCAGAACCGGATATCCGGTACTGACCCGTCACACAGCGGTCCTCGGATATCCAATATCCGGCAAAATCAATATTCCCTTCAAGAATACGGGACTTTTGGTGTCCCGTATTGAGATTCCCCGGGACGGGGGACAAGTTTTCAATGGACGGGACTGCGAAAAATTTGGGACGTTTTGCAACCCTGATGAAAAGTCATCAGTGTGCAACACAGGAGCTTATATAGAAATTTATTTCGGGAGTAGCTTATGTTAAACATTGAATGAACTTTTCAAATCGGAGCTTTAAAATATTGAAAACTTTAATGAAAATAGGTTGTTTTGCATGCAGTTTGGGAAGGGCCCCTCGGAAAAACGACCTCAGTCTAACATAGTTCTCCACTTTTTGCTCTTGCTGGCTTAAGACTGAATTGAGCCAACTGAGGATAGAAAGGAATCCAAGTTAAATAAAGTGAACAGTGAAATAAATTCAAGTAAAAGGGCCTTTTTTCATTAAAAAAAAACAGTTGAAACATGTAAAAATATTTACAATTGAAGTAATGAATTTGTCATTCTTTAAAATTACTTCTTTTATAAGCCTGACTTACGATGTGCGTCACTTTTACGTTAAATATCCCTCAGCAACCTAGTGAGAAGCAATTGTATGCCGTTTTCATAAATCTCAGATTAAAGGTGCTTTGAAATGCCTGAAATAAATATTGCAAAAAATAAGTACGAAAATGAGTATGAGTTAAATAACCGTTCCTTATTTTGCTTATTTATTTATTTTTTAATAAAAAGGCTATTACGTTACATAAAAAATGTAGTGTAAACTGATTATTGAAATCATACTTGTTTTGGCACGATAAGAGTGTTGTAACCTGAAACGGAAGTTATGTGCAATGGATGGCAAGGACGAACCCAGATGTGCATTTGTTTCCTTTTCCAGTAACGTCATAAACTGGAGCTGTAGTCTATTTTTATTTTAATTCTTTGTATTTTCATTTGTTTTTGCATTTTTTCATGTATTTATTGTTTTTATTCGCATTTTATGCATACTGTGGTCTTACAACAAAGCAATAAATTAACACAAATGCAAAAGCATTGCTGTGATTGATATTCCTTTTTAACTTTGTGTACTTTCAACTAGGTTCGTTTGGTGCTTTCGTATTGGCGCCTTCCCGTTAAGTTCTACTTCTACTTCCACGCGCTGCCTTTATTCTCATTGGTTTTCAGGTAAATCAAGCTATATAAACCGTGTTTTTGTTGTTTTGTCTGCTTCATTTGGATGTTTTTGCATCTAGAAGCTCCACTATTGCATTGAAAAAGTGATTCCAAGCAATCCCGAAACATATGTCTGCATTTTAATGTTCATTTGTGTTTTCTTAACGGGAAGATCTTTTTATTTCATGGCACTAAAGTCAGTGTCTGATGTATTAGATTAAGTTGCTTGAAGTAAATGCAATAATTTTAAATTTGCTTACGCTAAGTTAAAATTTCCTTAACTTTAACTACTTTTTCTAAATTTTAACTTAAAAAGTAAGACAGTTTTTTTTTTGTTTTGTTTTTAATGAATTTTCTGTTATTAATTCATTTTCAGTATTTTACAGTTCGTTTACGAAACCTGTGACCTGCGACTACCACTCACGAGAATATCCAAAAAGGGATGATGCGCTGAGATAGATGTTTTCCGCAGTTATATTTTAGGCACGCATCTGTAATTTTTCGTCTTTCATTTATTTTAAACATCTGTCGTTGTTTTAAAATTTCTTCTTCGTTATACTGTGTTAAAAGTGTATTGTGTTACTTTTTTCGAGATCCTAATACATTCCATTTCCGATTTGAATCTTTAACACAAAAATAAAAGAAAAAGTACGTAACTGGTTTATTATTCCTTATAAAAAATAATCTTTCCCTCATCTTTGCTTCTACTCTCACCCGAATTTCGATGAGATTGAAGCCGATTTGACGCATGCGCAATATCAAGGCAGGTTTCGGCTAAGAAAAACGCACTGTAAATACACGACTTAAATTGTTCACTTTCATAAGAAGTATGGCAATTAACCTTTGTGGAGAACAATTTTATTTCTCCATTTAAGACCATTTTGCGTAAAATTCCCTGAATAAGATTGCCAAAATAAAATGAAAGACATATGATCTAAAATATTTACAGAATAGAAACGGCATCATATAGAAAACAATTCGATAAGCTGAAATTTATTTTTGTTTATTTATATGCCGTTTCATTTATTTAACGTACTTAATTAACACGATTTAATAGTTGATTGATTCCGATGTGGATTTATGAATGAAATGAATGTTGGGGGTGGGGGGGGGGTGACATTTAAGACCGGTTTTGTGTCAGTTCTCTAAAAAGATATTTTTGAATAGAAAAAGGAATTGATCGTATTAGTTATGCTTTTTCATTTAAAATACCGTTTGGATCCAAATTTCCTAAACATTATTAAAAGTGTCTTCTTAATTTAATTCGTATTCTTAATTGAAGAGTCCACTGGAAAAGCGCCCTAAGTCACATACTAGTTCATGAACTTTGTTTTATGTTTTATTCATTCATTTTATAACATAAATGTTAATTTTAACTATACTATAAATTAGATTATAAATTTGAATTTGGGTGTTACGGGAAAGTAGGCTCGTATAATTAAAATTAATATTTATGTTATACAATGAATGAATAAAACATAAAGCAAAGTTCATCAAGTAGTATGTGATTTAGGTCGTTTTTCCAGTAGGTCGGTTTTCCAGTGGAAACTTCAATTGTTAACTGAAAAATATATAGCATATTTTTTTTTTTTTCAAATATTTAAAAACTGCAAGAGATCTAATATAGAAATCAATAATGTTCATAATTTTTCATCTGTGTAATCATTAATTGGATTTTCTTTTACATAATTATTTATTGCAATTGATCTTAAAAGCTTCTATAAGTTTCTTAAAACGTTCGTATTCATTCTTTAAAATAGCGCACATAAACAATCAATATGCTACAGAAATCGAAAAGCAGTTTTAAAGAAACTCATGGACCTCAGTTGAGCTTTAAAACCTAAAGAGGCTATATGGAAAGAGATGACATTGAGCCCATTTTCTCCTCTCGGCGGTAAAAGAATTGCCTTTCGAGCATGGGGGAGTCGTTCTTCCGAGGGTCCCTGCCATTAAGCTAATTATCCCCTCTAGTAAAAGAAGGTTACTGGACAGGAGCCAGGACTCTGCGTTTAAAGTTAAATCGCCGTTTCAGATCTTTTTTTTACTTGATTATTTTTGTTCTCACATGATCGCAAACTATGCGTGCTATAAAATTTATTTCTACCCTATAAAATGTATATTGCTAGTGAAAAGTGAAATAACGTTTCTTCTTTGCACTAAATATGTAAATGTAATATATATTCAGATAGACAGCTATATTTATAGTCTCCAATTAAGTTTGTTGATTTTATATACTTATAATTATTTTTAAATATATAAATATTTTTCTCATGTATATATATATATATATAAGTGGCGTAGGAAGGGGAGCGTTCGGAAACTTCCCGTTTTCTGAAGGAGTTATTGAGGTGGCTCGGTCAGGCGCGTAGGAAAGGGGGGGGGGCTCAGGGGGCTTGAGCCCCTCCCATTAGAAATTATACTACATAGAATTTCTGTTATTTTGTGAAAACTATGAATTTATTTTAATGATCTATAAAAATATTCATTTATTAGTGATTTTTTGCGATTGATATTAATAATAATTACTTTTTAATTGTTAATTGGTTTTCTTGGAAATAATTGTGAGCATTTGGAAAGAAAATTGTTTGAGCCCCTCCCATGATTTTTAAACTGCTACGCTCCTGGGCTCGATCAAATTTCAAGTATGCTGATAGACAAAGGGGGAGATACCTTCTTCCTTCCCTTTTCCTTATTTAGCGAATTATTGTTTAATACGCTTACAAAAAAAAAAAATGCGCTGCATAAAAACAAAAGATGTTTTGGATTTTAATTACATCCCATTGTAATTTCTGCTAATTGCTTCGGATATTTCACCCCCCCCCCCTTCTTCCCCAATGTTGGGGGATCATCAACTGGTATATATATCGTGATCGTGATATACATTAAGATATTCATATGCTGATAAATGTAATGACAAGTATCTAAGCAACAAATTTACGTTATTTAAAAAGCTGGATAACGACGAGATTGAGCATAAAGAAAGTCACAGTGATGATGTTTTTTTAATTCAGTAATTGACTTTCAGTTGATTGGGATTCAGTAATACACTGACTAAACTAATGAAGTGAAGTCATTTTCTCTAAATTAATTTTCAGTATTAAACATGACGTTAATCCATCTATACAAAAGTTTTCTACTATTCCTACAGTTATTGTACAGCAAAATCAGATGTACTTTGTTGAACAATTGATATCTGTTCATATTCAGCAAATATATATTAATTACATAAGATGCAATCGCTAAAACATTGCCTAAGACGGGTACACATTTATTTAACATAATTTTATGTTATGAGTGAAAACTCCAATGAGAAATTTCTTTTGTATTGACATATTTTATAAATACAAGTACATTTGGAACGACTAAGTAAAGCTTAATTAATAATTAACTCATTTAATAATCACACATTTACACGAACATAATCCTTCACTAATATGGGTGAGAACGATTGTGATCGATATGCATATTATGTCTGTCGCAAATTATGAATTGTTAAAACTGCGAATAGTGTTGAATGCACTACTGTTTAATAATAACGATTTCTGTTAATTCAGCACGGTTTGCATGTTAATTTAAAAAAGAAAAGAACCTCAAAAATCATTCATCAGAGTGTTTGGACATTCACTCTCCGATAAATTATTTACAGCGCCAACTACTTCCACCAAAAAACAGCCAAGGAACTTTTCTTTTTCTCCCATCAGAAGTTTGGAAGAAGATGGTAGATTCCGAACAGTAAAACATTCATTAATACAACTAATATGCGTTTTTGACACATAAAAATGGTATGAAATTGAAGCCTGTGTTTTCCTCCTTTGGAACATGGCATTAAAATTTTTCTGAAAAACCTTGCTTCCGTGAAATACGCGTTTTTGTAAACCCCCTCTCGTTTCTCCTGTGTTAAGTCTACGAGAAGTTCCCCAACAAGCCCTAAGGTGGTTAAAAGTCGGCTTTTCTTTATCCCTGCATATGTCGCGTCTCTCCTTATAGCGTCTCTATTAAAACGGAACTCCCCTTTAGTATAGTTTCAGTGGTCATTAGACGGCCTTATACTACGAGAGAGACGCCAACTCCGTATCGCACGCTGATTGGTCAAAAGAGAAAACCGTCCAGAAAACGAAGAACTCGGACTTCTTTCCGTAGGAATAACATTGCGCGCAGAATGTCGTCTTAGAAAAGAAAGGATTCCTCGTATTAAAATAAGGTAAGTCATACAATTTGGTTTTTAGCTTTATATTCTTTGATGTGTTCTTTAACCACATCTCGCCTTAAAAAGATGATGTCTAGGTCAGCTGCCACTACAAGCGTGTCACCCGATGTTTTCCAAACAAATGTCAAGGCCAAAGAAATTCGTTTTTAGAAGTTTCGTCAAGGCAAGAGAGTTCAGGTCTCCTTCGAAACAAATGTCAGAGGTTAAGTTTTTAATTGCAGAAAATGTATTATATTTCTCGTGAAAGAAATGTCAAGGCAAAGGTTCTCCATGTCATTACACCGTGCGTTCTCTAGAGTTTCGTAGAGACGATATGATTATTAATTTTATAATCCTAGTACTATGCGATTGAGAAGATTGTTAACAACCCGTCTACAATTCCTAGTTTCATTATAAGTTGCTAACAAGCTCAGTGAACAATTAACATTGCTTTCTTAGAGCAATGGCGTCCTCCCCCCCCCCCTCCCAAAAAAACTATGGAGCCTCCCGAAAACGACGACTCCCCAAGTCGGCTAAACAGCTGATCAAGCCCCCCAAAAGCCCCTGAAATACCCCCCCCCCCTGAAATTTCAATGGCGCACTGTGCCAATTGCTCCCACCCCACCTCTGATTCAAACGTTCCTTTAGTTATTCTTACATATTTTCAATAATTAATATTCATTCCTGTTTTGTGTGGCGCAAAGTATTTATTTTTTATTCAGTATTTTAATTTTCCATTCAGAGTGTACAAAAGTTCACTTTTTCAACACTCCCCTATAACCGAGTAATTAAAAAACTTGAAGATTCCTGCGTAAAGGTCAGTATTTGTTTAAGCGTCTGAAATTACTTTTGTAAATAAAAATTTTGACAAATTATCGCAATTTAAAAGAAACGTACTCTATAATCTTGTGTTCTGAACGAAAACCATCGATCATTTTAACCTGATATTTTAATAAAGTAGTCCAAGAACTTTTCCCTCCAAACCACAAATGTAAAAAAATTTTCATTAAAGAAGTAAACTGAAAAAATAAATGTCAGTAAATTTAATTAACAACTCTTGAAGAATATCGATTATATTTATTATTTTTCATATTTTTTCATTGCTAAGAACAAACTTACTACTTCAAGCTATTTTATAAAACTTTTTTGTTTTTCGTTTTAGTTAACTTTAAACACTGTTTACAAAAAATTATGGAATAGGGAAAAAATACTTTTTTCTCAGTGTGAAATTTAATACGTTACATACGCTTATATTTGTAATGTATTAAATGTAATGTTAATACTTTTCATATTCTGAATGTAATGATACATACATGCTTGCTTTTAAACATTTTGCTTCTGGAAGATAATCTGCGACTAGTCGGGACATTAAAAACATTATAAAATTATAGCATATACATTATGTTACTTTAATTCAATCTTTAAAGTACAATTTTCGATGGAAACACATAACATGCAATTAATAAGCAACCAATCAGCAAAATCAAAAGATTCTTAAGTTTGATAACAACGCATGGTAATTTAAGAATAAACATGCCTTTTTTAACTCGAACTAGTAATTACTTCTGTAATCAGTTTTCAACACTGATGACTTATTTGCAAATGTAATAACGTGATTAAATCTAAAATCTGAACAAGTTAAATGAAGTTCTCGTAGCAAAAGATAGTAACTTAGTGGAAAGTTACATTTTTTTCTTTTTTTTTTTTCACTAACCAGCAGCTTTTTTCTGAAGAAATTCCAAAAACCTAAACTTTCCACAGTTTACCCTTAATTTTTGCAGTAAGAAAAGTTAAGGCTGCTCTCCAGTCAGAAAAAATTTCGTGGTTAGGCTTAAGATGGCCTTCGAAGGGCATGAGGGGAGTGTGTCAACCTCAAGTGATTGACATTTCAACGACCAATGAAATGTACGATAGCTCTTGGAAGAAGGGTCTACTGTCCCCCATAATTGACCTGTCACTTCAGGCCGAGACCCCCTGCAGTCAGTGTATTAGCTAGCGGCATGCACGTGTTTTCTACTACTTACACAACGTTGCTCCTTTTCCGGTTCCAAAATTTTTCTCTGTGGCTGAGAGTTGAAACGAAAAGAAAAAATATTGTTACCCTTCTTTCATTCTCCCGAATTGTTTGTATATTGCATATTTAGTGCTGTAAAAATGAAAATGTAAACGATACTTTTAAAACGAAGGTTTGTCTTTCTGAGAACTTGCTTCTAGACCTAATTTAGTACAAATTGATCAATCTAAATTTGCGATAAATTGCTTGATATTCAAAAAAAAAAAATTAAAAAAAAATTATTTAGCGAAAACTTGCTGAATGCTGTTCTCAGTTATTGTTACATAAAGAGTGCTAATTCGTCTCTTGTATAAAGCTTAATTTAAGAGCAGAAATTTTTGCGTTAGTATGATTAAAATTAAATGAATAAATAAGAAAAGAGGTAACGTAAGCAACGAGTTTTACTCGAAACAGGAGTAGCAAATGAAGATTTGTTAAGCTCCACTACTCTATTTTTTTTTTTCTGAAACTAAATGTGAATGTTTGCGTTTCTTTCTTTATTTTATATAATTTATTTAGTTATTTTGCATTTTATTTTATTTATTTATATACACTTCTTCAATTATGTTTTGCTAATTATTGCATATTTAATACTTGACCAATATGACGAGACCATCACATTCATTTTATTTCTTTCCTTCATATTTCTGTCATTTAAAATAAAATTCCAAAATCATTTTTCAGGGAAGAAAGGAAAAAAAGAACTTTAAAAAAAAGAAAGAAAATAAGCAAATGGTTGGCAATGACTGTTTTGAAATAGTGGCCTTTTTTCCGAGTGCATTTATTTATTATTTTTTTCCTTCATTATGTACGAAACATTAAATATTTATTGAAATATTAGGGTTTAAACGACTTTTAAATTTTTTCCGTAATACACTGAATAAACGAAAGCGATAAATATTGTATTTGCCATTAAAAGCTATTCAGAGCAGTGAATGGAGCTGGAGTGGACTTGAAACTTTAACATAAGATTCGGAGGGGAGCTGTAGCATAGCAACTCAAAAAAATAAATTAACATAAATAATAATAATAATAATGATAATAATATTAATAACTCTGCTCCAGTTCCCTGCGCAAAAGGTATTCAAAACTTTCAAAATGGCAGCCTGACTACTGGGGCGGCATATTCCTCGGAACCAGAAGTCCCAATTTCTTATCCTGGCAACAAACGTTGCTTCGATAAGCGAGCTGAGGTGGTTGCTGTGATAATTTCTATTTAATACTTATCGAGAAGTAAGTTGAGAGTTTTCCTGGTTTTCTCTTATGATTGAATGCACAAAAAAACCATTAGAAGACCTCGCAGGGTGACAGCTTTTTACCAAGACTTGTTGAATTGAGATAAAGTTTGTAGGGTTGCAGGTTGAGGTGAGGGCTGTCAATTTTAAAGCTGCAAATACGGAACAGACGGGGCAGATCGACAAGGGGGGGGGGGGGAAGGGGCTTGAGACGCGCATTTGCATCATTTCTTCTGTGCCGATTCTTCATGTGCGAGCTTGCCTGTATTTATTATTCAGTAAATAAAAACGGAGGAGCGCGGAAGATCGCACTTCAAACTGAAGCAGCATAGAACAGAAATTAGCCAATAAAGATTCAATATGCGATGCGACTCAAAATGACAACGGTTTTACCGAAGGATATAATTTACGCAAAAGGAGATCAGTACATCTGGTTAAAATAATAAGCAGTAAATAAAGGAAGTCCATCTACAGTTTCCGGAGTATATACTTCAAAAAATGTTTCAATATACATTTGAAACTTGAAGACGGAAGTACATGATTAACAGTGAATAATCTGAAAATAATGTACATGCACAAAAAAATGACAAGAAGATTTAGTGACAAATTCAGCTATTCAAATGCAAAACCTGTAATGTATGGAATTATCTTCTGAAATGAATTCTACATAGTTCTTTTCCTTGTCATGTTTGTTTGTTTTGTGTTTTCTGGGATGTGCGAAATAAAAAGATTTGTTGAGATAAATTTCATTACAAAATACAAATTTGCAGGAATGTAACATACAGTTAAAAAATGAGACAATAACTTTTAAATTCTGCAATTTTTCATGCATCACGAACGGATTTCTCTCATTTTCGTAAAAAAAAATATTAACAACAACAAAAATAATAATAATGAAAAAATAAATGTCATATGGTGACTCAAAGTCTAAAATCAATGTTAAATTTAATGCATATTGAGATCCCGTCATATTAACCTTCAAAATTCAAGAAAAAATTTACCATTTGAAAGAAAAATCATCCATATTGTAGTGATTAGTAATCTGACAGAGAAAATGAACAACTCGGGTTCACATGCCCATCAGAAAACGTAATTATTATTATTATTTTGGAGAGTTTTTTTCTCCGGTGAAAAGAGCAAAAAATGACAGATGAAATCAAAACAATTTTCAAATTAATTAATTCCCATGCTAACTAGGGAATTTTTAAGCTCAAACCCAGTCATTGGAAATGATTGATATTTTTTTTTTCAGGGGAAAAATTTCAAATCGCGAATATAATATTGCAATACCTGGATTTTTAATTGCTAACGCAAAACAAAAAACAAAATTAAAAATGGTCATACATATTAGAACGGAGATTAAAAATGATTTTTTTTTTTTTTTTGTATAAAATTGTTTTCCCGATAATACGGAAAAGTTGTGGGGCATAGGAACTATACGCATAAAATTTGAAATGCACTGAAATGTAAATTTGAAAATTTGGATCGTGAAGTGGTTTATTGATCAAAAGGTATTAATTGATCTATATTAATTTTAGAGGTATGTTTCTACTACCATTTCTCACTTTTTCCACGCTAGTGCGAAGGAAGATATTTTAATTTCAAATTTTGTAATCACATTTTAATAATACTTTATTCCAACTTTCCTGCTCTATCGCTATGAAAATTTGAAAACATGTAAATTTCCCAATATTTCTGTAAATTTCCATTACTGTTGCGAATTTTGTATATTTCAACGTGGGAATGGAACCCTAAGATATTTATTGTTTGATTCTAAATTTTTTTTACTTATATTTCTCTTGTCATTCCACTATTCCAGAACTTTTTCGCAGTATCGAGGAAATAATTATTAAAAACAGAGCTTTTGCAAATTCGTATGTTTACTGCTACTATTAATTATACAAAAAGAACAAATAATAAAAATAAGTAATTAATTTTTTAAATGCTTGTATTACTAATATTATTATTATTATTGTAGCTATTATGTTAGTTTTTATTTCCATTTAGATGTTTTAAGAATTGTTTCATTGCTTGTTATGAACTGTTGTGAAGCTTGAAGAATGAACGTGCAAGCAAATTTTATTGTTTTCCTACCCGTTTACTAAGGACTACCAAAGGGATTCGCCAATTTCTTTCCGAGTTTTAGAAGGGCTTCGCTAGGAAAAAAAAAAGTTAGGAACCCTTGACTTAAATCATATGCAGAAATTTTGCATAAGAGACATAGTTCTTTTTTCTTTAATGACGCGAGTTCGCATTCATAAATTTAATGTAGAGAAATAATTAGTCCTCATTTGAGCTGCGAAACTAAAGAATAAAACGTCAACATAATCAAAAATTACGGACACGTGTTTCAGAGTTACAAGGAGCCCGTGTTGCAATGCAAAGAAGTAAGCTTATGGATGAGAAACAACCAAACCGTTTTTATTCTTTAGCTAATGATAAGATATTATTTCGTAGTGCCACACAGCAAACATTGCATAACCAGGAATGGGCAGCCTTTGGAAAGCTGCGGGCTAAACTGAAAAGGTTAAAAAAGTCGCGGGCCGTAGAGATAAGCAGGTGTCAAGTTACCGAGGTTCCGTAACTTCAATTGCTGATATTGGTCTGTATTGTTATTTACTTGTCATTCAAGTTATAAGAGTGAATTCCAGTGTACGAAATTATTCTCGTTTATTATTTATCTATTATTATTTTGAAAAGTTATACATTACAAATAAATAAATATATAAACATTAAATGAGAATACCTCATGAGAAAAAAATCCATAATTTTTGTTTGCTTTTCCCTCTGAAGAGAAAACATAAATTCCCCAACACTATGAGGCTTGCTAATTTGCAATTAACTTTTCTCTCGTGTTCGTAGAAAGGTACAAGGGAAATAAGGAAACTTTCTAGGAACACTTTCAAGAAAAGAATTCATTTATTGATGAAAAAACACCGCTGTAAAATTCCCAGAATTGTGCACCGTGGAAAAATACCGGAGGAAAAAGTTAATAAGAATACAAAATGGAGGTCGACTTACAGGGGTTTCTGAAAATTGTGTGTCAAGTTAGAGAGTTTTTCGCCCATTGAAATTAGCATTGGGCCAACCATTAGGGGAGGGATATGTCGACTTACCAAGGGTTAGTCGACTTATCTGCGCGTCGAGCTACCGAGGTTCCACTGTATTTAGTTTAGTCATGTGAACTGTGAAGAAAATAATTTTTGCGATTCAGGAAAAGAAACATGTGGTTTGTTTTCTTAACAATGTCCCATGCTTTTCGCCATTCCCCGAGGAAGTGTACTGTACAGTGGAACCTCGCTATTCGCACACAATTCATTCCAGGAGGCAGCTCGAATGGCAACTTGTACGAATAGCGAATTATTCTTTTCACATAAAGTAGTGTAAATTGGATTAATCCGGTCCAGACACACAGATGGTTGCTTATTTAAACCTATGAAAAACAAATGCACAGTACTGTACATGAAATTATAGATAAATTAAAATTTAACTGCACTTTGCTTGTACTGAGGTGAGCTGATGGCATATGTGGAATGTTGGAGATGAGCAAATGAAAGGGCTGGAAGAGGAAGAGGAGGCCCCTTCTATAAAAACATCAGGTAATATCCCTTCAAGTGTTTTCTCCCTTTCTGTTGTCCTTTCTTTTTGCACTAGAATTATCTTGGGCTTCTTTCCCTAAAAACCTGTCCAATGTTGTCTGCCTTTGACGATTGTTCAGAATTTTTCTAAAATGGCCAATAACATTGTCGTTGAACAAAGCATCCCAGCTTGCTGTTGACCACAGCAGTGTTGGCATGCTGTTTTCCCATCACTCTCTGCGTTTTTTTGCAGGTGTAACACAGCTCTTTAATTTCTGCAAAGGAAATGCTTTTCTTACTACTTTCCTCTTCTGAAGAAGAAAGTTCTTCAACCACTTCCTCTAGATGCCCCCTTAGAAAGCTAAAATTGTCAGTAAAATCTCAAAAAGTATTAAGATTTTTAAAAAATCCAAAACGCGAAACAAATTACTTCTAGACGAGTTCAAAATGAGCATAATTTCTCGATTTTTTTCTTAAAAAAGCCAAACTGGCGACCCAGCTGACCCCTGGCGCCGTACGAATTGAGGGACAAGGACGAATGGTGGGGTTCCACTGTATATGTTCTACGTCATAACATCTTTCCGATAAAGTTTATTTCAAGTAAATCGGTTGGTTAGCTCAGGATTTGTATACGACTGAAATTTTCCCGTAGGCGCTGTCAGTTTTTTTTTTTTCTGAACTGTATGAAATTCGGCGTGGATAAAAAAAATTTCACGCCGAGAGCTCCTTCCAATACGCTTGTTCAAAGGAACTTGGATCTTCTGCCCAGAATTTGCATACTTTGCTTCATTTTTTCCCGAAGGCACTAATGTTCAGAATTTTTGAACTGTTCAAAATTGAACGAAAAATCGTTCAAATCAAAAAGTAAAATATGAAAATGAGATGTCCTCGCCAAGATCTTTCGAATGCAGGGTAAAAAATCTTTCGAATCGGACAATTCCTTCAAAAGTTATTGAGGAGACAGACCGACAGACACAATTACACCATCGCAAACCCCTACTTTTAATTTTTTTAATTTTTCAATGTATATTTATTTACTTCACTAGTGTATGACTTTTTCCTATTTTTAACGATGTTCTTGTGATGTGATACATTAGCCTTCTTTCGTTCTGTTTTTTTTTTTTTTTTTTTACTTTTACGGAAAAGTAGGATAAGAAGAAGTAAAAGATATCGAAAGATGGAAAAATCTTACGAAAGAAAAGGCTAATAAATATTACGAATGGCATAAAAAATCATTAAAAAAAGGAAATAAAAGAAAGAAAGGAGGTTGTTAGTATTCCCCCCCCCCCCCCCCCCCAGCTGTCGACCTTTATATGTAATTTTGTTTTTCAAAATTCCAGCTCCACCGGAAGATGTTGATGGATTTAATCAATATTTAATTTTTTTTTTCTGTTCTAAAACACAAGTTATTGAAACATTACATTCAGAAAGAGGCCAATATAAAATTTTGAAAATACATTCATTTTCTCAAAAATCTCTTTTTAATTTACGAAAACATTTAAAGTTTATCATTCCTTTATTCCTTCAGTAAAAAACAAAAAAAACTCTATCTCGCTCAATTTAAATAGTTTTATCTGTGGCATATACAGTTGTCTTTAAGAGGGCGGGGGGGGGGGGAAGTAAAGGCAATGCTTTTCTCTTCAGAAAGTTTTTGAAGAAAAGAATTATGGATTGTGTAGAAGAAAATTAAATCAATAACTTAATAATGAATAATTACTTACATTAAATAATTTATCATTTGATTTACTAATTAAAGAGCAGTAGTGTTTTCAAGTTTACATTTTTAAAAAAATGTTTTTTTCCCCAATTGTAGAAACATTTAATTCGTGAAAAATATTTTTATAGTACCGTGGGAACAGGAATTTGCCCATATAAAGGATTACATATAAGTCATAGGTTCTCCAAATCAAACATTGGAAAAGCAGACTTGTCTCAATTTTCTTCCCTTTGGAAAAAAACATGTGGTCTGTCTTCTGTGTCTGGCCGGTTTGAGGGTCTGAAGAGGGGGACCACACTTTCCCCATTGTCCGAATCCGAAACAGCAACGCTTCCCGGAGTGAGAGTCATTAAGCTAATCGGCCTCGTAAATCATGCCCCCTTGCATGGGAAGCGGTGGGAGGCGTGGCTTATAGGAATTTCGAGCTTTTTTTTGGAAATATTTTCAAACTTTGGACGGATTTTTTTGTCTTTAAAAATGTTCGCATTATTTCAAAAAAAAGTTCAAAAGAAAGCTGGAAATGTTTTGCTGGTCTTGTTGTTTTTCAAATTTCGGTAACATGCTTTGAAAATATTTTATAGAGCGAAACGTCTAACAGTACCACGTTTTTTCCAAAATTCATTTTTTAACGATTTTTTGAAAATACGGTAAGTGATATTTTAAAAAAGTAAAAACTACAAGACCGAGATATAGGCTTGAAAAATACTCAAAAAAATTCCGGACTCGAAAACTTCAAAGGAACTTTCTAAAACTTAGTCCAACTTTTCCCGTAGGTTAACATTGGTTTCGAAGATTTGAAACTCTGACTGAAGAGCAGCCTTAAGTGTAGAGATTAGGGTGGATCGAAAAACACTTTTTTTCTGCAATGCAATTCTAATAGCGTGGAAAACTTGAGCATAGGCGTCATTATAAATGAAAAATGTTAAAAAAATTCTTTTTCAAAATTTGAAATCGCGCAAAGGGTCTAAAGTTACCAAAAAAGTGAAAATAACGGTAAATTTTTAAAAAATGCAAAAATTACAAAAAAATACATATTTTTGTTCTAATAGTGAAAAAAGTGCTTTTAAGAGTGTCCTTAATGCATGCAAAATATAATTAGACCCATTCTTGCTTTACTGAATTCGCGCAAAAGGCCTAAAATTGCGGGTTGTATCGTAAAAAAACGAAATTTCATGATTTTTGATGATTTTTAAACCTGTGCCAAAATCCATAAAAGTTGTTTTTTTAATTTGTAATAGTGTAAAAACCATTCAAAATATTTTTCTCAATGCAGAAATAATACTTTCAGACCTGTTATTCCTTAACTGTATTCGCGCAAAAGGTCTAAATTTTAGTATAAGTTAAGTTATAGAGTCCCGTGAAAACGCCGTTTTCCATATATGACGAGTGTTTATTTAACACATTAACAAGTGATTTACAAAAAATGTATTAGCCAAACATATCATATTGCAGCTCTCAGCTTATTTCAACATTTAATATGTGCTGAAATGACCCAGGACTCACGGCGAGGACGTGGCTGCAAGGCGAGTCCCACCTCCACCCTAACCAACCAACCAGGGTGAATTTTATTTACACTATTTACAATAACTATTTACTTTGTACAATGCATATACCTTCGTTGTAGGCAAAAGATTATTTACATAGAAGCCCCTTTGAATTCTGACTTTGAATTAAATGTGGGCATCACCTGTCTTGATTTTAAAGTAGCTCTAATATAACCATCTCGATTTTCATGTTCTCTCATCCATTACCATAGCCAACATCATATTTTCAGGGTGGCAGAAGAATGCGTTCCTATGAATTACTGGATCAATGATTTGCTTGATATTGTCCGGTAGATGCTTTGTTGTTTCAACTACCTTCAAAATATTCGGTCCATCTTTCACAGTGTAATTTTTCTTTATATCAAACCAAACAGGTGCATATGACTTCACTATGTAATTTGAAAGAGTCTGTAACTTAATTGTTGGACTAGTTTATGATACATACAATCTTAAAACCCGGGGAGCACAGGTTAGCCAACGTGAGTGGCTGATTCATCCAGGATCACTAGCAGCCAATTCTGGATTACAGATTCCTGTGTTGACCGCTTTTACAATGCCTAGGAGATACTTCTGATCTTTACTCAGATCATTTTTACTGATATCAATGACTTCTTCTGATTGTATCGGCTTAAAATCTACAATAGGGAGTTTCTCACATCCTGGGAGTTGTTTTCCAACTGGACTGCTAAATGATGCTGGTCCTGTTGTCGTTCCATCCAAGTGATCAAACAAATGCCTATACGGTAGCTCGTTAAAATGTAGCAAGCAGATAAACCATTGCAAATTACGGCGACACTTAACTTCAATGTTATGTACAACACCGCTTTTCCATCCAGTGTTTGTGACTGTTCCGTCACATCCGATGGCCTTCACTGCACTCATATAAAATTTCTTCTTTTCCAGTCAGTTGAGAGATGTGTAAAACTGGTTACAGAAGCAGCAGAAAAAGTGTGCGGGCAGGTGATGCCACATTTAATTCAAAGTCAGAATTCAAAGGGGCTTCTATTTAAATAACCTTTTGCCTACAACGAAGATATATGCATTGTACAAAGTAAATAGTTACTGTAAATATTGTGAATAAAATTCACCCTGGTTGGTTGGTTTGGGTGGAGGTGGGACTCGCCTTGCAGCCACGTCCTCGCCGTGAGTCCTGGGTCATTTCAGCACAGATTAAATGTTGAAATGAGCTGAGAGCTGCAATATGATATGTTTGGCTAAAACATTTTTTGTAAATCACTTGTTAATGTGTTAAATAAACACTCATCATATATGGAAAACGGCGTTTTCACGGGACTCTATAACTTATACTAAAATTTAGACCTTTTGCGCGAATACAGTTAAGGAATAACAGGTCTGAAAGTATTATTTCTGCATTGAGAAAACTATTTTGAATGGTTTTTACACTATTACAAATTAAAAATAAAACTTTTATGGATTTTGGCACAGGTTTAGAAATCATCGAAAATCATGAAATTTCGTTTTTTCACAATACAACCCGCAATTTTAGGCCTTTTGCGCGAATTCAGTAAAACAAGAATGGGTCTAATTATGTTTTGTATGCATTAAGGACACTCTTAAAAACACTTTTTTCACTATTAGAACAAAAAAATGTATTTTTTTTGTAATTTTTGCATTTTTTAAAAATTTACCGTTATTTTCACTTTTTTGGTAACTTTAGACCTCTGCGCGATTTCAAATTTTGAAAAAGAACTTTTTTAACATTTTTTCATTTATAATGACGCCTATGCGCAAGTTTTCCACGCTATTAGAATTGCATTGCAGAAAAAAAAGTGTTTTTCGATCCACCCTAGTAAAGATGCATGGTAATCTAAACGCATATTCGGACTTTATTTCTACGTTAATTTTTCCGTGGTACAGCAGTTGTTTAAAGTTGCTGATCATTTCAAGGAAAATCTGTAAAAAATTTTATTTAAAAAAAACTCAATTGTTTTAAGAAACCACTTATTCTAACGCCTAGAAGAGATTTTTCTCTTAAACTATTACGAAAAATCAGAAGAATAATCTTGTTTTATTTCAAGACTGAATATTTTGATAAATAATTTGTGGAAATTACAAAAAGATACGTATGAGTTAGGATGAACATCACACAAAAGATAAGTTAAAATTACTGAATTACTAAAATTACACCAAATTTGGCACCAACGAGTGTCAGCTTTCCAACGTTCCGGAGAGACAGATGCGCACATAGTTTCACAGTATAGATAAATTACGAGGAAAATGTTCTCCATGTACTTCAAGTAAAATTAAATGTCTGAATTCAGGCCCGTCCTTTCGATTTTTTATAGGAAAAAGGGCATTTTCTCCTTATACATCTATATTACGCAAAACAGCAAAATATGTGCACATAACAATGCATTATATTCCCAAACCCAAGCAGGGTCTCATGTCTTAAAATTGCCCTCTCATGACCCCCTAAATTACGGGCTTGACTGAGTTTTTAAAAAATGCATTAGCAATAAAAAAGACAAGCCATTTTTCCCAGTGTAGGATTTGCAGTTTTGTCCTTTTAGGCTTAAAAACCAAACTATTGGATCGTTTTTCAATAAGATTTTTTTAAAGTAAAATACAGCTAAAAGAATATAATTTTTAGAAAAGTAAATCCTGCATTGTTTTGCACTGTCAAAAATGCAGCATTATAGTTTTTAAAAAAGACGCAATATCTGATGTTCAATACCCATCTAGGCAGTAAAAAAATGTATTTCTTTTTTTAACTTAGCATCTCAAAGTTAAATGGACTTTAAAACCATTAATTAAATTAAGTCTAAGAAAATAACAAAAACAGTCCCTTAACTTAAATGGAGAAAGAACAAAAGCGCAAACGAGATAAAATATTCGATGTAAAATTTTCAAATCTTTGGTGATCTTTAAAAACTTTTAATTTGCTGTTTTCGAAATTCTTTCAACTCGAAGCTTAGAGCGGAAATTAAAGCATTACCTTTTCCCAAGGGACCTTTTATTTCTTCTCTTTTACCTGTATTATGCTGTTTATTTCCTGTCGTAGAGAATTAATGAAACCTTCTAGTAAAATCCGAGTTTCTAATAAAATTGTTTTAATTAAGTTCGGTTCTTTGAGCAGCGTTTGTTAACTTTTTGCTTCTAATGTTCATTAATGTCAATTAAACAATTAAGCTGAAGAAATTAATACTGTTTTATGTTTCTTTCTAATACTTAAAAACTCTTTTCTTCAGAAACAATACAAAGGAAAAGAGTTTTTCTTCATAGATTATATGAAAGTAGTTTTTATTGTAACTCGGATTACTTTCTGTAAACTCGATGTTTTTTTTATTATCATTTGATAATGCTACTTATTGCTTTCGTCTGCTTAAAAAAAGAGGAAAGGTATTATCATTATTGAAACCACCATTTTGAAGAGTCAAAAGTACAATTTTATTCTGGATTTAACAAATGTCAACGTAATTTCGCTGATCCGGCAATAAACATCACATTTGTTCCTAGAACCACCCCACTTTTCCAGTTTTATTAATCAGTTGATTGAGCGTCAACACTGCCATTTGGGAAACCATTTCATAATCTTGCACTAGAAAGCTGTGGCAACTTCTAAGTGAAAAACGTTTTTATGTGGTTTTAAGCAGGGTTGCCAAACGTCCCGGATCTTCCGGGACAGTCCCGTATTTTGAGAAACTGCCCCGCTTACCGGGGAACTTCAATATGAGACGGCAAAAATCCCGTATTCCTTTAAGCCAGGATTTTTAATTTTCCGGATATCGGATATCCGGTGATCATTGTGAAGCGGGTCCATACCAGATATATCCGTCTCTGATGTTCTGTAAAATCTGTATTTTTTACATACAGCCTCCAAATAAGTAATGAATTTTAAATTTTCATGTGTCTTCAAAATATGCAAATTAATTAATTTTTAAAAATCAAAACTGACATTCCGGAAAACCGCACCTTTCGTGCAGTGACCTGATATTGGATTCCAAATAGCTAAATACTGGTGGGATACCAGATATATGGCATCCTATATCTGATATTTAGCACCCGGACTATTCCCCCCCCCCCCCCGGTGTACCCCTGATGTCCCGAAATTTGTAGATTTTCAGTTTGCAAATTTGGTTGCTTTCAACTAACAGAGAAACAAACACGTACTAATAAACGAACTTCCCCAAAACGGGAAAGGATTCGTCCCTTTCTGGCATGCGCAGAAGCTTCAAAGTGTCAGAACTTAGTGGTCGAACTGTACTCCTACAAAGAAGTATGCGTAAAGACGTGTAAAACAGATATGCTTATTGAATAAGCATCTTGAAATAAATATCATTCTTTGTAGGTAACATAGTGGTTTTATTGGTGATTGTTAACTAATTTGATTATTCATAAGATTGATGCTTGTTCAGAGAGGAAATAGCTCTGTCTATCTGCATTCCGCTTTCCATCGGTTTGCCTTGTTTTCGCTAATTTTATGAGTATGATAAATTAAATGATGAGATTATGCTTAGCATATTGAGAAAGGTGGAGCAGCAGAACATGAAAAATTTATTTAATTATTACCTGCTTTCCGCGTTTCCGTGTTCTCGTTTTCTTGCATTCTCTGCAGAAGTTTATCTCGATTCAGAAATGTTATCTAATCACAAGCATTAGCGATATATTTTCCAGCGTAAAATTTCTGATCCTTCTTTTCATAAAGAGCCATTTTTCATATTTTAGTACATTCATAGAATCTGTTTTGATACGAGAATCATATTCCACGAAAGCAGAAAGATGAACACATCACACGCACATTTCAATAACAAGTACCTTTTTAGATGAACCTTTAAATATCAAACATTCGCTACTAAGTCAGAAATTGTGAATGAAACTCGTAGGTGAAGGATAAAGCAATTTTCCATTCCTGTTAGAAATGAATAAATCTTTCATTAAATTAAATGCAATGAGTACTCCACAAGGTTTAACTAAAATTTTTGGCCTAAATCTGCTAGAAATTGGGGGATAAAATTGATGAGTGGAATTTCTTCTTATTAAAAAAGTAGAGGACAATTAAACCTTTCGAAGGGCGGTGGGATAAAATGTATCCAATTTTTTGTATTTTTTAAAGCGTCATCTTAATGAAAATGCTCTTTATAAACACTTTACATTATCACTGCAAGTCTCTTCTATCAACTGGGAGACGGTTACAACATGTATATCTTTGAAGTTGTATACAGTTTTTTTTAAAAATGATGTTTAAGGAATCTGTAAATAAAGGAGAATTTCATATTTTTATATCAGATAATTCTTATCAATGCCATAAATACCTATATGTTTCTTATTCTCCAGTGTCTCTACTATTTATTTGTTTTTAAAAGCAGAAAAAGAAATCATTTTAAGAACATTTAGACTAATCTAAAAGATGGGATATACTTTATCTCACCGTCCCTACGGAGCACTAGCAGCCACTAGATGGCAGCACTATAATCCTCTCTTGGAGGAAATTTTTAAACAGGCCAATGGGGAACAGTTTCTGTGAGAATAGAGGCGCATTTTTTTTTTTTTTATTTTTTTTTTTTTATTTTTCTGTACGTTTTGGGCTTTTTTAGAAATATTAAGGAGATAATAGTGAAAGGTGACGGACAAGGGATAATATAAGGAGGAATTTGAAATAAAGTTCACTTCTGGTTTGGAAACATTGCTAGATATATTGCCCTTGTGTAATGAAGGAACTACAAAAATTTATTTCTCGCAAATATATACACATAATTCATGCAGATATTTATGTAATGTTCTCTTATGAATACTTCTTATTACTTTTTATCAAGTATTAAAAAAAAGAAAAATATATACTTATTTTAAAGCGAATATTTAAAATGAACTACAATGCAAAAAAAAAAAAACTAAATATATAAGAAATACGAAAACTAAAGATTTCCTAGCTTCAATAATTTGTTTATGTGTTTTTAGTACAAGAAAATTAACAAAAGCGTGTATTTTGAAATGAAAAAAAAAACCTCATTGGGAAAAAATGATCTAGAGGGGAGGTGGGATAAAATCTTCCCCACTACTCAAAAATCGACAAAACCCTCTCATTTTTTTTAAACTTGCATATTTCATTTTCTAAAGACCCAATCATTTCATTATTACTCCTGTTGCATCATTAAACTGCGCCCTCTAAAGTGTTAAATGGAAGCAATATCGCGTATTTGTTGCTGATAATTTAATTGTTATCTATTTTGGCAACGTCATATTATGAAATTGCTTTGATATGGCAGATATCTTTATGAACTTGCTTTAAAATTATGAAGCATACTTTTGAAATACTTTGCCCAAAATATGAATAAAATGCTTTAAGTGATTTTCAAACACTGAAGTTGTATCATTTGAAAACCCGCTTTCTCATTTTCATTTATAACCGTTTTTCTCGGTTACAAAAATTCTTTAATATATCTCTCAATTCCTTTAAAAAATAAACCTCTAACCTATCCTTATTTTCGTTTTAAACAAACCCATAAGTATGGGAAACTAACCCAATGAAATTTCTTGGCATAACCTATAACAATTTGCTGCATTGTTTTTTTTTTAAGGATTTTCCACATCATTCTGTCATGACACGAACAAGTAACGTTTTTGTTTGTTATTGGAAAATATGACTTTAAGGTCAATTTATGTTTCTACTGAAGATTGATAATTAAATAAGCATGTGATGAATTCTACTTATTCTTATTTATTCATAAAGTAAACGAAATATTCGTTTCATTTTGAATTCTAAGTGCGATAGGTAATTTATTATATTTTAACTAAACTCTTGGTTAGCTTCGAAATTTGAATGTATTTATTTAAAACTATTTGTTTTTTAACCATCATTTCCCAAAATAAAACATTAATGTTGGTAATTACTTCAGTAAATTATGATAATTAAAACGTGATGTAAAGTTAATGCGTACCAAGTACAGGCAAGTAATTAAAGTCTTGAATCCTCTAGCGGATTTATAATTCAGCGAACAATTTAGGCGACAGCTTTTTCTTACTTTATGTTTATTTGAAGTAAATTATATATTTTATTTTCAGCTCTGTAGCTATAGCAACAAACAGTTACCGATATCGGGGGAAAAATCTAAAGACATTTATTCATTTTATAGTAAACTAGCGGTACCCGCAACGGCGTTGCCCGTGCAATGTTAAAATAGCGGCGCCTAACGGCGCAACTTGTTTTTTGTCCCTAGCAAGTCACCGAAGGCGACCTCTTAAGTCACTTCTGAGCCGATAAAAACTTATTTCAGCCTGTATTTTTCTACAAATGTATATCTACCTTGACTTAGGTGTAATTTTTTTTCAATCTATTACTCATAACCTATATTTATTGATCTATATTTGTACCATGTGGCATATTTATCTTTATTACATCATCAAAACTTTTAGATAGCTTTTTTTTTTTACTTTGACTCTGATAGATAACAGTACATTCTTTCTGAGTCTGAATTCAAAAATATAACTGTTATTTCATAAATGTTTATTTAAACCAATAAAAAGAGTAAATTGTGATGCAAAAATTAAAAAATAAGTGTATTAGTAGCTTTATACATAAAGATACATTTTGAAATTAAATCAGAGAAATGAATTCATATAATTGTAAATATGAAATTTTAATTGCCACAAATTAGTCTAAATGGGGAATTGATAAATTGATCAGACAAAGCCATTTAATAAAGATCATCTGAAAAATCTAACAGTTACTGATCATCCTTAGTCTATTCAAGAAAAGCAAAAGCCGCGGCGAAGAGATGCTGGACTATGTATATGTAAGCAATTTGATGAAATAAAAAAAAAAATCAGGGGCAGCTATATGGGAAGTATGTTGATAGTGAAAATTGTATGGAATGCAGTGGCGTAGCTAGCTAGCATGGGTGTCACCAGTGACCCAGTGGAAAGATTACGCCTTCCCCATCCAAAAAAAAAAAAAATCATGTAAACCGTGAAGTATGCGTTTTAATGAAGTATAATAATTTTTGGTTAAAAAAATTGCAGTTTTGGAAACGAAGAACACCATTTGCATCATGAGCCTCATAATATTTAAAGTATTTTTTGAGGGCACTGGTTATGATTAGCGGTTAAAAACATTGTGAATATTTTTTAAAGGAAACACTTTGCTCAAAAATAGAAAATTAAATTGGATATTTTTTTCCCCCATTTTAAGTATCTGTTTTATTCTAGGGAGTTTTTAAAGGTTTATTTTTTCTCTCCATCGGGGCTGGTTGTCACCCCTGAATGGGTGACACCTGGGGCGGTCCGCCCTTACTTAGCTACGCCAATATACAAAGACATTTCTTTAGTAGCGGATAATGGAATATCCTGCCTATAAATTTGCTTTTGGAGTATCACGTCAATTTCTGATACGCATCGCTTAAGAGACATATCTTGACAAAAGTAAATTCGAAAGTGAATGTGAATGTTGAAAAGGGAAATTTTATGGTTCAAAGCTGAAAAAGAATCTGTTACTAAATTAGTACACTAAAAATGCAAGAAAAATTTTATTCTTATCGCGGAATCCTACCTACAGTTCTTAATGTTAGTGCAATGGACACTCGCTTAGTTATGAGCAGAACATGGAATATTGCTTTTTTTTACAGCATTCAATGCCACAAAAATGGCAATCGGGGTGATGTTCTGACACGAACATACATATTTTAATACGCTCAAGTCGTATTTTTTTATCTAGTGGTGTCTCTTGGCTAATCCAGTGGTGAAAGTTTTCTCTCTGGCTCTGATTTCAACTCTGTAAACAACACTTTCTTACAGGTAGGCGAGGCATTTTCAATGAAACTGATAGACTAACGATTTGAATTTTGTTACGAATGATGAATTCTTGAAATTGTTGGGAATGTTATCCTTTTATGCTACAAATGATGAATGGCAGATTTCAACTCTTTCAAAAACTTTAATATCTATATTTTCGAATACATACCATTTTAACGCATTTAATTACGAATTCTGGAATTTAGGTTGAAAATAATCTATAATAGTGGATTGTTTTTTAGTCATGGAGCTGAAAGTGAGTGTTGAATCTTCCAGTATTGAAATGCTTTGCAAGTTTTTTCCCTAGTCCTACTGGGAAAGAAAATATTTTCCACTATTTGTAAAATGTCCACTATATGTAAACTGTTCCGTCCAATAAGAGTACAGTACATAGCATGTAATAGCAGAGGCGTAGCTAGGGTTTTCAGCGCCGGGGACAACTGAAGATTTTGCGCCCCTCCCCCTTTTGCCCTTGGGGGCCTAGGGGCGCCCCTAAAGGAAAACAGCTCCCAGGCCTAAAAAAACTTGTATGCTTCCTAAATTATAAATAGCTCTAAAAAACAACCCTTTTAACTTTCATTTTTATTTGCGACCATTCACTTCTAAGTTAAAAATGGGACACTTTGGTTTCGCAAAATTATTTGTCTGATTTCCCACGCACTCCTGTGCTACATTGGACATTCCCTATATGGCTTGCGGTGTTCCCACTTTTTTGTCGAGCATATTCACACCTCTTCAGTTCAAATAATTTTCTTTTCGCATTTAAAAAAAAATAAATTAACATTAATTTGGCGCCCCTTGACGCTGCGCCCGGGGACAGCTGTCCCTCATTGCCCCCACCTAGCTACGCCTCTGTGAAATAGTGACATGCTAACGAAATCGTCTTTAGACTCGAAATGTTGGAGCTTTGTTGATTTATAAAATGGCAAAAAGAACAAACTTCTCCAGTTCCATACTGGAAACGAACGAACTTTCTCACACCTTTATCAACTTGAATAGCCCCTTTTTGAAATTTCTTGAAAACAAAAACAATCCTCGATTGTGATTTATTTTGTGAGAGAGTAATAATTAACTTTTAACAACATGCTTAAAGCTTTAAAAAAGGCACAAAAGGAAAAATATTTCTAATTTTAGAAAATTTTTCTTTTTTCACTTTCGAGGGAAAACATAAAATATGGATAATTTGATAAGTAACAAACTTAGAATCTGGGATATTTTAACATCAATTAGGATACAGAAAAACTGGGACCTGATGAAAAAAACGTAAAATGCGTGAAAACTTAGATTGCCGAGACGTTAAATCGGGGGTTTCACTGTAGATATGAAAACTTTTCACTTATAATATGATAGAATAATGATAAATATGATGAATTCTTGAAATTGTTGTCCTTTTTTAACAAATGATGAATGGCGAATTCTCGAAAATTATGTGAATACTACACATATATTCAAGTGTGTGAGTATATTTAGAAATAATGATGGATATTAAAGTAATCACAAAATATTAAGCAAACATTACAAATTTACATAAGTAAAATACATAAATGCCTCAACTATTTTTAAAACTCTTCATTTAAAAACAACTTAATTATTTTATGTTGAATGTGCATATCATGGGAGATTGTCCGAGGCGTAGCTAGGCGGGGGCAATGAGGGAAAGCTGTCCCCTTGCGCAGCGTCAAGGGGCGCCAAATTAGTGTTAATTTATTTAATTTTATTTTTAAATGCAAGAAGAAAATTATTTGAACTGAATAGGTGTGAATATGTTCAACAAAAAAGTGGGAGCATCACAAATCATATTGGGAATGACCAATGTAGCACAGGAGTGCGTAGGAAATCAGACAAATAATTTTGCGAAGCCAAAGTGTCTCATTTTTCCCTTAGAAGTGAATGGCCGCTACTAAAAATGAAAGTTAAAAGGGCTGCTTTTTAGAGTTTTATCATTTAGGAAGCATAAAAGTTTTTTTAAATTCCCGTTAGGGAGCCCCTAGGCCCCCAGGGGCTCAGGGAGGCGCAAAATCTTCAGTTGTCCCCAGGCGCTGAAAACCCAGCTACGCCTCTGGAGATTGTAACCTCCCTCCCCTACAAATTCGTCACTGAAGCAGTGCTCCCGCCAACATGTTCAAAAGTAAAATTAAATTCCCTATGGATCGAGTGAAAGTTAATTAAGTAACAAACTTAGAATCTGGGATATTTTAACATCAATTAGGATACGGAAAAGCAGGGACCTGATGAAAAAAAACGTAAAATGCTGGAAAACTTAGATTGGCAGGATGTTAAATCGGGGTTTCACTGTCGATATGAAAACTTTTCACTTATAATGTGACAAAATAATGATAAATGATGAATTCTTGAAATTGTTGTAAATGCTATCCTTTTTTAATACAAATGATGAATGGCGAATTCTTGAAAATTATGTGAACACTGAAGCAATGCCCCGTCAACATGATCAAAAGGAAAATAAAATTCTTCATTGATTTAGTGAAAGTTGTTTAGTACTTTTTTTTTCGCAGTTAATGAATATTATTTTTAAGAATAGATACTATGTTACTAATAAGTTTCATAATCTGTTAACATCTTAAATTGTTTAGCCCAGTGCGGGTAAAACGTAGATTGGTGGAATGTTAAATCGGGGTTTTACTTAGATATGAAAACTTTTCACATATAATATGATAGAATAACGATAAATGATGAATTCTTGAAATTGTTGTAAATGTTATACTTTTTTAATACAAATTATGAAAGGCGAACTCTGAAAAATTATGTGAACGATGCACATTTACTCGAGTGAGTATATTTAGAAATAATAATGAATATTTAAGTAATCACAAAACATTAAGCAAACATTACAAATTTACATAATGCCTCAATTATTTTAAAAATTCTTTATTTAAAAATAACGTACTTATTTTATTTTGAATGTGTGTATCATGGGAGGTTGCAACCGTCTGCCCCTATAAATTCACCACTAAAGCAATGCCCCCGTCAACATGTTCAAAAGGAAAATTAAATTATTCATCGATCGAGTGAAAGTTGTTTGCTACTTGTTTTTTGCATTTAATGAATATTATTTTTATGAATAGATACTATGATACTAATAAGTTCAATAATCTGTTAACATATTAAATTTTTTAGCCCAGTTGAAATCGATATATATTGTTTAAGTAGGCCCAACAACATTTTAAGAAAGAAAATCACTTCTCAAAAAGAAATTTTTCACCTCTCCATGAAACCATGGGAGATTTCAAGCAAAAAAAAATCGGAACTTCAGACAAAATTTTGGGAAAAAGTATGCACCATCAATTTAAAACAAAGTATATAGATTAATAATCCCCTCCCCTCTCAACACAACAATACTTTGCAAATATATATATATATATAAGCTCAAAAATAATTCTTTAAGTAATTAAATGAAAGGTCTACTATATTCCAGAAGTTTTTTTTCTGAAAAAAATTGTATTGAATTTTTTAAAAAGTAGTACTACTAACTATTTTGCTTGTTTGTAGGTAGCAAGAGAAGCAGATATTAATTGTAAAAGAAATCTTATGATTAATACATTAAATTTTTTTCGGAAAACCGTTATTTTTATTAAAACTTTCGGAAAAGGTGCTCGACAATTTTCGGAAATGTCGGAGAATTTCGGATCAGAATCACCCATGCAGCATGCAGTAATCATTATATGCTACTGATGTAAACTTTTGGTAACTGCAATTTTTAATGGATTGTGTTAGTCATCATTAAAAAATAAATTCGTTAAAATAATCGATCAAATCACAAAATACTTTTCAAAATGGGTCAGTTAAAACACTGATTTTCGTTACATGCAAGGCACTTGGCCTCGCCTCATGGCTCAAACGATGTTTTGTTTACATTCAACCGCGGAATTTCTAACCCACTTCACTTCATTTCCTGAAGCAGCTCGTAAGGAGTAAAGAAAATACTGGAAAATTAATAGTTAATTGTTAAATTTAAAAAAATAGTAGGTCGAATTTCAAAAAAAAAAGGCTTCGTCTTGCAAAGCATCAGGCTATAATAGAATTTTGTGCAAAGTTTTGTAATTGTACGTTGCGTAGATTTTGCTGTAGAGCGCGCAGCCACAACGTCAAAAGTTCATTTTATATATATAGATGAGTATTAATTTCAATTATTCAAAAAGAAAATATTTTGGCTTGCAAGTAGTGTTAGTGTGTAGATCAGAAATAGAACGTGTTTCTTAGCATTAATATAATCCCTTCAGTAAATAACGAAATGAAACTAAATATCATATAAATGATAGAAAGGTTACTTTTGCAATGCATATGGTTCTAAAATTGAATTTTTTAACTCCTAAATTTTAATATCTCTTTTTTTTTTTTCAACTAGCAGTTTTGCCCAGTTGAGGAGAAAAAATTGGTATTATATATGTAGGTGTACTACATATGTAGGTAATTATTGTATCTATAACAACATAAAGGAAGTATATAAATGTACGTATGTAAACGAACTAACAATTTTATTATTCAAAATTACTTCATTTAAACATATTTTTCTACTTAATACATAAATGAACTTTTAAATGCAGAGTTGTAATTACTATTTTATTTTCGTATTGAAAATTTTCTGGATGACTTACCTTCTTTAAGTGTCTAACAAAGAAAAAATTGTTTTACAAGACCATAAACTATTCAGTTGAGGTACCTTGCAAATTAAGATCAATTAATTTGCTGTCGGATTATAAAAGAAGAATATTTGCTAACATTTTAATTTTTCTTAACGTATCGTTTACTTTCTTCTACATGAACGAATTTTCATTTATCTTTAAAATAATTTTTCATTAAAAGCGGAATTGAGTAAATATTATGATAATTTGAAACACGTTTAAATTCAGCAGATCTTGAAAAATAATTAGTTTGTATTATCTGAATAAACAATTCAGTGACATATGGCAATCGAAGTTTAGTTCTAATTTTGAAAACATTCTTATCTCGGTAAATACATATTTTAAATGAAATGTCTTTATCGTTTCCTAAAACAAATACCGGAATAATTAATTCATAGTATGAAGAGCAATAAGTGTACACCACGTTTTCGCATAGTTCAACTTTGACCTTAAATCCTGAATTGTTATAAAGGTATGAATTTGAAATTTCTCAGGCATAAACATGAATTAATTACTAGGGATGTAACGAATATTCGGCCACTATTTGGTATTCGGCCTATTCGGCGCTTTGGACGAATATTCGGCTGGCCGAATAATCATTTCATCATCAAGCCGAATACTGAGTAAGGTCAATATTCGGCCTGGCCGAATATTGATGGACTATTCGGCCGAATAGTTCTGCTGCAGTAGAAATGTAAAAAAATAAAGAAATTAGTAGATTTTAAACAGTTAAAATTGTATTATAATTATTAAAAATTATACATTAGTTTATAGTTTTAAAAAATAAAAATAATTTAGAAAAAAACTACTTTTTTTAACATAGTTTTAGGCTTGACTAAGCAAAAACCGATTTTAAAGTTGTAATATTGTATTTTATATTCAGCATTTGCTCCCAAAGCTGGCAAGAGTTAATTATGATATATGAAAAATAAATTTTGTTATTATTAACAAAGTGGAAGTCAGACTTTGTTTGGGTAGACTGATTTATTGTGAATATTGGGTAAGAGAGAAATGTGAAAAGCCTAGAATATATCATGAATATTTAAATAGCATAGGTTATTGGGGTTTTTGAAAATAAAATTATATTCCAGTTAAGTGTATTAAAATGTAATAGATCGTTTAAATATAGGTAAGTAAAAAACCCCATAAAATACAAATATTAACTTTTATAACTTCCAAAATATCTTCATAAAACAGTTTTGAGCGAGGTAAAAATTCACTAAGCAATAGTAGTTCTTTCATTTGACTTGAATAATTAGTAAAATAATGATAATGCTTACTAGCATAAAACCTGTCATTTCTATTCCACCTGTGGGTGAAATTCTTAGTTTTATTACATTCAAAACAATAGAGAAAATAGATTAATTTTAAACAGTTTTAAATTCTTAACAAAAAGAATTGAATCATGCATCATAGATTGTGTGTAATTGGTGTTTGACTTTGTGAATATTTTTTAATTTGTCAAAAACTTTCTATTACAACGATTTTCTAGAAATTTTAATATTCGGCCGCCGAATATTCGGTATTCGGCCTAAGACATTGGCCAAATATTCGGCTTCGGCCTTTGAGAAGTGGCGAATATTCGGTATTCGGCCAAATCTCTATTCGTTACATCCCTATTAATTACTACTAAAACCTTTCTCATTTTTATTTTGGAAAAACATTTCAACAATCAAAAATAATTTTTCTAAATTTTGTGTTTCGAGGTTACATTTGCCTGGGTCTGGGACAAGTGTAATAGCGTCTAGTTATACTCGTATACATCATTTTAAAAGAAACATCTGTCAAATGTTCATGGTATCCATTTTTCACTGAATTTAGTACTTTTATAATTAATAAAATCTCTTAAATTTTACTCAAGTTACAAAATTTTTCATGCACTTCTTGCATTTTGTAAAATGCACAAAACATGCCAAGAACAAAAATTGCCACAGTTATGCAATATATTACGCTGTATCAGTTATGCTAGATATAAATAGATATATGCATAAACTAATGGATAATATAGTGGTGGCCAAAATTGTGGACCACTTTTGGAAATTTTTGTTTTTCAACTTTGTATGTTTATAAAAAATATTAAGTTTCACAAAATGTAAAATGGTATACATATCATTTTAAAGAGAATTTAATACTGAATTCAATACAAATGTTCCATAAATTAAAAAATTAAATACTTTTGGGAAGAGGTTTGTAATGCCTAACGCTCCTGGCCAATATGTCACCATATGGTGCCAATCATATGCTAGTAACTGCCACCGCAGGGCCGTGGGTAGCCTAGTGGTTAGCACGTCGGACTTCCACCTGGAAGGTCGCGCGTTCGATACCCACTGAAGACCACCATGTGTACTTGGGGATATGTGCATGTAAAATCCGTAGACCCCACTACCTCTCCCCGTGCATAAGCAATCCTAAGGCCTCGGCTAACAGGTAGGGGGTCTGGTGGAGAAAAGTAACTGCCAGCGGGAGCTGACATCATGTTTGCAGCTGGATCAAGACGTGAGTGGACTTTGTTCTGTTGTAGGAAGACAGTTTCTTATGCAATCTGTGCCACAACTTGGGTGCGTGGCTCCCCTGGCAATTTTAAGCGATATTGCCCGTAACCATTTCATAGAAAATCATCCACTCTCATTAACACCCAGTTCACGCTCAACTAAGAGGGCGGACGCAGTTAGTACCTCCCACTATGTCAATTTTCTGTGTATGTATTTGTTAGGATTTCATGCAATGTGAGATTGTTTTTAACCGACTTCTCAAAGGGAGGAGGTTATGTACATTCATACTGTATGCACGTCTTTTTTTTTTTTTTTTTTTTTTTTTTTTTTTTTGTTAACTAATAACTTCTCACCGGATGAACCGATTTTCATGAATTTTTTTTAATCGATCGAGGATGGTTTCCCATAGGTCCCGTACCCCCTTACCTTTGCTTGACCATATTCGATAATTAGAAAAAAAGTTATGAGCAGAAATGTGGTCTTTATTTTTTCATCTATAACGTTTTACTAAATTAACCGATTTTGATGATTTTCTCTTTAATCGAAAAAGGGTCGTCTAGCTCAAATATCGCACATCAATTTGACTACATTTGTTTCTTAGAAAAAACGTTATGGTTGAAAAATAAATATTTTTTCGTATTTTAATTGGAAAGGCTTGGCTTCATTTTCCTTTGTTGGGAAAATTGTTAATAAACATGAAACTCATTGTTAAAAAAAGATTTTGTTGCCATTAAGCTGTAATATTAAAAGCAATTACAACAAGAGTTTAACTAAAGGCTTCTCTGAAAAAAATTAAATCCAGTCAGTTTTTTTGCTCTAGTGACCTTTTAAAATCGATTTCAAAAAGGAACTTGTACAAACGGTTAGTTTTTAGTGCCATTCCCTCAAAGAAGGTTTCCCTTTTGATATGGTTTTTTTTAAATAGAGTATTTATATGAAAACGTAATTACACTAGAAAGAATAAAATAAAATATTTTTGGGAAAAACATAGAACCGATTTCAAATTATAAATTGCGATAAAAAGTGAAAAATAAATTAGTTCTTTAAACAACATCGATACGACTTTTAAACATAATTTTTGAAGTCGATGCAAAATTATGACAGTCTGATTATCATTAAACCTTGCGTTATTTTACATTGAAACTATTGCAAGCTCTAGGCATTTTATATTTGTAATTGATTCATGGTTACAAAAGTAATATTGAATCAAAATCCATCATAATTTTGCACCGACTTCAGTGTTTAAAAGTCGTATCGATGTTGTTTAAAGAATTAATTTATTGTTCACTTTTTTGCGCAGTTCTATTTTTTTCCAAAAATTATTTTTACAATCCGTTGTCTACAAGAAAACCATGTCTTTTATATAAGAGTAAAATTATCTCCAGAAAGCATTGCCTTATATTTAGACTAATGTATTATCTTTCAACTCTCACAATTAACAATATGTATATTTTCCTTGTTTGAAAAATGTGCATGAGTGTGTGTTTGAAGGTATTTTTTCTTTTTTTTCTTATCAAGAGTTAAAATGAAAATATCACCTCCGCCATCACCGCCTGCCACTGGTGTGTAAAAGCTTCTCTTTATCCCAGTGAATGCGAAACAGACGCAAAATTCCTCTTGAGAATTAGGAATTGCTGCCTTTTCAAATGTAAATTTTTTTTCTCATAAAGGTTTTAAAACTAATGTAATCGATAAAATATTTTACTCCAAAATTATGACATTTTTAGCAAAAATCCTGTCTAAGTACGGCTCTCTCCATAATGTTGCGCCCCTGGCGAGCGCCACTTCTGCAAATTGCAATATTTAGTCAAGAAGCAATGACATCATATAAAAAAGCAGATATGACACCTAGAAAGAGATCTAAGAATACTGTGTTACGAGAAAGTGGTTTCTATGAGCGTACAAAGTTTTAAAAAACGTAAAACTTCGAAAAGTGTTCCCATCCCCCTGGCTGAGTGGTAGCCTTCCGTGCTACCATGCCGCAGGTCTGGGCCCCGATTCCGGGCTGGGTCGATACCACCGAGACTAGGATCGGCTGGGCAGGGTCGACTCAGCCTTTCATCCTTTTAGTGGGGTCGATAAAATAAGGACCAAGCATGCTTGGGAACTAAACACTGGGGGTTCCGTGTCAGGCCGACCACTTAACCGAAACCATATGCTTCTGCTCAGGTTCCTCGGTCTCAAAAGCTGGGATGGACACAGTAGGCCATGGCCCCCAATGGGCTGTCGCGCCACTGAGTTTAGTTTTATTACATAAAAAGGAATAATAAGTGATCAAGGCTTCAAAATATGTAGGTATAAGTTTAAAACAAAAAAATAATAAAACTATAAAATATTCCCGATGCGATAATCTCACTTAGGCTCCATCCCACTTTCCTACCGTTCTGTGCGCTCCCGTTATTTATAATCTATCTCCCAGTGCATGCTTAGGATTTTCCCCCAATAAATATTTTTTTATTATCCACATACAAACATCCACACATGTTCGATATTTATCATCACTTATAAAGAGATTCCGCATTTTTCCAGGTCATAAAGATCCTACTGAAGCCCAAAACGTTGCATATCGAAAGTAAAGGATGCATCAAAACACCGCAATCGATCTTATGCTCTTACCAAAGATGCTATTAGTTACAAATCTCTGGGCACCTTTCTGTTGATTTCCCTCGAGATGAACTTTTCTTTTGGTTTTACGAGATCAGAAGTTCTTTTATCTTGTTTACCGTTTGAAGGACGCACAGCAAATACTGCTCCAGAGATCTTCACAGAGTTGTTTTAAATCTCCTGGTACTAGAAATAAATGTTTGCATCAAAATAAAACCGCTTAAAAACGAGCCTCCTTTTAAAGCTTGAACGAGTGCAATAAATTTTGGGTTTTTGGTAGTTTAGTCTTCTATGGTTGGCGGTTAAAATAATTTTTGAGCATCTGTTCAATGCACCACTTGGATGGAAATGACTTTTATCTCTTTAGGGCAACTTTCAGTGTCATATAATGTTTATTTAAAGTTGTTATTGTGACATAAAATTATTTCTAGAATACATATAATTCGTATTGTAAAAATATTAATTGTTAAACTTAAAATTCTATATTTCTAGATTTGCACTTTACATTGCATGTTTGAATATTTGCGTGCACTAATAGGGGAAAAGGGGGCTAGTGTGGACACTTTTCATTAATTTTTCAAAAAATGTACTAAGTACAAATTTTTAGGCATCAAGTATTTTTTACATGAATTTGGACTTTTACCTTTAATTTGGTTAATACATGAAATTATTCGTCAGTACAGTTTTTTAATTATGTAATTTTTTAAGTTGTTTTTGTCCGCACTAGCCCCATGTGGTGGTGTTAATATGCAGATTCAGACAGCAATGCAGCTCATAAAAGTATGTAAAATCTTAATAAAATTAATTTCAACTTGAACATCCTGAGCAGTTAATCTTAATAAAGTATATTTTAAATAATGATGCACCTTATTTATTTATTTATTTTATTTATTTTTTTTTTTTTATTATTATTTATGATAAGAACTGCAGTTGGGTTGGTCAGAAATCTGTTTTTAAGACAAACTTACGTGCATTACCAAATTACAAAACAAAAAAATATATTGGAATTTATTTGTTAATTTTTATTTGTGTCAAATGATGAATAGTTTAATCTTATAATCGGTTTTAAATCTTAAGCCTGTTTGTAAAAATATTTTTTTTAAATATTAGTATCATTTTTTTTTATAATTAGTCACAAATAATGCAAAATGGAAGCTACCGTCCATCTTGGATTTCGCTCCTAATGCTTTCTCTACGGGAAAATCTTCAACGTAGAAGACAAATAACACAAGAAGTTATTTGAATATTTTCATGCGGTTTGTTTTAAACGAGAGTGATGGCCTAGATGTACATTTCCCAGTCTTTAGTTTTTCAGTCGCAAGTTTTAAAATTTTTTTATGAGATTTTGAAATTTTAAATACTGATTTTGGAAAGTTTGGAGGACGATTCAGAAAAACGAAAAAATATGAAATGTAGTTTGAATATTTCTCTTTAAAAGCATATTTTATATTTATCTCTAGGATAATTTGTTCACGAGTTATTTCTATTCTACGAAGTGTTGTTTTAGAAAAATTGTTAAAATCTGTGAAAATCCACGCCTCACACCTTGTCCCGCCTACTTGAGGGACCATTTTTTTCTCCCCTCTCCCCAAGGTGACAAGTAATCAATCACATGGGCTCTCCGCACTTTTTGCTAATGGAAGTTCTCTGTCACTTCATGAGCAGAACCGTTTCATTTCAGGCAGGCCCACGATTTGGATATAGGAACTTTTGGAAGCTATTAGCATTGCATTCTATTTTCTGTACTGAAGAAAATCGCTTTGACAACGTAAACTATGTTTAGCAATAGTTCTGACTGAGTTACAGATTTAAAGCGGTTCGTGTTTTACTACTAGCAAGCTTTTATAATATTTGAATACAAAAATCAGAATTGTTTATTATTTACTTATTTGTTACTACTATTTCTTGTTTTTATTTTATTTTAATTTTTATATCTAATAATAATCCAATTAATACTACTATCCAATACTAATTTTTTTAATGAGTTATTCCACTTTAAGGACTACTCTATTTTTAATAAAAATGTAATGAATTAGAGTACTTTGCCAATATCTAAAATTAATTGCTGTTTAAGCGAATTCTGTGTAACTAAGTTTATACAATCTTACCTTTTATTGATTGCCTAAATTGATTAATTGTGTGACTTCAAAATTAAATTATATGACAGAAAATATTGTTCAATGCCCAATAATTCGCATTTTGTTTTTTGATTTGAGCAATTTTGATTCCATTTTGAACAGTTCAAAAATATTTAGCATTATAGAACCTATCGGAAAATTTGACTCCTACATTAATCCAGATGTAACATACGGATTTGCTTGGAAGAAGTTTTATCGAGACGAGCTTAGGACATAGAATATGTTCAGACAAGAAGTTCATCCAGAACTAAATGACCCTACTCTTTCATGAAACTTTCAGATCTAGATTTTCAGGGACGTTTGTGAATAAATGAATGAATAAATATACGAATGAATGGATGATTGAATGAATAAGTGAATAATTAACCCTACACTGAGCTTTTTTGTGTGTGTGTGTGTTAGTTATAAGTGGAAAAAATACTAACAAAATTCCTATTTAATTTGGAAAAGTAGAATTCGAGAAATTTTGACATGTTGTTTAAGAACAACGCTGCCCATTTAGGGGTAACAATAATAATTTTTTTATATAACCATTTTAATAAATGAAACAAAATCTATAATAAATAAAAAGGTATGCATTATAATCATAAAATAGCACTCAAGTAGTAAAATTTATTAAAATAGTTTATTTTATTTTTATTTATAAATGTATAAAATTTATTAAAGTATAATAATTTCACTAAAAGGTTTTAAACAAGTTTAAGAACAACGCTGCCCATTTAGGGGTAACAATAATAATTTTTTTATATAACCATTTTAATAAATGAAACAAAATCTATAATAAATAAAAAGGTATGCATTATAATCATAAAATAGCATTCAAGTAGTAAAATTTATTAAAATAATTTATTTTATTTTTATTTATAAATGTATAAAATACATTAAAGTATAATAATTTCACTAAAAGGTTTTAAACAAGAAACCTAACATCTGTAGGGGGTCTATGCGATAATGTTCGTTTCTTCTTTGGTTGAGCGTGAATTGATTTTAAACAACATTCCTAAATTATAATTTAATCAACAACTTTTCGCTAATTTGTTATATATTTATAACAATAATCTTCTAAAAGATACTAAATAAAGTGAAATAGAACAACCAGTGACACATGTTCTTGTTTCTACTGCGAATAATGCAGAAGCATAAAAATTACTCCCGAATGCGCGGTATTGTTTTAAAACAACAAGTAAAAAAGGCGCCCTAATATATATTTTTCCCAACATTTTCGGACAACTTATATTTATTTTATTTTTTAAATATATAAGCAATTAAAGGCTATTTTTTTAAATAAAATCGTTTAAAATTTGTAGAAATAAAAATTAAGAAGTTACTGTTTTTTACAAAATCAACATGTCTTACGATTTTGTGGAAAAAGTTGAACCTTGAGCTCAGCTAACAAGATCTAGGGGAAACTATATTAACTAATATGATCTTACGTACAAAATAAAATTAAAAATACTACACATGTTAAAAATTATACAAAACAAGAGCCTAGTGAACGAAAAGAGTTGTTTAAAAACAACACGGCGCAGTGTAGGGTTCATTGAATGAGTGAATGAATTACTGAATGAGCGAAAGGGTAATTGAATGAGTGGATGAATAAATGAATGAATGAATATGTATTAACCCTTGAAAAGGTACAACATTTGAAGCAATTAAGAACTAAAGTTAAATGAGAGAGAAATAGAGATAGATTCAATTTGCAAATTTGATGTTGGTATACGCTAAAGTTGGCGCGTATAGCTCTATATTTAACTTATTGTTTCTTTTTAGTTTGTGAATTCATTAAAACTCATTCGGAAATGGAGTTACTTACCTTCAAAAATAGCTATTTTTCGTATTTTGGAAATTTATGGTGGTTAATTTTATTTTGCACTCAGTCGCAATGATATTTTTCTTTTCTTTTATATAACTGAATGACGTCGAGTTGCCGAGTGACGGGTAAAAAATCGTCTCGAAGAATAGAGATAATCACCTTCGCAGTTACGCGACTCAATAACGATTTCTTTCAAAAAGGAGAAAGTCGTATGCCATATGCCGATTTTAGTTGTTGCCTAATGCCTCTATTAGCCAACTTACAGCTCAGTCGCTCAGTGAGTCTAAACAGGAAAGGTCCTCAGGGTGGGAGATATTTTCAAAAGGTCAAATCCCTTCTAAAACCAAATGCATACTTTATGGATTTTCCTTTTTCCTGCAGTTTAATTGGATTTTTTTTTTCTAACTGCCATCAATAACGGCATAAAAGGTGAAAATAGTTTTTAAAAAAACAGTTTCAATGCTTGTTAGGTGTTTTAGGGCGTTAGGTGTTGTCTTCAAAAAAAAAAAAGCTGCAGGACGCTCCAGACGAGGAATAGGTGCCTCGAAAAAGCAACCTAGGCGCACAAAAAGCAACAAGCCGCTGCAAAAAAAAAAGCCGTTATTTTTAGTTTTATTAGCAGAGTTTTAAATTGTCAAATGCAAAGCTTCTTATAGCAAGGCTCTCGGGCTACATAGATTCGATCATAAGTAATTTCAGAAGGTCTAGTGATACGAAAGTTTTGCCCGTCCTTTGCTACAACATTCTTTCACGTTTGAAAGGAAACGATAAATAACACTAACACTGTCATAGGTAAGGGGGTGGTTTTATGGATAGCCCCCCCCCCCCCCGATATTGGTAAAGATTGTCTAGAATTTGACTCAATTTTCTTGGAAATAATGAAATTAGCCGACTTCTTCCGAAGAAACCCCTCTAAAATCCGGGTCTAGCTGCGCCACTGCATCTATACATATTTTCAAGGCCGTGCTATAGATTTTGTCAAGATGATGCAAGTCAGGGAAATTCAGCCCCTTTAACTTTTTGTTTTTAAAAAGCCTCGATTTTGTGATTAAAAATGCATGAAAAACATTTTTGCTTTTTAACCGACTTTTAACAAAGGAAGGAGGTTATACATTCATATTGTATGTGTGTCGTTTTTTTTTTTTTTTTTTTTTTTTTTTTTTTTTTTTTTTTTGTTTGTTTGTCCACTCATAACTTCTCACCAGATGAACCGATTTTCATGATTTTTTTTTAAATCGATCGTTTTAAACATAGTTTTAGAAGTCGGTGCAAAATTATGAGTCTAATTACCATTACACTATTTGCTAGTTCATATTGGAACTGTTGCTAATTCTGAGAAGATATATATTTGTAATTGATCCATGATTGGAAAAGATTTTATCTATCCTAATATTGCACCGACTTCTAAAACTATGTTCAAAAGTCACATCGATGTTGTTTAAAGAATTTATTTTTCACTTTTTAGCGCAATTTATAATTTGAAGTCGGTTATATTTTTTTATAAAAATTATTTTATTGCATTAAAATACATTAAGTATGTATATTAAAATATTGTGAATAACTACACTAATCTACTAGTTTCTTAAATGTACCTTTCTTATTTTACCAAATTTGTTAGTTGAGGATACGTCATCTAGAGTTACAGGCCATGTAGATTTGATAGAAATTATTTAGTGATTCAAAAGTTTGATTTAGTTTATTGAACTTTTTGAATTTTGTTTTCAAAAAATTCTTTCCCCACTATCTAAAAGGACAAGAAGTGTTAAACTTTTCAGAGACGTAAAAGTACTCGGACATAAAGTACGGTGGTATATCGTTTATGCGACGACAATCGTTTATACGACGTTTTAGTGTGACCCCCAACTATTGGATCTAGCTAGAAGAGTAGATCGGTTATACAACATGATCGTTTGTACAACATTTTTCGGTAGTCCCTTCGCCGTCTTATAAACGATGTTCCACTATAATTATGATATTTTGGCTCAAATAATTTGAAACACCCTAAGTTTTCATAGAGTAGGGTGACATTTCAGATACTTTACTTCCTACTAAAGATAATTTACCTTTATATCACATTCATTTTCGACAGAAATTATTGACCGCAGGTTAAGGGATCATTAATAAATGATGTCACATTTTTTTTCAGTATTTTTAACCCACCTCCCCCCGTTCGTTACAAAATGTCACACCCCACCATGCCCCCCTAGTCACATGTCACGCTACTTACATAAACATGTCCTTGTAGTAGCCCAAACCACATAATAATGATGCATGTTTACACGAAAAGTTATTTGAATATTTTCAGGCGGTTTAGTTTTAAACGAGAGCCATTGCCTAGATGTACCTTGTCCTGTTTTTAGTTTTCCTCTAGCAAGCTTCAAAAATTTTTTATAAGATTTTAAAATTTGTAAATACTGATTTTGGAATCTTTTGGTAATGATTCAGAAAAACGAAAAAAAAAGGAAATGTAGTTTGAATATTTCTCTTTAAAAGCATACTTTTTATTTGTCTCTAGGATAATTTGGTCTCGAGTTATTTGCTTTCTACGAAGTGTTGTTTTCGAAAAAGTGTGGAAAAATGTAAAAATCCCCACCCCTCAACAAACCACAAAGTCTTCCTCCCACTTGATGGACAGCTTTCTCCTCTCTTCTGTTTCTCCCCCCTCGTTTCCCCAGGTGACAAGACAAGCAATAAATTTCTTGGATCTCCAAGACTAATGACCCAGTTCGTTTCATTCTTCGTCATCCGCAATACTTTGAAAAGTACTGATATTCATGATGGAGTTTTTGCTGCCAATATTACTATTTGAGCGCTTTCTATTGTTCATTCCTGTGCGCTCGATGTGAAACCAGTAATCTCATTATTTGAACTTTTCGTATAATTCATTTGTTCTTCCCAGAGAACAAATGCCTCGTCATTCGTTGACTCACGAACTTTGAACGTTTTTTCTCATTTCAACTTTTATATTTTAAAATTCACCTGCTTTTCTGAGACCAATCTGCTGTTCCCTTTACCATTCACGGAAATTTTACAACGAATTACAGTGATATGAACTTTTCGAAATGTGCATCCGTGTGTGATATGAAATTATCACTTAGCATTATTTGAACTTCATCTGCATTTCAATCAGCCGCAATACTTTGAAAAGCACTAATATTCATGATGGAGTTTTTGCTGCCAATATTACTATTTGAGCGCTTCCTATTGTTCATTCCTGTCCGCTCGATGTGAAACCAGTGATCTCATTATTTGAACTTCTCGTATAATTCATTTGTTCTTCCCAGAGAACAAATGCCTCGTCATTCGTTGACTGACGAACTTTCAACGTTTTTTATTATTTCAACTTGGATATTTTAAAATTCACCTGCTTTTCTGAGACCAATCTCCTGTTCCCTTTACCATTCACGGAAATTTTACAACGAATCTCATTATTTGAACTTTTCGTATAATTCATTTGTTCTTCCCAGAGAACAAATGCCTCGTCATTCGTTGACTCACGAACTTTGAACGTTTTTTCTCATTTCAACTTTTATATTTTAAAATTCACCTGCTTTTCTGAGACCAATCTGCTGTTCCCTTTACCATTCACGGAAATTTTACAACGAATTACAGTGATATGAACTTTTCGAAATGTGCATCCGTGTGTGATATGAAATTATCACTTAGCATTATTTGAACTTCATCTGCATTTCAATCAGCCGCAATACTTTGAAAAGCACTAATATTCATGATGGAGTTTTTGCTGCCAATATTACTATTTGAGCGCTTCCTATTGTTCATTCCTGTCCGCTCGATGTGAAACCAGTGATCTCATTATTTGAACTTCTCGTATAATTCATTTGTTCTTCCCAGAGAACAAATGCCCCGTCATTCGTTGACTGACGAACTTTCAACGTTTTTTATTATTTCAACTTGGATATTTTAAAATTCACCTGCTTTTCTGAGACCAATCTCCTGTTCCCTTTACCATTCACGGAAATTTTACAACGAATCTCATTATTTGAACTTTTCGTATAATTCATTTGTTCTTCCCAGAGAACAAATGCCTCGTCATTCGTTGACTCACGAACTTTGAACGTTTTTTCTCATTTCAACTTTTATATTTTGTTATGCACCTGCAGTTCTGAAACAAATATGCTTCCCACTTTACCATTTACGGAATTTTTACAACTAGTTATAATAATTTGTACTTTTCGTTGTGTGCTTCATATAAAGTCAGCATTTAGTATTATTTGAAGTTCAGTTGTATTTCAGTCATCCACAAAGCTTGGAAGAACACTGCTGCTCATGATGAAGTTTTTGCTGCCACTAGTATTATTTGAACTTTTTATAATGTTCATTTGTTTGTGCTCTGAATCAAGATATCTATGGTATGACTTGGACTTTTAATATTTTTTAATTCCTTGTTGCTATTTCGGTGGGGTCGACATGAAATTAGCAATTTGTATTATTTGATGTTTTTATATGTTTTTATATAGCGTGACATGTGACAAAGGGGGAGGGTCCGCTGAAGTGTGACAAAGGGGGGAAGGGGTCAAATATATGGGAAAAAAGCGTGACAACATTTATGAATGGCCCCAAATGATGACTCGGTTCTTTCTCAAAAAAAGAAAATCTACTCACTAAAAAAATACCTAATTCGATGAAAAGGTTTTGCAGAATAACGAGAAACATTAAAAATAAAGTGAATGAAAAAAAGATGAAACAAAAAACACAACACAGAAGCGGTACAAAAAGGATGGAAAAACCATCTCAGTCGTTTTACATGCCAGATGTGTTTTCCGATCTCTGGTTCGCATTTTATGAAGTGACAAGAATATGGTTTATCCTGAATCTCTGTTATTGTAATTGGTTTATCCCCCCCCCCCCCCGCCCTTCAATGAAAACGTTAAATCGGCGACAAAAAAGGAAATGGCAACTGTGGCATCCGCCACAGAGACCGTAGGGATCATTCATAAATGATGTCACGCTTCGAGAGGGGAGGGGGGCTCGTGACCCCCCTCCCTGTAAAATGCATCAACAATTAGTTAATAAAACGTGCATAAATCTACTAATTTCTTTTCACGCATCAAGGTCAAATGCAAACAATTCTTGATTAGCGGAGTCTAACAAATCATTCTCTGCCTTTCCTTTTCTCTTTCGTGGAACGATAAAATTTGTGTTCGTAGATTTTAGGCAAGGATTTAATATACAATTGTTTTTAAACACACTTTATTTTCCATTAGTTTTTCGCTCTATTTGTTTAGAACAGTCCTATTTTATGAGTTCCTATTTCTCCTTCCTTGGATCTCATTTGTTGGGGGGGGGGGGCACGCCCTCCTTTGTGTTTGTTTAGAAGAGGATTACAAGAACGTGTGACAAAATCCTCCCCCCCCCCCACTGGGGAACTCATGTGAATTAAATGTTTAAAAACTTGATTATAAGAAATCAAATTCGAAATTTAAAAAAATCGCTATGAGGTGAATCGTCCAACAATCAACATTTCATACTTAGGTGGGAGTAGTACCTGCTTTAGATTAATCATCTATTTCAAAAGTCATGTTAATGTACATTTATTTCTGCAGAAAGTATTATGCAGAATTTAATCATTTTCTGTTTTAATTTCCCCTTCCCGATATCGATCGATGAACACAGCATGACGGCGACGACGGATTAATGAATCCCCCCTCCCCTCGCGCGTCCCGGTATATGGAAAAACAGAAAATAAAACTACGACATTTGATTATTTACGTTACCAATGATTTAACTTGATTGTAGAGAATGCTAATAAAACAGTCAGATTTCAATTAGGGATGTAACGATTATTGCGAATATTATTTGGCCAAATCCAATATTGATTACTCGCCGAATACTTACCATAGTAGCAATAAAAAAATAACGAAACGAGGGGATTTTGATCGTTTTATTTATTAGTGCCAAAATTACTTCAAAAGAACATTTAGTTTTCCCTAAATGAGAATAATTTAAACAGCAACAATTTTTCATGCCTGTTAAGATAAAACTGATTTTAATTTTGACTATAATATGCACCATGCTCTAATTATGTATTGAAATTGGATCTCTTAATTAGTTACTTTCTTTTAATGAGAACCTAAAATTCACAGCACTACTGGTTCCCAAACATGCATTTCATAAAATTCTTGAGAATTGAGCTGGCATTGCTATATATCAAAAAGATGAGTTTATTACATGTACTTTTAAAACTATAAAGTTGTATCTATTATCAATTTATTTTGTACATAATGTAGGTTCCATAATTATTTGCATGTGGTTTTATAGAAGAATTGATTCAGATAACTTTTATGTGAATGTTATGAATCTTTACATAAAAAAATAGTTTTCCCAGCATTTTCTAACAAAAAATAATTATGGCCTACCTCCGAAAACAAATGATTGCTAAAGAATATTGATTAAGTTAACAAATTTAATTAGGTTAAAATTCAACGGACTCTCTGTTAAAAACATTTAAATTTACTATTAGAATTGTCAAATAAAATAACATAAATTGTAACATTTCTGAATAAAACTAAACTAAAGAAAAGATAATCAAAAAGCAGAAAAGAAAGAACAATGTTATTTAATACAATCATAATTTATTCAAGTAACCAACTGTTATTTTAAATAAACATTTGGAAAAGTAGCATTTCTAAAGTGAAAGGGAGCTTATATTGACATTACAAAGTTGCTACAAATCAAAGAGTAACATGCAACAGAAAAGGATTTTCAATGAAATGCACAAAAGAGCTAATAGACATGATCAGAAATGGAATGAATGTAAATTGGATTAGTATCATTCACTAATGCATCCATGACTGACATTTTGTAATTAGTAGATGGCTTTGATAAAGCATTAGACTGCATTTTTTTTTCTTTGTGGAGAAAAAACGTTGCTGCAATTTAATTTTTTTATTGGGGGGCTCTTTTCAGTTGTCAATATTGTAAGGTTTCTGACATTTATTACTGAAAATACCTATTATTTTTTCTAAATGTTGGTTCACTTGATGATGTTCAACATCTGTCAAATTTTCTGATATGAGTGATAATGCATATTGCATTTTCACTTTCAGATCAGATGCAGGAATTTTATTTTTACTGGAATAGTCATGGAAGGATTGGCTAGTAGTTATTGCATATACAACAGATGTTTCAGCTTCCATACTTGTTGATGAATGTACTTCGGGCTCTGAATTTAATTGGCAAACCGCATAGACGTGCTTGCAAATATTCATTTTCATCAAGTTGTCTATGCAGCTGCAAGTATAGGAATGCATGCATATGTTGCATGCAGTGCAAAGTACTCGACAATTCGAACATGGTGAACTCTTTTTTTCAACTTTATAGTATATTTTCAAATTTGATAATAGTCTTCAAAATAGAGCGTACTTCCCAAATTTCATCAGCTTTAATTATGGCGATACTTTCTTTGGAATTTTTTTTTCCCTTCCCTATGTCTCTGATTAATTTCTTTTAATTTAGTTTTACAACCCCCCTTAATTAAATTTTTAAACCTTTGGAAGGTCTTGTCACGCACTAACTGCAGCAGTAAATAAATACATCTATCCATATGTTTATTTACCTTACCGTCCATGTAAATGTGTTTTATGATCTTGTGTAAGGCTTCAAGATACATGTTTGTGTTTATTCCAGACTGCAAGCGGAGACAATATCCCCAAAGATTAGGCCGATTTGCATAATGATTTTTAAAATAAGAGCCAAAATTTTTTGTGTCACTATCACCATCTAATTCCTGAAGAAATTTCTCCATAAGTTGAGAAAAACATCTTGGTCTGCACATTCTAGTAATGTGCGAGCTGTTTTATAGACATTATTTTTTTTAGCAGAAGAATTTACTCTGTTTAAATTTTGCCTCCAACTCCTGTCTACATGCCAGGTACATAACAGCTGCTTTTCAGCTGAGCCCATAACACTGCACCAGGCATTGTAGTAGACAGGAGCATCATCAGACATAAAAATTTTGGTATGAATTTTCCCAGCTTTTAAAAAAATACTGGAAAAAAATTGTTCCATTTGTTGTTTATTTAACTTGTTGGATATGCAAAATGCCACAGGAAAGCCCGAATTAAATTCATCTACCACAAGTAGGGAAGTTAAATGGAAATCATAAGCATTGGTGCCGTGAGTGCTATCAATGCAAATTTTGTTTCTGCCAAAAGTTTGGAGCATTTCAATTTGACCCGGTGTCATTATCACTAACATGAAATCACTCTTGCCAAATCCTTCCATGGCAGACATCTGATCTTTAAAAAAGAGAATAGGAGATTCATCTCCTAAACTCTTCATCTGTTCAACAAATAATTTGACACTAAGTGCATCATTGGAATGTAACCTTTCTGGATGAGAAATATTACTGGAATTTGCTATATTCCGCAGGTCTTGTTTGGTGAGCAGCACACGTTCTAAAGCATCTCCTAAAGAGCATCGTACATCATCCAGAATTTGGTCCATGGACCTACCATCTGCAAGCTTGGCTGAAATGATAAATACATAAAAAATGAATCAATGAAAGAGAAAAAACATAACTCTACTAACTAATGATTAGTTCATTTAATTTTCTATTGATTATAAATTTTGTACATAGTAGTTTCATGTTTAATTTTGTTGTAAAATTTAGGATTTTTTTATAAAATGCCCATTTCTATTACTATAATACATGTATTACATTTATTAAACTTAGTACTGAAATAAAGTACAAATAACATTAATTTGAAACTAAAATATCTTTTATCTTATGTTTCAATTTGCTTTTAACCTGGAAAAAAAATGAAATCGGAATAGTTAATCCTATTTTCCCAATAAAACTTATTTTTGCGGGGAAATCTTTTTCTACCAACAGAAAAACTTGCCAACTTTGGATCAAATACATTTCCTCACAATCGAATGATACCCTCCTCTCTACTTTCAAGTTTCTGGGGCCCCGGATTGGGCCCTGGTTCTGAAAAGGGTTCGTTTTTTCAAAAGCAATTTTTGTTTAATGTTTGCTTTCGTTCGTTCCTTCTTATTTCGATAACAGTTCAAGTTGACGGGGGAGAATGTTCAGTATTTTTTCAAGCCTGAAATTTTTTTTAACCAATAATTTGTGAGATTTAAAGTTCCGTTTGGATCATCGCAAAAGGACGGATTTTCGTCTCCAGGACGGAAGAGTGGCAGCCCTGATAGTGGTGTAGTCCAGGGAGGAAGGCGCCCCCCTACCTTTTCATTTTAATACAAACGTCCCCCCAAACCTTTTACATTTTAACATAAGCGTCCCCCCAACTTTTTTTTTTCAGGACTACACCACTGAGCCCTGACATTGAGGACGGCATGTAAAAACCTTCATGTGGTTAAAATAACTTTTTTAACTGAAAAATTGAAAAGCTTATTTATACGGGTAGCAAAAATCTGGAAAATTTTTAAGCTTTTAATGTCTTGATGAATCTACAAATACAAATGTGTCCGACTAATTAATTTTATTTAGTTTTGTTTTTAATAGGGTAATGCAGTATTATTTTCACTTTAATATCATTTTATGAATGAAAGTTTCATATTTCGATATTAATATATTTTTTTAACTTTTAATGTCTTTATGATGAATCCTTCAGAAGTTCAAGAGGCCCGACACATTGTAACAGCATTGTCCCTTAGTCAAGTTGCTCAGTATTAAAATACAATTGTGACGCATTAAAATTAAACATGAAAGAGGATCAACTAGATTCAATTCTTTGCTTTAGGATGAACAAATAATTAAATGAAATTTGTACTTTCGTGAAAGTCGATTTTTATACTTTTCAAATGTTCTTGTTTTTTTAACACAAATTGCATTCAAATTTGAGCTAAATTTGTGTTTTCTGACAATTATGTTTTTTTAAATGTCCCATTTCATAATTAAAAATGAAAATTGAAATCTGAAACTTAAATGAGCATTAATGTGTACTAAAATTGTGGACTCGAGACCAAAGCTGCAGCTTATTTATTATCTGGGAGCGGAGCATCGAAATATTTTGCCAATCTGGGTCTCTGGTTAGAACTACAATCCTTTAAATTTAATTAGATATGATAAATTAATAATTAAACCACTTAATGAGACTATAAATTCCAATTTATGGGCAGCTTTGTACGACTTAAAACTTCTGATAAGTTACATTCAACAATTTGTAGTTCTATAATACCTTGAATTTTCTCGAGCCTTAAAACTGATTAGATAACTGCTATTAAATAATGCGACACAGTAAGATAAGTAGAGGACAATTCACTAAACAGAAATTCTTGGTCCCAACATTGCAAATTATGACTAAAATTTGCTATTTTGAGTTCTAGCTTCATGCTAACCAATCCTCCTCTTTGAATATAAAATCCAAGATGTGTAATGTATACATAATCTATAATATATAATGCTTTAACTCTTTTGCATAAAATGATGCCCTTGAAAAAATATATTACTTTTTAAATTTGATTCTTCTCCATATTATTAAAGTGTACTGGCTAGTAAGTGAAATTTGAAGTTTTAGGTTTAATTACTGGCTAACTTAAAAGACTACGTTATAATTGAGTTTATACAAAAAATTAGTTACTAGTTCATGTACTTCACAGATAATGTAACTTATGCACATTTACATCTGGTTTCAAATCTCCACTTGAAATTATCTATTTTTATCAGTAACATATAAAACATTAAACTATGGAATGCGTTAAACTGCTGCTTGTTCGTTTGTTTCCTTAATAGCAAATAATCAGAACAAATGTTTATCTTACTTAATTTAAAAGTTTGTTCAGTAATACATAAAATTCTGCTTACCTATTAACAGCTCTCTGTCTAATTTAGGAAGAGGCAAATGCTTTAATTCTATCTCATGTCCAACATGAGTTTTGTAATTAATCACTTTGATTGCATCGGCTTCCCAGACTTCAAGGGCTGCTGTGCAGAACCCATTCAATTTGCAACTTCCTTGGGCTTTTTTCTCTCGTTTGGATTCTGCTTTGGAGGGTTTAATGTTAAAATTTTAACGATGACAAGCATAGAAGCTTTTTTTTCCTTCTTTGGAAGCCGTGGTTCGCACCAGTCTAAACAATACAGATTCTTTTTTTTTCGAACTCTTTTTTTCCAATCCATGAACGCTGTAAACAATAAAAAAATTGCATTGTTACCATTGAACATATACACAAATATATATGAAATACATACAAGAGACATAGTAAGAAGTAGATTAAATAACAAAAGAACGAATTACTTACAGTTTAAGCTTTCGAATGAAAGTTTTTCCACCTCTACAATTATGTTATGTTGACTTTCCACATGGTCCCACAGTTTTGCGTGCGAAGAATTTGCTGTTCCACAAATTGTACATATAATTCGACAATTGGTTTCTACAGGAACTTTATGGACGTTTCGTTTGTGTTCATACAAGTTTCGGCAAAATTTAAACACTTTAAGACAAATATCACATTTATTTTCATCCTTTACATCCATGATGGTTTGAAAGTGTACGGCAATCACGTAAATATCACACCGAACATCGCCCGCCAAATAACTTCAGCCAACATTCATTTACGCACCAAATCGCCAGCACACTTTTGCCGGAAATTTTGAAGGCAACCCCACACATTTACAGTAGCCAATCAGAGTATCCGGCAAAAGTGGAGTTTAAGGCCTCCTCGCCCGAGGCAGTGCCTTCTTTCGTCCCATAGCTTTAACGTGGAAACGATTAAATGCCATGAAAAAACACGGGAATCCGTAAAATTAAAGGCAAATACATTTTTAAAATTCTTTTATTATTGTTCTAAAATGTTTAAAATATAGGAATGTAGCTTTATTTTGGGCCATATGCTCCTATTTATTTAATTATTTCTTTGTTAAAATAAGTGCATGCTTTCTTAATGCTAATATTCCATGTTGACCCGCTATTTTTGGCCCTAATTGTCATTTTCCCTAATAAATAAATAGCTAGTATCCTAAAGTAATTAAAAAACATCGCTTCAAGATTAAGAAAGTGTTTAAATTTAGTAAAATTAAGTTATTTTAACGAATACTTTGTATCTTCGACTTGGCGTGATTTGCTTATGCTTGGCGACTAGTGGAATGTAAACATATCGGCCGCTTCCACACATTCTTGTCAGTCAGTTACGAATGGATTTTCTTATATATAAGCGGCTTATTCTGCCGAATTTTAAAATAGGCAGGGTAGTTAGCTGTGTAGGAGGCCAAGTTTTACTGCCCTTCAAAACCAATTATCAATTTCAAAAATGTTCTATAATGTCATCTTCATTTTCCCACTAAATTACTTGAAGTTAGGGAGTTACGAGGGGGGAGGGCGAATATGCGGAGCTGAATTCGGCCTCGGAGAAAGTTTTCCGTATTTGCTCTTAATTTAATGAATACCTTCATGGGGAAATGTATTTTTTCACATGAGGGGATCATTCATAAATGATGTCACGCTTCGAGGGAAGTGGGTAACAAGAACTGTGACATCAGGCTTATACAACATAGCGGGACAAAGGGGGGAGGGGGTCAAATATATCAAAAAAAAAAAAAAAAAACGCGTGCATTTATGAACGGTCTCTAAGTACATTTTTTCTTCTTAGAACATTTTTTAACATAACTTTTACATAACGAGTTTTATATAAAAATATCACTGATTAAATAATAATTCCAATTTTTTTTTTACCAATTCATTATTTTACCATTCATATATTTCTAGCATTACTGCTTTAAATTTTCCTTTAGTTTCCCTAAGAAATAAAAAAAGAAACGAGTAATCTTTTAATGATTTATTATGCAATATTATCAACACACACAAAAAAAAAAAAAAACTTTCAGAATTAAAAATCCAAGAAATTATATTGAAAATAATAAATTTATAAATATCATTATTTATTTTTGAATCAATTAAAGAGTAACAATTTCCATGTTCTCATTTTTAACATAACGTAATTTAAAGCTGCGAATGATTAAACTATCCTGGACTTGTTGAGACCAAAGATATTTTTAAAAAACGTTTGTGGCTTACGCAAAAAGTAGCTTTTAATTCAAACAGAAATTTTGCTTTCAAGTGGACAAAATTTCCCGTTAACGATTATCGTTTAGCGGAAATCCTTGAGCGAGTATGAAGCCAACCTTGCACTCGGCGGCAACCCTGTTTTTCGTCCGGAGGCAGTTTTCCCCCGATCTGTCGTTACTCTGAAGACTACGTCTTATAAAGGAACTCTAGTAAACACTAGAGACGCTATAAGGAGAGACGCGACATATGCAGGGATAAAGAAAAGCCGACTTTTAACCACCTTAGGGCTTGTTGGGGAACTTCTCGTAGACTTAACACAGGAGATACGAGAGGGGTTTACAAAAACGCGTATTTCACGGAAGCAAGGTTTTTCAGCAAAATTTTAGTGCCATGTTCCAAAGGAGGAAAACACAGGCTTCAATTTCATATCATTTTTATGTGTCCAAAACGCGTATTAGTTGTATTAATTAATGTTTTACTGCTCGGAATCTACCATCTTCTTCCAAACTTCTGATGGGAGAAAAAGAAAAGTTCCTTGGCTGTTTTTTGGCGGAAGTAGTTGGCGCTGTAAATAATTTATCGGAGAGTGAATGTCCAAACACTCTGATGAATGATTTTCGAGGTTCTTTTCTTTTTTAAATTAACATGCAAACTGTGCTGAATTAACAGAAATCGTTATTATTAAACAGTTGTGCATTCAACACTATTCGCAGTTTTAAGAATTCATAATTAAAAAAATACGACAGACATGATGTGCATATCTATCACAATCGTTCTCATCCAAATTAGTGAAGCATTATGTTCGTGTAAATGTGTGACATTATATAGATTGTTTTTAAATGAGTTAATTATTAATTAAACTGTATTTAGTCGTTCTAAATCTACTTGTTTTTTATAAAATATGTCAATGCAAAAGGAATTTCTCACAGGAATTTTCATTCATAACAGAAAATTATGTTTGAATAGACAGGATTTTTTTGACAGGACGGATACACATTTATTTAATGTGTATCCGTCCTGTTGTCTTAGACAATTTTTTAGCAATTGCATCTTATGTAATTAATATATATCTGCTGGATATGAATAAGTATCAATTATCCAACAAAGTACATCTGATTTTGATGTACAATAACTAGAGAAATAGTAGGAAACTTTCGTATAGGGGGATTAAAGTCGTGTTTAATATTGAATATTAATTTAGAGAAAATAACTTCACGTCATTAGTTTAGTCACTGCATTACTGAATCAAAATCAATAGAAAGTCAATTACTGAATAAAAAACCCACCATCACTGTGACTTTCCTTATGCTCAATTTCATCGTTATCCGGCATTTTTAAATTATGTAAATTTGTTGATTGGATACTTGTCATTATATTTATCTGCATATCAATTTCTTAATGTATACCACGATCACGAATGTCCAAGCCTTCTCTATTTTCAAAAGCTTGAAATATGAACTTGGGTACAAATAATAAAAGCAAATAACTGGCACCATTGATCTCAATTCAGTAAAATTCTAAATAAATGAAAACAATCTAATACAAATATAGCCTTGAACTTACATTCAATCTTTGCGGAAAACCTTGAAATATTCCTAACGTGTCTTATACATTTTAAAAATTATCTTGATTATTTTGAATTTTTCCTTGCATTTTATTGGAAATCATATTTTTAAAACGCAGATCTTTAGTCACCCGAAAGAATAATGTATAAATAAATAACGAAATAGTATTAATAATAAAACAATAGAGGTAGTAATAAAGAAATTAACTTTTCTACATAATGCTGGATATAATAGGTCTTTTATAGTACTGAATTGAAACACAAGCTTGATACATATTAAGATGTTTAAAACTACTTGTAGTTTTTAAATGTTATATCATTCAAGTGCATGCTGAGATCATAACCTTTTTTTATCCTAGGTAAAATTTGCTTTAAAAGTATGCTTTTTAATGATCTGTACTTACAACATTTCAAAATATGTTTCTTATTCATGGCGAATTTTGTCATACGATTCTGAGAAGCATAAAAAGTTTAAACTTGATAGCGGAACAAATTATATAACATACCTCATATTGCACCATAACCCAAAAACTCTATTCAAAACATATATTGTATTTGTTTCAGGGCTAGAAAAATCTTTAAAATTGTACATGCCCAGTCGGGCATATTTGTCTAAAAAATACATGCCCGAACAAAATTTTCACGTGTCCAAAAGTTGTTTTATTGGATATTAATAAACACATTTGAATTTGTAGTATAGCATTAGTCAGACAAAAATAAATAAATAAATAACATATTTATACCTGAATCAAGAAATATTTAAACGTTAATCTAAATCATTAATAAATTCCATCACATATAAATATTATATAATGTCATTACAAGTCAACATTTGCAAAATTTAACTTGTATTACCAATTTTATTGTTGATATGCATGTCCGTCAACGTGTCAATGTTGATCTCCAGTAAGGAGGGGGTGATTTTTCAATAAAATACGAAACAATAAAGTTTTGAAAAGAAATATTTGATTATATAAGAAAAATATTTGTACATTAAAAAAATATATATAAGTATATAAAAGCAAAAAACTTAATTCGGGACTATAAATATAGCTGTCTATCTAACTATATATTACATCTATATATTTAGTGCAAAGAAGAAACGTTATTTCATTTTTCACTAGCAATATACATTTTATAGGGTAGAAATAATTTTTATAGCACGCATAATTTGCGAGCATGTAAAAACAAAAATAATCAAGTAAAAAAAAGATCTGAAACATCGATTTAACTTTAAACGCAGAGTCCTGGCTCCTGTCCAGTAACCTTCTTTTACTAGAGGGGATAATTAGCTTAATGGCAGGGACTTGCTTAGACCCCCGGAAGTAAGACTCCCCCATGCTGGAAAGGCGATTCTTTTACCGCCTGAGAGCAAACTGGACCCAATGTCATCTCTTTCGTTATAGCCTCTTTAGTAAACACCGATCAGCCTCCCTCCAAAAGATTTATAGCTGTCCATTGAATCACTCGGTGATTGACACTGTCCATCAGGAAATCAGACCAATTAGCCGTGCTAAGAGTTCGTGTTAGACACTCCCACAGCGTTGCCAAAACTTCAAGGATCTTCCCGTCGTAGCTTTTCTCGTTTGGTAGCGAAGAGCCTTTATATGATTTCTTCCTCTTCTGCTGGTATATGTGGGTCCAATGACTTCAGTTCAAAAAATAGGATTGATAAACCATCTGTTCGATGTACTACTTGTTTCAAATCTGTTGTACTTTCTATACGAGAAGCTAAAAGCTTTTTCTTAATGTCACCTCTTTTTTCAATACTTGGATAGATGAAATTTTTACGCATAACAGTAGCAGATTTAGTTTTAAACAATTGTTGCTTTTGGTTTTCATAATTTAAATTAGGAGGCTTTTAATCATAAGGAATATCTTTAATACAGTCTAAGTTGTCATTTATAATACCTTTACAGCTATAAACCATGTTTTTCAAATATTACAATATTATTAGACAATAATTTCTGCACAGATGGATTTTCCATTAAAGTCAAAAGTTCTGAAGTAAGTTCTCTACAAAGCCGAAGATTATTTTGCTTGGGACTTATTTGTACAGATAGCTCTGCAACTAAAGTAGTACTTTTCGGACTGCCTAGGGATGAAGCAATTTCTCTAACATCTAAAAATTTCTGTCTGGATATTAAGGAACGAAATCAACTTACGAATGAGACAAAAAATTTAATGAGATGAGTGGTTCGAAATACGAATACACGAACTTTACCTTTCAAGTATGATGAAGAAATCACCTAAGAAAAAATATTTTAGTACTTCAAAATATTCTCGCATTTACAACCTATAAAGATCAAGAAACTGAGACGTAGTGGTCCATTTCCATTGATTTGGCGACATGTCAACCGCTGTTGTTATTTCTGGGCGAGGTTGCCGCAATTTAAAATGTTTCCGTCCTACCGTAGAAAACAGTGTTAGCCAGAGGAACTGGACCTCCAAAATAGAAACGCTAGGGTTACCTTTTTGGCAACTTATCGCTTTCACACAAAATTAGTTGCATTTTAAGTAGCCGATACGGATAAAGTTAAAGTATGTCATAATTGGTTTACAGTTAAAGAAAAAACCTTTTATGAAAAATATAAGCTTTTAAGAATAAAAATGATTTTATCGTTTTTAAACTTTAGGTAAGTCTAGGAGCAATACCATTATTTTTTTTTTCTTTTATCTTCTTAAGTTTCATAGTTCCGAAACGTTTACAAGACAAATTACTCTGGGTCAGTATTAGATACGTCTATTTCAATTTAGTATCTAATACTGACCCCCCCCCCCCCCCAAAACTGACTAATTTCAATACGTCAAGATCAATTCAAGGACATATATCTCAAATACAATGATGATTTTGAGACAGTTTGAAAATAATTTTGTCTTATCTGGAACAAACCTATATCTATGCCCAGAGTTGTGTGTGTACTGAAATGTGATTACCATCACATATTATTAGAGCTCCCCCCCCCCCCTCTGGATACGGACTTAGGTCTGGGAACATTTGAAAATACCTGGGGTCCCTGTGGAAGACGTAATGGCACATATCTGCATAACATAAAGAAAGATTCCGACCTGTATAGAACGCATACGATATAGATATTTTCTATATTTTAAATGCATATAGATATTTTCTACATTTTAAATGCATATTTTTGCTTGTTCGCATTTACAATACTTAGGTAATCATTAGCATCTCAGTGGTTTAGTCCTATGGTTTTAAGGCTTTAGTTCTGAAGAGAACGTGTCATGCTCTCTATCCCTCTCATACTGCTAGGAACCGCTAAGACAAGAGCATCGGCAAACTAACCCTGGTCTGGTGTACTACGCAATCCTAACCCCTAAGAGCGATTGCGCATCCCCAAAAACTATAATCCTCCCCAAATCGGCCAGGTCAGTCAAGCAACCCCAACCACTGTAAAAACAACCCTCCCTAAAATTTTCCATTCAGTGGTGCAGTCATGGAAAAAAAGTAGAAGGATACTCAACTTAAAAATTTAAAACGGTTGAGGGATGCTTGAGATGAAAAAAATTAGGTGCATTATCCCCCCTCGACTGCATTACTGATTGACCCAACCGCACTAGACCCCTTGGAATGGTATATAGAGTCAAGCTCTGGACGTCCCCCTTCAAGAGCAATAGTTTACTCCGCAAAAGTTGCAATACCCTTACATAAAAATAATATCACCCTAAACAACCCCTCCTAAAAATTTAAATGGTGCAATCTGCACCATGAGCCCTCTCCAGTGGTGTAGTCCTGGAAAAAAAGGAGGGGTGACGCTTACATATACGAACATCGAAAAGTGGTGGTATGCTTATGTTAAAATTGAAAACAAGTGGGAGACGCTTGTGTTAAAATAAAAAGATAGGGGGTGCCATCCCCCTGCCTCCCTCCTTGACTACACAACTGTCCCTCTCCCTTATGGGTGGCACTGCAAAATTTCTCAAACCTGTGTCCTCTGATGGGTCACACACTTTTATTTTAGCAAAGACTTTCAGCGTGTAGTTTATCATTGACAGTTCCATCTGGCTAGAATAGTGGAACCCTATACGTTACAGCACAGATGATCTAGTGTATCACCAGGTGAGCTACTCTTCAAAAATAATTAGACCAAAAATTTTTCTAGCTTTCTGCCATGAACATAGCAAAACCATACATTTTTGCAAATATACGGAAGTTTTCAAGGGAAAAATGTAAACTCTGTGTATTATTTCCTTCAACATGAATTTTGATCGACTTAAATAAACAACTTATATTTAAATAATCGCTTTAATACAATTTCAGAATAACTCTTGAATTCTATAATTACATTGAATAATATTGTTATAAGCTTCTACTTACCTATTGGAAGTAAACTTTACACCAAGTGCATCAATTATGGCTCCCCCCCCCCCCAAAAAAAAAGATAAAGGGAGAAGGGTAAAAATCAATGCAAAATTTAAAGAGCTACATATTTTTTTTCCTGACACCAATCTAAATGTAGAATATATTTTAGCATAACACAACTTAGAGAAAATGGGGGTTAAAGGACAAAATGAGAAACATGTCTAATAAGTTAAGTACTTAAAAATTTCCATTTTAAAGGAGTTTTAAGGAATAACTATTGTTGTAAAACAGTATTGGAAAATTATTTTCAGAATTAATTCCTTCTGGAGTTAATTTTTATGCATGAACTTGCAAAAAAGATTCTTATTTATTTCTGGTTGTCTTCCATATCTGGTTGTGTCAACTTGTCTGATTGGTACCTGTTGGTTTACCATGCAGTTGTTTTTACAGTCCACAATTTGCTTGGTTTTCTGCTTGCTTAATTTTTCCAAAAGTTTTGGATGACAACTTTTTTTTTTTTAATTTTATTAACCAAGCGCTAGTGTCTTTATTTCCAAATATATTCTGAGCTGAAATGTTTATATCCTAATGCGAACTAGAAAATAAAATACTTCAATATTATGATAAATATTTATAAATTATGTACAAATTTGAAAATAAAACATATCGTATTTTTAGTGGACATTATCAAAAACTATCACATTTCAAAAGAATAATAAGAAGCTTCACTGGAAACATATGAAAATATTTGTTAATACTTTATTTTCTTTCAGCCTCAATTGCAAACATTGTATTGAAATGGTCGTTTGAAGTAGCGCACGCAAAATTTTGTTTGGAGGGGGTGGGGATCAACAGCGTCAGGATTAGGGAAACATCGGCCAATGATTTTGGAGTGCAAACTTGGGTATTCGGCTCTGATGTTTGAATCCTCTAAATTCCGTAGATATCTTTAATAGCATCCCAAAACTTCCAAATCTGTTCCAGTGTTTCTTACAATATTTTCAAATTATACAAACTAATTGAATTTGAAAAATCAATTTTTCCTTTCAGAGGGAACTTTTCAAATCTGACTCTTTTTTGAAAAAAATTCAATACATTTTTTATTAATGTGCCAATAGTTATTCAATTTTCACTTCTTTGTGGAAATCCAACGTTTTTTGCTTTAGGGTTACGTTTTTGTAACTGAGGGCTCAAAATAGGTCAGTGTGGCCATTTAGCCAAACTTCGTGCTTAAAAAATGGTGCTTTCATGGATACTTACAAAATGTAAAATGAGCAAAACTTACCCATAAGGAAGCTATTTGTAAATTACGACTGTGATGTATCATAACCACAATCTTCCTGTCTACAGCAAAGACTCAGTAGGAAGATAATAAGATGAATAAAGTCTTATTCGTCAGACCTTCCTGAAAAAACCTCCCATCTAGACTGATCATATTAGGCCCGGTTCATAGTGCAGAGAGTAAAATTGGCTCAGATGCAAGGATTATGTGGGATGGGTGTTGCAAACTAACATGGAGCCCACCTTACCTAGATCTGGTAGTGAATGCTAGGTATATGTGGGATGAGGGTTACAAACTAACATGGAGTCCACCTTACCTAGATCTGGTACTGAATGCTAGGTATTTCATGGCAAAAAAACTTATGAATAAACTCGCAATATGATCTTCAATTGTTAAAAAACCTTTAAACAAATTGCATTGCCTGAAACATTTCCTTAACTATTGATTGGTATCCTTCGTATCCGGTGGAAGATTCTCTATTTTCAAGGTTGAAATTCACTTTTCTGTTTTGTGGAGTCAGTAGAAACAATGACATGAACAGTGGCAGACTGGCTATGTGGGCATTCGGGCAAATGCCCGGTGGGCCAGTCCTCCCCAGGTCAGACGCAAAATATATATCTTTTTTTAATCAAGTATGCAGCTTTTACAATGTTTATAAAAAAAATAGAAACCAAAACTCTTTGACTTCAGAGAGTGCAATATAGCTATGGGGCAAATTATCCAGGATCTGGCCATTGAGGCAGATGTGGGGGGAGGGGGGAGGATTTTTCACGGCCGCCTGGTCCATATAGACAACTTAAACGATTGCCTGAGGCGCAAAAATTTGGGTACTGCAAAATTGATTACATTTTATTTTTTAATTTTGAAAATAATACAATCTATCAGGTCCAGCTTGAAAAATACTCATGGCCGGCTCGTCCTTATGGAAAACCTAAGCGATCGCCTAAATCTGCAAGCTTTTGAGATCCGCAAAATTGATGTTTTTTCTCCTTTAAATTGTGAGCACTGCCGGCTGGGAAGGCTTAAGGCGGCGAGGCGATTGCCTCACGGCGCAACAAAGGTGGCAGCTATTAAGAACAAATTAACATATTACGTATTATTGCCCTTTTATGATGAATAAGAAAAATAAATATGTCTTGTAGACATTTCATATTATTCAAATACATATTTACATATTTACTGACAATATTATTAATTGATACCGTTAACAAAATACTGGCCGTGAAAATTTTTCAATCCGAGTGATACAAATGGCCAGGGCAGGTGTGAGGTATTGCAGGTTCAGCCATGAGAAGTCCTTAAGCTGGCCTAGAGAATTTCTCGTGCCAGTTGTCCCGGCCGGCTGCCAAGTTTTTCTATTTTAAAGTATATTAAGAACAGAACGAAGCAATTCAACTCAAGTAAAATTGGAACCATTTATGTAAATGTCGTTTGAAAAAGACATGTTAGTATAAAATTGCTTTTAAAATGCAAAATGACCTTCAGAAGGAAAATAATTTTTAGGAAAATATTGCAATATTTGATTGTGGGCGAGTTTTTTTTTTCTCTTTGAAACCTTGAAAACCTGTTACTATTTGTATGCTATAGTACTGGAGACCAGAACAATGAACATTTCTTTTAGCTTTTTCATAACCAGAACTAAGTTTTACTTGGTGCTAACATACTGACTGTTGCACAGTCAATACCCAAAGAATACAATGGGTGCATAATTTTTCATGTTTATTCTTTAACTCTACTTCTTTTCATGTAAATTATTGCAATTTTGAAAGCCAACATTCTTTTTAAAATGCTATTAAAACTCGTTGTTGTCATAGAGTAAATTTCAAAAATTTTCGGAAAAGGGGGCATGCATAATATCTGATTAGTGTTCATTTTCCGTCCCTTGGTAGTGCCTCCCTCTCAATGGCCGGTCTGTTTGAAATATGTCCAGAACGAATTTTCTTCCCAGTCCGCCACTGGACATGAACACAATAAATCTTCAATTGTAAAATATAGTCCAGGTCTATAGCAGAAAAGAATTTTGGATCAGTTTTTTTTTAGTATCAATAACAAAAGCAAGTTCTTTACTGATGAAAAATACAGCTCAAATGTTTCTTTTGACACTTTAGCATCTCCTTACTCTTACTTACTTTGGGAATTCGAAAGTAGGAGAAAACATTTCTTCATACTTATCTTTGCATCCTGTACACAGTTGTTTTTCATGTTAATGTTCTTGATAAATAAAAAAAATGTTTTTTTATTTTTATTTATCATGAACACTAGTCAATACAAAAGTGGCAATAAACACAATTTTATGTTTTTCCTTACTTATCACAATAAGAATTAAGAAATGTAATTTTTTACTCGCCAAGAAAACACAAATGAATCACTTGGAATGCAAAAAAGAATTATACATTTTTAAAACAAGCTTTTTTAATATATGAGGGTCAAAATAAACCCAATTGACTGGTTTAGGTATTTGTTAACGCTGAAGGCATTTCTAGAGTTAAATTTTGATGCCATTTCATTACTGAAAAATTAAAACAAAATATAATCAGTATGTTCACAGTATATATTTCTTTCATATGTACTCATAAAAATAAAACTTTAATTTTTCCAACTATCGTTTTTATCAGGTTGACAAACCAAGAAAAAGTTTTACGTAGCAAGCAAAGGAATTTTTAATTGTTTTTTTATTCTGATCAGTCAAACAGATAAGTTAATTTTTTCCTCCTTAGCATCAGGGTTAACTTTTTCCTCCTTAGCGTTGCAAAAAACTTGTGTTTTTTTTTCCAAAAAAACCCAGCCTACATGGGTTTAAAAAAAAGTACCCGTCTTTTTGTGCTTTATAGGTTCTAATTTTAATGAATAACTAATTGTTTAACTAATGCTTTGTTGCCATGTACTTAATGTATAAAAGGATGTATATTCTGACAATGATAAAAAGAAAATTGAAGTTTGATTATTATTTTTAGAATATAATTAATTTTTTAAAATAAATTGAATATTATTTTTACTGTATACTTTTGTTAAACATGGCTGAAAGAAATAAATAGATAAAAATAAATAACCATAGTTACTTTTTCTTTTAAATTTACTTTACTGCAACCATCACAAGCTGGCAGCAGAGTCGAGGCACTCTTATTGAAGGTGAAAGGAAAAAGAAGTATTAGTAGCATTACGACAAATAGTATTTTAGCTTGAAGAACTAAATTTTGAAAGTAAAGAAAGAAAAAAAAATTATTTTTTTACTTCAATAGGATACCTTTGACGCATCAGGTGGTGGTGGCATTGTAACTTATAATGAGATTAAATTTGATATTGGTGTGTACAGTACTTGCTTTGAAGACAAGATAAGTTGTATTTAGTGTTCCTGGTTTGCATTTTTCAAAAGGTTCGGCACCCTGTCCCTGTTTGGAAAACTGTGGATGCGCCCTGCCCTTTTTAGGGAAATTAGGAAAATACCTATTCTCTTAATGAAAAATGCCCTTTTTCAACTGAAAAGTGCTTTTTTTTTCAACAGAAAATGCCCTTTTAGAAAATTACGCCCTGCCACTTTTTTTTTAAAAATGTGAACACTAGTTGTATTGAAAAGTACTTTTTTTTTCCGATTACATATATAACTTTAAAAAGCCGATTTTGACTGTTTTTTTTTTTTTTGGGTGGGTGGATTTTTCACAACCCTGCTTAGCATTAAGATAAAAATTTAAGAATACTATGTTTATCAGAGTATACAGCAGCACATAACTCGCTTAAATCAAAGATACGTAAACAAGTTAAAGTATTTAAATAAAGTTGGATCAACTGGTAATGCTGTAAAACAACCTGCAACATTTATTACATTTGCGAGCTGGTAAATTGTCCTTAATTTTCCGTAGAGAGTACAGACAGTCAGGGACGTAACTAGAGGGGGGCAGACGGGGCGTATGCCCCGGGCGCCAGACTATTTTAGGGGCGCTACATTGGCTAAACGTGTGTTTGCCTAAATACATATATTTTTTTTTTGCGTATCCGAGGGGGGGGGGAAGGAGGCGTTAAATCCTGGTCTTGCCCCAGTTAGAAAATGACCTAGTTACATCGCAGCAGACAGTCTGCATTGGTTGAAATATTGGTATTATTATTATAAACTGCTTTGCTTCTCATAAAAACCATAAAAACAGCATTAAATTACTATGTAATAAGACAAGCTTAGTTTTCACTTGTCAGCATAACTGTTAAGCAAGCGGGGTTGCAGCAATATAAGTATATGGATAAAATAAAAAGCTAAGGCACATAGATTTGATAAAAGGAATTGTTGGATTACTGTTAAATATCAGTCCAATCCACAGGTTGCATCATATTTTCAAAATACGGCCCACTACCACTTGTTTATTCATTGAGTTGGAACTTACGTTGCTTCATCTTCGACTTTTAGGAAATTGTACAATGCAAAACTATACAAACAAAAGAAACGTTGCTCCAAATGCACCGAAAAGCACAAGTAGAGGAAATGGCAAAAAATGGAACCAAATCTCCCTGCTATGTACCATTCAGTTAGGCACCTGGAGATACAATATGCAACCAAATTTAATAATATAATAGTTGACTTGTGTTATAACAACCTTTGATAGAGTACCAATTCACTTTGGTGAAAGATAATGTCATTTCATTTTCAATATAAGGATCCTTGATACACCGACTTTGAACAAGGCAAATCAAGTTTTTTTTTTTTTTTGTTGCAAATTCAGAATCTTGCATTTATCGGGGCGATAAAAAAAACGTTAACTTTCATTAAAAAGAAACTAATTCGGAAATGGAATCTTTTACCCCACGCAGGATATATTAGCAAATGTAATTTGCTCTATACGTAACTTGCCTTCTAGATTTTTAGAGGATACTTAAATTGTTCATATCTTTTTTTTAAAAATTCAATTCACTTACAGCAATCTATTTCATTTATTAATTCTTATAGTATAGATTCATATTTACAATTTATTTTAAATAGTACATATATTTTAGGTTGTAACATGAAATTATTACTTTCAGCTTATTTAAAGAATGATTCATAATACATCATTATTACTTTAAATGTACTTACAAGTTCAAAGTCTTTATTTGATGTTTGTTTGAAAGTAACCATATGTAGGTAAGAAAAATGCTCTCACAGCATAGTTTCCTCTCTCACTATCCGTGCTTTATTCCATGATTCGTAACAATGTAACTGTAAAACTTAATCATTGAATAAATACAGAAAAAACAACGTACATGTGATCATGCATTAAAACACGTTACACAATAATTCTAATAAATAAGGTCGTCTTTAGTAATTTATTAAGTGAATCGCTTAAGTAAAGACCACTGTTTGTCGCCAACGGTAGTCAACGGGACCCTTACTAAAGTCTAGCCCTAACAATGGATAGCACAATATTAAATTTGTAGTATAACAAAATAAAATTATTAGTATAAAAAAGATTAGTTTTGCTTTTTTTTGAACCCTTGGCGAGGTTGCCATAATTGTTGTTTTTGTTGTGTTTCCATTTGGCAGGTTTGGTTCCTTAGATCTGTTAGAATCCGTGTCTAACGGCAGTTAGGTCACGTGTCGGTGGGGAAACAAACCGCTGTGACGTCACGTGAAAGTATCCCATTGATGTAATGGGATACTTTCACGTGACGTCAGAGCAGTTTGTTGCCCCACCGACACGTGACCTAACTGCCATAGGACACGTGGTCTATGGGCTGCTACCCAATCTGGTTCCACCTTAGCCATCGCATCGTTTAACCAAAATAAATAGGCTTCAAGGTGGTAATGTGCATGTTTTTAATTTTTTTTTCGGGATGGAGAGCGTTTACTTTATGTCGGCCTATATACCTTAAAAAAAGATTTTTCCATGTTAGAAATATATGATTATTCTGAGAGATTGAGTCATTTATTTCCTATCCAGTCGAATATAAAAAAAGGGCAAATAAAGTTCGTTTCGAACATTCGCTTCCAGCAGGTAAGTGATCTTTAAATGAAGTTAACAAGAAGTTATTCTTCTTCCGTTTTTGCATCATAAACTTAAAAACAAATGTATTTTAATATTTTGGGCAGAGTTTCAAAGGTTCGGTTTGCAGAATGCAAGCTTTAGTACGTGTGATATTTTTATTAGCTGAAATTCACGTTTATAGTACCACAACGAAGGTGTCTGTATTTTAACTTTCAGAAAGTAAAATAGGAACCATTACTTAGTGTTTAACTAAGAAAATGCACTAATGAAAGAAACGTGTGTATATTCCATTAGCAATTGCTCATGTCATTTCCCCTATTTGTAATATCTTTATGTTCAATTTTTAATTGTTTTTCTTTGATAAAATGCCAAAACTAATATAATCTGTATTAATGAAAACAAAAATCTATTTTCATTAATATATATTCCAAAGAGTGTCACCTTTTTGTTTTTTAACAAGATTTATTGTAATGTGGGAAATGGATGTTGCTAAAAGGCAAGTGAATTTTTGCTTCTAATTTCCTATAGAGCTAGTCATTAGAAAATTCAAATTGAATTTGAGACATTGCAAGTTACACTTCCGCAACTGAGCGTAATTTAAATATTTTTCTATATCATTCTCTTGTTGTATTTAGTGTGTATATTAAGTGTAACAAAAGCTTTTGAGATTCTCTCACTTTTGCTACATTCTTTTTTATTTAAATAAACCACATTTTTCGGTCATTTTCAAATTTCTCTATTCGAGCGTTGACAAAAAAAAAAAACAGTTAATGTGCTTAACTGTTCACTCTCGGCGGAGAACTTGTTGCACACTTTTTGTGTGACTCTACGCCGTGAGCCATTTTTTTTATCCAATATCCTTTTATATAATTTATTCTAAATTAGGGGATTAATTTTCACATTAAATAACTTCCTATTTAACTACATTATTATTTATAAATTTAATAAATAATTTGGTCAGGGAAATTTAAATTTGAGCATTTTTATGCACCGCACTATATGTTGCGCGGATGCAGAAGTTTTTGAAGTGCCCTTCGAAGCACATTTTTTTCAAGTTTTCCGTAACTCGACACCACTGTAAGTGGACGAGAATTCTAACGGCTCCCCCAGGAAGCGAGACTTTGGTCCTTTCTTCTCGGGGGAAATCACACCAGTGCTCGAACTCCTTTTTATAAAAAAAATGTACAGCAATTGTATTTGACTTGCGTCTAAAACTCATCTTCAAGTGTTCACGGATTCTGATTTTTACCAAATATATATGCACCATTTTATTTAACATAAATGTTGAAATCCTACGTGATAAATAACGATCTGCAACAGTATTTCTGAGGAAAGGCAGATGTCTCTGCTGATTTCAGCTCATCATGTGAATGTGTAGACTGCGAATTTCTGCTGAATCCAATTCATCATATGAATGTGTGGACTGCGAATGGAAGGAACATTAAAAAAAAATGATTCGATTCGGACATTGATTAGCGGCTTGAGTGCACGATACTCCGTTCTGAAGGCACGGGCTAATGGTCTGCTAGGATCTCATCTAACGAACGTTAAGGCTCTTCGCTACCGTCCATCTTGCTTTTCGGCGCTAATGCTATCTCTACGGGAAAATCTGCAAAAAGTCCTACTCATAACTCGAGAAGTTATTTGAATATTTTCATGCGGTCTCTTTTAAACAATAGAGTGGACCTAGTTAACGGTTTGCTATTTTTCATTTTTTCTGTGGTGAACTTCAAAAATTTTTTATAACATTTTTTAATTTCAACTCATAATTTTTAAAACTTAGAAAAAAGATACGGAGAAACGGAAAAGTAGCAAACCAAGCTTGAATATTTCTCTTTACAACCATATTTTAAGTTTATATTTGAGACAATTTGTTCACGAGTTATTAGTAGGAGTAAAAGTGTTGTTTTTGAAAAAGTTTGAAAAACTACGAAAATTCACGCCCCGTAACGAACCACACCTTGGCCCGCCCATTCGAGGGACCTTTTTCCCTCTCCCTTTAGGCCTCCTCCGCACTTACAGACCCGACCAAGACCAGACCAATGTCCCCCACCTCATTAGGGTTGTGATTGATGATCCCCGACGGGCTATACGCGAATATGTGTTGAGCTCTCCGCACTTACTTTTTCTTCTGTTGCACGACCGTGGTCCGACTTACGGTCGGGGCAAAATCGGATCTGTATAGTGAGTCGGTGCAGAGAGCGTTCTTCAAGCACAAGGCACTGTAGCCGCACTAGAACCGACCAGTTAGCAATGTCTAATAAAGATATGTTTTTATTTGATACCGAAAAATTTGTTCTTGCGGGGAAAGAGCATAGCTGTCTTTGGGACCTCTCCACTGCGGATTATTCCGATCGCAATAAAAAAAAATGCAGGCCCCATCTTGAGTTTTTCATGGTTTAACTAGAATCAATTTCCTATCAGTCCTTTTACCATTAACAACTGCAATCAGGGGAATTATTGGCAATTCATACTTCATGTGTTTCTGAATTAATGTGTAGCTGAATGGGCTGTTTTTTAAGTATATCATCCACTTTGAATTCATTCGGAAAGTCCCCCATTCCTCAAATTATCAATACCAATTTAAGTTCACTGGTTTGCCAAAACAGATTGAATAATACAAAAAAAGAAAAAATGCCATGAGCAGTAGCGTCACTGCGGGTGGGGGGGGGGAGGGGAGATTACACCCAAATTAAATTTAAGAGTTCTTTAAAAATACATACACTTGCATTTTTCGATTTTACTGGTACCGTTTCAACGTCTCCTTGCTGATTAGAAATGTAGTTTAATGCGAGTTGCACCAAATAAATAAAATATAAAATTTCTTGAGATTTTTTTTTTTTTGCACTGCTGTAAATATAAACTACAACACTACAAATTTTGCAACACAGCTGAGTTTTTTTTTTTTGGAGGGGGGGAGGATAGCACAAATTTCCGCATTGCTCACGCCCATGCTAGGAACGCCAATGATATTAGTTTTACTTTTTAGAGTTTTTAATAAGAATTAAAAACAAGTAAATTAAAAATATCTAGTGTGCTGAATCTAAACGTTTGTAACTTAACCAAAATATGTGATGTCTGATGTCACGCTCCCCCTCTCTCCCCCCCCCCCCCCCACTTTTTGCCACAAACTGTCACCATTGCCTGAAATCCCCCCCTCGAAGTGAGAATTTCCCCGTTCAGAATTTATAAAGCATTGGATGTCAATTTCGAAATAAATTTTCGGAAACAAATAATTCTTAAGTGTTAATTATGTGCAGCGAAAAAATGTAATAAATTAAAAAATAAACAAGGTAATAATAATAAGTAGGGATAAAATTATAGATGTGAAATAAGAAAAACAGATATTTCTGCATTCATCGAAATTCAGAAATATTTGTTCTCTGTTTATAAAACTGCGATTGGAATAAATACGTGAGAATGTGAAAAAGCTTTTATTAATTATTTTATTTATTGCATAATATAAACACTGAAATTTTATGCTCGCCTGTTTGATGTCAATTTTTGTAGTTTTATTTGCGCGTCCAATGTAAAATCAGTACAATATGTTTTGTTCTCTTAAAAATGTTTTTAGAAAAATCATTTTATTAATATAAATAGTTATTAGTTTTTCCCGTGATTTGATAAGTGAACTTTTATTACACTACAGTACACATTTAATGTACAATTATTTATTTTTAAAAATTACTTTTTCGCCCCCCCCTTTCCACCCCCCCCTTTTTTTTTTTTAAATAGGTTGGTAAACAGTTTAATAAGGCAAAAAAAAAAAAAAAAAAAAAAACAGAAAATACTGTAACAAATGTATACATTTGAAAAATTCATGGCATTAAATAAACTATGGCCAGCAACCAACTTGCTCGCCTTTCATGTCTACCGCAAAAGTCGTCCCTTTGCAAAATACCTCTTCACATTGGAGTTTCTCTTAATAGCCCATCAATCAAAACCCTAATGAGGTGGGGGACACTGGTCGTGTCTTGGTCGAGTCTGTAAGTGCGGAGGAGCCCTTAAAGTGACAAGCAATCAGTCTCCTTTGTTCAGAAGTTGCCTAGAGGTAAATCCATTCTTTACCGATCGCTTTGTATGTTTTGTGATACCCGTTTGGTTTTCGTTTGGCGTTCAAGCGGAAAAGAAGTTTTTGCATTACATTCTATTTCCTTGATGCTTGATGAAGAAAATCGTTCTATGATAAAGCGAATACTGCGTCTTTAACATAGCAGAAACCGTAGTGTAGTAAAAAGTAAACTAAAAATGCAGTTTGATCAATAAAGCTGTTCCACTTTTACATTACACTACTATAAATCAAAATTTTATGCTCGTTAATATTTTTATTTTCAACTTGAAAATTAAATGCTGAAGAGTATATTAAAGAAATATCGATATATTTCAAGTGCAGATGAAAAAATATTTTCATTTATGTATTTATTTGTGTTCACAAAGTAATTTGGGGTGTTAAAGTAATATAATTACTTACAAACATCAAAAAGGTTAAAAAATTCATTTCATTTAGTGATTATAAAATTGTAATTTAACAGCATAATGGCTATTAAGTATTAAATAATAGAAAAAATATTTTCTTCTATGAATGAACATATTAAAAAAAAAAAAGAACCAGCGAAATATCTATAGAACAATATATAATACTAGCGGTACCCGCACGGCCCTGCCCGCGTTTAAGAAGTGAAAAGACCAGTTGGTTCACCATTATATATATACACTGGTATTTTTGAAATGTGTATATATTATGTTATTCTATTAAGATGTATAGCATTCCACAGAATTAAAAATTAGCCTCCCACGACAATCAACCGGCGATCCTACATATTTAAGCAACTTTATTTTCTTGTGACAAAGACGCAAACATAAAAAAAGCAAAAAGAAACTTTAAAAAAACGCGTAATGTTCTGTGATTCAGGTACCCACACAAAGAGCACGATTAAAAGGCAATGGAATCAACACACACACATAAATACTTGCTGTTTTATTATTAGTAGAGCTGTATGGCATTACATGCAAGTGCCCCCTAATCCATACGCTATACATCAAACCGAGACCGAGAGAATAATTTACAGATTTTGGTCTTTGTATATTACCAAAGAGAGGGTTGCCGGATGCCCACCCCCCCTCTGAGCAATGTCGAGTGCTGTAGTAACCCGTAAGCAAAATTATCACGTTCTTAGGGCACCAAGAAAATGAGGGGAACCTCAGAAAAATTTTGTCAATTAAATAATTCATAAATTAATTTAATTCGTAGGAATTTTCAAATTTTAGGGTAAAATGAATAAGCACTTTATATAAAACATTTCATCTTTCTATCTTATCTCAATCCTGAAAAATAAAGTTATAAAGTAGTACATGTCTATTTCGTATTTATTTGCATATTTGAAACAGCGAAAATGAGAGAAATATTTCTTAAATAACATTACAAGCGTACACAAATTCTTGAATATCTCCAGCCAGAATTGATTAGGGAGATTTAATCACAGACCTTTGCAGGTAAAATTAGCACAATTGTCGAATTAGTACCGTCGATAAATGATGTCTTGCGTTTTTCCCATATATTTGACCTCCCTCCCCCTTCATCACATGTCACGCTATGTTGCATAAGCATGTCACACTTCTTGCTACCCCCTCCCCTTGTCATAATTTGTCCCAATTTCACGAACCCCCCCTCCCTCCCTCGAAGCGTGACATCTTTTATGAAGGATCCCAAGAGTTATTCAACCAAGTAACAATTAAGCTAAAAAAATAAATGTTTGTTTGTTCAAACTTTGATCAATTTATTATAAGATTTTTCTACCAGTTTGAAAACGTTTTATGTATTTATTTACCTGCATTTTGAATCTGCAATTTTTGTGGGCAAATCATTTTTAGTGTTTAGGGCCTCTAAAGGTCTTAATCCAGCCTTGGTAACGCCCCCCTAAAAATTTCAATGGCGCAGTCTACACCATGATCCCCCCCCCCCTGGTGGGCACCCCTGCCAAAAAAAGAAAGAATGTCCAGTGTCCAAAGAATATGTCCAAAATATAACTGAAAAATAAAATATTTAACATTTTTCTCATCTGTTAGAGTTTTTTGTTTTATAGTTTATGATAATGTTCTTACATAATCTGAAAAATTGTTAGGATTGCATTAACTTTGTCTAAATTTCTTTTGTAAATTTGTTTTTGCTAATCTTATTACTTGAACTTTAGTTTAACTGCGTTTACATTTTCTGTTATTTGGAATAACAGATCATATCTTTCACTACGCAATCGTAGAAGTTTTAACGAATCAACTCTGTATGACTTCAAGGTTTTAATTATAGCAATACTAACTGGATTTAGAATTAAGTGTGAAACTTAACAGTTTCTAGTAGTTTGTAGAACCAAGAACCAAAAAAATAAAGGAGAAAGGTCTTGTATAATAGAAGGAAAAATACTTGTTTTTGCGTTAAAAGACGCTGCATCATTTACTACTAAGTTAAGTTTATAAAATGACATGCCCGGTCGCGGGTTACTGAAATGCCTTTCAACTATATTTTATTTTGCACAAGCTTTATTACTTTTTTCGTGCTGGCTCCATTGTCACAAAGTTGTCAACTAGAGAACTAAGCTACTTCAACTCAAACTCTAACTTTTCCAAATGTGTAAGAATATGTTTTGTCAAACTTTGAAAATTGGATTATTGGAACAAGTAAGTAAAAATTAAAGTACAGTAAAAATTAGGCGATCAACTTACAGAGGGTTTTTTACAATACTCCTTCCTAAATTTGGCGCACACAAGTGGTCAATATAAACAGGTGGTCAAATTAACTTCTCAAGTTACCAAGGTTTCTCTACATTATATATTATTGGGCTAATTCCGTTCCTGACAAAAGTGGTGAACTTAGACAAGTGCGCCCAGAAACCCCCCGCACCTGCCAGTTTCTTTCGGTGAACTTAGACAGGTGGTCAGCTTACAAAGGTGGTGAACTTTACAGGTTTTACTGTAATTAGTTTTAAAGGATACTAAAGGAACATAAAAACCTCTGATGGCAACTTTTATATGAAATATTTACGAGGGAGAACCAATGAAAACTTGAATGAACCTTGAAAATGAAGTTAAAATTTTTACAAATCAAAAATGCTTGAAAAATTGAAACCTGCAACTTCAGTCTGAATGAGCAAACGAAAATGCATCTTTGCCTGCTTTGTTGCCGTTTTTGGAAACTTATTTTATGAGACAAAAAGAAGTATTTAGTTTTCGGCCATTTGAATGACTGGAAAGGGGGTCTTGGGCCAACGTTTACATTTAGTTTTTGAGATGAATTTTCACACTGTTTTGGGTTTTTCACGATTAGTTTTCGTAACATACATATATTTAATTATAGAAAAAAAAATGCAGCTGCAATCACTAACCATTTCATATCTAGAGTTTTTAGAATAGAAAAATATAGCTGCGGGATAGGGCACGTGGATGATATTTCACTGAAAAGAATTATTTTTAGCGGAGTGAAAAGTTTAATTTTGGCATAGTTAAATATGAGAATTACTGTAATAAACAAGTTTAAAATTATGCAATATATATATATATATATGAACAAAAACATACATGTGAAAAAGGTTCGGTAGAACAAACAATCTTCGGAATAGTCGGTGTCACCGATAAGAGTTGAAATATGAGAGGTGCCAAGTTCCATAGCAGATGTTTTAATCATAGCTGTAAGAGTGTTCAGTGTTCTTCAATTCTTTCCAAAACAAGTTGTTACTTTCTCTGTTATAGGATTTATAACTTGGCACGTTTTAAATGTCAATACGTTACATTAAAAAAACTCGCCCAAATAGAAATATTTCTAACAGGTAGTTAGTAAAATCATGTGGCAAGCTTATAATAGTTCATTTTTAATTGTCTTCTTATCCTGTCCTTGCACGTAACTTATCTTAATGAGCTACTTATTTTTTGTATTATTAGCCAGGGTAGTAAAATTGAAAGTGCTCTTCGTTTGGAGTCAAATTTTGAACTTATTTTGTTTTGCTATAAGAGAAACAAAGAGGGACAAAAGAAAACAATTTTATGCCATCTTTGGACGTACATGATTCCAATTTAGCACACTGTTGTTCCGTTACAAGAAATACAAGATAATGTATCTTTTTCAAGTCTTGGATTTCTCCCTTTATATAAGCTTAATTGTCTACCATGATGCCAAGTTTCAAGTTTCTAAGTCACTTAGGAGCAGAAGTTTTTGATGAATGAGTCAGTCAGTCAGTGATAAAAATTACTCTTTTCAGACCTTAATAATTTTCTAACTACCGTAATTATCTGTGTATAGCCCGCGGGCTATCTACGAAAAAACGTCTTTTTTTACTACCTGCGGGCAATATAACGATGCGGGCAATACATGAAATTTAAAAAAAAGTATTATTAAAAAGGACACCTACCGTTCAAATATTCGAAATCTGTTTTCCTGCAAAACAAAATGCAAAGAAATAAATCGTAGCTTTCGAAACAATGGTCCAAAGCAGATTGGGGCTCGGGCGCTACAGGTGGATGCATTGTTTTCTAGGGTTGTATCCCATGTTTTTTTCTGGGGTGCGGGTTATACACCGAACTTAATTTTTTTAGAATGAATTTTTCTTCATGTGGACTATACAACGATGCGGGCTATTTACCGATAATTATGGTATAAGAGTTACATAAATGAAATTTAATACTCTGGGGGTTGAAGGGGCTCCTATTGGTCGTGCAAAATTTCAAGTATGTAGGCCTAATAGTTTTTGAGTAATGATGGGGTGGAAATGGTTCGGGTAAAAATACATATTGGCTAGTGTCGCCGTCTTTGAACTTGGCGGACGCACTGCCGTGTTTAGATATTTTTTTTAAAGTGAAACGCAACTAAAACATCTATATGGAACAGACTTTCCCTCTTTTGTAGAATTACCCATATATCCTCTTGCATTTTCTATTAATTTTAATCAAATTTAAAAAATAATTGTTTTTATTTCTGAATGCCTGTTTTTTTTTTGGTTTGTTTAAAATATATAAAATATTCAAAGATATATGAGCGTCATTAAGCTTCCTATGTATTACAAGATAAAATCATATTCTAAAACCGCTAACAGTTACTAATTCTAGCAGTAGATTGAAAGAAATAAAAAGTACGTCGGAAAAATAATAAACGTTGTATTTTACGATAAGTCATGTGATCATGTGAACTGAATTTAAAAAAGGAAAAAAGAAAGAAGTCGGCTTCAACAGTGCAAGCTTCAAGAAAGAATTTGTTCGCTCCAAAGGAGAGTCCAGATTTTTCCGAGATTGAAAAAAAAACGTAGAATGAATCCCCACTTCCAGATGTTAGTACGTATGCATCAGCGGAGCCCTGAGGGTCATCCACTGAGGGGGTCATCAGGAAGTCTCTTTTTCGAGGAAAAGGGTAGGTGTTTTGGACTCCTCTCTTGTGCCAAAAGGTCCGACCGCAGACAGCAAGTACCAGCAGGGGGTGTCGCGAGATTCCTCTTCAAAAGATTTATAGCTGCCCATTGAGAGGCATAGTGATTGACGCTGTCCATCAAAAGAATAGACCAATTACCAGTGCAAAGAGCCTGAAGAAGACACTCCCACAGTGTTGCCACTATTTCAGAGATTTTGTCAGCTCCGAGTTTCCGATTTGGTAGCGAAGAGCCTTAACTCTTAAAAAGGAATTCTTCCTTCAATTGCTGAAACGAAAAATCGGTCATCCAGATATATTTTCTGCTGCAGTTGTCATTACTCAAGAAAAGTTTTTCATGATGGGTTTCTGTGGTACCACAGGTAATTTTTTCCTCTTGATTGAGCTCAATTAATGTAATTTATGTAATACTTTTTTTTTTTTGATGATTGAATTGAGATAAATGGTGCATTAATATATATTTACATTCTAATCTAGAAGTAATTTAAATGAGCAGAGTGAATCATAAATAAATGTTTCATTTTAAAAGAATTTTGTTTTGTTGATTTTTCACAGAATCTACTATGAATATTTTATCTCAAGAAATTTTACCTAATTTCAGAAAGTGAATGCAATTTCATGATAATAATGCTTTAATTGATACAACGCATGTACTATCACTTTATAATCATGGGCTATGTTACATTTTACCGTAACATTAAGTATGGTGCCGTGTACTAAAAATTTTTTTTTTTTTTTCGGGTTAGTTTCTGGGTTTATTTTTTAATTAATCAAATATACATGAAATAATAAAACCTTGAATCAATATCTGAAACTATATAATGTCATTGATTTATAGCAAAAAAAAAATCACAGATTTTATTTTTCCATTTTGCTTTTATGAATTTTGAAATATCTTGTGTGCAATTATTTTGATTTGAATTGTTATGAATTTGAGTAATATTTTTTCAATTTTGCCTTTCTATATTTTGTATACCATTTTGTGTTAAGAAAATTTGTATTTTCACTCACAATATATGAGCAAGTCCAAAAATCCCAAAATTATGACTATGAGCTTAGCTACCTCCATTCCCAATTTTTGTGGGAATGAAGAAGACAATTTTGAATTTTTCATCACCCAATTAAATCAAATTGCTGAACTTGAGCAATGGTCTACTCAGAAGAAGATGCTTATATTAAAATTACATCTCAAAGAAAAAGCTCTTCAATTTCTAATAAATGATCCCTCAGCTTCAAAAGAAACAGACTTTGATAACTTAACACAAAATTTGGCAAATAAATTTAACAAAATTCAATCATTTGAATCTATCAGGACAAATTCAATAAAATAACCCAAAAACCAAATCAATCAGTTAAGCAATTAAGTGAAGAAATTGATATTTGTGCTCAGAAATTTTTGAATTCAAATGATTCTACTGATGTAAATTTTCTGGACTTAACTGAAAAGCTAAAAAAAATCAAAATTTATAGAGGCTCTTAGACCTGACATCAAAACTCAAGTAAAAATTCTTGGTCCTTCTTCTTTTGCTGAAGCAGTTAAACATGCCATAAATGTTGAAAAAGCTTTTGGCGACAATCATGACAATCAAAATTGTTTCACTAGTTCAGACATTAACACCTTAATAAGACATCAAATTGAAAGCAATCAGCAAATACAAAATTTGTCTGACAAAATAAACTCCATAAATCAGTTATCTGTAAGCAATGTAACCACATCTAACAATTTTAATCCCATTCCTTCAACATCTGCTAATACATTCAGCAACCAACATCATAATCAAATCTCTTGTCACATATGTGGTAAACCTCATTTAACCACTAAATGTTGGTATTTTCCCAAACCTCAAACTAATCAAGCACATTTTGGTCAACAAAACCTTAGACTCAGGCAACTTAATTATCAGCAAAACAATTTTCGAAACAACAGGGGAAACAGAAGGGGCAACTCATTTCGACCAAGATTCCAAAACAACAGAAATCTCCCATATAGACGCCAAAAGTTAAACTAAAAAAGGGTTCTTACCAAATAAAGAAATCAAAAAGCTCAAAAACAACTGTAAGGGCTCACAAAAAAATAAAATGGAGCTATGAGAAAAATGGTACAAAAAAAAGACAAAATTGTAAAGAGTAATGAGCAAAACATATCAAGCTCAACTCAATCAGGTATTTCTGACAAACCAAATAAATTCACAGACAAAGTTGAAATGTCATGCTCTTTTGATCAAAAATGTATGGGACTTCCAATAATTAAGCTGAAATTTGGTAAGGATTCAATTGATTCTTTTTTAGACACCGGTGCAAATTTGAGTTTAATTCAACCTAGTGTTTTGAACCGCATAAAACAATCATGCAAAGTTGAATATGTATCACGATCAGTAAGAATTCACACGATTAACAACCAAACTGCAGTACCGGATCTTCGATTTTTGCGAGGCGGGGCAAAGCAGAAAAATGCCGCCCCCCTCCAATCCTCCCTTTAAATTTCTCTATCAAGTCACACGCGTATTTTTTAATATAAACACTGAAGTAGGAAGGATAGGGTTTAAAGACAATATATATATATATACATGCTGAAAAATCCTGAATGTACACTTTTGGCCAAGCAGTAAAATTACGTATCAAAAGTTGCAATTAAAACCCCCTCCCCCTTAAGGAGGAATGCATAAACAATGCTCTCTCGCGCGTGAAGGAAAATAATTGATTCACTGAGATTCCCTTTCCGCTTTAATTTTTTGCCTTAAGGCTAAACTCAAGTTTAGTACAAGGAATACAGTCTAGTTTTATTAATACAGAAAATAAATGAGCTTTATTAATACAACTTTTTAAAAGATAAATAATTGAAGTTGGGCTTACAGAATTATTAACCGCAAAATGAAAAAAAAAAAAAAATAAAGAAACAAATTAATCAATTAATTAATAAAATAAAATAAATAAGTAATAACGATAATTTAGCTTAGTTTAACTTAGTATAACTTAACGTCGAAAATACAATTAAAAATACAAATTTAGCGTTTCAAAAATTAATGATATCCCAACGAAAACAATAATGTGAAAAAGGGAAAAGTTCGATAGAACAAACGGCCCTCGGAGTAGTCGGTGTCAGCGATAAAAGAATTGATAGCAAACTGGTGCCAAGTTCCATAGCAAATCTTTTAACCATAGCCTTAAGAGTGCACAATGTTCTCTAATTTATTTTTAAAAAATTAATTTCTTTTAAACGGATTTCTAACTTGAGAAGTTTTAGTTAAGATAAATTCGTTCAAGAAGACGATATAAGAAGACAATTAGAAATTAACTCTTAAGCTTGCCACATGATTTTACTAACTATTAAAAACTTCTAATTGGATGAGTTAGATTTTTGAATGTAAGTTACCTTAATTAAAACAAGCCAAGTTAAAAATCCGAAGTAAAAAAAAAAACATTGTTTTTAAATAAATTAGAGAACATTGTACATTCTTACAGCTATGATTAAAGGATCTGCTATGGAATTTGGCACTCGTTAGATATCAATTCTTTTATCTCTGACACTGACTAATCCGAAGGTTGTTTGCTCTATCGAACTTGGCCCTTTTTTTACATTTATGTTTTTGATGAGATTAAAAAATTTACAAGTACACTTTTACAAATTATAATATTATTAAATACTGTAGTTAAAATTTCACTCTGCGTGCTTTTTTTTCTGCAAATGCATCTATCGCCTCAGCATAATGGATTTGATGAGCGGTTTGATTTTCTATTGCCAAAATCGCGAGATTTGATAAATGTTCCTGGCTCATCGATGACCGCAGATAATTTTTTATGAGTTTCAATTTGCTGAAACTTCGTTCACAACTTGCGGATGTGGTTGGAAGAGTACAATAAATCCGCAATGCAATACAAATATTGTTAAACGCATCCTGCAAATCATATGTGCATATTTGTTGCAAGAGTTGTAGCGGGCCAGCCTTTTTTATATCTCCAAATACTACTGGAGCTTGAACTTGAAAAACAGCGAGTTCCTCCCAGAACTCAACTGCATTGAGATCCTGTTTATACTTCAGTGCAAGATCCGCTCCTGCCTTTTGCAGTTCTGTAGTCGAGGCATTTAATATTGAATAACCATTGAGGAAGGAAAAGTTTGAATTTAAAGCGGTTGCGCTTTTCATCCTCGTTTTAATTTCGGATAAAATTCTATCAAATACTGTTTTTATCGATACAGACACTAATTGAAGAGATTGAAGCGTTCGTACTTCGTCCTCGCACAATTCGTCGAACTGTTTTTTCTGCTTTACTATGCGTTTTCTTGAAAAAACAGGCTCAACTCCAGATTTTTCGGCAACTGGTTTAGCTTCTTTTATCCAGTGTTCCATTGAGTGTTCTCTCATTTTTTGCAATATTTTAGCCAAACTTTCCATTAATCTGATGGAACGCGCAAGAGTAATGTCAACCTTTTGGATTTCAACATTTACTCTATTTATTTCCTGCAGAATATTAGACCAAATTGTTAAATGAAAAATAAAATCATAATTTTGCAAGGCAGAAATCAGAAGTCCAGCCTCGTACTTCGATTCCGCAGTAAGTGAAGTATTTTGAATTTCTTTCAAGGATTTTATTACTTCAGGTAAATTATTATGAAGTGCTTTCACTGCGACATATTTTGCCGACCATCTTGTCTGGCTACTTCCTTTCAAGCTTGTTTTCATAACTTTTTTCATACTATCCCATCTATTGGTGGATCCAACATAAAAACAATACACTTTTTGTATGATGCCAAATAAATTAGCTGCTTCCGGGCACAAACTGGCAGAATGCACACCGACAAGATTTAATGAGTGAGCTAAACACGGTACAAACTCGACCAGCTCATTTTGTTCTGTGATCCTGGCTTGTACCCCCTTGTAAGTACCCGCCATATTAGAGCCGTTATCGTAAGACTGACCACAACATTGACTGATATCCAATCCATCAAGTGTCAATTTTTCCACAATTCGCTGGGAAATCTATTCTCCAGTTTTTCCACTAACTTCTATAAAATCAATGAAGCTTTCCTTGATTTCACACACATCACCGCATGTTTTAACGTAGCGAATCACTTGGCTCATTTGTTCTGTGTGAGACAAATCAGGAGTGCAATCGAACATTATTTTGTAATATTTAGTTTCCTTGATGTCCTTCAAAATGCTATCTCTGACATTATGGCAACAACTTCATTTTGAGTTGTCTTTGATAAATAAGACACTTGTCCTTTTTTTTAGATGTTCTAAGTGGTACTTTAGAACTGGATTTTGTTTGGCGAGCAGATAAATTAAATTCAAAAAATTTCCTTGGCTAGGCCGTGGACACTCTGTTAAAAGGCTACTGGGTGTTTCATTAGACCCACGTAAGGAAAGACAGTTTGTAGAGAGATACAATATAGCATCAATAATTATTTGCAGGATATCTCTCCATTTTTCCTTCTCTGTGTGAATTTGCCGCTCAATGTTGTGATCAATTGCCCCCTTGCACGATTTCATTTGTTGCAAGCGAATTTTCCATGTAATCATGCACTCTTTGTGTGATTGTGATGCTTCGTGCTCACTTAATCTTTCTGAAACTTTTTTCCAGTTAATGTATCCTGTAGTACACAATGTTGAGGTAGAGGCCCCGGTATTTTTCTGAAAAATCTTGCAGGGTGCACAAAAAAGTGCATTTTTTGTTTTTGAATACATGAGCCAAGATCTTTTAATTTTTTCATTATTTGCTAATGTTCTGTACCACATAGAAGGTGTTAAATGTCGCCCATCTCTTTTAGTGGACATAAGGTCTATGTCTTCTGGGTGTTTTTCGGATATTACTGCAGCTTGACTGCTTAACAAAGATCGTTGCTGATCAGTTATTTTTCCAGTTACTAGCCAGTTATCTGGGTCTGACAAATCAAAAATAATGTCTTCATCTTCCTGCTGTCCTTCTGCAGTTAACTGAGGAAATTCTTCATATCTTGATGTCAAGGCTTCCCCCAGCTGTTCCTTTGAAGTTGATAAAGACGGCTGCTTCCTCAAGTGCTGATTTTTTGCTTTTTCGGGGATGACAGATAAATATTCTTCATCTTGATCACAGAAATTGGATGAAATATTAATTTCTTCGATAATCTTAGTATCATCGGAAGTTTTGGCTGAGCCTAATGGTTCACCTTTTCCTTGAAGCCATTTTTGCATGCTAGCTGCAGATTGTTTTCCCTGTTCAGACCTATCTTTGGCTCTTTTTCTATATTCCTCTCCGGAAAGCTTTGTTCTAGTTGCACTCATGATTTCTTTTATCCTAAATAATAAGAAATAAGCGTAAATATATTAAGAAATAACTAGGGCTCGACCGATGGCATTTTTTAGCCGATGGGCCGATGCCGATTGTTGGCCGATTGTTCCGAGGTCGGCCGATGGCCGATTGCCGATTATTTTCCTCTTCCATCGGCCGATGGCCGATGGACAAAATTCGCTTTTAACCATTATGCTTATCAAAAATGTCATTTAAATCATTTATTTATTTTAATGTTTATAAAAACATAAATGCATTATTCAAGCACTATAAAACGGTTACTGTTTGTAGGAAGTTTACGTAATAATTAAAACTAAAAGAATCACTCGCGATTCTAGTAAAGTAATTACACTATTTGGTAGTAGAAAAAATAGCTATATCAGAGGATTTTTAATTATTTTTTCTTATCCTTTCAAAAGAACTCAACAACTATTGGATCGGATCGCACCTCCTTCACTTTCCTCCAACATTTTCTCTTTATAGCGCCTGCACTACAAATAACAAGCGCAGCTGCCTTTATTTTCTTATTTTTGTTTTCCTGGGGTGGAATGTAGATGTTATAAATCAGACTAACAAATAATGTGAGTTTGTATCTAACAAAATTGTCAACCCCACTCGGATTTTTTTCTTGATTTACCCCCGTTTTTTAACGAAAATCGGGAACGATTCTGTTTATTTTTTTATTATAAAAATTATTTTAACTAAAAATAGCTCTTTTTATAAAGTAAAAATAAAATATTAAAAAGTTTCGCTGGCAGTAACGCAACCCCCCCCCCCCCCCCTCCATGTTCATAACCTAGAAATACTGAATATTGCTTCAAGAATAGACGTAAGATTTTGTCATTACCAATGAATGAAGAACTAAAAGGAACCAATCTTATTAGCTTTTTTTATTGTGAGTTAAAAATTACACTAAAATACCCGACATATTCTTTATATTTTTATGAGCACAATGTAAGGTCACCGAAATAAACTAATATTTTGTAACGTGCAAAATATTTTGAGCACCAGCAGTTTTCTATTGACAAATAATCTTCTGAAAAACACGTGATCAATTATAAAAATCAAGATGTATTTTGAAAAAAAAAAAAAAAAAATATATATACATATATATATATATATATTTGTAAGCTAATAAAGAAATTGTAGCATTTTTATTAAGATATTATTCCACCCTGTCTAGCGAACTCGTTTTTTAAGAATTACGTTTTTGAAAATTGCAAGTCGAACTTGAACCACATAAAACTTTGATCCATAAACATTGATACTGAAAAATTGATTCATATTTTTTATCAATATGTTCTATGTTGTAAGCTAATAATAAAAGAACAAGAAATATTCGAAACTGAAAGCAGATGCAACGAGATTGTTGTACAATAGCAGAAAAACTGTCAACTGTCGTAACACGTGGCATCGAAGCAAAAAAAATATATATACATGTGCTTAAAAAGCGCCGTTTACACGGGGAAAAATTAAAATAAGTATCGTATAAAAAATTAAGATGTATTTTGAAATAATATGCATCGATCAATCTTTGAAAATAAAGAAATGTTAGCATTTTTATTAAGATATTATTAAATCCTGTCACGCGAACTCGCATTTTGAGAATTCAATTTTTGAAAATTGCAAGTCAAACTTTGACACATACAATTTCGATCAATAAACATTTATACTGGAAAATTGTTTCTTATTTTTGATCATTTTTTTTCTATGTTGTAAACTAAAAATAAAATAACCGCACACTAAAAGCAGATGCAACGAGACTGCTGCACAATTGCAAAAGAACTGTAACACGTGGCATGGAAGAAGGAGAAAAAAGTTTAAGCGGGTAAAATTATTATCGTACTTTGATTGAGTTGAATTTGTATTGTTTACAATTTCGGAATAATAAGAAACATGACAAACTAAAAGCAGATCGTATAAGATTATTGCACAATGACATCTAACGCACTAAGTCATTATTTAGCGAAAAACAGACAAAAGGAGGCAACTAACCTAGTGCGAAAAACAAATAGCACGCATAAGACGCCTCTATTACTTTAACTTTAAGGGGGGAAATACGTGTAAAAGTCTCAAAAAAATATTTTTTTTCTTCAAAAATCGGTTCTACAACTATTCGATAATATACCCTGAACATTTTAAAGCAAAATTCCAAGTCGTTTAAAAGTTATAAGCATTTGAGCAGGTAGTCCCTTATGAATGACCTGAAGGGTATTAGAGAACGCTAGGAGATGTCTTTTTTTTTTTTAACAATTGAGACCTTGGATAGAAATTTCTGTAAGTATTAGTATCTATAAGTATTTTTAAAAAATGATTCATTTACTGCCTTAAATTTACCTTCAATACCACTCTTCTCTTCAAACGCGTTTTTCTCGAAACTACTTTTTTCGAATTTGCGTACACTCTAGCTCGCAAAGTTTTTGATCAATCCTTATCAAATTTAGCACACATTTTCTTTATATATACGCGCTTTAGTTGAACTAGAACCATAAACATATCTTTATTTTTACATTTTTTATTGTAAGAAAAGAACAAAAAAAAAAAGAAACAAAAGGTTAAAAATCGTATTTAATTTTCCCATTTTAAACAAAAATAGAAAATTTCGTTTTTTTTTTGTGATGATTTTAGTTCAACTAGAAGAGACACTTATTAAAAAAAGTAGATTTAAAAGAAATTGATTTCCAATAAAAATTGTGACCTCCAGGATGTATGCAAACTGCCGACCCTGGTGACGACTTACAATGTGCCGCAGCCGATATCTCCCGGATTTTTCAAGAAAAATGTTTGAAAATTTCAGTAAATGTTCTTCAATATATCTATAAAATAACCTCAAAATCTCAATAAAATGTAGTTATTCTTTATACGTTAAAAAAAATTTATGAAAATTGCGCTTAATACGCCGTTTTGCACGTATTCCCCCCCTTAACATATTATATTTCGATAGCATTCTGTTCAAAGAGAAATAATTTCAATAATGAAGGTTTTTGGGCAGCGATCGCTTAAACTATTTTTTCGAATATTTTATCAAATACACTTTGTAGAATGACATTATTTTTGTGCTTTTTTAACTGCTGTGCTGCCTGTTATTGTCTGGAAATAGAAATTTAGCTATGGAGGAAAAAAGTAAGTTAAAGACAGAGAATGTTTTCTGGAAAGTTGTCCCTGCGAAAAACATCGGCCTTGCATCGGCTTTTAGATGTTTTTCAAGGCCGATGGGCCGATGTTTTTCTAAAGTTAACATCGGCTGCCGATGCCGATGGCCGATGGCAACTTTGTTGAACAATCGGCGCCGATGCATCGGCGAGGCCGATGCATCGGTCGAGCCTTAGAAATAACGCAATAAGGCGGCATTCATAAATGATGTCACAATTTTTTCTATATATTTAACCTCCCTCCTCCCCTTTGTCACAAAATGTCACGCTTCAACATCCACCCTTGTGTCATATCAATCTAAATTATATAAGCATAGGTACTTACAGTTCAGAAACAAAGCAACGTTATAGATCATGTTACCAAATCCATTTTGAACTTATAATGACATTTGAAAACATAATAGTAATAATGATTGCATGTGTACCTAAGTTGTATAAAATGAAATTATGGTTTACAACAAAAAACATAATTAGCATATAGTTGGAAAAAATATTAATTGTTCGTATTCTGTAAAAATCTCCCTCACTATTTGGGCTTAAAAGTGTAAATGCCCAAGATTCCCTTTTAAATTTCAACTTTTAACTTAAAATTAATTTAAACCTTAATCAGTATCAGTTTTAATACAAAATGAAATCAATGAGAATGCAAAACAAGATAAAAATTTAACTAAATTATGTCATACTATTTTAATCTTCTGATCTTAAATGTTTTTATTTTCAGTTAACTAAAATGTTTGATGTCACCCTGCTTGCTAGCTCCTGCCCTCCCCTCCCCTTCCCTTGTCCCAAAGTGTCAAAATTTCTCAAACCCTCCTCCCCCTCGAAGGGTGACATCATTTGTAAATGACCCCTAAGAGATAAAAGTGAAACGCTTTTTAAACTTTTATTTTTCCTTCAATAAAACTGCACCGTGTTTGAAATGTTTTTCTTTTTATTTCATTTTAAGACCCAGGTTCTATGAGACCTGTTACATGCAAAAAAAAAAAAAAAATCTCACAGACCAAACAAAATAATCTCTAGTTAGTACTATGTTAGACACGCAAAAATCAAGAGAATTCAAAAAGCTGGAATAGGGCTATGTTAGACTCAGCTGTATATGCAACAATATATGGCGAAAGTATGCATTTATTTTATGTATGTAGTAACTTTTGTTTATGAAACTTTGTTTTTTACATTTCTGTTAAACAGAAATAAACTACTATTGATAGAGTTGTTGTAATTAAAAATACCTCCAGCCAAAATAAATTGCTCCCGTTTATATAATGCATCGGAAATAAATTATTTTACTTCATGTGCCAGTAATTTCATAGCTTTTCCAGTTAATGACTTCATTCTCTTAAAGGGAATCGAGAGTCATTTCTTAATTGCTGGAAAATCTGAATTTAAAAAAAATCAGAACTGACATAAATTTAATTTAGATGCAAACCCCCTCAAATTTTATACATTTAAATTTAATAATAGCGAATATCAATCGCACCACCATTAAACCCTATTCCAATCACTAGTACATAGTCTAATGTATGATCCAGTAACAGTAAGTGATATAGCTTATTAATTCACAAAAATATGAATAAGCACTAAACTTTACACTTAATCGCTAAATGCCCTCACCTAATACATTGGAAATTGTAACTATTTAGAAATATTGCTGAAATGAAGATGTAGCAAGATTAAAGCAATGATTCATCTTACTTCTCCAAGCAAGCTGAACACAAAAAATGGCTGTGTTTTTTCCCTTCACGTGCTTCACTTACAGTTTTGTGATAGAAATAACATCTGGTGAGCAATGTAGTAATCAAAAATAAATCAGTAATTTCATGAAGTAATTACAGATAGGCAGCCTTTATATACTGATTCATTATTTTCTTATTAATTAACTATTTTAATGAAAGATGTCAATAACTGGAGTACGTCAACGCATTCAAACAAGGTTTTAAAAGTTAAAATTTTAAGGAAATAAGTGGCACTGATTTTTATTATCTCACATATATTACATATGTTAGGCTTTATAGATAAATATGATGTCCTTATTTTGAAAGGAATTTTTACGGGACTGCTCTGCATACTACTGGAATTTTTTAACATATGTGGCCCTTATATCGATTTGTTATTTCAATATATTATTACTATTTCTTTTTATTTTGTTTTATTAATTTTCCCGCCGTCATTTGACTATTTGAGCTCGGATGAAAGCTTTTCTTTTCTATGATGCTGTTAGTTTCTACAAGCAACAAAATTTCGTCTTTTAGTCCAACTGTCAATGAATAATAGATAAAAATATTAGTTATATTTAAAATGCGTGAATACTATTCTAATGCTTTATAATCGTGCTCTTTGTGTGGATACTTGAACTAAACAAACAGAACCCGTTGTTTTAGTTTCTTTTTGCTTTTTTTCGACGTGTGCGTCTTTGTCTCAAAAAAACAAAGTGGCTTTAATATGTAGGATTGCTGGTTGATTGCTGTGGAAGGCTAATTTTTAATTCTGTGGAATTGTATACATCTTAAGAGAATAACATAATATATACACATTAAAAAAAATAATAGTGTATATACATATAATGGCGAACCAACTGGTTTGTTCACTTCATAACACGGGTATGTCTGTGCGGGTACCACTAGTTGTTTATATATACACTGATAACTCCATCTCGCACACATATGTAGACCGCAAATGGCATAAGCGCTGACACGGTGTGACAGTGGAAAATAATATTATTAACCGATCCCCCTCCACCTTCCAGTGTTTCTTTCAGACCTTTTGCTCCGGGGGGTATGTTAAGAATTGGGAGGGAGCGTGCATGCTTTAACATCATATCCTTTTTTTATATGGGACTAGAAATGATGATAATATGATTTTTTTATACATATGATAGATTCTTAATACTATATATTGTGGATGCAGTTTTAGACTATCTTTTGATCAAGTTATTAGGAGAGTAGGTTTTTGGGGCTGCTGCATTTCAATTTTTTGTAACTGATTTTACGACTAGAATATTTAATTTGAGCTATCTCTGCAGTGAGTGGGGCTGGGGGCGAGTCGGGAGTCCTCCTCCAGAATTTTTTTGCAATTTAACTCATGAGAAGGCAATTTAAAGCTCTTATTCGGGGATGTTAGAGGAAGGAGTGTTAGAAGATTTTCCATAAGAACGTTTTCGAAACTGAAGTCTTAAAAATGAATTTTCAGGCTATATTTGTCAACATTACTGGAGGCAGGGGTTCGAGATTACTCTTTCCATAAAACTTTTTGAAATCTTTCTAACAATGCGAGATTCTCTGGCGATCTTAGAGGAAGCAAAAACGAGTTTGGGGACTCTCCCCCGCAAATTTATTCAAAATAAATTCTTATTAGGTTACTTTTGGTGTTTGGTGTCTTTTCCGCAAAAGTATTCCTTAAACTGAAGTCTTAAAAGGCGTAATCTGCATTTTCATTCTTTTTTTTTTTTTGTTGTTGTTTTAAATTCGGATCTGAATTTTTCCCCGGGGAGCAAGGCAGTTGACTCGCTCCGAGGGGGCAGGGTTCCTGAAAGAAACACTGCCCCCTTCAAGGATGAAATTCCGATTGCCCCAATGTTGTTGAGAGCGAAGTATAAAACATACATAAGCTATTGTCGCAACTTTTTAGGTTTTAAGACTCAATCAATTCAAGTTTGTAAGATACACATCTAAATAATAAAAGCGAAGGTTAGCTATTATTCTCGATTTTTTACTTCGAAGAGACATTAAAGTCTCTTCTAAATTTTGTTGTTTTTTCAATGAAGTTCTTGAATGTTATGAAGGGAAATCCTGCAAGTTTCATGGAACCCTTTAAGGATCTCTGCGGGATCCTACAATTTAAGAAACTCTGCCTTATAATCTCTATCTAATAATATAGATAGAAAGATAGATAAACAGATGTTTTGATATTAATCAAGCCCAATTAGCCTAAGACATCTAACTGCCATCGTATTAATGACGTATCCAGGATTTTTGTTTTTGTTTCTGGTAGGAGGGGGTGTTTTGAAACCGTTTTTTTAATGACTGTTAAATGGCTTCTATTAAATATCGGAATTTTGAAACAATATATCGACGTATTCTGAACTCCCCTCCCCCTCTTTGGATTTGCCCATGGTAAATTTTAATAAATTAGATGTTTAATTAATGAAGAGAAATTTTACCATTTTTATGTGCATTATGGAGAAAAGCTTATTTGATTATTTTCAAAAGTCTTTAAAAAACCTGAGTAAACACATATGATACTTCTTATTTGTTAAGGATTGACTGACAGGCCTTAAAATTAGCCCATTTAGATTTTTTAAAAGGGGGGGGGGGTTTGATTATCCTCATGTAAAAATTGTAATTTTCGGAAATTTGAAAAAAATTCAATTAATTAATTAAGGTTCTATACATTTTAGGCTTTTAATAAAAAATGGTGTAAAACTTTTTCAAAAGATGTTAGATTAACACACTGTGAAAACATTTTGCCCGAAAATACATGAGAATCTCCTGAAAATCATTTATAACGTTAGTCTAACGTTAAATTACAGAAACTTAAAAACAAGAAACTACAAAATCTTTAAAAAAGGAATTACAGAGAAGAGAAAGTAGAGAACATTCTGTAAATTGATTGTAAGAGATAATGTGCTGCAGTAGTGGCGACATCTGCGAATACACTGAATTACTATTTCTGGTACACAAAGTCGATCTTATTTGTGGTTGTGATTCCTGTGCCTTAAGCCAGCGAAAACGAAGGACCTCCGAAGTCGAGAAGGCTGGCCACCGAGGGCCAGCAGGCCATTTACTAAAACGGAAGTTAAATATTGTACGCCAAAAAATATATGATGCATTTTTGACAAATTGTAACTGGTAGACACAGATTTCAAGTTCTCAAGTATTCAATATTACTAACTATACAAATCTTTCTTTGTAGTTTTACAAAGTATGGAAAAACAAGAATTTTATCAAGAAACTACTATTAAGAAACTTGATTATTCAATTTAAAACAAATTCTTTGTAAATTTAAAAAAACATTCAGTTTCCCTTCTATACTTTACAAAAAAAATTTATAGTGCATCTCCGTTTAGTTATTTACTTATTTCATAGGGAAAAAATCATAAAATCATGAAAAATATATTTTTTTCAATATTAATAGTCAACTAAATTTTCTAATATGAAATCTAAATTATATACTGCTTCTTAATAATTTTTTGAAAACAATGATAATAATCTAATTGGTAAATACTTTTGAAACTGTGACCATTTAAAAATGATTGTTTTGCTGGTTTTCTGAAAACAGCCAATTTTTGGACTGAATTTTAAAAGTCTGTAATTGTGTGTGTGTGTGAGCGGGAGGGGGGCGGATAATTGAGTCAAAATATCATTTTCATATCATATGAAAGAGATGCATCATACTCATACGTATATTAGAAGTAATGTGTTGTTGCCCCATATTAGGGATGTAACGAATATTCGGCCACTATTCGGTATTCGGTCTATTCGGCCTGACCGAATAGGCATCTCACGACCTAGCCGAATAGTCGGTAAGATCGAATTCGGCCTGGCCGAATAATTCTACTGTAGTAGAAATATAAAAAAATAAAGAAATTAGTAGATTTTAAACATTAAAATTGTATTATAGTTATTGCAAAACAATACATTAGTATATTGTTTTAATAAACAAAAATAATTTAGAAAAAACCCTACTTTTTTTAAACATTGTTTTTAGGTTTGACTACAAAAAGATGTTTTAAAGTTATATTATAATTTATACTTAGCATTTGCTCCCAAATACTCTCAACTGTTAATAAGGATAGAGAATATGAAACTTTTATTTTGTTTTTATTAACAAAGTGGGGGAAGTCAGACTTTGTTTGGGTAGACTGATTTATTGTAAATATTGGGTAAGAGAGAAATGGGAAAAACCAAGAATATATCATGAATATTAAGATAGCATAAGTTATTGGGGTTTTTGAAAATAAAAATATATTCCAGGTAAATGCATTAAATTTTAATAGATGTTTTAAAAATAGGTATGTAAAAATATTAACTTTTATAACTTTTAAAATATCCTCATAAAAATTTTGTAAAAATTTATTGAGAAATAGTATTTTTTTAAATTTTGAATTAAGTAAAATTATTAGTAAAATAATGCTAATGCCTACATTAAAACCTGTCACTTTTATTCCCCTGGTGGGTGAAATTCTCAGTTTTATTGCATTCAAAACAATGCAGAAAATATAAGTACAAAGATAAAACAACGTGAAAAAGCACAAATTCAGATTAAAATTAACGCAAATAGCTATTTCGAAGCTACAAATGGAGCCTCTTCATCAGTGCATAAAAAGAAGAAGAAACGCTCAACACACAAGCAAGAAAGCTGTGAGTGAACAAGGCAATAACCAGAGAGACACCGGTATTTATACCAAATGTGTCGGATTAGCGATTGACCAATCAGAGGCCAGGAACAAGGCGGGAACAGAGCCCGAAGGAAAAGGCGGGAAACGAATATGTAAATTGCAGGAGAAAACCAAAAATGGAGAGAAAAATTATAAAAATTGTTTCCAAATGTCAGGAAAATATGGAGTGCTGGAAAAATCATTTACTACAGAATGAGAATTTTTCCAAATGTGATAAGCTTCCCAAAAATCAAGTTCATGGACAGAAGAGCATTTGCTGATAATTCTAGCAGAAGAAAATTCAAAACAATGATCTAAAGTCCAACAATGCTGGGCAATGGAAGAACGTGCAAGTTCTTTACGCTTAACATAATTTTCATGTTCTTTCAGACGGTGCTTTAAGGCACGTTTAGTCTGACCTATGTAAAACAGACCACATTTGCAAGAAATACTATAAATACCCCAGTTGTTGTGCAAACCAATGGGATACTTCAAATTTGTAAATTTTATTTTATTCACAGGGGAAAATGCAGTATCAAACCCAAACTTCTTCAATATTTTAGCAATTTGCTGACTGATTTTTGGATAAAAAGGTAAAATAATAGTATAAGCAGGCTTGCACTTAGAAACATTGCCAGAAATTGAAGGCTTAATTAACCTGTTATAAATAGAATCAACGACCTTAGGAGAATAACCACGATCCAAAGCCACAGCCTTAATGTACGAAAGCTCAGCATCCAAAGAGTTAGAAGAGGAACATATATTCAAAGCACGGAAAACAAGAGCCTTGAAAGAGGCCAACTTTTGGTTTGGGGGGTGAGAAGAACATTTGTGAGGAGGTAGTGTAACAGCAAAGGGCTTGCGAAACACTGAAGTCATAAAATCGTCATTACTTTTAGTAATTAAAACGTCCAAGAATGAAAGAGAACTATCCACTTCCATTTCAATAGTGAATTGAATGCAAGGATCAATGGAATTAAGCTTATCAAGTAAATGATCAATATCCACTTGCTTCTGATCAAGCAATACAAAACAATTTGTTTTGTATTGCTTGATCAGAAGCAAGTGGATATTGATCATTTACTTGATAAGCTTAATTCCATTGATCCTTGCATTCAATTCACTATTGAAATGGAAGTGGATAGTTCTCTTTCATTCTTGGACGTTTTAATTACTAAAAGTAATGACGATTTTATGACTTCAGTGTTTCGCAAGCCCTTTGCTGTTACACTACCTCCTCACAAATGTTCTTCTCACCCCCCAAACCAAAAGTTGGCCTCTTTCAAGGCTCTTGTTTTCCGTGCTTTGAATATATGTTCCTCTTCTAACTCTTTGGATGCTGAGCTTTCGTACATTAAGGCTGTGGCTTTGGATCGTGGTTATTCTCCTAAGGTCGTTGATTCTATTTATAACAGGTTAATTAAGCCTTCAATTTCTGGCAATGTTTCTAAGTGCAAGCCTGCTTATACTATTATTTTACCTTTTTATCCAAAAATCAGTCAGCAAATTGCTAAAATATTGAAGAAGTTTGGGTTTGATACTGCATTTTCCCCTGTGAATAAAATAAAATTTACAAATTTGAAGTATCCCATTGGTTTGCACAACAACTGGGGTATTTATAGTATTTCTTGCAAATGTGGTCTGTTTTACATAGGTCAGACTAAACGTGCCTTAAAGCACCGTCTGAAAGAACATGAAAATTATGTTAAGCGTAAAGAACTTGCACGTTCTTCCATTGCCCAGCATTGTTGGACTTTAGATCATTGTTTTGAATTTTCTTCTGCTAGAATTATCAGCAAATGCTCTTCTGTCCATGAACTTGATTTTTGGGAAGCTTATCACATTTGGAAAAATTCTCATTCTGTAGTAAATGATTTTTCCAGCACTCCATATTTTCCTGACATTTGGAAACAATTTTTATAATTTTTCTCTCCATTTTTGGTTTTCTCCTGCAATTTACATATTCGTTTCCCGCCTTTTCCTTCGGGCTCTGTTCCCGCCTTGTTCCTGGCCTCTGATTGGTCAATCGCTAATCCGACACATTTGGTATAAATACCGGTGTCTCTCTGGTTATTGCCTTGTTCACTCACAGCTTTCTTGCTTGTGTGTTGAGCGTTTCTTCTTCTTTTTATGCACTGATGAAGAGGCTCCATTTGTAGCTTCGAAATAGCTATTTGCGTTAATTTTAATCTGAATTTGTGCTTTTTCACGTTGTTTTATCTTTGTACTTACATTTTTGCACAAAGTATTTTGATCATTTGTCTTATAATGCAGAAAATACATTAATTTTAGATAGTTTAAAATTCTTAACAAACAAGAAGTAAATCATACATCATGGATTAATGGGCAGAATTGGTATTTCACTTTGTGAATACTTTTAAATTTGAGAAAGAATTTCCTTTACAACGATTTTCTGGAAATTTTAATATTCGGCCTAAGACGTTCGAATATTCGGCTTCGGCCTGGAAGACATGGCCGAATATTCGGTATTCGCGGCTATTCGGCTAAATCCCTATTCGTTACATCCCTACCCCAAATGTCTGTCTGGTCTGAAATGAAGATAGTTTTCTTCTGTCGGTAATGAACATTACGAACATGAAAAGCAAAATAACAGCAATGTTGTAAACAAGTATTATATTGCTAAAATGGAAAATCATAATGTATAAGATACATTATGATTTTACTTACCGAAAACCCAATTCTCTTCTCGAAGGCTAGATGAAAGTCTGTAAAAATCGTTTTCATTGATGAAACTACTGCTTTTTACGAAAGAAAGAGAAGACAGAATGAGATGTTAAAATTTTTGTTCGTTTGTATTTTACATCACTCTTATAGTTATTAACAAAGTGTAAATTGAGCAAAACTTACCGATATGGAAGCACTTCCTATATTGTGAATGTGATGAATCAAATAACTCTTTTCGCCTGTCTGCAAGGACACATTAGGAAGATAAATATGAAGTGGACCCCTTCGAAATTCAGAATTTAGACATGTTTCAGAGGTAGAAGGCGTGAATCTATGTAATGATATATATTATATATGTATATATTCGATTGGTCAGGACCTCTTGGCGGTCCTGCAATTGGTTAGTTACCTGTCACAGATATCAGCGCACATACCATCTGGCATTCCCATTTGCTAATTACGAAAGTGCCATAGTGTTTTCTGAACACACCTTCCAGTTTTGCGGCATGCAGCATGTACAAAAAAGCGTGTAAAATTTACTTTTGAAAGAGAGCAATCACACAAAAGTCAAAGTTTCGTTTAGTTCCATGTTCCATTCATAAGCCAGACTTGTTGTCTGCTTCTATCAATTATTCGTACTTCTTTCTGAAACCGAGAATCTTGTGGGAATAGGTTAACTCTTTTTTAAGAAATCTATTATATGAAGTCGCCCGGTTGGCGGCTTCATATAATAGTAAAACGAACAATGTTAAAGTAACTAGCTTCTGTATGCTGTATGGAACAAAAGAGTTTTTAAGCTGATGTCTGGTCTGGTGTCCTTATGGGGTCATCAGACAATAGGCCAGAAGTACTACAAAAAGTCCGGCCGGACGCCGAAAATCAAAATCCTCATTGCCGTGAGACAGCCCTCGGGGGAAAATGCTCGCATGGTTCTCCCCAACTGAACTTTTCAACTATTGATAGATAAAAACAGGACCATATTTTACTATGGGGGTCCTGGATAAAAAGGGGTTCCAAGAAACACCTTTGAATGCAGACGTGCGACACACAGGCATAGATTTTTTACCGCCAAAAGAAAGCGACGGTCATCTGTTTGTTGAAGGTCATTTACGTAGTTTCATAGCAGACAGCCGGGTAATTCTGAGGACAGGGCAAGATTTGTTTTCAGCAGAGCTTAGAGCTTTGAAGTGTTATGTAATGGTAGGAAGATAATGCAGCAGAAAATAGTGAAAAATCAGGAATACATTTCAATTTCACTCAGAGTTTCACTTCAAGTTTTTTTTTTCACTTCAGTTGAATTTGCCGCCCCCCAAGCGGTGCCGCCCGGGGCAAGGGCCCCGGCTTGCCCCCCCCTAGATCCGGCACTGCCAAACTGTACCATACCTTTCTGCAGTAAACATAAAATTCAAAATCAAAAGGTTCTCAAATCTTTTTTTTGTCACTAGTGAAAATTGGAATGCCAATTATGAAATCATACTTGGATATGATTTCATACAAAGAAATAAAATATTAATTGATATTCCAAACAAAAGACTAACTATTGATAACTTGCACTTTGAGTTTGAGGAAAACTTACCAAAAACAGACTTATCTCATGTAAACAACTCTCAGATGCAAAATATGATCATCTTGTCAAAAGTTGTAATGGTGCGAGAGTGTGGCTGTGAAGCGCCGGGAGTCGAACCAAGATCTTTTTGGTGGTAGCCGCATTCTTTACCGCTTTCCCAAAAGGTGCGCCCCCTGGGCAGGAGCAAAGAGGGCTATTTCAAGGACTGAACTCGCACCGCTACATACTCCGCCCCCAGTGAACGAATAGAGGAAGAGTGAACGATATTTTACCACAGATGGGTGCACCAGTGCGAGAGAAAGGCTGCTTGAGGTTGCTGCGTGAGTGAGTGAAGTTTGGGCCTGTTTGCTCGGATCCGTGGCTGGGCTCAAGTGCGAGCAGACTGCACGAATGCATGCGAGCAAGTCATCTCGTGGCGCCATCTGTGGAGTGTTCGGGTCTCCATTGCTGCGTGCGTAAATGCCGGGTCACCAGATGTAACGGTGCGAGAGTGTTGCTGTGAAGCGCCGGGAGTCGAACCAAGATCTTTTTGGTGGTAGCCGCATTCTTTACCGCTTTCCCAAAAGGCGCGCCCCCTGGGCAGGAGCAAAGAGGGCTATTTCAAGGACTGAACTTGCACCGCTACAAAGTGTAAACAATGTGACTTTAGACCCCATGACCTCAAAAATTGTCTAGAAATTCCTCCAAATTATCAAAATGAAAAAGAAATTATTTTCTCACCCATGCCAAAATTTTTTGATAATAATTCTATACATATTGTAAATGAGAACAAATATATCTTCACACTTTTCGAGAACAATACTCAGGAAAAAATAATCTTGAGGAAATCATCTAAGGTTGGGGAAGCATTTTCTGTAAAAGACTTCAAATTCAACACATCCAATTCTCAGCAGTATAATAAAGATCAAATTTTTCAAGTAAACAATTTAACTATGCAGGATATCATCAAACTTAGACAAGACGAATTGAATGCTAATGATTCTGATCTTTCACACTTTAACGACACAGACAAAAAAGAAATATTGCAATTATTAATGAACAATTATCAAGTTTTTTCAAAATCCTTTAAAACTCTTGGTTGTACTGATGCTGTTATACCAGAGTTAAAGCTTTTACATAATTTTCCACTGCAAACTAAGGCATATCCCATTCCAAAGATTGCAAAAGATTTTGCTCAGCATGAAATTGCAAAATTAGTTGATGCTGGTATTCTTGAACCTTCACTCAGTCACTACAGTTTTCCCATTATATTTGTAAAGAAAAAAAATATCCCTGGTCCAAAAAATTTAAAATGGAGGCTAGTCATTGATTATCGACTATTAAACTCCATCACAGAATCATTGAAAATCTGCTTACCTAAAATAAATGACATTCTTCATAACATTGCAGGAAAGAAATTTTATTGTGTACTTGATCTTAAATCTGCTTTTATTTTCAAATTAAGGTCAAAAACTCTGACAAAGAAAAATTAGCATTCTGCTCAGAACTTGGTAGATTTCACCCACTGAGACTACCACAAGGTTTAAAAAACAGTACTTCATACTTTGGAATGTTAATGGAAAAAGTTTTCAATGATATTAAAGGTCCCAATGTGCAGTATTTTCTAGACGACATTATCATAGCTGCAGATTCCATTGCTGATCTCAAAATTATTCTTCAAAAAGTTTTTGACACTCATAAAATTCAATTTAACTTTGGATCCTGCAAAATTACAATTATGTAAATCATTAATCACTTATTTAGGATTTTCTGTCAATCAAAGTGGTTTCTCACCCTCTGATGACAATATAAACAAAGTATGTAGTTTTCCCATTCCTAAAAATCAAAAACAAGTCCAATCTTATTTAGGAATGATGAATTATTTCAGACATTTAATTTTCAACTATGCTGACATTGTAAAACCTATTGTCAACTTAACCAAAAAACATATTCTTTTTATTTGGACCCAAGATTGTCATTATGCATTTGACACACTTCAAAATACAATTCTTAACAAACCTACAGTTAAAAACATAAACACTGATTTTCCTTTTTTTCTATGCACTGATGCAAGCAAGACTGGTGCATGTGGTATTTTGTTACAAAAAATTGATAACAAATTTTTTCCTATTGAATTTTTTTCTAAACAATTTTCTGATACTGAATCAAGATATCCTTCTATTCGAAGAGAATTGTATGCCATCATTTTAGCTGTTAAACATTTTCGTGAACATTTGTATGCCAAAAAATTTCATATACTAACTGATGCAAAGGCACTTACATTACACATCAATTTAGACAAACAGCCAGATATTGTAGCTAGATGGTTATTATACTTGCAAGATTTTGATTACAGCATTGAACACATCCCAGGAATCACAAATCCTGCGGATTACTTAAGTCGTGTTTCAAATCAGGACACAGTTGTCAACAATTTAAATATTTTTACAATCAACAATAACTTATCACATGACAATATTCTACATCATCAACAAAATGATTGCTTTATCAAAACTATTACAAAAAGTTCGACGCATACCCAATCTTCAGATAGGCGACTCTGTTTTTGTGTCAGAATTTCAAGACACTCATGTTTTACACCCAAAATATTCGGGTCTTCATGAAATCATGAAAAAATTAAGAAATGACAATTATTTGGTCAAAATCAAAAACAAAGATAATGAGAAAATTATGAAATTACATGTGAGCAAATTATTCCTTCAAAAGGATTTAAATTTTGATAATCAAAATAAAAAGAAATAAATGATCTTAGTGTTTTTGTAGGGATGCTACTCGCTCTATTACTTTGAGAAGATCAAATCAAAATAAAAAAAATGAAAGTACTCATTCATGAATTCATTATTTTCTGTTTAATGTTATCCCTGATCAGGTTAGCATTATGTTGATTTTTTGGCAGGCCGGTCCGCAATTAATTTTGCAGAAATTCAACTTCTGAATGTATTGATTTCAAAAAAAAAAATTCTACTGAAAGTTTGTTTCGATCTTATCGAAAAAACAAATCAGAGCATTTAGCAAATTTTCATTCTCATTTTTGGTTAGCAAAACAACTTTTGAATATGTGTATCAGTTTGAATTTTTACTTTTCACTATGGTATGGGATATTGATTCATAGGTTTGTCAACTCAAAAAAATTTTATTACTTATTCATGGCTGACCTTTGGTATTAATTTTTCATTACTGTGTCACATACTGTGTGATATGACATTTATTTGAATAATTTGTCATAATGTTTGTCTGCATTTATATGTATACAATGTTTTTTCTTTTCATTTCTCCTGACCAAATATTTTAATATGCTTTTATTTTTTTTTCCTATTATGGGGGGGAAATGTAACAAAAGCTTTTGAGATTCTCTCACTTTTGTTACATTCTTTTTTATTTAAATAAACCACATTTTTCGGTCATTTTCAAATTTCTCTATTCGAGCCTTGACAAAAAATAAACAGTTAATCTGCTTAACTGTTCACTCTCGGCGGAGAACTTGTTGCACACTTTTTGTGCGACTCTACGCCGTGAGCCATTTTTTTTATCCAATATCCTTTTATATAATTTATTCTAAATTAGGGGATTAATTTTCACATTAAATAACTTCCTATTTAACTACATTATTATTTATAAATTTAATAAAAATATTTTGGTCAGGGAAATTTAAATTTGAGCATTTTTATGCACCGCACTATATGTTGCGCGGATGCAGAAGTTTTCGAAGTGCCCTTCGAAGCACATTTTTTTCAAGTTTTCCGTAACTCGACACCACTGAGCGGAGGCGAATTCTAACGGCTCCCCCAGGAAGCGGGACTTTGGTCCTTTCTTCTCTGGGGGAAATCCCACCAGTGCTCGAACTCCTTTTTATAAAAAAAAATGTACAGCAATTGTATTTGACTTGCGTCTAAAACTCATCTTCAAGTGTTCACGGATTCTGATTTTTACCAAATATATATGCACCATTTTATTTAACATAAATGTTGAAATCCTACGTGATAAATAACGATCTGCAACAGTATTTCTGAGGAAAGGAAGATGTCTCTGCTGATTTCAGCTCATCATGTGAATCTGTAGACTGCGAATTTCTGCTGAATCCGATTCATCATATGAATGTGTGGACTGCGAATGGAAGGAACATTAAAAAAATGATTCGATTCGGACATTGATTAGCGGCTTGAGTGCACGATACTCCGTTCTGAAGGCACGGGCTAATGGTCTGCTAGGATCTCATCTAACGAAAGTTAACTCTTAAAAATGAATTCTTCCTTCAATTGCTGAAACGAAAAATCGGTCATCCAGATATATTTTCTGCTGCAGTGTCATTACTCAAGAAAAGTTTTTCATCATGATGGGTTTCTGTGGTACCACAGGTAATTTTTTCCTCTTAATTTATTACATAAATGTAATGTAATTTATACATTTATACTTACGTAATTTATTACATAAATTACATTAATTGAGCTCAATTAATGTAATTTATGTAATATGTTTTTTTTTTTTTTTTTGATGATTGAATTGAGATAAATGGTGCATTAATATATATTTACATTCTAATCTAGAAGTAATTTAAATGAGCAGAGTGAATCATAAATAAGTTTCATTTTAAAAGAATTTTGTTTTGTTGATTTTTCACAGAATCTACTATGAATATTTTTATCTCAAGAAATTTTACCTAATTTCAGAAAGTGAATGCAATTTCATGATAATAATGCTTTAATTGATACAACGCATGTACTATCACTATATAATCATGGGCTATGTTACATTTTACCGTAACATTAAGGCAACCCTTTTTCTTTCTTTTAACGTCATAAATCCTTGACAGAGTAAGCTTTATTTCCTTTTTTAAACTGAGAAGTGATGAAATGTGTTCAAAAGAGTCCCAGAAAAATAAATAAAGGAAAGCTTTCCCGATGTCTCTCATTTTCGATTGACTCGAGTTGATTTCAGGCTCTGGCTTTCGTTAATGTTAGCTTTTAGGAAATTCCTGAAATACGTTGAACATTTTTTGTATAGTTTTACATTGTGATTAAGCCACTGAATTTTTTTAAAACACATTTTGCACTGTTAAATTATTTCTAATTGTTTACTGTCCAGTATGCATTTCATGACGCAGCTTTGACCAGCTGTGATCAAACCGAAGTTAGGCAGAAGAATTCGATCTTGCTTCCAAAGTTCTGTGAAATTATTGAAATACAGGTGCTCTGTCACTAATGCGTCTATGCAAGAGACCATGACAAATATACGAATAAGTAAAATCCAAAAGACACTAAAAGTGCAACATAAAAACTCTTAGTATTACTGAAAATGCAAATAATGGTTCCTGGCCCGAGTCGGTGGATTTTCAAGATGCAGAAAATCGTCTGCGCCCATGTCGTATGATTATGCGGTATGTAAAAGTTACCTTGAGTAGACATTTGGCTTGGATGTTCTCGGTTAATGTAAATTCCTAGTGCAATTTCGCATCAACAGAGTCTGGGTGCTTGGCCGTTCTGGTGGAGAAATCGGACGTCGAAATTATCATGTGGCAATGGTACCACACTCATTGGTACCATTTCTTTCAGCGGCACCACAATCTCTCGGGAACGCACTAGATCTGCAATTGGCAGAACCAACAGCAGCTCATTTGAAATATATTTTAAAAAAAGGGTTGCTGTACAAATGTGGAATCCCTGCTTTCAACCCTCTATGTAATGTGGAGAAATGGGTTCTTTGAATCTGAACATTGGGGCTAATAATTTTGTGAAAATGAAATCGGCAACAAATCCAGTCCTTTCAACTAGGTTCTTGTTTTTGTGAATTTGCAAAAATAGAATCTTGTTTGCGTAATATTGTGAAATTACAATTTCAAATTTACTATATATTTAAAATCCAAATAAAAACTTTAAAAAAAAGGTTTCCAAATAAAAAAAAAATGTAATATTCAATACTGATAAAATATGCATATGTTTCTTGTGAGTTTAGAAGTAAGTTCTGAGAGTAGTGCATTTAGATACGGTTTTTGTATGATTTGTAATTCAAAATGTATGAACTAAAAATTACATAGGTAGAAAAACAGTAGAACAATAATACATCTACTAGCAATAGATATAAAAGTATAAGTAACTAGAAAAAAAGATTGCAAATTTTTATTCATTTATAAATGCATTTTTGTATCAAGAAGTAGCATACATAATTGTGAGTAATGTAATAATCCGAGCACTCTCTATTTTCTGTATGTGATAACTTTCAAATTCTTTGGATAATACAGGTTCCGCTGAAACAACAAATTTCATCTCAGGGAATTCCACAATTCTATTCCATGGAGTAGGATAAAATATATTATGTCACAGAATCCATTTATTTAGCTGTTAAACTTATATTGTATTTTTATAAATTCCAAACAATCTCACAAATTTTACCACCAGCAAGATCATTCACAGGGCAGAATTTTAACAACAAACTCTGAGCAAAGATCCAGGTAGTGATGTAAAATATGTCGACTATTTTAAACATTGATTTTTTAAAAAAACATGTCATTTTAAACCATTGTAATATTTTGGTCAGTTTATCTGGCATTCATCTTTTGCAGTTAAAAACAATTCAAGTAAAATATTATTTATTTGAGTGCCATGTACATGTAACGTATTCAATTACCAGCTAGAATACGAAGTTATTTGCAGAAAATACATACTGATATCTGAGAAGCAAATTATCTGAACCATCATCTTCTCAGAATAGAGTCCTTTTATTTATGTAATCATTTTGTGCCTTGGTGAAAGATACGAAAAAGCAACTACTCTCTTGCTTACATTTCTATTTCTGACGAACCTTGACACACCACATAAGCAAAAACTTATCATTTTAACTCATAACAGAAAGACAAGCAAATGAAATATTTAACATATTCATACCATCTAAGCAAACTTAATGTTTGTTTACTTATGACTAAACTATTAAATTTAAGCAATATAATTATAATTACACAAAATAAAAACATGTTTAGTAACTGTAATGCAAAACTGGGGGACAAGAAATGATTCCAAAAAATTGGATGCAAGATCATGCCCATTCATTGCTAGGCTACATAGAACAGCCTAAATTACTTCAGGTTCGCCATCAAAGAGGACGGTTAGAAACATTTGGTTCATTATTAGAGTGACTCATGAAAAGTTGGTTCATAGAGAAAGTGGGGGGTGGGGGTAAATTTTACAAATTCATAAAATACAAATACTTTAAATTTAAATAAATGAATCATGATTAATAGAGATTAGAAAATTTAGTATATATACAAATCAGTGGTGTAGTCCTGGAAAAAAAGGTGGAGGGACGCCGTCCCCCCTCGGCTACACCACTGATACAAATAAATTTTGATACTTAGATATCCATATATTTTGTCAGTAACATACTACGTACTAAAAAAAAAAAAACAATTGTACTGTGGAAAATTTTAGGTGAACGACAGTGAACTCCTATAAAGGTACATCTTCAAGTATGTAGTAGTACAATAGATAAGTCCAGTAATAGAAATTTTTTTTAAAACTTTTGTACTAACTAACTTACTACATAAATTTTTAGACGTCCCACAGCTTCCAACCACGTAATTAGTTTGTAATTTACATGTATCTTCAAAACATGTTAATTAAACTTTTAAAATCAAATTTGACAAATCGAACATTTGTATAGTTGGTGCAGCGGCGGGGTCGGATTTCAGATATTTGAAAATCTGTTGGGCACGGGATGTTCAATGTCTTCTTTGGGGATAGTGGCTCCAAGCAGGGCCAGTCCAGTTGGATGGAAAATTTTTCGAGACCTAATCATAATTTTTGTTATTTTCGTAACTGATTTCCAAATCTGACTTTCCTGACCTGCACACACTGGCAGGGACGTAACTAGTTCATTTTCTAACTGGGGCAAAACCAGGATTTAACACTCCCTCCCCACTTAGACAATAAAAAAAAAAGTATATGTATTTAGGCAAACACACACATTTAGTCAATTTAGCGCCCCTAAAACAATCAGTCGCCAGGGGCATACGCCCCGTCTGCCCCCCTCTAGTTACGTCCCTGCACACTGGGAGGGTTTTTCTAATAACGCTTTTAACATTTATATATTTCATTTGAAAAAAATGTTATAGTGCATCATTTTGGTGAGGACATGAGCCTTCCCTATGTTACTGGTAGGATAAACTTTTATATTCAACAAAAAGCTTATAAATAAGTATAGGTATACTCAAAATTAATCAAAAAATTGGAAATTTTACGATTTTTATTTAATTAACAAAACGAAAATCTGCTAAATGTTTCTAAAATTCTACTAATTAAACTGATAAATTATTTTTTTTTTTTACAGAAATGAATGAAACGATATATATTGGCTACCAGAAATAGCATTTACTTTTACTTGGGCATATGCAAAATGAATAAACATTACTAATAAAATGGAGAAAAAACCTTACTGGGTGCGTTTGAAGCTTCAGACATATTATTCATCTTCTTTCGTTTCTTAGGAGGACTAGAAAAGGAAAAAATCTTCGGAATCACTCTTCAGCACTTGAATTTGAATTGAATTACATTTCTTTTCCAGTTCGTGTGCTTAGTCTCGGGACTCGCTTATGAACTGTCGTCCAATATGACAGATAGCACAAGACAAGACATGAAAGATTTTATTACATCACAAAGAGAGGAAATAACAGAAATACACCCAGGGCAAGGTGGGAATCGAACCCACGACCTCGTTACTGCGCGCAAGCAGCGGGCGGAAACTGGTACTAAGACCGCTCGGCCACCGAGGCCCCCTTCAGCACTTTTCTGTGATAACAGTTAATATAAGAAACACGAAGGTCTGAATCCCTTAAATTTCCCCAGTCTATGCGCATGCGCCTTGGCGCACATTCAGAAACCAAATACGCCGACAGGCGGCTAAACATAGGGCATCCACTTTTACTCATCTGACATTTTATTGGCTAAGGAACATGACGTCATGTTAAGGGCGGTATTATACGTTTAAGTGCGCGCAAATTTTGTTCTGTTACAAAATCTGAGTATTTAAAAGGCAAATAATGGAAATGTAGTGGAGATTGCTTCTGCGCTCTTGTATGGATGATTCTGATTTGAAATTCTCCGAATTTTCTAAACATTTTTAAAAACCGAAAATTTAAAAAAAAGAAAAAAGTTTTTCGAAAATTTTTTAATTTATAATTCTTGATATTTCTTTGACAAATAATGTATTATCTATATATATATGCTTTATTGCCTTCTGTCTTGCGAGATGCAGAATATTTTGCGTTTTGAAAAACTCAGAGCAATGTTTCTGGAAAAAATGGACTTCTATATATAGTAGTGATATAACTGTCTGGTCATCACATCAAATTGCATGTTGTTTGTTTTCATTTAATCACTTGTAAGATCTTTCGAGCTAATATATATTTATGTAGCACGTATGTATTATGTGTGTGTGTGGAGGAGGTTCACCTAATTATATAATTTTCATTAATATATACTTTTTCAAAAAAATTGCGAAAATATCAGTTTTTTTTTAACTGAAAATTGCCCTTGTATCTGATAAAACATTCCATGAAAAGCAATATTCAGATTTCACCGAGGCTAATGTATGTTTTTAATTCTTAAACTAATTAATGTATTATTCTTCATAAGGGTCTTTCGCTACTCCCTTATACAGGGATGAGTATCGACCAACATAAACACTCAATTTATCTATTACAGAAAAAAAAGCGGCCAACATGCAATTTGACAAAACAGATTGAAAGTGTGAAAAAAGTGTAATTAACAAAATAAAACCCATTAAACGCAAAAAAAAAAAAAAAAAAAGCAATAGAAATTGCAGACACGTGTTTTCGGGGTACAAGGAACCCCTTTTTCAATTTTGACATATGTAATATCTTTTCATCTGCAACACATTTTTAGCCCTGAAAAAGTACTCCATATAAGCCCCGAAACACGTGTCTATATTTTTTATTAGTACATTAGACCAGTGTTCCCCAACCCGCGGATCGCTACCGGTCCGTGGATCAAATGGTACCGGGCCGCCCATTTCATTGAAACTGAATTTGAATTCCTAGGTTTATACCCCAAATTAAAAACATCTCCCAGATGGAACCGTCTCATTGCAAAGAAACAAGCTCAGGGTTCTCATTGATTTAACGTTCTAGTAAGTGTTAAAGTAAAAAATAAAGAAATGTTAAATCACTTTATATATTTTGGTGTAACTCATTTTTTTTATTTTGAAGGAATGTTTAAATACAATTAAATAAAAATTAATAAATCAAAATAAACTAAAATATACACAATGAATGCCCCCCCCCCCCAGTGGGCCGTGGTAAAATTCTCAAGCGCTGACCGGTCCGTGGTGATAAAAAGGTTGGGGAACACTGCATTAGACTACGCGTTGAATGCTGAAAATCTGTAGTGGTTGTTTTATGTGTGCCTAAAAGTTTTTGGAAACCAATAACGTTATTATTTCTCGAAATATTTTATTTTACTGAACACCCAAAAGCAATATAAAAAAAGGAAGAAATTAAAAAAAAAAAAAATAGGAGGAGGGGGGGGAGAAGGAAAAAATAACAAGAAGTGGGTAGCTCAAGCACCGCGGAATAACAGACGCTAATTATATAGAAATAAAAGAAAGACATAAACACAATTAATTGTCTAACATTGAGTAAATAAATAAATTAATTAATTGAATAGAGTAAAAAAAGAGTAATAATAAAATTACTCTCTTGAGCAGTAAAAGATTGCACCATCTATGACTGAATTTATCTCATTTTTGGTGTTTGTTGAATGAAACTAAAAAAAAAAAGGCGTCATACGAAATCTCTGCTGGTTCATGAATCCATTTATCCTATCTAAAAGTACTGTTCCCATCCTCCACAGTAAGTTAATCTTTCCTGTTAATTTTGTTTAGTTGTAGAATTATATGCATTGTAAAAGAGTTTAAAAAATCAATATGTATATAGCTAGCTACCTTCTCTATAACTTCCATAATGACATATGATTATCCATTCAAATATAGAAGAGTCAAGTGTATTGAGAGATAGCAGTAAAAAAAAGAAAAAGAAACTATTACCAGAAAAAAATTTCAGAATTACATACATTTCTAGGTCTTAAATAGCCCAATTTAAAAATCATGGGGGGGTTGGAAGGGCGGCTCAAACATTTCAAATTGCGCATTTTTTTTTTCAAAAAAAATTTAATAAAATAAACAATTAAAAAGTAATTAACATTCACTCGTTATTATTAATATTAATTACAAAAAATCACTAATAAATGAATACATTTATAGATCATTAAAGTAAATTCATAGTTTTCACAAAGTAACCGAAATCCTTATGCAGTATCGTTGATTTAACTATACATTTATTAAACGTGATTAATGTAAAACAAACAGTAGCACTTTTTTGTTTTAAATCTATCTGTTTATAAAAGGAAAATTACACAATTAAATATTTTTGTAGTCGGTAAATTTCTGTGGTTGAGGGAGGAAAAGGGAAGTGCATTTTCAAACACACTTCTTATGTATTTCAGAGTAATTTTTCATATTTAAAATATTATAAGACTTATAAGTTCTTAAATTTAAAATTTTAGTGCAAGAAGTCTTTAAATTTTGGTTTTTATTTTAAAGTTTTCGCTTCAAAAGCAGTTTTTCTCAGCATTGAAATAAAAAATTTCCTCACTTCTAATAGAGGGGCTAAAGCCCCTGACAAACCCCCCCCCCCCCTTTCCTATGCACCTGCCAGTTTTAGTATCTTGCAACGAAAAACACGCTCATTCCGAAACTGTTTCGATTCTCTTCATTTGCGCTGACGTCATAAGATTTGTGACGTAGTAGAGCTTAGCCAATGAAATGGCAGATGAGTAAAAGTGGATGCCCTATGTTTAGCCGCCTGTATACGACGTCGAAGTTGTGACGTCACAACATGGCGGCTGGGCAGTGACTTCGTATTCTGGTATAACGATGTTTACGCAAATGCGCTTGCAAACCTCCGATTTGTCGAGATTCCGATTCTGGCGTAACGATGCGCATGCATTTTCGCCAATTTTTCCCCCTCAATTTGCGGCACATTTTTACCTCACGCAAGATCTGCAAGTGTCATGGCTGCCCGCAGTAGTGCTTTTTCGTTTGTTCTGTTTACGTATAAAAATCTGGAGATTTGAGGAATACCCTGCTAAGTGAATGAATCAAATTGTATTTTATTTAGAACAGAACAGATAGCATGTCCTTTCGTAAGTTAAAATTTATAGTTAGTATGTGGTTTTGTGTGTATTTTCTGTGTTCTGTTTATCGCGCTAGGGCGAAAGTATTTTTTAAAGAATTTCAAAGTTTATTTCTTATGAATGAAATTCTTTTGAAATTTGCATTCAAAAATTTGTTATCTGATATTCTTCGCTTGTTATGGAGAGTGTTCGTGTAGTTTTTTTAGAATGTAGAGTTGTTATTGCTTGCAAATTAATAAATATTCCGAAACGAATGCTTGTGGCCCAATAAGAATGGAAATAAAATATTTAATTCTCTAGTTATCTATCAGTCTATAGCGTATTTTGTATGGCAATATGTTATATTATTACAGGCATGTAAGCTTTCAATTTTGCAATCATACCCAAAACTAAAAATTAATAGCTTGAATTGCCTCAATTATGCCTACTATACTTAAGTATGGTAATGTCCTTGTGCCAATGCTATACTTTCTTTATCAAAAAAAAAAAAAAAAAATACAAATATGTTATCATAACTGTTGTTTAAATTTTAGTTCTAAATCTGTCGAGATTTTATTTTGTTTTGTAAAATTTTATTAAAAAGTATTTTTGTTTATTCACGCACAACTAAAAGTGATATGTACAGCTATTTTGATTTTTTTTCTTGCACTGTGTTTGTAAATATTGTGATTGTATGCTCATTAATTTTGTTCTCAGAAGTGTGTTTTTCTAGAATGTCATGACTACATAGATAAGCGAAGAAACCTATTTTTAATCCTTTAAGTATTAAACATGTTTCTTATGTTATTGTCGAGTTTTCTGTTATTACTAACTTACTGAAGCAGAATTCTTACTGAATAATATTGCATAACAGTATTGTCATCATATTTCGACACAGCATTTAAATTAATATTTTATCAAGATAAATTTTGTTATGCGAGTTAGTTAGCTCTAAATATTTGGTCCCTTAATAGAGGACTCATCATGTAGTGGGCTGCATTAGTTTTCCTATCCAAGCTTGGATAGAAGTCAGAGTTTGAATAGTTGCCATAAATCAATTAAAAGCTTCAGATCAGTAAAGCTGATAGATATTAAAATTGACTGAATGTGATCAATATTATGGGTTGTAGTGATAACACTTTCTCTTTAAAGAAATTTATGGTAGTTGCAAGTTCTTTTTATTATTTTAAAACATCAAATTGTCTTATTCATGCTTTTTCTCTTTATAATGTTAAAAATAATTAGTATTTTAAGTATCTTATTAAATAGTATGATGAGTGTTAATTACTATCTACATGTGTTAAAGAAAACAAGGCAGCATTTTTAATTATGTCATGTTGTCCTTCATTTTAGGAATTATGTTAAACCCTTACACGTGATATTACAAAAAGTACTATATGTGTAGTATTAGTATTAGATGTTTATTCCATTAAATGTGTGATGCATGTATAAAATGGCTGTAACGAAAAAAGCTGTATTGAAATTTTGTCTGATTAATTAAAGTGCAATAATCAGTGTTTTTCAAGATTGTAAAACTTTGCTTAATAATTGCCATTGAGGGTATTTACAGGTTTGCAACATTATTGTGGCTTTAGGGAAGATTTGATGTTCTTATAGATTGCTTATTTAGCAATTTTACATTAAATGAGTTGTAGCTTTCATATGATATTATATGCTATCTCATAGGTGTATGAAAGTCCATCATATTTAGGATTATCTGTTTTAAGAAAATATAGTTGCTGTATATATTGTAATATTAGAGTTTGTTCTTGTCAAAATTGTTTGAAATATTTGAACTAAAAATGTTTTATTTGTTTTAAATTTGATTTTTTAAACTAGCTGGGTCATTTTTATTGGCTGAATTTTATTCCGTCTTAAGAATGATCTTGCTGGTAGCTATTAATATGTGCAATACTGGTGGAAAATTTTATCAAGAGTTATGTCTTGTTAAATGCACCATATTGTGAACTGCATAAATGAAAATCATGAACTAAATTTTCTGTTGTAAACAGTTTCTGATTACCGCAAAGGCCAAATAGGCTGCGACCTTGGGCCCCCAAGCGTATTTAACATTGCACATTATACAAAGTATTTATGACACATGTTTCGAGGTTACAAGCTCTTTTTCAATGCAAAAGAATGAGCTTCAAGATGACAAACATCCAACTGATTTGCTTTTACTCCTTATTTATAGTTAATAGATCTAAGTAAAGGGATTGTAAAATTATTTTAAACTCCTTTGTTTGTTTACATTACAATCATGTTTTGGGTAACTTTTAACCGCATTATATTTTTTAGTATATTTGACTTGAAAAAAGGAACTAGAAGTTCTAGTGCTAGGCACTGCTGGATAGATTACGAAATCAGTTGTCTACTCTTGATTCTTAAATTAAGTCAAATGTACTAAAAAATATGATGCTGTTCAGAGTTAACCCCCATCTTTCAAAGTTACCCTGCATGACTAATAATTATAAATTTAGTAAATGCTGGAAAATCAACAATAATTTATTAACAGGCATCGTCTTAAATTACATTCGTCTTTAAACTAAAAAGCAATTCAAACTAAATTGTATGTTGTCGGAAATTGAAATGGAATGTTATTAAGCTAATGTGAAAATAAATTGTTCTTTCAAATAAGAGAGTTCTTGTTTAATGATTGATTTGAATGAAAGGGGGGGTAGATACTGTTTAATAGCAGAAAGTGGACTACAATGTATATTGCGCACAGATTTTTTTTAAAGATTGTTGACGTGCGTTTAGAGGTTACAAGGCAACCTTCTAGTTAATGGCGAAGAAGTGATCTTCTCGATGAACAAACATCAAACTGAAATTTCAGTTTTGTAATTTGTATTATAATATTGTTGAAAAACTATTCACTTCATTGAAGGAGAAATAGTTATATATTAATTAACTTATTCTGGTTGTCTTATCTGCATGCAAATACAATGTAGACAACTGTGTTACTGTGAACTTTTAGAATTGGGGCATGTTATAGGCTTAATAAGATGCACAAACTGAGAATGAATGACTAAATTTATAAGCAAGTTTTTTGTTGATGGTTTTGTATGTAATGCAGAAAAAGGAACAGAAAGAAATTATTATATATTTTTTGGTGTAAGAAATTTTGAATATTGAAATGTAGAGTGCAGGAATAAAATGAATTTGAAAAGTTTGCGGGAAAGTAAACAGGTTCCACAGGGTACTACTATACACGAATAAAATTGAAAACTTTAATGGATAAAACATTCTATTTGGATAAAAATAATTTAACTTTGTGCAAGTAAACAATAATAATAAAATTACACGTTAATTTAAAGCACAAATGAGCAAAAAAATGCAGATATATGTTTCGGGATTGCTTGGAATCCCTTTTTCAATGCGACAGGGAGCTTCTAGATGCAAAACATCCAAATGAAGCAGACAGAACAAGAAAAACAAAGCTTATATAGCCTAAGAATTATCTGTAAACCAATGAGAATAAAGGCAGCGTGAAGTGGAAGTAGAAGTAGCAGGAAGACACCAATAAGAGAGCAACAAACGAATCCAGTTGAAAGTACAGGAAGTAAAAAGGAATAACAATAAAAATAAAGCAAAAAAGACGACAGCATGCATAAAAATTGCAAAAATAATAAAATAAAATACAAAGAATAAAATTGAAATAAAAATAAGTACAGAAACTACCAAAACAAAATGCAAAACAAAGTACACATGTAAAGGAGGGGGAGGGGAGGGACGGGGGGAAGGAGAAAAATAGACACAAAAAAGGAAAACAACAAGAAAACCTAGAAAGAACAACAAATTAAAGAAATTTATGCCAGACCTGTGAAAAATAAGGAGTTGAGGAAGAATCATTAACCAAATTAGAACTATTCCTGTTAATATGATAAGCTTCCCAAAAGTCAAGCTCTAAAGGGGAAGAACATTTTTGAATAATTTTACCAGAATTGAAGTCAAAAGAGTGGTTGGAATTCCAACAATGTTGAGCAATGCTAGACTTATTTAACTCTTGCTTTCGTACATAACCTTTATGCTCATTTAAGCGAATTTTCAGAGCACGTTTTGTCTGCCCAATGTAAGAAAGGCCGCAACGGCAACTAATTTGGTAAATACCCCAAGTGTTAAGTTGATCGACAGGATCCTTAAGAGAAGAGAAGGAAAGTTTGTTACTAGGAGCAAAAACGACTTGAAATTGAAACCTTTTTAGGATTTTAGCAATACGGAAACTGACAGAATGAAAGAATGGTAACACAACCAAATTCTTTCTAGAAACTACATTATTGGGACCAGAAGTTTTCTTAGAAATTTTGTTATGAATAGAATCAATTAAAGAGTGAGAAAATCCTCTATCAACAGCTATAGCTTTCAGATAGTTGAGTTCAATCTTGAGAAGCTCAGGAGAAGAGCAAATATTAATAGCACGATGGACCAGAGCATTAAAAGCCGAATATTTTTGGTTGGGAGGATGAGACGACAGTCTGTGAGGAGGTAAAGAAACAGCGAAAGGTTTACGATAGACAGAAGTAGTGAACCAGACTCACTCTTAGAAATAAAGACATCAAGTAACGCGAGGCTACTATTAAGTTCTTTCTCACAAGAAAACTGGATATTAGGATCAATGGAGTTCATAATAGAAAGAGCATCATCAATACCTAACAAGTTACTGTCCGTTAGGACAAAACAATCATCCACATAACGAACATAAAATTGAAATTGCAATTTCTGGAACAGTTTTTCCTCAAAATAATGCATATAGAAATCACTTAAAATAGGACTAAGAGGACTTCCCATAGCCAGGCCATCTACCATAGCATAGAATTTACCATTAAATACAAAAGTGCTCTGTTGCAAGCACACACGAGTAAGGAAAACTAATTCCTCAATTTCCACAGAAGTAAAATGGAATTCAGAAAGCCTTTTCCTGAGGCAAGTCAAAGCGCCATCAACAGGAACATTAGTAAACAAGGAATTAACATCAAAAGAGGCCATAACTGAATTATTCGGAACGAAGTTATGAAGTTTCTTAACAAAATCAGTGGAATTTTTAACAGTGAAAACATTCTGACTCCTAAGTGGAGAAAACACAGAAACTAAATACTTGGAAAGTTTATATGAAGCAGTGCCAATATTGGAAACAATTGGTCTGAAAGGAATACCTGCCTTGTGTACCTTTGGTAAAGCATAAAAACGTGCACAATTAGCAACAGAAGGAATCACAGACCGTTTAGCAATCAAAGGAATAGAATGAACAGACTTAACAGCAGAAGAAATAGCTTTTAACTCTTTGTCACTAGGATCTTTATAAATTTCAGAATAAGGACCAGAAGCAATTAAGTCATCAGTTTTTTCAACATAAGATGATTTATTAAGAACAACAATCTGACCACCCTTGTCTGCTTTGGTAATGACCAAATCAGAATTGGAAACTAAATTATTGACACATCGTTTCACAGAACTAAAATCCTAAAAAGGTTTCAATTTCAAGTCGTTTTTGCTCCTAGTAACAAACTTTCCTTCTCTTCTCTTAAGGATCCTGTCGATCAACTTAACACTTGGGGTATTTACCAAATTAGTTGCCGTTGCGGCCTTTCTTACATTGGGCAGACAAAACGTGCTCTGAAAATTCGCTTAAATGAGCATAAAGGTTATGTACGAAAGCAAGAGTTAAATAAGTCTAGCATTGCTCAACATTGTTGGAATTCCAACCACTCTTTTGACTTCAATTCTGGTAAAATTATTCAAAAATGTTCTTCCCCTTTAGAGCTTGACTTTTGGGAAGCTTATCATATTAACAGGAATAGTTCTAATTTGGTTAATGATTCTTCCTCAACTCCTTATTTTTCACAGGTCTGGCATAAATTTCTTTAATTTGTTGTTCTTTCTAGGTTTTCTTGTTGTTTTCCTTTTTTGTGTCTATTTTTCTCCTTCCCCCCCCCCCTCCCTCCCCTCCCCCTCCTTTACATGTGTACTTTGTTTTGCATTTTGTTTTGGTAGTTTCTGTACTTATTTTTATTTCAAATTTATTCTTTGTATTTTATTTTATTATTTTTGCAATTTTTATGCATGCTGTCGTCTTTTTTGCTTTATTTTTATTGTTATTCCTTTTTACTTCCTGTACTTTCAACTGGATTCGTTTGTTGCTCTCTTATTGGTGTCTTCCTGCTACTTCTACTTCCACTTCACGCTGCCTTTATTCTCATTGGTTTACAGATAATTCTTAGGCTATATAAGCTTTGTTTTTCTTGTTCTGTCTGCTTCATATTTGGATGTTTTGCATCTAGAAGCTCCCTGTCGCATTGAAAAAGGGATTCCAAGCAATCCCGAAACATATGTCTGCATTTTTTTGCTCATTTGTGCTTTAAATTAACGTGTAATTTTATTATTATTATTCTATTTGGATTTAGATTTTGTCATCAGTGCATGTTTTTGCATTCTTTACTTAGTCATTTATATTCATACTTTGTCAGTAGTAATGCATTAAGTATAAAATTTTTCAGTGTGGATCTTCTAGTAATTAGAAGTTATTTCAAGTATAGTTTAATGTTTCTTGGAGGAATTCCATAACCACACATTATAAAAAAAAGGTAATGTTACCATTATATAAAAATTGTATTTATAGCTGATATTTCTGGTTTGATGTTACAACTCTAACTTATTTTCATCTTGCTGTGTGTGTCCAAACATTAAGTTAATTGCATTTCTTTAATCGCAAGGAAAAAAAAATGCATGAAAAGTATAAATACTTTTCATCACACCTGTATAACTTCAATCAAATTGTCATTTAAATGTTACAAGAAAAGAACATTTTCGTTTATAATTCTACATATTCACAAAGTCAATAGTTTATAGCTTACGGGATACATATATCATAACTAGAAAAATTATGTTTTTGAGCTAATTTTACGATTTGTGTGCAGAATCAAATTGTGAATTCCATCCCTTTTATCAGTATAAATTCATTGAAAAATAAAAATATATTTCTAACCAACTAATGTTTATATTATTTTCCATTCTATATGATAAAATCCAAAAAGAAATACAGCAACATACACGAAAACAAACGGAAAACATTGCTTTATTTTTCGAAAAAGCTAGCAGACGAAACAGAAACAAATCCTTTCTTCTGATTGGTTACGATTGTCATTTTCCGATGTTTTCCGAATCTCTTTCGGTAAAATCGCTTAGTCGCGCCGAGCTCAACCTCATATTTATCTGCGCGTGCAAACGTTTCACCGGAATCCCATTTGACCAAAGAGGGGTGGAAATACGCAAATTTTCAGAGTTGCGTGTGCAGAAAAGTTGTGCAAACATCGTTTCACCAGAATCAATAGCTAAGAAACAGGATGCTTCAAAGTGCTCGGAACAGCAGATCTTTAGTTGACAGATGGCGTGAAGTTATCGCGTTTGATTTTGACAAGCCATTCTTTCAAACGCTCTGGATTAGAATAGGGAAGCAAATGAGACGATATTCTTTTCTCTTTGCATTCTTCCTTTACACTATTATTGGTGCATCCATAGGCACAACAGTGGGTACCCATCTTTCTTTTCGAAAAAAGACGATTTTAAGAGCAAGCGCGTCTTTCCCAAATCAAATAACATTACCACGTGCGTTTGTTTGCCATATTGCCCCCCTTGCCGCAGTGTTCTTCTTCTCGGCGTAAAGGTATCACATTAAGTATGTTTTTCGTATTTTTAAAAATATTAACTGGTCTCAAGTGATCTTAAAAAATGAAACAAGCTTATGAGTTTTTTATTATATGTAAAATTTTACGATGAGCAACTACTTTTTACACCCGGTGCCCCTCCCAAAAGTTGTTCCTGGATTCGCCCCTGGTCGATAAAAAACTCTGGGTGATCAGAGTAAAAAGAAATTCCAATCAGCTACGAAGAGGAAAACTACAACTAATTTATCAATAAGGAGCTTTTATTTCATATAGGACTGCTTTCAGAAACCAGATTTGTATATAACAAAAATACCTTCAGCCATAAATAAAATAGTTTCTTATCTGCAATTTGTAAACAGTAAAAAAATACTGTAATACTTAACTTCTCATTCCATTATTTAACTGACTAATTAAATAGTCAAGTTGTTTTATTTTACAGCCGTCATGGAAGTACATTATGTACCATGCTGAATATTTAATGGAAAACTGTAGTCTTCTAACATTTGTGTCATTATAATTTTAATTAAATGTTTAGAGAAATAAATTTAATAAAATTAGAAAAACCAAAGCAAAAAAAAAAGTACGGTGTTATCAATTTTATACTTAAAGAATTTTAAATATGTTATAATCGATGTGAAATCAAGGAAGTAAGGGAAGGCAAGGTCCTTCCACCTTTTATATAAACTCAAGCATCCACACAAAAAAGTGTACATGATTAATAAGAATAAAATTCCATTAAAACTTACTTTGAAGCAAAACATCTGCACACGATCTGTACGCTATGTGTAATTGGTGAGAAACAAGACTTGAAACTTTTAGCGTGATCCCCACTGTCTATGTTGCAACTTAAAAGAACTACGTCCTCTAATTTCGTCTGATGCTAGAAGCATTTAAATAGAATAGAATAGAAAGGAACTACGCATTAACTGTGAGAGTAACTGAAAACAGAGAGAGAGAGTTTCGATTCGAGCGGAACAACAGCTTGTACGAACGATCTACGATTTGTATCCATTGACTTCAATAGAGGCTAGAGCCACTGCAGAATACAGGCCGACCCATCGCCGCCATTTTCTTTCCCAAGTCAAAATGTAAACAAGAGCGTGCTGCTAGATTGGCGCCTTTATCGCTGTCAGTGGCGCTTTTAACAGCTACGCCAAAAAGAAGGAAATAAATGGGACTCCTTAGCTACATACAATACCGAAAAACGCTCTCTGTATTCAAAATGCATTATATATTAATACAGACTGGAAAAATAAAAAAGCATATTAGAGAAGTGCTATTTACCTTAACTCTAGCCAAATGCTTAAGCCTTTTGCTCTACATTATTTATGAAAATTTTAAACTATTATAATTTCATTGTCATTTTCCTACAACATTAAATAGCTTCAAAAGTTATAAAAGTCATGCAAAATTAATAAAGATTTCTATTTCCCTTTTATAACCTTTTCTTTTAACTTGGGGGTATACAAAGACAGTTGTTTTTAATTTGATTTGATTACTTATTATACTTTTTATTTATTTGTATTCATTTTTCTTCATTGGGAAAAAGTTCTTAATTTTGTTGAAGCATTGCTGTTGCTGTTTGCTTATGAACACCAAATTTAGAAGCATAATCTTACTCATCAAAAATTTAATTGCTAAGACGAATGCAAAAATTTATATGTTATTGTAAAAAATTAAATATCAATTTTTGTGCATATGCTTGTGCGGTTCTTAGGCATCAACTTGTAACAGGCTTCTTTCACCGGAATATTCTGCATTATGTCTATGTATTGTACTATTCATGCAGCAGCTATTGAATGAATTATATAGATATTACATAATCTTTTTTATTGCAAAACCATCATCATATTGAAAACAAAAAATTTAAAAGATTCATATGGTTCATAAAATAAATAAAAGCTTGAACAATACTTCAAAGAAGTTTACATTAAAATATATTTATATTAGATCAAGTCTATAATTTACCATATTTACCATTTGTATCTGCAAACAAAGTCCAATTAATAAAATTTAATCATCAACCAAGTAAAATAACAGAAATGACAATTTAAATATCAAATCATTACTATACCCAAATCATTTACTATAAAAATTTGAAAACTAAAACATACTGTTTATATACTCAAGCACTTAAGGTTTTTATAGTTTATGCTTATTCTACTTTGGAATTTTAACAATTAAGTAAATATCAAAGAAGAAATTTAATTTTAATAATTATTCTTTTTATATAATTTCACTTCACGCCAGTTACTGTATCATTTTATTAACGGAGAATAAAAATAAGCGATTTTCTGCATTCAAATTCCGCTATAAATTTCTGTATTGTGTAGGTGTATTAAAAAGTGTATATAAAATAGCCAATTTTTTATACTTGTGTTAAGTATCATGCATTATTTTATCATAATATATTTCGCTCAAAAAGAACAATACAAAAATTACTGAATTTAGTTCAATTGGCGACAAGCACATTTCGTCGCCAACAATTGTTGCAAACCTGCTGGTATCCAATTTGGACGCCGGCAATTCATAATCAATTTTTTCTTTCTTTCTTCATCTGTTGGAAAAGTAAACAATCTCCACTTGTTTCTGGAGTGATTGTTGCAATTAACTGCAGCACAACCACCCATTTTTCAATCGAAAAAGCTAACGAAATACCAAAATCTAGTCTTAATCTAGCACAACGCAATACGACCCAGCGAACGAGTGGGAAAGAAAATGGCTGACGAGTCAGCTCGTAGTTAGCTAGGGATTCTGGTGAAACGATGTTTGCACAACTTTTCTGCACACGCAACTCTGAAAATTTGCGTATTTCCACCCCTCTTTGGTCAAATGGGATTCCGGTGAAACGTTTGCACGCGCAGATAAATATGAGGTTGAGCTCGGCGCGACTAAGCGATTTTACCAAAAGAGATTCGGAAAACATCGGGAAATGACAATCGTAACCAATCAGAAGAAAGGATTTGTTTCTGTTTCGTCTGCTAGCTTTTTCGAAAAATAAAGCAATGTTTTTCGTTTGTTTTCGTGTATGTTGCTGTATTTCTTTTTGTATTTTATCATATAGAATGGAAAATAATATAAACATTAGTTGGTTAAAAATATATTTTTTATTTTTCAATGAATTTATACTGATAAAAGGGATGGAATTCACAATTTGATTCTGCACACAAATCGTAAAATTAGCTCAGAAACATAATTTTATAGTTATGATATATGTATCCCGTAAGCTATAAACGATTGACTTTGTGAATATGTAGAATTATAAACGAAAATGTTCTTTTCTTGTAACATTTAAATGACAATTTAATTGAAGTCATACAGGTGTGATGAAAAGTATTTATACTTTTCATGCATTTTTTTCCCCTCACGATTAAAGAAATGCAATTAACTTAATGTTTGGACACACACAGCAAGATGAAAATAAGTTAGTCAGAGTGGTAACATCAAACCAGAAATATCAGCTATAAATACAGTTTTTATATAATGGTAACATTACCTTTTTTTTTTATAATGTGGTTATGGAATTCTTCCAAGAAATATTAAACTATACTTGAAATAACTTCTAATGACTAGAAGATCCACACTGAAAAATTTTGTACTTAATTCATTACTACTGACAAAGTTTGAATATAAATCACGTAAAGAATGCAAAAAACTTGCACTGATGACAAGATCTAAATCCAAATAGAATGTTTTATCCATTAAAGTTTTCAATTTTATTCGTGTATAGTAAGTACCCTGTGGAACCTGTTTACTTTCCCGCAAACTTTTCAAATTCATTTTATTCCTGCACTCTACATTTCAATATTCAAAATTGCTTACACCAAAAAATATTTATAATAATTTCTTCCTGTTCCTTTATTTGCATTACATACAAAACCATCAACAAAAAACTTGCTTATAAATTTAGTCATTCATTCTCAGTTTGTGCATCTTATTAAGCCTTAGCATGTCCCAATTCTAAAAGTTCACAGTAACACAGTTGTCTACATTAAATTTGCATGCAGATAAGACAACCAGAAATTAATTAATATATAACGTTTTCTCCTTCAATGAGTGAATAGTTTTTCAACAATATTATAATACAAATTACAAAACTGAAGTTTCAGTTTGATGTTTGTTCATCTAGATTCTAGAACTTCTTCGCCATTAACTAGAAGGTTTCCTTGTAACCTCTAAACGCACGTCAACAATCTTTAAAAAAATCTTTGCGCAATATACATTGTAGTCCGCTTTCTACTGTTAAACAATATCTACCCCCCCCCCCCTCCCTTTCATCCAAATCAATCATTAAACAAGAACTCTTACCCCCTCCCTTTCATTCAAATCGATCATTAAACAAGAACTTTCTTATTTGAAAGAAAATTTATTTTCACATTAGCTTAATAACATTATATTTCAATTTCTGACATCATACAATTTAGCTTGTATTGCTTTTTAGTTTAGGGACGAATGTAATTTAAGACTATGCCTGTTAATAAATTATTGTTGATTTTCCAGCATTTACTAAATTTATAATTATTAGTCATGCAGGGTAACTTTAAAAGATGGGGGTTAACTCTGAACAGCATCATATTTTTTAGTATATTTGACTTAATTTAAGAATTAAGAGTAGACAACTGACTTCGTAATCTATCCGGCTGTGCCTAGCACTAGAACTTCTAGTTCCTTTTTTCAAGTCAAATATACTAAAAAATATAACGCGATTAAAAGTTACCCAAAAAATGATTGTAATGGAAACAAACAAAGGAGTTTAAAATAATTTTACAATCCCTTTACTTAGATCTATTAACTATAAATAAGGTGTAAAAGCAAATCAGTTGGATGTTTGTCATCTTGAAGCTCATTCTTTTACATTGAAAAAGAGCTTGTAACCTCGAAAACTCGACATAAATACTTTGTATAATGTGCAATGTTAAATAAGCTAGGGGGCCCAAGGTCGCAGCCTAGTTGGTCTTTGCGGTAATCAGGCAATTTACAACAGGAAATTTAGTTCATGATTTTCATTTATGCAATTCACAATATAGTGCATTTAACAAGACATAACTCTTGATAAAATTTTCCACCAGTATTGCACATATTAATAGCTACCAGCAAGATCATTCTTAAGACGGAATAAAATTCAGCCAATAAAAATGACCCAGCTAGTTTAAAAAGTCAAATTTAAAACAAATAAAACACTTTCAGTTCAAATATTTCAAACAATTTTGACAAGAATAAAACTCTAATATTACAACATATACAGCAACTATATTTTCTTAAAACAGATAATCCTAAATATGATGGACTTTTATACACCTATGAGATAGCATAGAATATCATATGAAAGCTATAACTCATTTAATGTAAAATTGCTAAATAAGCAATCTATAAGAACATCAAATCTCCCCTAGAGCCACAATAATATTGCAAACCTGTAAATACCCTCAATGGCAATTATTAAGCAAAGTTTTACAATCTTGAAAAACACTGATTATTACACTTTAATAATTAGACAAAATTTCAATACAGCTCTTTTCGTCACAGCCATTTTATACATGCATCACACATTTAATGGAATAAACATCTAATACTACACATATAGTACTTTTTGTAATATCACGTGTATGTGTTTACATAATTCCTAAAAGGAAGGACAACATGACATAATTAAAAATGCTGCCTTGTTTTCTTTAACCCATGTAGATAGTAATTAACACTCATACTATTTATTAAGATACTTAAAATACTAATTATTTTTAACATAATAAAGGGAAAAAGCATGAATAAAACAATTTGACGTTTTAAAATAATAAAAAGAATTAACAACTACCATAAATTTCTTCAAAGAGAAAGTGTTATTACTACAACCCATAATATTGATCACATTCAGTCAACTTTAATATCTATCAGCTTTACTGATCTGAAGCTTTTAATCGAATTATAGCAACTATTCAAACTCTGACTTCTATTCAAGCTTGGATAGAAAAACTAATGCAGCCCACTACATGATGAGTGTTCTATTAAGGGACCAAATATTTAGAGCTAACTAAGTCACATAACAAAATTTATCTTGATAAAATATTAATTTAAATGCTGTGTCGAAATATGATGACAATACTGTTATGCAATATTATGCAGTAAGAATTCTGTTTCAGTAAGTTAGTAATAACAGAAAACTCGACAATAACATAAACATGTTTAATACTTAAAGGATTAAAAATAGGTTTCTTCGCTTATCTATGCAGTTATGATATTCTAGAAAAACACACTTCACAGAAAAAAATTAATGAGCATACAATCACAATATTTACAAACACAGTGCAAGAAAAGAAATCAAAATAGCTGTACATATCACTTTTAGTTGTGCGTGAATAAACAAAAATACTTTTTCATAAAATTTTACAAAACAAAATAAAATCTCGACAGATTTAGAACTAAAATTTAAACAACAGTTATCATAACATATTTGTGTTTTTTTTTTTGATAAAGAAAGTATAGCATTGGCACAAGGACATTACCATACTTAAGTATAGTAAGCATAATTGAGGCAATTCAAGCTATTAATTTTTAGTGGTGGGTATGATTGCAAAGTTGAAAGCTTACATGCCTGTAATAATATAACATATTGCCATACAAAATACGCTATAGACTGATAGATAACTAGAGAATTAAATATTTTATTTCCATTCTTATTGGGCCACAAGCATTCGTTTCGGAATATGTATTAATTTACAAGCAATAACAACTCTACATTATAAAAGAATTACACGAACACTCTCTATAACAAGCGAAGAATATTAGATAACAAATTTTTGAATACAAATTTCAAAAGAATTTCATTCATAAGAAATAAACTTTGGAATTCTTTAAAAAATACTTTCGCCCTAGCGCGATAAACAGAACACAGAATATACACACAAAACCACATACTAAATATAAATTTTAACTCACGAAAGGACATGCTATCTGTTCTGTTCTAAATAAAATACAATTTGATTCATTCACTTGGCAGGGTATTCCTCAAATCTCCAGATTTTTATACGTAAACAGAACAAACGAAAAAGCACTACTGCGGGCAGCCATGACACTTGCAGATCCTGCGTGAAGTAAAAATGTGCCGCAAATCGAGGGGGAAAAATTGGCGAAAATGCATGCGCATCGTTACGCCAGAATCGGAATCTCGACAAATCGGAGGTTTGCAGGCGCATTTGCGTAAACATCGTTACACCAGAATCCGGCCCTTAATAGAGGCCGCGTCTGAAAACTCTCGACCGGTCGAATCGGTTCGACCGCGGCAGCCCGCGATTGTCTGAAAACTATTTTCGGGGCGATCGGTCGCCACGCAAGTCTGTCTGAAAAGTCATTTTGACAGTCGACCGGTCTAGACCAGAGCACCCGGAGTTTTGCGTCGGGCGATTGTATCACGTGACCGATCGATTTCGTATTTTCAGAAATTCTAAAATTCTATTGGTTGCGGCTGTACGAAGTCGTCTGCTATCTTCAAAATTAATACCGTTCATCCGAATTTGTATATAATAAAGCTTTTTATGGCGTAAAACTTTTGTATTTTAAACAGATGTTCCACATCAATAATCCAGAAAACTTAGTGATATTGCTGAACTACCTTTTAAAATTTGAAATGCACATTGATACATATGTTATAAAAATTTGTTGCAGACGTATACGCTTGTATTATGCAGATTTGATCGCAATGAGAACAGCAATTTTTGTAAAATTCATTAAATAATAATAATTGAAACGTGCTAGTTTCGAGTTAAAAAAATGTTTCAATAACGTTGGTTATTTTCAAGATCGTACGTTTCAGATTTATGTATTAATATGTTACTTTTTGCACTATCGTTTTTTTATCTCTTCATTCTAAGTAGGTTTTCAATAAATTAAATTGAAAATATTTTGAACCAGATTGAAATTTAATTATTCAAATGTAATGTATCAACAAAAATTTTATTTCACTTAGCGTAAACCTAAAAAAACTGTTTTAACCTAATCCATCAGCGTCCCTTATGCATTTTTTTTGACAACAGAAATATTTATGTTTCCTTCCATTTTAAGAATACTACTTAGTATTAAAAATCAACATTTTAAAGAAAAATCAGCATTTAGCCCCATTATGATTACACGATTCATCAAAAATAGTTCAGTGGCAAAACTTATCCAGCACAAAATTTGACTGCCAAAAATAAATAAATAAATAATCAGCAGCTATAAATAAGCGAGCATATTTTTGCTAATTGAATAAAATCTAGCATAAGACAAGTAGAATAAAAAATACTATTAACCTGTGCAATAAATATATGACAGCAAAAGAGCATTCCTTTATGGAATTCTTTTCCATTTTGACATGCAAAATCCAGGTTTTACTAATACAATACTGCTTATTTTTCTGATTTGCACCTTCAAAATATATCTCTGCTAATAACTTAGCATACTTAATCAATAAAAGAAATTAAAACTTGATAACTTACAATTTGTAGCACTTCAGAGCTATATGTTTTACAGCAAAAAAAAAAAAAATGTTATGCTATTTATGCAACTTAATAATTTCTTAAAATACATACCATGTTCTGTCAATTATATGTTTTTTGGGCTAACAAAAAGATTTTAAAGAATAAAATTGCATATATTTTTTGTTTAGATTACTAATTTAATCAATTTTATAAAGCATACAAATAGTGGAGTTTCTTTTCTTTCATAAAAGTTGTATTTTCTAGGGAGGATGTTTCATTTTATTTGAAGAAGTTTAAAGCAAATGGAGTTTCAGGAGCTCATAACATTTATCCAAAAATTTCAGTATGTGCAGAGGAATTAGTGGATGTTATCTAACTATTTTAATTTGTAGTCCTAATTTTTGAACCAATATGTAAAGTACAGGCATAAAGTAATTAAATAATGCATATCAACAAGAATCCAAAGAGGTTTTTATTTTTGTTAATCCAGGGGAAGCTTGAAAGGTCAAGTACGCTTACTGGTGGATAAGAACCGGAACTTAATTCAAAAGGATGGGAAAATAGCTAATACTCCAAATAATTTTTTCCCCAGTATATTTAGCAGAAACTGAATTTGAACAGCTAACATAACTGATACGCCAGCAAACATTTAGCTTGAGGATTTTGTATTTTCAAGGGAGGATGTTTTATTTTAGTTGAAAAAGATTAAAGCAAATAAGGCTTCAGGAACTCATAATATTTATCTAAAAATGTTAGTAGAATGTGTAGAGGAATTAGTGGATGATATCTTAAAAATTTCAATCTCTATTCTTTTAACTTGGGGATTGTGCCAGGGGATTATAAGCTGTGTAACATAACGCCACTCTTCAAGAAAAAGGGGTCTGAAGCTAAGGCAAGAAATTATATCCATGTAAGACTAACTTCAGTGGTTTTTAAAATGTTTGAAATTCTGACAAAAACCCAGTTTATGAATTTTCTGGAGACAAATAGTGGTCTGTTGAATGGTTTGCAGTATCATTTTAGGAAGAGTAGGTCCTGTAGAATATGACAAGGTTATCATGGCTTTAGATAACAAAAAGTGTCTACATGTTTATATTGATTTTCAAAAAGCATTCAATAACATATTTCTCTATTAGCAAACAAGCTTATGTTCAAATTGGTAGAAAAACAGGTCCATTATTTGGTCAATAAGCCATTATTTGTACAATTGCCCCCTTCCTGATTCTCAAAAATACAATGTATTTATGCATGTGCTTCTGCATATTGTTATTTTTTTACCTAAAATATGCATTAATTATGTACACATCTCTCCCCCCCCCCCAAAAAAAAAATATATATATATGATGGGCCTATAAAAAACTAATTTGGATTAAAAACTGGCTTCCATCATGATGGCCGGGCATTGAGCTATACCACAAATATGCCATAAGTACTTTTGACATTTATCAGTGACCACTAATGAACATAACAGGAGTTTGAAAAGTCAACGCATAAAAACAGTATCTGTAATGCATAAAGTCTATATCTAAGGGTGCCTTCACACCAAAGGCGACAAAGACAAAATGCCTGTCTGTTCCCATCTGTGCAAATGCAGAGCATATTTTTGAAGGCAAAAATATGCCCCGCGCTTGAGCAGCTAAGAAAAGATGGGAATATTATCTTTGTCACTTTTGGTGTGAAGGTACCCAATGCAGGAACTACTATGACCAGGACAGTACATTAAAGCACGAATATGAGTTATCATTGTTCAACAATGACAGAAAAAAACACGTTCCATTGTTCCACAAATCATAAAAAGTTTTTTTTATAAATATTGTAATAAAGTATTAAATTTTTCAATGAATTTTTTAGAAATTTATTTTTAAAAAATGCTTTGCCTAATTGAAATGATGCAGCAAGAAGCAAAGGAATGCAAAGAAATGATTTTGAGTAAAATGAGTAAAAATTCAAAAAATATAGGCACTTTTATTCATACATGCTAAGTCTACTTGATAGCTGCATCCAGCATAACATGTTTTACCACAAAATACATCCTATCATTTGCATCTTCAAGTTTTCATTTTTGTTATTGTCACCCCTTTTTGGTTTTAGATATCTCAACAATGATAATTTATATGCTTTATAAAATAATGCAAAAAAGTACATTCTTTAAATCACTTTTTATTATAATTCATTAGGGGAAATACCCCACAATGTTAAATGATTTAAAACATAAGTTCTAAGCAGGATTATGAATGATGACTTTAAATATAGTATTTACTCAAACATAAAGATCATTAATATTTTTCATCATTTTGTAACTTTTAAATTGAATCATGGATCATTGTTTTAAGCAAATCTAATTCAGGCTAATCTTGAAAATAAGGAAGTTTCTATGTCAGTAGATTTGTAGATAATAGTAATAGTTTTCCCCCAAGCAGTTATTATAAACTGACAAGCACAACCTCCTCCCTCCTTGGTCCTAGAAACTGTTGATTTCTTTTGTATTTCTATAAATCTGGTTGTAAGAATATATTTTTTCAATTTCTGTAAAATTTAACAGTTATCTAGGGCTCAAGTGCTCAGTTAGAAAGACAAAATGCAGTTGTAATATAAACATGTTTTCATCAATCATAATAGAAAAGCTAAAGTAGAAATAAATATATAATTCCAGAACCTATGAAGAAAGATTTATTCATTTAAAATTGAAAGCTGGAGAAAATACATTGTACTACTAATTGCTTGTTACAAGTTAGTCTTAAATGAACCATAAAGTTTCTGACTGATGCCTAACAAGTATTATTCACTTCCTGTTACATAGAAGTGAATATTAGTTGATATTATACATAAGACAGCTGTACTTTACCTTTTTTTTACAATAGCCAAATCGGTAGTCTTTTAAATAGCACACAAATGCTACCCCCCACCTCTTGAAAATAATTTCTGTAAATATTTACAGCATAATTATAGTAAAATATTTCAGAAATGTACATGTGCGACAAATACAAATAATTTGCAGTAAAATTCTGTTTTAACAGGAAATGTTGATGGCTGCGGTGCAGCCTGGAGAAAAAAATCGGGGAACACTTACTATTGCAAAAGCAGAAAAAAGAAAAACATTGAGGGCACTTGTGTTGTTATATACTAGCTTAAAACCTAGTAACAGTCAATAGCGTAGTCAAGGGGGGATGGCGTCCCTCTCCATTTTGACTTTAACACAAGCGCCCCCTAACTTGTTTTAAAATTACAACAAAGCATCCCCGCACTCCTACCAATAATGAAAAGAAACATAATCACTAATCATCAGGCTCTAAAGTTTGTCAATTATTTTACTATTGTAGAGTAGAGGACAGACTAAAATTGAGAATCCAGGTGGATCCGGCTACTGATGACAGGTCATCCAGTCCTCCCCTCCTCTTTCTTTGTCCAGAAATTTGTAATTGAAAAAAAATTAGCATTACTACCCTAGAATTGTATTATGCAAGCTGAAGTGGAGGGAGAGGGTCTGCAATATTTTCGAAATTGAAGTTTCATGCCATCTTTATTCAAAATCAGGGGGAGGGGGTGTCATAACCCGTATGACTATACCTCACTTTATTCCCACTGAACTAAATCACAACGGTACAATTTGCCAAAAATGCATCAGTTATTTGCCTATCAGGGTAACCCTGCCCCTGCAGTAACACTAACCACTATCTTTGAAAAACATTACATAATTTGTTAAGAAAGGCTTCCATATCATTTTATTAGGCTAAAAACTTTTAAAATTAAAAATTGGGATGAACCATTTAAAATATTAGCTTACCCCATCTTTACAATGGGTAAAGGGGTTATGGCACAGGTTGTGTTATTGAAATTTTTAGGAGTGTACTTTCAGAATGTTTTAGCCTTTTTTGGGGGAGGGGGTCATTGTTCTTTGGAGGCTCTGGCTTTTTTGAAAGAAGAATGTGCACCATTGCATAGAAAATATATTTTATTTGTCTCATGCCATAGAAAATATATTTTACTTGTGTCATGCCATTTACATGTTCGTATAAAAAAACCCTCTGCCAATTCATTTCAGGGTGGGGGGGGGGGGGAGAACCCCCTCTTGGCTCCTCTCGTAAATCGTACTATTAATAGATCGAATGTATTTGAAATATCGCAAAAGATTTATTTACCATTTTTATGTTGCAAAATACAAGCTTTTTAAAAAAGTTTACTTCGTTTTCTTTCATAATGTACAAAGAATATGTTATGATAATTTCTATCACCTGCTTGTTATTTGTCATCATATGAACGTTTTTCGTTTATAAATGTATCAATGCGGTAATAATATCCATAAGAAGATTAATAGTTAACACATTAAATAAAATTACTGTTTTTGAAGCTTTTCCCAAAGTTTGTTATCTGTAAAACATATTCACTTATAACGAAAAGCTGTGTGCTTAATACTTCCGATTTTTTAAAAATATATACTTTTTTTTTTTTTTTTTTGGTAGCTTTATGTAAAATCACAACATCATTCATAAATACGTACGACGATGCAGAATGATAATTTTCATTGCGGCCTCTCTTCGGTTATTCAAAATCAAAATACAACGATCTGTATGTGTGTGTTTCGTTTTGTTTCTTTTTCTTCTTCTTCAAAAAAACTTAATTCCAGTAATACATCGCTCTTAAATCTGATTTAAATGCCGCAATTTCTACATAAGAATTTCACTTCCTTTTGCAAACAAAAACTGACCGCATCGACCGCGAGTGTGTCTGAAAACTCTGGTCGTTTTCGATTCGACCAGAGAAATATCGTGACGTCACGTTCTCGACCGGTCGACCGGACGCTCGGAGTTTTCAGATGCACCCAGAGATCTGGACTGACGACTTCTCGCCACCGCTCGTAGAGGAGATGAAGGCCTGCAACCCTACAGGAAACGCCCCAACTACTCCCGAGCGGAGAATCGTTTACATTGTTTTCTATGGGATTTTGCATGATTTTAAATGTGGAGTACTCGTTTATTTTAAGCGTTTGGAAAGTTATGAAGACACGAAATGTTTAAGCATTCTTTACTTTCTGAGCTGTTAGCATCAGATTTTGTTTATGGGCACCGGATTGTTTTTAATACTTCAAAAAACATAACTCATCCTCAAGGATCTTTCTCGCCAAGTTACTTTCGGTTTCCCGCGCGTTTGTTAAGAAGAGCAAAATTCAACTTTTTTTCTTTCTGTTAACTACAAAAAAGCTTGAAGAAAACGATCTTCTTTAACGATCCATGATAAGACTTATAAACTTCACAATATTTTTTCAATAAAATTTTCTTGTGTGGTTTTTCTAATAGCAAGTAGTAAATAAAATGATGACAAACAAAGAAAAGTGAAATTTTCAGGCAAAATTAGTATTCCTACACATAATACATGATTTTTAAGGGCACTCATGATTTTTAATTAATATTAAATGATTTGTTATTGGTATCTTAACTAATATGTAAATTAAATTGATTATTAACTAACATTAAAACAATAAAATTATAATTTTTTAGTATCATCGTTTTAAAAAAATAAGGAATATTTACAAAATTAAATAATATGTAGTTTAGTTTATTAATATGATTTTGTTTTTCATTTCCTTAATGAAATAGGTTGTTATGTACATCTACATAAACTGGGTTTTATTTATTTTATTTGCATATAAACTTCTTTCTCGGTAAGCATAATTATAAGCTGGGGATCAACATTGTTATTATTATACATAGCGATACAATATGAAGGATTTCTTAAAAAGTACATTTGATTTTTAAAAAAAGTAATAATAAATTATTTGTTTTATATTGATATTTTAACTAATATTTTAATAAAAGTATGACTTTAAGCAATAAAATAACAATCATTTTTGGTAATATCAATTTTGAAAAAACTAAATTTTATAAGCTATTTTGATTGGTAAAATTTTAAAAACAAAATTTAGTTTCCTTAAAGCAACACATCACTCAATATATATCTGTAAACTGAATAAATGTACCTTCGCATATGAACTTCTTTTACAAGCTAGCTCGTCATATCGAAAATTCCCGAGGGGGGGGGGGGGGGGCAAAGGGTACAAAATCACACTTTATTGCATAAAAAACATTAAAAAGTATGCATGTGTATAAAATCATAGTGTTTCTAAATCAGGGGGGGGGGGTACTTATGATTTTAAAAAATATAACGAAAGTACTTTTGATTAAAAAAAAATATATCAAACTAATTGTTTCATGTTGATATTTTAACTAATACTTAAAATTGTGACTTTAATTCATTATAAAGCAATAAAATAATGATCATTTTTACAAGCTGGTTCGTCATATGGAAATTTCTCGGGGGGGGGGGGGGGGCAGCGAGGATACATATTTACCCATTACAGAAGAAAAACATCAACATATGCATGTGTGTAAAGTCATAGTGTTTCTAAATCAGGAGGGGTTCGACTTATGACTTTAACAAAATAATAATAAAGTACACCTTGATTAAAATAATAATAGACTATTTGTTTTATATTGATATTTTAACCAATATTTAAATAAAATTGTGATTTTAATTCATTGTAAAGCAATAAAATAATAATCATTTCTGATAATATAAATTTTGAAAAAAGTCATATATTTTATAAGCTATTTTGATTGATTATATTTAAAAAACGGAATTTCACTTAATTAAAGCAACATATAATTTAATATAACTATGTAAACTGAATATATATACCTTTGCATATGAACTTCTTTTACAAGCTGGCTCGTCATTTTGAAATTTTCCGGGGGGGGGGGGGGGACATATTTACATATTATAGAAAGAAAAAGCATCAAAATATTGTGTCACAGTGTTTCTAAGTCAGGGAGGGGGTACTTATGATTTTAAAAAGTAATGATAAAAGTACTTATGATTTAAAAAATAGTAAAAATAAACTATTATTCGCGCTACAAGTCGGCATTGTATTAATTGTTACAAAATATGAGATCGGACTTTAATAAAGCGCACGCTCAACGGGGTTTTTTAGCGCCAACCAGGCCCCAACGCCAAATTTCTGCCAAGTTAACGATAAAGTAGCCAAACTAGGAGCTGGAACTACACCCGAAAAGAGGCTTCACTCGGCCGGGGTGTAGTCGGAGATCCAGGTTAGTATAGAGATCAGTGTTTGTATCCCATTTACGAATGATATTTACGTTAATATTGCTTTATAATTAATAAGTCTAAGTTTTATATGTTAGTAAGTGTGTTTGTTATGCAATAAAGTGCTAAGTAAGTGAAACTGTGCCTGGTTTCTACAAATTTTGGCGTCCGAGACAGGACTGTGACTGAAGTAATTTTTTTTTTTTTTTTTTTTTTTTTTTTTTTTTTTTTTTTTTTTTTTTTTTTTTTTTTTTTTTTTTTTTTTTTTTTTTTTTTTTTTTTTTTTTTTTTTTTTTTTTTTTTTTTTTTTTTTTTTTTTTTTTTTTTTTTTTTTTTTTTTTTTTTTTTTTTTTTTTTTTTTTTTTTTTTTTTTTTTTTTTTTTTTTTTTTTTTTTTTTTTTTTTTTTTTTTTTTTTTTTTTTTTTTTTTTTTTTTTTTTTTTTTTTTTTTTTTTTTTTTTTTTTTTTTTTTTTTTTTTTTTTTTTTTTTTTTTTTTTTTTTTTTTTTTTTTTTTTTTTTTTTTTTTTTTTTTTTTTTTTTTTTTTTTTTTTTTTTTTTTTTTTTTTTTTTTTTTTTTTTTTTTTTTTTTTTTTTATTGAAAAAACTTATATTCACCTAATTAACATAGCAAAATAGCAAGTACAAGACGTTAAAACAGAACGAAAATGTGAAAGTATGAAACGTAAAATTACAAAACCTAAATTCATCTGGTAAAAGTTCAGTAAAAAATGTAAAAGCACTAAGAGCGAAAACTACAAAACAGCATAAACGCTGGAAATAAAAAATATACAACATCAGAACTTAAATTCACCCAGAAAAACTTAGAAGAAAAAATGTAAAAGTTCGGAAATTTTCAAAACAAAAGTATGATGCACTTGCAAAATGTTAAAACTTAGTGCAAAAAACGTAAAAAGTACTATGTACAAAATGTTATAATTTAGATTTATCTACTAAAACAGTGAATGATGATGTAAAATTACTAAGAGTAATATATTAAAACAACACAAAAACGAAAAAGTACTAAGTACAAAACGTAAAAAAAAATTATTTATCTGATATAACTTAGACTGAAGTCGTAAAATTACTAAGTACAAAGTGTTAAAACATCATAAAAATGTAAAAATATCAAGTATAAAGCAGCAAAACATAGATTTGTCTATAGAAATCTTGATCAAAAAATGTAAAAGTTCAAACAACAAAATCCTAAAACTCTGAAAAATTGAAAACACGCAGTACAAAAACAGCAAACCTGTAAAATTGCTAAGTATATAAGGATGCAAAACTGAAATTTTTCCAGAAAAACTTAGAACGAAGTTGTAAAAGTACGGAACATTTCAAAGTAATAAGTATATAGCAACAAGTGAAACTTTGTAGAAAAATGTCAAACTTAAGTACGAAACTTAAGGGGACACGGGACCTTTAAAATGAAATTTTATTTTTTTAAATTTTATACTTAACTTAGACTTTTTTTACAATTACTTTTGTGTATTTATGCTAAATTTTAAATTTTAAGCTCATTAGAAATAATTTTGACTAAAAAAACTGCAAAATTATAGCGAAATATGAAAAATATGAAAAACATAAAAATTGAGTCTCGCGTCTGGAATTTCAACCAAACAGCACAAAAATTTGCATGGGGACACATAATGACAATGTAAACCCTTATTGGCAAACTGTAACAGTTTAATTTTAATAGTTTCGGGGAAATTTTTTTTTTTTTTTAGTTTCGACCATATTTTTTTCAAAATTCTTTGGTTCTCACTACAATGAAACCAGTATTAAAAAAATCCTAATACATGTTTCATAAAAAGTAATGCGAAAAAATAATTCTAATAGTCATATAAAACTATGCAAAAAGTTTTAGGTTGATTACTCAAAAATTCAGACGCGGCCTTCAAGTTAAAGTTGGAAAATAACAAAAAAAAAATTACGGAGAAAAAGGCATTTTTTTGTATAAATGTACTAAATATGGCTCGAAGAGTAAAGATATCCTTAAAACGCATAATAATATTATTTACATGCTTCTTATAGTCAATACTATTATATTATTATCAGAACAGGTGCATAATTCTTAATTTTTACTATGAAAAAGCAATTCTCAAAGATTTCGGCAAATTTGATTACGTGTCTAGAATATTAGCTTCTAACAATTGTTTTTAAGGATAGCTTCACAAAAAGTAGTGCCAAAATTTATTTAAAATTCTTATATGAAACAGCGAAAAAAATATTAGATAAATTATTAAGAAATGCAGGTGCAGGTTTTAAAGTAGCGAAGAAAAGGGTACAAAGTTTTATCGAGAAAAAAAATTTCATTTTGGGCAAATGGCACTAAATATTACTTAGAGTTTGATAGCATCCTTAAAAAGCACATAACAGCATTATTTATATGTTTTTTTTTTTTTTTTTTTGTAACTATTGTATTATCAGTAAAAAGAAATTACAGAATTCTTATTGAACATTTAGTGAAGGAATTCCATTGTGTGTTTCTCGCTAATCGTGTTATAAGCTCGTAAAAAGTTCTGAATAACACTCTTTTTGTCATTGCACTGCTTACAAACAAGCAATATATTTTCCAGAAATGCTCAAAGATATAAATGTTCCATGCATTAGAATGCCCCAGCACTATATGTTTCCCCTTCAGTTTTTTTAATTTTTTTACCAGCAGTTTTTTTACTCTATTTTTTTTTTTTGGCAGCCTTCTTATACACACAAGACTGTCGTCTGACACTCTGATTGATGCGACGAATATCAATTTTCTCTGCAACTTTCAAATAGGCTGCATCATTTTTTAAGCACGCGGCTGCAACACTTCCCATGTTGTATTGGCGTATGGCATTTGTCGCTGCTATATCTAATCGTCGTTTTGACACAAACACATCTTTCGAGCACAGCTGCCAGATAACACTATGCAAACTTTCATTTGCATTTTGGGTTTGCCCAGAGGTACAGCGCTTCAACAAATCATCACAAGCTAATCTCTGATAAACAGGCAAGATTTTGGAGACTATTTCATCATTGAGAGGAGCTTTCATTTTGGAATGACTCGGAGCTTTTTGACCAAGAGCTTTAGCTCGGTTGTAAAAGCACCAAGAACTTTCACCTTGTGGACATTTGAAACGCTTGGGCTTGGTATCTGTCGATGAGCAATGGTAAAGTGAAGCAAAAATGGAGGTTTTCATTGCATCGATATCAGGAGCATTAGAAGTTATCGCTTTTCGATAATAATTTGTGAGCCTTGATATCAATGCATCAGTGAGATGTCCTTTACGCTTGCCTCCCAATGTTTCTCCTCTAACTTTGTGTTCTTTCACCTTATTTCGAAGCGCTGTACCAAGTCTCTTTGCAACGTGGTTTACACACTCTTCTTTTTCAAATTTTATAACCTTCATATACATTCAATTGCTTCAAATGTGAAAAGGTTTTTTAATCGCCATCAGAAAGCAGAACCGTATAACGCATATTGCATACTTTAATGGATCGACGCCACAAAATTTCTGCTGCATACATTTCCATCGCGTTCGATGAGCCATCATAATTTTTCTCACATAAACCAGATGTCTTGTGTGCTTCATGCCATATTTGATATTCTGGCGAAATACTTCACATAGGTGACAGTATTTTGAAACAATTTCAAAGTCCAGCACAATGCCAGTCATAATGTCAATGACACAGCCAATGCCATACAAGGAGCTATGCCCACGCTTCTGCTAGGTTCCATCGAACGACACCCCAATGTTAATAACTTCTCAGGATTTTCCTCGCTTTCACTAATTTTTTTATGTTCCTCCCTCACCTTTTCGCGGCATTTTTGCAAAACATCAGCCTTAAAAGCTACATTTTCCTCCGCCAAATGTGAGACATATGAATCGAATGTCTTTCGGTTCATTGCGTTGAGGCCCATATGTCCCGAAAATTTCTCCAGTGCGGCATGTCCTTTTCCAAAGCTGAGAAAAGCAGAAACAGCATCTTTATTTACTGCAAATTTTTTACTGTTTTCTTCACGTGGACTGGAGAGTACACTGCTATACTCTTTTTTGCAGGAGTCGCAGAAAATGTTTAGTTTTGCAGCAAAACCATATTCTGTGTTTGTTTTCTTTACATTCAAACTATGAGATTCACAGGAAGAACATTTGAGTTCTTTTAGCAGAGGGGACCACATTTCATCATAAAATAAAGTTGCGGTAGATGAAGGCACATCACAAGTGTTTGAGATATCAGAGAAAAGTTTTAATATTTTCACAGTCCTGGAATCATTCAGGTCAGATATCCCAGTATCATCAGCTGAAACTGTAGAAGCAACAGCTGTTTTATTCCATCGTTTTTTTCCATTTGCTATAGCACTTTTTCTTCTCTTAGTTGAGTGTGGCCTCGGCTTGTGCCATCGTGAATTGATGGAATCCATAGTTTGAGTTTCCAAAATAAAATTTTTTAAAACAACAGTAAAAACAAAAGGAAAACGAAAATACGATAAGATAACAGCAAAAAACAATGATGTAGCAATAAAAAAACAAAATGTAACAATATAACGAGAAAAAAAATCAACAAAAGGAGTATTTAATGCGAGTTCGAAAAAGATAGCAAACTAGGCAAAAAATAAACATAAACAAATGCGAAAGTGTTCAAAGAAACACGGTCAAAGTTAACGCAGTGTTGCCAAACTGTTCAAATATAATAATTAAAATATTTTTAATATTAAATTCGAAAATCTGAGGGGAAAATTCAGAAAAATACAAGAGAATCAGAAGGTAAACAAACTTGACAGCTGTGAAAGTGTCAAAACTCTCACTCCCAAGCCCCGCCCACTTTTTCGAAAAAACGTCATAAAATCGTTAAAAATCATCGTATCGAAAAAAATTTTACACCACAAGATAGACAATTATTTTTTTCATACTTTCAATGAAAAAAAAAAAATTTTGAAAATTTGATGATTTCAAGGTCCCGTGTCCCCTTAAAAGACTTAGATCTGTCTGCAGAAATCTTGATCAAAAAACGCAAAAATTTGAACAACAAAATCCTAAAACTCCGAAAAATGTAAAAACACGCAGCACAAAAACAGCAAAACAGATTTGTCTACTGAAATCTTGATCAAAAATGTAAAAGTTCAAACAGCAAAATCCTAAAACTATGAAAAATTGAAAAAACGCAGTACAAAAACAGCAAAACCTGTAAAATTGCTAAGTATAAGGCTGCAAAACTTAATTTTTCAGAGTTTTAAGATTTTGTTGTTAGAACTTTTACATTTTTGATCAAGATTTCAGTAGACAAATCTATGTTTTGCTGTTTTTGTACTGCGTGTTTCTACTTTTTTCAGAGTTTTAGGAATTTGTTGTTTGAATTTTTACGTTTTTTGATCCAGATCTAAGTCTTTTAAGTTTCGTACTTAAGTTTGACATTTTTGTACAAAGTTTCACTTCATGACTACGCTATATACTTAGTACTTTTACATTTCATGTTACTTTACTATTTTATACTTAGTACATTTGATTCAATTACATTTTCATTTTAAGTTTTAACATTTTGTAAGTGCATAACACTTTTACTTTGAAAAGATCCGTACTTTTACAACTTCGTTCAAAGTTTTTCTGGGAAAATTTAAGTTTTGCAGCCTTATACTTATCAATTTTACAGGTTTTGCTGTTTTTGTACTGCGTGTTTTCAATTTTTCAGAGTTTTAGGATTTTGTTGTTTGAACTTTTACATTTTTGATCAAGATTTCAGTAGACAAATCTATGTTTTGCTGTTTTTGTTCTGCGTGTTTTTACATTTTTCGGAGTTTTAGGATTTTGTTGTTCGAATTTTTACGTTTTTTGATCAAGATTTCTGCAAACAGATCTAAGTCTTTTAAGTTTCGTACTTAAGTTTGACATTTTTGTACAAAGTTTCACTTGATGACTACGCTATATACTTAGTACTTTTACATTTTCATGTTACTTTACTATTTCACACTTAGTACATTTGATTCAATTACATTTTCATTCTAAGTTTCAGTAGATAAATCAGAGTTTTGATATTTTTGACGAAGAATTTTTGACATTTTTACATTAAGTTTTAACATTTTGTAAGTACATAACGCTTTTACTTTGAAAAGTTCCGTACTTTTACAACTTCGTTCTAAGTTTTTCTGGAAAAATTTAAGCTTTGCATCCTTATACTTAGCAATTTTACAGGTTTTTCTGTTTTTGTACTGCGTGTTTTCAATTTTTCAGAGTTTTAGGGTTTTGTTGTTTGAACTTTTACATTTTTTTGATCAAGATTTCTACAGACAAATCTATGTTTTGCTGCTTTATACTTGATATTTTTACATTTTTATGATGTTTTAACACTTTGTACTTAGTAATTTTACGACTTCAGTCTAAGTTATATCAGATAAATAATTTTTTTTTACGTTTTGTACTTAGTACTTTTACGTTTTCGTGTTGTTTTAATATATTACTCTTAGTAATTTTACATCTTCATTCACTGTTTTAGTAGATAAATCTAAATTTTAACATTTTGTACATAGTACTTTTTACGTTTTTGCACTAAGTTTTAACATTTTGCAAGTGCATCATACTTTTGTTTTAAAAATTTCCGAACTCTTACATTTTTTCTTCTAAGTTTTTCTGGATGAATTTAAGTTCTGATGTTGTATATTTTTTATTTCTAGCTTTCATGCTGTTTTGTAGTTTTCACTCTTAGTGCTTTTACATTTTTTACTTAACTTTTACCAGATGAATTTAGGTTTTGTAATTTTACGTTTCATACTTTTACATTTTCGTTCTGTTTTAACGTCTTGTACTTGCTATTTTGATATGTTAATTAGGTGAATATAAGTTTTTTCAATTTGTATATATTACTTTTACTTTTTCCGAGTTATGTTTTAGATGAATCTAAGTAACAGTTTTTTATACTACTCTTAACTTTTGGTGTTTTGTACTTTCTTACATTTTTTTTTTGCGTTAAGTTTTAATATTTTGCTAGAGCGTAACACTTTTGTTTTGTAATTTTGCATTTCCGTTCTTTTCTGAATGAGTTTAAGTTTTTAAAGTTTATAGTTGTAAATGATTTGTTCCACGTATTTCTAAGTTTCGTCAATTTTAGCATTTTGCTCTTAGCACTTTTACGTTTCACATAAAGCTCTTTGCAATAGATTTAAGTTTTGCGATTTAAATTTTTCAAGTTTTACGATTCTATTTCAGTGTTTCTAGTGAAGTTATTATTCTATTTCTCTTTTCAGATTTTTAAATCTCTTTTAGTGAGTTTACATTTACTTTTTAAATCTCGAATCTTTATTCCACAGCTTAAATTGTTTCGGATTTTTGATGATTCAGTGTTGAAATTTTAGTTCCAAGTTTCAACCGTTTGAATAAGTACTTTTTTTTAAATTTTCATGCGAAGTCTAAAATTTTGCAAGTAGAAAATAATTTTGTTTTGCAAGCTCAAACATTTTTATTTAGTAAAATCTTACATTCTCTATTGTTTTACGGAATGAATCCTACTAGTAGCTTCTGCATCAATGAAAAAAAGGTTGCTAATAGAAGAAAACACTATCAAACATGTTTTCTTGCGAGTAAAAATCATCTCTCATTAACGTATTTTTGTTTTCATTAAGCTGATATTCACCACCATCAAGTAATGTATCAGAAGTTAAAAAAATTAAGTACAATGAAGATGGTATGTGAAAAGGAAAGCGATCTTTGTCAATCACTTCATTCAATGTAGAAAGAGAAAGTATGCCTATAGGGGTGGAGAGGGGACCTTTTCTTTTCTGTCCGGTCGTCACAAAGGACCTAAAGCCATAAAAAAAAAAAAAAACACCTGCACTATGATTTCAATCTTTTAGCGCAATACAAGTTTGTTCATGTCTTGCAATGCTGCAGGAATTATAACTTAGCTCTGCTCTCTTTTAAAAGCGTTTCTCATTTCCTTATACGCTCAACCCTGGATTTTTCAAGAATCAGTTATCAATCTACTGAATCTCCTGCTAGGGTAAGTTGAATATACCTTTTATCATCACTAATTTGTATTAAAAAAATTATTATTTTTTAATATCATTTAAATGTAATACTTTAATAATTCCCTTTGCATTTAAAGTAATCCCTTTTTAAGCTTTAACTTTTAGCGCTATCATTTTATAATAAATTTTTTTGTTAATATGAAATAGTTCCTGCGTGAATGCTAAGTGAAAACATTAAAAAGATCGAAAAAGAAAATCTTTCTAAGTCGAAAAAAGAAATAAATACATAATAGGACGTAAATAGCGACAATAAATTTAATTCATTATACATTATAATTATTTTTTGTTAATATTTAATGCTCGAATTCTAAAAACATTAGAAAAAAAATTCTAAGTTCCAAAATAGTTCCCTTTTCTTCTCATAGATGGCGCTACAATCGGTTTTACATCAAGTCTTAAACTGAAACTAAAAAGTGTTGCCATTCCAAAACTATAAACTTAAAAAAACGGTTTTCGCAGTATTGAAACAGTGCTATAGTAGTTCCACTATTTGCCGCTAGGAGGCAGAATAATAGGGTTAAAACCTAAATTAAAGTGTTGCCATTCCAAAACTATAAACTTTTGAAAAACAACTCAACTCTACTTTAAAAACGCCTGAGGGCATACAACTCAACTCTACTCGAAAAACGCCTGGGGGCAAAAACAACTCAACTCCACTCGAAAAATGCCTGAGGGCATACAACTCAACTCCACTCGACTAACGCCTGAGGGCACGCCTGGGGCATTGGGAGGCGGTGGGACCACGCCCCCTTCCACCGCCCACCGCCTCTTGTCGCAGAACTGTCCTTTTTCACCTACTGGTGTCACGACTAAGAATTATGCAGCAATGCTTTTCCCAGTAGTTGAGTCCTGCCTTCCGGTTGATACATTAAAGGCATGGGATAGATATAGATTGAATCGAGAAGAATCTTGTTCTAAGAAACAAGAAAGACTCCTTGAAGATTTAATGACTTTTTTGAGTCATGAAGTTGAAGGGGAGGAGCACCGCGCTTTGGCTCAAATGGGATTTCAACCCGATTCTAAAAATAAAAGACACGCACAAAATACGTATTCCGTAGATGAAATGATTCCATCTGCATCAGCATTGGTTTCCTCATCATCAAGTAAGTCTCGTTGCATTTCTTGTGAAGGAAAGCATAATAGTTATGATTGCAGAAAAGCAAAGAACATGCCGTTAGATGATTTAAAATCTACCGTTATAAAGAAAAATTGCTGTCGACCAGACAGCAATTTTTCTTATATGTTTAAGATATGGACATATTGCTAAAACCTGTCGAAGCTCTGTCAGGTGTATTATTTGCAATCGCAGACATTACGCTCTCTTGTGTCCAGATTTAAGTAAGCAGACTGTTTCAAAAATTGATGGGACATCGAACTCTTTAATATCTGTTGAACCTTCTGCTAACATCATTTATTTGAAAACTCTAATGGTACGAATACGTAACAAAAATAAAGTAAAGTATGTGAGAGCCCTTTTAGATGACGGATCTCACAGATCCTACATTGAAGAGAAATTAGCCTTAGAACTCGAGTTGTCACCTTCAGGGAAAGAATTATTATCCCAGGGACTTTTTGGTGGAGGGGTTACAGCCGAAGCTGTGCACGAGCGTTATGAAGTTCAAGTTGAAAGTATTTGTAAAAAATTATCGTGTAAGTTATCTCTGCTCGATCAACCAAGGATTTGCTCTGAATTGCCTCGAATGAAGGATAAGGACTTGTTGGCTGAGCTCTCTGCTCGAGGAATACAGCTGTCAGACGTGGGTAGAGATACCCCACCAGTGTGAGTGCTTCTTGGAGCTGATGTTCTGGGGAGACTTCTTACCGGAAGAATAGAGGTGGTAAGCTTGGGATTGTCGGCTGTGGAAACCTTTCTTGGCTGGACAATTCTGGGGTTAGGAAGAAAAAGGCAAGTAGCTAACCTAGTCGCCTTAAGCTTACAAACCGTTGAGGTGCCTAAAATATGGGAGCTGGAAATTCTAGGAATTACGGATCCGATAGAAAGGAAGAGTAAGGTCCTTCTCGAAGAAGAAACTTTGATCCATTTCAGGGAAACCTTAAGGGGACACGGGACCTTTAAAATGAAATTTTATTTTTTTAAATTTTATACTTAACTTAGACTTTTTTTACAATTACTTTTGTGTATTTATGCTAAATTTTAAATTTTAAGCTCATTAGAAATAATTTTGACTAAAAAAACTGCAAAATTATAGCGAAATATGAAAAATATGAAAAACATAAAATTTGAGCCTCGCGTCTGGAATTTCAACCAAACAGCACAAAAATTTGCATGGGGACACATAATGACAATGTAAACCCTTATTGGCAAACTGTAACAGTTTAATTTTAATAGTTTCTGGGAATTTTTTTTTTTTTAGTTTCGACCATATTTTTTTCAAAATTCTTTGCTTCTCACTACAATGAAACCAGTATTTAAAAAATCCTAATACATGTTTCATAAAAAGTAATGCGAAAAAATAATTCTAATAGTCATATAAAACTATGCAAAAAGTTTTAGGTTGATTACTCAAAAATTCAGACGCGGCCTTCAAGTTAAAGTTGGAAAATAACAAAAAAAAAAATTACGGAGAAAAAGGCATTTTTTTGTATAAATGTACTAAATATGGCTCGAAGAGTAAAGATATCCTTAAAACGCATAATAATATTATTTACATGCTTCTTATAGTCAATACTATTATATTATTATCAGAACAGGTGCATAATTCTTTATTTTTACTATGAAAAAGCAATTTTTAAAGATTTCGGCAAATTTGATTACGTGTCTAGGATATTAGCTTCTAACAATTGTTTTTAAGGATAGCTTCACAAAAAGTAGTGCCAAAATTTATTTAAAATTCTTATATGAAACAGCGAAAAAAATATTAGATAAATTATTAAGAAATGCAGGTGCAGGTTTTAAAGTAGCGAAGGAAAGGGTACAAAGTTTTATCGAGAAAAAAAATTTCATTTTGGGCAAATGGCACTAAATATTACTCAGAGTTTGATAGCATCCTTAAAAAGCACATAACAGCATTATTTATATGTTTTTTTTTGTAACTATTGTATTATTATCAGTAAAAAGAAATTACAGAATTCTTATTGAACATTTAGTGAAGGAATTCCATTGTGTGTTTCAATAAAGTTATAAGCTCGTAAAAAGTTCTGAATAACACTCTTTTTGTCATTGCACTGCTTACAAACAAGCAATATATTTTCCAGAAATGCTCAAAGATATAAATGTTCCATGCATTAGAATGACCCAGCACCATATGTTTCCCTTCAGTTTTTTTAATTTTTTTTATCAGCAGTTTTTTTACTGTATTTCTTTTCTTTGGCAGCCTTCTTATACACACAAGACTGTCGTCTGACACTCTGATTGATGCAACGAATATCAATTTTCTCTGCAACTTTCAAATAGGCTGCATCATTTTTTAAGCACGCGGCTGCAACACTTCCCATGTTGTATTGGCTTATGGCATTTGTCGCTGCTATATCTAATCGTCGTTTTGACACAAACACATCTTTCGAGCACAGCTGCCAGATAACACTATGCAAACTTTCATTTGCATTTTGGGTTTGCCCAGAGGTACAGCGCTTCAACAAATCATCACAAGCTAATCTCTGATAAACAGGCAAGATTTTGGAGACTATTTCATCATTGAGAGGAGCTTTCATTTTGGAATGACTCGGAGCTTTTTGACCAAGAGCTTTAGCTCGGTTGTAAAAGCACCAAGAACTTTCACCTTGTGGACATTTGAAATGCTTGGGCTTGGTATCTGTCGATGAGCAATGGTAAAGTGAAGCAAAAATGGAGGTTTTCATTGCATCGATATCAGGAGCATTAGAAGTTATCGCTTTTCGATAATAATTTGTGAGCCTTGATATCAATGCATCAGTGAGATGTCCTTTACGCTTGCCTCCCAATGTTTCTCCTCCAACTTTGTGTTCTTTCACTTTATTTCGAAGCGCTGTACCAAGTCTCTTTGCAACGTGGTTTACACACTCTTCTTTTTCAATTTCATAACCTTCATATACATTCAATTGCTTCAAATGTGAAAAGGTTTTTGAATCGCCATCAGAAAGCAGAACCGTATAACGCATATTGCATACTTTTATGGATCGACGCCACAAAATTTCTGCTGCATACATTTCCATCGCGTTCGATGAGCCATCATAATTTTTCTCACATAAACCAGATGTCTTGTGTGCTTCATGCCATATTTGATATTCTGGCGAACTCTCATCAAGTTCCTTTTTTGTTACTTCACATAGGTGACAGTATTTTGAAACAATTTCAAAGTCCAGCACAATGCCAGTCATAATGTCAATGACACAGCCAATGCCATACAAGGAGCTATGCCCACGCTTCTGCCAGGTTCCATCGAACGACACCCCAATGTTAATAACTTCTTCAGGATTTTCCTCGCTTTCACTAATTTTTTTATGTTCCTCCCTCACCTTTTCGCGGCATTTTTGCAAAACATCAGCCTTAAAAGCTACATTTTCCTCCGCCAAATGTGAGACATATGAATCGAATGTCTTTCGGTCCATTGCGTTGAGGCCCATATGTCCCGAAAATTTCTCCAGTGCGGCATGTCCTTTTCCAAAGCTGAGAAAAGCAGAAACAGCATCTTTATTTACTGCAAATTTTTTACTGTTTTCTTCATGTGGACTGGAGAATACACTGCTATACTCTTTTTTGCAGGAGTCGCAGAAAATGTTTAGTTTTGCAGCAAAACCATATTCTGTGTTTGTTTTCTTTACATTCAAACTATGAGATTCACAGGAAGAACATTTGAGTTCTTTTAGCAGAGGGGACCACATTTCATCATAAAATAAAGTTGCGGTAGATGAAGGCACATCACAAGTGTTTGAGATATCAGAGAAAAGTTTTAATTTTTTCACAGTCCTGGAATCATTCAGGTCAGATATCCCAGTATCATCAGCTGAAACTGTAGAAGCAACAACTGTTTTATTCCATCGTTTTTTTGCATTTGCTATAGCACTTTTTCTTCTCTTAGTTGAGTGTGGCCTCGGCTTGTGCCATCGTGAATTGATGGAATCCATAGTTTGAGTTTCCAAAATAAATTTTTGAAAACAACAGTAAAAACAAAAGGAAAACGAAAATACGATAAGATAACAGCAAAAAACAATGATGTAACAATAAAAAAACAAAATGTAACAATATAACGAGAAAAAAAATCAACAAAAGGAGTATTTAATGCGAGTTCGAAAATGATAGCAAACTAGGCAAAAAATAAACATAAACAAATGCGAAAATGTTCAAAGAAACACGGTCAAAGTTAACGCAGTGTTGCCAAACTGTTCAAATATAATAATTAAAATATTTTTAATATTAAATTCGAAAATCTGAGGGGAAAATTCAGAAAAATACGAGAGAATCAGAAGGTAAACAAACTTGACAGCTGTGAAAGTGTCAAAACTCTCACTCCCAAGCCCCGCCCACTTTTTCGAAAAAACGTCATAAAATCGTTAAAAATCATCGTATCGAAAAAAATTTTACACCACAAGATACACAATTATTTTCTTCATACTTTCAATGAAAAAAAAAAAATTCGAAAATTTGATGATTTCAAGGTCCCGTGTCCCCTTAAGAGTCTGTGAAGATCAAAGATATGAAGTGTCTTTGCCATGGTTGGCCGGACATCCTGCTCTTTACGACAAGTACGACACAGCAGAAACAAGACTTCGCGCCACAACTAAACGTTTGTTAAAGGAAAATCATTTTGAAGCGTACGATGCTGTATTTAAACAGTGGGAATCAGAAAGCATTATAGAGACTGTACCTGAGGAACATATCACGAAACCAGGTCATTATCTTCCTCACAGACCAGCAATTAAGCCATCTAGTAGTACTACGAAGGTTCGTCCCGTCTTCGACGCTTCGTGCAAAAAGCTTGGATTTGCTTCCTTGAATGAGTGTTTGAGTGTGGGACCAAGTCTTATACATAAGATACTTCCACTACTGCTGAGATTTCGTTCAGATGCCTTAGGAGTAATTGCTGACATAAAACAAGCCTTCTTACAAATACGTTTAAGGGTCGAAGACCGAGATGTTCTAAGGTTCTTGTGGTGGGAAGACGAGCAACGCACAAAATTTAAGGTTTATCGACACTGCCGAGTAGTGTTCGGCGTTTCTTCTAGTCCATTTCTTCTGAATGCCACAATAAATTATCATCTGGGACTGCAAAAATTTCAGACAAAGAATTTTCAAAATACAATTGATCATTTGAGAGAAGGATTTTACGTGGACAACTTAGTCACAAGTGTTAATGACGTCAGAGAACTGGAGCAACTGAAATCCCAAGCTGTAGAAGTCATGATAGAAGGTGGCTTTGAATTACGAGACTGGGTAGCTACTGATTCCGAGGAAAAGCAAGATACGCAAATGGTACTTGGCTTGAGATGGAATGTAGTCGATGACGAACTTTCATGCAAGCTACCGCCAATTTTAGATCGTACTGTAGAAGAAACGTCAATAACGAAAACGTTGCTACTTTCTCTGATCAACAGCATTTACGATCCTATTGGCTTCACAGCCCCGGCATTATTGTTGCCGAAATTGCTTTTACAGGAAGCCTGGAGAAAACGGTTAGGCTGGGATGATGTGTTGCCTTCAGAACTTGTTCGGAAGTACAAACGGTGGGAGAAAACCACGGATCTCATGACGAAATGCACAGTTCCCCGAAGAATATTTCCTAGAGTATACGACAATGTCATGCTGCATATTTTCATAGATGCTTCTTCCTACGCATACGGTACTTGTGCTTCCCTACGATTTGAATTCCAAGGCCAAGTGACAGTGAAATTAATAGCAGCTAAAGCTCGACTTGCTCCAATGCAAAAACCCACCATTCCACGACTTGAACTGTTAGGGGCAGCCCTTGGGGCTCGGTTAGCCACAACTCTGCATTCTGTTCTACCCACCCTTTCTAGAATCCTTTATTGGACTGATTCCATGGTAGTTTTAAGTTGGATTACGAAAATGGAACCGTGGAACACCTTCGTGGGAAATCGAGTAAAGGAGATCAGAGAATTGACTAATATGGATGACTGGAAACATATTCCTGGAGAAGTCAACCCTGCTGACTTGGCTACTCGATGTTGTGACTGGTCGGACCTCCTGCAAAGTCAGTGGTGGGAGGGTCCTAGATGGCTGTATGAAAACGAAGAATCTTGGCCAACCTCTGAAATAACTGTTCCGGATGAAGCATATTTGGAGCGGCGCAAGACAGTTGCAAGTACTTTAGTAAGTCTCACTTCAGATGAAAAGTTTAGTGATAGACTCTTATATTTTTCGAATTATACTAAACTTTTACGCATGATTGCTTGGATGTTAAGGTTCAGTCATAACGCCAGAAACAGATCGCCTAAACTTACTGGTGAACTTACTGCCAAAGAGTTAGAAATAGCAGAGAAGACTATGATAAGTTTCATTCAGCTTGAATGGTCATCCAAAGTTCGAGAAAAATATTCAGAAACAATCCAATTCTTTGAGGATGAGGGGCTCTTAAAAGTCCAAACTCGATTAATATTGAGTGAAGATGATGATGAATTTCTAAAACCTATCGTACTACCTGATCATGTTATTGTGCGGCGATTTATAGAGCACACTCATAAGGTTTTGAAGCACGGAGGAATGCTTGCTACATTGGCCTTTTTAAGACAACGCTTTTGGATCCCCAAGGGTCGAAAGGTAGTACGGGAGGTAATACGCCAGTGCCTGCAGTGCAAGAAGACTTTAACAAAACCTGTGATTCCTGATCCAGCGCCTTTGCCTCCAGATAGGATTCATCGAGTAACTGCATTCCAAGTTTCCGGTGTGGATTTGGCAGGTCCAGTTTTCCTTTGAGGTGGAAAAAAGGCTTGGATCGTACTTTTCACTTGCGCGGTATATAGAGCAGTCCATTTCGAACTGGTCACATCCCTTTCGACAGAAAGTTTTATGCAAGCTTTAAGACGCTTCTTTGCAAGAAGAGGCCGATGTTCGATTATGTACTCAGATAATGGTACAAACTTCACAGGAACTACAAGCTCTTTGAAAGCGATTGATTGGTCATCAATTCAACTGCCCCATGGTATGGTGGTTGGTGGGAGCAAATGGTTCGAGTGTTAAAGGAGCTTTTACGGAGAAGTTTGAAAAGAGCGTGTGTCACCTACGAGGAGATGCTAACTCTGCTTTGCGATTGCGAAAAAACCATCAACGGTCGACCGCTCACCTATCTGTCTGATGATCCAAACGAGTTGCAGCCACTAACTCCGGCACATTTCATTCAAGATTGTACTGAGGGAGATACTGTGGATTTGGATGTCGTGGACTCACGTCATCTTCTAAACCGTGTGCGTTATGTTCATTCACTTAGACACCACTTAAGACAGCGTTTTTTAAAGGAGTACTTAGGAGAGCTTGTACGACATCCTAAATTACCTTCTAGAAGAAGGAAAATTTCAGCAGGTGAAATCGTTCTTGTACAAGTTCAAAACGCTAACAGAATAACTTGGCCGCTAGCACGAATGGTGGAGCTGTACACAGGAAGGGATTCGGTGGAACGTGTTGCTAAGTTACGTACAGCAACTGGAGAAATTATTCGTCCCCTCCAGAGAATTTACCCATTGGAATTGACCTGCGAGGAGGCTACTGAGTTGCCTAGGTCTAAGATTGTGAAAGAGATTCCTGAGAAACGCTTGGCCAAAGGGGGAGTCAAAAGGAACCAAGTTGTTTCTAGAGACCCACCGCCATCAGCACCAGTCCGAAGAACAAGAGCTGGACGAAGCATCAACCCATACAGCACACGACGACGCCCGGATGTCCTAATTTGATCCTGAGGGTCCTGCTAGATCCTCAGGATCATCAGGACTGAGCTAGGATATCCCCAGGTTGTTATGAAATGACAATCCACGGAATGTTCTAATCCAACATTCTCAGGATGTCCTCGTCCAGGACGTCTCGTTTTTCGAGACATTAAACCTTTGTTTGGGAAATAAGGAATCTGGGCTTCCTCGTATGACTTCTTAAAGTTACTATCATGCCAAAAGCATTATCAATCATAAAAAAGATTTTCTCTAGTTTTAAAAATATATGAATTTTAATTGCACAGAAAAATATAAAATAGGTTTGAAACTACTCATGTGGAAATCAACGATAAAATGCAACAGGAAAAAAATAATAATTTCCTGGAAAAAAAGAAAGAAAAACCACTGAAATTTTAAAAAGAAAGTCTAGAAGAAATAAAGAAAGAAGCAAAACGACAGAGACTCCGAGCGCACTTTGCGTAGAATTCTTCCCTCCTCCCTCCCTAACCGAAGAAAGACGATTGCCTGAGGCAATAATAGAAAGGCGGGAAAATACCGTCTGACCTCCATGGTTTGCTTATGTCTTTTTACGATTGGTAACGGTAAGTGTATTTTGTGTAATTCTTGTTGATGCGAATATCTCTCTTTTATAGTCTATGAGATCTATGTCAAAGCTTTTTAAAGTTAAATTATGTGAAATGAAATAAGGCTACGATAATTTAGTTATACCAAGCCATTATGATTGATTAATTGTTACGCAAAGCATCAAAATTTGTTGAAATTTCAATGTTTGTTTAGATTGTTTTCATACTGATTTTAAGTTCAACTTTTGTGTTCCCCCCCCCCCTTTTTTTTGCTATATAACGAATATGTTTGATTTTTCTTTTCACAAGCAATACTGATTACTTCTGCAATTTTCTGGAAATTTAATTTTTGCTTAGTCATTGTTAACTACCCTTATTTCTTTATGGTAAATTTCAAACCATTTTTATAAAACGTTTCTAGTAGCTGAAAATTAAATTGAACAAGCTGCCACACATTCATTTTATTTTTATTTATATATTTATTTATTCTGATGAAACTGAAATGTGAAATTACTAACACTAAAATAGATTGTCATCGTTATTATTTTGTAAGCATTTGTTTACATAAATTTTTAATCACAAATATTGATACACTGAAGTATTTTATTATTTTTTTTTTGGGTGTAAGATATTTTTTTTATCTAGCAGTGATAAATTAAATCTGGAGAGATTTGACAGCGTTTCTTTGATAATTTTTTTATAGCCAATTAATTTTAGAAGCTTAAATATTGTAGAATAGCTTTTACATAAGAACTGAGCATGTTGCTTTAAATCAGGGATGCACAAACTTTTTTGGGTGAAGGGCCCAAAAATTAGAAAGTATTAGGTTGGGGGCCAAAGTAACGTAATGCTTTATTCATAAAAATACAGGGTGTATATTTATTTAGAGGCAATATGTACAAATTACATGTATTAATAATTACTGTACTCAGGAACAGATTATTAAATAAAAGTTTTTAAAAAATTATTGTAAATGTATTCAAAGAAAATGAGGTATAAGATTTCGAAACAATTGCACAACATTTATGTATATCTATGAAGTGATTGGTCAAATGGCAAAAAAGAGGAATACTAAAATGTTTTACAAAAATGTGTGCAAATTATGAAAATGAAACAAATGAAAAATAAAAAGGTAATTTAATCTAAGAAAAACACAGCATTATTCTCTAAATTATAACTTTCTTTATAATTTAGATAATTTTTCTTTTACATTTTATGATGTAAAATTTAAAATATATATTAAGAGTTAAAATGAGAAATTAATTAAAAGTGCAAATATAAATACAGAAGAAATAAACACATATATATATTAAATAGCAAAATCCAAATGCTATGAGTCTGTCCATCACGTTAAACCCTTGCGATTCAGAATTACTACTAGTCAATTTGGCTGGTAGAATTGTTTTTTAACTAACCATTTACAAAATCTTATTAGTTAAATTGGCATAGTAATATTAAATTTATACATTGCTACATGGACAACCAAAAAAAAGTTAAAATGATTCCTTTATCAAAAATCAGCATATCATTATTTTGTTCCATGGCATATAATTAAATTTTAATCCTTTAATCACTAGTTTTCCTGCAGATTAGAAATTGATCTTTGTGAATTAATGTAAAAAATCGGTATTTATTCATTCATTTCCTAAATACATATCAACAATAAAATTTTCCTAAATATATATCAACAATAATTTTTTTAAATTTTTATTATAAATTACACTTTATAAAGTAAAATAATTATTTATATTGATATTATTAATTCTGAAAATTAATGTTTAATTAATAAATTTTTATTCATTCATTACTACTAGTCAATTTGGCTATTGTTTTTTTAACTAACCATTTACAAAATCTTATTAGTTAAATTGGCATAGTGATACAATACAGAATCTCTTATCCAGGAACCAGAAAACCGGGAATTTTTACGTGAATTTCCCGCCATTTTTGAAAAGTTTGCGTTTTTTTTGCCCATTTAGTAAAAATACGAATTTTTTAAAATGCCTTTAAAAATACGCATTTTCCCGTTACAAGTAACATATTCAGTGTTTATAAGTCGAACAATTTAGTCTAGAAACGAAGTTTTTTTAGTGGAGGGGAGGGGGGAGGCGTCAACTTACTTGCAGATGAAAATTAGAAAAAAAAATAAATTCCAACGATACTTGAAAAAAATCAGACCTTTTCTCTATTTTATTTCAATAATTAAACATGAAAGAAATAAGTAATTAGATTCTTATACATTTATTTAATTGTCTCGTCAGTATTCGAAGACGAATTGCAACAAAAGTCGGACTAACGAACGTTCGGAAAATTTTTAATACGGGAGATTCGCGAATTTTCCGCAATAGCCGATCGTGTGAAAATTAAACTTTGTTTATTTTTGTTTTATATATATTTTTATTTATTTAAGAGCTGAAATAAGGTAATAAGAATTTAAAATTGATATTAAGGCAACAAAAATTGCAACTGTGAAAGTGAATTCTTTATCAAAATCGAGTTCACAAAAGCGAAGTCGTTTTACACAAGTGTGAAATTTGCGCGTTTCTGCATGTAAACATGCTTCTTACATTTCGTTTTCCTCCTTTTTGAAATCATTTATTTCTGTAAAAATGATTGATGATCAGATTTTACGAAATTAATAATTTGATAAACAAGATGTCCGATTCGGAAAGCATCCAAATGTTGCTACACCCGAACGATGACAAAGAGCAAGATAGCGATGAAGACAAAAATAATGACATTTTGCCTGCTATGTCTAACGATCGTTGCTTTGAATAACTAAAGAAATCATAGCAGGAATGGGACAAAATTCTTTTATAGATGAAATAACGCACATAATGGCTGTTCGAAAAATCCATCAATCGAATTTTCGACCATTTTCTTCCCGATAAGCTATTGTTCTGAAACTTTTCATATAGTTCAGAACCAGATGACAATGCAATATCCTACCACTTTTATCATGATTTTATTAGTTTCTGAAGTATTTCCAATAAAATAAAATTAAATATGGCAATTAGTTCCGAAAATTGCGACCAAAATTCAGTAGCGGCGTTGGGATCGTATTTTTTTACTACGATTTTTCGTACGCGCTTTTTTTTATAATTATTTTCTTTCGTATTTTTTTATTTTTTTTATTTTATTATAATTATTCTTTTTTATCAACTATATTAGAGGGCCAATTCAAGAGGCTCGGCGGGCCAATTTTGGCCCGTGGGCCATAGTTTGTGCATCCCTGCTTTAAATTAAAATTTATTAATAGTGTTTGCAATTTGTTACTTGCAATTATAACATTTCCAAGGCAAAACTGAACTCTGAGTAATATACATTTTTTTATGTAAATTATTTGATAAGTTATTGCATCTAACATTAGGTTTTCTCTTTTAAGCTGGAATTAAGATGAAGATTGACGTAGCTCCAGTGTTAACATGTTTGAAGATTCTTATCAAAAAGGAGGTAAACATGTTTTATGTATTTCATTAAGTAGTGATTGTTGGGAAAATATGCTCTTTATGGGGGGGGGGGGGGATGTTAAATTTACCTTAAATTAAAATGATATGTTTTGAAGTTGTATGAGTAAAGTTGGGCATGTAGCGAGAAGAGGGGTTTATTCGAAGCATGTTTTCAGTGCATATATTTATATTTCTAAACTTGTTGCACCTGTATAACTTTAAGCAAGGTGTCATCTCTGTTTGAATTTTCTTATTTGTAAAATATATATATATATTTTTTCTTTCAGCTGACATTTTAAAAGCCTTTTGCGCTGCCTACATCTATAATGAAGTGATGCATGGATTTCTCACAAAAATGCAGGTATTAATTAAGCAACTATATTTACTTTTATTATTATTTTTTCTCTCACCTATCAATTGCAGCAGAAACATTATTGTTTTTGCTATTTCTTGTTATGGGTGATTTTCTAATTTATTGATAGATTGGTATTACACAATCTGAAAATTATTGCTGAATCAAGCATAAAAACTTGTCTAGATATGAATTCCTTATAATTTACTGCATTGTGAACAGGTAATTATTCTCAAATTAATTTATTAATATTTTAGATATTTCAAAAAGTGTCTTAACAAGTGATAGTTTTCCTCATGCGTGGTACCATCATTAAACATTCTGTAAATTAATCCTTATCAATAATAAATTTAATAAATCCTGTATAATTTATCTTAAATGCTCTGTAATAAGCGATAGTGCTATTAATATTTAGGTATTTTTTAAAGTATTTGAATAGCTGTTTATCTCGGGAGTGTTGTTTCTTAAATAAAGGATATAACTTTAAATAAAAATGTTTTTTCTTAGAAGTTAAATGTCGCCACTGCAGGTATAAGAAATAACGGGGAAGGTTTAATTAGGGAACCGTTTCTTTTAGTATTAGCTAACAAATATTTTAATACAATTCTAAGTTTTAGCTACAGTAGCACTCATGAGGCAAACAAACAATCCTGCTGCAATAACGCACTAAAAAAAAATCATAAAAATAACAATAATTGTAAAAACAAACCAAGTTGGACTTTTTTTTTACCCCATTAACTTAGGTTACATTAAAAATGTAATAAAACGTTACTCACTTTCATGATTCTGACCGAGAAATATATGTGTTCAAACAGAACTAATAAAAAATAATCGCCTTATCAGTTTTAAATAGGCAGTAGAAATATGGAAATAAATTGTTCTAATTCTGCAAGACAGAGCTTTCAGTTGATTTCAGTGAAGTGTAGGGATGTAAAATTTCCCAGCAAATTTTGAGGTGGTGGAAAAAAAAAGTTTTTTTTTTTTTCTGAAAAAAAATGGAAAAATTGATTTTTTACAAGGGAAAGTAGATTTTTTAAAAATAGTTTTCAGGATCGGGGGTGTTTCTATTGAAAAAAAATGTAAATGTTTTTTCATTATATCTTTGTAACTGTAAATTTGACTTTGTAAATCATAAAATTATCAATAATTTTTCTTTATAATATTTTATTTATTACAACTTAAATAATTAAAATATTAGTATATATAGCAAGTAGATTTTAGCATATGTAACTTTTGTAAATTATCAACTAATTTTTTTTTACAGAAAGTTGCTTAGTTTTTTTTTCTCCAAAGTTTGTTACATGCATTTATATGTGTATGTATATATATATACAGGGTGCAAAGCAAAGTCCTTAGGAGGCTTTTATCTCTGCAACCGTTGGTTCTCAAATATATACGCACAGTTATAAAAATGTTTAAAAATTGTAAGCATTTATGATAATAGCATTTTTTAATTTAAAAAATCAATTTTGTGAAATTACAGAAACTAACTTTTTATACAGTCTCCAGTCTTTATAGTCATATTGAGTAAAAGTTGACGCCCATCCTAAGGAACATAACACAAAATGTTTCCCTTCTGTATGACAAAAATAAACAGATATTTAGTTTCAATGTTTGGCATTTTTTCACGATTTTTTGGCCTGCATTAAAGGGTTGGTTAAAAAATATTAATGAAGTATTCATTCTATTCATTATTCAATGAATATTTCATTCAGATTTTTTAACCGACCTCTTAATAAAGTCCGAGAAAATGTGAAAGAATTCCAAGCTTTGAAATTAAATATCTCTGTCATTTTTTCTTGTACAAAAGGGAAACTTTGTGTTATGTTATATTTAAATATATAAAATATTTAAAGAAAAATAATTAAAAATATAAAATATTCAAAAAAAAATAATTAAAAATATAAAATATTCAAAGAAAAAACATTGGAATGTGACTATTATAAATTTCTGAATGTATTATTTTATACTAGAAAATTCAAAATTTTCAATTTTTCCGGGTGGAAATAAATCCTTTCCTAAAAAAAACTGAACAAAAACCTGTTTTTTCCCCAAAATTTCCGTTTTTTTTTTTTTTTCAACCATTCCCATCTCTAGTGAAGTGTCGGCTTTCTCAAATATATAGCTTGCAACACATTCCTTTTACTTCTACTTATCATAAAATACCAATTGGCATAACTTAACAACTGTTCTTTTTTTTTCCCTGGGAGAGGGCAGGGGCTAATTTTTGACCAACCAATTTGTTTACAAAGCAATTTGCAATAATAGAATTTTTCAAGTAAAGAAATGCAAGTACATGTATCACAAAATTGCGGGTATATGAATGAATGAAATGACCATATTTATATGTATTATTCTGTTTCTCTTACCCTACCAATTTCAGCATTGTACATGATGCTGTAGCTTTGCAAGTATACGTATTAGTGGCCAATTTTGAGTTTTTTCTTAACGTTATAAAAATATCTGGTGGGGGGGATGGCATGCATCTGGTAAAAAAGAAGCTGAAAGTCAGTGTCGCCTACTGAAAAAACTGGGAAATGTATAAATCTTTAGATTCAATTCTATTAATTCCAAATGTTAAAATTCATTTTAATAAAGCAATCGCAGAAAAAGAAAAACTAGTTTGTTCCTTAATTCGTAAAGAAAATGTAATTATTTTGCAATAAATTAAATAGCTGTGAAAATACCTTAAATGGGATGATAAATGCATGCTTTATTTTGCTCTTTGTTTATTAAATTATTAATTTTCATATCCCTACCACAAAGCAAGTGTGCATTTAACTTGGATTGTGGAACGAGAATTATGACATATAATTTTTTGCTGCTATAGCGAAGTGACAGTATAAGTGATTATTACTGTTTATGAGTGTTTGAAGAGACTTAAACGGGAGGGGGTTCCTTGATAAAGGTCATGATTCGCGGTCGCCACTCGCCACGTGGCGACCTTGTTTGAAAAAGTGGCGATTCAAAAAATTAGGTGCGATCGCCACCTTTCTTTTTTTTTTTTTTTATTTTCTAAAGTAAATCCCTCCTTTTCAAATACCATCTACAAAATTTACAACTCTTGCTTCTTTCATGCATACAAGCACAATAAAAACGTATCAATTCGGCCTTCAAGTAACCGAATTTCGACCGATAGTCTTCATTTCCCCTTTAACAAGAAAAAAAATGGCGAAATTTTTTTCCGATTACGCTATTGTTTTTTCTTTTTGAATTCCTTCTCTCTGCCATACAAATCTTTTAAATATAGTAGGAAACAATCTTAATCTTGATATTTTTTCCACAGCGTTCATTTCACACTTAATTTTCAGATCGGCCATTTTCGCTTAAACTTATAAAATCGGACTTAAGTGTAAGCCATTTTGAAAATGGTGTGAAAGCTTTAAAAAAAAAAGTGTTGAAAAGAATGAAAATAAAATGCACTGAACAAAACTAGAGCTGGAAATATACATTTTTTTATACTTGTGTTCGAAAATGGTTCGTATATGTGATCGCGGTTTTTGTAAAAGGTTCGTTTCTGTGAGGGAGATTTTTGTTATCTGTTGCTTCTATGATGAAACAATTAAAATTTTGCATTTACATCTTTTGTGCTCTATAACATTAAACATGAAAAACTATATTGCAAAAATTCATATTCCCTTACCATCGCCAAGGAAGCAATATTTTTCTTTTTCCAATTTGAAAGTCATATACATTTTTTTGAACACTTGATAGTTTTAACAAATTATTATGGTTTATTCACTGAAAATGAGACACATAAGAAATTGTAGTGCATTGATGCATCATTCACCCCCCCCCCCCTTCCTGCCAGCTTTACAGTTTTGCTTTATGACGCATAGGTGGCCACCAAGTTAATCAAGTTTAGTGGCCACTGGCTACTTCCAAAATTTCTGAGTCTTGACCTTTATTCCTTGATGTTATAACAGAGTTGCCACTATAAACAATGTCCTTATAACAAGAACAACTGTTCATATATATGTGTATGTATGTGTTTTAATAATTTTTTTATTCAAAAAACAATTTACTGAAATCCTGAATAGTTTGAAAGTGCTGGTTTTGAATACTTGAACTCTCTTAAAATAAAAATCTCTGTAGTGAAATACCAAATTATCGCCCTCCTAAATTTTGCCGAAATTCGCGAAAATACGGGAGGGGGCGCGCAAACGATACAAATGAAAAAACGTTCCAATTTTATGCCTCATCCCCCCCCCCCCCCCCAAATTTAATGGAAAGTAGGTAAAACAAAGTAAAGGTTTGTCTGTTACTCATTCATGATCATGTAATTAAAATTCGTTCTAATCGATCCTAAAAAAAAAAGTGGCAAACAAATTTTGACTACACTAAATGCATAGCTTTGCTTTTGACCTCTGTTCACATGTTTTCCTCCATAATAATAAATTAAATAATCATAAATATAAACAATAGCAAGGAAAGATATCAGCAGAAGCTAGAAAGACAGGTGCAAAAGATTTGTTCCGATGATTTATTCCCCTTCCCTGGCCTCATCCTTCATTTTTTGGTGTACTTAAATTTCCTACTAAGAATTTTTTTAACTTTTTTTTTTCGTCTTTATTTCAGATTGGATATTGTTATTGTAACTTGTGAAATTGAACATTCTTGCACGTCTATACGCATCCCAATGACTATGTTTCGCGACATTTGGAAAATATAGTTTTAAAACACAGCATGAAAGCTGTGATTAATACAATGCAAACAATATTTTGCGATTGCATTTAAGATCGTTAATGAGCAATTTACCTACTCATATTCGGGAATGGCCAGTTTTTGCAATAGCGTTTTTTGCAAAAGAATCGTTTTCGCTATTTTTGAAATTATTTCTTTTATTTCTCCTTTATAATTTCAATGACAATCCAAGTTTGAAGGGCGGGCAGCACGATTAATCGGTATTTTTACGTAAAGGAAATTTGCGGGAAAAGAGGGGAGGGGCGCGTATTCGATCACGGGCTCTTGTTTGGTATTTATCAGTAACGCTGCTTGAAAAATATTGTTTTGAAATGAAATGGTTACCGTTGTGCTGTAACACCTATAGTAAAAAAAAATTTTAAGGGGGGGGGGGGAAACGGTTTCAATGCACAACATGCAAATTATGTAATTGTACTTTTTATTGCTTGTGTTTTTCAAGGAAGAAATTTAGGAACAATCCTCCATAAAAAAGAAAAAGTTTGTGCCACTGTATTTACTATTTTATTTATTATTATTCAAAAATAATGCATAAATCATGCTTCTCTTTGATGTAAGTTTCATTTATGTAAAACTTTATCCACATTGGTGCACAGAGAAAAAAAAACAATGTTCTTGTAAATTAAGTTTTATTCATAATATAACTTCTTTCTTTTTAGGAAATGTTAAAATGATGGTTACTGAAAGTACTGCTTGAAACAAAGAAAGAGATTAAATTTATGTATGACTTGCAATGTATTTTTTGTTATATTTTCAAATAAATTTTTTTCATAAACCATTTGCATTTGTTTTGAATGGTCTTATTAAAAGTATGTTTTCAGATTTATTAATATTAACCGTAATATTGAAAATCGAATTTCAAATGCTGGTTTTTTTTATTGTCGTTCAAACATTTTATGTTTTAACTCGGAACATATCTAAATGCACTTTTTTAATTTGAATATTTGTTTTATTTATTTTATTATTAATATTGTTTTTTTTTTCTAAAATTTTATTTCATTCAAGTTAAAATCTTTTGTAAAATTCTATTTCATTTAAATGAAAATTCTTTAGTTGCATAAACATTTGATACAAATCTCAATTGACCACATCAAAATAATGTAAAATCTGTTAATCACTATCAGAAATAATAAAAACTAACATTTTTTTTTTAATACTAACATGAAGGTCAAGTAATTCCTTTAACAACAAAAGAAAGGGGGCAGGGAGAGTAAATTGGTAAAAAATTGGTTTTCTAAAGTAAATCCCTCCTTTTCAAATACCATCTACAAAATTTACAACTCTTGCTTCTTTCATGCATACAAGCACAATAAAAACGTATCAATTCGGCCTTCAAGTAACCGAATTTCGACCGATAGTCTTCATTTCCCCTTTAACAAGAAAAAAAATGGCGAAAATTTTTTCCGATTACGCTATTGTTTTTTCTTTTTGAATTCCTTCTCTCTGCCATACAAATCTTTTAAATATAGTAGGAAACAATCTTAATCTTGATATTTTTTCCATAGCGTTCATTTCACACTTAATTTTCAGATCGGCCATTTTCGCTTAAACTTATAAAATCGGACTTAAGTGTAAGCCATTTTGAAAATGGTGTGAAAGCTTTAAAAAAAAAAGTGTTGAAAAGAATGAAAATAAAATGCACTGAACAAAACTAGAGCTGGAAATATACATTTTTTTATACTTGTGTTCGAAAATGGTTCGTATATGTGATCGCGGTTTTTGTAAAAGGTTCGTTTCTGTGAGGGAGATTTTTGTTATCTGTTGCTTCTATGATGAAACAATTAAAATTTTGCATTTACATCTTTTGTGCTCTATAACATTAAACATGAAAAACTATATTGCAAAAATTCATATTCCCTTACCATCGCCAAGGAAGCAATATTTTTCTTTTTCCAATTTGAAAGTCATATACATTTTTTTGAACACTTGATAGTTTTAACAAATTATTATGGTTTATTCACTGAAAATGAGACACATAAGAAATTGTAGTGCATTGATGCATCATTCACCCCCCCTTCTTCCTGCCAGCTTTACAGTTTTGCTTTATGACGCATAGGTGGCCACCAAGTTAATCAAGTTTAGTGGCCACTGGCTACTTCCAAAATTTCTGAGTCTTGACCTTTATTCCTTGATGTTATAACAGAGTTGCCACTATAAACAATGTCCTTATAACAAGAACAACTGTTCATATATATGTGTATGTATGTGTTTTAATAATTTTTTTATTCAAAAAACAATTTACTGAAATCCTGAATAGTTTGAAAGTGCTGGTTTTGAATACTTGAACTCTCTTAAAATAAAAATCTCTGTAGTGAAATACCAAATTATCGCCCTCCTAAATTTTGCCGAAATTCGCGAAAATACGGGAGGGGGCGCGCAAACGATACAAATGAAAAAACGTTCCAATTTTATGCCTCATCCCCCCCCCCCAAATTTAATGGAAAGTAGGTAAAACAAAGTAAAGGTTTGTCTGTTACTCATTCATGATCATGTAATTAAAATTCGTTCCAATCGATCCTAAAAAAAAAAGTGGCAAACAAATTTTGACTACACTAAATGCATAGCTTTGCTTTTGACCTCTGTTCACATGTTTTCCTCCATAATAATAAATTAAATAATCATAAATATAAACAATAGCAAGGAAAGATATCAGCAGAAGCTAGAAAGACAGGTGCAAAAGATTTGTTCCGATGATTTATTCCCCTTCCCTGGCCTCATCCTTCATTTTTTGGTGTACTTAAATTTCCTACTAAGAATTTTTTTAACTTTTTTTTTTCGTCTTTATTTCAGATTGGATATTGTTATTGTAACTTGTGAAATTGAACATTCTTGCACGTCTATACGCATCCCAATGACTATGTTTCGCGACATTTGGAAAATATAGTTTTAAAACACAGCATGAAAGCTGTGATTAATACAATGCAAACAATATTTTGCGATTGCATTTATGGTGTTGGAGTTGCAGATACTGAATTTATCAGTTATGAGAGAGCACTGGAGTCATCAATTACCAAAATAAACTTTATTATCACATAACAGAAAATCAAAACAATGGAGCGGCACAGATGCATGTGCATAGCTCGCTGACAGACTCGGAACTGTTTTCGTAATGGCTACGTCACTGATGACGAAACCGAAAGCTGATGGCAGTGCCACCTAAGGGTGAGAACGGTTCACTACAGAGTATCCCCCCAGTGACGGAGGAACGATACAACCTTAAAAAATAATGGGGCAGAGTAACAATGTGTTGCACAAATATTACACAATGCGATACACTGCTGAACAAAAATTGATGATGAAACACAATGCTTAAACATAATATGCAAAGTACAGTACAGAAAATGAAATACACAATGCAAATACAACATACTATAAACAATCAATGAACATGAAATTAAATGATATATTCTTTTACAAGAATCTTAGGGAAACGCACGCGCCGGCCTGATCTGGTAATAGTTGATTTTTCATTCAATTGTGGCAATTCCTTTGCGGTAACTTTTAAAGGTGCAGGAATTTGTTGTGGTTCCTCTGAAATTTGAAAAGCAGGTTTAACTCTATCAATTGATACAGTACTACGTTTGCCATTTAGCTCTATGACAAATGTTTTGTCTGAACGTTCTATTACCAAATGAGGTCCGGTGTATGGAGGTGTTAATGCTGGTTTTATGCTGTCTGTGCGCAAGTAAATATGAGTACAGTTGTGCAATGATTGGTGCACAAAAATAGGTGGTTTGCCATGACGGACAGGTGAAACAGGAGTTAAATCATTCATCATGCGTCTGAGTTGTGCAACATAATCCTCTGTTGGTGAGGTTGGAGTGTTACTACAGTTTAGAATGTCCGATGGCAGTCTCAGAGTAGTACCATATACAAGTTCAGCAGGTGAAGCATTAATGTCACTCTTAATGGCAGAACGTATGCCAAGCAACACTACTGGTAAAATTTCTGACCATTGGGGTGTATTGTGGGCCATAAGGGCGCCTTTTAAATGGCGGTGGAAACGTTCAATGATTCCGTTCGAAGATGGATGGTAACTTGTGGTATGTATCTTATTTGTTCCAAGGATGCAAGTAAGTTTTCTGAATAATTGGGACTCGAAATTTCGCCCTTGATCAGTTGTAATCGTAGCTGGACATCCGAACCGAGATATCCAATTGTTAATGAGGGCTTTACAGGTAGTCACAGCTGTCATATCTTTAGTTGGTATGACTTCTGGCCATCGAGTAAATCGATCGATTATGGTCATACAGTACTGATAACCATCCGATACTGGAAGAGGGCCAATGAAGTCGATGTGTATATGTGAGAATCTGGCATCAGGTGATGAAAAAGTGCCTACTGGGGATTTAGTGTGCCTATGGATTTTAGCACGTTGACAGTTTTGACAAGATTTCACGGCGTTTTTAATGAATTTGTACATATGAGGCCAAACGAACCTTTTTGATATCATTTTAGATGTTGCCGAATAACCTGGATGAGAAAGATTGTGAATGTGGTTGAAAACCAGTGTACGGTAAGATTCCGGGATGAAAGGACGGGGTGTACCTGTACTAAGGTCACAATAGAGAGTAACATTCTCTAGGGGAAAATAATGTTTTTGCAATTTAAGAGTTGTTGAAGATTGGGAAAGGAAATTTTGAAGTTCTGGATCCTGAAGTTGTTCTTGTGATAATTTATTAAAGTCAAGATGGGTGAGTGCAATTTCGTCGATCTCTACCTTTGATAAGGCAACCGCCACAATGTTATCAGATCCTTTGATATGCCGTATGTCTGTAGAAAATTGGCTTATGAAATCCAGTTGGCGCAACTGACGGGGTGAACATTTGTCAGGTTTCTGCTTGAAAGCATAAATAAGAGGTTTCTGGTCAGTAAATATTGAGAAATCTCTAGCTTCAAGCATATGCCTGAAACGTTTAATAGATGTATACACAGCTAAAAGTTCCCTGTCGTAGGTCGACCAATTACGCTGACTTTTAGAAAGTTTGACGGATAGAAATGCAATAGGTTCCCATACATTATTATTATTTTGCATGAGAGTACTACCAACTGCAAAATCTGAAGCATCACACCAGAGACTTAAACGGGCACCAGGAATTGGATGCTTTAATAATGTGGCATCCGTAAGCGCCTGTTTAGCAGCGAGAAAAGCTGATTCTGCTTCATCAGTCCAATGAAGAGGTATCTCAGATTTTGTGGAAGAACGAGGGGATTTTTTACTATTTTTATGACCCTCCAAAAGTTGTACTAGTGGTGCTAAAATATGCGCAGCTTTTCTTAAAAATCTACGATAAAAATTATACATTCCAAGAAATCGACGTAATTGAGTTAGATTTTCGGGTCTAGGAAATTTTACAATGGCCTCAACTCTATCAGGGAGCGGTGAAAGTCCTTCCGCAGAAACCTTAAAACCAAGAAATTCTATATGCGGTACACCTAAAGTACATTTGGACGGCTTAATAGTAAGACCATAATAATTTAGTCTTTCAAAAAGAGCTTTAAGATGTTTAAAATGCTCTTGTTTATTTGCAGATGCGATTAAAATATCATCTATAAAAGCATAAACACCCTCTAAACCACGAGTAACTTGATCAATAAATCTTTGAAATGTACTGCTGGCGTTGCACAAACCAAATTGCATCCGAGTACTTTCGAAGAGACCGAAAGGTGTACAAATTGCTGTTTTATGCACATCTTCGGAAGCAATCGGAATTTGGTGGTAAGCCTTAACCAAATCTATGTGTGAAAAAATTGTTGTTCCGTGAAGTTCACTGGTGAAGTCAAGAATTGAAGGAATTGGATATTTATCTTTTTTTGTCTGTGCATTTAAAGCACGATAATCACCAACCGGTCGCCAGTCTTGACTTCCCTTTTTTGGAACCATGTGCAATGGAGAAGCATAGTTAGAAGTAGATGGCCGCATATGACCTAAATCTAACATATGTTGAAATTCCATTTTAGCAATTTTGAGCCGGTCCGGAGCCAACCGACGTGGTTTAGCAAAAACTGGAGGACCGAAAGTATCGATATGATGAATAACATCATGCTTAACAACTTGGTTTGCACAAGGCTGTGTTACAATATCAGGAAAATCATATAAAAGTTTATGAAAGTCATTTTCAATATTTACAGTTTTTACAGAAAATATATCAGTAGCATTAATGTGAGCATGCGATTTTATTTTAGTACACATATCAAATAACGTCCGATTTCTTAAATCGGATTTTAAATTGAAATGATGTAAAAAATCAGCACCAATAATTGCAGTAGAAATATTGCAAATAAAAAATGGAAATACGAACTTTTTCCTTAAACCTAAATCAAGTGAAAGGAGTTTCTGACCAAATACCTGAATTGGTGTCCCATTTGCAGCTGTAAAAATTTGAATTGGCTTTAAACTACGTTCATTTTTTGTAGCAGGGAGAAGGGAACAGTCACTCCCAGTATCTATGAAAAATTGTATATTTTGTTCTCTATCGCGAACAAACAGGCGACGAGAATTGCGAGGCATGGTGTACGTCGCCGCTACGCCAGCCGGTTCGTGTTTTCCGTGTAAGAGCACGGCTGCTTACATTTTGTCGCTTTGTCTTTAAAGGTACGATGATACCAACAAATGTCCTGTGCGCCAGCAGGTGGATTGGAATTTCGTGACCGCGAGTTATACCTACTGCGAGATGAACTGCGGTATCTTTTAAGAGCGGCAACTTCTTTTCTGAGATGTTTAATTTCAGCAAGCAATGTCGAAGATAGTTCCGATGATTCAGCGGGAGCCGATCTGGTTGTAGCGTTGACTTGCAGTGGTGTAATGTCCATGATTTTGTCAGCTACTTCGGCAGCCTTTTCCGGAGTCAATGGGTCGATGGACGCTAGGATGGTCTGAATATTGCTAGGTAATTGCTGCAGAAAAAGTTCCAACAATAAGGAGTCACTTACTTTGTGTGAAGTGGCCCGCCGTTGCATCAAACGTAACAGTTCGGACGGCTTTCTATCACCGAGCTGTTCGCCAGCCAATAAACGCCGAATTTCTTGGGTCGACGATTCGCCGCATCTGGCTATCACTGCTTCCTTCAGTTTCAAGTAAGGGTCGGTAGAATCAGGAGTTAAAATAATATCCCGAACTAGAAGAGCAATATCCGGCGGTAAACTTGCAACGCAGTGATTATATTTGGTTTTACTCTCTGTAATCGGTTTAGGTGAAGCCAGTTCGAATGTAGATTCGACCATTGAAAACCAGAGTTGCGGATCAGTAGAAATAAAGTTCGGAATTTTTACCGCTGACACAGCGTCCGCCATTTCTAGAATCAAAACTAATTCGTCTAACAAAAGAAGAGGATATTTCACAGAAGGATTTAGTTCACTTCCAGAGTCACCATTATGGTGTTGGAGTTGCAGATACTGAATTTATCAGTTATGAGAGAGCACTGGAGTCATCAATTACCAAAATAAACTTTATTATCACATAACAGAAAATCAAAACAATGGAGCGGCACAGATGCATGTGCATAGCTCGCTGACAGACTCGGAACTGTTTTCGTAATGGCTACGTCACTGATGACGAAACCGAAAGCTGATGGCAGTGCCACCTAAGGGTGAGAACGGTTCACTACACATTTAAGATCGTTAATGAGCAATTTACCTACTCATATTCGGGAATGGCCAGTTTTTGCAATAGCGTTTTTTGCAAAAGAATCGTTTTCGCTATTTTTGAAATTATTTCTTTTATTTCTCCTTTATAATTTCAATGACAATCCAAGTTTGAAGGGCGGGCAGCACGATTAATCGGTATTTTTACGTAAAGGAAATTTGCGGGAAAAGAGGGGAGGGGCGCGTATTCGATCACGGGCTCTTGTTTGGTATTTATCAGTAACGCTGCTTGAAAAATATTGTTTTGAAATGAAATGGTTACCGTTGTGCTGTAACACCTATAGTAAAAAAAAATTTTAAGGGGGGGGGGGAAACGGTTTCAATGCACAACATGCAAATTATGTAATTGTACTTTTTATTGCTTGTGTTTTTCAAGGAAGAAATTTAGGAACAATCCTCCATAAAAAAGAAAAAGTTTGTGCCACTGTATTTACTATTTTATTTATTATTATTCAAAAATAATGCATAAATCATGCTTCTCTTTGATGTAAGTTTCATTTATGTAAAACTTTATCCACATTGGTGCACAGAGAAAAAAAAACAATGTTCTTGTAAATTAAGTTTTATTCATAATATAACTTCTTTCTTTTTAGGAAATGTTAAAATGATGGTTACTGAAAGTACTGCTTGAAACAAAGAAAGAGATTAAATTTATGTATGACTTGCAATGTATTTTTTGTTATATTTTCAAATAAATTTTTTTCATAAACCATTTGCATTTGTTTTGAATGGTCTTATTAAAAGTATGTTTTCAGATTTATTAATATTATCCGTAATATTGAAAGTCGAATTTCAAATGCTGGTTTTTTTTATTGTCGTTCAAACATTTTATGTTTTAACTCGGAACATATCTAAATGCACTTTTTTAATTTGAATATTTGTTTTATTTATTTTATTATTAATATTGTTTTTTTTTTTCTAAAATTTTATTTCATTCAAGTTAAAATCTTTTGTAAAATTCTATTTCATTTAAATGAAAATTCTTTAGTTGCATAAACATTTGATACAAATCTCAATTGACCACATCAAAATAATGTAAAATCTGTTAATCACTATCAGAAATAATAAAAACTAACATTTTTTTTTTAATACTAACATGAAGGTCAAGTAATTCCTTTAACAACAAAAGAAAGGGGGCAGGGAGAGTAAATTGGTAAAATCCCCCCCCCCCCTAAACGTCAATTTAAGTACATATTGCATGAAGTATTTTGTAGAAATTTGAACATAATGATTATGGTTTTGAATTTTTTTCACATAAACAAGAAAAAATGCTGTCACAAGTATAAAACAAAAATTTATGTCATGACTCCTTGTTCCATTGTTGCACTTACGTGGAAAGCAAGTGCTTAGTGTTTGCTTATTTGCATCCTTTATTTGTAAAGAAGCTGAGGCTCTTAACTAACAATGGGACTGACCAGTCATGCCTGTCAATTGGTTGTATTTTACTTGTGTCTGCTGGTTTTCTGGTTGATATAAATTTCAATAATGCATTGCAATGAGCTGGGTACGGCATTCATCCTGTCATTGTTCAAAGCATGTCCTGGCAGGGTGCTACGAGTCTTAGTGATGATCTCCTGAGGATGAACTCAAGACAGTATTAGGTGCTAAGTATTGATTGTGGCAGTGTTCTCAGGATGGATTGGGAACATCGAAGGATCCTGTGATTGTTCATAGGACGTCCTAGAAGTCCTCTGACTATCCTCATAAAGTTCTCCAAGTTCTAACTTTGTCCTAAAAATCCCATGTTGTCCCGAATGGTCGCGCGTTAGGACTAGGTGGGGAATATTTTAGTTCTGACGATGTTCTTGGGATCGACTGGGGACGACAAAGAATCCTGTCATTGTTCATGGGATGTCCTAGAAGTCCTCTGACTATCCTCATAAAGTTCTCCAAGTCCTAACTTTGTCCTAAAAATCCCAAGTTGTCCCGAGTGGTCGCGCGTTAGGATTAGGTGGGGAATATTTTAGTTCTGACGATGTTCTTGGGATCGACTGGGGACGACAAAGAATCCTGTCATTATTCTTAGGGTGTCCTAGAAGTCCTGTGACTATCCTCATAAGGTTCCTCAAGTCCTAACTATGTCCCCAAAATCCCGTTCGTCCTCGAGTTGCCGTGCGTTTAATGCCTCAGGTCGCTCTGAGGACGTTATCAGGGCGGTCACTAGGCGGGACATTTTTCAGGTCAGAGGTCGTCCTGAGGTTCTCGAATTGGGATTTAAGGACATCCTTGGGACCACCCCTCAGGACTTGACAAGAGTACTCAGGACATCGTGAGGACCATTTTGTGCTGTATGGGAAGGCTCCGATTAAACTCAACCTGTGATAGATGCGGTTATGATTTGTGTTGCATAATCCATCAACACAAAGGTGGGAGTATGTTGCAACTTAAAAGAACTACGTCCTCTAATTTCGTCTGATGCTAGAAGCATTTAAATAGAATAGAATAGAAAGGAACTACGCATTAACTGTCAGAGTAACTGAAAACAGAGAGAGAGAGAGTTTCGATTCGAGCGGAACTACAGCTTGTACGAGCGATCTACGATTTGTATCCCATTTACGATTGATATTTACGTTAATATTGCTTTATAATTAATAAGTCTAAGTTTTATATGTTAGTAAGTGTGTTTGTTATGCAATAAAGTGCTAAGTAAGTGAAACTGTGCCTTGGTTTCTACAGTCTAATTTTAGCCTCAGTACTATTTCATTTTCTTCCGATTAATTTTTATCAATCAAAACGTCGGGAAACTTTTCATTATTTAAATGTCAACCCGCAATTTAACCGTCAATTAAAAATCAACAGCCGCCATGTTTATTTTCCAGTGCACCAAACTGAACACGACAGCAGTTATTCGCCAATTGTCTTGTCGCCAATGTGCTGGGATGTCCGCATTTTGTCTAATCGCTACGCCGAAGTTCGCAGTATCAAACGTGGCCCAAGTCGGTGGATTTTCAAAATGCAGAAAATCGACAGCGCCCGTGTCGTATGATTACGCGGCATGTTACAAAGATCCCTTGAGTATCAGTTTGGCCGTGGATACTCTCAGCTAAATTAAAACTCCTAGTGCAGTTTGCATCAATTAGAGCTCATAGGGGGAAACTGAGCGTCGAAAATTGTGGCATTGGCATCACACCACCACCCTCATTGTGTTGCCTCTAAAAGAGTTGGTACCAATCTCTCTGAACGCACTAGGTCTTCAACGGTTAAGAACCAATACTACCCCATCTTTTGAAGCAAATTTCAGCCTTCTATTCTTGTAGCAAAACAATTGCTTGAAAACGCTACAAAAAAAAAATATCCGGAAAAACGTTTCGGGATAAAAAACGATAAAAATATTTCTCCTTTCTTTCACAAGGGACTTACGAGAAACTTTATTCGCCAAAACATTTCTCATCGATTCGATGAACTTTCACCGTCAGTTTTACACAGCCTCCGTGAAGGCCAATCTATTTCTCTTTTACAAACCAATAGCAACAATATCCCGCCTCATCACATCATAAACGATCGGTAAATAATTAACTCTATGCGCGTGTGGTTTTAGCATCGACTGACGCACCCCGCACTAGTGGGTGGGGGACTGTCGAGCGTGCCGCAGTCAAAAGTCGCTGTCCAGCAGTGGTCATCATTACTTTTGCGTTTCGCCTGCACTCAAGCCTGCGATGGAACTATATTTTACGTGGAGAAGCGCCGCCAAGGAGCTACTCCAGTTATATGCTTTCTTCATGGGTCTGCCCCGCTCAAGATTACTCCGGAGTTGACTTTTGATGGATGAGACAAAATATTTTCATGTATTACTCATTCTAAACTAAATTTCTCCAGTTTACTGATTTCATTCAATGTATGTGAGTGTGCTAATGACTGTTTTTAGGAATCAAAAAGCTTAAGCAAAGTTTATTTTCTGCCTGAGTAGTATACGACGCTGGAGTTCACAGATGTTGCTTCAGCAGCTCGTTGAAAAAAAAAAAAGGTTCGTATATCGATAAGGTAAATATCGATATTCCGTAGTTTTAGTCAAAAATTTAAATTGACACACATTATCACGAGCTGTGGCATGTGTTTGTAAATAGGAAGTTTTATATCCCTTCAACAATGTTGAAAGTGAAAATGCCATGTATTGATGGGTTAAAATTTCGCGCTAAGTCTTCTTTGGATACATAAAGGTATCGTGTTTTGCTTGCTTTAACTTTATTAAGTACTCTATTTGATGTTAAAGTACTCAACATATGATATCTAAAGAATTATGCCTTTTGAATAACTATTACCTAGTATGTTCTTAATATAGTCATGTGTATGCAATATGGTTTCTGTTCATCATTAAAAATATACACTTGAAGGTACATTTGCAACTTTCAAACTTTCAGCCAAATAATGTCAGATTAAATTGGCAAAAGTTTTAATGTTTTTTTTATAATATTTACACATTTTTAGATTAAACTCTTATTGTGCGGAACAAAATTTTAAAATAAGAATGAAATTCGCTTTGGTAATTTATATATTTCTTTCCGTTTTCTGTTCAGTTCTTTTCTTTTTTCTTAACTTGCAGATGAAATAAAAGCAGTTTTCTACTTTGCTGGGAGGAAAACAGCATTTTTAAGAAATCTGGTTGACTGCAATTTTACGTAGTAATGCTTTTAAGCTTTAAGTAGAATCAAAATACGGGACCTTTCTAAAGTGTAACCAATGTTATGTTCAGTAGGCTATAAAACCCTGGGCAATATGTGCCCTGGGAACAGATGTCATATAATCCTCCACCCCCGCCCCCCTGGCTACTTTTTATTACGCCAAAAATTCTCTCCAAAACTAAAAAATTAGAACATTTTTCAAACATTATCAAAAATTTACTAGCTTTTTTGAAAAATAGTGTTGACTCTTCCAACAGCAAAAGAATAGTATATTTAATTAAATTTCCCAACAAAAACATCTCAAATTTTTTGAATAAATATTTTTAAAAACAAACAAAAAACTCTTTAAAAAATTAAAAACTGCGATGATGAAGAGTAGGTAAATACGGTTCGTATCATCAACTAAAGTAAGCTGACTGGCAGAGTGCCAAGAAGAATCCATTCATGTTCAAGGCAGGAACTGCTAATGTAAGGAATGTGCCCTTTTACTTCTCGTTCTAGCTTGTTTAGCATACTTGATTTCTTCCGAACTGATACTATATGCCAGTTTATAAATTGAGTTTCATTCAACAAACAGAGATGTAAACATTCTGATTGGTGTACTAAATAATAGCACCTGCAAAACAAACTGCCATAAAACCTTGAATAGATTCCTTCTTTTCTGTAATGCATAGAAGCTTCCGGTTACCAAAATTCCATGGTCGAACTGTATAGTGTGCCTACTCAGAAAAAATAACTAATTTTTAACAATTTCATAATAATCTCAATTGATTACCCACTCAATTTCTGGAAAAAGCATTAAATCTATCTGCACTGTTATATTGACATTTTTTAAAACATAAATAGAAAGCTAAGTAAAATTTAAAACCACAACTCCTATTGTACGCTGGTAATGAGCTTTTAACTTGTCTCCATGTGCTTTCTATAGAGTTTGTGTGGCATCCTGTACCTTCACCAATATGGTTCACAACTAAATCTTGAAAACCCTCCTTCTCCAAAGTTTTATATGCTGCCCAACGATCTGAATAAAAATAATGATTCTTTTCTCAATCCATTCTTTAATTATAGAAATTAGATGTGTCCCTTGTTCTACCCCAACTGCCAACCAAAAACATTTTCCCACTCCCCCTTTCTATTCCTCCGAAAAACCACTGCTCCCTCAACTGCAGGATCCCTATTATATTTCCTTTTTCGAAATTGTGATTCATCAATTTCTACTATTTTTCCACCCCTCCCCCTATTTTCTCAGATTTTAATTCAATGAATACAATTCAAATTTTTTCATTAATATATTGGCTCTAATCACACAATGTATGAGAGGCAAAAAAATATTAATGTTTAATTTCAGACATTTTTATTCCTTTCACAATTTCATTAGTCAAAAAAAAAGAAAGTTTTAATTTGCTCATACCAAACCAAACCCTTTTCGAATTGTAATTTCTTTCCCACTAACTTCCCCTCTACACTTTTTTTTTATAAACAAAAATTGTCCCATCTGATAAATGTATTTTTACCTTTAATTTCATTTCAAAACTAAATTTTAAACAAAACATTTCACTTTTCAACAGACTCGCTTCTTTTAAAAAATCCAAAAAACCCCCTTATTTTCAGTTAACTTAAAAACTAATCTATTTTCAATTCCTTTTTCCCCGTAAGCTAGTCCAGTCTCGGAAAGAGAAAATGGCCATTCTTCAAAAATTTTAATTGACACTTCTCAATGATATTAAATAGAACTCATTTTCAAAAAGACGGAAAAAAACTACACAAAAATCACCATGAAAAAATTATAACCTTAAACAAGAATATACTAAAACAAAGTTTCCTGTAAACAGTTTCTTTCAGGATATTCAAGTTTATGTCTACTTAAAATTATTTTCGGAAAATTCCATATCCGGGCAGATGCAAGGGGGTCATGACCCCCCTAAATTAGCGTGCCTTGAATGGGACAGATTGACGACATTAGTGGTGAATTTTCCCAACTGCGCAATGGCGACAGCAGGTTTCATCCAGATCCTGGGAGAAGCATTTGGCGGCTTGGCTGAACAAATTCGACCTGATAACCAAAAGTGAATCGTTATCGCTGTTTTGGCAACAATCATAAATTTTACGAGTATGAAAGCATTCTATTTAAAACATATCTGAGTAAAAAGACTGATGCAAAATGCATTTTCTACAGAAGCATTTAAAAAGTTGTTTTCCCATACACTTTCTCATTTTTTAAATTTTGTTTTTAAATTGTGACACAAGTACAAATAAATTATATACAATCCTGTAACATGGAGAGGACGAACAAGCCACTGCTCACCTCTTCTCCACGTTATTCAATCAGTGTTACGGCAACCTCAAATAAATTTTCAAAAATTAATTAATTTATTAAAAAAAGTAAATAATTCAGCAGATAAAGCATTTTAATAAGTAATGCTCTCAGAATGTTAAATTTTGCATATTTGAAGTCATGTTTTAACAATTACTCCTTCATCTCAATAAAAAAGCATTAATTGGTAATTTAGAAAAATACAATCCAGTTTTAACATAATAGTACATCATAGTAAGAAATATTTACAATACATTTCTTTACAAACTGTAACTTTGCAATATAGTGATAAGTGAGAAGAAGCAATTTCATCATGACTGTAACTGGAAAAAAAAGTTCCTTACTTGAAATTTTGATAAAGAAAGGATATAAGTTTTTGTGAGCCAAAAACTTAAATGCTGTTTTCTCTCGCTTTGTATTTTGCGCATTTCATCTCAATTAAAATACAAAGGCTTTTTTAAATTTGTACCTATAATGTGGATATTTTCCCCACATGTTCCTGGAACTATACATAACAAATTTATGCTCTACTTTTATGATAACATTAGTACTTTAAAAAAAAATCTTTTTGTAGGCTTTTTCAATTTTTCTGCGTTACTTCAGTTTTTTTTTTTCAAGAAGTATTTGACTTATAAAAAATTCCAAGCATAAAAGTTTTGCTTTGTGAGTAAAGAATCAATAAAAAAATTTTTGACACTTTATGCCAATTTTTGAAAAAGAAGATCCAGTTTTAAAAATTGCTAAATTTTGTTTTAAAAATTAAAATTTTCCAATTATATTTAAGAAATCTAGTTTTTTTAATATTAAATTTCTTAGGAAGTGATATAACAAGACATGAGACAAAAATTGTAAATAAAAACACCTAAGAGTAAAAAAATGGTCTCATGGTGCCAGCTCCCCTTATCACCCATATTTACCGTAATTTGTGGAAAAAACGCCGCGGCGATTATGTGTTTAAAGTTGAAATTTCTTCAGTGCGGTGCTTCTGCCAATGCGGCGATTACAATCGTGTTTTTTTTTTAACTTCGTTAATCATTGCACCATTCTCTCCTTGTTCGCAGCGAATAGGAATTACACACTCAAGGACGCATACGAAAAGAGCTGGTTTCGACAACTTTGGCTTTATTTGTTTGCGACACCATACAACCCCTGCATACCTTTTTCTCCTATACATCCAGTTAGTGGTGCCAGACCCCTATCTTGACGCTTGAGAAAATTTCTTCTTTTACTTTTTCTAACTCCTATAACTTCCAAATGTCATGGACCTCATGCTAACAGAAGCTTACATACATTTCCCCTACATGTTCCAACTGAAAAAATATTTTCAACCAAAAATTGTTTTCCATACGCTGTTTTGTAAGTGCCCTGAAAATAGGATAATGAGCGTTAATGGGCTAAGGCAATGTATACAAATGTACATTATTTTTTTAGAATGGCAAATGCAGGGTCTGTTCTGAAAGTTGTAGGACTGTAGATCTGAAAACCCTGGTCTACTGGTGCACAATCAGAGGATGGGGATATTGGGAAAGCTGGGGAAAATTGGCTCTCGGCTGTTGAAGAGAGCAGGTCACTCGTATTGTGAGCCCCTGTCGAAATGCCTCGTCGCGGAGAATCATGGAGCGTTTTCTGGAACAGCGATACGAGATGAAATTTTGTGTAAAGCCCATGCATTTTCCCATGCATCGTTCATCAAAAACGTATCGTTTCCAGTACGTTGACATTGGTATTTGATGCTGTTCCACTTCTATCTCTTCAGTCCAGTATCATCAAAATTAGTTGCTTACGGAAGTGGCACTTGAAACTTCTTATGACTCCTTGGTCCATAGGCTGGATAACAGATGTAGAATTTGGTGGCAAAAATGCAATTCTGATATTGGAAAGTCTAAGTGATTTCGGGATGAGCTGAACAATTGTCTATCAAAAGGAGAATTTTACGATTTTCTCTCCGTAGTTGTCTCTCCCATTTTAAAATGAATTTTGTGAAAATGTCTGAGTCATCCAGGCTTTTCGGCTATGATCATAATCTACTGGTAGCTTTTTCACATTTTTGAAACTTCTAGGGTTTTTTCTTGTCAGTGCCAGACATGTTTGAACACACTAAAGCTGTTAACCTATTTTTAGAGAGCTTGTCTCCAACGCATTTTTCACCTTTAAATTTTAAGGTAAAAATCTGATTTCAATAAAATAAATCAAATCCAATTTTTTTTTTAATTTAAAAAAAGAAACAAAAAACAAAATCCACATCCTCATTTCATTCAACTGATCTATCTGAATTTCTGATCTCAAAAACTTCATAAAAAGTTTTTTTTTTATATTTATAATTTTTCATAAGAATATATTTCATTGTGCTTTATTTCTTTAAGCTTCATAAAATATTAAATAATAGTAACATGTATTCGTAAAAGTTGATTATTTGAAATTTATACTTAAACAACTGTACTGAATTTTTTTAAACATTCATAAAACAAAGGATCAACATTTTATTAGTAATGCAACTTATATATTAGTAGTGCTCATTATTTATAATAATAGTCAAATTAATGCAGAAATTAAAAAAAAAAAAGAGACATCTCTTATCACTTTTGTATTTTGACATTAAAGTGTTTCATAGTTCAAGTTAAGAGTATATTTTTATTTTTATAGGACATTACCTATGTGTCTGTTTTGCTGCTCACTTGTGAGCAAACAATTTAATGTACAAAATGTTTATATACCATCTGAGATCATTTTTGACAAACAGGTATGTATCATATTTATGCTAAATGATAATTAGGTGAAGGCCCCTTCTGCTAATAAATGTTTGACCAGTGGCTGAAAGGTTAGTAGGGTGTGTCCTTTGTTCTATGGTGTGTGTAGAAAATTTGCTCTCTTGGATATGATATTTTTTTGACACTTTTTGTGTTTAAAGTGGGAAATTTTTCTCTTTTTATTCAGATTCTTAGTGTAAGTAGTATTTTCTTGCAAATTATTGTGAATTTCTGTATTAATATGTTTTTGGGAGCAAGTAGTGTATGTGTTAATTTACTCTTTCAAATGTTGTTATAATTAATATTATATAATGTAATGTTATAATTTTAAATGTATGTTTTATTTTACTCTATTCACTCTCTGATTAAATCTGTTATCCTGGTGTAGTGGCAGTTTTTTCTTTTTTTTTTATCTGCGCTAATTGAAGTGTTGTAGTTTAGAGTATTTTGTGTATTTTATATTTGTTGGCTTTGAATTTTAACTTTCAGTTCTCTTATCATATATTCGAGTATTTCTCTGTTGCATAGTTTGATTATTTAGTTACTTTTATCTTTGTTTTGGTAATAAGCCTAACAAACATGTGGTGTGTGTCTTTTGGTTTCTATTAATATTTTCATGCTTTATGTTAGCAAATGGGTGTTCTGCATTAAATAAAGGAAATTAAGAATGAGAATAGAGTCTTATGGGACTTTTTAGAAGCAAAAATATTATTTTTAGTGACCTTGCACAAAAAAGGGCGTGTCATATCATTTGTACTTTTTCCATGTGTAACTTATGTTGTTTGCTTATTAAATGTTATGCAATATCTGAACTTACTGAAGTTTAGAATAGTTTAGTATTTAATACTTATCTGGGGAGACAGGGGGAGGGAAAGAAATATTTGAATTTCTGTATTAACAATGTACTTGGGAGCAAACAGTGTATATTTTAATTTACTTTTTCAAATGTTAATCTGATTTAATGTTATAATTTTAAATGTATGTTTTAATTTACTCTATTCAACTTGCTGATAATAACCTAAATATGTTGCCTTTGTGTGTTTGCCTTTTTTTTTAAATGTGACCTAATTGGATTATTATAGTTTAATGTATTTTATGTTTTGCCTTTAAATTTTAACCTTCAGTTTCTCTTATTATGTATTCTAGTATTTCTCTGTTGACTAGTTTGATTATTTAGTTCCTTTTGTCTTTGCTTTGGTGGTAAGAAACGTGTGGTGTGTGTATATATTTGTTTTCATTTATATTTTCTAACATTTTGTTAGCAAATGGGTGTTCTGTATTTAATGAGTTAAATTGAGAATGAGGCTAGGGTCTTATGGGACTTTTTAGAGAGCAAAAATATTATTCTTAATGATCTTGCACAAACATGGGCGTGGCATAGCATTTATACTTTTTCCATGTATAACTTTAGTTGTTTGCTTTATTAAATGTTATACAAAATCTGAACTTTCTGAAGTTGAGAAAAGTTTAGTATTTAATACTTATCTGGGGAGACAGGGGTTGGGGTGAAATATTTGCTTTTCCTATGTCAACAGAAGTACAGAAGACCTTTTTTAGTAATGTTAATATAGACTGAAAAATATTTGCTTTAAGTGCCTTCAGATGAACAAAAGGCCTTATTTAATGATGTTTATATAGCATGGGCAGAATAGGGAACCACATCCCTCCAACAATACTCCTTAAACATAGGGGTATCAAGGAGGGCCAGATCCACACAGCAAGAGGTAGGTAGGCTGGGCTGATAGGTTGTACGCATAAAGCCCAGCAAACCTATCTCGGAACCATACAAGCTTTCGCCGGACATCACTTACCTCTGCCCGGTGGAGGGCAGCCCTAAGACCTCTAGCTAACAAGGTAGGGGGTGCGAAGTAGAGAAGTATGGGCAGAGTTTCTGGGAAGTAATGTTAAAAATTTGTTGATTAAGGAATTTTTTCTAAGACACATGATATTGACCAAAATCAGAGCAAGGAGATAAATCATGTTACCAGTGACATGTTTAACCCTTTAACTGCCAAAATATATTCACAAATCTGTTTGTGTGAACGCCAAAAAAAAAGTATCCAAAAATTGCATAAATGGCCATATTACCATAAATATTATGGCATCTACGACTAATGTTGATTGGAAATTTTTTGTTCAAAATCAAAATTCCTATAAGATGTAGCTTTTTTGCTTGAAAATCGGCGGCACATTGTATCAAAAGGGAGTGGTCAATACCCCCTTCTGCACCTCTAGTTTCGCCAGTTTCAATTGAATAAATTATTACTTATAATGTAAAGAACGAATTCACTTCCATTTGTTCAACTTTTTATTCCGAAACCTACATTTTCAGCGTAATTCATCAAATCACTTACTGACGTTACCCATACTACAGGAAAGTTTCGCTAAATCGTCTATTACCCGTAGTTAAAGGATTAAAAAGTTGTTATATTGTCATAGTGCAGGACTTTAATTTTTCATATATTGCGTAGAAAACTTTTTACTCAAATGATTGATGTAAAGATATAGTTTTGAAAATGATTGATGACGACTGCCTTTTGGAACAAATTATTATTGGAGGAGCTTGACTGATGGTGTTTTGAATCTTTTTTGCATTGAATTCATGTATGTTATTTATTCATTGTATGTGAAGGGTAGTAATCTCAGCATTAACATACTAAACTAACATTGATATTGATGAGGTGGTAATTTGAAACTATATCCAATTTTTAGAAATGTTGATTTTATGAATTAGGCAAAATTTGAAGCAAACTATTTGTGTAGGTCTGAAAAATTGAGTTTAATTGAGTTGTTTATAAGATAATTCAAGAAGGACTTAAGGATTTTATTCCTTTTGAGGATGAAGGACTTTCTGTAAAATATTGATTTTTTTCGGCTCTCTCTGAAGTAAAGCAGCCTGTTTTTTATCTATTGAAAGACTTTTTGAGTCTTCTAGAAATTAAAAAGCACAGCAGGGTGCATGTATTAAAAAAACAAAGCATTTTCAACTTACAAACTGGGATTTGCATTTTTTAAAAGTTCAATGAAGCATTTAAAATATTTCCTGTATGAGGAGATATGCTAAACAAAAGGGAAATAGCAAAGCATCTGGAGCCATTCCAAAATCGTGAAAGAGCTCTTTGGCTTCAAGAAGATAATAATTAATTCAAAATCATTGAAAAAAAATTTTTCGACCCTTTTCAATAGTATGTTATGCTTGGATGCTCCTGTGAGTGTTCACACAGATTTACCTGCCTGTCTTGTATGTGTAGCATTTCTCTCCAAGCAGAAAACTATTTAAGCTGGAATTTTAATATTGCTTACAAGCAACTGTTTTGAGCCTTGAGGAAGCTACATTCAATATTGATCTGCATAAATTTTTATTTATAAAACTCTAGAACTTATATGGAAAATGTATGGTTTTTCTTTTCGTATTGTGTAAATTGTTCTTAAACAATCTGTATTTTTATTTAGTAATGATTTTGACTTGATTAGCAGATTATGTTCTTATTCTGAAAATATATTTGTGAAATGCTTTAGTAATTTCTTATGAGCAGAAAGCTCTATTCAAACTGGAATTTTAATATTGCTTACAAGCAACTGTTTTGAGCCTTGAGGAAGCTTTAATACATTCAATATTGATCTGCATAGTTTTTATTTATAAAACTCTTGAACTTATATAGAAAATGTATGGTTTTTCTTTTCATACTGTGTAAATTGTTCTCAAACAATCAGTATTTTTATTTAGTAATGATTTTGACTTGATTAGCAGATTATGTTCTCATGCTGAAAATACATTGGTGAAGTGCTTTAGTAATTTCTTATGTTAATTTCAGTCTTTTAATATCTTTATGATTTTAGTAACTACTTTTTTTTAATAATTAGTTATGAGTGAAACAGATCCATTGAAGAGTGCCAAAAAAAGCTATATATCTCATAAATCAAAAATGGATGTTGTGTGCGTCATAGACTTGGTGAGTAATAGATGGCGTTTTACTTTTTATTACTTTATGTCAAATAAATTTTCTTCATATTTACGACAATTCTTGCATGATACTGATGATTTTTATCAAAGTCGCCCATCCAACTCCGTACACCATTTATTAACCCATTAAGCGCCAATGTTCCCATTTTGGGAACATTAACTTCTGATTTTTTTTCAAAATACTTAATCCAAATATCATTATACTGTTAATTTTTCTTCAAACCTCTATGTTCGAGACAGCTTCTGTAATTTTTTTAAAAAGCTCGCTTGGTAATTAATATTTTTTATAAAAATGTTAAAAACTCGAAATTTGGCTTTTTGAACACATTTAATACACATGCATATATTTCCTAATAGTATAATAATGAAAATTAATTTTGCACCTTAATTTAGATTATAACTGTCTATTTTATAAAATATCACTGATCCAAAGTGAAAATTTAAGACAAAAGGTTAGCAATTGACGAAGGAATAGCTTTGTCCCATTTTGGGAACATTGGCGCCTTCGTTAGTTTTCGAAGCGAGACAGATTTCAGCATACATTCGGCGCTACACCTGCAAGAAAGAACATGTGCAACTTCCGGTGACTAACTGTCTCCAGGGTAGTTATGTGTATCATCACAGAAGCAATGCGTGAAAATAGGCTACAAAATTGCCCTGTAAGAAATTATAAGGACATCAAGAAAAAAGACCGACATTTGATTCGATTACTACAAAGTCGATCAGCATTGTGAAATGTGACAACGAGGTTGTTTGTTTAGCTTCCAATATTAAACCAGTTGAACAGATAGGTGCAACAAAAAAGTGGAGTACAACAGAAACGAAAAAATTGATATAGCGCAGCCTCATGTTGTTGCTGCCTACAACAAATATATGGGAGGGGTCGATCTGCTTGATCGATTTTTCAAAAATCAGGGGCAAGAAATGGTGGTGGCCATTTTTTTTACCAATACATGAAACATGGCAATTGTAGCTGCCTGGAGACTGCATAGAGAATGTGAGGAAAGGTCTCTCTGTGGGAATTTCAGCGAGAAGTTACGACTACATTGATGAAAAGAGATGATGAGCCAAAACATAAACATCATTTTCGTCCCGGTCCTTCTGGATCTGTATCCCAAGATGTATGCTTTGACAGGGTTTCTGGGAAAATTATCGTTTTCAATATCCAAACTGGAAAGCGTCCGAGTTTCGTTTTGCGGAATTTCCTTTCATTGTGCGTGGTCAGCTCGAATGCCGATTTCCCATTGGTTGAAAGCGTCATTTCTCCGATTAAACAACAAAAAAAAAAGTCCCTTTTTTTGTCTATGAGTTAAGATGACATTGCAATTTTGCGTAAAAAGACACGTGTTAGCGTTAATGATTCCGAGAATCCGCCATTTTTGGTCCTGTTCCAAAATTCAGCCTAACACCGCTCTCCAGTGAGTCCATTTTGGAGCTTTATACTGTGCATGATATTGCTGTGACGCAACAAGAAGGGAGTCCATGACCCTCTCTCTACCCCCCCCCCCCAACAATTGATAATGTGGATTTTTTTCAAAAATATGGCGGGGAGAGCTTTGTTCTTTGTTTAGTCAGCAATTCCCAGGAAACTTTTAAATCCTTTGGCGTTTTGTTTGAGGAGAACTGATAATGGAAGGCATGAACTTCTCTTGGTCAGCGCAATGAGAATCCAAATGGGGGGGGGGGGGCGCTTATTCGGTAATTTCGCAGAAAGAAAATTGAAGGAAATCACTGGGGAGGGATGTAATTACATCTTTATTTTCATTTTTTTTTTGCTGCTATGTTATAATATAAGCTTTATATTATTTATATTAAGAAGTTTTAGCAATTTAAGGGGGGAGGAATGTAATCTGCATAGCAAAAATGATTTTTTTTGAGTGCTTAAAAAAATTTCTTTGAGTGCTTAAAAAGTGCTTAAAAGTGCTTATTTTTCATTGAAAGAATTTGCTACTCACCCTGTTAATCATTTCCTGTAAAATCCAGGAAGAGGAGCAAGGTGCAAAGTTTTTCTAAAAAACACACCTTCTTGGGATAAAATGTAGCGTAATGCTTCGTAAGAACTGTACAGTTCTCTTTCATTCAAAATAATAGTTCGTAAAAAAAGGATGTAACAATCAAAAAACAAAAAGGTGCTAAAACGTATACATTACGAACTAGTAAGTTAGATTTTATTAATTAAAATCGTAAAAGCAGCTACTATTTACACAATAAATTTCAGAAATTCAAATGTCTAATACAAAATGCATTTGGAGTCTTATACCCCCATTAGGCGCCAATGTTCCCATTTTTTTAACGTAGTATAACTTTTAGTTATTTTTTTTTTACAAATTCAAATGAAATAGGTATAGATACCCTCTGTACATTACAAAAAAACAATTACTTATTAAAAAAAATTGTTGGAACATGTAGCGGCGTTTAATGGGTTAACCACTATTCTCATCTTCGACCAAATATGGTTATAAGATGGCAAGCAACCAGAAAATCAGGGGAAAAGTTGGGGAATTTCAAAATTCTAAAAAAGTTGAAGAATTTGCTCAACTGTCGGAGAATTTTTTCAAAGTGGGAAAAAAAAGAGAAATATCTCGTCCTATAAACATACCTGAATTAAAAGTTATAAGAACTTTCGTATGTTATAGAAGAAAACCTAGAAAAATTTTACTCCTTGAGTATCATGATACTGCTGACTCAATTCACCAATACTAATGTTGTAGAGTTCATGTAGTCAAAGACAGACATCAATTTCAGAATATAAATGAATCGGTGAGTGGAAAAACAGTACTAGTCCAAAATCAGTCATTTTTAGATAACTATCAAAAGTAGCACTAAAAACGTAGAGCTACACGTAATGAAGAAGTATAGAATTGTCAAGAACCCAAATATACGGGTCCCTTTTTCCAAAAGTGGTTCCCTCTCCATAAAATAGCATATAATGGTTTTAAAGATATCAGGGGTGGTAGCAGTAAGGATTTGCATTTCCTGAACTTGAAAAAAAAAAAACAAAAAAAAAAAAAACCTGAACATTGATAACTTTCAATAGGTAATAAGGTACTATAATGTCAAACATATAACACGAAATGGGATTTATTAGGTTGTACTTTATGAAAAATACTTGGATCAGACTGAAATGAATAAAAGTACTTATTTTAACAGGGGTCGCAATATAAAATGTAGAAATTAGATGACAAATAGAAAAATAGTTTTAAAAAATCGTGTACTTTATGAATCGTGTATTTTAATGAAATGTGTGGATTATTAAAATAAATAATACAATAACATCTAAATAATCATCAGAATGATAAAGAAACCTTATTAAAAATTTTTACATGCATTTAGTACTTCTCTTTTGCAAACTTCAGTTTATTATTTCCTGCATCAATCATGGCTTTTGCTGCTTCATTATCTAGCATAATTTTTCGTTTTAATGCCCCTCGCTGTCTTTTGTGTCCATCTCCTATGCAAAAAGTGCAGAAAATGCCAAAATTTGGATTCGCTAATTTTACATAATTGAACAAGTGGCACTTGATTTAACAAAAATAAATCAAACGTAATATTGCAAGAAATTAAAGCGCAGAAACTTATTTTTATTAATTCTGAATAAAAGCAACAATCGACAAAAAACATAACTGCAAAAACGAACCCTTTACAAAAATTGCAATCGCAAAAATGAAACTACACATTTTTAACTGTAATTACATTTCATTTCCCTTCTTTTAAAATTATTTGTATCTAAAAATCCATGGCAAAGACATTCCCAATTTTTCTCTGAGAGTCGGGAGGTCGACTTGTACGAGGGTTTCCGTTTGTTTATCTGAAAGTTGGGGGTTCGGCTTGCATGCAAATCGACTAATAAGCAATTATATATGGTAAGATTTTGATAAAAATGTTACCGTAAGAAGAAATTCTATTTTTTTACTTCTTAATTAAACCTAAAAAGTAATTGAAATGAAAAAAAAACGGGATTCCCGTAAAAGATGCAGAAAGATTATGCAAAAAAAAAAGCAACGCATGTGTTTCTTTGCTTGCACATGGAAATTAGGCCTACGTAGGTTTTAAAGTATTGCTGCAATTAACCAAGCAATACATATTGGTGCATTTGAAAAGAAAAAACCAAAATGAGGGGGAAAAATTTAGGATGATTGACAGCAAAAAAATTTCCGGTATTTGGAACTCTACCACTCCTGAGGTATAAATAAAGAATAAACCTTTTATGACAAAAATTTTTTTCCAATGCAATTAGCAATTGATTCAATAATAATTCAACCAAGAGTTAAAACCAAAATCCCATATTTAAAAGCTAAAAATCAAGTGATTGATTTTTGGCCGTATGCCAGATTCGTAAATTTTCCACAATGAACATGACATTTCCGCAATGATTACATGAAAAGTAGCATTCTTTCTCTAAATAGTGAATGCAATAAGCACAAATTAAATAGGAAAATTTTGTTTATCATTTTAATTCAAAATAAAAGCTAAGCAAAAATTATAATTGCGAAAACAAACACTATACAAAAATTCTTGTTAGGGAAAAATCCCAAAAAGAGGAATGTTTACCTCAAGCCTTAAGTGTCTTGGAATTTATGAAAAAATGAGGAAGCATTTAAATCAAACAATAAATTTATTTAACATTAACAAGGAACAATTGTAGAATAAAACTTAATAAATATTAAAACATTACGTATCCCCATTCTGTACAAAACAAAATATATATATTATCCTAAAAATCAAACATAGATTTGCCCCAAGTTAAAATTTAAAAAATATTATTAGCTTGTACTAAGAAAATAATAATAAAATGAACATTTATTTCATTTAAATCACGAGCTTGTTTATCACTCTTTTGATTTTTTCTGGCTGGAGCAGTTTTTCTACCAAGTTCCAGATGAACGAGTAATTACTTTGCAAGCACTTAACTGGTTAGTGATTAGAAACAAATCAAGCAAAACAGCAATAGTTTTTAAATTTAAACTGTTGACTGATCCAATTCCTTGCTGCCAATTTTGACTTGCAGTCAAAACTTCTAACAGATATGTCCTTAAAAACAGTTATGACATTAGATTATTTTGCTACATTTTCATCTCCTGCACTGCTCAAAAACTCATCAACAATTGCTGAAAGAGTTTTCTTGTTGTTTGCAAAGTTTGCTCCACCGTCGTCGCTCATGTTTTTCTTGTAATCTGTATAGTTTGTCACGGGGCAGTATATTACCTCTAGATTTGTTTCTCTCATACTGCCATTATTTTATAAAACGCACTCAGAAAAATGCCGACTCTTCTTATTAACCCAAAGGGTCCTAAGCTTATTCAAGTTCAAGCACCATTACCGGATCTTGGAGTTTTGCGTGATGGGACAAAACTTACCCCTCAGCCTCCAGCTAATTATTGCTCATATTTCGTAAATTTTTATGCTCTGGCCATTTTTTTAGGGTGTTTTCACCTGATTTTTTTCAGGCCCAGAGAATTTTTCAGGCCCAGAGAAACTACCAGACTCTTTTACATGAACATTAGGGGGATAGCGCCATATGAAGGGTCACCCCTTAACTGGAGATATGAAATTTAGACAGTTGAAGGGGGTCCAGGGGGATTCTCCCCCGGGAAAATTTTGAAAACTGTATGCAAACTGGTGCATTTTGAGGCCTTAGGAAACGCATTTGGGACTGCAAAAATATTAGGGAAAAAAGAAGCAAATCAAAACGTTTTAAAGTTTAAACACTTTTTACTCATAAAAATGCAGAATAAAATGAGCATTTTTTTTAATAATCCGCCCCTCCCCCCCCCTCTTCGTCTTCTTGCTAACGCTTGTATCAAAGAGACACGTGTCTGCCTTCTCAAACGACATTTGCAAGCACCCCCTCCCGCTTTTCCCCGAACCGATGCTTTGAAAATTTGTAAAAGAAAAATTATTACATTATTTGAGCTTAGCAAGATTTATATTTCGCTATTACAAGGGGAAAGAACCTTGATTTTTTAAAATATAAAATTTTAAATTTTTGGCATTGCAAAATTTGCAGCCCCTTAAAATTGCCTTCCCGGGAGCCCTTGCCTGCCACAGGAGCCGGCCGACTCATCAATGGCGCAACATATTCAGTATAGCTCAATTTTTGGAGCTTCCAACAGTTCATTCAAATAAATAACTCTATATTAATCAGTTTTAATCATTAGCAAAATAGCCGAACAATGATCAAATCGGAGCGCTGAACTGGGATTTTTTATTCTCTTTGCAAAAGTTAAATTTTCAAGAATAAATATATATATATTTTTGTATTGTCTTTCTTCTTCTTCTTTTTTTTTTTGTGTGCATCACAGTTGAATACGCCCCCCTCTCTATAGATCCGGCACTGCCTGGCATCCTTGGAAATTACTTTTTCATTGTACCTTAGTCAACTTGTAGTATAGCCTGTCCTGTCCACAGGGTTGGAAAAAAACCGGGTTTTTTTCAAAAAAACCCAAAAACCAGGTTTTTTTTTGGTTTAAACCGGGTTTTTTTGGTTTAAACCAGGTTTTTTGGTTTAAACTAATGCAGCACTTTTAAAGCTTAAAGAAATTATTTAAAAGATTAGTTATTGTGTGTTATTGTTCTATTTGTCACTATTTAAAATAAATAGTTAATGTTTCTTTAAAATATCAATTAATTTTAATTAATTTCTTGTCAATATAGTAAAAAGAATCAACTTTATGTAATACCAAGCCAAAAATTATGTATAACAATGATAGCTAATTTGTAATATTTTAAAAGTGAATGTTGATTAATGAAACTAGGAATAAATAAATAATTATTCATTATTAAACTTCAGTTTTAACTATAGGGATGTAACAAATAGTGATTTGGCCAAATACAGAATAGTAAAATTTCTAGAAAATCGTTGTAATAGAAAGAATTTGTCAAATTTAAAAGCATTCACAAAGTCAAACACCCATTTCACACATTAATCTGTTCTTGTTTGGTAATAATCTAAAACTATCTAAAATTAATGTATTTTCCGTATTGTTTTGAATGCAATAAAACTGAGAATTTCACCCACAAGTGGAATGGAAATGACAGGTTTTAATGTAAGCATTAGCATTACTGTACTAGTTATTTAATTCAAATTAAAGAAATACTATTGCTTAGTGAACTTTTACCTTGCTCAAAATAGTTTTATGAAAATATGTTAAAAGTTATAGAAGTTAATATTTTTATTTTATGGGGCTTTTTTACATACGTGTTCTTAAAAGTTTTTTTTTAATTTAATGCATTGAACTGGTATATACTTTTATTTTCAAAAACACCAATATTTTATACTATCTTAATATTCATGATACATTCTAGGCTTTTCACACTCTCTTATCCGATATTCACAATAAATCAGTCTAAGCAAACAAAGTCGGACTTCCACTTTGTTAAAAATGACATAATAAAAATGCTAGCTGTTGGGAACAAATGTTAAGTATAAAATACAATATTATAACTTTAAAATCTTTTTGTTCAATCAAACCAAAAACAAAGGGTTAAAAAAGTAGTATTTTTTAAATAACTATATACTATTATATTTTTATAACTATTATTTTTATTTATTAAAACTATGTACTAATGCACGCTTTTGCAATACCTATAACACAATTTTAAATGTTTAAAATCTACTACTTTCTTTAAGTTTTACATTTCTACTGTAGGAGAACTATTCTACCAAACAAAAAGTCCATCAGTATTTGGCCAGGCCGAATTTGACCTTAGCGAATATCTCGGCTTGGTGAAATGACTATTCAGCCAGGCCGAATATTCGTTACATCCCTAGTTTTAACTTTTAATATTCATTCAAGCTGGAAGTATCGGGAACATAACATTTCTCCATGTGTTTCTTCATTCGCAAAACCTTGGCCTTCAATTTCTTTATTGCATACTTTGCAAACTGCTGTTGTACCTTTCCTCTTATCTGATTTTATTTCAATAAAATTAATCCAAATTTCATGTATTTTCCTGCCTGACCCAGACATTTTTATAATTTAATCTTTGTGAATTTAGCTATTTGCATGGGTGAAAGTAAGAGGATTTCAAAGGACAGAAGTTAAAATAAATTTCCGTAACTCCAAAAACATGCATTTTCTAGAAATTTTGTTTGCATTGCATATATAAATTAATTATCTCCCCAAACCCCCGATAATAGATTAATATTAGCAATAACAATATTTAATAATTAAGGTGGGAACTCAAGTTGAACATTTTAAAAATCAGTCCTCAATTATTTTAACAAATTACTAAATTTACTATAATTAGCAACATTATAACATATTAAGCTTTTAAATGAAGAAATCGGAAAAACATTTACAGCACATTTAAATCTGTATTAAAATACTTTAGTTCTAAGTATTCTGTCCTTTTCCATCTAACAATTTACAAAAACAAAAAAGAGACGGAAATCCGTCAATAGACCGAATACTTTTACCCATGGCTATTTGATTCAGAACATAGAATGGATGGAAATTGTTTGAAAATAATACTACATGTTCTTGTAGAATTGAGATGTTTCATGAGAGTAGAAGTTCATAAATAAAAAGGTTTTATTTAAAATACCAAAACTATTATAAAATATTCAAAAAATTAATGTGGTTTTTTTGAAAAAAACCATGTGGTTTTTTTAAAAAAAACCATTTGGTTTAAACCTTGGTTTAAACCGTGCCAACCCTGCCTGTCCATGATATTGTCTATCTATTCATACATAAATACCGTGTTTTACAAAGTACTATAAAAAATAGGATTCACTTTTTATTTTTAAGCAATTTTAAAGAAAAATGTAATTTTTAACACTTATTAACATAGTATATTGCAAAAGGCAAAAACTAAAAAAAGAATTTTTTACTACCGTAATTATCTGTGTATAGCCCGCGGGCTATCTATGAAAAACTCATTTTTTTCCTACCTGCGAGCAATACAACGATGCGGGATATACACGGAACTTTTTTTTTTTAAAGTACTAAATAAATAAAAGACAACTACGGTTCAAAACATCAAAATCAATTCTGCCGCGAAAAAAACGTAGAGGAATAAATCGTAACTTTCGAGACGATGCTCCAATTTCACCCTTTTGCAGTCAGGTTTCAGGTTCAAAAATCCTATGATAAAAGCAAGTCTGTCAGTGATACCAGGGGGATTGACAAAAATTCTCCAGCCTTTGGACATTTCAGTAAACAAAAGCTTCAAATCTCATGTCCGACATCGATGGGAGAATTGGATGTCTAATGGACTGCACAGCTACACCAAATCCTGGAAAATGAAACGCGTTACATATGCCAAAATTGCTAGGTGGATTAAGGACTCTTGGGACGCGGTTTCAATTTCTACGATTAAAGCTGGATTTCAAAAAGCTGAAATAACTGACGATTTCAGAAGTTATGAAGACCTTGAAGCCAGCAGTGAATCAAATATTGATGATCGAATTCCAATTCACAATTTGCCAGAGGACTTAATGGAACTTTTTAATTCTGATACAGAAGAATATGATTTCGATGGCCATGTATAAGCAAAATATGATAAAATGAAAACTTTTTTTTTAATCTTGTTATTGTGTAAATGTTGAAAGTATTTTGTAATTTAAAATTATATACTTACATGAAATAATTCCCTATACCGTACATAGTGATTTGTTTATGTTTTAGTTTTGGGTGCGGGCTATACACCGAACATGATTTTTTTAAGAATTTTTCTTCCTGCGGACTATACAACGTGCGGGCTATATACCGATAATTACGGTACTTTATAAAACCAAATTGGCCTTTAAAATAGAAGTCATGCTATGAGTTAATGAGTAGGAGTAAAATCTTTGTCAACAGGGCAATGAGAAGTTTGGGGTCCCCTGGGCGGTAAAATAAATATGGGGCCCCCTTAAAATATTCTTGAAAACATTAATGTGAGTGCCCAGTATTTGAATTGCCCATTTTTCATCCAATTCTTATTCTGTACAATTTGCATGAAACATCATGAATTGCGAGGCCCTACCTGTATCCATGTGGTCTACAGTATGGGGGGATGGAAATTTAAAAAATGAAGGGGCACCTTTTCAATTCGGGGCCCCCTTGGTAGGCGGCCGCCAGGTCCGCCCGCTGGTCTTTGTTTCTCTTCTTGAAGTTGACTTATAGGCTGTTATCAAATCCGTTCACGTTAGCAGCTCCGACAAATGAGCAAGCAATATTTTATGTTGAAGTGCCCCATCTAGCTAGTTTTGATTTTACAAGCTCATACAAAGCAAGTCCAATTGGGCCATCGACCACGGTTATGTCTAAAAGTTTGTCCGATTGCGAAAGTGAAGCATCCTCGGAAAAAGTGTAATGAAGCAGAGGCAAATAGTTATGAAGAAATTAAAGATCTGTAAAAAGAAGTTCGGATAGAAAATTATTTTGTTCCACTCCCCGTTTGGAGGCCCCCTAGTACGGGGGCCCTCGGCGATCGCCGATCAGCCGACCTGTCCAGTCCGGGCCTGGCTACAGCCCCAATTAGTTCGGATTTGCAGGGTTTACTGTGTTTCCGAACTTATTAAACATCAGGTTTATTATATTCTTTAAGAAATCTTTGGGCATTGAATCTCCGAATTGTTCAGTAGAAATTAGCTCTGTTCAGAACTACATTTCTCTTACCTAAGCCACGGCAACAAAGAAGTACAGGGGAGGAAACGGGCGACAATGCGAGCTGTCGCTGTTTTCTGTTGAACTAAATATATGTCTTGGAGAAATCAAATGCTCACCTTTTTAATGCTACCCTTTTCACTGCCTGCACGTTTTCCCCTATCGGACATTTCTCAGCCATAAACAAGATAACGGTTGAGATGTTTTTCCAATTGCCAGCGTGCTGTCGATGACAAAGTTCGTGAAGTGCTCATGCACGTAGATGTTGAGTTGCGTAATCCCCATGCAAATTACGTGTGATGTTGTTGGTTTTTAGAAAAAATTAATAGTTACATTTAAAATAAAATGAACTAAATATGCCAACGAAAATTAGAGTGGACCTTTCTGAGAAGAATACATGACGAATATATTTGAAAAAATGAACATTTATTTAACAATTAACGATATGTGTATATAAAAACGACCTCAAAAATAAAAAATCCAATAAAAATAGACATCAGTACTTAAATAGAGGTAAGATAGTCACCACATGTAAAGGTCAAGACTCAGAAATTTTGGAAGTGGCCAGTGGCCACTAAACTTGATTAACTTGGTGGCCACCTATGCAAAGCGGGGGGGGGGGGGGGGGGAGGGGACATGCCCCCTCCCTCGCAATTCCTTATGTGTCTTATTTTCAGTGAAGAAAACATAATTTGTCAAAATTATTAAGTTTACAAAAAAAAAAAAAATCTTATGACTTTTAAATTGGAAAAAGAAAAAACTAGATTTGTTGGCGATGGTAAATTAAGGAAATATGAACTTTTGCGATATGGTTTTTTGTGTTGAATGTTATACAGTACAAAAGATTTAAATGTAAAATTTTTGTTAATAATAAAAGCAACATATAACAAGAATCCCAATTACAGAAACGAACCTTTTACAAAAAGCAGCGATCATAAATACGGACTAGTTTCGAACACAATTATAAAAAAATGTATATTTCCAGTTCTAAATTTGTTCAGTACATTTTATTTTCATTCATTTCAAAACTTTTTTTTCAAACTGTCACACCATTTTCAAAATGGCACGACACTTATGTTTTATAAGTTTTTGCGAAAATGGCCAATCTGAAATGCAAGTGTTGCGGCTATGAGAAAAAAAATCAAGATTTAGATTGTTTCCCACTGTATTTAAAAGATTTATATGGCAGAGAGAAGGATTTAAAAAAAAAAAAAAAAAAAAAAACAGCGGCAATCGGGAAACGTTTTTGCCATTTTTTTTCTTGTGAAAGGGGAAATGAAGATTATCGGCCGAAATTCGGTTACTTGAATGCCCGAATTGATGCGTTTTTATTGTGCTTGTGTGCATGAAAGTAGCAAGAGTTGTAAATTCTATAGATGTATTATTTGAAAAGGAAGGATTTACTTTAAAAATTAAAAAAAGGAAAGGTGGCGATCGCTCTTAATATTTTGAATCGCCACTTTTTCAAACAAGGTCGCCACGTGGCGAGTGGCGACCGTGAATCTTGACCTTTAACCACATGTCCTTAGATTACTTTACAGGAAATCGTTGGAGTCGAGGATGGAAAAAAAACTTTGAAGTTAAAACAAACAGTCCATGATTTGTTTTCTTCATTCAATGATGTGGCTGGATCATCAGAAGAAGAACCGAACTTCACATCCTTTGACAATCCAGGCGACTCGCAGTTACACTGATGTTATTTAAAATCAGTCATTAAAACATCCATATCGAATACTTGACAAGTAAAACATATCCAGAGGCCAAACACATACGCCTCAGAAAGCAGAGAGGAATAAACCTCAAATGAAAACACCAGACTACGGCTTCAACCGAAGCCTAACACGATGTGCACTCACATCGAGCACTTACACCAGTGCGAGGTCGTAAGGGAAGAAAAACAAGTTAGCAAGCCCTGATGCCAGCTGCTGCCTGCCTTAAATACGAGTTGCGCTCCCCCCACGCAAGTACGCATGTCACACGTAATTTGCATGGGTATTACGCAACTCAACATCGACATGCAAAAAACACTTTACGAATTTCGGCATCGGCAGCACGCTGGCAATTGAAAAATAACATCTCGACCGTTATTTTGTTAATGGCTGAGAAATGTCCGATGGGGGAAAAACGTGCAGGCAATGAACAGGGTAGCATTAAAATGGTGAGCATATGATTTTTCCAAGACATATTTAGTTCAACAGACTTGCGTGCTTGCGTGAGCGCAAGTCGTATTTAAAGCAGGCAGTAGCTGGCATCTTGGCTTGCTTACTTGTTTTCTTCCCTTACAACCTTGCACTTGTGTGGGGGCTCGATGTGAGAGCACATCGTGTTGGGCTTCGGTTGAAGCCATAGTTTCGTTTTTCATTTGAGGTTTACTCCTCTCTGCTTTCTGAGGCGTATGTGTTTGGCCTCTGGAAATATTTCTTTTATGAAAAGATGATTTTACTTGTCAAGTATTTGACATGGGAATTTCAATGACCGATTTTAAATAACATCATTGCAACTGTGAGTCACCCGATCCTGTCCCATGAGATTCTACAAGGTAAAGTCGCCTGGCTTGTCAAAGGATGTAAAGTTCTGTTTTTATTCTGCTGGACTTGCCACATTAATTGAATGAAGAAAAGCAATCATGGACTGTTTTAACTGCAAAGTTTCTTATATCCTGGACTCCAGAGATTTCCTACAAAGTGTAATCTAAGGACATGTGGTGACTATCTTACCTCTATTTAAATACTGATGTCTATTTTTATCGGAATTTTAATATTTTTGAGGTTGTTTTATATATATATCATTAATTGTTAAATAAATGTTCATTTTTTCAAATATATTTGTCATGTATTTTTCTCAGAAAGGTCCACTCTAATTTTCCTTGGCATATTTAGTTCATTTTATTTTAAATGTAACTATTAATTTTTTCTAAAAACCAACATTTTCTCACTCTTTTCGTATAAAAAAAGCTGAAAGAAAAATGCGTTTCAAAGATGAGCAAAAAATAATTTTTCTTATCGATTTTTTAATATATTTTCTTGAATTTTTTTTCCCGTGATGAAAATCATGCATCCCAGGGGACGCGTAATAAAATTTTTTTTGCATCCCCACCTCTGATTTTTGCGTATCTGACGCGCTATAGCATGTCCGCGGTGTCGCTGAATCTTTACTTTTTGAAAATGAAAAATTTCAATTATAAAAGTAAGCTGCTGCAAATCTATAACTTTCAAAAAAATATTTCTACTTTTAATCAAATGAATGGATTCTTAAAAAAATTTTAGAAGTATAATAAAAGGAATTTCTTTGCTTTTGTATGTATCTGATTTTCCTCTTTATCATATTATTTTCTAAGTTTGTGTTCTTACATTTAGATAATACCAGACAATCGCAACCAAAGACAGAAAGCTCATGAAGAGATTCAAAAGGTCTGTGAGGCACTTGTAAGCACCTACCATCACATCCAATTTCAGAAACTGGATTTTGAAGAGCTAAATGTTATAGACTTATTTTATAATGCTGATGTTGCAATTGTAGATCTTTCCATTTTGGTGAGTTTTTAAATAGTTGAATCATTTCAAAAAATTTAGCTTCCTAATTCTTTCTGAAAACGTAGCTTTTATTTTTCAGGACCAGCAGAATCCCTTATTTTACAGGTTAGGTGTGCGAGAAAGCTTTGGAATGAAGCAGAATATTTTAATTTATAACGACTGTGATCCTGATCTTTCAGTTCCTCTGCAGGTAGATGTGTTTCTGTGTAGTTTTCTATTATTTGAAAGCAGTCAACATCCTGTCTCAATGTTCCCTATCACAATAGTCACATTTCTGTTAAAAAGGTTTTTGCATTTAAACATTTTAAGAAGCTCCCTGACACAAATAATTTCATATAATAAGTTGCATCCATAAAATCCTGTGTAGCACATGCTTCAATTTTGTGAATAAAAGTCATTGAAATGTCTTTTCAAGGTTTTTCCGTTCTTTTTGACTTGATAGCGTAATACAACAAATTCTCAGTATTTCTTAAATTTCTCTTTTTCTCTCTGAAATTAGTTTTCTGAATGAAAATAATTCAGAATAATATCTTCCTTCATTATAATATTTTTCAATCATGACTTACCAGGAGAAGAGGTTATGAAACTATATGTTTGTATTTGTGTGTGGTTTTTGTCCTAATAGTCATAAAAATCACTTCCAATGTTTTGTATTTTTGTGTCATTTATTTATTTTATAGCTTTCGTGTACAAATTACACCTTATTATCTTATAAATTAAATGACAATGGCCGTTGTGTTCTTACGGATCCCGCTGGACTGAGACATGATGCAGCAGACAGAAAAGTTACATTGAGCTGTCGTCTAAAAAAAATATTACAAGAAGTAGAAGTTCAAACAAAGTAAGTAGCATTTAAATTTCTTCTCTGTGCTTCTTATTTACTTAAGAACTTCCTGAGCGTTAATTTTTGAACTGAGAAAATTCCAAAATAGTCCCAATTGAAAACTGTTCAATAAATGTAAAAATAGTAAAAACACTCATACTAGCCTCTGCATATTTATTAATGCCTTTACCGAAAATGTGGCTTGCAGAAAAAAGCTTCCTAAATGATGAAGTAACTTCTTATCGTCTGATGAGTTCCTCTAGCTCAAATGATACTAAAAAATAAATAGAAAACCGAAAGACTATAAATCATATTGTGACTTGTATTATTAAAAAAAACCTAATAATTACTTCTTTTTAGTGATGGGCATAATCGAGAAATTTGAATGATCAAGTGATTATTAATCGAGCAATTTACTTCTTGCACAATCATGTTCGCTTCTCCAGCGATTATCAAACTAAAGCCTTGGTAATTTTATCTATTTAAGCTATCATTACACTTTGGGATGTCAGTTATCTAGAAGTAAGTGTGTAACATGTAGTTTAGTTGCATATTAAACACATATAATATACGTATGCATTCTTGATATTTTATATATTAAAGACTGCAATAATAGTAAACTGTATCCCTTTTTTTAAGCTTTTTCACATGTAATATAATATAAATAGATTATGGAAATAAGATATTAATTAATATTAGTTATGTATATATATATATATATAAACTATTTGAAAACTTCACTTGTCTGAACAAAACCATGCTATGATTCAAGACTGAATACAGGTAGGGATCAAAAAATAGAATTAAAGAAGTCTGGATATAAAAGTTTATAGGAATAATGAACTAAAAATTTAGCAATTCTTCTGTTGATAAAAATTTTCTGGGGGAGCAGGCTGGTCATTTAGGGAGGTTTTTTTTTTTTTTTTTCAGGAATGGATGATTGCCTTTCCCTGGTTTTGAAAATATAATGTATTATTATAAACACATGTATTTTTTATCTAATAAATCCCCTGTCTCCCTACTGGAAAAATTCAAAATGCCAGTCCTGATAAGGAAAGCTAAGCTCAGATCCCACTTGGGGGCCCAGTGGTAACATATTCAAGAGTAGTTGTCATTGCTTTGGAACTGAGGAGGTGAACTAGGTTTTGTAACAATATATGATACTCATCCAACAAACATATGATGATACCCTATTGTAACAATATATGATCACATTAACAAATTTCATGTGCTAAGAATTCCCTACTTTTCTCCTACTTTGTAAAAGAGACTCCCCCTTGACCAAACATTTTGAAATACAGTTTAAAACCCCGATTTATAATGTCAATTTAAAAACTTTCTAATGGAAGAGCAACCGAACCTCCACCTCTTATGCTCTTATTCCTGATGATACACTAACGATAGCTAGGGTTGCAAGTTTGTCGCGCCGCGAATTCCCGCGATGATTTTCGTGATTTTTAAAGCTTTTACCTTAACTGCGCGAATTTTTCTTTCTTCAATTATTGACTCGCGAAAAGTGCAAATTTTTTTAAAAAACCAGAAACCAAAGATAAAATCTGAGCACCTAAAGTATAAAAAGGCTCTAAACTTGTGCCAAGAAAAAAAATTAACTTTATATTCTTGAAGCAGTAACAATAAACATAGATTTCGCCAACCAATCTCAAAATTTTTAAGGCGTGCAGAGTTTCTGATCCTTGTCAATACAAGTATATAAATGTTTTTAACGAAGTTAATAATCCTTCCATTTTTAACAATAGCCCTATGTTTTTGGACGTTGAATAACTTTCATTGCAGATATGCTATATTTTATTATATTTTTGTTGCAAACATTTTGCGAAATTTGCCGCGAATTTCGCACTCTTTTTTCCGTGACAAACTCGCAACCCTAAAGATAGCCTAAAGAATGCATTTTTAAAACGGCAATTTCGAAACATTTTTGGAACCCCCCCCCCCCCCCCAAACTTCTCTCCCTCAATTTCCCAAACGTTGCCAAAAAAACCCATAAACTCTTTTTTTTTTTTTTTTACAATTTACGGACGAGATCCCTTACCGTCCCCACCCCTTCTTATCGCCAAAAATATACTAAAAACACGCATACTTCCGGAGATAGTTCCAAATCCCTGCTTTCCCAAATACCTCTGTAAATACTCATTAAGCTGCAAATTTATCACTCACATTTCAAAAAAATGCTAGATGTATGTCCCTCTCCCCTGACACCACCGAAAAGCTCTCTCACTCTTCAATTTCAAAGTAATGCCCTCTCACACCTTCCCCCTCCCCAACCCTAGTAGCGCCAAGCCTAAAGCTGAGTTTTCAGGATTTCAATTTCAAAAAAAATTCCACAGAAAATACTATGTTTCCTGTTAACATGATTAAAAATAGTCCCAATTTCCATTGTTTATTTTTTAAATGTTAAAATTTTTTAGGTAGCTCTTGTTTTCTCCAGGAAAAATAGCCAAAAGTAACATTCCCCGAAGATCCCTGAATCGCCCTTTTTCCTAACACCTGCAAAATGCAACACAACTACGATATTAGCGTCTAAATTTCAAAAACTTCCGGAGAAATTCTAAGAATTCTAAAGTGCATTGCTTTTGAAATGACCTTAACTGAATTCGTTACTATATTCAGGCATAAGAGTCTTCCGACTTTTCTTAAATTTGAAATTTCCGATTTTTAACAGTAAAAAAAAAATCCAACTTTTACCTTTTATTTTGACAATGAAGAAAAAAACGCCAAACTGGACATATCTTGCCTCTTTGAGAAGGATCCTTTATGAAAGCTTATTAGCTTTATGACAAACCTGCAGCCTGAACTTTAGACGACTGGTAGAGCTGAAAACTAGCCGTCGCCAAATGCGACCAATTTTAGTGTTTTGGTGACTGTTATTTTCATTGAAGTCGCCAATGTGGCTACCATTTGCTAATGCTAAACCCCTTTCCAGACCTATAATCTTGCATATGACCTTTTCCCAAATTCTCTTGTCTACTAAAAATTGAATAAAGAAAGCATTAGGAGTTAATTTTTTCACCACACAGAAATTAGTGTTTCCTCCGAATTTTACCGGAAATTGCTTCCCAAATTCTCTTGTCTACTAAAAATTGATGGACCATTATCCCTTCTAAAGGACCCATTATTTTTGCTAAGAAATAATTCGAAGCTAATACAATTCTTAAAAGAATAGCAGAGATTTATTTATGAAAATATCACAATAACTTCACAATACAACATTAAAAATATCACCTAAAGCCATTCGTGAGAATAAAGTTGACTAGATTTTTATATTTTACGGAAAAAAAATTTAACTATCGGGCATTTCACACAGAGTCGATGCAGCTCAAGAAACAACTATCCCTAGTAAAGTATCCTAAGGCATATGGTCCATCTCACCGGGTAAAAAACGTCAACTTCCCGCTCGCCCTCTGAGCGAACGTCTCAAAGGAAGTTCTAAAAGGATTAAGAGAGAGAAGCAAGCGAGCACTACGCTTAAATACCGGAGGGTGATTTGCGTATACCGCTGAGCACGTGTACGCACATGCGTCGATGACACGTGATGTGCATTCGAGAAAATTCTCGATCGGGGAAAACCCGGCAACGCCCCCAAGTGGCGGATTTAACCAACTAATCAGTTTGAAAAAGATTTGAGTGTCGGGAGGTACGTCGCAACTTAGCTGACTTTTACTGTTTACAATGTTAAAGGCTTAAACCAAATAAAGAAGTAAGTTAACGAAATTAATTTTACTTTTGAATTAAGTGGTGAGAATTTAAAAATAACATTTCCTATCAATGCCTCCCCTTCTCATCATCTTAATGAAAAGTAAATACACTATTACTATAAAAAATATCACGTGGTTTTAGGCTTTAACATATACGTTAAATTCCTTTTACAAAAAGTTAAACTTGTTAATATTAACACCATTATTTTTCTTTCATGGGTAAAATACAGAAACACCCATTAACATTTCTAATATATTGAAAAACATGAACACTTGACGATCACAAACAGCAACATGATCACATCAGTAGCACTTCCAAGTCCAAATATCGAATTAGAGTCACTAATTTCAAATCCATAAAGTCCCAGGGAATGAATGTAGATAATCACATTTAATCTGCAATACAATAAGAAATACTACAAGTAACAGTTCAAATCAGCATATTATACACAATTCCATTTAAAAAAATTTATACATCAGTCATTTACACTTAATATACTTTTACGTTTATAATAACAATTTTACTTTTAAATTGATTCATAAAAATTTCTCATAACAATTTATATTAAACCTTGTATAAAAGTAAAATAAACTGACTGATGTAAAAACAAGTACTTAGAACATTCATACAAAAATTTATTATATTGCACTTATTTAAAAAAATTTTCAACAAATTTCTCTAATTCGGCTTGGGTCGGCGGTTTCGTGAAAATATCCGACAAATTATCTTTACTAGAAACATGTCTAATATTAAAAATATTTTTATACACTAAATCTCTAATGAAAAAAAGTTTAACATCAATATGCTTGCTTCGGTGGTTTTCTAATGGCGACTTTATAAATTCAATTGAAGCTTGATTATCAGCAAAAAGTAAAGAGTTAGCTTTAGATCTATTTATCATTTTATTTTCAAAACATTCGTCCAAAATTCTGTCGAACCATATTAACTCCTTCACGGCTTCAGTCATTGCGATAAATTCGGCTTTCATGGTGGACAAACTTACACTCTTTTCTTTAAAAGTTCGCCACTCAATGGGTGAATTATCAAGCAAAATTAGCTGACCTCCGATTGAAGTTCGGTCATCACGATTTGCCGCGTAATCGGAATCAGTGAACGCGACAATTTGAACTTTATTGCAATTTAGAAAAAGTTTTAAATCTTTACTTTGATAAACATAGCCTAATAATTTTAACAATCCATTCTAATGAACAAGTCCTGGATTGCTCTGGAATTGACTAAAGATGTTAACTGCATATGATATGTCAGGTCTGGTTCGGTTTGCAATAAAAGTTAAACATCCTAACAAATTTCTATATGGTATGTTTGACATTTCTTTAATTTCTTCATCGGTTTTCGGACAATTTAATTTAGAATAAACAATTCCCTTACTAATAGGTAAAGATGCATTGGGAATACGAAAATTTTTATATCTCTCACATACTTCTTCTATGTAAGAAGTCTGATGCAAGTGTAGGCCCTTTTCGTCCTCTCCGAATTCTACACCAAGTAATTTTTGCGTCCTTCCCAATACTTTTAAGTCAAATTGTGCATTCAATAACTTTAAAGCATTACTAATGTCCGAATCCTTTCTTCCAAAAATTACAATGTCATCAACATATAACAATAAAATTACGTTAGAATTAAAATAAACACAATTGCAACTTGAAAACTTTTTAAAACCTAACTGAATTAATACACTGTTAATTTCATAAAACCACAAGCGGCCACTTTGATGTAAGCCATAAATTGCCTTATTTAATTTACAATATAATTTCTCTTTTCCTTTTTCTATAAAACCTGGGGGTTGGCACATAAATATTTGATCATCTATAGGAGCATACAGGTAAGCATTTTTAACATCACATTGAACATTTAACCATTTATGACACACAACTAATAATGAAAAGAAAAAACGAATAACACTGAAATCTACAACAGGGCTGAAGGTCTCCTCAAAATTTAATCCTTTTACTTGAGAGAATCCTTGAGCACAAAGTCTAGCTTTAAATCTGACAATTTCCCCTTTTTCGTTTTTCTTTAATGTATAAACCCACCGACATCCTACTGGATTAGCATTTGCCGGTAATTTGGCTAAAGTCCAAACATTCCTTTCCTGCATAATTGCAATCTCTGATTCCATTGCTTTACGCCATTCCTCCCGTTCTGTAGATTTTAAGGATTATTTATAAGAATTAGGCACTTTAATTTCGCGGTCTAGTCAGGACTCGCTAACACTTGAACTAACAGAATTACTTGGAATTTCCCCTTGAAAAGTATCCCGTCCACTAAAAGAAAAAATTTGAGAATCGTAGGATATATTATTTTTACAGTATCGTTCTACATCATTTAGGCTTCTTAAACGGATGGTGTGACCTTTTTCAAAATAATAGATATCGTTACGCGATCCATCCGGTCTTGGAACCACCTTTCTAAACCATATAGTATCCCTTTTAGTCTTAAAACTATTATCTTCATCAGAAGATTCCCCCTCTGAATTTGATTCTATCTCAGAAGTCGATTCCTTACAAGAATCGTCCGAAGTTTCAGGTTTCTGATTCTCCCTCGCTTCTTCGTAATCCGAATCACTTTCCTGCTCAGAATTATTAGGGCTTGTTAGAGACCAATTTATAACATTACTATCGGGTATACTATTGAAATCATCCTTATAAAAATAATTTTCTTTAAAAGAAACATTGATGGTTTCCAAAATTTTCCCCGTTTCTGGTATCCAGATACGATAGCCTTTTGTCTTAAATGCGTATCCCCCCAAAACGCCTTTTTGTGCTTTAGCATCTAATTTATATCTACGTTGGCGGGGAATTCCTGCAAAAACTATAGTACCGAAAGGTCTCAGATGTTTTACTGACGGTTTATTGCCTCCATATAATTCAAATGGGGTTTGATCCAAGTTACTATGGCAGACCCGATTCGATGTATAAGCAAAATACAATACGGCGTCTGACCAAAATTTCTTTGGTAAACCGCTTTCTTCTATTAGAACTCTGATACAATCAGCAACGGTGCGATTAAGGTTTTCGGTAACTCCATTCATCTCGGGAGAATATACATTCGTTAATTCATGTTTTATCCCATGATTATTACAAAAATTATCAAAATCTCTATTTACAAATTCTGTCCCGTTATCAGTTCTAATACATTTTACTTTTCTGCCAAGAAACCTCTCCGATCGTAAAATATGTTGCTTAAAGATCTCAGAGACTTGGCTTTTATTTTTAAATGGGTATAATGAACATCTCCGTGAAAAATCATCTATTATAGATAAATAATATTTTTCCCCGTTCCTTCCTTCAATGTTGCAAGGACCCCAAACGTCTGCATGAAGAAGTTGGAGCGGGTACTTTGATCTTATACCGTGTAATGATTTGAAACTGACTCTTTTAAATTTTGATATTTTACAGTCGTCACAAAATATATTTGAATTTTTAAATTTAGGCAAACCGTTAACGCTTTCTAGGTCACTGGTATTCTTGATACTTTTAACGTTAACGTGAGCCAGGCGTTTGTGCCAAAGTTTCAAATCATCCATTTGATTATTTCTCACTGGAGTTTCATTATTTATATGACTAGAATTTATAACAACTTGACTACAATTTAAAGGGAGCTGACTAGACTTAATAGAATCTGTAATATAAACACCGTCTTTTAAAATAGCTTTTAAAATCAACTCGTCATTTTTGTCGGAAACTCTTACGAAACCTCCTTCACCCCAACATTTTGCACCACCCTGGTCAAATTTTGCACCTGATAATATGTTTCTTCTCAAGCGTGGAGAGTACAGGACATCTTGTAAAACAACAGATCGATTGCCAAATCTAACTTTTATCTCCCCCTTTCCCTCAATTGGAAAACATTGGTCTTTAATTGCGACCGCAATTTTTACATTTTTAACAGGGGTAAAAGTTCGGAACCAATCTCGATTAGCACAAAAATGGTGTGAAGCTGCAGTATCAAAGATCCATTTTGAGGGTTTTTCATTTACCTCACTAATGTTGGATTCTGAGATAAAAAAGTCATGGTACTCACATCGTGTACTGGATGGGGAACGGGCTCGCTCCTTGGAGAAACTTGTATTTCGCTGTGGATTCCCATGTCGGCCTCTGTATCTATCGTCAGTAGACTCCGGGCTCCTCGTTGTCCGTTGATGGGAAGAATCCTTCCAGAGTGGACGGTTCCTTTTTATATGACCACTTTTATGGCATTTGTAGCACTTTATATTTCTTTTCCTTTCAGTTTGCGAGACTTCGATTTTACACCGATTACTATCGCGTAATTCTAGACGACTTTCTTCGACTATCAAGTCAATGATGATTTTATCGAATCTAAAAGTTTCATCTGGTCGCAACAATATTCCTTGTATGACATGATCGAATTCTTCAGGAAGACTACGCAAGAGCTGGTATATAATAAAATCCTCGGGAAAATCCTTATGAGCGATTTTTATTTTTTCAAAAATACGCCTGAGGCGGGTTGCATATAAGTTTAACTTTTCGCCAGATTCCAATTTACAATTATTTAACTCTGCGTAAAGTTGCATACGAATGCACCGATTGTCGGGATAAAAATGCTCTTTTAACTTTTTCCAGGATTCTGAAGGGTTTTCTATATTTTCAACTATTTTTCTTAAGTCCTGCTCGATATTTAGAAAAATTAAGGATAAAGCCATTTGCTTTCTGGAAGTAAATTCTTTCACATCCCTTTTGGTAATTTCGGCTTCTTTGCTCACTACCGGAAGTTTTTCCGTGCCCTCGACGATTTCCCAGCAGTCCTTCTCCATTAGAAGAAATTTCATATTTGTGCTCCATTCTGGATAATTTGTGCTGTTCAACTTTTCGATTGGGAATGACGGACTTGCCATCACGAAGTTGCTCGAGAAGAATTTTAAAATTTGACATAAAAAAAATACACAATTATAAACACACAACGTATTGACTCTTTACCCAAAGACAGATCCTCCTTTTACTTATTCCAAAAAAAAATTTCTTTGCTGGCCTCCCCGACTCGAAGCACCGATTTTTACTTTCATACATGTGCTAGTCAACAATGCACAGGGAAGGGCATCTGGGCCCATAACCCTTGATGGGCCATTATCCCTTCTAAAGGACCCATTATTTTTGCTAAGAAATAATTCGAAGCTAATACAATTCTTAAAAGAATAGCAGAGATTTATTTATGAAAATATCACAATAACTTCACAATACAACATTAAAAATATCACCTAAAGCCATTCGTGAGAATAAAGTTGACTAGATTTTTATATTTTACGGAAGAAAAATTTAACTATCGGGCATTTCACACAGAGTCGATGCAGCTCAAGAAACAACTATCCCTAGTAAAGTATCCTAAGGCATATGGTCCATCTCACCGGGTAAAAAACGTCAACTTCCCGCTCGCCCTCTGAGCGAACGTCTCAAGGGAAGTTCTAAAAGGATTAAGAGAGAGAAACAAGCGAGCACTACGCTTAAATACCGGAGGGTGATTTGCGTATACCGCTGAGCACGTGTACACACATGCGTCGATGACACGTGATGTGCATTCGAGAAAATTCTCGATCGGGGAAAACCCGGCAACGCCCCCAAGTGGCGGATTTAACCAACTAATCAGTTTGAAAAGGATTTGAGTGTCGGGAGGTACGTCGCAACTTAGCTGACTTTTACTGTTTACAATGTTAAAGGCTTAAACCAAATAAAGAAGTAAGTTAACGAAATTAATTTTACTTTTGAATTAAGTGGTGAGAATTTAAAAATAACATTTCCTATCAAAAATTGAATAAAGAAAGCATTAGGAGTTAATCTTTGCACCACACAGAAATTAGTGTTTCCTCTGAATTTTACCGTAAATTGCTTACTGTGTTTGAAATTTTAATCCTTTTCCATCTTGTAATTATTTCAATTATTTTGAAAGTTGGAAGTTATTTTTTGCATGCACAACCTTAAATCTGCTTATTTGGCATTTCATTTTAATAATTGTAAAGAAAAAAATATATACAGATAGAAACAGCTAACATCGTAAACGTGCTTCGCCGAAAATTGGATTATACGTTAGAGATTTTTAATCCTTTTGCGTCGCGTAGCTATTTCAATTATTTTCTAAGTTAGAAGATATATTTCACATATGCTACCCTAAATCTGCTTTTTTTACCTTTTATTTCAGTAGATTCTTTCTCTTTTCTTTTCTTTCTTCTCTTTTTTTTTTTGAACCACGCCAATATTGAACACATGTTTATCGAAAATTGCATTTCGTGTCAGATATTTCAATAATTTGCATCAGGAGTAAATATTTCAGTTTGATGTTACCGAGACGTATGCTACATTAAACAATCCTTTTCACCTATTAAATAATTTTATAACTATTATTGTTTCATTTATTTGTTTACTTCAAATTTGATTTTAGTATTGATAGCTATTTACTTTTTAGATTTTTACAGTTAAATAGTAATAACTCGGAGATGTTGTAAATGCTCGGAAAAGTTCACAAATGTTTGAAAAAAGTTACACACGTTCGGAAACGCTATTTTATCACTTATTGCTTTTAAATTATGTTTCATTTAAAAAATATCCGACAGGCAAATTTGTAAACATATCACTATTTTTCTTTTCTTAGTCCTTAATAATTTCTTTTTTGGTATATATGTTATGTTGCATTTATAAGTTTAGTTAAAGCATAGTGAGTTTTGTTTAGAAAAAATAAATTTTTTAAAACTGTTGATTTCTTGAAAATAAAATCATTGTACTTGTTCTTTTTGTGATTGACACGTTCTTTTCTTCACTTTTATGCATTTTTAAGTTGTATATTTTTAAGTTTTTATAAAGGAATATGAATTTCAGGGCACATATGAAAGAAAAATTTTTATCTGATCTTCGAAAAGCTCGTGAAACATACACTGGTGATGAATTAGCAAAGGTCAGTGGGCGATTGAACTTTAAATTCTAGTTGAAATATTTTCATTGTTTTATAGCTAATATATATATTTATGTATTGTATGCCACGTTTTGGTCAAGTATAATTTTACATCAGGTTATTCAGTAACCTGAATATTGAGTAAACTTTTAGAGAAATTTAGGTGCAGAAAGATAGTATGTTAAAGCAGGATGTTTATGGACCTAGGGGCTTTCTTGGAAAAGTTGAATGAAATTATATTTTCTATAGCGTGTTAAAGCAGGATGTTTATGGACCTAGGGGCTTTCTTGGAAAAGTTGAATGAAATTATATTTTCTATGTGGTCCTATTTGTTCTGTTCAAGGGGGAAAAGATTACATATATAGTACCAAACCCCAAATACGGAATCCCAAAATTTGGAAAACCCTAACATTCGGCACTTTTCCTAAAAATTACTGGTTTTCTTTTGTAAATTCAAGATATTAATCTAAGCTGTTAAATTAACAAATGTCAGTAAATTTTGATTCAAATAGAAGCAATCTTGTAGATATATTCCTGATTTACATGAACTACTCAAGAAACAAAGATAAAACCAGAAAACCCTACTATGTTAAAAAGTGATAATTGGTTTCTTGGGAGCAGCTAGGTATCTTTTTCCATGTAAAAAAGTAATTATTTTTTCCTTAACCCAATCAAATGGTACTTAAATACCTATCCCGTTAAAAGAGGAATCAGATTTAACACTAAATCTACCGACATAAATGTGAACCTATTTCTACTGCACTCGGTCAAATTGACCGGTAGCTAAAAAATTAAAAAAGATTTCTTGGAAAAGAGAAAAAATAACTAAAAGTACAGAGTGAAAAAAATATTATATGCATATTCTAAGAATTTTCATATAGTTTGATAACGGTATTATAATGTTTAACTCTTTATGTACGGGAAGGAAGGAAATTTTTACTACAGTTAAATCCTGGGTTCTTCTACTAGGCAATTACCGAAGTGGAATCGTCCAAGTCTGATCATCCTCGAGCCCCCCACGGTGCTCTCCTCTTTCCTAATTGCAGTAGGCGTGTTAGCTGTCATTGTAACGCTTCGGGGCCGCTACCTAAAAGTGGGCAACTCGTTTCGTTGATTGATTCTTTAATCACTTTCCGGAATATTGTTAAATGAGTTCGCAAACGATTTTGTTCTGAAGAATGTAAAGTTAATAATTATAATGATAAATTGTAATGCGCCAATTTACTTTCGAGCTCAAAAGTTGTCAAACTAATTTAATCAAGAAAGTAAACAGCAATATATTTATTGTCCCTTTTCTTTATTTTTCAATTGCAATCATATTCCAAATTGTATCTCAATTGGAAGTATTATTATCTGAATAGGGAATCCATATAGAATTATATATACGGATAAATTGATGTTAATAGTTTCAGCAAACTGTTCGTGGTAGAAACATATAACTTATTCATTCACATACTGCAGAAAATAGGGAAAATAGTAATGTATTTATCATTTCATTCCTTATGTCTTTTCGTAATTTGAACCAGGTTTGTTGTTTCTTAAGAAATTTGTATGTGTATATATACTTTAACCAGATTGAGACTTATTAGATAATGAGTTTTCTGATACTGAAACTTTACGAATGTTAAAAACATCAACACACTGAATTTATGTAAGAGAAGGCCTTGAAGTTACGAAAGTAATTAATCTTCTTAGTATTGGGGAAAGAAAAAGAAAATAAAGAAGAGCAAATTATTGATGTATCAAATAAAAGTATGTTCTCTGTTGGGCAGTGGTGCATTTAGAAAGGGACTTTCTTGCTTTCTTTTGACTTGCTTGTTCCGCCCCTCTCCCTCGTTTCTCCCAGCATGAAAGCCGTAAATTGCATTCACGCCCCCAGAATAATATAACATACTAGAAATTTGAAGGAGCACTGCCCCTTAACTTTCTTAACGGGGGGGGGGGGGGGTGAGACCGAGGGCCCTCTTTCCTATCCCACTGCTCTTCGGATGTTATAATAATTTGATCTGTAGATGTAAAAAAGCTACATAAGAGAAACTGGTTTAGTAATATCTTTCAGTTGCATGTATCAGTTCAAAATTTTCAAAACGCTGCCAACTGTATACCGCTAATTACATGTACTTACAAACATTATCGAGTAATTATTTTAAATTAATACGGTTAACTTGAGAAAAGATGGAACTAACACCGAATGTGCATTGCTTCCTGTTTTTAGGACAGAAATGCAAGCTACATAAATGATTGAAATTTTCCTCAAAACGTAAAGTAGCAAAAAAAAAAAAAAAAATTAAAAGTGAATTTTTTCATGTTACATGATTTATAGTTTCTATCTTTTAACTGATACAATGCTGTCCTAAATGTAAAACTTTATAGTAAATATATAGAACGGAAATTGAAAAAAAAATGTTTCTGTAAATTTAAGAAGTTGCTTCTAATCAAATAATCAAGCTTCTTTATAGGCAGTTTCTCCATAAAACTCTTGCTTTTCCGCACTCTGTGCAACTGCAGAGAAAGATGTAAGGTTACGTAAAACTGAACACTTGAGAACTGTGACTACTAGTTTAAAAATTGTAAACGTATGCATAATAAGCACTTGAGCTCTCTGACCAGTTTAAAATTGTCAAAAAATACATTACAGTATATTCCAGTTATAGAGGAGCAAGCTAGCCTCTGTCGGCTAAACTCCTGAAAGCATCTCTGGCCGAATAACCTATAGCACATGGGTGATTCTGATTCAAATATCTCCAACATTTCCGAAACTTTTCGAGGCCCTGTTCCGAAAATTTAAAAAAAAAAATGGTCTTCCCAAATTTTTAAAATTTATTAACCTTAAGACTTGACGAATAACGTCTGTGCTTTTTCTTTTTACCTACAGACAAGCAAACTATTTAGTACTATAAAAAACTTTCAATACAATATCGTTGCTGGAGACAATGCTGATTGCTGAACCATAAAAATTTTGGAAAACTCTCAAATATAGTGCTAACAGTCAAACAAGTCGCATGAATGAAAAAACTAGACTGAAAAACAAATTTTGCTCATTTTCTTTCTTCCGGAAATCGCGCATCTCCACGTTGATAACAGCGATCAATCACAGTGATTATGTTGTCGTTAGGGCACCTGCCATTATGGCAAATGTAAATCACCGTCACTCGATGAAAGCTTTTCGTCAAAAGGAAGGTGTTTTTTTTTTTTTTTTTTTTTTTGAGGGGTGATATCTTAGCACCAAGTTCCCCACCCTCGAAATATTAGTAGTGACGGCCACTTCAGTCAACAGTCAGCGAGAGAAAAAACTAAATTTTGAAAGATTTGTAATATTTTGATTGTGTGCGTTTTTTTTTTCCCTTATGAACTTGTTTTCCAAATTTTTCATAGGTGAAATAAATTTGCACATACCCTAGAAATGTAATCTTTCAATAGATTGAAAGAAATTGCATATAATAATTATGATACCGAAAAATTCTGAGAGAAAACATAAGTTGAAAATTTGAGTAAGCTGGAAATATTCATTGAATGAGATGGAAGGAAATATATCCTTTTTTTTTAAATCTATTTTTGCGACATTAACTCGACCCCAATTTCATTTTGTTTGCAGGAAAAAGAATTTCAGTAAAGTAGCTGATATTTAAAAAATGTGCTTAGACTGGAGCTGGGATATCCAAAAACTTAATAATTGACAAAGATGTTCATAAATCTTAATCCACAGCCTTTCGTGGGTACCCGTTTATAGTTTATCTTAAAGAAACATCCTTTGAAAAACAGCATCAGTAACTAATTGGGAGCATATTTTCAGTTTTTTAACTTCCAGATAATTGCAATAATTGATTGATAATTCCAGGTAATTGATTCCCAACTGTTTTTCAAAGGAATAAATGACTGAAATCATTCTGAGTTCATAATATGTTAGCATATGGTAGCACAGTTTTGATGTAGCTTAGATTCACGTACCTCCCTTCTATATCTTTCGTATAAATGTTCTTTTCTTTTTTATCACATTGTAAAAGAATTCTGCAAAGGTACAGAAAGAAATCTTGGTATTTCAGTAAATTTACGAAGAAATTGTATCAAGTCAAATAATCATGTTTTTTTATAACAGTTTTTCAATAAAATTATTGTTTTTCTGCATTCTGTACAACTACAGAGAAAGATTGTTAAAGTGTGTAAAACTGAGCACTCGAGATCTGTGATTACCAGTTTAAAAATTGTTCAGAAATGCATTATATATTGCTGGCGAGCATTTTAATTTTAGCACTGATAGGCAAGCCCAGCCGTCATAGTCTTTACAACACCGGAGGCAAGACCATATCCAGAGGGTGTCTACGGACTCCCTCCGAAATCCCGAAATTTTTCGCAATGAAGAATACGTTCCTCCCTGAAACTTTCCTTGACATAAGTGTGTCAAAGTCATCCCCCCCCCCCTCCATGAAAAACATTTCTGGATACGGCGTTGTTCGGAGGGAGCCACTATTGCGGCTCATCATCTGTTGCTATCAATTTACAAAATATTCTCTTTTCCATTCTCTGCAATTTTCTTTTAAAGACTTTGTAGTTTCTTCTTTTCGGTTCATTGTAGACTGTCAGATTCCGGGCAAATGATTTTCAAGAGATTCTCATACATTTTCGAGCAAAAAATTTTGCAGGAGGGAGAAGAGAAGGGGCTTTTTGAATTTTTACTATCTGCTAGATTTTTTTTAATGTCCTTTATTGTTTGAACAAGAGACATACGTGACAACATGATTTGCATATCCTTTCAACGGGATAAACAAATCACGTTGAAAACAATATTTTTTCAATTGTACCTCCCCAAATGAACGATTGCATCTATCACCATTCATTTTTATTTTTCATCACCAATTTTCATCGGGATCGCTCACATGTGTACTGAATTTCGCTCATTTTTTTAAAAATTACAGTGCTTTCAATAAAGTGGTTACCACACCAGACACAAAAGCACATATACATATAATTTTCAAATATGTCCATAAGTGTTCAACGTAACTTAAAATGTATAAACTACCACATTCGAAAACTCTAGCAAATCTAATGTAAATTTTGTACTTAGAAAAAACTCCAGTTTGCCATATGGCCGACTAGGAAGATGGAAGTTAAACAGATTTTGTGTAAAAAGAAGCAGTATGAAGGTGCTTTATAAAATATAATAATAATTATAAAATAGATATAATAATAAAGAAATTAAAATTAAGAAAAAATTAATTTAGTAATAATAATAATAATTCAATAAAATAAAATAACAAGCGGTACCAGCATGGCGATGCCTGTGCGAATAGCTTAAAAAACGTCTCCTGTGACGACGTTCAAGAAGAGCGCCGCCCTCCCCTCCAGATGCTGCCTGTGGTAAACCCTTTTATTACGCGAGCAGAAAATATGTTCCCGCAACCTGCTCCCGATCCCCCCCCCCCCTGCAAAAAATCCTTGCTAACAACTTAAGGAACCATCCCCCCCCTCCCCTGAAAAGCAGCATGTTTGATTCATTTAACTATAACGACGTATTCCGCCCACGTAATTAAACGTCTATGTACACAGAACACGTTTTACCGCAACTCCCCCTCCACAACAATGGTGTCAAACGCGTAGAAAAGCAAGGCACCCCCTCCCGAAACGGGCTCATAAAAAATACTTTTTTTAAGTTGGACATTTTGTTAAAAATCAGTTACTGTAGGTGTTACTGACTATCACATAGGATTTTTCAATAAATTGTGCGTCTTTCCTTCGCATAATGGATAACCAAACCCTACGGCAAACCAAAAAACCATAAAATTACTATGAAATAAAATTTATTTTTACGAAGTTCGATGAGATTTGTTGTTTTTGCATAGCGAGCAGCTATTTTCAAATAGGATCGGTATGATCGGTAGCTCCCCTCCCCCCGAAAAAAGCCATAATTTCGAAGGCTAATTATTCTCTTCGGATGCATTTTTAAAAAGCAAGTCCTTATTATACAGCATTTCAATAGATGTCTTTGCCCTTTAGGATGCCTCTTTGAGATGGTCAGAATTAAACCGATATATCACACATAAAATAATAAAAATCAAGAATGGACATTTGTTACACATTCCTTTTCATTTATTTATTTTACAGAATAAGGAAAAGAAAGTTGTTCGTATTTCAAAGTTGGAATGATGAGATACTTATTTCATTTCCTGCTTCTTGCCCTTCTTGCAGAAATAGCTAATTCTCAAGTAGATCAGCCATCAATCCATGTTTGCGCATCAGTGTCACTTTCTAATGACTATCCCCCAGAGAAAGACCTCCGATACCACAGGGGTCCCCCTTCCTCGCAACAGGGATTCTATTCTCTGCCTTTCACCCCTATTTTCCTGTCTGCCGGCCCATATCGGCCGAGTTCGGTCTTAACTTACAAAGCCGTTTTCGGCCCTCCTCGGACTTATAGAGCTAAAGTGTGTTATTCTTATAAAAGTTTGATAAAGATATAAGGGTTTGAAATGGTTTGTAAATTACATGATAACCTGTGATCGTCATATGATTCTTACGCTAAAAGAACGCATGATGTGAGTGGGTTAAGTTCTTAAAAGTGAGTTTTTCATTCTCTTTAAAAAAAAGAAAAAGAAAGAAAGATAAAAAGGAATTTGTTCTATTTGTTTCTCTGATCATAAATGGTGCCCAGTAACCTTGCAATTTGCACAAATGCCTGGCGTTTTCGTTTGACTTCTCTGCTAATATTTTTTTAGATGTAGCTCTTTTTTCTTTTTCATGCAATTGCAGGTGATTTAGTGATGGTGAACTACCATGTGGGTATGGTTTATTTTTGATGAATTGTGTGTTGTAATTCGGAGCCTTTTATTAAAATCCATGAATAAGTTATTTTTTTGTTTGGTAAAAATATATTTACACATTGATTTACTTATATTCCCTTTTCAAAAAAAAAAAAAAAAATTACTTATTTATCCACCAGTTAAGAACACAGTGCAATTTGACGTAAAAAGGTGCATATCAGCGCTGATGTATATGTAAATCCGCCATTTTTGTCCTGTAAATCCGCCCTTTTGGGTCGGGTTCCGAAGTCCCGCAAATTCATTCCAAAATCCGTCTTAGCGCCGTTCCCGAGCATGCCGAATTTGCGGTTTGGTACTGTATAATTAGCTTGGAGGGGGGAAAATCTTTAGTATGACCTGAATACTTTTTGTTTGTTAAAATTAAATTGAATCTTAAATTTAATTCAAAAAGACTGGTGTTGTAAAAGTTAATTTCAATCTTGACTATTTCATCAGTGTGCAAAAATGTTGATTTTCCACAAAACTTAGTTTTATTTTATTTTTTGAAGTGCTGCTCTCTGTTGAAAATATGCTTAAAGATCTAAAACAATGTTAAAAGAAATAATGGTATTTACAAAATATGCTTCATCTGAAAATATTGCTACTATAATGAAAGTATAATTGTGTCGAACTTTTGAAAAGCTTTTTGCATCTGGGTACCCTATTTAAATTTGTTAAACATACTATTTAAAGATTTTCTACATGCAATAATTTTTAAAAAGTCTAATTTTTTAATAATAAATGTTATGTAGTTGCTGCAGTGAGTATTATTATTTATTTATTCTTATTTTAGATATTAAGAAATATGCGGAAACGTCTTGATGATCCTAATATAATTTCTGGAGATGTTGTTTTGAATATGCTAATATCTTTCAGAGAAATTCAAGTAAGTTTTTAACCTTGCCCAGCCTAGTTTTTTTCTTTTGACGCTATGTATAATTTAAATAAATAAATAATAAGTGTTAGTATAAAAATGTTGAAAAGTATTTTTAAAAATTGTAGTAATGATTGATGATTGTGTACAACATTGTGAAATAAAATCTTAGTGTCTTTCCTGTAAAAGCGCAGCTATGTGGCATTCAAGTAACCGGGAAAGCTCAAGTAACCAGAAATTTTTCCAATCGTCCTCTGAAAAAAGGAAAAAGGAACTTATTTTCGGACCATGCCAAGTCCGAGCTTTTGAGAGTTCCCCCTTCCATTTACGTTTTTTCTTTTTCCAGAAAAGGATAAGAAACATACAGTATTTAAAATAAAATAACAATTAAAAAAAAATGCAATCTACATGCCAACTATCAGTTCCACTGATTCATTCATCCCACCTTATCTAGACACTTTTTGATGCAATTACATTTTTTTAATTCTGTTTGTTTAAAATTTTTGGAAAAGAAAAAAGGACTACGCTGCACTTTTCTTTCAATTTATTTATTTTAGATGAGACATCTTCATGCAAGTTTGTAAAATTGAACATTCTTCATCACTACGCCATTTTCAAAACTCATTGTTTAAAAAATAGCCTAATACAATTGCAGCAATCCTTTAACCCCTTAAAGCATTTACCCATGTCTGACACGGGCGAAAGTTACCAGAAAATTTGCCCATGCCTGTGCGTTATTTTATTTCTAATGCTCGTCTGAGATCTGTTTACACTTTGTTTGTGTAATAGTTTTTTCTATGTATCTGTTATCCTGCTCACCCGCTCCCTAGTCACCTCCCCCCCCCCACAACCTGAAATTTGCAAAGAATAACTTACACTATGCTAGTTTTTCAGAAGAAAACTCGTGCTTTAAGCGGCTAAAATTACGTAGGCCTAATTTCAATGTGCAAGCGAGAAAATGCATACATTCTTATTTTCCCAAAATCTTTCTGCATCCTTTACAGGGATTGTATTTTTTTCATTTCAACTATGTATTAAGTTTGGTTATGAAGTAAATGAATGTAATTTTTTCTTATTTTCATCAAAATCTTACCCGTGTATACTCACATGTAAGTCAAACTCCAAACTTTCAGACAAATAAATTGGAAAGCTGCTTGTAAGTCGATCCCTTGCTTTAAGAGGAAAATCAGGAATGTTTTGCTGTGGTATTTTAGAAATAAACATTTTAGAAGGAGGGAAAATGAAATGTAATGAACATGTTTGCAATAAAAAATGTGTAGTTTCATTTTTGTGATCGAGATTTTTTTTAAGGGTTCATTTTCGCGGTTATGAGTTTTGCTTATTGATTTCTTGTAGCCTGATTTCATTCATTTTTTAAAAAACTCTTTCTTATTTTCACGTCAATTAATCAGAGGTAGCCGCAAAGTTACCTATTGAAATGGGGTTAGTTTTAGGAAAATTAATTTTTAGAGGTGTATCTGTTCTTGGGGTAAGCTCTGCAGTTTTCAAGGGCATGCATCATCACTTTTTGGGCGGATGGGCATTCTTGCATTATTAGCATCAAAGATCTGAATTAAATATATTTTTTAAGGTTCAAATGAAATACATTTTTAAAGTTGATAGGAATGAATCTTTGTTTTGTTATAGATTTATGAATATAACATTGTGAATCCTTTTTGTATAATTACTTATATAGTCAAACCTGTTTGTCTCAAACCTGTCTGTCTGGAAAACCTCCCTATCTAAAAATTTTATACTTTCCTTACATTTATACCCTAAATTCAAGGTATTTTCTATGTTTATCTCAAAAATTTTTTTCTTCAAAACCTCTATCTCGAATTCTGGTTTTGCTGCCATTTACGAATTTGGAAGTTGAGTGACCTTTCAGCAGCAAACAAAAATGTGGAAATTGTAGAGAACATAAAAGGTGATTTGGAACAGGAAGAGGAGGTTGAGGAAAATCAAGATGTCGCAAAAGTCACTGTAAAAAGAAGCAGGGAAGGCTATTTAAACATTAACAACTTTCCTCGAATTTCAGAAAAATTTTGGTCAAGGTGGATTTACAGCGATCGCTACCCTCAAAAGTATAATAGTCCAAAACAACTAGACAACAAAAAACACTAATAGGCTATTTTTCTTGAACTTGCTAAAGAAAGTAGTAGTACTTGTCTTGCTTTTTAAATACATGCAAAAAGGTATGCTGAATACTATTTCTTTTTTGTCGATGTTATTTATAAGAGTATAAAATTCGTTTAAAAAAAAGTTAGTATAATGTTATAGTAGAATGCTTAATAAAACTAATACAGAAGATTTTTAACCTACAACATATAGCGCTTCAGTTGCAAATTTTAATAGTTTATCAAAACCTCTGTATCTCAAAACCTCTTTTTCTCGATTTTTTTTCCCTTCCCATGAAATTCAAGATAGACAAGTTTAACTGTATAAACACTTAACATTACTGTATAGTAAAGGTAATACATGAGGCAAAAGTAAAAATCTGAAGAAACTTACAAAACTATTGATCAATAGATAAAATTTGTGCACCCATACCATATCTTTAAACTTTAGGAGCTTTATAAAGTAAAAATTTTCATTTCCTTAAACAAATTAAAATGTCACAGTAGAATCTCAATAATTCGAGTCTTGATAGTTCGAGTTTCCCATAAATCCGAGCTAACGAAAAAATATCGGCTTAACTCCCAAATAATGACCAGCAACAGCGAAACTCATGAAAGAAATACCACATCTGGTTTTTATTGTTATTTGACGGTTCATGAATAAAAATATCGAATTGGGCTACTTTTATCCATGACAGGTGACCAAAAATTTCATTAATAAGTAGGCTGGCTACATTTAGAGCAATTTGAAAAGGTGGCAAATTAAAAAATATAAACTTTTAATCATGTAACTGTATGTAAGTACATTTTCCCTGTAAATATACAATACTGAAATTTAAAATTTGCTTTACTCCCTTTTACTTATTTATAAAATGTTATGATTTCTATAATTCAAGTTTTTAGTAGGTCAAGGTAGCTCCGGTCCCGTCCACCTGGAATTATTGAGACTACTGTTTATATTTTTTTAATGTCCTTAGCGATTCTAGTTTATTATATTGCATTGCATAAAAAGTTACTGTTATTCCTTTTGAAATGTGTGCAGCTTTCCATGGTTACCCTTCACAGCATGTTCTTACTCAAAGCCTTAAAAACTGTTAGTTTGAATATAATTTTATTTATAACCTTTTTTTTTCGGTCCAAAGAATTTCCTATGCAAAAATCAAGCAACATAGCTAACTTTATTAAATGCTTGCAGTTTTCATTATTAGTGTTATATTGATGATTTATTTTCTTTTGCATAATAGGTAGTAGTTCTTATAAGACATTTTCAAACTTTGTTCCAGTATAATGATTTAAAATATTCAGCTGTTCGATAAGTTAATTTATATTTTTTTATATATAGGATTATGATTCCATGGTCAAGTTAGTTGATGATTTAATGACAATACCTAATCTTAAATTCACCTGTACTTCCACTATTCAACATTTGTATGCATTTGCTCTGAACAGGTAAATCAGTATTTTGTCTGAAGTATTTTTCAACTAATGTTTTACCAATATGCCATTTCATTGCTAATAAAAACATATGAGAAAGTGTAGCGGTTGATAGAAGTTGCGCAGCCTATCTGCACTCTTATTTCTTATCACTCATTATTATTTAATTAATTATTTAAAAACTATTTATATATAGTTTTATTTTACTTTTATACCTATGCATAAATTACTAGCTAACGTCACTAGGCGGCCGTATGAAGGATGTAATATGCAAATTGAACTGCTTTACTATGATTGGTTGCATCCTTTGGCGCGTGGCTGGGCGGAGTCTAAGGTTTCCCAGCGTGCCTCTGTATGTAAATGGCAGGGCATATAAAAACGCGAACTTGCCTGCATCGGTAGTCAGTTAAGCAGCTAATTCTGTTGTAGTAGGAACGGGCCGCTGACTCTATGGAGTTTTAACTTTTTCTATGTTGGCTTATTAGGGAGCCTGAGTTAGCCGTTTTTGAATTCATGCTCTAAAGTATTGTTAAAGATTAGGGCGGCCATGTTGCCGTAGGATTAGTTTTTTTTAAATTTTATGCCGGTGGCCTTTGTTAATTGAATTTTAAATGTCTCGTCTACGTCTAAAATAAATGTGTTTTTAAACTTTGCTCCTCATGGTAATTGGTCGACACGCACTCTGCTATTTTATCAGACTAGTATGGTCAAACCCAGTGGCCATATCGATAGTTCATCAGCGGTAATCTGCTAAATTATTCCAACTTACTCAAAGTTTAAATTTACTAGCCTTACCAAAGTTTAAATTTCAGGCATGAGATTCTTCCACGGATCCGCGATTTTCCGCCTTTTTTAGTTTTTGGAGATTTTGCAGTTTTTTTTGTTTTTTATCTTCAATTTTCTGCCTCGGAAATTTTTTTTCATTCGTTTTTGTTTTCTCCTTTCTTTGCACACAAACGCTGCAAAACTAGGTTCGTTCACGCTGATGATTGACACACTGAAATCGCGATGTTGGAGAACACAACAGCCAGTGCAATTCTTTCCAACAGCATTTGGACATTCCTAACTTCATGACTTCGGGCTGCGTATTATAAGATGTCTTTTGTAGTAAGCATTTAAACCTAGATTGTTCAAGAACAAAGATCGGAAGCATCGCTGATACTTACTTTTTTTTATATAAAAGAAGTCATGTTTTATCCCAAATCGCACATCTAAATGCAAAAGTAGCATTCTTCAAAATGGCGGGAGATGTTGAGTTTCCTTTTAATGCAAACGAGTAAACTTTTGTTAATCAAATTAAACAGTTTTAAGTTTTTGAACTTTTATCTTCAGAATTAATTATTACTATTTATATTGTTTTTTAAGTAATTTTTTGTACTACAGTAATATTTGCTCGAGAATCGAACACTTTCATGATGAGAAAAAGAAACAATAGATGGTGCCATATTGCAATGTTGATAATTCTTTAACTTTCAGTGCTAAAGTTTTCTTACTTTCTTTTAAAATTTTAAACGTTTAAAATCACTCACATCCAGCTCTTATATATTAAGAATCGCAAGTTTATCGCTTATTTTTAGGTTTCCTCAATGCTATGTGTTGCGCAACATTACCGTTTTGCTGAAATTTTGCGATAATCCTTTTGCATCTGCTTGCAGTATAGTATGTTTCTTATTATTTTCTCATTAGCGCACAATACAAAGCCTACCAAGAAAATGTACAAAGCAATTTTTAGTGGAATATGATTTTTTATTGCATCGGCACATTACTATAGATTTTTTCCCCCCAAAATATACTACCCGCAGATTATACTCCAGAAAATATGTTAATTGAGTTTCAATCTTTTTGCATCTGATTTTTATTTCCTAATCGACAGACAGAAAAAAAGGGGAAAAAAATAGCTTGCTGAGCAGAAATACAAAAGTTTTCTTGCAACTCCTGAATTTTCACCTTCAATTCTTAAAAGATTTAGCGCTGTTTTTTGAGATTTGAGAATGTCTGCAAACTCATTTGATTGAAAGAATTGATAATTATTTAAAACTTCCACTCTTATTAATTTTCAATTCCCCATTACTTATAAAATCATACAGTAATAGAATACATTCAAGAATGAGAACTCTTGAATGTAAAGATATGAATAACATGAAAATTGTATCAACAATCCATGAGAACAAAGTTTGAACCCACATTTTATTTTAGAAATATATTTTCAGTTTGAAGGAACCCTGGTATAGGCAGCACTCTTCTTCATTATTGCTTATGAAAGAACAGTCAGCATTTGAAACAAATATCATAAATGTAGATGAAAAGCAGCAGTATGATTTAGAAGTGCATAAATGTCATAGGTATTTACTCTCTTGCTAAACCAATTAAAAGTGACACTATTGATGTTTGGTGGATGAATGTGAGGAACTTTTTGAAATATCATTTACTGAACAAATCGGCACTAGAATTTTTTACATACTTTCATGGTCCTCAAGTTGAATCCAGTTTCAGTTCCATGTGAACAATATTATTACCCCCTGGCTTGGAGTAATCGCGATTACGTAATCGTAATCGGCTGTAATCGATTACATTTTGACAAAATCGTAATCGTAATCTGACAATGGCATATTCTTATAATCATAATCGAAATTACGTAATCCCGTAATCATTTTTCGCCCTTAATTTTAATCGTAATCTGAAGGAAAAAATTTGTAATTTGCTGGTCCTGTAATCATGTAATCTTGCCCTGCTGAAAGCTGAAATTTTTTGTTCTACCACTGAATAGAAGAAATAAGATTACAAGAAAAAGGATTCAAGCTACATACTGAAGTCCTATCCTAAGTGGTTTGCAACCTACGGGCGATCATAATATAAAAGGTTCTGTGTGCGGTCGCAGAGCCTTGATGGCAGGACCATATAATCTGGTAGAGCTAGAGATGCTCGTTGTCCTGCTTGTTGCAGTCTCTCAGAATTCTTAATTGAAGCTCCACTCCCCACGGGGAATGGCTGGAGAGCCCGCGGAAAAAAGAGAGTCTGGATATGTCACTCGCATCGCCTTGGGACTCTCACCAGGGGGGTCTCCTCGCGTCGTCCAGTTTCGGTAAAAAAAGAGCGGTAATCTGTCCACAAGTCAAAAAGATTTCGGGGTAGATAAGAAAGGGCACTGCGCTTATAGAAGAACCAAATGCATCGGTCATTTTGCTTCCTTAATTACCCCTTCAAAACATATTCAAACGGTTTTGCAATAGGCGAGAGTCTAAAGCCGGCATAAGAATGGACGCCCCATTTTCCCTTTCAATAATCGAAGCAGACTGCCCCCTGAAAATCTAGAGGAAAGAGTACTATCACCTACACACATAAAGAGACGCAAAATGCCTTTTGGCGTTTTCTCCTTTCTTTAACGGCGGAAGTGAAGAGTTTTTCTAAAGAATATCACCTTTACACTTCACAGGAATTTAGAAGCAGGAGTTACATGATGCTTATGATGTTTGAAATATTAACCCTGGTACGTGTGATTATTATTACTTTTTTTTAAATATGTTCTTCGAATATTTAAAAAAATACATACATTTTAATCTTAAATTTATTTATATTTTAATGCTAATATTCTTTTTAATTAATAGGTATGTAAAAGAAAAAGTGATTTATTTTCAGATGCCCAATTGTTTTTTACATGCATGAATTAATATGGCAAAATATACTACATTTACAATGTATGAATTAATATTTAAGAATTAATTTAAACAGTTAATTATCTTTTTTTCTTAGAATTACCTCAACAGAATTTTGTATTTCAGTTTAATCTTGTATGTTAAATTTGTATTGTAAAATTACTTGCACTTTATTTTTTTATTCAAACAGTTACATGGAAAAAATATTTGCTCATGCATGTTTAAAAAAAAAAAAAAACACGAAAAATCATATTAAAATATTATAGTCATTCATATTATAATTATTCTTCATAACGATTTAACTTTTTAACGATTACTAATTTTGTTAAGAGATTTTTGAATGTATATATTCAAATTTTTTGAAATTATTCCAAAATGCAGCATTTATTTTTAAAGGATTATTTATCTCTTACACTATCTGAATATTTTGTTATCTCGTGCCATTCATACACATCTTATAAGTGATTTCATAAAGAATCATACAAAATTATTATTTTCAGTAAATTAATTGGTGTTATGTGAAATGTTTGCACAATGAAAACTAGAAAATAAATACAATGGAGAAATATACTACATTTTCAGAAATTGCGACCAACTAAAATTTTGATTGTATGCACACAAAATAACAATGAACCACGTAAATCACTTATACATTATATATAGATTTAGTGCATCGTCTTTGTTTATATACAAAATGCGATCAATATAGTCATTTATCCCTCACATGAATTTTAAATATTGGAAAAATTCTGAATGTGACTTTCCTGATTTTATATATATATATATGTATTACAAATTTCACATTTCTGCAATGACGTCATAATTCCAGAACTGTGATGTTGAAATTATTTCATTATAATTGCATTCATCATCATTTCAGTTATCTCTTATTAAATCAAAATTTAATTAAAAATCATAACTTTTTTATTTGTGACACTATTGCGAAAATAAGAGTTTTATTCATAATATCGGATAATTTTATGCTAATCTAATCGTAATCGGATATCATAATCGTAAGCGATTACATTTCTCAACGGCTGTAATCGCTGCCATAATCGTAATTACTTTTTGGCAAAGGATTACAATCGTAATCGTAATCTCTCAATTTCTAACTTTGTAATCGTAATCGTAATCGATTACGTTTCTTTGTAATCGACTCCAAGCCTGCCACAGACGAGGGTTGTCAGATTTGCTGCCCGATTAGCTACCCATTTTCCCCACTGGTCTTGGTTTTTTACCTTAAAAACCCGTGGGTTTTTTGGGGAAAATGGGTTTTTTAAAAATTTAAAACAAATAATCCCTTGTAAAATATTTCTTTTTGTTGAAAAATTTTACCTATATTGATGCTATTCAATATTTAAATTATTGTTTTTAATTTCCATAATTTAAAATTAGCTATAGAAAGAAAAAATTCAAAATTACGTCATAATAAAAAAGAAATAACAATTACTTTCTTCAAAACTTTCCAAAATCAACAGTTAAATGACGGAGATTAAATGGCAAATCCAATATCAGAAATTACTAAGTTACCTATCTTTCTTTTTCAGCTACCCAATGAAATCTTAGGCAGGTGCTTTTTTGTTTTGTCCATTTCTGTCTCCATCATCCAATGATATCACACTTGTGAAAAGTTTTGGTTTAGACTTTTCAGATGAAAGCAGTTTTTTTTTTTAATTTCCTTTATATGATAAAAATAATTTTTGTTTTGATCTGATCAAAATTTATTTAATGGAAAAACAGTTTTGTTTTAGATTTGGAAAAGTTAAGCTTTAGTTACATTAAAAAAGGATTTATTTTTAATGAAAAAAACACTTCAAGACAACATATATCTTATATGAAAATGTATAAATTTACATTTTCTCTACTTATCATGCAAAAGCAGTTTTGGTTTAGAATTTCTTTCTTTGTTATGATAAAAATAGTTCTTGTTTTGATCGCACCAAAATTTATTTAGTGGAAAAACAGTTTTGGTTTAGATTTGAAGAAGTTAAAGCTTTAGTTACATTTAATAAAAAAAAATGAAAAAAAGCATTTAAAGACATCATATATTTTATATGAAAATATTATAAATGTACATTCTTTTTGTACTTTTCAAAAGTAAAAATAATTTGGAAGCTAAATTTTCAATTTGAAGAGTCCACTGGAAAAAGAACCTAAGTCATATACTACATTTGAAATTTGCTTTATGTTTTATTCAATTATTTTATAACATGAAAGTTAATTTTAACTATCCGAGCCTACTTTTCCGTAACACCCAAATTCAAATTTATAATACATATATTTATAATACATAATTTATACTCATTTATAATAAAACATAAAGCAAAGTTCAAAAAGTAGTATGTGACTTATGTCATTTTTCCAGTGGACCCTTCATTTGTAAAATGCTAATGCCCTCTATCTTTCTTGGATATTTCTTTATTAAAATTATGCTTAGATTTGTTGAACAGATTATAATTGTGATAATTAGAAGAAGAAAAATATGTGGTATGGTATGTATTAACTATATAGAAAAAATCATAAAATAAACCTATACGAGCAACAAAATGTAATTTATCTGTATCTGCGTGTATATACTTATATATAATACATAAATATATGCACATATGTTTTATTTTACAAACAGTAATTTTCCCCCAACTTTTATTTATAAATAATTTTAAACCATTAAATAATTTACCAAGGATTCCCTGATGATGAATGGATCAATCAGAAAAACGTTTAGAGTAAATATTATTTAATTTTTTACTGTGTCATCCATACCAATCACTGAATTTAAAAAGTATGCATACATATACATGAAATAGGATCAAATGAAATTAAATGCGACATTCAAGTAAGGTAGTTGCAAAAAAAAAAAAAAAAAAAACTTTTGTTTTAATAAAAAGTAAATAAAATTTGATCAAAACTGTTTTTTTAGTGCTTGCTAAAGTATGCATATTCTAAGATAAAAATATATAAACATATACAATACATTATTAACTTGTTTGAAAAAGAAATTTCATTTTCCCCATTTTACCTAAAAAGCCCGGGTTTTCTACCCAAAAAACCCGGGTTTTTTACAACCCTGCCACAGACCAGTAAGCTAAATGTTTCAACTTTCAATGCCATCCAAGCTATCAAGTAAAAACTGAGTTTAAAAAAAAAAAAGAAATCATTAGTTATATTTTTTAGGATAGATTTTCTTAAAGAAAAGGTAAATTCCAATTTTTGTAAGAATATGAAAACATCTTGTAAAAGATATAACAAAGAAAATCAGTACAACAGTCTCATTAGGGGAAAAAAGATTGAGGGAAAAAATACTGTAAAAATTAACGCATTATCTAAAGTGGCAGCAAAAAAAAAAAAAAAAAATACTGCTAATGCTATGAAAATGTAAATGAACAAACACATAGACAGAACAAAACAAAAAACAAATGAACCAACTGCTCAAAGAAAAATGAAGGAAAAATTCAGGTGCAGCAACATCAACTAGAAGAAGCTAGAAACATTTCCTCAAGCACTAAAAGTAGTACAATGGTTATTGCTACCCACATAAAACTTCAGATGCAACTACTAAACTCAGACCACCATTAAAAAAAAACACAGAAAATTGAAACAAGTAAACCCAGTTTAACGACAAAAGAAATGTATGCTGTTAGATCCTACCTGAAAAATTCTTGTCAATAAATTTTTGAGCTTTTTTTGATTCCAAAAAAAAAAAAAAATAATAATATGAATTTATTATTATACTCCTGTTATTTTCATTAAAACTTTAAATTTTGTTTTTTAAATTCAGCTATGTACATTAGCAATGTGGCAATTCTTTTATCTTTCAGTTTTTGATAATAATGCGCATATATTATATAGTTTAAATAAGAAACCTTAGGTGAGTAAATTAAAAAATGTTTTTATAATGTAATATAAACACACTAAATGGATGAAAATCTATTGGATTTTTAAAAAAAACTTATTTTGAGCATTTCGTCTCTTAATATAACTGAACTTTTGATCACGCATTTTTCCTCTTTTTTCATGTTTCTTCAATCTCATGCCTGAAATTTAATTGATAACTTATTAACCCCTTGCCGTACCATTTAGCCTGACCAAACTCGGGCGTAATCGGTAGTCCGATTATCCCTTCACAAGTCCCACTCTTGATTTTCATATTTGGCCCAATTATCCCTTCAGGATTGTTGCGTTGTTGAGTTTCGCGATGTTTTTCTCATGCAAATGAGGGAAGCAAATCGGCGATGACGTACTTCACGCCTATTTGTTTGCTTTTCCGACGTGACGTCACGTATGGCTGCAGTACTGCTATTCCTTTTTGATATATAAGCTTGTACTCGTTAAAAATGGGGTTAGATGATTATTTTGGGCTCACTTGTTTTGTCTTTATGTTTGCTTAAGTTAATTATTTTAAGTATAAATAAATGTCTTGTTTTTATTGAAGAATCTTGCTTTCATTGCGTAAAATGACAACAAGGTTACAGGCCCAGGAAAGAATGAATGTTTGTGAAGGGGGCCGAAATTTGTTAAAATTTGAAAGTTAAAATCAGTGCAACAACTATGACGTTATTACCAGAAGTATTTGAGTTACCAAGCAATGAAAATTGGGACAAGTGGAAGTTTGATGTAAAAGTATTATTGTTAGACAAGGGCAGTTGAAAATTTATTGAAGGAGCAGAAGAAAAACTAGAAGAGAAAGCGTCCGCTCGAGAAGTTAACGAATACAACTTAAAGAGAGACAGAGCTTTTACTACCATTTATTATGCTGTGAAACCCGAATTCCGACCCTTAATACAAGAATGCAATAGTGGGAAGAAGCTTTTGAAGCCTTGAAGAAACAATTTGAGCCGAAACAAGAGCAAGAATAATACAGTTGCTAGATGAATTTTTCAACGTACGGTTTTCCGAAGACGAAGAAATTGGTATTTTCGTAGCAAGAGTTAAACTGTCGATTAAGAAGTTATCTGATGCAGGTCATAATTTAGATGATTTATTTTGTGGATTTCAACTAATTAGACACCTTCCAGGTGAATATTGTGGAATTGTGCAGTTGATTTACAGATGGGAAGATAAAGATTTTACAATCGAAAAAATTGCTGAAGAATTAATAAGGGAAGAAAATCGTCTGAAACAGCTACGAAGGGACGCACATGAAGACAACAAGGTTGGTGCTTTTAGAATTTATGATGATTACAAAGAGAAAAATAAAGTAAATGAAATGAAATTCAAACAAAATCGGTATAGTAAACGTAACTTTGTTAAAGCAAATAACATGAATAGTAAAAGAATAGGACCCTGTTATGGATGTAATAAATATGGACATTTAAAGGCAAATTGTAGATTAAACACAGTAAAGAAAAATCAGTCTTTTAAATTTAATAGGAGCAGAAATGAGAGTGCCTCATATTTACGTTATTTTTGTGATAATGAGCTTTTATTAACAGAAAATCATAATAAATTAACAGCATTTACACATGAAACTGAAGTAGAGCAAGATTCCTTTAATTGGGTGGTGGACACAGCCCATTTTGGCAATAACAAAGAACTATTTTCTGAGTTTGAAAATATTGATAACATTAAAATGTCACTTGCCGTAAGAAATTCTGAAAGTAATGTAATCGGGAAAGGAACTGTTAAGTTTTGTGTTAAATTGAATGGAAAGTTAAATTGGATGGAACTTCGAAATTGTCTTTATAACCCAAAATTAAGGCGAAATTTATTATCGGGCTCAAGATTAGAAAATGCGGGTGCTCATTTTGTAGGTACAAATGGAAAAATTTCTCTTTTTGATAGTAAATGACGTAAACTTTGCTTCGCGAAAAGAAAAGATGAATTGTATCATTTGAAGCCGCATAAGCATGAGGTTAATAGAAAGGAGATTATATATGCTGCAAATACGGGGCAAAAGAAACAGAAAAATGATTTGAATTTATGGCATAATAGGTTTTGCCACATAAATTATAAATATATCGCGGAAACTAGTAAGAGTCAAAGTGTTCGCGGACTTCCTGAATTAAAAGCAGCCGATAATGTATGTGAAACTTGTATTTTAGCAAAAACGAGCAGAATATCTTTTAAACCGCAAACTTTCAAGAGGTCAGTAAAACCTTTGCAGTTGGTTTACATGGATGTTTGGGGACCCCTACCAGTGCCCTCAAAAGGCAAAAGTAGATACTTTCTAGTAATTATAGATGATTACAGTAGATTCACAACGGTTTACTTAATGAAAACAAAGGATGAAACTTTTGAACACTTCAAGAATTTTCATAAACGAGCTGAAAATTTAACTGGAAATAAAATTTTAAATATTCGTACGGATAACGGTACTGAATTTTGTAATAATCGTTTTGAGAAGTATTTAAAAGATCACGGAATACATGCTGAACGTACTAACACCTATACACCAGAAGAAAATGGGGTGAGTGAAAGGTTTAATAGAACGGATTTAGATACAGTTAAAGCAACTTTGAGTTCCAGTAAAAGGGAAAATTCTTGGTAGGCCGAAGCCTTAAATTGTTTCGTACATGTTTGGAACAGGATATGTCACGGGATTGAAAAGACACCTTATGAAATGTTTCATGGTAGAAAACCTTCTGTTGCATATTTTAAAATTTTCAAAAGTAAAGCTTATCTAGGAATCCTGAAACAACTACGAAATGAACTGCAAATGAGAAATAAAGAGAGAATCATGATCGGTTATGCCAGGAATACGAAGGGATATCGCTTGTGGATACCTAATGAAAATAGAGTGATTGAAACGTGTAACGTAAAATTTAATAAAAATCCTAAAGTAGTGGAAACGGACCCAAACCCTAAAAGAATAAGAAATTTTCAAAAAGATTATTCAGAAATAGAAAGTAGTGAATCGGAAGACGAAAGAAGGGAAACGGTAAAAGAATTTGAAAATTCAGAAGTTGAACAAACGCCTGCAAAAAAATTAGGAAGCGTAAAAGAATTAAATTGGATTAGAAAAGCTGTCAAAAGACCAGACGGCACGCGAACCGATATATACTATTATTTAGACGGAACTAAAACTCGATTCAGGTCGCAAAATGACATAGAGAAGTACTGTGAAACAAAGAATTTAAAATTCGATAGGGAACATTTTGATTGCAGTGGAAAGAATGATTATTCGGGAAAAGTAAATTTGTTAGACGAAGCTAATATTACAGAATTTATACCTCAAACTTACGACGAAGCGATAAAATCTGATAATAATGCGAAACATTGGAATGATGCTATGAAAGAAGAAATTCAAGTAATGAAAGATAGGAAAGTCTGGCACTTAGTAGAAAGACCGGAAAACGAAAGAATATTAACGAGTAGATGGGTATATACAACTAAAAGGAATGAAAATAATGAAGTAATTGAATTCTGTCCCAGATTAGTAGCACACAGACACAAACAATTAAGGGGGAAAGACTTTGAAGATGTATATAGCCCAGTTATAAACTTTTCAATTATTCAAGTATTTTTTTCAATATTAATATGTTTAATGGGATGGAAAAACTGCCAAATTGACATAAACAACGTGTACTTGTATGCTAAATTGCGCGAAAAAGTTTATATGTATCAACTCGAAGGATTTGTAGAAGATAGAAAGAAAATCTGTCTATTGAATAAAGTGATTTACGGATTGCACCAAAGTGGTAGGGAATGGTTTCTAGAACTAGAAAGTGTCCTTGAAAAAATAAACTTTGAAAAGTTATCTTGGTGCAACTGTGTGTATCGGAATCAAGATGCTATACTTTTAGTTTATGTCGATGACATTGTGATTTTTGGGAAAACTAAAGAAATTATAGATAAAGTTATAGAAAATTTAAAAAAAGTATTCCAATTAAAAGTACTCGAGAAAACCAAGAAGTTGTTGGGTATAGAATTTTGCGAAGAGGAAAATGAACTGTACATTCATCAACAGAGTTATATACAACATGTTTTTGAGACTTTTCAAAAGTGCAAAATTCCAATAACATCGCTCCCAATGGCTCAAGGATACGTTTTTTCGAAACTAGATTGCCGAAATAGCGAAGAAGAAGAAGAAAAAATGAAAAAAATTCTTTCTCGAAATCTTCTTGGATGTCTGTCATTTATTTCAAACCGAACACGACCTTACATCGCTTTTGCGGTAAACATTTTATCACAATTTCAGGAAAATCCTGGATTGAAGCACTGGGAAGCAATGTTAAAGTTATTAGGTTATGTACAATGTATAAGATCGTACAAATTATGTTTATTTAATATTAACAAATTAGAAATTAAGTGTTTTTCAGATGCGGACTTTGCAGCCAACCGGGATGATCGTGTGTCGATTGGAGGACTAATAATATACATAGACGGTGTTCCTGTTATATGGAGGACTTGTAAACAGAAATGCGCAAGTCTTTCTACGATGGAAGCCGAATTCATAGCGTTGGCTGAAGCTGCAAAGGAGATTGTATGGTTAAAGAATGTTTTAAGTGACGAAAAATTAGAATTCAATGTCAAAGGTTGTGATTTGTTTTTGATAACATGTCAGCTATAAGTTTCTCGAGATCACCTGTAGAAAATAACCAGACGAAACACATCGATGTGAAGTATCATTTTGTAAGAAATTTAGTTAGTAGAGCGCCGATTATCCGGAATGGTCGGGACCAAGGTAGATCCGGTTAAAGAAATATCCGGATAATTGGATTGCCAACTTTAAAGCCCCTATAGGGCTAGGTTTTTTTAGGCAGCTTCCCTTCACACTTCTTCCAGACTTAAGACTAGCATTTGTAGTAGTGCATATTTTATCATATTATAAATGGTGTGTTTGCCATTGCCTCACTGCTTTTTAAATATTTGACACAGTTGATGTACCGATGCCATATTCAAGGGCTATGTTAGGGACCGTTCATAAATGATATCACGCTTTTTTCCCATATATTTGACCCCCTCCCCCCGTTGTCACAATATGTCACACTTCAGCGGACCCCTCCCCCCTTTGTCACATGTCACACTATGTTGCATAATGCAGGATGTCACACTTGTTACCCCTCCCTCCCCTCCCCTTGTCCTTAGACCATAAACTAGATAGACAATGTCTGGGGGCGTGGTCGGTAAGCAGGAGTCTTTCCCCGGAAAACAGGTGACGGAGTCCTTCGGTGAGAGAGGTCTTCGTGGTGCCATGTTAATTCTCGTAGACATCTGAAGAGTGATTTATTTTAATTTCTTATTGTATGACAAAAACATTTTAGCACAATTATTTTCTACCACACGCAAGGACACAGTTCATAGATTAATGGACAAGTGTTTTTTTTATTGGTATTACCAATAATTAATTAGTAATAGTGATTTGAAAATGATCTTATATATTGAGCTCATTGAGAGTAGGAGTTAGTTTCTTCTTGCCCCCTTTTGTGAAACTTTATGTCATACAGTAAAGCTCTTTGCAATGAATACAATTTGTATTGCTTTTACAAGGTTTTTAACTGACTTCAACCTCGTTATGTCTTGCCCTCGTGATATCAATGCGAAAAGTAAAAACATTTGTAATATTACGTTAATAAGCCAAACATCAAATATACTTATTCTTTTCTTTTTCAGTTCATTGAAAAATAAGGAAGGAAAAACAAAAGCGTTTAAGCTGTTTTTCTTTTCAAAATCTGAAATAAATTTAAAGGAAGCAACAGCATGAAGAAAAAATTTTAGTTTTGAAAATAGTTTTTTTAATTTTTTAAGTTCAGAAAATTGTTTACTTTAGAAAATTGTCAGTTAAAACTTTAATGTTTCTCCGATGCAGTTCGTAAATCTAAAATTAATAGTCATGTGACATTAGCCTGCAGGACTGAAAACATCGGATTGGGATCATTCATAAATGATGTCGCGCTTCGAGGGGGAGGGGGTTCGTGAAATTGTGACAAGGGGTGGGGAGGGGGTATGTTGAAGTGTGACACTTTGTGACAAAGGGGGGAGGGAGTCAAATAAATGGGAAAAAAGCGTGACATTTATGGACGGTCCCATTGTACCCTTAATTAAAATGCGATTATTTTTTAAATGAATTACACAAGGTGAAGTTTGTTCGAAGATTGCAAACAAACGGAATAAATTAATTTATTATCTAAGTGTTGTGCAATACGGTCAGAAATACAATATATATGTAATATATTGGTAAGGGGGAAGCATGAAATGCATTTTAAACATAATTCTGAAAATTTAACAATTTTACTTACATTATTAAAAGTAGAGAATATAAAATAAACTGGAGCAAACACATACATATGTATACTTGGTGATGCAACGAACGTTCGGCCTTTCTGCGAGTATATTTCAAGCATCATTCTATCTTTTAAGATTTAATATTATTGAAATGTTAATTTCAATGTTGCATTTATTATTTAGGGGGCGGGCATTATTAATAAAGCAGAATGGAATTTAACTACTGGAAAAAATAGTTTAATTTCTATTGAAAATTGCTCTAGATTTTTAAATAAAATTAATTTTGTGTATTTGTTACGCATTTTTGGTATTCTTTGATATTATTTCAGCAATGGTGTAGTCATATTTTAAAGTATTTCTCAACAACTGCTTTAGTTAATTTATATATATGACTTTATTGTTCTTCATAATCAAGAATACGATACTCCAGAGATTTAAAAATAAAATTAAAATTTACGCTTTTCATTGTTAATATTGCTATTATGTTTAATAAATCAGGTTTGTGCTTTTGTGCACAGAATGGGTCTTGATCGTTTGCCTGAAGCAATCTCAGCTCTTTTACAGATCAGGAGCAGGTTCAGAAATTGAGAAGACTCACCCACGTGGTATGGGACGGCAAAAAGCTTTGATCTCCGCCCCGTGTCAGTCAAACTGGTCCCCACCATTCCTGCTTACGAACTAACAATGGCGAGTGAATAGAAGGGCTCGTCTAGTTACTATATGGTCTAAGCCCTTGTCACACTTTGTCGCAGTTTCACTAACCCCTCCCCCCCTCGAAGCATGACATCATTTATGAATGAACCCTTGCTTCCATTTTCCCTTTTCTCCTCTGTTCAATCTTTTCAATTTCTATTTTTTTATCAAAAGATAACACTACTCTTTTGCGCTTCCCAGACATGTTTAAAAAACAACTTCTACACTTACAGATCGCAATCAGAAAAATGTGGGTTCCTTCAGTATGAAAGCGCACAACCACGTGTTCGTGAGGTGCATGGTTTATCTTTTATTCAAGTGACTTTCTCAAAACAGTTTTCCTGGAAATTTAGTTAAGCATAAATAATTTAACTCCACCCCTTGACAGTGAATGCAGTACTTCCACTATTTTTCTTCTGTTAGTTTCAATACTTTACTTCCGCTCTAATGCCTCTAAAAAGAATCTTAATCCCTTTGTTCAGTTCCTTCAGTAGGTACAATTCCCCATGCTAATTGTAACTGAATGGAACAGACCTTGAGGGAAAGGGGTGGGGAGGGAGGGTGGGAGGGTGATCCCTCTTTCTTGAAACACCAAAAGGTAAGGGAGAAAGGAAGGTGGTTTTCGACCTTCAATCTGGACTTGAGTGCTTTAAAAATATATATATATATTTTTGCAGAGCACAGGGGAAAAAAACGCATGATCTCCGACCATTCCGGTTGATTGGACATCCAGTTAAGCGGCGTCCGGATAAGTGGCGCTCTACTGTATTAAGTTAAAGTTTATTCCTAGTAAGGAAAACAAAGCTGATTTATTCACTAAGTCAGTGACTAAATTTAACTTAGAAAGTTTTTGTTCAAGTGTTTTTAAAATTTAACTGATGTCTTGAATTAATCGTATTTTGTGTTAATTAAGTTATTCGTTTCTTGTGTTTATATTGAATGGAATATAGGAGTCTAAAATCTTTTGAAAAAAAAAAATATATATATATATATATATTGAACTGTTCAGTTTATTAGGAAATGTCTTAGTTTTGAATGTAAAATGTAAGTAAGAATATTTTTGTGTTTTCTTTAATATTAGAAAGAGAGAATGTTTTGAAGTAGAATTCTTTAAAATGTGTGTATATTTTGAAATGTGTTAGTTTTCAACATTTGCATGGGAAAAAGGGGGCCGTTTGTTGCGTTGTTGAGTTTCGCGATGTTTTTCTCATGCAAATGAGGGAAGCAAATCAGCGATGACGTACTTCACGCCTATTTGTTTGCTTTTCCGACGTGACGTCACGTATGGCTGCAGTACTGCTATTCCTTTTTGATATATAAGCTTGTACTCGTTAAAAATGGGGTTAGATGATTATTTTGGGCTCACTTGTTTTGTCTTTATGTTTGCTTAAGTTAATTATTTTAAGTATAAATAAATGTCTTGTTTTTATTGAAGAATCTTGCTTTCATTGCGTAAAATGACAACAAGGTTACAGGCCCAGGAAAGAATGAATGTTTGTGAAGGGGGCCGAAATTTGTTAAAATTTGAAAGTTAAAATCAGTGCAACAACTATGACATTATTACCAGAAGGATTTGAGCTTCCCTTTCCATCCGGGTCATTTCATATTAAGTGGCAATAGTTCGGCGGGAAATTGGAGATACACCGTTTATTCCTGAATGCTGTTGAGTCCGAAAACACTATTTTAAATGTTTGTTGTTTCCAGAATTCTGTTAGCAGCCATATTTGTTTACCAAAATATGATGTTTCTTGCGTTTGTAAGGGTTTTAAAAAACATCACTAAATAGGTAGAAAGACTAATTTCACAAAAAATTCAATTTTCGTTGTTTCAATTGGGTTTCTAGCACCCCTCAAACAATTATAATATGCAGCAGAATCAATTTCAAAAATTTTAACAAATAAAACGCAATAAAATAAAATTTTTCACTATAAATAGTTCAAACAGATAATTTTGACATAAATTAATTGCCTAATCTCTCTCGTTAAATTTTCAAATAATTAAAAGACTTTTACCGTGCTAAAACAAATAATTTACTATTCTTACTAAATACCCAGCAATATGCTTATTTCAAGGCTAGGAGTAGGTTGGAAAAAAGAAATGGAAATTAATTAAGAATGTAATTCATACACAAATTGGGACCGGTTTTTAGGACATTAAATAATGCACTTTCAACAAGAATTTTATTACAGCTAATGTTTGATAACTATTAAGTTAGAGGGAAAGTTCTGTCGTATTTTAAAGAAAATATAACTCATGTGGAACCCAAACACTTTACTTTAACACAAACCCAAGAGATTTAATGTGATATCCAGCAGTTGTATGATGAATGCCAAACTTTTCTGCAATTTCTCGACTTGTTAAAAGTGGATTATTCGTATTTTAACGGGCACATTTAAAGATTGTGTTAATTATTCTAAATGCATAAAACGAAAAAGGCGTAAAATCAAAAAAGGATGGAATGGGATAATTAATTGTCTTTATTCTGATGTGAATTTTTTGAATTTCTCTATTATTAATATCGGTCCGTGTCTGTATGTCTGTGTATGGATAGATAATAAGGAATTTCAATGTCGTGTTGTATTTAAGCTCGCGCAGCGCCAGGCGTACAACGGTTTCGTAGCAAAAATCGAACGGAAAAAAAAAAAACTACTTTTTGGGAACATTGTACTTAATTAATCTATGATTTTAGTTACTGTTGCTCTTATTTAGGCTCGCGCGAAGGCCATTGATTAGCATAACATTTTTAGGAATTGTTGCTTAGCTCAAAAATGGATTTGCAAAAAAAAGAAAAAAAAAAGACGATTCTTTAGGAGTATTATCCTTAGGATTCAAGGAACTTTTGACCTTATATGTACTTCTCAGAAATTCTACATGGACTATTAGCGTTATTTCTGAATTTTTCTCTTTATTTGTTTTAGCCCGTGCAACGCCGGGCGGCGCGCCTAGTTAATTTAAAAATAACAAGCGTTGAATGTCCAAAATAAAATTATTTATAAATCTGAATGCTTCCTTAAAATCTTTTCATTGCATGAATATTACCCCCATTTCCCAAATGTTTACATTTAACACCTTCTTCACACATATAATTTAATTAGGGGACTAAACAAAAGAAAGTTGTTTTAATTCAAATCTGTACTTCAACTTCATATTTTAAACAAACATAATTAATATTAGTTTTAAAAAACATTAACGTACCGCCGGATTTTTTGTGGATCATAATCCACAGTTAATCATTTTAAAAGTTTGAAATTTTTTTGCAGTGTGTATCATGCTCTTCCCAGCAGCCTTTTTGCAGTGTGTATCATGCTGCCAAAATGTTTTGTAGTAAAATTATTTGAAACACAGGTTTTTTAAAAACATCGGTTGAGGACATAGTCGATGCTTAAAATACTCGTTTTTAATAATAAAAAAAATTAATAAAACTTTATATTTTAAAGTACTCTACTAAATGGAGGAAAAATAATTTCTTCAAAATGCACAAATCCTTTTCATGGAAACGAGGAAGTATTTAATTAAATATTGAACGAGAAAGTTTTTTTTTTTGAAAATATTGCTGGATTAAAATTAAAGATCTTTATGCGTGACTCTAATAAGATTTCAAAAATGAATCCCCGATCCCTGTCATGTTGTGTAAAGCAATAAGCAGCGTCATTTTCCAAAAATTACAAATTTCCTAAATTTTCCATTCCAAATTTTAATACCAATGTTCAAAATGACTTACACTCAGCTTTTAACTGTTTTTAAAACTGCACTTTTAGTTTATTTTGTATTTCTTCCTGCCACGTGCCTTGCCAAAAACAGTGTTTTACTGTAATTTTGCAGCAATCATTTAGCATTAGCGTTAATTTTATGATATTCTTCATTTATTTTCTCTAAAGTACAAAGTAAAATATATTACAAAACTGCAAAGCTATTGTTTAAAAGAGTAAATATTAATTTTATGATCCTAGTTTCTTACGAAATTTCGAAGTAAAACACTGAAAAGTTTAGAAAAATTAGGACAAATGTTAAAAGTTTAGCACATAGGTAGGGGTTTTTTTTTTCTTTTTGAAATTTTACCGTTTTGAAATTCTGTTACTTTTAAAAAGAAGTATACCTGAAGGTTTAACACCCCTTTCCTACGCAACTGAATAAAAATGAGACATCGAATGAATGGTTATTGCACTTTGTTTTCGCTCAATACGGTACAGAAAATTCTGGTACCGTAATAACTTTCCGCCTCGTTTTGATTTAATGAAAGCAATCATTTCGCTCGTTTTAGCTCAAAATGCTATAAATTCAAAGAGAAATCAAATAAGTTTGTCGCAAAACAGAACAATTCAATGCAAAATAAAATCCAAATCACCACGTGCTTCTGCACCTGCGGTGAGTCATACTGATAAAAAGGGGTGGACAAAAGGATTAAGAAAAGAGTGGACAGTGACCCAGAACCAGTCCCCACTGCTTCCGACTTGAAATCCCTAGAAATCCCGAAACATTTCAAAAGGGAAACTAGAACAGGGAAAAAGGGGGGAAGGAATTTTTTTGTCGGCGAAACCGGGGAGACACCCGTAAAATGACAACAAGGATGACTTGTGATATTCATGTTTGGCCCGATTATCCCTTGAGTCTGACTCAAGGGATTCATGTTTGTGTTAAAACCTTCATCACGAGTCAGACTCGTTAAAGTATGGCAAAATAGAGTATTTTTAAAGATATTTTTTATAAGATTTTCATTTATTGGAATGATTATCTACAATAGTAAAAATTTTAATTACTAGTGTTTATATTTAGCTTTATTTTAAAAAAGCTTATTTGAATTTAAATGTTATGTAAAGGGAAAATATAAAATAGATTTTACATATCAAGTTCAAGAACAAAATTATTTTTAAAAATCGTTTACGGTAAATTTTCTGAAAAATTAAACAATAATTTTTATAATACTCTAAATTTTTCTTTTCCATATGCTTTAAGTTGCTTGAGACCACATGCTTGATAAGAAAGTTCTGTATTTGCTTATAAGACTTTCACATAAGTTAAAACCTTTATGAACAGGACATATAATAGATGGGGATTGCTCGGGCAATCCCCAGGATATTTGTGTGATGAGGGGAAGAGGGAGCTTAGCATGCCCATATTTTTATGTTTTCATAATTGAAACATATTATTACTGTTTATGTGGATATTTCGTTTCCACTCATTTGTTATTGTAGAAAACGTACTAATTATAAGAATATTTGATAGTTTCCATCAAGTACAGTGAAACTCTGTTATAGCGTCATTCTAGCAGCCGGAATATTTCTGACGCTATAGGCAAGTGACGTTATAAGCGATAATTATTATTATTCATGGGCAAATAAAAGGACTGGAATTTCTTGACCCTATAAACAGAGTTGTCACTATAAACAATGTCACAATAGCCAAGTTCAACTGTAATGTTTTATTAAAAAATAGCTAAAGCTGGTTTTTCATGAGATTTAATATTGGAAATTTAACGCTCTTTCCGACTTTTTCCAACCTGCTGTGGTCTGTACACCACTGTTCAGTGCGCGCAGCCGTCCTATATTTCCTATTTTTCCTATATTTTGAGAAATTCCCCCAAAATTGTCGTATTTTGTCCTATATTTACAAAAGCTATAGCATGTCCTATTTTTCTGACAATTAAATGCGCGATTCGCAAATGCACGCCGAAAATTTCCAAACAAAAAAAGCTATGGAACGCGGCAAAAGATAAGCAAGCACCGACGATGCTCATTGGCAGTTGGCGCCAATTGAATAGAAGGAAAAAGAGAGAGAGAAATGAAAAAAAAAAAAAAACTATTTTGGCAGTAAGTAAAGTACGCTCACCTGGAGACTCTAATCATTTACTGCCAGATTTGGCAAAACATCCCCAATGTAGGCTACTTTTTTGAGCGAATCGATCGTCTGTTTGCTTAAGTATTCTTTTTCTTTTTGAACTTCGGAAACAAATACTCATAGATTCTTTTAAAATAACGTTCAAAAAGAACTAAAGTTGTATGTTATATATATATGTATTAAATAAAAGAGAAACATGGACACAAAGAGTTGGATGCTTGTTCTCTGGAAAAGCTGGCAATCCTGCCCATCTTTCGTTGCGATTTCCCGACGTGCGCGCGCTTCGTGCTTACCGTTCCCGTTGTTCTTATTTTGAAAAAGCATTGTTGAATTGATTGTATGAATTTTGACCATTGAAAATAAGTTTTATTTCGCTTAAATAAATTGATGCATACTTGTCAAGTCTACCGTTTTAACGGGTAACTCCTGCTTTTTGCGTCTATCTCCCGATCTTCCGTTTAGTCGTAATTTTCTCCCGTTTTTAGTAATTTTCGCTTTTAAAATAAATAAAGCCTCATTTTTTCTCAATTGATGGCGCGTGTGATCGTAGTTACTCTTCGATGTTAGTAGCAGACATGTGATTTTTCCTGTATTTTGGCGAAGTTCCGTATTTTTGGAATTTTTGAAAAGTCAAAATTTCAGTACCGCGAAAATTCGTAGTTTTGGAAGACTTTTTTTTTTTCTTTTTAATGACAAAATTTTGAAGCAGCATACGTACATACTTGATTTACAAAACTTTTACAAATTAGCAGTAAAATTTCCGCATTTTGTTTTAATGCTTTTAAGGGTCAGTCCCAATTTTTTTGAAATCCGATAGCATCCGCTTCAATAAAGCTCCCTAGTAATCGTTTACTATCTGATTCTATCTCTTGGGCATCAATAACTTTTGTTTTACCATTATTTTTGATATTTTTTTTCGATTCAGCCTCTTTAGTAGAGGATTTATGCTCTCGTCATTTTGCCACACCCACTCGAAATTTCAATGCAAAATTTTAGCCCTTTTAAAAAATTTGGTGATCATATTTGTTCATTATAACTATAAATATTGCATCCTTATTAATACCCTTGTTTAAAAGTATTTTTTTCAAAACATTTTTGCATCATTCTTTTCCCCCCACAGTCGTATGGTTAGTGTCCCCCTCCCCCTTTTATTTAGGCCTTATAATATTGCTACAAAATAAATTGAAAATACCTCTTCCTATTTTCATTCAATATATAATTAAACAATGGCTTTTTTTTTTTTTTACTATTTTAGAATAGTAATTTGTTCCTTGAATGTACACCAGACGTGGTCTGATATTTTGTTTCAATTGTTGTGGTGTAGACGTAACCTAGTATTAAGGAGAACTGTTTGTTTTGAATCTAATTAATGTAGTACTGGGGATTTTGTGCATTAGGCAAAGTAATGCATTTTCTGTAAAGTGAAACTGAGTTTCGTCCAATGCTGTCAAATGAAAATATAGAGAACATATATTTATCTTTAAAAAATTTTGCGAGAAAATGTTTTGGTCAAACATTCAAAGAGAAATTTTTATCAAATACTGCTGTAATGAGCTTTAAAAAAATTGTGTGTGTGTGAGGGGGGGGGGGGGGGGGAGTCATTGGAAAAATCTTTTTTTTTTCTCTCCAAGGTTGGCAAGTATGCATGTATATGAATGTATGTGTGTGCTGACATTTTAGAATTTTGTTTTATGTTTTCAATTGGTGAAATAAAAAACCTTCTTCAACTTCTATCTTCAGAGATTTTTCCCTCCTTATAATTTTTAAGCAAATAGTCTCCAAAATACAATTTATTATAAATAATGTGTATTTAATAATTTGAAAATTGGTAAGGTACATTTATTCATGGAGACAAAATCTATAATGACTATAAACACCAGTAATTTAGCATTATGTATGCAAAATCAAAACAAACTAAGTTACTTATTTTCTAAATTTTTTTTTTTGCTTTTAGCAACAGGTAGCAAACTGTTTTTAACCTTTCTAATAGGTTAAAGGCAGTCTGCTGTTTGTCTAAATTTGCATTTCTCTGTCACATTTTTTTAATTTTTTCTATTTCAGTTTGCCATAAATATACTTAGAATGAATGCAGTAAGTCTCACTTTAGCTTAATAGACCTATTTGTTATGCATTAAGGTAGTTTTAAATTTGTCCTATATTTTTAATGATAATGTCCTATATATTTTTTTTTGCTCTTGCTGCTGGCACTGACTGTTTCATGATACATTATGATTCACCAGTCCCTATCTTAATCAAAGATTTAATGAATTATGTTTTATTTGTTGTTAAAAGCATTATCTTTTTTATAGGAGAAACAAAGAAGGCGACCGGGAAAAGGCTTTAAAAGTAGTAACTACTGCTCTAGAAAAGAAAGAAAATCAGTTTCCTGACATGGTCTGTCTTTGTGGCAGAATATATAAGGACATATTTGTAGAATCTCAGCATACAGACCAAGATAGTTTACAAAATGCCATTAAATGGTAAGAGTTTATCTTTTTTAACTTTACAATTTCTTAATTTCATATATTAAAAAATACGCTTTTTCTATTTATGCTGCTATGTTAAGGTGTTTAAAGGTGAGTTAGTTGCTTGAATTAAAAATTCTTAGTTCATTAAATAACCACACAGATAAAATAAATAAAATAATTTAAATAAAGGAAATAAATTTACATTTGAGTATATATTGAGCAAAAATTTTGACTATCCATGCAGTATTTGCTCTTTGAAGAAATAATTGTGGAACTCTTAGGGGCTAAAATTCAGGGCGTTATTCCCACCGAAATTTCTCGGATCTCTTCCTTAAAAATAAACCAGGCAGGAATATCCCGCCCACGGAAGATTAAAAAAACTTCAGTGAAAATTTGCAGTTTTTCACTTGTATGTATAGTTACCAATATTATTATAAGAAAATTTTTTTTTTATCCCTTCCAATAAATTGCAATACCCTTTATAGAAGTTGGATAGGAGGCTACCCTTTAACTAAACATTAGTACAATAAAACATATAATGAACTCATATTTCCAGAGGACATGTTAATTTCAAGGAAGCTATTCTGTCAGTCAATGTATATTTTACATTCAATAAAAGTCAAATATATTTTACTTTCTAAAATATCCTTTTATTTTCTAATAATAAGTTGTGTTGAAAATATTCTTGTACGTCATGGACTGAAACTTGTTATGAGTGGGTTTTAGATTTTTTTGTCACACAATTCAAAAATTATTGCATGTAAATATTGTAAAAGGCTGTGAGAATAAATAGCCCTTGAAAACCTGTATATATATTTTAATGGGTTGACTAGTTTTGATACTATTTGTAGGTATCGTAAAGGTTTTCATGTTCAACCAAATGAATATGCTGGAATAAATTTAGCTACTCTGCTTGTGATTGCTGGAAATGAATTTTCAAAATCTTCTGAACTTCAGCATATTGGCAGAGTCCTAAATAATCTTATTGGACGCAAAGGCAGCCTTCATTCTCTGCAAGATTATTGGGATGTTGCAACATTTTTTGAAATCAGTGTGTTAGCTGAAGATTATGCAAAAGCTATTGAAGCATCATTGTGTATGTTTGAACTAAAGCCTCCTATTTGGTAAGTTCTCCTATTATATTAATTGCTCATTTGTATTTAAAATTCAAATTTAGTTGTGGGAAATATTTTTTTTTTTATCTTACTGTTTTTGATTTACTTTTATATGGGGTGATCATGAGATATGCGATACCATTTTTTTCCACGTGTACATGCACATACATATGTACATTAAAAGCGGTGGCTTAACAAAGGTTTTACATGGATGTGAATCCGTTTCTTTAAATTTGATTTTATAAGCGGTTGATTTTATTAAGCAGGGATCTTAATAGAGGTGGGCACTACATTCGTAAAAGCAGTATAAATCTTGTTATGTAACACCGACGCACAATTGGGGGGTTCGGGGGTTCTCCTCCGCAAATTTTTTGAAATTTAAACTTTACAAATGCTATATTAGGCTACATTTTATCACTGGGAAAAACAAGAATTTCGGGTAGGGCCCTAGAAATATTTTGAAATTGAAATCTAAAACGCAAAATTTTAGGCTAGGCAAGAGGGGTTCAAGTACTTTTTGCTGGAAATTAATCGGAATTGATGCCCAAAACCGTAATTTCAATCTATATTTGGAGATATTAGGGGATTCGCACTTTGCTCAGAAAATTTTAGAGGTCCTAAAATCATAGTTTTAGGCTCGCATGGTTTGGTCATGTCAAGAGGAAGGTGTGACACCTGTAAACTCCCTTGGATCCACACTGGCCTCAGTTAAATCCGAAATGTCACGTTTTCTATCGTTGTTGTTAATAATTAGTAAGCGTATCTATCGTGACAATATGGAAAAATCTTCACATTATACTGACACTAAAATTTATTAAAAGCTTTCGAATGAAATTTTTTTTAACAAATATTATTGTAGCAAAATTTATTTGTATTTTAATTTAAGTTCTTATTTTAATTTAAGTACTAATTACCTTAAAGCTTAATTCAAATAAGTGATAAATTGAACGTTAACAAGATATAAAATTTACTTAACTTAATTAAACAAATAACGGTTCATTCCAATAAAATTTTGCTGTATAGGAAACATTTTCCAGTGTTTTTTTCCCTTATTAAAAAAATAGAAGCATTTCATTTCTTTTTAAATTAAAATGAAGTATCTAGCTAAAGGGTAATTGTAAAATGAACTATGCTATAAATATTTTATGCTCTAACAAATTTTATCAAAAATTTGAAACGAAACATTGCCGAGCGCTTGTTGCTTTTTTAAAAAATATATATCATAAAAATAAGTTTTGTTGCATCATTATCAACATTTCTTAGTTACTTATTTCATTTATATGCAGTAAAAAACCCTTCTAACAAACGCTCCTCTTATTATGCGGAATATTTTTAATTGCTCTGTAGCAAAACCATTAAGCCTCATGTATTAAAAAAAAAACTTATTAGTTACATATTACCAGGGATGCACAAACTTTTTTGGTTGAAGCACCAAAAAATTAGAAAGTATCAGGTTGGGGGCCAAAGTAACGTAATGTTTTATTCATAAAAATACAGGGTGTATTTCAGTTTTTTTTTAGAGGTAGTAGGTACAAAATAACATGTATTAATAATTACTGTACTCTGGAACAGATTATTAAATAAAAGTTTTAAAAAATGAATGTAAATGAATTCAAACAAAATGAGATATAAGACTTCTAAACAATTAATTGCACAACATTTATATATATCAACGAAGTGATTGGTCAAATGTCAAAAAAGAGGAATACTAAAATTTTTTACAAAAATGTTTGCAAATTATGAAAATGAAACAAATGGAAAATAAAAAGGTAATTTAAGAAAAATACAACATTATTCTCTAAATTATAACTTTGTTTATAATTTAGATAATTTTTCTTTGACATTTTATGATGTAAAATTTAAAATATATATTAAGAGTTAAAATGAAAAATTAATTAAAAGTGAAAATATAAATACAGAAGAAATAAACACACATATATTAAATAGCAAAATCCAAATGCTATGAGTCTGTGCATCACGTTAAACCTTTGCGATTCAGAATTACTACTAGTCAATTTGACTAGTAGAATTGTTTTTTAACTAACCATGTACAAAATCTTATTATTAGTTAAATTGGCATAGTAATTTTAAATTTATAAATTGCTACATGGACAACAAAAAAAAGTTAAACTGATTCCTTTATCAAAAATCAACATATCATTATTTTGTTCCATGGCATATAATTAAATTTAAATCCTTTAATCACTAGTTTTCCTAGAAATTGATCTTTGTGAATTAATGTAAAAAATCGTTATTCATTTATTCATTTCCTAAATACATATCAACAATAAACTTTTCCTAAGTATATATCAACAATAAAATTTTTAAATTTTGATGATAAACTTTATAAAGTAAAATTTAGATTTACACTTTATAAAGTAAAATAATTATTCATATTTATATTATTAATTCTGAAATTTATTCATTCACTAGCTGACATGCCCGGCTTTGCGCGGGATAATATTGCATCATTTGCAGGCTAAGTGACGCATGTCCAAAATTCTGTTGTAAATATGTAAGAAAAAATTTTCTTAAAATATCAAAGAGTAGGAGATGGGCAACAGGCCTTAAAAACCTTATTTAAACAGTGAACGTCATTAAAAAGCATGATTGCATTAAAACGAACAGCCTAGAAAAATTACTTTTAGACCAAGAATAATAGTCCATAAAAATCCACATTAAAATGCCAACAACAGTTCATAAAATTGTCATTAGAGTAATTGCAACAGTAACTAAAGTGCGCACATGCAGCGGGATCATTGTGCCAAAATGATATCAAGAGTCTATAAAAATCGTAATTACAATATCTAGAACAATACATCTAAAAATTCCCATCAGAATAAAAGCTGTATTCTGTTTTTTAAATGTCCATCAGATGAACAACTGTCCCTGAATATTTCTGCTACAATAAAGAAAAAAATCCTTAAATCCCCCTATTTCAATAAAGACAACTATTCCTAAACATCCCTAATAAAATAAGGACATTAGTCTCAAAAAATTTCCATTAGAATAAAGACGTCAGTGACTAAAAATACCCATTAGAATACTGACCTTCAAGAGCTACTGTTCCTAAAATTACCAACTGTCCATCTTAAATTCCCCATCAAAATAAGGACAGTTCCTATAAATCCCGCTTGCAAAATCGTCAAAGGATTTCCTGAAAATTCAATTAAATAGCACTTTCATAAAATTAGGATAAAAACGAAAGAAAGGAAAGCATTATTTTCAAAGGCAAATGCACATTTAAGTTAGAAAATGTTTAGTACTGAACCAATCCTGATGTGAAATTTAAGTTGATAGAAAGAAATAGCTAAATTCTGTCCAAATAGTGCCAAATAGACAGTAAAAAAAAATAAGTGTTGCGCCGAAACATGCTCAGTTGTGGTGGACTGTAATTTTCTTAACTGAGGAAATGTAGACTTAAGTAGACTCACTACTAGGTTGAAATAACAACTCATTTCAAACAATAACAAATAAAGTTTAATTAAATGCTTTAGTTTAGTAGCCCGCACATGGGACGTACTTCACACAACTCCCGGGATTCCCGTTACAGCTAAGTTACAGAGAGGGCGCTTTTTGCGCCCCGTACTAGAATTAAAGTTTACATAAGGAGGAAACACTCCCCCGGGGATTGAAATAAAAATTTCAATAGTTAAACATGCATAATAACAACAATATAAGATAAGCAATGCAATGATAACACAATAGAATACACCAGAAAAATACAACAATAACATACACTAAATACTGATAATGAAATATTACATTAAATTGCAGAAGAAAGAATCTTAGTTAATTATCCAATTGGTAAAATGCAAATGTCTCTAACATTTCTTTTAAGGATTCGTCCGTTTGGCAGACGTAAGTTGACAGTTCTAATCAAATTATCCTTTCCCTTAAAAATCTCTGTTATTCTTCCCATTGCCCACTGAGTTGAGGGCAAATTTTCCTGTTTTAGTAACACCAAAGTTTCCTCTTGTACATCATTTTTCCTCAATCTCCACTTGGACCGTTCCTGAAGATTATTTAAATAATCCCGCTTCCATAAGGTCCAAATTCTTTGCGAAAATTTGGCAATTTTTTGCCATTTTGAAAGTCTGTTCTCAGAAATCTCAAGCAATGGGGGTTCAGGAACTGAAGTAATTGGCCTTCCAATGAGGAAATGGCCAGGTGTAAGACCTCAAAGTTGTCAATTTCTGTTGACAGTGGAGTGAGAGGTCGAGAGTTTAATACTCCTTCAATTTCTGCCAAAATAGTCAAAAACTCCTCTAAAGTCAAATTTTGGTTGCCAATTACCCATTTTAGATGGAATTTGAACGGTTTTAACCCCGCTTCCCAAATGCCACCAAAATTTGGTGATTTAGGAGGAATAAAACCCCACTCGATGCCTTCTTGGGCTAAAAAAGTTTTCATCTGGAGAGCGAACCATTTTTAGAAGCTTCTTTAACTCAATGTTAGCTCCAACAAATGTCTTTGAATTGTCTGACATTATTTTTGAACATTTGCCTCTTCTGCCAAAGAAACGCTTCAAACTAGCAATAAAAGCTTGCGTGGTTAAATCCGAAACAAAATCTAAATGTATTGCCTTTGAACATAAGCAAACATATACTACTACATGAATTTTATTCAATACACCTTTCCTTTGATTTTTGAATTTTATAAAGAATGGCCCACAGTAATCGGCCCCTGATTTAGAAAAGGAAAAGCCTTGATTTACGCATTCCCTTGGCAGATCAGCCATTAACTCAGAAGTGGCCACAGGCTTATTTCTGAAGCAAGTGATACAATCGTGAACAATTCGTCGACAAATATTTCTTCCATTGATCAGTCAAAACTTCTGTCTGATGTGGAAAAGTAAAGCTTGTGATCCATAGCCCCCTTAACTAGATGCCTTCCGAAATGGAGCGAAACCCATTACACTACCGGCAACGATTTTCTTCCGCTGACAACGAAAACGCCGCTAGAGGGCACTACCTATTTGCTATTGGAAAACGATGTTTTACATGTTAACGCTTGGTAAATTGTGATAAAAAGCGGTAAAAATTGTTTTTAAAAAAATTATTTGAATTTTTTTTTTAATATTTAATAATATGACTCATTTATTACACTATTTTTTCGCTCTTACTTTATGGTGCAGTAAAACAGTAGGAAATTAAGTGATATTATTTATTTTTGATATCTGGTTAGTCTAGGAACATCTTAATGGAGCATCAGCTTAAAACTTTTATTTCATTAAAGTGGTTTTCCCCTTACTGTATTAATTTTAAAAGAAAAATTTTGTTACACAAATGAACAGAATTTTCGTTAAAGTAATGATTTAATTATTTTAGTCTAAAATAAAACTTCGCTTAAGAAACAATTATTTTTTACAAATTTGCAAACGTGCTGTGCAGAAAAATAAAACATTGTTTCTGCAATCTATAAATGTAGTTAAAATTATAATTGCATGTCATCACTTATTTAAAATTTTATTATTTTCGAGTTAAATGGAATATATATCTATACATATAAAATGAACTTTTGACGTTGTGGCTGTGCACTCTACAGCAAAATGTACGCAACGTACGATTATAAAACTTTGCACAAAATTCTATTATAGGCTGATGCTTTGCAAGACGAAGCCGTTTTCTTGAAATTCGACCTAATATTTTTTAAATTTAACAATTAACTATTAATCTTCCAGTATTTTTTTTACTCCTTACGAGCTGTTTGAAGAAATGAAGTGAAGTGGATTATAGAAATTCCGCTGTTGAATGCAAACAAAACATCGTTTGAGCCATGAGGCGAGGGCGAGTGTCTTGCATGTAACGAAAATCAGTGTTTTAACTGACCCATTTTGAAAAGTATTTTGAGATTTGATCGATTATTTTAATGAAATTTATTTTTAGAGGGGAGGGGATTATTAACCTATACACTTTGTTTTAAATTGATGGTGCATACTTTTTCCCAAAATTTTGTCTGAAGTTCCGATTTTTTTTTGCTTAGAATCGCCCATGGTTTACTGGAGAGGTGAAAAATTTCTTTTTGGGAGGTGATTTTCTTTCTTAAAATGTTGTTGGGCCTACTTAAACAATATATATTGATTTCAACTGTTATTATTCAATTAAGTGACTCGCGCTACCAGTTTAATTCAACTGGGCTAAAAAATTTAATATGTTAAGAGATTATTGAACTTATTAGTATCATAGTATCTATTCATAAAAATAATATTCATTAAATGCAAAAACCAAGTAGCAAACAACTTTCACTCGATCGATTAAGAAATTAAATTTTCCTTTTGAACATGTTGACGGGGGCATTGCTTTAGTGATGAATTTATAGGGGCGGAGGGTTGCAACCTCCCACGATACACACATTCAAAATAAAATAAGTAAGTTGTTTTTAAATAAAGAATTTTAAAAATAGTTGAGGCATTATGTAAATTTGTAATGTTTGCTTAATGTTTTGTGATTACTTAAATATTCATTATTATTTCTTAATATACTCACTCACTTGAGTAAATGTGCATCATTCACATAATTTTTAAGACTTCGCCTTTCATCATTTGTATTGAAAAAGTATAACATTTACAACAATTTCAAGAATTCGTCATTTATCGTTATTCTATCATGTTATATGTGAAAAGTTTTCATATCTACAGTGAAACTCCGATTTAACATCGCACAAATCTACGTTTTTCCCGCATGTTACGTTTTTATCATCAGATCCTAGTTTTTCCGTACGCTAATTGATGTTAAAATATCCCGGATTCTAAGTTTGTTATTTATCGAATTCCCCGTATTTTATGTTTTCCCTCGAAAATGAAAAAAGAAAAAAAGTGTTCTAAAATTAGCCATATCTTTCCTTTTGTGCTTTTTTAAAAGCTTTATGCATATTGTTAAAAGTTAATTATTACTCTCTCACAAAACAAATTATGACCAAGGATTGTTTTTGTTTTCGAGAATTTTCAAAAAGGGGCTATTCGAGTTTATCAAGGCGTGAGAAAGTTTGTTTGTTTCCAGTATTGAACTGGAGAAGTTGTTCTTTTTACCATTTTATAAACCAACAAAGCTCCAACACTTTGAGTCTAAAAAAGATTTTGTTAGCAGTCACTATTATGTGCTATGCACTGTACTCTTTTTGGACAGAACAGCTTACTTATAGTGGACATTTTACAAATAGTGGAAAGCTATTTTCTTTCCCATAACGGCTAGGGAAAACGCTGACTATGTATTTCAATCCTGAAGATGCAGCATTCACTTTGAACTCCATGACTAAAATACAATCCACTATTATGGATTATTTTCAAACTAAATGCTCGGATTCGTAATTAAATACGTTAAAATGGTATGTAATTTTCTTTTCAAAAATATAGATATTATACTTTTTAAAAGAGTTCAAATCTGCCATTCAGCATTTGTAACATAAAAGGATAATGTTAAGGACAATTTCAAGAATTCATAATTTGTAGCAATTAAATTGTTACAGTTCCATTGAAAATGCCTCGCCCACCTATAAGGAGGTGTTGTTTACAGAGTTGAAATCAGAGCCAGAGAGAAAACTTTCACCACTGAATTAGCCAAGAGACACCACTAGATAAAAAAATATGACTTGAGCGTATTAAAATATGTATGTTCGTGTCAGAACATCACCCCGATTGCCTTTTTTGTGGCATTGAATACTGTAAAAAAAAGCAATATTCCATGTTCTGCTCATAACTAAGCGAGTGTCCATTGCACTAACATTAAGAACTGTAGGTAGGATTCCGCGATAAGAATAAAATTTTTCTTGCATTTTTAGTGTACTAATTTAGTAACAGATTCTTTTTCAGCTTTGAACCATAAAATTTCCCTTTTCAACATTCACATTCACTTTCGAATTTACTTTTGTCAAGATATGTCTCTTAAGCGATGCGTATCAGAAATTGACGTGATACTCCAAAAGCAAATTTATAGGCAGGATATTCCATTATCCGCTACTAAAGAAATGTCTTTGTATATTGGCGTAGCTAAGTAAGGGCGGACCGCCCCAGGTGTCACCCAATCAGGGGTGACAACCAGCCCCGATGGAGAGAAAAAATAAACCTTTAAAAGCTCCCTAGAATAAAACAAATACTTAAAATGGGAGAAAAAAATATCCAATTTAATTTTCTATTTTTAATTAAAATTAGAGCCAGAGAGAACTTTCACCACTGAATGAGCTAAGAGACACCACTAGGAAACCAAATACGACGTGAGTATAGGAGAATCTTTTCAGGAAAAAAATGTATGTTTGTGTCAGAACATCACCCCGATTACTATTTTTGTGGCATTGAATGCTGTAAAAAAAAGCAATATTCTGCGTTCTGCTCATAACTAAGAAACCTATCCATCCCATTCACATTAGGAACTGTAGGTAGGATTCCGCGATAAGAATTGAACTTTCCTTGCACTTTTAGCGTATTAATTTAGTAACACATTCTTTTTCAGCTTTAAACCATAAAATTTCCCTTTTCAGCATTCACATGCAGTTTCGAATTTGCTTTTGTCAAGATATGTCTCTTAAGCTATGTATATCAGAAATCGGTGTGATACCTCAAAAGCAAATTCGAAAAAACAAGCTGCCAATTTCAAGGAATTACATCAAATGTTCATCTTCACTGCACAGAAAAAGTGTATAATGCATGAAGAGCAATTTATAAATCAATGTCTTACATTTTTAAGAATTACTCAAAATCTTAATCTCTGTAGCACAGAAAATGTGGGTGGTACAAAAATCGATTTGCAAATGAATATTCATTTATTTAGAGACATTTTTAAGAATAACACAAAATGTTCTTCTTTACCGCACGGAAAATCTGTAACGACTGAAATCAATTTACAAATAAAAGTCACACATTTTCAAGAATTACACAGGGTGGAAGCACAACCAGGAAATCAGGGAAATTTACATTCTGGAAAATATCAGGGGATATTTAAAGTTTTCTGAAATATCAGGGAAAATTATAGTTTTCAATATTCAAACCGGCAAGCGTCTGGAGTTTCATTTGTGGAATTTCCTTTCTTTGCACATGTTCAGAATATGGGGCTATTCTATTATGAAACGGGGGGTGAAGAGCGTCTGTGGGAAATTTTTTAGTTTTAGAAGGTTTTAATCTTATAAGCAGGATATTCCATTATCCGCTACCAAAGAAATGTATTTGTCCACTGTTCTTTATTCCATCAGTGCCGTAGCTGAATGGGGGCAGTCCGCCCCAGTTGTCACCCATCCAGGGGTGACACCCAGCCACGACGGAGAAAAAGAATGAACCTTTAAAAGCTCCATAGAATAAAACAAATACTTAAAATGGGAGAAAAAAATATCCAATTTAACTTTCTATTTTAATCTGAGCAAAGTGTATCCTTTAAAAAATATATTCACAATGTTTTTTAACCGCTAATCATAACCATTGCCCTCAACAAATACTTTAAATATTATGAGGCTCATGATGCAAATGGTGTTCTTTTTCAAAGCTGCAATTTTTTTTTTAAATTTATTATGTTCCATTAAAATGCATACTTCATTGCTTACATTATTATTTTTTTTTTATTGGGAGGGCGTAATCTTTTCCATGGGGTGACACTATCACTACCCACCCCGGGTGTTACCCATGCTAGCTACGCCATTGATTTTTTTTATACTTCATCAAATTGCCTACATATATATAGTCCAGCATCTCCTCACTGCAGCTTTTGCTTTTCTTGAATAGGCTAATGATGTAAGTACAAAGGATGGATGTAAGGCTAAGGATGATCAGTAACTGTTAGATTTTTCAAATAATCTTTACTAAACTTTGTCTGATCAATTTATCAATTCCACATTGTCTGATCAATTTATCAATCCCCCCAGATTACTTTAATTTATGGCAATTAAAATTTCATATTTTGAAATAAGTTCATTTCTCCTATTTGATTTCAAAATGTATGTTTATGTATAAAGCTAATAATACACTTTATTTTTTACTTTTTGTAATGCAATTTACTCTTTTGATTGGTTTAAATAAATATTTATAAAATAATATTTATATTTTTGAATTCAGGCTCAGAAAGAATGTACTGCTATCTATCAGAGTAAAAAAAAGTTATGTAATTGATTTGATGATGTGATAAAGATTAATATGCCACAGGATATAAATATAGATCAATAAATATAGGTTATTAGTGATAGATTGGAATAATTTTATACCTAAGTCAAGGTAGGTATACATTTATGGAAAAAGACATAGGCTAAAATAAGTTTTTAATCAGCTCAAAACTGACTTAAAAGGTTGCCTTGCTTGAGAAAAAAAAAGAAACAAGTTGCGGCGAAGGCGCCGCTATTTTAACCCTTTGCACGGGCAACGCCGTTGCGGGTACCGCTAGTAATATATAAAGAAGTGTTAAAAGAAGAAATTTTAAGCATTTCCATTTAAAAAATATTTTTTTGGCATTTTTTTCTATAAGACCAGTTGCAAAAGTCGAGAACACTCGCGTACTTAGCCAACCTGTACTACAGACAACGCATCAAATTTCGATTACGAAATACTACTTTAAATACTTTCATATCTTAAATCGAAATCGAACTTATGAAATTTTAATTTTGTTACAATTGAAGGTTCTATTGCAACTGAATTAGGTAGTTGATCATAACATTTAAACAAGTACATTATAAAATGCTTTAAAAAAAATAAATAAATGGATAAAAATGCAGTGAAAATAATTATTTATGCAATTCATACATAAAGAATATAATACACTTGATTTCAATTGAGCATTTTTACCGTTGTAAAAAAACAAATAAAAATCCAGTTCTTGATTAAAACTTTTAATTTTAATATTTGTTTGAGAACAATGCTATAGATAAAATAATTAAAGACTTATTTTGAGCATTTTGAAAATTTTTGAGAAGATGTAATGTATAACTTCCATGATCGATTAACAGCAAAACTATACGTGTAATACATATTTGAGTAGGTACTTATATGGACTCATCTGTTTTAGAAAAAAAGAATGTCTTATTATTATTATTATTATTTATATACTTATAGTGATCTTGAAAATTAAAACTTTTCCCTGAATTTTAAAAGTCAAGAGTTTTGCACAGACTCTGAAAAGATGTTCAAAGTTTAGAAAAGCTTTTAAATGTACTTGGAATAGCAAATATATTTTCGTACTATCTTTTATATTTTCCAAGAAATCATTGCTTCAAAAAACAAGCAGAACAATGAGGACGTTAAATTGGGGAACCTAACTCTTCATATAGCCGAATTATAAAAAAATTGCGTAAAATCAAGTTTATATTCTTATAATAGAATCAAATTTAATCTTATCATAGAATCTGATCTATCCCCCCCCCCCCCCCCGAAAAAAACTAGTCCTTTTGGTTTCAATAAATAAAATTATAAATAAATAAATAAAAAATATACATACATACAATAAAAATGTTGAAATATGTGAATAATTACAATTTATAATGCATTGTACTGAAGTCATATTTTAAGCATGTGAAGAGTAGCACAAATATTACTGCCAAATTATTCTTATTAATTCATCCATGTTCTTGAAATATGGTTAGAATTTGATTCTATGCATGAATAATAAATAATTTGAATTTCTTTCCTTACTAATTTTCATTATTTCTTATTGATCCATATATGTATAACTAGTTAATTTTTTAAATAAAAAATCGATAAGCTCAATTTAATTAATATTAATATAATTGTATAATATAAAATGCATCATAATATATAATCAATTGTATTCCAAGGACAAGGTACAGTAAAGATTGGAGAACATAATAAACAATGTACATTTATATAAAAAGTTTTGCACTATATTATTATGAATTAATTAATTTTTATTTTTTGCCAAATAGACGTTATTAAAGACACACACATAGTAATAATAATAATAATAATACTAATAATAATAATTCCCTTGTCTTGATATAGCGGAGATCCATTTTTCACGCTAACTTCCGATTGAAACTTACTTTTTCTTTTACTGAATTTGTTGTGAAAAATGGAACAACACAGTAAACCATCTTTCATTTAGTTATACTGGTCTTGAAAAGCACCGTTTTTATTCAAAAGAATCAAATTATTAGCGAAAAAAAGAGGAAATAGCAATGAAAACCAATCTTCTACCCTTCAAACTAATGGAAAGAGCGCGGTTTGCTATAGCAGATAAGTAGCGTTCCTGGTGGGGGAAAAGGTAACTAAAATCCGCGGCCAACTTTCCCTGCAAATCGCTAGGCATCTAGTTAAGGGGGCTATGTTGTGGTCCTAAATAAAAATACTTTAAATGAAAATATCTTACAATAATATTAGTTAATCGATGATCATTAGGCAAGATCATTGGAAATTTTGCTGAGTAGGGCAAATCCGCTTGGGATAAACGCCCTCCGACCCGTAAGGTCCCCTTCTCATCCAAAAACACATTTAGAGAAGCAAGTCTGCTCTTACCTGATATGGGTGGTTTACCATTTTCCAAACTTGTGAACTCCTCTTTAAAAATATTTTGTTGAGCAGAGTTAATTAAAAACAATTCTGCAGATTAAATTCCTCACTGCTTAAGGGACCATTCCTTTTGTTCCCAGAATGTTTACAATTAAAGAGGAACCTAAAAACAAAACTAGATACACGAATTAACCTTAAATATTCATTAGACATGCTAAGAATATTATCAAATACACAGGAATCAATTTTAAGTGTAAATAACTTTTGTTCATTTGCTAATGAAGAGTCGTTATAAATGTTCCTTTTTAGTTCATGCTGATACGAGTCTTCGTCAGGAGTCCCTATACTTACAGCACTGTAATGTTCACCACTGACCAGTAACTCCGGACCCTTAAACCATTTAGAATTCTCTAAAAGATTCTCGCATCTGATTCCTCGTGTAAGGAGATCGGCAGGATTTTCAGGACCTGCGCAATGAAACCAGTGAGACGAAGCTGTTAGTCTGAATTTCCCGTACTCGGTTAGACACAAAGGACTTCCACCTCGTAGCAGAACCCTTGATCCAATATAAGGTAATCTGAGTCTGTCCAATAGTAGGTGGATGATGGTGCTTTTTGGTGCAATACCTTTTTTAATTCATTTGCAAGGCGCGCAGCCAATAAGGCTCCTAGTAACTCGAGGCGGGGGAGAGACATCCCTTTCAAGGGTGCCACTCGGGATTTAGCAGTAACCAAATTTACTGTTGATTTATTCGCAGAATTGATTTGTAAATACACAGTAGCCCCATATGCCTTTGGGCTAGCATCCGAAAAGGTGTGCAATACTAGGTCACTATTGTGTAAGTCAAATCCTTCAAAAACATTTTGCGGTACTTGTAATTTTCGTAATAAAGGAGCTTCCAAAATCCATCCTTTCCAAATATTTGTAATGTCAGGAGGCAAGTCTTCATCCCAAGACACCTTCCGTATCCAAAATTCTTGAAATAAACACTTTAATCTAACTGTAAATGGCGATATCAGACCGAGAGGGTCAAATATTCGGCTTGCAATATAGTTCTCTTTGTAATTTTTGCATTATCTAAAAATTCCAGTAAATTATCGATATTCATTACAAGTATGTACAATTCAGGCTGCCAATAGATTCCTAAAACCTTATGCAGTTGTTTTTTGTTCTCATTAGAAGATTGAGGTAAGATACTAAATCCTAGATTTTTCCATATCTCCATAAGTGGTTCGCTATTAGAAATCCACTAACGTAAATTTATGCCAGCTTTTAGCATTATTTTATGAGAATCTTGTCATATAGTTAACGCATCTTGAACTGTGTCAGCACCACTGACTAAATCATCTTCATAAAGTTGTTAAGCACCTCTGTCGCTAAAGGGTACTCATCTTGAAATTTGGAAACATGTTCTTTAATTGTTGCAGACAATAAAAAAGGACTGGCATTCAAGCCGAATGTTAAATGTTTAAATCTATATATTAAAGTACTGAAATGTTCGTTATCTGCAGGATTTTTATTCACAAAAAGAAAGCGTAAAACGTCTCTGTCCTTTGGATTTATACAAATTTGTAAAAACGCCTTCTCAATGTCTGCCAACATAGCAATTTTGTTAAAACGAAAGTGCAACAACAAATGAAACACATTTGGGTTTAAATTATGACCCGAATCTAAACAGTCATTCAGAGATAACTGACCTTGTTCGTGAGAACTAGCATCGAATACGATGCAACATTTAGTGTATACACTGTCTTGTTTCAACACAGTATGATGAGGTAAATAGAAAACTGGTCTATCAGATATGCTTTCTGAATTCTGAACAGGTTCAATAATGTTTTTGTCTAAATAATTATCTGATATTTCTCGATATTGTTCGAAGAGAGTTTTTTCACGTCTCATTCTGTTTATAAGACCCTTGAGTCGTTTTTAAGCTATATTGAAATTATCAGCTAAAATGTTCCCTTCCCGAATCCAAGGTAGGGTTATTTCATAACGATTGTCCTTGAATGTTACAGTTTCATGAAACCTTTCCAAAGCCTGAACACTGTCAACACTAGTAGGATCATCTCTTATTCCTAAATCCTCAAGTTCCCAAAACCTTTTTAAGTCAAATTCCCATTGATTTTCTAACAAATGACATTTAAATGTCGTATTGCTATTTTTATTATTCAATGTTCCTGTAACAATCCATCCTAGCTATGAAATTTGCATAATTACCAAACCATCATTTAATTTTATCTGACCATTTAACAATAATTCGTAAAATGTATCGAAATATCAATAATATTTGTAATAATATTTGACCCAATAATATTTGAATACGCTGCGGTTTATGAAATTCTGAATAAGCATACTTTAAATTTTCCGGAAATTGCAGATTAGAAATGTCAATTGGCCTAGAAGGGATCAAATCCGTGATTTTTGGAACAACTAACATATTTATTGTTTTCCGAAAATTCCCCTCTTTATTGGAAATTTCTGCTGTAATTCCCTTTTTAACCTTACGAAAAGATCCATTTAACTCAGTGATTGACGCGTTGACATTAAAACGTTTTATTCCTAATATATTGCATACTTCCTGCGAACACAACGTAATCTGGCTGCCCGAATCCAAAATCGCATAAAATGGAAAAAAAGAATCATTTATACCCTTAATATAAACAATTGCTGTACTTTAAGCACATTTGAGCCTTGAATGAATAAATTGTTTATTGACTCTTTCAACGTGAGAGCTGACAAACGATTTGGGTTTGGTTCCTTATTGGTGCCAGTCTGGAATTCCTGACTTTCTTTCTCTTTGAAAGATAATGTTTTATTTTCTGTTATTACATTTTCATTTGAAGAGGAATTAATCTCCGATCTTTCTATGCGTGAATTATGAGATACTTTTTTACAAATTGTACTATCATGATTTAAAAGGCATGTCTTGCATTTATTGTTTAGTTTTTTGAAAAGGGAAACTTGATGAGTTCCTAAAAAATTATAACAAAGTTGAAACTTTCGTATACAGTTTAATCTATCTGCAACAGATAAATCTAAGTAACGCTTACATTTATATATCACGTGATTAAAGTTACATAAAGGGCATAAATTTTTGTCATTCTGCAAAACAAAACATTTTTGTTTCAAAAGGAATTCTTGCTTTGGTTTTAAAGCAAACGCATTGTGCATCGGGACGTTATCTACTGCTAGACTGCGTTTTAACAGAAATTCTATAAATTTGTCCCAGTTGGGAATTTCATTACAATCTAATGTCATTTCATACGACTGTCGCGATTGAACATCTATTTTTGAGAGAACAATGTTCATCAAAATTGCTTCAGATAGATTATTTCTTTCTAACCCTAGTTGTTTTAAGGCTCTTAAATGGCTTAATAGTTTATCAATCAAATTTCTAATTTCCTTAGCACTTTCGCTTCTGACCTTGCTAATACTTAGTAGTTCTGATATGTGGCTGTTAACGATTAATCGTTTGTTTTCAAATATTTTCTTCAAAGCGTCTAGTAATGATTCATAAGAATCATCTATATTTTCCAATTGTTTTGCAGACCCGGTAAGGGATGACTGCAAATAGTATAGTTTTTGTGACTCGGTGAATGATTTATTTTCATCAATTAGTGTCGTAAATTGTGCCTTAAACAGCAACCATTCTGTGTATAACCCAGAAAATTGGGGTAATGCTATAGAAGGTAATTTTATCTGTGCATTATTAGAATTGTTATTATAAGCAGCAAGAGTATGATTATTTAATTCAGTACTAGGATTTAATAATTCAAGTAATCTCACCTCAAGAGCTTCAAGCTGGTCTTCAACCTCTGTTATAAGGTTTTCGAATTCTGTTAGACCTTGCTCTTCGATGATTGAATATCTTTTGTTTCGGAGCTCGTCTAACTTTATTTTTAGACTTTGTACCGTGCTACTCTTCAACTCTAATTCACGCTGTGTCATATTCGCACTAGTTATCGTATTCTCGATTTTAGTTAACTGTCCCTTGATGTTTCCTCCTTTTCTGTTAAGGATGACGTTTGAACTTGGTTTGGTTGCCATAATGGCTGGCTATATGAACAGATTAATGACTTATTTATCCAATTCTAACTCCGGTGTAGAAGGACCATGTTGCGTCGGAACATGCTCAGTTGTGGTGGACTTTAATTTTCTTAACTAAGGAAATGTAGACTCAAGTAGACTCACTACTAGGTTGAAATAATAACTCATTTCAAACAATAACAAATAAAGTTTAATTAAATGCAAAAGTTGAGAAATGGCAGCAGTGGGTGCGCTGGCGCCTTTAGTAGCCGGCACATGAGACGTACTTCACACAACTCCCGGGATTCCTGTTACAGCTAAGTTACAGAGAGGGCGTTTGTTGCGCCCCGTACCAGAATTAAAGTTTACATAAGGAGGAAACAATAAGTAAATGTTTCTAAAATAAATCACTTGAGTAAAATATGGAAAGAAAAATCAACCTCAAGATAAAGTAATTGAAAATCGTCTGCAGTTTATAATCCACAAAATATGCATTAAAATGAAATGAATTTTTAGAATTTGTTTCGTTGATAAAACGGACACTCTACCATAAGAAATAATGTTTCATGAAATTGTTGAACTGGTACCATGAATGAATGAATGAATGAATTGTTTTGGGGGTGGCTCTAAAGAGCACTAGCACTGCGACCTCAGGTCTATTGTACTAACAACCCCAAGTTAGTGAGTCTGGAACAGACCAGTGGCTGAGACGAATTTCAGCAATAATTTAGCAGGGAAATTGGGTAATTCCCAGGGTTCAATCTAGTGATATCCAAGATATTCAAATGGTTGAGCAGAAAAGTAATCACATTCACATAAAATATGTGTTGAGCTTTCGTCTGCAGCATGACATCCTCTGCACAGTGGGTCAGCAAGAATGCCCATGATGTTAAGATGTCTCTTGAGATTGCAATGACCAGTTAAAAGACCAATGATCACCCTAATTTCATTTCTACTGAGTTTCAGCAGTTCCTTAGATCTTAACCAAGGGTAATTTTGGTTAAGTTCTTTCACCTGTCTTTGATTATTGCTTTTAAGTCAGGCATTGTGAGCCTCTTTTAGGAGGACTTCCTTGATTGTTTTCCTTATTATACTGTAATGCAGACCAAGGACAGGTTCTGGGCCAATGAAAGGAGTTTCTGTGCCCAATTTAGCCAGTTGGTCAGCCATTTCATTGCCAAAAATGCCACGGTGACCAGGTACCCAATAAAGAGTCACCTTATTCATAGCGGCCAGTTCACAATAGTGTTATAGCAATCCCAAACAATATTTGAAGAGAAGCAGTGTTTTTGTAGTGCCAAGAGAGCAGCCTGGCTATCAGAGAAGATTTTGATGGTTTTGCCAGAGATACATCTATTTAGGCAATTATTTGCACATGCCAGGATGGCCATCACTTCAGCCTGGTATACCATTGCTAGCCTTCCCAAAGAAGAGTAGATTCTAATTTTTTTATTTGGGCAAAAGGCACCGTAGCCTTTGCCATGGGAAGCCTTAGATCCATCAGAGAACCAAACTTCGTTGGTGTGGCCGATAAGCTTAATAGGATTTTCCCAATAAGTTCTGGAAGGGAATACAACATTGTGTTTTGAATCAAATTCAAAGCGTTTAAGCATCCAGTCCGAGTTCATGGAAAACAATGGGTGATCCCTGATCAGTGTATCAAATTTATATAAGGATCTTTCAGAAGAAAATTTCTGTAGTTCTAGAAATTTTATTCTTTGGGAGCAAAGAATTGCTTCCATCTCTACCTGCTTATAAAGTGGTAGAATGCTTAGTAATAACTCTAGGGTCTGAGAGGGGGTAGTCCTCATGGCACTTGTCATTGATATCGTTGCCATTCTTTGGAGACTAGTAAGCTCTTTCATTGTTGTCACACGGCAGGCTTTGTTCCACCATGTGATAGATCCATAAGTTATAATGGGGACGATTACTTTAGTATAGATCCAATGGACAATACTAGGTGAAAAGCCCCAATTGCACGTCTGCAGGCCCAGAATATTCTCTTTGCCTTAGTGGTGCTGTATTCGACATGACTGTTCCAATTTAAAGTCTTGTCAAAAATGATACCAAGGTATTTAACCTCGTTAGAGTATGCAAGTTTAGTATTAAAAAATTCTATACTTTGCACATCTTTGATTCTTTTTCTAGTAAACAGTACAAGGTTTGTCTTGCCAGGATTAACAGTCAGGCTAACTTCCTTGCACTAGTTTTCAACATTTTTGAGGGCAGATTTCATGAGGCCAATCACAGTATCCTGGAATTTTCCTCTTACTACTAAGGTTATGTCATCTGCATAACCAATACAGGTCACACCTGACAGATTAATTTTATTTAATATTTCATCAACAACAAGGCTCCATAAAAGAGGTGAGAGTACACCTCCCTGCGGGCAGCCTTTGCAGTTCGTGACGGCAAGTGTGTCTCCTAAAAGAGTTGCTTGTACTGATCTAGTAGATAGTAAGCAACCAATAAAGGTGCACACCAGATGATCGACGTTTTTTCTCATAAGAGCATTTATAATAACATGAGTGGGCACATGATCAAAGGCCCCTTCAATATCCAGGAAGGCAGCAAGTGCCAATTCTTTACCGTTTACAGCTCCATCTGGAATTGTGGTTAATTCATAGAGAGCAGTGTCAGTTGATCTGCCAGGTTGATAGGCATGTTGTTGCCTGGAGAGTGGGTTGGCTTTCAGCACTTCGTCTCTGATGTGCCTGTCAATCAACTTCTCAAGGATTTTGAGAAGAAAAGACATAAGGCTAATAGGCCTAAAAGCTTTGGCTTCATTGTAGTTAGGTTTACCCGGCTTAGGTATAAAAACAACCCTGCAGGTGCGCCAAGCGGTAGGAACATAAACATATACTAGACAGGACCTAAATATCCTGCTCAAGTATGGTATAATGGTGTCACTTCCTTTTTGGAGTAAGACAGGTATTATTCCATCTACTCCAGGAGTTTTAAAAGGCAAGAACGAGTTGATCGCCCAAGCAATCTTATCGCATGTTTACGATTTTTTTAGCTAGGTGCCAGTCCGCCTTTCTGCCACGTGAGGGTAATTTAAGGAGTGTCCATCTCCTCATTTTTTTGGGGGTTAAAAATTTTTTGGGTTGAAAAATTTCCCCGGGAAGGGGGAACCCCCCGGGAACCCCTTAAAAATTTCTTTTTTGTTGTGCCCCCCCCCCGGAACCAATCCCTTTTTAAAAATATAAGTTCCATCTTCTTTTCTGATTTAACCGAGTTGACAGAGCTTATCTCTTGATAAGATTTTTGTGAGCTTTGCAGCACTTGACAGAGTGTCAATTTGGCCACAGAAATCCCTCCAGGAATCCTGTCGACTTTTCTTAATGGCGTTATTATAACTAGTAAGAGCAGCTCTGTAAACTGACCACTCTCCTGTTTTTTTTGGCTCTATTAAAGAGCTTTCTGCAGTTCTTGCGAAGACCACTAAGATTTTTATTCCACCAAGAGACTTGTCTTGGTAAACTAGTGGTGACTGCTTTGCAGTTATTTTGATATGCTTGAAGTATGGATCGTTGCACGAAGTCAACGGCCATCTCAATGTCGATCAAAGAATTAAGATTAAAAAAATTACTTCTGAGGAGAAGTCCCAAGTCTTCTCTGTAGGAATCCCAATTGGTGAATCTGGGATTCCTTTTGTCCTGCTGGGATGTTATTGCAGGACCTGTAAGTGTCATTTTGATTAGTTTGTGGTCAGATAACATAATCTGATCAGCACATGCCAATCATTAATGCAAGCAGAGGTCTTGTCATTGCAGAAAGAAATATCAATGACTTCACTTCTGCTGCGTGTTACAAAAGTTGGCTTATTGCCAGAATTTAAGATAGTTAGGTTATTACAAAGAATGAACTCTAGTAATTCCTCACCTCTTTTGTTGCAGTTACTGCTGCCCCAAATAACGTGGTGTGCATTTGCATCACATCCCACGATAAACCTCCAGCCGTTTTTAGTGCATTTATGCACAAAATTCCTGGCATGAGGCGCTAGAGGAATTTTATCCTCATAGGGAAGATATGCCGACATTAGGCAAAAAATATCTTCATTATTGTGAATTAGCCGAACAGCAACGTTATCCCCATCCAGATAATCCACCATACAAAGAGCTTTTAGTTTTTTGCTAACTAAAATACAAGCTCTAGGTCTGCTACAAGAGCGATCGAAAAACAGGTTGCCGCAGTTACCTAAACCAAGAATTTTACCGCTATTAGTCCAGTGTTCCTGCACTAGGCAACACCTACTCTTCCTTCGGCCAGTTCTTTATTTAAGAGGGCAGAAGCCGACTGGCTGTGGTGCAGATTGATTTGTGCAATCTTAATAGCACAAGCCATAGACACAGGGCACACAAGGTTACTCTGAAGGCAGAGTGTCAACCTTGGGAGAGAGGCTACCCTTTAGGGTGCAATCGGAATCATCTTCAGACTCCGTAAGACCTAGAAGATGAATTTGTGAGGAAAGTGAAACACTAGATTCATCAGAGGTGCTAGCAATACTCCTAGGGGAGACACTAGGATCTGTATGAATAAGAGCTCTTACTTTTTCGGAGGACGAAGTTTCCGTCATAGTCGTCTCTTCTGTTTCTGTAGAAGGAAGAGATGAGGACTCCTCCATGGGGGTCTCTGTAACACTTGCAGGGTCTTCCACGGATGTTGTGGTCCCTGTAGTGACTTTGGCTGTTGCATCAGCTGGCTTGGGGGCTTGAGGGTCATGAAGGATCATAACAAGACCCTTGCCATAAGCACCTGCATAAAGCCCCATGTCATTATCCCTGATGTATTGGGCAGATTTTCGGTCAATCTCTATGATCCATTTTGCAATGGTATTAGAGATTGTTCTGTCTCTTGCACGCCATTCAGATGTGTCAAGGCCCTCATTGCACAGAGGTAGTCTGTTGAACAATCTGGATGACTCGACAATCTTTGTGATGTGGGTTTTGAAGAGAATCTTCACGGGTTTTGGTAGCTGCAAAGCTGGCAATATTTCTATCCCCAGCTCGTGCCACATATCCCCAGAGAAGAACTCTTTTAGCCAGGCAGCAGTGGCATCATTTGCGCAGTTGATAATAAGGGCACCACCAGCCAATTCCGAAGAGTTGATCTGGGGGCCCTAACCCTCCTGCATTTCGTCGCTTGCATCGTCGATGTCGCAGAAGATTTCATCGGCATCTTTACAAGTTTCTCCTCTGGATGAGATGTCTTGATGACGGCCATCTTCACTCCAGAGAGAGCCTGACTGTAGGATGGACCAGATGTTTTTTGTTTCTTAACAGCAGGCAATTTTGCGGAAGGTGAAGGAGTTTCGGGTTTCCGCCGGCTGCCGAGGCAGTACCAGCAGGAGAAGATGTTGATGCTTTGGAGATAGCTCCGGTCTCTTGGACCGTCGAGACGATACCTTCGAGAACCGGAGCATTGATTTCAGCCTTGTGAGTCACCGAAGTGGCACCAACAAGAACTGAGGAGGTTGGTTTGTTGGCTTCAGATGAGGGGCCCTGTTTGGGCACCACAGCATCTGAAGCAGTAGGATTTTTAGGTGTCTTGCCACCGGGTTTTTTGAATCTTTTAGGTTTCATAAAACGGTTAATTTACTGAGGGTCTAAGATATCACCACCTGCATGGACCCTCTCTACAGGTGGAAGGCTAAAAAACTGGTACCATAATACTAAATCGACAAAAAAACAAAGAAGAATCAACCTCAAGAAGTATTTAAAAATCATCTGCAGTATGCTGAAAAATGAAATGAATTTTTAGAATTTGTTTCACTCATAAAACGGCATGAATAACACAATAAAACATCATTTTTTCAATCTTACGTTAACAAAAATCATCTACTTGGCGACAAAAGTAGTATTTATTTTGGCAAAAACACATGTAAATTGGGCAGATAAATTCAGAGGTAAGCCTCGCTTTAAAGTTCCAAAGCTACTTTAAATGAATATTGCGCGTGTTCTATTTGTCCTACGAACTTTAGAAAGAGATCTTTACGAGCAGTAAAGAGAATCAGTTTTTTACGAGCATTCATACACTGCAAAAATCGAAAACGTGGGATGTTTCTTCAATGAGATAAACCCAAAAATAACAGTTTTGCTTAAAATTGAAATAAAAAAAGAACAAATTCGAATTTAAGGAAAAATGCTTCAAGGTGCACAAGGACCTGACCCAAGGTGCCTGTAACCAAAATTTCGTACTTCTGGACCGTTTCATCTCGCCCGGAGGTGATCGACAGACAGACACACACACACAAACTTTCGGTTTCATTTATATAGATTACTACTACTCACTTTGGCTAGTAGAATTGTTTTTTTAACTAAGCATTTACTGAATCTTATTAGTTAAATTGGCATAGTAATATAGTACAGAACCTCTTATCCGGGAACCAGAAAACCGGGAATTTTTTCGTGAATTTCCCACCATTTTTGAAAAGTTCGCGTTTTTTTGCCCATTTAGTAAAAACACGAAATTTTTGAAAATGCCTTTAAAAATACGCATTTTTTCGTTACAAGTAACATATTCAGTGTTTATAAGTCGAACAATTTAGTCTAAAAACGATTTTTCTTGGGGGAGGAGGGCGTCAACTTGCTGAGGGAAATTAGAAAAAAAATATCTCCTACGATACTTGCGAAAATCAGACCTTTTCTATTTTATTTCAATAATTTAACAGGAAAGAAATAAGTAATTAGATTCTTATACATTTATTTAATTGTCTTGTCAGTATTGTCAGAAGACGAATTGCAACAAAAGTCGGACTATACGAAAGTTCGGAAAATTTCTAATACAGCAGATTCGCAAATTTTCCGCAGTAGCTGATCGTGTGAAAATTAAACCTCGTTTTTGTTTTATATATTTTTTTATTTATTTAAGAGTTGCAATAAGGTAATAAGAATTTAAAATTGATATTAAGGCAACAAAAATTAAAACTGTGAAAATGAATTCTTTATTAAAATCGAGTTCGCAAAAGCAAAGTCGTTTTACACAAGTATGAAATTTGCGCGTTTCTGCATGTGAACATCCTTCTTACATTTCGTTTTCCTCCTCGTTGAAATCATTTATTGCTGTAAAAATGATTGATGATCAGATTTTACGAAATTAATAATTTGATAAACAGTATGTCCAATTCGGTAAGCATCCAAATGGTGCTACACCCGAACGATGACAAAGAGCAAGATAGCGATGAAGACAAAATTAATGACATTTTACCTGCTATGTCTAACAATCGTTGCTTTGAAGTAACTAAAGAAATTATAGCAGGAATGGGAGAAAATTCTTTTATAGACGAAATAATGTACATAAAGGATGTTCGAAAAGTCCAGCAATCGAATTTTCGACCATTGTTCTGAAACATTACATATAGCTCAGAACCAGATGACAATGCAATATTCTACCACTTTTATCATGATTTGATTAGTTTCTGAAGTATTTCCAATAAAATAAAATTAAATATGTCGATTAGTTCCGAAAATTGTGACCAAAATTCAGTAGCGGCGCTGCGATCGTATTTTTTTTTACTACGATTTTGCAAAAGGTTTTTTTAAAGGTTACAAATATTTTTGCTTTCATATTTTTTTTTATTTTATTATAATTATTCTTTTTTATCAACTATATTAGCGGTCGAACTTGAAAGGCTCGGCGGGACAATCTTTGGCAGGCGGGCCATAGTTTGTGCATCCCAGATATAACCATCCATTATCTTATTAAGAAGTTTGTCTTGTAATAAAATACAGATGCAACAATATATATATATATATATATTTAATTTGAGAAGGATAAAGCTTTGATATCCTATTTTTTCTGCTCTTTAATCAAGATGTTCCCTCATATCGAGAAAACGGTAAGCTCAAAGGGTACCCCAAAGTGTGAAAGGTTGGATTCCCCTGCTCTTACGGACCTCCTCGATTACTGAAACGAACATAATTTTGGGATAAAGTAGATAAAACTAGATAAATTGCAAACACTATTTCGGGAGAAATAAAATAAAATGCGAGGAGTAAATTATTAAATATCGGGAAATCTAACTTTCAAGCTAATTATACGAGTTGTTAAGAAGGTAAATTAATAACAGCATTACTTAAAAATTTAATTTTTCGTCATTTATATAAAATGTTTTAGGTTTTACAATGTAATTAATTTTTATTTGGTTTCCTTTTTTCCCTCCCCCCTCCCCCCTGCTGTTAACTTAGTCGGTTCTAGACCACTGATAAATTATGCATCTTTGAAGCATCCACTGGCGTAGTAAGGGGGTAGTTCTGGGGTTACCCTCCCCCTGAAATTTTAAAGCTTGTGTAGAGTTTGACCAATTTTTCTTGTAAAACAATGAAATTAGCTCGCTTCGCCCAAAGATCCCCCCCCCCCCCCCGGTACCAAATCCGGGTCTAGCTACGCCACTGGAAGCATCGATTAAAAAATGTTTTTATGTGGTAACAGCTAATATAAAAGATAAAACACAACATTAACAGCAGAATCTGTAAGTACTTCAAGCGTGCTGATAATGACTTTGAATTCTCAGCTCCTGCGTTATGTTCTTCAGTTGAAAAAAAAAAAAAAAAAACTCTTTGAGTGGTGTATTGATGATTATTAAAAAGGGTGGTGTTGGATAAACAGAGATTATTTAATTTTTAAAGAAAGATATTTTTGATGGCTACATCGGAAAAGCAATCCGTGCTCATTTTTTTAAAGTTCAAAATTAAAAAAAAAAAATTATCAATTGACTGCTATAAATCCGAATAAAAGGATTTGGTTGAATACTATCATCATGTTCGATTGGCTAGCCACTTTGAGTAACAAGCTGTTGTGTTATAATGAGATAATTTTTTTTTCTCTCGCTGCTTTTTTTCTACAGTTGCAGTAGTTTCACGGTTACAAGAAACTTTTATCAACGCCAATAGGCCCTATATAAGTATATCTATCTATCTCTATCTATCTATATATATATATTAGGGTGGCCCTTAACCATATGTAATTTTTTGAAGGTTAAAATTTTGCTGCTCCCAACCCCTGATCGTGTTCAAATGATGAAAAAAATGGGCTATGCAAAATTTCAGCTTAATCATTTAACGTTTAGGCGACCCTCAAAGAGCTTGAAGTAATGCATATTGATTAATTCCATTAGAAACATTTATATTCTTCCCTAGCTCCTAGCTTTTCAGTTACTTCTTTGAGAAATGTCTGTGAAATTGTCTGGTCTTCCCAGCAATTGTTTAAAAACATTTCAAATCAAATTTTTCCCAAAGGAAATTATAAAAAAAATTCAAAACAGCATGAAAAATTAAGATACGTTTGATTTTTAAAAATAAATCCCATAACTTCGATAAGAGCAAAGCATTTTACTATAATACTTTTGATAGAATTACAACATAATGTAAGCGAAATAACAATAAATATTATTTTTTTATAAGTGAGGATTTAGTAGCAGTTGGGTTTTTTCTACTCTCTCCGGCAACAATTTGTAATATGAGTTGTTTCTCAGCTTCATCTTTTGTAAGAATGTTATTATAATCTTGAATGAGTTTGATACCTCTTTCTGCAACGTCATTCACAACAATGATGGTCTGAAGTTTTTCAATTCCACTCTTATAACCAACATCATCTTTCCATGTTGAAGGGTCTTTGTACAGAAAATCGGAGCTGATAGAAAAATCTTGTGATGCAATTTTTCGTACTAGAAGTTACAAAAGACGGAAACTTGATTTTTGAAAATGATGAAAAATCGTTTGGGTGAAGAATGTATTGCTTAAATTGATTTGTACCTTCTTCCTGTTCTTGACTTCCTTCAACCTCCAGCATAACTTGAGCCATACTTGTCTTAACATCTATTGGAACATTGTCATCAAAAAAGGAAAGAGCCACAGTTTCGGGAACTAAGTACCAGAGATGTTTTGAAAAAATTTTTGCAATAGCCTTACTGATTTCTGGACCAATAGCCTGATAATTTAGCAATTGATACATGAAAAGAAAATCATGATAGGGTGCTTTAATTGCATCTGGTGACAAGAACCATGCTTGAACATACACTGAGCAAGAAAAATACATATTCTTCTTAAGGAATTCTTCTCCCTATGGGATAATTTAAATTGATCTTGAAATAAGAATATTTTAAATGCATAGATTGCTTTTGACATCCATCTAGCATGACTTACAACTCCTGGTATACGAAAAGATATGCCATTCTTTGGAATGCCTCCAAGAAAAATCATTGTTACCTCCAACAATTCTCGATAATCATCACGCAGCTGTTTATGAGTAGCAAGCTGATCTTCAATTAAATGAATAATGGTAGAGCGGACATCATAAGGCACTTCATTTTTATCAGTTATGTAAACATTTTTGTCAATTTTAACCCAAGTTTCTCTAAATCTTTTGAAAAGGGGCATGTCTGGACCAGTAGTCGCATCCAACAGCTTCTCAAAACTAATTCAAAAATGTGATGAAGACAAGGGAGGTGCAACAGGTCACGTTTGAACAACTTTTCTAGATTTATGCAGGCACCATTTATTCGGCCTGTGTTGCTTGCTGTAGTATCACAGCAGAGGGCCTGAATTTTGCTAGTTATACTCCATTTCTCGACTGCACGGTAAACAGCCAACGCTTGCTCTTCTCCTGAAGATGTTGGGATTTCACGCACTCCCAGCAGTTGCTCTTTGCTTTGAAAGGTGACTGTTATTGCCAGTCTATCAACCTTTTCTACACCTGTTAGTGCTGGGAGCAGCTTTCCATCCCAGTGCAACACTAATTCTTGGCAGTTGTCTAATTTAAATTTGTTCTGGATTTCTGTGCATCTTGCTTCCCTAAATTTTTTTCTAAGATTTTGAAAAGAAGTACGATTTATTACTAGCTGCTGAACTAAACAGCCGAATATTTTTGATTTCAGTACTAAGAATGAGAAGTCTGGAATCGTTTCGGAAATGCAGAAAGATTGAGGGGATAATAGTAAAAATGGAGATAAAACAGTGGGAGAGGCTAATTTTTTGGAAGTGATAATCCCTAGCAATTTTAAACGAAGTTTAAAAACTCGTGAAACAAAGGAATGGCAAAAAGCCATGGCCGAGGGAATTAAAGTCATTAAAGAAAGAAAAGTTTGGACGTTGGTTCCACCTCCCGCCAAAAAGAGAATTTTAGGAAATAGGTGGGTTTATGACTTAAAAACTAATGATAAGGACGAAATTGTCTGGTATAAGGCCAGGCTCGTTGCACTTGGAAGCCGACAAGTCCAAAGGGATTCTTATTCCGAAGTTTTTAGCCCTGTAATAAATTTTTCTCTCATTCGCGTGTTTTTTACCATTTTTGTATGTTTACTAGGCTGGTCACATTTTCAGGTAGACGTAAAAAATGCCTATTTATATGCTGATTTAAAGGAGGAAATTTTTATGAAACAACCCGAAGGTTTTATTGATCCAGAAAAGAAAGATCATGTCTGTAAATTGAATAAGTCTTTGTATGGGTTACACCAGTCGGGAAGAAATTGGTTTTATGAAATTGATAATGTACTAAAAAGCCTAGAATTTCAAAAGCTGACAAGCTGTAACTGCGTGTACTTATTCAAAAATCAAGTAATTTTACTCATCTATGTAGATGACATAATTATTTTTTCCAAGGATCAGGGGCAAATAAGGGAAGTTTTAAATAAATTAGGGGCTCATTATGATTTAAAACAAACGGGAAAAAGTAAAAAATTATTAGACTTAGAATTTATTCAGGAAGGGGGAAATTTATTCATTCATCAAAAAAATTACATTTCTAAGGTGTGTGACACGTTTGAAAAGTATAATTATCCATTGTCCACACTCCCAATGGCTAGTGGCTTTCTGTTATCAAAGAAGGACAGTCCCAAAAATAGTGCAGAAGAAGATTAGATGGCAAACGTACCTTTTAGAAATGCACTGGAATGTCTAGCCTATATAGCCGGAAAAACCCGACCAGATTTAAGTTATGCTGTAAATGTTTTGTCCCAGTTTCAGGCAAACCCAGGCATGAGACACTGGGAATGCGTTCTTAGATTAATAGGTTACTTAAAATTTACTAGTAATTATAAATTAAATTTAGGACTCATTACAAATATTACTACAGTCAAACCTCGGTCGTTCGTCCCCGCTTACTTCGAATTTCCCGCATATTTCGCATTTCAACCTTGGTCCCTTCAAGTTCCCTGTTACTACAATGTTAAAATATCCCTCATATTTCTCACCATCAATTTCTTTTTTTCCCGCATAGTTCGTTACGAAACCAAACCAATACTTCCCATTTTGTGCATTTTGTTATCTTAAAATCTTCCAGAATAAGGAGAAAGAAATAAGAAAACTTGAGAAAACAGATTATTTTCCCTCTATTAACGGTTGAATTCAAGCATTGAATAGCATTGAATTCAGGGTCAAAGGAGAAAAAGGGGCTAAGCATTCCTGCTGAGCGGTGAGTTTATTCTGGTTTATTCCGGTTTTGCACTGGAAAAACAAGTGGATGTCCCTGCTGGTGTCACGTGACCATTACTTCAACCTGCTAGCTTGGCTCACAAAGGCTTGGCTTATCACTGAATTGAGTTTTACAACTTGCGGTGTGATGGCTTCAACCAACGGTACAAAACGAAAATTTTTGACTCTCACCGAAAAATTGACGATTTTAAAGGAATTTGATAGTTTTCACGGAAGCAAAATAGAATTATCAAAGAAATTTCCAATTCCGGTGAATACGCTTCAGAACATCTTAAAAAATAGAGACTCAATTGAAAAATCATGTGAAGATCTTGGAAAATCTTGCAAAAAACGAAAAACATTGAAGACATCGCCTTATCAAGATATAGAAAATGTGCTCTTACAATGGTATAACCAATACGAGAACTGCCAAAATTCCCGTTAATGGAGTGCTGTTGAAAGAAAAGGCAAAGGAAATCGCCAAAAAAAATGAACATTGAATTTTCAGCATCTAACGGTTGATTTGATAGGTTCAAAAAGAGGAACAACCTAGTTTACTGAACTTTCCATGGAGAGTCTGATGCAGTGAATCTTGATACTGTCAAAGAATGGATGATGAGGAAACTTCCCGAAATCATCAAAGAATATTCTTTGAAGGACATTTTTAATGCTGATGAGACGGGGTTATTCTACAACCTTATGCCAAGCAGTGGATATGTAGTGAAAGGGGGAAAATGCCATGGCGGAAAGCTCTCAAAATGTCGATTGACTGTTCTTTTATGCGCTAAGGCAGACGGTAGTGAAAAGTTAGAGCCTTTCGTGATTGGTAAATCAAAAAAGCCTCGTTGCTTTAAGAACATAAAAAGCTTTCAAACTAAATATGCGCATAACGGAAAATCCTGGATGATGGGTAGTTTGTTCGAAAACTATCTTTATGACCTTGACAAAGCCATGAGACGTCAAAGAAGAAACATTATTCTGTTTCTGGATCAGTGCACGACCCATACTTCTCCAAAGCCAAACTTAAAGAATATTCGTATTGAGTTTTATCCTCCACAATGCACAAGCATGCTGCAGCCGCTGGACCTCGGTGTGATACATTCTTTCAAGTTTGCCTACAGAACTCGGCTCGTCCGGAAGGCGCTAAGTAGGCTTGGAAGCGATAAGTTTGAGGATGCATCGAATTATAAAATCAATGTTCTTGAAGCTATGGAAATCATTCTGTCCTCTTGGAATAGTGTCACCAATGTGTGCTTAAAAAATGCTTTTCGTAAAGCTGGATTTCAAATCGAGCAATATGCAACTGAGCCTATAGATAATGTGGTAGACGAAATTGCTACACTGAATATCAAATTTCCTGAATATGTTGATTGTGATGTGAATGTGCTTACGACAGAACCGGAAACGATACCAGACATCTCCAACTACTTGCAGGATGACGAAAGTGAAGATAGTGATAATGATGAGGATGAATCAGGCAAGAAAGAAGATGAAGTATCGGTGCCATCCTTTCAAGAAGCGTTAAATGGATTAGAAACAGTAAAGAAATACTTTTTATGTAACGAATCACAGGGAGATTCGCTTAAAAAAATTTTTGCCATCGAAAATGCCATGTACATGATCCGTAAGAAAAATTCAAAGCGATCGAGTATTACAGATTTCTTCAAATAAATTACCGGTAAGGCTGTTATTTATTTGTACTAAATTTATCAAAGCACAATTACAATGCTTAATTTTTATGACTTACAGTTTTTTTTTCACTACTCGTACTGAACACGACTTATATGCTTTTATTGTTCATACGATATTGATTGTTTCTACAGTTAAGTCGTTCCGTTTTTACAGCCCCTGTATCTCTAAAAATGTCCCTAAGTTGAGGCTTATACGTTATACATAGCTGTTTATCATGCTGTATCAGAATGTCACAAATTTTTTGTCACGTATCAGCGATGAAGCTCTACTTTATCTATAATAAAAAATGTTTAATAATTTTTGAGAAAAAATACTCATCCCGTTTACTTGGTTTTCCCCGCTTTGTTCGTTTTTTTTTGTCGAGTTCCGTGAAAAACGAACTACCGAGGTTTTACTGTATAAATGGTTTTTCTGACTCTGACTATGCAAAGAATAGAGACAACAGAGTACCAATGGGGGGACTAGTAATTTTTATTGACAAAGTACCTGTCATTTGTAGAACTTTTAAGGAAAAGTGCGTTGCCCTTTCGACCATGGAAGCCGAGTATATGGCACTTTGCGATGCAGCTAAGGAAGTTGTTTGGCTTCATCGGATCTTAACCGACGTATCTAAAGCAAACATTCCTGAATTTAAATTGTATAAAAGCATCCTACATTGTGACAACAGGGCCGCAATTGACTTTTCAAATTCTCCAATAGAAAATTCAAGAACCAAACATGTAGATGTAAGGTACCATTTCTTAAGGAATCTTGTACTTGATGACTGCTTCGAGTTAAAACATGTAATTAGTAAGCTTAATCCAGCCGACTGTTTTACCAAACCTTTAAACCGAGCAAAACTTGAAAGTATAAGCAAAAATATGTTAAAATTGGAATAAGTGTAAATTTTCTTCAAATGTGTTTTTTCAACTGTCTCAATATGCTTATAAAAATTTTTTTCAACTGCTCAAAATGTTTATACATTTAAATTATCAAGTATAAATTGTAAATATTGTAAAATGTGTTCTTTTGCACTGGAGCATCAAGAAGGGGTGAATTTGTTGGCAAAATATGCCTATTTTATTTTTATTAAAGTTTCTTGACGTTCCTAATATAAAATGTTTACTCACATGTACGGGGAATTATCTTCTGGGCTCGGGGTAGAACTCGTTTTAAATACCTATTGCCGAACATCCCGACCTCCGTAAGTTACCATGTGCTAAAAATGTAAACTTTCACGGTTCTAACCGTTAAACGAACAGTGAAAGAAATGAATTCGTACAGTTAAACTTCATGTTAATGTTATTTATTTCCGATGTGAGTTTGCAAAAGTGGTGTTGCCACTCACACGGAAGGATTGTTTGCTAAAGTTTTTTTAGGATGTTTCAAGCTGGAAAATGCAAATGAATTGATGACGGATGGAACGTTTTTGCTATAAAAGCTATGTCATGATTCCATCCGGTCTCTCTCTTTCGGCGTTTTTCCTCGACGCATTTGGTCCTAGCGATAAGCCAGCCGGCTTCATCTGACGTGCCGCAGACGTGCGGTCGTGATAGTTATGTCGTCTACTGCCTAGGATGGTTTTTACTGGAATGGGCTTGCCGTACTTCCTGAATTGTTGACTCTCCAACAGTGATGAGATGTCGTATACCTAATGGAAAGGATTTGATGTGCCATGAGTTCTCCAGGATATAAATTATCAAGAGTATGTGGACGGAATAGTCGGGCCCGGTGAACTTTTATGTGGTATAGATTTTCATTTTACCATACTGTACAGTTACGGGGAACTTTTATCAAATTTTTCTATAATTGTTGGTTGTATATTTAAATGTTAAAATAAATCTATTTGTTATTTTAAGAATGCTTTCCTCATGGTTTTACCAGACACTTAAGGCGAGGTCCACACACCGCTCTGAATCTTGTTTTTGCCGCCCTCCGAAAAAGCTCTGCCCGGGGCGGACCGTCCCCACTGCCCCCCCCCCCCTTAGTTACGTCACTGTATAATTGTCTGTATTTTATCTGCAAGAGAAGGAAATATCTTATGAATACATTTCTTTACTCCAATATGTGACATATTAAGCCTTTTCTGAACACAGTTTCTAATAACTGGATATACTTTCTTATTAATAGATTTTAATTTTTAAAAAGAAAAAGTTTTTTAGTGTGGTTAGATTGCTGGAATTTTGTGGTGGAGGGAATCATAAAATATGCAATAACTGAAGTTAAAAACAATGAATACAGTAGTTTATTACATGTTTAAAATATTTTGGCCATTTTTCAAACTCCCAAGAATTTACAGCATTTTATTTTATCCTCCATTTTTGAAGTTCTTGTGTATTGCAACTGTTTCTCCTCTTTAATCCTATGTATAATCCTGTGTGTGTCTGCACAATTTTACTAGTTTAAATAAAAATATCTGACCTGATCTGAAACGAGAGAATTTCAATAAATGTACAATTTTTTTTTTTTTTGGGACAAAATTCAAAGGGTTCATATAACATTCACTAATGAAACAAAGAGGGATGAATGACTGGAGCATATCTTAAGAGATCACTTAAGCTGATGTTATTTTTTCTTGATTGTTTCTTAATTTTTGCTTCCTTATTTATTTTAAAAGGAAAAAAGAAGGAGGAAAATATCAAGAAATGTGTAAAAATTATGACCATTCTTACTTCCTTTTTTGATGAAGTGTAAAGTTAATAGTTACATATAATTCTGGTTACTTGAGATTTCCAATTATTTGAATGCCAAGTAAATGAGCTTTTACTGAGCTTGCTCTTAGTAAAAATTGCATTTCATTTTTCAAAACTCATGTTCAAAGTTCTCTTAGCAAATAAATTGCGTTAAAGTTGTAAAAATTGTTTTAAATTAGACTTTTATATGTGTTTTAATTCAATTCTCCTGAATTATATTATTTTTGTCTTAAATAGGTATTTAAAATCAACTATTGGTAATATTGAATTAATTAATCGTTTTCGTACAAAGCCTGAGCATTTGGAACTGGGTGCTGAAGAGCAGGTACTAGTTTTTTAATTATAAATATATTTAAACATTGCAATACATTGATTACATTGTACTATATTAGTATTCATTATCCATATCAGTGGAGATGTTATAACTATTGTTTCAAGTTTTATTTAAATTAAAAATATTTTACATCTTTCATTTATGTTGTCAATTCATGGCTGAGGATTACAAGTGTTATAAACAGTTACAGTATAGGACCCCAATTTCGGAATCCTGAAATCCCGAAGACCCAGAATCCATAACTTTTTCTGAATTTCAAAAAAGAAAAAAAAATCGGCAGCTGGAAAAAAAAAAAAAATTGGGAAATATTTTTTATCGTTGTTTTTTTGAAATAGGCTTTTTAAAGAGAAGGAAAATAAAATGTAATGAACATGTTTAAGATCGGAAATTTGCTGTTTTCAAAAAAGATATTTCACCATTTTCTGAAAAGGGTTCGTTTTTGCGATTAGAGTTTTTATTATTTTGTTGCTTTAATTCTGAGTAAATATCATTAAATTTTGCTTTTTACAAATTTCTTATAGTTTTCTTATATTTAATTTTTAAAATGAGCTCTAATTTCCGCGTGATACAGAACATTCGCAAAATTGAAAATCCACGTTTCTCGCATTTTCCCGATAGTCGGATCTTTTACTGCAATTTAGTGGCTAGAGAATATAAAATCATATCAAAATTTTGCAGAATTATTTTCTTTTATTGTTTTATTAAAGAGGTTAAAATAGCATCAGGAAAAGTCTGGATGTTTCGATGCTTTGTGTCAAATGTAAGCCAACTCCAACTTGGTTTTTTGTGCTAAATTTCACGACTTATAGGAGAGTATATACGATAAAAAATGCTATAAATAAGCAAAATGCTAATAGAAAGTTTCAGAGCAAATTATATGGGCTCTGATGTTACTTACAAAAGTTTTTGAATGAGGAGCCAAAATGTTATGCGTTTCTAATAAAAAGGAACTGAATCCGTTTAACTTATAATTCACATTTATTTTGTCAGAGACATGGCTAAAAAATAACAACAGTAAAAATATGAACATGAATATAAAAATTAAAAGAACATGACGAAAAAAACGGCAAGTGCTCACAAGAGCCCCATAAGAAGAAGGATCTGCTTTAGGAGTTCCTGTAGCTTTTATACTGCCAAAAAGGGCTCCTACGCATGTGCAGAATCGGCACTCCTATGCATGTGCAGAATGCTCCGAGAACTATTTTACATCCGAGCGTGCACATTATGCTAATTATTATAATAAAAGAAGACAACTTTCTTAAAAATAATATAATTAAATGATAAGAAAAATCCTTTAAAAAAATAGACATTTATGGCTATCACAGCCTTCCCTCTTATCATTTAAAGATTTAAAAAAATTTTTAAATTAACTCAACCTGAAAAAATTTAACTTATAAAAAAAATTTTAGCCTTAGGTTAGTTACAATTTCCTTTCTACAAACAATTGTTAATTTAACAAACATACAAAACCTCTTTCAGATATTGCCCTAATTTCCATGAGATGATACTTTTTTTTTTTTTTTGCTCTTTAGAAGCAATCTGAAAAACAAACACATATACAATTGAAAAACATTTAACAGTCACAAAATTTCCACTCAATGACACTCGAGTCCATGATCCTTCTTACAAGACTTCAAATCTTCAAAAAGATAACACTCCTTTTTTTTTTTTCAAAAACAGCAGTTCCGAAAACCAATCTTCAAATGATGTCTTACACTTTCTATAATCTACTAAAATCTCTTTATAACATCAGATAAATCTGAAACACCAAAAACTAAATGCAATTAAACTGTTCAAATCAGCATTAAAAATAATCTATATAATCTTAAGTTGCAAATAATCTTAATATAGTGCACATTTTAACAAAGAAAAATAAGCTCTTTTACAATTTAACAATTTCCTTTAAAAAAAAAATGATTAACACTTATTATAGCAGCCAAATTTTAAAATATGACTTGAGAATAGAGCACTGTTATACATTGTACAAGATTATTCATGCTGTATAAGTTACAATAAAAATTATTTAAAATATTTTTATCACAAAAAATATTTATTTTAAAATTAATATAGTTGCATTAATATAATACTTTAAATTTTACAAAAAAATATAAACGTCTCATGATACATTGGTTTTACAGAAAAAAAGGGAACACAAGTTCCTAAGTTAAATCTTATACAAAATTTTCTACAAAAATTTGCAATTCCTGACTGGAAAGTGGTTTCGTGAAGATGTCAGCCATATTCTCCTTACTGCTAACATGGCTCACATTGAAAATATTCTTATAAACTAGATTGCAAACAAAAAATAATTTTATATCAATGTGTTTACTTCGATGATTTTCTATTGGAGACTTAACAAAATCTAATGTAGCCTGGTTATCTACATAAAGGATAGATTTAATTTTACCTTTTTTAAAAATTCTATTTTCGATGCATTCGTTAACTATTCTGTCAAACCATACTAGTTCTTTTGCTGATCGGCCATCGCGATAAACTCTGCTTCCATAGTAGAAAGGCTGACAGATCTTTCCTTAAAAGTACGCCACTCTATGGGTGCGTTATCTAGCAACACAAGTTGACCACCTAGCGAAGTCCTATCATCTCGGTTTGACGCATAGTCAGCATCAGAAAAAGTTATAATTTGAATTTTATTGCATTTTAAGTTAAATTTCAGCTCTCTAGTATGCAAAACATATCCTAACAATCTTAAAAGGCCGTTCCAGGGAACAATGCCTGGATTATTCTGGAATTGGCTAAAAATGTTCACGGCATACGCGATAGCAGGCCGCGTTCTGTTCGCTATAAAAGCTAGGCAACCTAACAGATTTCTGTATGGGTATTTTGACATTTCTGAAATTTCATTTTCGGTTTTTGGACAGTTTTCCTTAGAATAAATAATGGCTTTACTTATTGGTAGAGATGTTATAGGAATTTTAAAATTGCAAAATCTATCGCATACTTCTTGAATATAATCGTTGATGCAATCTCAAATCCTCCCCTCTCTCGTCAAATTCGACTCCTATACTCGGTTTCACCCTAAGTTGGCAGTGAGCAAAAGGCTACGGGGGACGTTTTACACCGTTGGCATGGAAACCGGGTTACTCTATACATTTAGTGGGTCACCAATAAAGAACGCTACTTGCCAAACTTGGCAGGAGAAAAAAGTACGTAAGCATAAGAGAGCTGTTTTTGCGTAAATCATGGAAGAAAATAAAATTGAAAAATGTTAATATAAGTATATAAGTGCACGTGTGCATGATTTTAGTAAATTAAATTTAATGTTTAAGCTATTAAAAAAATCTTAACTACAAATTTTAAAAACGATATTATTTTTTTTAATTTGCGAAAAAAAAAGTTCGAAAATATGGATATAAAAAGTTATTACTAAAACAAATATGCTTATTTTTATCACATTCGAAATGTCAATGTGGTACACAGTATTCAATTTTAGGGCATAAGTCAACCAGGCAGTATGAGCATGACATCAAGTTGTTTCAAGCAATTCGATATGTATTGAATGTCCTTCATTCAATATATATCAAATTATTTTTATTACTACATAAATAATTATAAACAAAATGAAATACGAGGAATTATTCAACAAATAACAAAAAATGTTATTGATAAAAATATTTTTGAAAACATTTCTGCCTAATGATAGTAATGGTAAGGATTTTGAAATATATATAATATTCATTTCGACTTCCGAGAGATAGGGGGGAACCAGACTACTCAAGCCTAAATAAAACTTCTTGTAAATGTATTATCTAATCAATTCCTATTTATAATCGCTTTAAATACATCAATATTGTTCGTAAGTAAAAAAGTATTCGTTTTTTAAAAACTGGCACAGATTTTGGATTGGGATTATACTAGATTTTCAACATTACATTGTTTCTTTAGAATGAAAAATCGAAATTATCTCTCTATCTTTAAGTGATCTTCTGAAGTGAGTTTAAAAGTATATTAAACACAAAACTGTTTCTTACTCCCCATGCATTTATTTGGGGGGAAAAAAGCAATTTCTTATTCATTATCATCCAAGATCTTCTAATTTGTTTTTTATATCTCATTATTATCACAGACAGATTTTCCAATTTTACTTTTTTTTATTTTATGTCCCCCTCACTTACTTAACAAATTTTATGAAAATTTAAATTAAAAATTGTAGGACATAATAATTATTTATAATGTTAATAAAAATATCAATGCATAGCAAGCAAAAAATGGGACCGACTTACCTCAACGTATTACAATATGAGTATCCAAATTTTGTGTTTAGCATTTAGTTTTCAGAAGTATCACTGGACAGTTCTGAATCACTGTCAGTGGAGTCACTGCTCACAGAAATGATAAACTTTTTGTTCTCACATTCTTCCTCTACTATCCCATCAATGTCCCACATTTCTTTTGCTTTTCCTGCAACATGGGCAATGTAATTTCGCCAGCATTCCTTTGTTATTTTCTGAATTCCTTCAATTACGAGCTCTTTCACTTCATTCATTTTAAAACTTTTGTTTCCTTGAGCAACGTGGCCTTTAATTTGGCTTCATATCATTTCAATAGGATTGAGCTTGCAATGGTATGGAGGTAATCTTAAAATTGTGTGCCCATATTTTTTTGCAATTTCTTCAACTCGGTATTTATCATATAAGTGTTTAATTTCGGACACTTTTTGCAAAAGTTCTAATTTAAGCATTTCATTACTAAAATTAATGTTCTTTTGTGACAACCATTCTTGAATGCAGCTTTTTTTCCAAGAATTTGTTGGAATTTTTTCTACTTTAACAGAATGGTAGGAGGCATTGCAATCACACTTGATGCTTTTAATTTTGGTAACACACTTTCAAACCATTTCTCGAAATGGTTGCCATCCATTTCTTCGTGGTAGTCACCATTTTTTTTGCCGATAAAAATGTCGGCTGCATCACGCACAAAACCATCTTCGCTTCCTATATGCGTGATGATTAATCTTCTTCCTCTTCCTTTTGGGGCAGTTAAACCTACTGTTAAGTTAGAAGAAGCGGCTTCATAGCTACTTTTTATGCTCAAATCTTGCCACACTCGGCTCTGCGAATGTCCTTCCTTCACCCATGTCTCATCAAGGTAATAAATTGGCGTGTTAGTTTTTTTGTAGTCTAAATATTTACTTAAATATTTTCTACGCTACAAAATTATGTCTTGCCTCTCAAGAAGAATAGATTCCCGCTTACGCTTTGCATAGGAAAATCCCAAGTCTTTCAAGATTCTATACAAAGTTGTCCGGCTAATATTTTTGGAAAATATGTCTTTGTCATCATTTACCACTTTTAACAATTTGTCTAATGTTGGAATCTCATTTTTGCGGAAAAAATCATGAACTTTTCTTCGAAGACAGGACAACAAGAAATTATCATACTTAAAAAGCCGTCTTTGTTTGCCAACAGCACCAGGCCGTCTTTTCCCAGGGGAACTCAAAAGACGAGTGTCTTTTTTTTTTTTCGTTTTTCAATCGAAACACAGTTCTTGCTGAAACTCCGGTAAGCTGAGAGACTTGATCAACTATTTTACTTACAGGATCTTGTGGGCTTTCTTTCCGCAGCCGGCAATAAACATTCAAAATATTTCTGCGGGCGGCACTCTTGATCGGTTTTCCACGTCTTGATGGAGTATAAAGCGTTGTAGGAGACAAACCAGTTTCGGACATTTTAATTTATTAATTTGACTAAAATTATCAGACCGATATTAACAGGACCCTTTTGCATACAGAGCTTACAAATCTCTCCACGTAAAAAATATCTCTCCATAGAAGAGGTCTCTGATGTAAATGCAGTTGAAGTGGATAGTTTAACGCAATCCGCTACACAATAATGGAGATCTTGAACTGCGAACAGGAAAAGATATCAGCAAAAGACAATTTTTGCTTTATAAAATTTCAAACGCAAGAATGTACTGTGGCGGTCATGTACTCCTTTTCTAACGAGAGAGACTACTTCATTTGTTAATAAAACGCATATATCCGTTTGTCGAAGTACTGCCTGCCCATTCAACCCCATATTCTTCACTCCAAAGAAAAGATAAACCGTCGCAAGTAGATATTTTGGAAGAGAGAACGTATCAATGTAATAGATACAGACACTCGTTCTTGCTTTTGTTAACAATGAGCCGTTTTAGCACAAAGGGACCAAAGTGAGACTCACGCTCTTCCAAAATAGTAACAAATGAACTACCGGCCACATAGTTCAAAGTGCCACTTATAATTATTTTCAGTGCCCTACTGTAAATTAAGTTCATCATAAATCGTTAGTGAAGTTAGAAATGCAAATTTCCGTTCCTCACCTGCATTTTTTTTAGTTTATTAGGGTAAAGAGCGTGACGCGAAAAACTTCTTTATGTTATCACAACTCCTTTTTTCTTGTCCTCACATGCGTTATAATGATGTATGGACTTCTAACTTGTGTTACTTACAATTTTTTGATGTACATTTCAAAAGCAGCTTTACAAAGGGAGCAAAAATCCTGGTTCATTCCCGGGAATGAACTTGGGATGAAGTGCGTATATCAGCACCAGTGGCGTAACTGGACTTGTTTGGGCCCCCTACAACATGAAATCTTTCGCCCCCTCAGATGTAAATTGCATACTTAAAACTTATCCAAGCCCCAAGCGCTCCTTAACCTCGTGCGTCCTCCCGCAGTCGCGGGGTCCGTGTGTCGCTATAGATACGCCACTGATCATCGCTTAGAATAAGATTTTTTTTAAAGGTAGATAATTTTTTTAAAATAAAGGAAAAAAAGTGCAGAAACCACTCTACCGACTCATAACTGAGGAATGCCTTTGAAACTAAGACGTAAATGAAAAGCAATGTTTAACTTTAGGTTTTATATACTTCTAATTGGAACTTCTAAAAATTCTCGGACAATTGAGAGAGACGCCTGAAAGGGGTGACACGTAATCAGGAGTGTTCACCAGAGAGGGGGGGGAGGGCAGTCATGGCGTAGAGTGCGCCGTTGAATTTTTAAAGAAGGTTGCTTTGAGGGGGGCGGGATTTGGTCGAATATTCGGCCGAGGACGGGAGGTCATCGTTTCTTTGGGGGGCTCCATAGTTTTAGGGAAGGGAGGAGGCAGGTTTTTTGCTCCCTTTGAAAAGCTGCTTTTGTAATATATATTCCAAAAATTGTAAAAGTTAGAGACCCAAACATTATAAGGCATGTGCGGACAAGAGCAAAGGAATTGGGATAGCATGGAGAAGTTTTTCGCGTCAGGTTCTTTATCTTACCTCGCTGAGAGGGAGGGGGGGAATCCCTGGAATAACTGAGAAATTACCAATGCAGTTAAACTGAAACGGGTAACAATAAGAAGTGTTAGAAGTTTACCTTCATACCGTGGAGATTTTGGTGGCGCGAACATAATTATAAATTTAAAAGTTAAAAAAAACGATGCAATGTGACTTGCAAAATTGAAAGCACAATGATTGAACCACGCAAATGAAAGAATAAAAAATAAACAAATAAAATTATTTATACTAATTTCTTCTATATTATCAGTTCTACTTATTATTATTATTTTTCTTTGTTTAGCTTTTCTGAAATAAAACAATACGATTTTCTAGCAATATCAACTAAAAAACCTAAACTAATATTTGAATCCTACGATAGCAGTGGTATGTCACACAAGTAAGGGACCGTTCATAAATGATGCCATGCTTTTTCCCCATATGTTTGACCCCCCCCCCTGTTGTCACAAAATGTCACACTTCAACAGACCCCCCCCCCCCCCAATTTGTCGCATGCCACGCTATGCTGCATAAGCATGATGTCCAACTTCTTGTTACCCCCTCCCCTCCCTATTCGTTACATCCCCTTTTTTGGAATGGATCTGGATCAGAGCATGGAGCAGTGGAGCAACAAGATTTAGATCGAAACTTAAATTAACAGGGAGCAAAGAAAATTCTTTGTACTCCGCTGAACCGATTAAAAATACCCTTTTTTTTATCATACTATGAACAAATTAGGTAAAAAGTGGAAATGAAGAATGTAATCTTTTAAAATTGTTCGAAACACGAAGTGGAGCCAGAACAAGCATTTAAAAGTTGGAGTAATTAAAAACAAAGGCTACTCCAGATTCCTAGTTTTTAGCAGTCTATATATGTATTTTTAAATAGTTTGGTCTATAGTTTTATTCTGATCATTTTAAGCTCATTCAAAACATTAAATTATACTAAGTTGTGATTCATCCCATTACTCCTGAATATGTTTTGGTTTAACTTATATGCTCATATTGCAATAAAACTATTTACTCCAGTTTTTTTAAAAATTTCATTATGATTTTATTTAATGACAGCAAAGGTCATGTCATACTAATTTATTGAAAACGATTTTTTTGAACATCAGCATTATTTACATTTTCGTGAAATAAACTTAATTTAAAAAAATTTGTCACACCAACAAATATTTACAGCAATTGCTACATTTAACGCATAGAAAATTAAAGTTCATATTTGAATATTAAAAAAAAAAAAACTGAAATCTCTCTTTACGGAAATTATGTTAAAAAGAACGATAAAGCTGACGAAATGAAGAAACAGAAGCGCACTTGTCAATGATGATGAATGAAAATTTGACTTCAGGCGATGAGACAATGCGACATGTGGGTTCAAGGGGGGAATAAGATCGGGGATCTCTGGCTCCGTTCTACGGCGAGAGCGCCAAATGTTTAACCTTGAAGACTTCATTCTACGCCAAGACCCAGTTCGTATCGCCAATATTGTAGCAGATTTATTTCATTTAGTAAGTAAATACTTCTAAAATGACTACACTTACCATGCGGTAACTTCAAATATATGTCTCAATCATATGAACTCTCGATGTTTCGTCATCATTTCATTAATTTAGACCTCTTTTAATCTCGAAAATAGAGGGAACTATTTTTCAAGGCGGAGTATCACATGCTCTACCTTCCACAGTGCTGCCAAGTTAGGGTGGAATAGAGTATAGTAATTTCTTAGTCTTTCCAAGAATTTTGAGGTCAAAGTATTTACAAAGTAAATTTATCGCACTATTTATATCTTTTTCTTTTCTCCCAAAAATGACAAATGTCCTCTACATATACAAGTAATACAACCATAGAATTGAAATAAACACAATTACAAGATAAAAATTTGTTAAAACCACATTGAAGCAAAACTATCCAATTCGTAAAACCAAAGACGACCACTTTGGTGCAACCCATAAAGAGCTTTATTTAGTTTACAAAAATAATTTTCTTTTCCTTTTACTGAGGATCCCGGGGGCTGTTTCATAAAAATAACTTCATCTATCGGGGCATAAAGATACGCGCTTTTAATATCACACTGATTATTAAGCCATTTTCCGAAAACTACCAGCAAAGTGAAGAAAAAGCATATTACTGCAAAATTAACTACAGGGCTGAAAGTTTCTTCATAGTTAAGACCTCGTACTTGAGTATAACCTTGAGCTACGAGTCTGGCTATCAAACTCAAAATCTCGCCTTTCTTTACTGTGTATACCCATCTAGAACCGACAGGAGTTATATTCTTATTTTCCGGTAGTTTAGGTAATGTCCAGACATTTCTTTCTCACATAATTTTATATTCTGTTTCCATGGCTTTCCACCAATTATCCTTTTCATTTGATTTTAAAACTTGCTTAAAAGTTTGCGGAATCTTAATGTCCCTGTCTAGTCATGAAAAATTTCCCTTTACATTAGAACATGAAGGCTGACTAGAAGTTTCCCCTCTTGATTAATTTTTAGCTCTGAAATTAAATGTTTCGGGATCATATGCTAAAATTTATTCCTTTCACAATACTTTTGCACATCGTGCAGCGATCTAAGTCTTTTATTTTTACCTTCTTCAAAATAATAAACATCCACCCTAGAACCATCCTTCCTAGGAACCACTTTTTGAGTCCACGAAACTTCTCGCAAAGGTTTCCTATCACTTTCTGAATCCGATTCACTTTCTGATACCCCCTCCCCAGCGTCTGTTGCGTCAGAATCTGACGAAGATAAAATTTGTTCTTTCTCAAGATCCGAATCGCTTTCAGACTCTGCTGGGTTTTCCTCGAGAGACCAGAAAAGGGTGCTTTTATCTTTTTCGCATGATTCGGTTTGGAGTTCGTTTTTGAAGAATGAGTTTTCTTTGTATGAAACATTTATGGATTCGATAATTTTGTTACTTTCGGGAATGTATATTCGGTAGCCTTTCCTTTTAAATGCATATCCTATTAGAATACCCTTTTGAGCTTTTAAATCAAGTTGATTTTTTAGTTGCTTTGGGATTCCTATGAAAGTTACCTTACCAAATGGTCTAATATGCCGTACCGATGGTTTTCGCCCCCCATATAATTCAAACGGTGTTTTCTCCTGTTTCGAATGGCAAACTCTGTTCCAGGTGTAAGTAAAATAGAGCATTGCTTCTGGCCAAAATTCTTGTGGCAAACCGCTCTCCTCCAAAATTACCCTGGTGTTATCAGCAACCGTGCGATTGAAATTCTCAGCAATTCCGTTTTGCTCTGGGCTATAGATATTCGTCAATTCGTGTCTTATCCCCTTTTCTTTATAAAAACTATCTAGTTCATGATTCACAAATTCGGTCCCATTATCTGTTCTAATAGCTTTTACTGATTTCCCGAGAAGCTTTTCTGCCCTAATTATGTGATATTTGAAAATTTCCGGCACTTTATTTTTTCTTTTAATGGGATAAATTGAACTTCTCCTAGAATAGTCATCTATTATTGATAAATAATATCTTTCCCCGTTTTTACCTTCCACGTTGCATTTCCCCCATACATCTGCATGGAGCAACTCCAAGGGTTGACTATATATTTTCTCAATAAGCTTGAAACTAACACGTTTAAACTTACCCAATTTACAATTATCACATGTAATTTTACCATTTTTAAACTTAGGTAATCCTTTTACAGCAGATAAATCACCTGTTTTACGTATACACTCTGTATTTACGTGCCCTAATCGCCTATGCCAAGTTTCAATATTTACATGACTATTTTCAGTAAAAGTACTCATACTTACGTCACTAGATTTTAATGGTAATTGATTAGATTTTTCAGAATTTACAACATATACACCATTTTTTAACTGAGCTTTTAAAAGAACATTGTCATTTCTACCTGAAATCTCCACGAAACCACCTCCCCCGCGAAATTTGGCACCAACTTGGTCGAATTTCGGACCAGACAAAATATTCCGCCGCAGGCGGGGAGAATACATTACATCACGCAGTACAACATATCTATTTCCAAATTTAAGCTTGATTTCCCCCTTTCCATAATTGGAAACATTTGATTTTTAACAGCTACAGCCATCCTAACATCTTTTACAGGAACAAATGTCCTAAACCAGTCCCGGTTGGAACAGAAATGATGGTCCGCTGCGGTATCAAAAAGCCACACGGAGGATTTTTCCCACATTTCACTGTTATTTGCTTGAGTGAGAAAAAACGACTGATACTCACAATGGACTGATACTCACAATGTTCGGCTGGTAAAGAGGACCTTCTCCTGTCCCGAGAATTCCATCTCCTTCGAGGACTCCATCGGCGATTTTGCTGTTGGCTCGCACCTCCGCGATTTTGGAAATTTCTCGGCTGTCATTGATTTGCAAAGTTAGGTCCGGCTTTTTTGCTAAAAGAAGTCAGCTGGCTTGGCTCTTGAGTAAACTTGGGACAATTTGATTTCAGGTGTCCCAACTGGTGGCAATTCCAACAGTGAATATTGCTCCGTATTGAAAGAACTTCGGCTCCATTTCTGCTTGTTTCCCTCAAGTTTTGCCGATTTTCTTCAATGGATGGTTTGTACCACGTGATCGTAATCTTTTGGTAGATTTTGCAAAATTTGAAAAGAAACGCAGTCTTCTGGAAAATCCGGATATGCAACTTTAATCTTGTCATATATTCTCTGCAAATGGGCCGCGTACAAGTTCAGCTTTTCATTCTTCTCTATTTTACAGTTGTTCAGTTCTGCAAACATCTGCATACTTACGCAACGATTTTCTGGATAGAAGTGAGTCTTCAGCTTTTTCCAAGAATTTGCGGGCTCCGTGCAATTTTCTATTATTTTTCTGAGAGTCTGTTCTACATTTAAAAAAATTATCGAAAAGGCAGCTCGTTTACGTTCTTTGAAGTCCTTTATTTCTTTGTCTGTAATTTCTGATTCAGCACTTTTAACAGGCTCCAGTTCAGTTCCTTCAGTAATATCCCAACTATTTCTGTCCAGAAGCAGAAATTTTACATTTGTAGCCCACTCAACGTAGTTTGTATTGTTTAATTTCTCAATCTGCAACATCTGAGTGGCCATTTTCTCTTTCTTTTAATGCAAAAATAATGCACAGTTCCAACAAAAGAATTCGGCAAAAAGCATATAAATCCGATCTATAAAAAGTCGGCCTCCCCGAGGAAAATATTCTGCCAGCTTCGTTTGCACGAGGGAAGACCGTTCCTGGGCCTGTAGCCCTTTGTGTTGGGCGTTTCTAATAAAAAGGAACTGAATCCGTTTAACTTATAATTCACATTCATTTGGTCAGAGACATGGCTAAAAAATAACAACAGTAAAAATATGAACATGAATATAAAAATTAAAAGAACATAACGAAAAAACGTCAAGGGCTCACAAGAGCCCCATAAGAAGAAGGGTCTGCTTTAGGAGTTCCTGTAGCTTTTATGCTGCCAAAAAGGGCTCCTACGCATGTGCAGAATGCGCCGAGAACAATTTTACATCCGAGCGTGCACATTATGCTAACTATTATAAAAAAAGAAGATAACTTTCTTCACAATAATATAATTAAATGATAAGAAAAATCCTTTAAAAAAATAGACATTTACGTCTATCACAAAATCCGAAAAATTCCAAAATCCGGAAAGATTGCAGCCCCAAGTATTCCGGATTTGGTCCCATACTGTATTTAAGAATTGAAAAGCTCTGTAGAAAAATCATCTGTTGCGAAATATTTATCTCCATTAATTTCAGTAATTCAATACTGCGGAATCATGAATATTTTGAATGCTTGCTAATTTGAAGCGCTGCTTTTACTAATTCTGTATCATTATGTTCAACGTTTACTCTACATAATTTATTAATAATTATTGTACTAGGTTACTGCAGTTATGTAAAACTTAGTTTCAGAAAGTGCAGTTAGTTACTATTTACTTCATGGAATAGGCATTTACTGATTAATTATCAGTTTTTATTATCATTAAACATTTTTGCTCAGTTTTTGTTAGCAAATTTTCTTCAGTACTCATTTCGAGTGCAATTTATTACTCCATTAAGTGACTTACTAATGTAATTATTTATTACTATTTCTTTATTGATTGTTTCAGGATATAGGATTTTAAAAAGTATCAAAAATGCAGTTAAAAAAATAATTCAAGAATATACTAGTACAGTACCGAACCCCAAATTCGGGATCCCGAAATTCGGAACCCTAAAATTCGGCACTTTTTCCAAAAAAAAAAATCTTTTTTTTTTTTTTCCGGAAAATATCTAAGAAGTTGTCAAAACAACAAATGCCAATATAAATTTTCATTCAAATAGACGCGATCTTGCCGATATTTTGCTAAATTACAGAAGCTAAACTTAGTAGGAGACCGAGCTAGTTCCTGAGAACGCTTCTCCTAAACCATGTTGAAAAGCGAAAATAAGGTTTCTTTTACAGGAAGAGGGGATTGCAATGTCTATTCATCAATTTATCAACACTTCTGCTTTCACGATGAAGCAAGGTCACGTGCGTACGAACTTGGTACTACAGCGATGAAGATCTTATCTTAGACCATATAGTTTATGGCCTAAGATGAAGATGCAGTGGCACCTGAGAGAGAGGTGAACTCAAGGACGAAATTCTAGCTCTCCCCTTCTTTCCCGTGGAGCTAATTCGCCAATGGTTACTCTTTTTTTCTTTGGGGGGGGGGGAGGGAGGGGTGATCAATTCGGACATAGGAGGTATGCTGTTGAGCGTTGGTACTTTCATATGCATCTTTTTTTCGATCCTGGTTTTATGGAAAGATTAATTTTTTGCGATCGTAAAGTCTGAATCGAATTTATTCTAGAACATAAATAAAATGCCCTTTTGGAGAAGAAGATTATTTTTAAAAGCGTATATCTTTTTGCTCTAAGGTCAACATTAGAAATAACTGGTTCTTTAATGGTCTGAATTTGTTTTACTATAAATACAAACCTTTTTAGTGACCAAGGAAGATTCCCTTTTTCCACTCCTTTTTTTTGATTTTGTCCTCTGTGAATAGAATGAAAGAAGATGTCTGCATTCACAAAGGGCTTAAAATTGTTCAATAATCCCAAAAAATGAAGAAGTGCTCAATCTTTCCCCCATCTTATTATATATGATAAATAGGGCTCCTATATTCTTCTTTTCATTAATGGGGATAAGATGGCAGTTGAAAACCAACATACTCTATTTAGTTTGTATTGAATTATCAGTTTAGAATAGTTTCATTTCGCGATGTTTTTAACACGTGTCCGCTAGTTGCGGGAACAGCGCGCAAACGAACTTTTTTTGTGCGGTATTTCAAAAAATATTGCGGGAATCGCTCAGCTTACCGCGAACCCTGCTTATTTATCTAGCAGTTGAGAAAACTGCAATTTGAGGAAATTGCGTATGTTTAGTGTTGTAAGCTTAAGTCCGCCATTTTGGATCGGATTCCGAAATTCGGCATGGCGGCGGTCCCGAGCATGCCGAATTTGGGGTTCGGTACTGTAGTAGAATATTAAAAATATACTCATAGATATAGATTGGTCCCACATCTTTCTATGAGTTCTGTTGCCAGATATTACAATGGCCCCCATCCCCACAATATTTGTTTTTCCCCTTCGCTGTTAGTTCAACTCTAAGTTATATGCTATGCATGCTAAAAAAGTGGTTTCTAAGTGCCACCTTATACTAAATAAGATATTTAAGTAAAGAGCACTAAGTTATTTCAATCATGAAAAATGGAAGGATTACCATAGTGCCACTGGCACTAAAAAAAAAAAAACTTTTAATACTCTGCTCCTGTGCAGCCTTGATTGTCCCTCCCCCTTTAAATTATGGGTTAAAGATTTATGTTTAAAATATTTTTGAGTAGACAAACTGAATTTGCTATGAAGAAACAAGTGATAGCCTACGTTTTTAATTCAAAACGCAATCTTACACAAACAACTAAGATACTATCAACCAAACATTACTAATTCTAAAAAGAATTACGATGATAATTTTTTTAAAAGCTTCTTATTTACAAGCATAATGGGCTGCGCAAGAGGAAATTCGGGTCCATTTTTGGACCCTTCTCAAAATTCAAATCAATCAAAATGGACCCTTCACAAAATTCCAAGCTTCCAAATCGTACTGTTGACACCATTTTATCAAAAATTTTCACCATACAACTATCATTAATGCTCTTGTACTACAAGAAAATGTCTCATACTTAGTGATGGCTACATCGTTGATGCCAATTGAAATTATTCATCAATTTTTTCCGTTTTTTTTTTTTTAAATCTCTTTGGAGATCTTGACCTACAGGCCCCATTGCTGTGGATGTCCAGCACTGATTCTGTATGGGCCCTAAGATTTTTACATTATTACCACTGCAACTAAGACTTGTACTTCAGACATAGAAGATAATAAGCAGGTTTCAGAAAAATTAGACTAATTTTTGCATAATGTAAAACTTAGTTTATGTATAATAACAGAACGAACATAACATTTTGCTGCCTTAAATGGTAGATTTTTGCCTTTCTTGTTTAGGTTGTGAGCAAGATATGAAAAAAAAAAAAAAAAACTGTAGATATTTTTAGAGATATTATACTATTTGCTGTTAACAAACTTCGATTTATGTCACACTCCAATAGTTTTTTCTTTGTTCCAGATTTTCAACTTTTGGTTAGAATTTTTTGTTGCTGCTTCCACAGATGACCATTCTGATGCAATTAGATTTCCTGTAAGCCATAATTTTTTATTTGTTGTACATATCAAATATTTGCTCAGTCTTAATGCAAAATGGGCCGTGGTAGCCTAGTGGTTAGCACGTCGGACTTCCACCTGGAAGGTCGCGCGTTCGATACCCACTGAAGGCCACCATGTATACTTGGGGATATGTGCATGTAAAATCCGTAGACCCCACTACCTATCCCCGTGCGTAAGCAATCCTAAGGCCTCGGCTAACAGGTAGGGGTCTGGTGGAGAAAAGTCATAATGCAAAATGTTTGTAATGAATGCTGTACAATTAAAAATAATGTGTTATTTCTTGCAAAAAAAAAAAAAGAAAACAAACAAATGAAGATATGCATTAAATTAGGTTAAAAAAATATTTAAAAAAAAAGAAGAGTAATGACTATGTCCATCCAAATGCTACTAAAATGGAAATGTAGCTAGGATCTTCACAACAGTATGTTTTCTATATACATTTTATGTATTATGTATTTTGATGATGTATGAGTTATGGAGGGTGAACTGTATTTGGTGTGTGTAATGTGTGCCTGAATGAAAAAAATTGTACTATTTATACTTCATCAATATCTGAAATGTGCTGTCATGTTTGCTTTTTAAAATACTCAAAATAGCAAAATTTACATATACAGTATTGTTGGGTAGAAACACATAATTTTATTAATTCTCTAGCACACTAGTATGGTTTGAATGTATTTTAAGTACCTACTTTCTTTTCTGTGGACGGCTTGTAAGATTTCAAGTCTTAGGATACTCTTCAGGCATTCAAACTACAAGCTCCAAGTTAATGGCGGAAGTGATGAGTGTAAACATCGCCACGATGCTAGCCCGGTGTTGCTAAACCGGGGCAACTTGGTTGGAATACGTGACTTGCGTGGAGAGAAGATCAACCTCAACGTGTATGTAAATGAGGTTGAAGGGAAAGTTATTAAAATGACGTCACCATCGCGTCATATGATTTGGCAAGTATAAAGGGAGGATGCGAGTGCATGGACTTCGGTTGAATTAGTTCCGTTGACTGGTTTTCATTTCGTTCGACCTCTTGGTCGTAACTCCCTCTCTTGGTGTTAGTCTCCCTGCCATGAGGCTGATGGCTTGGCAATAAATTTTCGAACATGGTCGTAATGTTTGACCTTAGTTAAATTTTTGGAAGTGTCTTCTCTCCCCGTTTGTCACGTTCCAGTTTTTGTGAAAATGTTCCAATACATGGAGATGTTTTGCTTTTAGAAGAGTGAAGTTTTTATATATACATCAGTTTTTTAAAAGGGTTTCTAGTCAAGATGTTGACCATCAAAGTGTTATAGTATTTTATCATCATAATTGCATTTTACCGACTTGAAGTTACCGGTGATAACATCAGTGATTCGTATGGCCATGGTTTAAGTTACTGGACTGTATACTTGCTGACTTGTGGCTTCAACAGAACCAGCGCTCGTTCCAATTCAAGTAAAGTGGACTGACTTTGAATGGTCGTGAATTTGATGTACCTATACTCGTGGTCGAGTAAAAGGACTTATATTTTAATTACTGCAATTTGAGAAGTTTCCTGAGATGGTTGACTTGACTAGATATTATATTGTTGTTCTCATCGGATGCTCCTGTGGTAACGTATGTTTATTGTATTGTTCAATGTTTAAAATAAATCTAAATTTCGTTAAAAATCTTTCTAGTTTACCTCCAACTGACACCACCTCTGAAAGCTCATGTTGGGATTTGAATTCAGAATTTTTATTTTAAATTTAAATTAACGTTTTTTTAAAAGCCCAAGAGGTATTTGACCCCAATTTCGGAATCTCGAAATCCGGAAGACCCAAAATCGGGAACTTTTACCGAATTTCAAAGAAAGTCTGCAGCTGAAAAAAAAAATCGGGAAATCTTTTGTATCGTTTTTGGGAAATGGGTGTTTTAAAGAGAAGGAAAATAAAATGTAAGGAACATGTTTAAGATCGGCAATATGCTGTTTCCAAAAAAGATATTTCTCCATTTTCTGAAAAGGGCTCGTTTTTGCGATTAGGAATTTTTATTAATTGTTGCTTTGAAAAAAAAAATTGAGAAATATTTTGCGTCATTTTTTTTTTGTGGAAATAGGCATTTTAAAGAGAAGGAAAATAAAATGTAATGAACATGTTTAAGATCAGAAATGTGTTGTTTTCAAAAACATTACTTCGCGATTTTCTGAAAAGAGTTTGTTTTTGCGATTAGAGTTTTTATTGATTGTTGCTTTAATTCTGAGCTAATATCATAAAATGTTGCTTTTTTAAATTTCTTGTAGTTTTCTTATATTTATTTTTTCGAATGAGCTCTAATTTTCGTGCGATACAGAACATTCGCAAAATTGAAAATCCGCGTTTCTCGCATTTTCCCGACAGTCTGATCTTTTACTACAATTTAGTGGCTAGAGAATATAAAATCATATCAAAATTTGACAGAATTTTTAATTTTATTGTTTAATTAAAGAGGTTAAAATAACATTGGGGAAAAGTCCGTATGTTTCGATGCTTTACGTTGTGTGTAAGCCTAGTCCAACTTCATTTTTTGTGCTAAATTTCGCAACTTATACACGAGTATATACGAGAAAAAAAATGCTATAAATAAGCAAAATGCTAATAGACAGTTTCAGAGCAAATTATATGGGCTGTTGATGCTACTTATAAAATGGTTTGAATGAGGAGCCAAAATCCGGAAAGATCGCGGCCCCGAGCGTTTCGGATTTGAGGTCCCATACTGTACTGCAGATTAAACATGCATTCAATTAAAACTGAAAAACAATTATTCATGTAAAGAAAGCACAAATGAGCATTAAATGAGCTTTCTTTACATGAATAATTGATTTTCAGTTTTACTAGTGCATAAAGTTCATTTATTTTATATGCGTTCAATTTTCCTGTGGGAGGGGTAGACACAGGCCTGTTATTTCAAAATTTTCCGGGGGGGGGGGGGAGAATTGTTTATTTTCAATTAATATTATCGGTAAAAAAGGACAAAATACATAAAAACATGTATAAATTCAATGTATTTCTAAAAGTCAGGGGGGGGGGGTCAACTGACCCCTCCCCCTGATTGTCCAATTTATGGGCCTGGGTAGACTGGGAGAAACTTTGTCCCATGAACTGCAAGTGCTAAGATGACCCTTAGGAATGCATTCTAAATGTCATTAAAAGTAAAATGTGTTATGTTTATGTATGCAATAAGTTTGAGTGGAAGACTTACTCACATTTTACGAAAATCTAAAATTTATCGTAAAAAGTGAAAAAAATCATTAAAAAATTATTTAAAATCAAAGTTGTAAAACAATCTAATTTTTTAAATAAAAAGTTTGACTCATTCTAGCAATTAACAAGCTACTCATATTTTTAAAACTTAATATGGTATATGGCAGTTATCTATTTACAATAACTTTTAACACTTTCATATATTTTTCCTATTTTTATTTCATTAACGATAGATTTATATCTTTCTTCTCCAACCCCCTTCCCTGTTAGCACTAGGCCTTAGGAAAGCCCTGCCCCAGGGCAAGGTAATGGGGTCCACGGATTTTACATGCACATATTTCCAAGTGTACATGGTTGGTCTTCAGTGGGTATCGAACCTGCAGCCTGCCGAAGCCACTAGGCTACCACGGCCTAATAATTTTATTCTAGTAGTAAGCATTTGCATTACTGCGGCTCCCGACTCGCGTCGGGGGATGGTGGAGAAGCCCGGGAACGCGAGTCTGGATGGTCACTCGCTTCGTTTTGGGTCTCCCGTGAAGGGGGCCTACACCGGGTCTACTCGCTCCGTCCAGCTTCGCAAAAAGAGCGGTAATTTGTACGCAAGTCAAAGAGATTTCGGGGTAGATAAGAAAGGGGAAACGCTGCGCCTATAGAAGGACTAAATGCATCCGCCATTTTGTTCCCTTACTTATTCAAAACATATTCACAGATGGTTTTGCAGTAGACACAGCATCGTTGATCGGCAATATTTAATACAAAGATTATTACTAACACCAATTATCTCAATTAAATTATTTATTATGAAAATAAAGGAAGCAAATTATTTTAGCTAAGGAAGCATAAGTGTTTTCTAGTATTTCTCGTTACGCATCAGAAAATTTTTTGATTCTGTAATCATTAATTAAAAAAAAAAGTATGCTTAAGAAACCTAAAAATGTTTCGAATAACTGCGCAAGAAGATATGCAAAAGAAGTTTCTTTGATGTAAAATTCCCTTTTTGACTTATTTAGGGATGCTATGAATCAAAGATTGCAGAGATGATTTGAATTTATTTTTGAAAATATCTTTAGTACCTATTATCTATTTCAAAGTAGTAAAAAGTTTCTATTTTGGTAAAATAATAACTAAAATAATTCTACGTTTAAAGCAAAATGATAATTTAAAAATTTGCATACATGTGTTTCGGGGTTGCAAGGAACACTTTTTCAGTGCAAAAGAAATGAGTTCTTGGACAAAAATTGGCGTAACTTTCGTCGAACTTGGTGATATTTATCATTATTAAAATATTAGAGCAAGAAAAAGTAAATAAATAAAGATATGCTAAAAAATTTGAAAGCCATTCCGTCGGATCTGTTTTCATCTAGAAGCTTACATCTTTTGCATTGAAAAGGATTTCCTTGTAATCCCCAAAAAACTTTGTATGCAGTTTTTTATTGCTATTTTTAATTTCAAACTTAATATTTTAGCTATCCCTTTAGAACAATTACTTTTCAATTGACCCCCATTCATTGAAAGAAAAGTTCAAAGCTCAGCGTTTCAGTTGGTGGTCATACGATGGAAGAGAAAACTTGATTTTTGTTTGAAGCATACTCAATTTTTAGTTGAAATAAACTAAAATAATGCGATTTATTTTTCCCTTTACAGTATTAAACTCATTTAATGCGCTTCTTTAAAATGGTAAACAGCAAAATCTTGAGTTTGAATATCTACAAATATTTCCCTCTAAAAAGATAAATTACCTTGGGAAAGATCGGAAGTTTCAAAAGGTCAAAAATATGCGAAATCTTGAAAAATAAAGTAATGAAATACATAAACAATTATTTTTGAAAGTGCATTATTCCTTTGTGCTCTTACAGAACTCCTTTTAAGGAATCACAACTGGTTTTCATAATAAATGATTTTCAGCCTTCTGTGTTCGCAAGAAATCAAAGCTTGAGCTGCTTGTTTTCAGTGCTCGAACTGTTCGTAACTAGTCTCTAATCATGTTTTAATGTCAGAATTATTAAAAGTGTTGTTTTAAATTTTTCTAGATTGATTTAACAAAGAATAAAACGAAAAAAAAGTAAAAGGAATGTATAGTGAACAATAAAAGAAAAGCATATGCAAGGAATTAACATGTTTCACTCTAATAAGAAATTCATTATAAATATTCTTCAAATAGTTCAAACAGACATTCTGGTTTTCTGCAGTTTCCTTCATGGTTGTTTTCATTTTTCTATGGAAAGCAGTAAAAAAATTGCAATTCTCTCTTTCATTTTTTTTTTTTTTTTAAAGCTGACATAAAGTAGCCAGTTGAACAGAAACATGAACATTACGCACACAAAAAACAAAGGTTGAGAATGAGAAAACAAATAGCACTATTCAACAGAATAGAAATCAAAACTGGTATTTTAAAAATAAAATGAGAACTTTTATCAAATAAATTCTATAAATTAAAAGAAAACTGAACCAAAATAATGACATTTTTGCTTCTAAACTAAATTGTTAACCAAAATATATAAATGTATCCATTTTTATCTGAGCGGTCCAGAATGACCTAAAATGGCGGTGCGCGGATGCTTCTACTACTGCCCCGTGGCCATACGTTCGGCAAGAGTGTGGATGCCTTCCTTCCTCGTCCTTTTCCTCCCCCATCACCGTTCCCCGGGTACGGGGCAACTCCGCGAGAGTCTGGAGCTGGCATTAGAAAATGCACTAGAAAAAGTTTTTAATGAAAAAACTTATATTTTATTTTACTTATTATTTCTACAGTCGACGCTCGATATAACGACCATCTGCGTCCTACAGAAAAAGGCCTTTATAACGAGTGGTCGCTATAAGAGAATTTTCTAAAGAAAATATACAGTAAAACCTGTATGAAACATCAATAGTATGTTTGTTTAATCCTCTTTGTAAGTTAACCACTAGGGAAAACTACTATGGACACTCTTTTATTCTTTAAATAAGTTTCTTTTTTTTTCTTCTAATTTTTCGAGCCATTTTGAAAAGTTATGTATTTTTAGGAAATCTTAACCATCAAATAAGTAATTTATGTAATTAATAAGATATTTATTTTATTTTAATTAATGCTTTAGTTTTAAAGTTGCATAGGGTACATTGTTAGTTATTAATGTTCAATTCATCTAATGATATTTTAGAAAATTGGGAAAAAAATAGCTAATTGCTGATTTTAAAGTAACCTTAATACTTGAAGTTATATTTTAATTCGTTACAAATGAATAAAAGTGTAAGATATGACGAAAAAAAACAAATATCCACCCTCTATAAGTTGACCACTAAAGTGCTGCATCGCAAGTGGTCAACTTACACAGGTTTCACTGTATATGCATCATGCATGTTCCGTAGTTCCATTAAAGTTGGTAATTTTTCAAAGATTCGAGCTAAATGATTTTTTTTTTTATCATTGGAATTTTTAAAAAATATCAGTGCAAAATATTAAACAGATTTTAATGTAGAAAATATAGGAAGAAAAAAATACATGCTGACAGCATGACTCCTCTTATTTCAGAGAATCAACCCTTGCAAAACCATTTGATTCAAACTACAAACTCCCAATAAATCTGTCAACCTGTTTTCCCGGAAATTCCACCCTTTCTCCTACTCTATTCTTTCCCTACTGTGAGTGGTATTCTACCCCCTGACAAAGTTAGACTGAACACTGAAGACTCCATGCAGCTCTCCCCAAACTATAATCAAGCTACAGATTTGGAAACATGCTCTATTTGAAAAATTACTAGAAATACTGTCGGTCCACTGAATTTGGTCGCTGTATTGGATTAGATGATACCGAACGGTTGTTATACCTAAAGCACATTAACATAGAGTTCATAGGGATAAAGTTGAGACTTTTACCACTGGTCATTATAATGGAAGGGTCTTTATAATGTGGGGTATAATTGTATTAAATTCCAAAACACTTACTTTTTTAAAATACAAATCATATGAATGATACTGTTTCTTTTCTTTAGCTATATCTTTATCTTATTTTTAACTTCTAGATGTAAATTTGCTTGGTTTCTGAAATTAACTTTTTATTATCATTATTTATTTTTTCTTGCTTGATTTTATTCAATTTATCTCGGGGAGCTACAATTTTATTTTAGATGCTTTTCAGGTGATCAAACTTTTCTAGCAGATCTGTAATTATTCTGTTTACATCTATATTGTCATTCCAAGAATAAGTTATACATTAAAAGGTATTTACTGCTGCTTTTCAGAAAGTATTTTAATGTTATATTTTTTTTTTTTTTTTTTTAGATCTTGATTCTTGATCCTGGAAAAGTATACATGCCTAGTTATGTCACTGTAAATATGGGGGCTGAAGAAAAATCTATTCATATTGTTAATATGTGCCTCAAAGCATTGCAAAAGCAATGTGGAAAACTTCATGAATGGAATTTTCTTGCATCCTCCATAAAGAGCTTCAGGTATGCTCATGTTAATTTTTAACAAATTGTATTTCATTTTAAACATTATCTTTGTTGTAATTTTTACAATTAAATCCTCAATTCACAATTAAAGTAGCACATGTTGACACGTGTATTTTTTATAGCCTGTATAAGAGAGATGAAAGATGCATTCTTCTGTATGTGACTCAGAATTCAGATGATTTTCAAATTTTCCTTCCATCTGGTGCAATGAGAAAACGATTTTATGACTTACTTCTAGAAATGACTGCTGATCAAGATGGAATCATAACTGATCTTCATACAGATGTTGAAACTGATATTATTAAGGTAAAATACTATTTTCTTAGTTATTTAACCCTTTAATGATCTTGTTATTTTCAAGAAAACGGTGATAAAAGTACCTATTTTTTATTCAAGAAAAATATCATTAAAAAGGTGTTTGTACAATATATCTGTTCATATTTTATATTTGGATTTTTTTAGTTTGAAATGGAAAAAAAAATATATATGAAGCCAGCATTCTGGGTTATTGGGATTGAATGTTGATTTAATGTAATGTTGTCCTATTTCTCTTATTCCTTACATCTATTTTGGAACAACAAACTCTATAGTGTACACAATATTAAAAAATATTTTATCACAGAACACAAACCATGTGTTAACACAAAGAACATAAGTAGCTCAGCTAAGAGTAGGAAATACATATCGCAATTACATGTATTTTGATAGTGCTGACATTTAGTTTAAAATATACTATCTCCAGTTACATTTAAAATATAAGTACAAGAAAAAATAATGTAAATAAAGCGCAAATTGTCAAATCAATAATGCAAATAGCTATTTTGAGGCTATAATGGGTCCTCTTGCTCAGTGCAGGAAAGAAAAGTGCTCAAAACATGCAACAGGAAAGCTATGTGTGAACAGGCAACAACCAGACACGCAGCCGGTATTTATACCAAATGGGTGGGATTAGTAATTAACCAATAGGAACAATGACAGGGAATAAAGAATACAAATCAGAGGCCAGGAGCATGAGATGGAGGGATACGTAGGGAAATAGAGGGAAAAACGTACATGAGAAAAAGAAAAGTTATAAAATAAATTTCCAAATATCAGTAAAAAAGGAATACTGGAAAAATTATTTACTAAATAATGAGGATTTTTCCAAATGCAATAAACTTCCCAAAAATTAAGGTCATAGTCCAAAAAACATTTTCTGATAATTCTAGCAGAAGAAACTTCAAAACAATGATCATAAGTCCAATAATGCTGAGCAATCGAAGAGCGTGCAAGTTTTTTATGTGTTCTTTCAGACGGTGCTTGAGGGCATATCTATTCTGACCTATGTAAAAAAGACCACATTTGCAGACAGTCAATGGTGCTTCAAATTTGTACATTTTATCTTCTTTACGGAGAAAATGCGGTATCAGAACCAAATTTCTTCAATATTTTAACAACTTGCTAACTGATTTTTGGATAAAAAAGGGAGTGGAAGTGTAAGCAGACTTACACACGGAAACATTACCAGAAAGCAAAGGCTTAATTAATCTGTTATAAATAGAATCAGTGAGAGTTAGAACAGGAACAAATAGTCAACGCACGGACAAGAGCCTTAAAAGAGGATAGGCTAATTTTTGGTTTGGAGGGTAAGAAATTTGTGGAGGTAGTGTAACAGCAAAAGGGTTCCGAAATACTGAAGTCATTAGTTCATCATTACTTTTAGTAATCAAAACGTCCAAGAATGAAAGAGCTATCAGTTTCTATTTAAATAGTGAATTGAATACAAGGATCAATTGAATTAAGAGTAGCAAGTAAATGATCAATATCCACATGGTGATGGTCAAGCAATAGAAAACAATCAGCAACATAGTGAACATAAAAAGGTTATGGTTTCAAAAAGATTAGTTTCAAAGTAGTGCACATAGATGTCACTTAACCCTTCAAGCGTGGACCTCGTTTTACTTGTTTGCACGAAAAAGAGGGGGAGAAAATTTCTTGAATGCAACTTTCTTTCCAAGAAAGCTCTTGTGGCTTTGGTTCTAAAAGCCTGTGCCTGTTTTTGCCTCCCCCCTTAGGACGGGTCTCTACTGTCAATCAATAAGCTAATCCCTCCATTGTAATGTCGAACCCTTTCACAGCCCGGTATTCACACCCCGGTTCTATTCTCAGCGAGTACATTCTTGTTTGCTGGTTCTATTATGAAATTTCCCTAAATGTTGAAAAGTTAGAAATGAAAACATCATCGTGTTTCATTCATTTGAACATGAATTACTAAAATTTTAGAAAATTACAGTCGCAGCTTTTGTTTCTATGTAATATCGAACTACAGTTGGCTATTTATTATACAGTAAAAATAAGTTAGTTGTAACTTTTAAAAAATGATTCTATTATACTGATTACGAATAATAAATATGAAGCAAAACAAATTCAGAAAGCAAATTTTTTAAAGCAAAGGTATGGGTGCAATACTGTAAATAAAATTACGTTTATTTGATAAGTAACGTTTATTTGATGAAATATGGTTTAAAATTTGATGGAAACGAATTATGTATATAACTCTGCTAACCTGACGTGTATATATTTTATAAGCACTTAAGTCATAGGCATCGCTATAATAAAGAGGAATTTAGAAACACCCTAAAATAGCCCTTTTTCCTTTAGCAAAAGTAGCTGTAGTTTGATTTTGCAGTGATAAAATCTTCTAAAAACAATTTAACAACAAAAACAAAACTTCACGTTAGAAACGATGCGCTAAATAACTGTTACGTAGATGTGGCTCGTGTTGTAAAAAAGGTTGAATAACACTGATTTGTATATTACGGCTAATAAACATATTATTAAAATATATTTCTTAATGTTACCTAAAAAAGCAAACTTAAATTTTTGTCCCTGTTGTATAAATAGTGGTACCATTATATATCATGTGGATGTCAAACACAAGTACCTTCTGAAACTCATCTTTCAAAATATATTTATACGTTACCTAACATGCATCAGATATTCGTAAATAGCTTATATAGACAACTTTATAATACTGAAAAAGGTTACATGTGAAAGGATTAATTTTTTTCTGCTGTAATAATTACTTTTTACTAACGTCTTTTCATTTAAAAGACACGGATTTGAAAAATATGTAAACAAGGATTTAAAATACTGCAATGGTTGTGACACATAAAATCATCCATCTAACCCAGAAAACAAGTTTTATTAAATCCATAATCAATCTGAAAAATTTTGCTCGTTGAAAACTAAAAATTAAAAATGAGAATACAAATTGAATGTACATATATATACATAAGAAGAAAGTCAGAAATTATTATTTTTTTTAAACCTGAAATCGTATGGTTTTATGTTAACAAAGTGATATTATAAAAGAAACCTAAGCAGGACTTTGATTACAGAAATAAGTCATCAAAAGTTCCATAATGAAGTGCAAAGAAATATATTTTGTTCATTCTTGTAAATTCAACACCAAATTTTAGGGGCCCCCAAATTGTAAGAAAGATTTCTGAAAATATCTGTTATAAGATAATTTTTTTACAAAATAAAAAGATTTTAACTTATTTAAATGGTGAGCTAAGACTATTTGCATAAACAAGGTAAACTATGCAAAATCAGATCAATATCTTCATTGACTATCATGCTAAATAGTATCCTTTACTTGCTGAAGCATCTCGACGTTTTTTATTTATTTCATATTATAAACAGTAAAATTTGAAAATGCAAAATGTGTATTCAAAAAGTTTGCTTATTTAATGAATAACGCAAAAATAATATTGAATAAAAACAATATGGAATGCAGAATAGTAGTATGCCGTGTCAGTAGGTGCTTCCCCCCCTCCTTGCCAATTGGGTCTGAACCCTAATAGAATATCTCCAAGCTTATTTAACTTTATACATTATACCCAGTATTTTTACTTTCCGTACCATAGGGGGCCCCAAATATAATGTTGTGCCTTGGACCCCAGACCGTCTCAATCGGGCCCTGAATACATAAAGGAGTGGGATCCAATGAAAATGATATGAAAATAAAAATAATGGTCTTTGAACTGGCGTAGAATGATTATGTTGTCCTTATGCTTCCAAAGTTTATTGAAATGGATGTAATTCCCAACAAAATGTAAAAATCTAATTTTTTGACAAAAGTTCATTTGTAATGCCCCGTTTTTTCCCCCTCACTACTGAAAAAAAATTATTTATAAAATTTTTAAAAATAAATTTTCATATTTCCATTGTCTCTGCATACGAATTATTGTAAAAGTGTCAAATACAAAAGTCCTGCTTTATTTTCTTGAAGCCTGTTACTGTACAACTGCAACACACAAGGGTGTAAAGAAAGGGATAAAGAACTAATGGGAGGTTCAGATAAGTGTTTGACAGCGAGCTTTTTCTTCAATTCAAACTAAGTTTACAGTGAATGGTTTCCGAGAATTTCTTTTATTTCCACCCCTTTTCAGATAGAAAGCCCTTTCGAGTGTACGTAGCAACATGTGTTTGACCTTGACCATCTTCATTTCAAATTAATTTTTCTGTATTAGCTCAAACGGCATGATTTCATTTATTCTTCTGTTTGCCTAATACAAAGATGTTTCATGTGTAAAAATAATATTTTGAAAAAAGCTAAATAAGTCTCGTTTAATTTCTTGAATTCTTAATGCTTTTGAAGCTGAAACGTTTATTGGTGGTTGCATTAAACTGTAAAAATAAATAAATAAATGAATGAATGAAAACCTCTTCATTTTTCTACATGAAATGGTTGGATTGATTTGACTGTAAATGTTCATCACTGGAGCGTTACCCCTATCAAATGTTGTTCATTGATATAATGAAAAAATGTTAAAAAAATTAAATAATCCATCAAACTAAAAACAATTTTTATAAAATCCGTTAGAGAAGCGCATAGTTTTAACCAATTAATATTTAAATTACCTAGGTTGTAGAATTGGAGTCGGGCTGATTTTAGGGGGCTTAAAAGTAGTTTTTTTCCTAAAATTTTTTACTGCTATATGTCGTTAATAAAGCCTTTTTATCAGGAATCTGAGTCAGTCACTTTTTTGAGTTGCAATGCTTCAACACTTGCTCCTACTCTGCTGCATGCTTCAAATAATTTTAATAAACTCACTATTTATTTCTTTTTGGCAATTTTTTAATATGACCAAATATTTCAAAGTAAGAAAAAAATTCGGAGCAGTGTAGAGTAGCAAAATATATTTTTTTCTCACCGGTTTGCTCCAGTTTCAAAAATCTCTTTTCACTCAGCGTTTTAACTTGGAGGGGGGGGGGGAAGCCGCAAATCCCATGATCTATATTCTACATATGAACAGTTATGTAGTTTCAGAAATATTCAGCAAGTTTATACTTCATACTTTGCCTTGATTTTTTTTATTAAACTGTTCAATAATTATCAGGTTCCATTATCGTAGCAAGGCCCGAATTTCAGGGATGGGTTCTTCGGGGAGAGGGAACTAATTTCATTGTTTTCCATGAAAAGTTGGAGAAATTCTGGACGATTTCAGGGGATTATCCCCCCCCCCCCCCCATCTACTCCAGTGTCTGGTGCATGGGCCGTGGTAGCCCAGTGGTTAGCACGTCGGACTGCCGCCTGGAAGGTCGCGCGTTCGATACCCACTGAAGACCACCATGTATACTTGGGGATATGTGCATGTTAAATCCGTAGACCCCACTACCTCTCCCCGTGCGTAAGCAATCCTAAGGCCTCGGCTAACAGGTAGGGGTTTGGTGGAGAAAAGTGTCTGGTGCATGTAAAGAATCGATGTAGACCTTCACAGGTAATAAATGCATCGTAGTAACTCCACTATAAATGTATTTTCAAATTGCCTTGAATTTTTACAAATTTTCGTAAGTTTTCTGTACAATCTCATCCATGTGAGGATTGCTTTTGCTTTTTCCAACTTAGCACAGTAGCTACAAAGTGCCACAGGAATCAATCACTGCATGTTGTCCGTAAATAATTTTAATGCTGAATGTTTCAGTTTTTAGCTGCTATTTATTTATTTACTCTTTATTTGTGGTTTTCTATAACCTGATGCATATAATAAATTGTGATTGAAAGATTGAAGTGAAAAACAATGAAATAGCTCTTTGTGTCACAAAAATATTCCAAGGGAAAAATGAAAGTCAAAAATGCATTAAATAATTAAAGATTGAAAAATAAGAAAGTTGAAACTAAGGTTTTGAGATGAGAAATATGTGTGTAACAGTATGTCTATGTGTCTCCTTCATAATTTTGGAAGAAATAACCCAATTAGAAGCACATTATTTTGTGGCTCAAAGGATCTCACAACGATACGTCATCCTCATGGCTTTTCTAATTAGAACAATTATTTGCCTATTTTGGGCAGTAAAAAAAAAGAACTTAACAGTAATATCTAAGAACATGAACAAAACCGGGTTTTTTTGCTTTGGATTTATAAGGTCAATTTTTGAGCAATTCAAAAAAGCTTTACACTAATATTTATGGAAGAAATTCTTTCCTTTTTTACTTAAAAAACCAAAAACACAGACTTAATTTTTTAACATTTAAAAATCACATAAATGCTGAAACTCTGAATATATATGTTGTTCTTTTGTTTTGAGAAATACAAAAAGTTTTCAACAAAACCTGAAATAGCTTGACGAAATTTAGGATGGATTGATTGAATAAAAACTCAACAAAATCAAGTCTAATTTATTCCTTATTCAAAATAAATAGCTACCGGTGTTTTTTTTTTTTTTTATTAATGTCCTTTTATTTTATTCATTTAGTTATTGTCAACAAATTAAACCATAACTTAACGAAGTATTTTCCCGGTCCCTTCCAGTTCGTTGTAGTATTTGGATTTCTCTGTATAAAATAATAAAAATAGCACAAGTATGAGCATGGTCATTAAAAATCACTTAAATACAAACACTTTTATTCTATAATGTGTGACCCGAATACCCCTTCTACTTTGGAAGGTCAGCACGCGGTCCACTGCTGTGAGTGACAAGGGAAACACCCCCAGTGTCAGCAGTTGTCACCTTTGAAGTTGTAAAGGAGGGGAAAGCACTACGAGAAACTACGTCGCAAACACTTTTGGACCAGAAATCTCATGGCAGAATTCTACGTCGCACGCGCTTTTAGATACTTCACTGGGTGGCAGAATTCTACGTCGCACGCGCTTTTAGGTACATCACTGGGTGACAGAATTCTACGTCACAAACGCTTTAAGGGTTAAAATAGGGCTTAAAGGATTACCCATAGCTAAACCTTCAGTCATACGAAAGTACATACCATCAAAACAAAAGCATTTTGCTCAAGACAAACATGCGTAAGAGAAAAATGCTTTTTAATCTCAAAACTAGAAAAAATATGTTCCTGAAATTTCAATTTGAGACGATGCAATGCACCATTAACCGGTACATTGGTGAAAAGAGAGTTTACATCAAAAGAAGCCATAGTTAAACCTTAAGGTTTGAAATCACATAGCACAAAGTCAACTGAATTTTTAACAGTGAATGAACTACTGTTCAAAAGAGGAAAAAAGAAAGAGACTAAATGTTTAGCATGTTTATAAGAGTCAGTGCCAATATTGGCGACAATAGGATCTGGCTCTAGAACTTGGGGTCAGAAGTATCCTAGATATATCACACCGTATGAGCCTGGAAAACAACTCTTATTAGCTTTCTTATTTTTATGTTGGTTTTTTTATTTATTTTCTAAAAGTATCTGTAAACATATGTATATGCATATACTTCCAGTATGAATATGAATTGGACAATCAGCAAAAGCGTATTGTTCTCGGCAAAGGAACTTATGGGATTGTGTATGCAGCAATTGATGTGACTACTCAGGTTCAAATTGCCATTAAAGAAATTCCTGAGAGAGACATTGGGTAATTTACTTTTTATTTCTTATTGAATGTATATTCATTTTGATCACTTGTTTTTGTAGCATTTTCTAATGATGCTGAAATAATCTAATTTTAAGTAGTGTATTCTAATTTGAATATAAATATCTAAAATGCCTTTCTAGTAGGGTGTATTTCTTTCCATAAAGCATATTGGATTGCTATATGCCCTGACAATACATGATTACCATTTTCTTCAGTTTGATTATTCTTTATATAGCTCTATCTTTTAGTTAAGTTCTTTCTACATATTAGAAAGGAACACAAGTTGAAAAAACTTGATTAAGAATTAAAAATAATAATAAAGTTTGAGTAAATGCTACTCATAACTATGTTGATTAATTGTTGAATTTAATTAATATACCTTTGTTTTAAACCAACAATATTTATATTATGTAAATGTGCTATGTTTTGCTGTTCAAAAATTTACTATTTGTAAATGTGTTTTGTTTCCATGCTCAAGGATTCACTTTAGTTAATGTGTTGTGTTTTATTGTTCAAGAACTTATTATTTTTTTTTTGCTTAGAAAGCTATGATGCATACTTTTGTGTTTATTTTATATATATATATATATATATATATATATATATATATATATATATATATATATAAATAGAGGTGGCCTTTTTTTATCTTTTTTTATAACTTTGTGAATATTTCTAGAATTATTTTTTTACATAATTTTTTTTTTTTTGATAACTAAGGTTTTTGTTACAATATAAATTTACTACTTAATGTAGCTTTTCTGTATTTTGTGTATGTCAGTCCACACAATATTGAATTAATGTAACAATAAAAAAATTATGAATGTTTTTTAATTTTATATTTGGCCGAGCCCTGTTTTATTGCAGAATGCATTAATTTGTAAATTCTACCTTTTTTTTTTTACACAATATCTAGTGCATTCCTAGCTGTTTGTATTCCAGGTAAATGTCTACTACCTGCCCTCCAGTCTGAGTTTCTCTTGCATTTAGACTATAATTACCGTTCTTCAGTGTATTGTTACTTCACCCTACTTTAGGCACTCTTGGTTTCCAAAATTTTCACTGCAAAGATAGATTGGGATAGAAAAGCCTTTAATCAGAGGGGAGATTCACCCCTCAATTAATCCTCATATGGGTGTGAGTTTCTTCTGCTTCTTTAGCATCCCATGATGTAGACTGTAGAGGGAGAATCCTTACGTTTAACAAAACTAGCTGAAAAGATTCTTTGAAATGCAGTTTCTATACCAGTTGCAAACTCCCTGCTTTTGCTAGATTTGAAGAAAGGAAATAATGCAGATTGTACTTGATAATGATTCCACCCCCTCCTAATTTATAATAAAGCTCAAGCAAACTAAAGTTTTTTATATATACTTCATACAGTCAAGGCATTACCGTGGTTAAATTTTTGAATGATTAATATAACAATAAAATGCTTTATGCACACATAGTTATCAATAAGTTTTAGTTTAGTTTAAAAGGCTTTAAAGTGTTAATCTTTTATATATATTTATATTAATTATTTAAAAGCACTAATTTGACATTAAATGTTAAAGCTGTTAAAATGTATAGAACTGATAATACTATATGATGATAGCAGGGGCTAAAATTCATGGTGGAATTCCTGCCTATATTTCTCAGATTCTGAAATAGATCCAGCCAAAAGACTTGTGTCCATTTTAGATTTTAAAAGTTTCCGTAAAAAACGCAAAAAATCTGCATTGTTTCACTTGGGCATAAAGTTACTAATGTTATATATTAATACATTTAATATTCATATTATTAACAATGATCAATTATATGTATTTTTAAACTCAAAAACTTATTTTTGTTAAAGCCGAATTTTCCCGCTTAAACTTTTTTCTATTTCTTTTACAGCACCTACGATGTGAAATGCACAATCTTTTTACATCCTTAACAGTAATCAAGATTTTCTCTTTCAAAATATTTAGCATTAATCTCTAAAGAGTGGGTGAATATTTTTTGACAGTATTTTGACTTTTTTTTTCAGTACTTTGTTACTCCTGGAAACAAATCATCGAAAATGTTATGAGCCCCTTTCCCCCAGGAAATGATTCTAGTTTAGTGTATACCATTCCACTTAAATTACAATTAGTACTTGACTAGGATTTAAAAACCTTTCTAATGTGGAATACATAAAATCTAAAGTAATCCAATATTATTGTTATTTTTTCTCCCTTCCAAAAAATTGTAATCCCCTCCCTAAAACTTGAGAGAAGTCTTGCATCCACTTGAAACTTTGCAATTCGAATATTAGCCCCTGGATAATCATTTCTACACCTGAATTACTTTAGGTTGTTAGAAGCATAACCCACTCCCGTTGACTGAGAGGGCAGGGAAATGCCACCTCGAGTGTACTCAAGGCTTGCTATTTTTAGTATAAAATAGTCATTTTTACTATAAATATTATTTTTAGCACACTCAGGCTTGCCACTGAAAGGTTAAATACAGCGTATTAAAATAGTCTACTTTCAGTAATATGTAATGTAGTTTCAATAAAATTTGAATGACACTTAATTTATTGTCTATTAGTACTGTGTTGTATTGTTTTACTGCTGTTATAGTAACGTACAGTAGAAAACATAGAATGAATTTTTATCTTGTAATACCTGTTCAAAACATGTCCCAACTCCGAGTTCAAACTCCCAGCATTATGACGGGACTCTACTAAAACCTAAATTTCAATTTATCTGATCTTGGAAAAAATTTTTAGTGTTGTGCAGCCTCTTCATGAGGAAATTAAACTACATTCTGAACTAAGGCATAAGAACATTGTCCAGTATCTGGGATCAGTTAGTGAAGAAGGATACTTTAAAATATTTATGGAACGTGTTCCTGGAGGTAAGATTCAAACATACCTGCTTATCATAAATTTGTCATATATAGGATACCTGTGTTACTTTTTTTTGTATTGTTTATTGATTTGTTTATTTTTACTTCTACTAATTTTTGGAATTGGTCACCATAGGAAGTTTGTCTCAATTGCTGCAAAGCAGATGGGGGCCATTGAAAGATAATGAAGTTACTATATCATATTATACTAAACAAATTTTAGAAGGATTGAAATATTTGGTGAGTATAAGACTGCATTATTTATTTTATTTGTTTATTTTTTCTCCTGTTTGACTTTATATTAAATATATTACTTTAGTTTTCAACTTGGGTGTATTTTAATGGATATACTGCTCGCTACAATTGTGCTGCCGATTACAATTTGCTAAGTAAAATAAGATTTTATGGGACATGTAACAGCATATATATATACACTATCTACCAAAAAGTATTTGGACACTTTGGATTTTAGACATTTTAAAAAATTCTGGAGAAATATTAAACTTGTTGTTCTGTATTTTGCACCTTGGAAAGAACATACTTAAACTCACATTTAAGAAACAAAATTCAGGCTTAGGGCAATTAGGGGGCGGTCAAAAATTAAAGAAAGAAAAAAAACACTTTTAAATATCTTGTATCAAAAAATGATCGATATGTCCTGTAACTTTCGCAAAACATTTTTAATTATATACGCAATGCTTACACCCGCTTTTGTCAGAATAGCAGGGTCATTCCATATCAAATTATCCAGCCACAATTGAAAATTAAACCCATGGTCTCAGATTCTTATGATTTTTTTTTTATTTGTTCATTTTACTATCACGATTACCCTTGTAAATTTTTTTGTTGCTATCTTTAATACTTTTTGAGATATGAATTTTTTAAAATGTGTTGTAAGAGACGTCTTCGCTTTACGAACAAAGTTTGTTCTATGGACATAGTTCAAAGCAAAAAATTCATAACTTTGCCAATTTTTATGATATCACAGAACTTTTTTCACTAAAATGTTCAGAATAACTTACAGAATAAGACAAAATTTCATTTAAACAAAGATCTATTAAGTGATGCAGTTAGTATTAGCTAAAACTTGGATTTCATAAATATTTTGAAGAAAAAACATGAAATTTTAAAGCAGCAATAAAACTAAAAGGCGCTGCAGTAACCAAAATATTTAAAAAAAAAAATCATCCTCTAAGTATAAACTTAAAGGTTCTAAAATAAAATTGGGGGTTTTTTTTGCTGCCAGTATATTTAATTTCACAGTTAACAATTTAAAAATATGTACAACATAGCTTTCACAACATTACAAGTTTTGGCTTCTTATTATAAAATACTAATTGCTTTAAAAACACAAAACACTGACTATCTAATTCAAAACAAGTTTATTTTTACAAGAAATAAGTTCATAATTTAATGTTTATATAGTGTAAAAAAAACATAAACTTGTAAAAGAAAAAGAAGTAACTGAATCATGATTTTTTACAAAGTATGCAGGCTCATTTCCTATTTACACCTGTGACATATCCAAATGAATAAAATTAACTTTTATTTTTAAAATAAAACTTTTAAATAAAAATTTTGTGTGTGACAATACCTTTTTTATTGTCCTTGAGTCTGTTTTAATGTTTTTGCACTGGAGATCAATTGAAGTAATGTCCTTCTGCAGAAAGTAATACATTCTACTTAATGCTTTTGTAATTGGAGGATTGACACAAGAAATCACATTGCTTATGGAAATACAGCAAACATCTTCTTTTGTGGGCCAGTGAAAAGATGAAGCTGGTCCATGGGGATGCATGAATGAAACTTTAACCGAAATTTCATCTTCCCATTAGTTGTCATAAATACAGGCAATGTAGTAAAAGTGTTGCAGATATTGTGTACACCAATATCAAACATTTCATTTTCACCCATAAATTTTTCTGTGAAACCAAAGTATTATTATTTTTTTAGTAATCCTTAGAGTATAAATTAATAAGCAAAAAAATAAAATTTTTATTTTTTTGACTCATTTTATGTTTTAAAAGTAAAAAAAAAATGGAAGAAAAACTACTAGTAAAGATTCCCTGTCGCTGCAGAAAAAGAAGTGGATGTCCATAATATATGTAAAATAAACAAAAAAATCATCATCTTTGCTTTTTTTTAATATTTTGAATCTTAAATAAAAGCTCCCATGAAGATGTGGAGTAAGGGGAGAGACAGTCAGGAAAGGAATGAAAAAGAAAACAGCCATAGGGAACCAGAAACACCTGCTCTATAAGAGTTGTTTTTATTAGTGTAGACAAAAACACCATCTGGGATAATATAGTTTTGAAAGGTTTCAAACCAATCAAAAAAGAATTCTGGAAAGTTCCAGGACAATCAGGAAAAATTTGAGTAGTATTCAGTATTTAAAAGAGCCTCAGAAGATTCTTTAGTTATTTTTTACATTTCATTTGACTACTTATGATGCTTTACAATTGTAAACCCTCATTTTTGGTTCTTTACAGTGGTAACTAAAAGATGTTTTATTGTAGTATACTTTAGAGTCATGCCAGGTACTAAAGATAAAGTTAGTGTTTCAAAAAATGTATACCTGCAAGAAGTGTTGCTGCTTGGAAATCTAAAGGAGCTGTATTCTGCTTTCAAGTTAAACCACTCGGATATTAAAATTGGGTTGTCCAAGTTCTGCATGCTTAGACCTAAATGGTGTGTATTAGCAGGTACAGATGGAATACATTTTGTTTGTGTTTGTACGAGCCATGAAAATGTTTCGCTGTTGTTGCATGATTGTTCAATTGCGGAAAACTGCAATGAACTCATGGAGAAGTTAGTATTCTCAAATGAAAGAAGAGATTGCATGTTACAGTGATGTTCAATATTCAATTTGCCTTTCATGTGACAATCTTGACTCTTTTATCATGGAGAGATTTGAACTGTGGGATCCTGATGATGGAGTAACTTATTCTGCTTGGATTTCCACTGACAGAACTCAACAGGTGCAGTTTACCATTACCTTTGCAGAATATTTGGAAATTCTAATTGAAAGTCTAGGAAAACTAATGCCACACTCCTTTATAGCTAAATCTCAAGCTAGATATTCAAAAAAAAAAAAAAATCAAAGGTAACATCAAATTGGATGAAGCCATTGTTCTAATGGATTTTAGTGAAAATTATTCTTTTTTGTCTTGCAAAATGAAGCCCAAGGATACCATTAGACAAATGATAGCTGCTCTCTTCATCCAGTAATAATAAATACACATAAAGAAAACAATGATGTAATAGTTTCTGGTTTGTGTGTAGTGTCTGATGACTTGGAACATGATGTAGCATTTGTTCATGATACAAAAAGTTGGAGGAACACAAAATTGTGGGGGAAAAATAATTTTCCAGCTCTAAGAAGTGTGACGTACTACAGCAATGGGTGTGCTGCACAATATAAAAATTGCAAAAATTTTCTCAATGTGTGTCCTCATGAAAGTGATTTTAAACTAAAAGTGCAATGTTGTTTTTCTGCCACCAGCCATGAGAAGTCTCCTTGTGATGGTATTGGTGGTCCCATCAAACATACTGTAACAGAAGCAAGTCTCCAAATGACTCCTAATAATGCTAATTAATGCACGAAAATTCTTCAATTTTTGCTCGACAAAAATTGGAAACATAAATTTCATATTGGTAAAAAAAGAAACACTTATGGGAATTAGTAAAGAACTGGAGACTCGTTTCTCCAAGGCCAAAACTATTTCTGGAACACATAGTTTTCACCATTTTCAGCCTATATCTGAAGACTTAATTGCAACAAAACATCTAAGTTTTGACCAGCACTTTTGCACTGTCTTTTATTTTTCAGGGCAAAATTCATCAGTGAGAATGTTTGATATTGGTGTACACAATTACATTGCCAGCATTTATGACAACCAGTGGTTTTTTGGATTAGTTATATTAAAACACGAAGATGAAGGTTAGGTTAAAGTTTCATTCATGCATCCCCATGGACCAGCTCCATCTTTTCACTGGCCCACAAAAGAAGATGTTTGCTGTATTTCCATAAGCAATGTGATTTCTTGTGTCAAACCTCCAATTACAAAAGCATTAAGTATTACTTTCTGCAGAAGGACATTACTTCAATTGATCTCCAGTGCAAAAACATTTTAAAACAGACTCCAGGACAATAAAAAAGGTATTGTCACACACAAAATTTTATTTAAAATAGTTTTATTTTAAAAATAAAAGTTACTTTTGTTCATTTGGATATGTCACACGTGTAAATAGGAAATGAGCCTGCATAATACTTTGTAAAAAATCATGATTCAGTTACTTCTTTTTCTTTCACAAATTTGTTGTTTTAACTATATAAACATTAAATTATGAACTTATTTCTTGTAAAAATAAACTTATTTTGAATTAGATAGTCAGTATTTTGTGTTTTTAAAGAAATTAGTATTTAATAATAAGAAGCCAAAACTTGTAATGTTGTGAAAGCTATGTTGTACATATTTTTTAATTGTTTCCTGTGAAATTAAATATACTGGCAGCAAAAAAACCACCAATTTTATTTTAGAAGGATTGTTTGCTGAAGTTTGTTTCAGGATATTTCAAGCGGGGAAAAATGCGAATTCACAAATGACGGATGGAACGTTTCTAATATAAAAGCCTAAAGATAATTCCATCCGGTCTCTCTCTCTCCTTTTCTGCGTTTTCTCCTACACGCTTGTGTTCTCAGCGATAAGCCTGCTGGGCTTCGTCTGACCTGCCGCGGACGTGCGGTTGTGTTAGTCACATCGTCCACCATACCGGATGGGTTTTTTTTTTCTGGAGCGGGCCTGCCTGACCTGAGAATCAGTTGACTCAAATGTCATGAGATGTCATACCACTAGTGGAAGATTTTGATGTGTCCTATGCTCTACAGAATAGAAATCATCGAATGTATGTGGATGGAACAGTCAAGCCCGGTGCATGTTTATGTGGTATAAGATTTTATTTTTTTACCGTGCTGTGCAGCTGTGGGAACTGTTTTATTAAATTTTTTCTAAAAATGTAATTTGTAATTTTAAATGTTAAAATAAATCTTTTGTTATTTTTAAAATGCTTTTCTCATGCTTTTACCAGACACTTAAGGCGAGGTCCACACGTTCCTCTGAATATTGTTTTGGGACTTTTCCCTAACACTTATAATGCCGCCTAAGCGCTGTGCCCATGCGAAAGATTCCTCTGGGGCGCCCAAGAGGAAGAATATGATGACCATCAGTGAAAAAGTGAAACTTTTTAGATATGATCAAGAAGGCAGAAGTTATGCATCTGTGGCACTGTTAGTATCAGGATATTTACTGAACTGATACCAACTCTAATACTCTAATACTTTTGAAAATAGAACAGATGTACTCAATTAAATAACGATGGTCTAAATTTTCTCATTTTATTGAAAAGAACTTGTAGTTAAAAACTATTTCATGTAATAACAAAGGTAAAAGATAAACTTAAATAAACAATTTTAACAGGATAAAATAAAGTTCAACAGTAATATTTCTATCATACCGTTAATTAGAGATGGGAAACAAGCAGCTACCTGCTTGTCCCTTTCAAAAAGACAGAACCGTGTTCTGCTAAAGTTCGAAGCGCCAACTAACTTTGTAAACAACATGGCGTTCTTTTTAAAAGTCGGCGGGAGAAACGTCCACTTCTGGCAAGGTGGAAGTATCGATTCTCCACCGTTCTACACATGTCCCGAATGCCGCCTATCGGGATTTCCCACCCGATTGATTTTAGGAAAACAATATAAACATTTAAAACCATAAAGTGACAAGAATTAAGGAAAATAAAGCTAAAAAGATTAATTTATACAACAATGCCCCCCCTCTTGTCACTTTATAAAAATTGATACTTATACCGGGACTATACTTAAGATTTATACTAGGACCCTTTTTATTTATTTATATATATATATATTAATACTTTAAACTTAAAGACCCAAAAAAATAAAAGTGAAAAATCCCTCGTAGGTTACACAAGGTAAAAATACTTGCTTGCACTCAACTTCAACAAAATCATCTCTTTCTTACAACAATAATAATCATGCTTGATTATCATATTAAAACAAAATTCAACCATGGTAAATATCACATACCAAGCAACAACAATACACTTTAAAATAAACATTTAATCATTAATACATGTATCAAAAATATTAGTCAAAAATTTATTCAGGTTATTTTTGGTAAGTGGCTTAGTGAAAATATCTGCCAAATTGTCTTTACGTTTTATACAAAAAATATTTTTTAAAAATAAATCACGTATGAAGAACAATTTTACGTCTATATGCTTAGTACGATGATTCTCGATTGGCGACTTAACAAAATCAATAGTGGCTAAGTTATCTACATATAAAACGGACTGAATTTTATGATCCTTTATAATTTTTCTACTAATACATTCACTAAAAATACAATCAAACCATAACAGTTCTTTGACAGCATCCGTCATGGAGACGAATTCAGACTCCATTGTAGATAAACATTTTTTTGCTTTGAAGTGCGCCACATTATTGGGGCTTTTCCTAATAAAACAAGTTGCCCACCCATAGAAGTGCAGTCGTCTCTATTAGACGCAAAATCTGCATCGGAATAAGTGATTATGTGAGGATTTATATAGGTTAAATATAATTTCATATTTTTAGTTAAATGAACATACCCTAATAATTTTAGTAAACCCGACCAATGAATCATACCTGGATTATTTAGAAAATGACTGAACACGTTAACGGCATAAGAAATATCTGGTCTTGTATGGTTGGCTAAAAAGGATAAACATCCTAAAAGGCTTCTATATGGAAAATTGTGCTTTTCATTCGTTTCTTCTTGAGATTGAGGAGACTGAGATTTAGAAAAAATTGAACCTTTTGCTATTGGTAATTAAGTAATTAGAGAATTATATTTTTAAAATTTGTCATATATTTCATTACGGGGTGAATGAATCTACAGTGTGGTACATCAAGAAATAGGAAACAAACATCCACAAAACTGCTTCAATGAAGAAGTGAGACGTGTGGTAACTCCGTGTAATAACAGAATTGTGAAAATGGAAGCTGTAAATACTGTTTACATATTTAAAACATTCCTGTACCCGCATACACGAAAATTCCTAGGGGAAAATTCTACTTCACGGTTTTTCAGCTTTCGAGGTAGGTTCTAGTCCCCATTAACCGCAAAAAATGAGGGATCACTATCTCTTTGAAAAATATCAATAGTCAATTGAAACTTTTACATAAGGTGCTCCATAGATCTCACTATCAAAATATTTTTAAAAATAATTAATATCTCTTGTATAATCACATTTGTTTTAATAAAACTGCTCAAATCTCATCGACTATTTGTTACATTTTCCTAGTGTTCGGCAGTAGTTAACTAGAAGTAGTCAACTACTAGTTGTAACTACTTCAGTTTTGAACCAGTTAACTACTAGTTAAACTACTTTTTTCCCAACTACTAGTTACAACTACTTTCAAAATTCCAACTACTTTCAAAACAAAAAAATTTAAAATCTTTTTTTTTGAAAAAAATAACGGTTTTTAAGCATTAAATTATTTAACTTTTTAGCTTCTGAATATTACTCGCACAAATGTATTTTTTATATTATGTTATGTAATGAAAAAGTACTCGTAAAAAAATCATAATATTTATTGCAGTATTTACGCAAATTAGAAAAGGCTTGCTAATATAGTCAATAAATAGCACCAGCACATGCACAATGAAGTTTCATTTAAAGACCAAATCTTCATTATGTGGAAGCTTTAACTCTACTCAAGTGCCGTTTAGGATACCATAAACACGAAAAAAAGAAAAAAATACTGATTTTGGGATTTTTTAAGAAAAAAATATTGATTTTTAGGATTTTCTTTTCAGAAAAAATACTGGTTTTTGATTTTCTTTTTAGAAAAAAATACTGATTTTTATGGTTTTCTTTTAAGAAAAAAAATACAGATTTTCATGATTTTTTTAGAAAAAACTGATTTTTATGATTTTTTTTAGACAAAATATTAATTTTTATGATTTAAAAAAGAACTATTTGTATCAGTTTTTTCTAATGTATTAAAATATAGATATTTTTTTATTATAAATTTTAATATATTCTGGGTTCAAGTAATTCATTAGAATTTTAACTCACTATATGGTAGCCTTAATGCATCTGATCCTCTAGGGAAAGGTGGAATAGCTTCGTTAAGGTGTCAAAGAATGACATTTCAGCAAAAGCATCCATAGTACCTTTGGAAAGGACTTTTTCTACATTTGGAATAGTGCACTCCAAATTTAAAAACAGATTGGGGGTTAATAAGGCATCAAAACTGTACTCTTGATGAAACATCCAAATAGTAAAAATTATTAAGCTGTAGTAAATATTTTATGTGATATTTGCCATCTCTGTTTATATATTCAAGAAATTTGTATACTCTCAAAAATTATAACAGTCCAGTCAAATTATTTGTATATATGCAAGGAATTATAACTAATTTAGTCTGGAAATATAAGCTTTTTCTTATGTTTCTTATTGTTCTGTGTTTATTAAGCACACATTTTTTATATAATACTATAAGTAATTGATAATTAATTTTCAACTAATAAATAAATAATTACTTCAACTGAAATATCTTAAAATTCTTTGAAGACATAAATAATTAACTGAATTTGTTACTGTATCTGTGTTCTGTGTACACATACATATTTTGCTTTAAAAAATCCAAAAAATCTGATTTAAATTAAAAAAATACTATTTTAAATATTATTTTTAAATAAAAAAATCACCAACCTGGCCATTAGAAAGAATATAATCTAAATTCTAAAGCATGCGCGTTACAAAGATATTTTGTTAATGAATGGGGGTTGGGCAGAGGGAGACTTTTACATTGATATTAATGGTAAACCCCTTCATTTTACAACAACTGCTGAAAAATTTTTATTTCTTAAAAACATAAATTATTAACTTAATTAAATAAATACATATTAAAATAAAAGTTTAAATTTAGAGAAAAAAGGTTTTGTCTTTATTCATATTCTCTTTACATATTAATTGTTCAGTGTTATTTGGAAATATTCAATCTTTGAATGTTTTACAGGAATTTCTTTAAAATTATTTTAATGATTAAAAATAATGTTAAAAGGAATTCTTAGGATTAAATATTTAAGAACACGCTTAAAAATGAAAATTCGAATGAACTATATTTAAAAGTAGTTAACTACTTTTGAAGAACAGTTAACTACTAGTTACAACTAGTCTCAGAAAAAAAGTAGTTAACTACTAGTTGCAATTAGTTTTTTAGAGTAGTTAGTAGTTGGTAGTAAACTACTTTTTGACGAGTAGTTGCCGAACACTACATTTTCCCCACGTTTTGGTACCATACTTACTTTTTAGTCAAGTTGTCTGCAAGTTTCATGTAATTTGAGATAGAACTTAGCGAGTTATAAGCAAAACACTTGCAAAAATTTTCGAATATTTAAAACAAATGCCCATATCTGAATGAATATTACTGCTATTCTGACGAAAGTGGGTGTAAGCATTGCGTATATAATTTAAAATGTTTTGCGAAAGTTACAGGACATTTTGATCATTTTTTGATACAAGATGTTCAAAAGTGTTTTTTTTTCAGTCTTAAGTTTTTTGACCGCCCCCTAATTGCCCTAAGCCTGAATTTTGTTTCTTAAATGTGAGTTTAAGTATCTTCCTTCCATGGTGCAAAATACAGAACAAGTTTAATGTTTCTCCAGAATTTTTAAAGAATGTCTAAAATCCAAAGTTTCCAAATACTTTTTGGTAGATAGTGTATATATATATATATATATATATATATATATATATGTAGGAAGCCAGATTTGAAAAATAGTTAAAACGGAAAAATAAACACTTCTCTACTTAACATGTGCGAAGCAGCAAAAATTAGAGTAAAGCAATATATAACAGAATTGTAGTAAAATATTTTTTAAAGGTTTACAAATTAAAAAATAAATAAATAAATGAATGCTTTGAGAATGAGACAAGAATGAGCAATGCAGAGCGCTCACAAATCCCAAGCTAAAACACACTAGAACCGACAGCAGTATAGGCTAGAAAATCTTCAAAACAAGCATAAAAAATAAAATTGAAATACAAAATGAGGGGTCTTGTCTGCTTCACAGTCCTAAGACTAAAATAAGTGACACACCAACACCCACTCCCAAAATAATTAACCACTCTTACCTTAAAAATCCGAGTAAAAAAACATTTGTGTTTAGCTGATATTTCATTGCAAGTCGTTGTCCATAAGGGAAGTTCAAATCATGTCCGAGAAATTAAAAGCAGAGTTCATTCATAGTCGTCCAGCCAGTGCTGTTGCCAAACATCAAATAAAGTTTGCCTTGTAAAATGTGCTTTAGAAAAGTATTGTCATACGGGCAACAGTTAACTGGTTACAAAACCAGCTGGACGTGGATTTAGTTTTTTTTACTCTGATTTTTAGGTAAGAGTGCTTTATTTTAATTATTTTGGGAGCGGGTCTGTTGGTGTGTCACTTATCTTAGTCTCGGGACTGTGACATGGACAAAACCCCACATTTTGTATTTCAATTTTTACTTTTTATGCTTGTTTTGAAGATTTTCTGATCTATACTGCTCTCGGCTGTAGTTTGCTTGGAATTTGTGAGGTGCTCTGCATCGCTCATTCTTTAATACAAACCAACTCTGATGAGTCCTTGTCTCATTCTCAAACCTTTAAGTTTTTTTTATTTGTTCTCCTTTCAAAAATATTTTACTACATTTCTATTATGTATATATGCTATTACATTTAATGTAGTAGCCTTGTTGTTATTATAGTCATAGAATTGTAATTGAAACTCATTGAATCCAGTTCAGTGTAAACTTTGAATGACCCCTTTTAGCTGTAATATGATTTGTACAGAAGTTGCAGCTACTTCATATTGGTCAAACCAAAGAAGGTGTAAAAATATTTTTAAGTTTTTCCAAGTTCCTGTACTAAAATGTTTTGGTCAGATTAGTTACAAATGGTATCTCTTTTTCCAGCATAAATAATTTCGGTTTTTCTGAAAGGTTATTACAAACAGCATTTTAAAATTTGATAAAGTTTCTAAACCAACGTTCTATTTCAGCATGATCAGAAAATAGTGCACCGTGACATCAAAGGTGATAATGTCCTTGTAAATACATACAATGGAGTGGTTAAGATATCAGATTTTGGAACTTCTAAACGATTGGCTGGTATTAATCCTGCAACCCAAACCTTTGCTGGTAACTTCATAAATTACTTAAAATTCTATTTTTTAAAATAAATAAATATGTAAAAATTTTCTAATTTTCATGAAGTAAAAAGTTCATACAAAAGTTTTATTTTTCTGCAAGTTTTTTATAATCAAGTAGTGTTACTTTAGTAATATAAATAAATAATACAACAAATGTCTGCATTATTCATCTAATGTGATATAGCTTAATTATAGTAATTGCAATCACTAATTAATCTTAATTTTTATCGAGGATATAATTTGTCAGAATTATTAATTTATATTGTGTCTTCAAGCTGTTAATTCTTAAAGATTATTATTGGGCACCTAAATTTTTTGAAAATATTTTTTGTATTCTAGCTTTGCTCTGTAAATTAAAAAAAAAAACCTTTGAAGTATATTTGTTTATTTATCATTTTAGTTTCAATCATTTTTTACACAATTTCCACTTAGAGCTATCTTGTGGATTATTTTCCAGCAACTTGGTGGTGTAACAAAAATCTCCATTTCATTGAAAGGAATATAAAAATGATTTTTTGGGGGGGAGGCTATCCAAGTGTAAAGAGTTCATGTATCAACTAGTCGGCAATTTTTGGAATGACATAAATTTATATTGGGTACAGTGTACTTTAGGCCCAACTCGTTGTCCAATGGTGATGTTCACTTTGAACTAGAAGGTTTCAGGCTCTAATCCTGGCATTGCTTTAAGAAATGAGGAGGTGAAATAGCTGGGTGTGAAATGTTGTTTCATAGTTTCCTAATGTGAGTTTTTCTGGATTTTCTCACATAGAATGTACAAATGCATCTCAGCGAGCAAGAGAAATCTTCAGGAAGGCAATCCGCCCCTTGGCATGAAATATCCGGCATATCAAATTTGATTTTAAAATTTAATTAATAAACATGTTTTTGAAAATATGTATAAATTACAAATTTACTACGTATATTGAAGCTTTGGGATGTTTAAAAATAAATAGAATTTACCGGTTTCAAATATCAGAGCCGGATATCCAGTGTAGATTCGTCAAAGGATACTGAGCGCCCAGTGTCCAGCAAAATCAATATCTGCTCTATCAATAAAAGGTCATGAAATTTCTCTTTTGAAAATGTGTAGACACCCCACCCTAGTTTTGTTATATCTATTTATAACATTTTCTCTAAATCAGTTTGTTATCAGGAGATACGCATGAACTAGTTTATACTGCACTTCAAAAATTCTCTGGAGAAATATGCTAAGTGAAAATTATAAAGTATATTTTACTGCTTAACTGAATAACTTATATCATATATTTATATGTTAATATTAGGTAATAATGCATATTGATTTTGATTTGTACACATGCTAGGAACCCTTCAATACATGGCCCCAGAAGTAATTGATAAAGGACAGCGTGGTTATGGAGCTCCAGTATGTTTGCCTTGACTTTTTCTTAAAATAATTTATTCTGTATTTTATTTGATCATAATTTTTGTGTGTTTTTCTAAAAAAGCCTTTTCATTGAAACAAAATATTGTACTGCTTTCAACTTTATTTCTTTTTGTACTAATTTATTATGTTACTTTTCTTGTTCATTGAGCATTTTCTTCCAGTTTAAATTCTTGTGAACTTCGAAATCCGAAGAACTGTTTTAGTTATTTAAAGAACTAAAATTTCTTGGATAACTCTAAAACTAATCCATGTGTTTGATACAAATGTCATTGTGATTTCATGCAAAGATGGTTTCATGCAACCTATGCACATTACTGTTCAAAGGTTCTCAATGAATGAAAAGAATGTAAACCCATATAATATTTCTTAACTTATATTTATGAGTGAGAAATGAAATGAATAAGCAACTCAATCACTTTTAGTTGTATTTGTGTGCAAAAACTATTTTTTGAACTTTCTGCTTGAATACGCTAGTAGAACATTGGTGACTCATGGGGGAAAAAAGAGTAATTCAGTTCTGTTAATGTAATTAAAGCCTTTGTAAAGGGAAGTCGTCACTGAATCAAGGATATAGCAAATCAACTTTTCTTCCAAACAAATGTTCTCCTGATTTGAGTAATTGTGCTGGTTACAATGATTTATTAAATCCATGCAGTGAATTTTCTTCCAAGGCATGAAACATAATTTATCACATTTTTAAAATTTGCTTTCTCCTCTTCTTTAAGGTCTTAAATGATACTCTTTAAGCATAGGGGTATCAAGGAAGGCCATGTTCACTCAGTATGAGTTAGTTAAACCTATCTTGGATGGTAAATGAGAAAATAAGTGCAGAACAAGTAGTTTAGATTGTACTCATGATGACAAATAAACGGGGAAGATAAGCTTGTTTCAGATAATGTTACCAGAGTTTTATCATTTGCCTTTATTATATTTCAGATAGACGGTGTTACATTTTAATCTGTTGCCATTGTCATAGTGGCATAGATTAGTCAATCATTTGCCACTTGTGTTTGAAACTGATGATCCCTTGTGTTTGAACTGTTTACTGGGAAACTATGTTTCAAATGCTTCTTTAAAAGTCTCTTCTAAAGGGCTAGGAGGATAAAAGATAAAATTTGTCAGATTTTTTTTTTTTTTTTTTTGCTTACCTGAGAGGGTTGAAATAAAATCTGCAAAAATATTTTTTTTTTAAGGTTTTACCTTGTCTGATAGTCAACCTCCTACTTTGTTATCTTTGCAAAATTTCTCGACTTGTATGATAAAATGCGCTGGGCCGCCAAATCAAAAACCACCCTTACAGGGAAAAACCCCACTATAAAACCTTGATAAGACACAAAAAACTATTGGTTGAAGTTTTTGGGAAAAAATGTTTTTTCAACTCTAAAAAGGCGTTCAGTAGCAATTAGCCCAACTGCCCCCAGCAGGCTTGGGCCTGGCCCTGGCAAAATGATTTGAGTAATGAAACCAAAATCCAGAATCAAGGACCATAGAAGAATAAACATTTATTTTATTTTTTCCTGAACCTTCATAAGGAGCTATAACATGCATCTTTTCCAACACAATAAAATAAAACTGGTAGATAGACCATAATTAAAAAATCACACACAAAAGGGATTTTTTAAACAATGTCCCCCCCCCCCCCCACCAAAAAAAAACTGCATAAAAGAGGTGTACATAAAAACAGATTTCATTGCATGTATATTTGATGCTTATTGTTTAAAAATGTTCAGATATTTTATAAATAATGGAATGGAACATCAAATTTTAAAATGTATGCATGAAATATTATTAAATACAAAGCTATATTGATATGTAATCCCAACTTTTAGGCTGATATCTGGTCTCTTGGTTGCACTGTTGTTGAAATGGCTACTGGCAAACCTCCATTTGGAGAAGTAAGAAAAATATCCATTTAATGTCTTGCAGAAAAATATTGCTTGAGTTATTTGCATTATTTAAAATTGAGCTATATATTTTCTCACTATTGCTCTTAACACATTAGAGCGGGCAACGTAGCACGTGCAATTATGTTGCGTAGCGGGCTAAATCGACGTAGTTAAAAAATGTTCTAGAAAAATACACCAATTCATACATAATATGAAACATTATTTTTTCTCTTATGTGACTTAAAAGTGGTTATTTTAAATGGGTACAAATACCAGCCTCGCTTTTAAACGGCAATGCACGAAACGAGTACTAGTACCTGGCGCCTGCTCATAATGTGTTAAAATATATCAGTAACAAGTCGTGTTTTTATTTGGCTATCATTACAAAATAGTTGAAATGTAAATGTAGTTTGCTCTATTTCTCTTTGTTTTTCTTGGTTCCATTATTTGTTTTCTTGCATCTGACGTTTATTATGAGTTTTCGACTGTTGGTACATTGTTTAATTTCCTTAAAAGTATTGGAGATGAGTTATTTATGCATATGCTATATATAAATATTTTCTAGTGTTGTTTTTACGTCCTATTATTAATACCAATAACATATTTACATCTTCTCTTCCGTTAATTATTTTGCAGAAATAATGCAAAATATTTCATGTTTCAAGCAAGTAACGCATTTTACTTTAATTTCATCAATAAGAATTTTAAATTTCAGACATTCTTGTACTTGCCAGCTTTAATGCATTAGGTATAATATTTATGGGCTTTAACTGTTATTACTTTTACATGCTAGTCACAATTTTTACAGTTCAAAACCCAATTACATCTGTATCTATAATACACTTTAAGTTTTGTATACTATGGGAATCTATCGTTCAGACATTTCGTTTTGGGATTTGTAATTTACAATCTTTCCTGCATTTCATCTTCTGTATAGGATGAACACGTTCATCATTTTGCCATGCCCATTCAAAAATTTTAATCCAGTTGCATCCAAGTTGGGTTAAGCAAACACCATTCTCAAATATTAGCAAGTTTTTACCAAACTTCCTCTCTGGGTTTAAAAATTTTATGAAAATTAAATTTCTTCAAAAATTATGAAAAATTTAGGATGTCATTACATTCTGGAAATCTGGGAATTCCAATGTTCTTAAAAAAATATAAGTCTGGAAATGTGAGTTAATGAAATTCAGTTATTTTTAGCTTTAAATTATATTACAGTGAAACCTGTGTAAGTTGAACACTTGTGGTGCAGCACTAGAGTGGTCAACCTAAACAGGTGGTCAACTTATAGAGGGTAGAGATTTTTATTTATTTATTTTTTGTCATTTCTTACACTATGAATTTATTCATTTGTAACTAATTAAAATATAGCTTAATGTACTAGCGATACTTTAAAATATTAATTCGCTATTCTTTTCACAATTATTCAAAATATAATTACAGAAGTTCAACTGAATGACTTACAATGTAACCTATACAACTTTAAAATTACAGTACTCGGTTAAATATCTTATTAACTATGTAAGTTACTTATTTGATGGTGAAATTTTCCTAAAATACATAATTTTTCAAAATGGCTATATCAGGTAGAAGAAAAAAGAAGTAACTCATTTACAAAATAAAAGAGTGCTCATTGTAGTTTTCCCATGTGGTAAACTTACAAAGAAGTTTAGGCAAACTTTAAAGTGATGTTTCATTCATCCAGACAAATACTGGTCTAACATTATAGCATAAAAAATATCCTGGAGGAGTTATTTTAGTGTTTTTATCTTTGAAAAAATAGATAAGCAAATAAATACAATAATAATTAGGCGGTCAACTTACAAAGGGTTTTTTATAATACTCCCACCCAAATTTGGCCTACATAAGTGGTCAATATAGACAGGTGGTCAACTTAGGTGGTCAAGTTGTGTACACATGTTGCTTATATTTTTGCATTCCTCCCTTTTGTCTCCTAATCTCACTTACAAGTTTCTTGAGGATGTGTTTATATAAATTAGCTTTATAAATAGTGAAATTTAAAATGTCAAGTATGATTTTTAAAAATGATGTTATTATGGGCCATTGCTTTTGCACTAAACTTTCCCTAGGGGTTTTTTTAATTTCTATTTCAACAAATTTTGGTTGCCTCAGTAACTGGTTACAAGAATTTGCACAAATACACATGAATTGCATGACACTTTACTAATTGGAAGAAGAATACACATTCTTAATGTAAGAGCTATTAATTGTAATTTCAACAATGTGCAATTTATGTTAAAGAAAAAAATATTTTATTTGTTTCGAAACTGCAATTAAAAATGGCAATGTACTGCTCTAAGTATAGTAATAAAAAAAGTTCAAATTTGTGGCAAAAATAAATCTTTTTACCCTATAATTAATTGATATAAAATAAAAAAAGCATTTATAATATTTATTACTTTCTGAAAGGCTTTTATGTTTCATTTAAAAGGAAGCAGTTGAGATTAATAGCTCATTGCATGCTGAATGGAACATTAAAGCAACATGTGTAGTATTTTAACTTATATTGAAGAACATCTAAAACTTCCGTCTATCTCTTACTATAATGGTTATAGAAGATTTAGCTTAACCCTTTTATGCCCAAGTTTTTTTTTAGCAATTTTATTCATTTTTAATCTGCGTAGACCTCTTACTAGGAATGGTTTAAATACATTTTAGGTGTCAAATGGATCACCAAGTTATTCAATGTCCTGTTTATGTCACACTGGGCATACATATGAGCAAAATGCGACTGTACTTGAAACTTTCAGAGGTACAAATTATTAATAATTTCTAATGATTAAATTAAAGAAAATGAGCTTAATTTATTAAATTTTATAATATTACATAACATATACAGAGTAATAATAAAAATAAAAAGTAGAAAGAGTTATTTTGCATGAAATTGTTGAAAACATTTATCATGGAGTCCAACGTTACACTTTTCACATTTTCTTGTTGTCTTGCCTGGACATTGCGCACATCGCAGTTGTGTTTTACTTACAACAATTGTGTGACCAACTTGGTCAAATCTAATTTCATTGCTCACACGCTTACTGGTCTTTGCTTAACTGATTGTTCTTCTAGGTTTTGGTAGCACTCCAAATTGCAACTGCGGAACACATAATGTTCCGTAGTTTGGAATATTTATCTGCTTTGTCGATTTTATTATTTTTCTGCGAAATGAAGATGCTTCATGATTTCTTCAAATTTGTTCCTTCTCATTGCATAAGACACAGCAATATTTTTAGTGTCCTCGCTGTTCTCCCAGAACATTCTTCGGCGGGGAACTGCAACTTATCCACTAAGAATCAAAATTCCGATGAATACTCTCATTTCTTCAGACAAAACATCAAATGAGTGGTTGCCTTTCTGCCTAGCATACAACTTAGTTCGTGAAACAATGTAATCAACAACATCGTCATTAAAAAAGTGTTCAAAAAGGCTGCATGGAGTCTCGCATGTAAATTTCATTACATGATTCCAGTCTTCATTCCTGTTCCATTTTTCTTTTCGAGTGTTAGTCAAGTCATTCTTCGTCCATTTTCTTTCCTGAATGAATTGTTTCTTCCTAGGTGGTGGAGTGTTATCTTCATTGTTACTGTTATCATTCTCAATATCCTTCCTGTCTGATTTATCCAGAACTACATTTGACTTGTTCAGAAACCTAATTTCTGCATTTGCCCGTAACTGATTGATACTTAGATTATTCATAGTAACATAGTTTTCATCACCACTGTCCATCTGTCAGCAACATCAGGTGGCTCCATGAACACGTCTGCTCCATCAAAGTCATCGTCATTTTCTTCCAGTTCATGTAACAATGAGATAGCTTCATTTAAGGTTAGGTATCTGAAAAAAAAATTAAGATTTTCCAATGAATCACAATTAGAATTCTTATTACACGCTAAATATATATAAATCAAATTTTAGTTTTAGTAATATTCATAATATTAAAAAAAATTCTGGTTTTATTGAAACTGAAACAAATTTTTTTTTGTCCATAATGTTTTTGAACATATATTGTGCAATTTCAGTAATTATTTTTCAATAAAAATGTTAATAAAGGAATATATTTTATTTTATCACATAAAACAAACGTACTTCAATTGAAAACGCTCGTTGGTGCAATTTCAGTAATTATTTTTCAATAAAAATGTTAATAAAGGAATATATTTTATTTTATCACATAAAACAAATGTACTTCAATTGAAAACGCTCGTTGGTTATTGTGAAAACAGTTTAAAACGTTTTAGGCTTAATATACTCACAAATTCTCAGTGTCCCATAAACAGGACGCCAAAGATTAAGCTTGATTATACAAAAATGATTTTTTTTTTTTCAAAGTAACTTTGCAGAAGACATCTATGATCTATTTTAAGCAAATCATTTTAAAGTAATTTAATTTAATGAATAAGAAGTTTGCAAAAAACACTTACTTTTTGCGGCTACCCATGCTGCCTGGACGCTTGATTCACTTGTCTGAAAATAACTTGAAATAAATTAGCTACAATGTCCTTCTGGTGGCTTCATCTGGTATTTTCAAGAAGAAGGATTCTTGAGCTTATGAAAAACTGTGTTGGTGAAAAAATGTATGTATTACAGGCTTTCCTTTGCATGAATTAACAAGCGTCCCATATATTAGCTACTGGGCATAAATGGGTTAATAATGGAACACTCAAAGATTTGCTTTTTATCCAGGACCCAAATTCAAACTAATTTATTCAGTGGTTCATTTTACCTGAATTTCTCAATCAGTGGACCAGTTATAACTGAAAGTTTGTAAGCAACAGTTTTAAAATGTTCGGAGATTTAAATTCTTTTCAAACTGCTCTTTCAGCTGTGATGAAACTTAAGGGTTGTAGTAATGTATGTTTGGGTAATGAAGCCATTATCTAAAAAGAAGCCATTTTATAATGGCTTAGCTTTGTGTGTGTGCGTGTTTTTTTTTTTTTTGTGATAAAAAACTAGTATTTTTATGCAATATTGAAAATAGAAAAATTGCATCTTAGCTGCTATAACCTACTCTCCCAGAAACATTATTGTCTAGTTTGATCTATTTTTTTATCTTGTCTCTTTTATAAATTATATTCTTAACCTTTTTTATTTTATAAAAATTAGTTGGATTTTTACGTGCATAAAAATTCAAGAAAATAGCTTGCATTTTCATTTGCCTAATTTAAGTTATAGTTCCCCATGAGTTTCTATAAACTTTCTTGAATAATCAAAAGCAACCACAATCTTGAAAAATAATGCATTAACATTTATTTTAGAAAATAAATCAAGTAATATTAAGTGCTATCATACTTAATGTTTTTTGCATGCAATACAAAACTTGAAATCATTAGCGTTCGAGCAAAAGTCACTAAGACCAAAACTCACAATTAGAGAATTGAAACTTTTGAATTGGTATAAAAACTAATAAAAATTATTTTGTTAACCCGTAATTCCTACAGCCTTTATGCTGATGCAACTTTTTAGCAGTAAAAATTTGATTCACCTGCCAAACATGCTTTGTGAAACTTCGTAATTTTGCCTGAATGTGAAGAAAATGAGGTAGAGAAGTAAACTGAATGTAGGAAAATCTTAAGTGATAAGCAATTTTCTTGTGGAAACCATGAGCTAGATTGTGTAAGTTATATTGTGATGTAGAAGAGTAGAAATATCATACTAATTTCCAGTTATTCCTCTTATCATGCATAAATAATAAACTTTTTTTAAGATAAACTTTATCAAGAACTTAAGCATTTAAAATTGTATGTGATGTAATATGTATTATTTGAATTGGTCTTCATCTAGCAAAATTTCTTTGCTATATTTTCATTTTTATTTATGCATTTCTTGTATTTGCTTTGTGATGTGTGTTGAAAAAGTAATTCTATGTTTTTATACATATAGCTGGGCTCAGCGCAAGCAGCAATGTTTAAAGTGGGTTATTTTAAAATTCATCCTGAAATTCCAAGCAGCATGTCTGAACGAGCAAAGAATTTTATTTTGAGGTATTAATTACAGCACGCATTGTTTAATTATATGTATTGATATAGTTTTCGGAATTTCTCAGGCAGTGCACTGAGACAATCTAAATCTTTCTTATGATTAAAAAGATAAAATCAGCTTCTATTTCAAAAAATAAAATGTCGATACTTTTCTAATCACAAATATATATATAGTGTTATTGACCATTAGTTTTCCTGGTAGGAAAGAAATACCATAAAACTTCTATATTCAATACTAGTGATGAAATTAAGTTTAGTGTACCGTCATCGCCTTTACTCAGGGTTCCCACGGGTGCTTATAAGTGCTTAATTTGACCTTTCGTTTCTAAAAGCCCTTAGAAGTACTTATTTTCAATCAAAGGTGCTTATAAGTGCTTTTTTTTTAATACGAAAGTCGATTTTTAAATTACCGTATTTTTTTATGCATTTTCTGATCAGTTTTTTATGTGATTTTTTAAACAAAGATTCAGAAAGTGAAAAATTATGGAGGGTTATAAGAATTTTGCTGATTTTATCACACGGTCAAGCGACCGTAGAACATGGCTTTGGTGTAAATAAGTCATTAGAAGTGGAAAATTTGAAAGAGGAATCTTATATTGCTCAGAGGCTCATTTTGAGAATGCCAATAATTGTAATGAAATTCATGAAACTATCAATACGAAAGAAATGAGAAAGGGTCAATCCTACCACTTCATCCAGGGTATGAAACCCATGGTCTCATATTTTAATGTTTTTTTTTTATTTGTTCAGTTTACCATCGCGATTATCCCTGTAAATATTTTTGTTGCTATCTTTAATACTTTTTGAGATATTAATTTCTAAAATGTGTTTAAAGAGACGTCTTTGCTTTACGGACAAATTTTGTGATAGCGACGTAGTTCAAGCAAAAAATTCATAACTTTGCTCATTTTCATGATATCACAAAAATGTTTCCACTAAAATGTTCAGAATAACTTACAGAGTTAGACAAAAATGCATTTAAACAAATACCTATTAAATGGTGCAGTTAATATTAGCATCAGTTAGAATATATTTATTTTCTGCAAAAGGAGATTGCTTCAATTGATCTCCAGTGCAAAAACATTTTAAAACAGACTCAAGAAAAAAAAAAGAAAGGTATTGTTTCACACAAATTTTTATTTAAAATAGTTTTCTTTTAAAAATAAAAGTTTGTAAATAGGGAATGAGCCTGCATTATGTTTAGATACTTTAAAAAATCATGATTTAGTGACTTCTTTTTCTTCCTCAATTTTATGTTTTTTTATTTTATAAACATTAAATTACGAACTTATTTCTTGTAAAAATAATCTTATTTTGCATTATATTGTCTTTATTTTATGATTTTAAAAAAGCAATTAGTATTTTACAATAAGAAGTGAAAACTTGTAATGTTGTGAAAGATATTTTGTACATACTTTTAAATTGTTTACTGTGAAATTATATATTGGCAGTAAAAAAGACACCATTCTTTATTTCAGAACATTTTAGTTTATACTTAGAGGATTATTTAAAAAAATATATATATGTATTGATTACTGCAGTGCCTTTTAGTTTTATTGCTGTTTTAAAATTTCATGTTTTTTCTTCAAAATATTTATGAAATCCAAGTTTCGGCTAATACTATCTGCACCATTTAATTCGTATTTGTTTCAGTGTTTAACGTCCGGGTCTACCACTTTAGTAGTATGCTAATTTAAGCTAGCACAACACTAATTCTTTTATTGAATGTTTCCGACCTAACTTTTATTTGGTCTTTATTCATACTGCGATCAAATTTCGATCTTCACAGTTCACATTTATCGCTGGTGTGCTGAAGACAATCTTGAAACGTTTCACCTTTTACTAATGCATAGTAAGTGAATTGTGTAGAGATTTGAAAACGTCTGCGTAAATGCAAGGCGTAAATTCATTACTCAAAATTTAACTTTAGGATATGGTAAAACTAAACGTTAACTGCTGAGGTACTTAAGCTGATAAAAGACGTTACGCAATTTAAAAATCAACAAATTTAATAAACAACAAAGACATAATTAAACAAAGTAAATCAAAACAAACTTTTAAACATGCACCACGGGCAACAACCCATGCAGGCACACGACTGCTGCACAGCAAAAAGAAAGAGAGAGAGCGAGTGAAAAAACATTTCACTTGGCATTCATACTGTTCTTGCAGCTAAGCACTGATGCCACAAAACTTTAAAAAGTTCGCTAACGATGCATAACAATGAGCAGGTTGAGCATTTTGCATAATAACGATGCATAGCAGGTTGCCACAGTAGTCACGAAGTCAGTCTCCGGACTGATAAGGGACGACAAAACGTACTTTACGACCAGATCTTGTGACAACACACTTGCGAAGGGAAGATTGCAAGTGTTGTGTATCATCTACTTGCTCGGCTGTGCATTCAGGACGCTTTGATGTAGCTGCATCAGAGGGCTCTTGTAGCGGAACATCAGGAGCGACGAAGAGAAACGCAGGCTTCAAACGATCAACTGATACGCTGACTTCCTTACCCTTGATAAGCAAGACATAAAGCTTAGGTCTTCGCTCAACTACTGAGTAAGGGCCGTTGTATGGCTGCTGAAGTGGTCGTCTTATGGTGTCTACCCGCACAAACACATGAGATGCTCGAGCTAAATCTTCACTCATAAATACAGCTGAATTGGTGGAGTGATGTTTTGCAGGAATAGGTCTCAGCTTACTCATCTTTCGCCATAGATCCCCCAAGAGATCTGCATGAGACGATACAGCAGAAGGCGATGTGGCTTGCAGGAATTCACCAGGAAGTCGGAGAGAGCAGCCATAGACGAGATCCGCAGTCGTAGCGCCGATGTCCTCTTTCAAACTCGTCCGGATACCAAGCAGTACTGTAGGCAGGACTTGAACCCATCGCTCTGTCGCATGGCTCATGATGGAACTCCTTAAGTGTCGGTGGAAGCGCTCCACCGTGCCATTGCACTTCGGATTGTAGGCTGTGGTTCTTGTCTTGACAATACCAAGGAATTTGGCTAGGGAGGTGAAGAGGTCACTCTCGAACTGTCGTCCCTGCTCAGTAGTGATGATTTCAGGAACGCCAAACCTTGAAACCCAGCCGGAGTAGAAGGCTTCAGCCACTGTAGCTGCAGTCTGATCTTGCATTGGAAAGACTTCCGGCCACCTTGTGAAACGATCAACGGCAGTCAAAGCGTAGATGAAACCCTTCGAAGGCGGCAGAGGTCCGACGATGTCCAGATGCACATGGGCGAAGCGAGCTGAAGGAGGGTCGAAGGAACCAGTGGGAGAGATAGTGTGGCGTTGGACCTTTGATTTCTGGCAGTTTATACACTGTCTGCACCAGGTCTTGATATCTCTCGACATTGATGGCCAGACGAACCGTTTACTCACCATGTCCAACGTTGCACGAGTTCCAGGATGCGAAAGTCCATGCAAAGTCTGAAAAATACTCTTACGAAAAGAATTAGGCACATATGGGCGAATGTGACCAGTGGACACATCGCAAAGCACTTCTGATGAGGCGAGTGTTAATGACCTTCACTCAAGACCAGAATCTGACTCTCGCAGAGATCGCAACTCCTCATCATTACATTGAGCCTTTGCCAAAATTTCGTAATCAATTTTGCCAGAACTTGACAAGTTAATCTCAGAAATGCGCGAGAAACTGTCAGCTACTGAATTTTGGGCTCCAGGTACAAACCTGATGTCAGTAGAAAATTGACTAATAAACTCTAAATGTCGAATTTGCCTAGGCGATTGTTTATCAGCTCTTTGCTGAAAAGCAAATGTTAACGGCTTATGATCGCTGAAAATAACACATTCGCGTCCCTCAATCATGTGTCTAAAATACTTGACCTAAGAATACACAGCTAATAATTCACGATCATAGCAACTGTAGCGTAACTTGGCATTATTGAGTTTACGTGAAAAAAATGCCAGTGGTTGAACCTGCCCATGGACTACCTGCTGCAAAACCCCTCCAATTGCAAAATCTGATGCATTTACGACCAAATGTAAAGGAGCATCAGGCACGGGATGTGCTAGAAGCGTAGCATTAGAAATCGAATCTTTACATGCTTGAAATGCCAATTTGGCTTCCTCTGACCAAGACAGAACAGTTTTGGCTTTCTTTCTGCGCTTACCATCACCCTTTGCAAGAGTATGCAAACTAGCTTGAACTTTAGCTGTGTTAGAATATTTAATTCAATATTTAATTTTCATGTTTATCTATTTTAAGCCACTACTTATTATTCTATCTTACAGCAACTGTACAACTCAACTCTGTTCGATTTTTTGTTCTTAAGCTTGTAAGAATGTAAACAGTACAGAATGTCTTAATCTAATACTGCAATTCCATCTTATTCAATCTTCTAAATAAAGTACTTTTTCAATATCAAGGATTCCAGATTTCTTCCAAGTCTTATAGATTATGAGACTGATTGCAATTTTTGAAATGTTTTAAAGAAATTTGCGATTTTTTTTCTAAAACGAAAGTTGTTTATCCTGTTCTGCTGAAGTCACAATGGCTGAAGTTGCTCGCATTTCAATAGCAAAGTTAAATAATTCAAATTACCAAATCTGGAAGTACAAAGTAGAACTTCTCTTGATTAAAGAAGGACTCTGGAATATTGTTGAAAAAGAGAAACCTGCGGATGCAAATGAGGACTGGATTACGAAGGATGGAAAGGCTCGTGCTACCATTGGACTTCTGGTTGAAGGTAACCAACTATGCCATGTAAAGAAGCACAATACAGCGAATGGTATGTGGAAATCTCTTCTTGGATATCATCAAAAGTCAACATTGTCCAACAAAGTCAACTTGCTAAAATGCCTGTGTAGTTTGAAACTGGATGAACACAGTGATATGGAAGAACACATCAACACTATGACTGATCTCATTGATCAACTGACTGCATTGGGGGAAAATTTGGCAGAACCTCTAACTGTGGCATTATTGTTGAGCAGCCTTCCTGACAGCTATGCAACATTGATTACAGCGTTGGAAACCAGACCAGAAGCAGATTTAACACAAGAACTGGTTAAAAATAAGTTGATAGAAGAAAACAAAAGAAGAAGAGAACAGAACCATGGAAGCCAGCCGAGCCAAGAAAAGGTATTAAAGGTCAATTCTACAGTTCAGAAGCATACAAAAGGAAGCTGTTTTTTCTGTAAGAAGCCAGGTCATGACAAGGTGGATTGTCGAAAGTATAAAGCATGGCTACTACGGAAAGGAACAAATCAGCAAGAAAATCAACATACAGCTAAGAAAGTTACTCTAGCAGATAATAACAGTTCAGAAATAAGAATCAGCAATGAAGAACATATTTGTTTTATCTTGGGTGAAACAGAAACTCTTTCGTGGTACATTGACTCTGGTGCAACTTCGCATATGACCAGCAATTTTGATTTCTTCACAGCACTTGATGAAACCATTCAAGATAAAGTTTACCTTGCAGATGGTCAAATCATAGTGACCAGTGGAAAGGGTGAAGGCTGGATATTTTATGAAGATGACAAGAACCATGTAAGTAAAATAAAAGTTCAAGATGTTTTTTACGTGCCTCAATTGCATGGAAATTTATTGTCTGTCAAGAAATTAGTTGATAAAGGATTTAATGTTGACTTTAGAAATGAACAGTGTACTATAAAGTTAAAAGAAAACATTGTTGCTATAGCAAGTACTAAAAACAGTTTGTATGTACTAAACTCACAAAAGGCATTAAGTGCAACTGATTGCAAGTCTCTCTGCATACATGAATGGCACAAAAGATTAGGCCATAGAGATATTCAAGCCATAAAGAAAGTAGAAAATAAATATTTAGCTACAGGATTAAAGATAAAGCCTTGCAAACACACTGATGTATGAGAGATCTGCATTAAAGGGAAAATGACGAAAACATCTTTTCCAAAGAAATCAACAAAAACCACAGAACTGTTACAAATGGCTCATTCAGATGTGTGCGGACCGATTCATGTAGCTACACCAAGTGGAAACAAGTATATACTTACACTAATCGATGATTTTAGTAGATATACAAAAGTTTATTTGATGAAGAATAAGTCGGAAGTTTCAAGAAACATAGTTCATTACGTGAAACAGGTTCAGACTATGTTCGGGAAAACACCAAAGTGCATAAGATCAGACAGAGGTGGAGAATACATGAATGCTGAAGTAGATAAAATCTTCATTGATGAGGGAATACAGAGACAAACCTCCGCACCCTATACACCTCAACAGAATGGGACAGCAGAGCGCAAAAACATATATCTTATTGAAATGACGAGATGTTTACTCCTAGAATCAGGTCTTGAAAATAAGTATTGGGGAGAAGCTATTCAGACTGCCAACTTCCTACAGAACAGACTGCCAACAAAACATAATGAAGTTACACCCTACGAGTTATGGCATGGAGAAAAACCAAATCTGGAAGTAATCAAGACATTCGGCATCAAAGCTTACACCTTAATCCCAGAGGGACAAAGATTAAAGTTAGATGACAAAGCAAAATTGATGACATTTGTGGGTTATCAAGAAGAATCTAAAGCCTACAGATTATTGGACAGAAAGACCAACAAGATTACTATAAGTAAACATGTAAAGTTTGTAGACGATTTCGAGTGTGAAAGTCAACAGGAAACCATACCCGAAAACTTTGTTGCAGAAGAAACATGTCAATTTGAACTTGAAAAGGAGACCAATTCTTCAGCATATTTTGATTTTGAGGAAACTGAAAAAGCAAATGCAACAGATGAAGAAAGTAATGAAAATAACAATATGCTCAGAAGATCAAATAGAGCTAGAAAAGCACCAGAAAGATTAATTGAAACAATCCAAATAGCTAAGGAAGGTGAAACTCAAGAAGCAGAACCAAAAACATATGAAGCAGCGATTAAGTCTAAAGATGCTGAATCTTGGAGTAATGCAATGAAAGAGGAAATAAATTCATTAAAGGCAAGCAAAACTTGGGAATTAGCAGAACTTCCACCAAATAAAGTAGCAATAGGCAGCAAATGGGTCTTCAAGAGAAAAATTGATCAAAATGGAGATGTAGACAGATTCAAGGCCAGATTGGTTGCACAGGGATTTTTTCAAAAATTTGGCGAAGAATACGATGAAGTGTTCGCACCTGTTGTACGCCAGACTACATTTCGAACTTTGTTAGCTATTGCAAGAAAAAGGAAAATGCAAGTTAATCATTATGACATTCAGACAGCATACTTAAATGGTGATCTTCATCATGACATATATATGAAACAGCCAAAAGGATATGAAGAACCAGGAAAGCAACATCTTGTTTGTAAACTTCAGAAGAATTTATATGGTTTGAAACAGGGTGCGAATGAATGGAATAAGAAACTTCATGACAGTTTCATGAAAATGTACTTCAAGCAGAGTAATACAGATCCTTGTTTATATTCTAAACATTCCAATGGAGCCTGGACCTACATTCTTGTCTATGTTGATGATGTTATTGCAGCCAGCAAAGAAAGTTTAAACCTAAGGGAATTTGAAGTGGAACTAATGAACCAATTCAAAGTGAAGAACCTGGGACATTTAAATTTTTACTTGGGTTTGCAAATTGATCGAGATGCTGAAGGACTTTTCTATGTGCATCAAACAAGCTACATCAATTGGAAAATAAAGGAGTTTGGGCTTGAGGATTCGAAACCATCAAGAATACCTTTGGAGCCAGGATACCAAAAGAGAAATGAAGTTGAAGATCCATTAGAAACAAATACAGTCTATCGCGCAGCTATAGGATCACTTCTTTACATTTCTACTAATACAAGACTAGACATATCAAGACCAGACTGTTTCATACAGTCTGCTTGAAGGCTTAAGAAGTTCCAGAGCAATGGTTCTCAATCTGCGGCCTGTTGGTCCGTTGAGTTATCAGGGGTGATTGTATTCCGGGTGTACCCCAGAAATCCGGGTTTTTCATATCCTCCTTCCATGTTTTAAAAATCGGAGTTTTTAGTCTTCAAAATTTAAAATTTAGCGGACGGGAACAAAAAATATGCCGAAAAGTGATAAACATTCCCTTTGTAGCATGTCTTTACGCAGCAAGGGTTGTCACGGCGCCAACCATCTTTGTTCCGAACACGAACGATGCCTGTACCACGTCCCATGTGCGTTCGTTGTTACAGATGACTGGGCGTTGGCGCCATTTTGAAATTTTTTTCGCCGCCAAACCCCGCCGTTGGCGGTGTTCACATTCCCGATGTAAACATCGCCAAAAGTGGTAATTTTTTTAACGGTCTTTATTTTTATTTTTGAAAGAACGATAGAAATCTTGGAGTTTTTTTTTTTTTTTTGGATTTAGTTATTTTTCTGGTAAACATCGCAAAAAGTTGAACTCATTTTCTGAACTTCATTTTTTTTGCACAATAACGCATTTTTACGTCTTTTTTCCTGAAATTGGCACTGGACTCGGAGTTATTTTCGCAACTTTTATTTTAAAAGTTACAGATATTTGACAGATAAATGAAAAAATAATAACTCTAAATAGAAAAATTATTTCACTGCAAAAATTTGGCAAAAAATATATAGTCATGGGAAATTCCTATTCATTATGTTTTACTCTAAATTACAATTAATTTCCAAAAAATAAATTAATTAAATTTTTCTTATTAGTTAGAGGTAGGTAAGTAAAATATAAATTTTAATTACAAAAGTTATTTTAAACATGCTATACAGTCAACTCTCTTAAATCCGCGGACCCAAAATCCGCATAATATTTCCGATGTAAACAGTTAAACTTAGTCAAAAACTAGTTCAAAAACTAGAAATTTCTTAAATTTTCAAAATAAAAAGCATTTTTTTAAACTTGAAATGTTCCCAATAACTCACATCTGTCTTTTATAAGTTGAAAACAATGTATTTTGAGCTTATTTTTATGTTTTCTTATAGCCACATGTCGTGCACAATATTAGCTTTTTGCTGTAATTGGACATCAATCCTTTTGCATCTGTTTATGGTTTGCAATGTTTCTTATTATTTTTTCATTAGTACACATTTCAAATCGTATTCAACAAAAATATTAAGCTATTTTTTAGAATAAATTTTGTATTTGCATCGATTTCATGGTGCAAATGTTCTTCCTCCTTGATCTAATTAATGGAGACGATTTTGGTCGCCAACTTGGCGATCAGCAATGAAATATTTGGTCACCATTTAAAATTTTTTGGTAGCCAGTTGGCAAGTGGCCAATCTGCACCTTTACAAAGTAGTTGAATAAAAAAACTAAATGAAGTAAACTTTAAATGAAAAGTCTAATTTTCATAACTTTCCATTCTTTTCTATCAATATTTTTTATATATTCATGCCTTTATAAATAGTGGTTTATCAAAACATTTTTAAAGTAAGAAGTGAAAAGGTGAATGCAACATTATGACCTTGCAAAATGCGTACACAGATCAATTACCCGAAATCCGCAAAATTCTAAAATCCGCAGAACCCTTGGTCCCAAGCAGTGCGGATTTCAGAGAGTTGACTGTATATGTGTATTAAAGCTGTCATATAATCTATGGTGCGTAAAAAGTGATACCGACGTTTTGCATAAAATTTTTTCAAGGTTTTTTTGTTGGGTTTTAGAAAAAATTAATAGTTACATTTAAAATAAAGTGAACTAAATATGCCAACTAAAATTAGAGTGGACCTTTCTGAGAAGAATACATGACAAATATATTTGAAAAAAATGAACATTTATTTAACAATTAAAGATATGTATATATAAAAACGACCTCAAAAATATTAAAAATTCCGACAAAAATAGATATCAGTATTTAATTAGAGGTAAGATAGTCACCACATGTCCTTGGATTACTTTGCAGGAAGTCGTTGAGTCGGAGATGAAAAAAAAACTTTGAAGTTAAAACAAACAGTCCATGATTTATTTTCTTCATTCAATGATGTGGCTGGACCATCAGAAGAAGAACTGAACTTCATATCCTTTGACAATCCAAACGACTTGACCTTGTAGAATCTCACATGGCAGGATCGGGCGGCTCACCGTTACCCTGATGTCAGTTAAAATTGGTCATTAAAACATCTATGTCGAATACTTGACAAGTAAAACATATCCAGAGGCCAAACACATACGCCTCAGAAAGCAGAGAGGAATAAACCTCAAATGAAAAACACTAAACTCCGGCTTCAACCAAAGCCAAACACGATGTGCACTCACACCAGTGCGAGGTCGTAAGGGAAGAAAAACAAGTAAGCAAGCACTGATGCCAGCTGCTGCCTGCCTTAAATACGAGTTGCGCTCCCCCCACGCAAGCACGCACGTCACACGTAATTTGCATGGGGATTACGCAACTCAACATCGACATGCAAAAAACACTTTACGAATATCGGCATCAGCAGCACGCTGGCAATTGAAAAAACATCTCAACCGTTATTTTGTTTATATCTGAGGAATGTCCGATGGGGGAAAACGTGCAGGCAGTGAAAAGGGTAGAATTAAAAAGGTGAGCATTTGATTTTTCCAAGACATATTTAGTTCAACATTTTTACTTTGTGTCGCAGTCACCCCTGAGTTATGTTATGAATCGGCTGAGATCATTTAACGAGAAATATCTTGCAAAAAATCAAGTAATGCTACAAATTTATGTAAAGTTTGTCCCGCAGTGGATCAGTTGGTTAAGCTTGGATCCCACAGAACACCGAAAGTGAAGCACAACTGGCTGTGGTCAATGCTTGGGTCGGTGACCACCTCCCGCGACTGATTACTCTGAGACCAAGTGCGCTAAAGAGAGCTGTGCACGTAAAATACATCATCGTTTCAAATGTCCACCAAGTTAGAAATAATTTCCACTGAGGGACCATCCTAGGTGATGATCTCTCATCTGGGAGCTGGTTCAAAATCATTAAGCCCCTGCGAGCTAAGTGTACTTCATTCTAGCAGAGCTCAGTAATAATCAGTAGGAGCTGCCTTAATTCATGGTCGCCCTGCAAGGGGGGGGCTTGGATTTCCAAGTGGCATTAGCAGCAACAACAACAACTGTTATGTAAAATAGACACAAAAGTGTAATTTACATCAAGATATAATACTTATTGTCCACCCATAGTATTGGAAATAGGATAAATTTAAGTGTTTACAATTATCCCCAGAGTACGAAATATATGGGGTAATTGTAAACACCTAACTTGCACATGAAAAATAACAGGGAGGATTAAATTAATAACTAAATGTTTTTATCAGCATTCCATATGACAAATAAAAATGGTAGAAACTGCTTACATCGCTTTTGTAGATGAGCTGGAGAAGAAAATGTAAGATTACTAAATTTTGTTAAACAACTTTTTTTACTGTGCCATTTTCAAACAATAGTGATGCCTCCACAGTTGTTTCGAAACTTACGAAGTTTTTTCAAAGTCTTTACTATGCTGCCAGTTTATCACTTACAAGCAGTTAAGTTTTCAAAACCACCACAAGTGTAGTTATGAAGTTTGTTTACAATTACCCCAACTGACCCTACAAAGTTTTAAGCAATGAGCTCTTAAATGTACAAGTTTTCAATTGTATGTTGTTTTCAAAATGAAATATTTTTCTCAAGTTGAAAAAGTTTTTTCTGTTTTAACTTGACTTTGAAGTCTGCTAAAAATCCTGTTAGGGCACATATATATTGCTTGGGAAAACTGGAAAAGAAGTACCTGAGGAGAAAACAAATGTAAAAACTATTATTTTGAAGCAGTAATTCATGTCTACCAATTTGTGTATTTTAGTCATATGATATTATGGATTGTAGATTCTATAAGATGTATGATTTTGATTTCAAAATTTAAATTTTATTTTCAAAGAAAAATAGTAATTTTCTAACAAATTAGGAACCTTTTTTAAAGACTGAAAGTAAGTTAAACTAACGGTTAGATTTAAATCACAAATTTAAGAATATCGTTTATTTTTTCTTCTCTGCTTTTTTTCTTTATGTTTTTCTCTCTCTCTTTTGTAGTTTCCTCTTCTTTAAATGAAGAGTTATTGTTCTTAATAAACTCACAATATTTATTTAAATGGTTTTACTGGAATCAAAATACAGAGTATTATTATAAAAACAAATTTTTGTAAGCTTTTATAAATACTTTTAAAAATTTCTTTATGATAGACATGAAAATTTTACATTTAAGCCTTATAAGCATAACTTCCACTGGGGAATAAAGGTTTGATGGAGTTAAGAGTAATTCATATTATCAGTTGCACAAACATATGAAAGAAGATGGACATAGAGTAAAAAGTTGATATGTATGTGATTTAAAATAAAATCAGTTAACAAGATTTCACTATATTCAAATCTGAGTCGCTTTTGCTTTAGTATCTGTACTTTTATGTACTACTAAATAAGCCCAAATTGACATTCATGCAATATAAGTTGAGTAAAATAAAAATAATAATTAAAAAAACACAACGTAAATGAAGCAAATTCCCAAGAAAAAGCACAGCATTTTCTTTCACAATTTTCTTTACTTAAATTGTTTTTTCATTTAACTCGCATTTTATAGCACTAAACATTTTTTATAATTTTTCATAACATGATAATTTGCTTATACAGTACAGAACTTCTTATCCGGCATGCTCGGTACAATCGCTATCCCGGATAACTGAATTTCCCGTTTTTTTAATTGTTCAAAAATGCCGATATTCAGAGGTTTATCGAACCTGAATTACAATAACAAATGGTAATAATACTTCAAAATAAGTAGAAAATAGTAAAGAAATACTTTTAAATTAAGAAATATTGTAAGAAGAGAACTTTAAAAGATAAAAGTCAATAACATTCACAAGTCAAAACGAGAGGGGGGGGGATGTTGAAAATGACATAATTATTCAATATATAAATAGTATTTATTTAAAAAAAATTTCATTGTTTCAGTTGGCGAAAATTAGGCTTTTGCTGTAAAAACAATTGCTGGATTTTTCGTACAGCCATTATGTGCGTTTTATGTATAAAAGATTTTTGTTCCTTTCCTGCTATAAGTTCTTCAGTTAATTTAACGCAACATTCACAGGGGTGAAACTTTTCCGGGTCTACCCCGGAATTCTTTTTTTTTTTAATTGGACGTAACTTGGATTTCCGGTGCTCGGAAGTGATGAGTTGCGTATGTAAAACTCAATTAACGCAATAGCATTTTTTCCTGTTCATTAGAAATAAGCAAGATTTTCAACTACATATGGTTTCAAATTCCAGCAAACAAAGATGAACGCAACAAACTACTAACGTCGAACAAGCATGCACCTGTGTTCAAAAGCAAGAGCTACCAATAGTGGAGCTTCCTCTGTCCTCTCCCATGAACAAAAAAAAAAGTAAAAGTAAAAGCGCTAAATATGCAAGGTAGATTCGCTCTCAAATAAACAATCACAAATCGTCTTTTTTGCAATTGAAGCTATCTTGTAAACCATGTGTACAAATAAAAGAAAATGTAGGTTCTGTTCCGATGATTCATCTTTGGCCAACTTGAACTTTGTTCTGTTTGTTGAATGTTATATGAATAAAAAATCCTTTGATTTTGATGCAAAGAAACCTTTACACCTTGCTTTATTTTCTTTTTTTGTAGTTCATTTATTTCAGATCAAACGTTTTCTACTTGTAATATAAAAATATCTTAATGCCTTGCGCCATGGTAAAATAACGTTCAAAAAGCAAAAGTTTTTTTTTCTTTTTCAATTTAAAGACTTTTTTTTCTTCTTTTCTAGACATTTGGGCAAAAAAATGTTTTGATAACAGCATCACACATTGAAAGCTTAGTTTCTGTACTAAATATGCAGTATTATTTATCGAAAAATGCTTCTACTCGGTAGTAATGAACCTATGGATGAATCCATTGAAAAATAATTTGCAGAAAATTTAATGAAAAGTCAGTTTTATTACCAATGGTCATTAGATAGTAAAGCAATGATGCAGTGTTTTTTCTAATTACGTAATGTAAACAACCAATAAAAGCTTCCATTTTGGAAAATTAGGGGTGGGGTGTAAGTCTTCGATTTTTGTTAGGCCCTGCTTAGCTGATGAACCTTTATGCTCGTAACGCTTTTCAGGGTTTTTGAGTCTGAGTGAGTTTTTGTATTTTTGTCTTCATCACTATCTTGCTCTTTGTCATCATTCGGGTGTGACTGATTTCCGAATCGGACATATTTAACTGCACGTTGATGTTGTTTCTATTAAAAGATCCCATTAAGGAGACCCGAACCGTTTTGAGGCCGCCAATTTGTAGTCAACTTTCTTCAAGCGTTACTCCTCAGCCATAGGGAATTTTGCTTCGTGGTTTTTTTTTTTTTGTTTTTTTAAATAGGTCTTTCTCTATATGTAGACCAAATTGTATCTAAAAATATTGAATATTTATTTTTTTATTCAATATCAAAGTTTTTTACAATTTCATAACTTCCGGAACATTTTTCTCATAATCCGTTCAAGATTTTATTGATCTTATTTTTTTATTTTATTTGTCACATCTTATAATGAATTCACAACCAGGGATATTTAAAAATTTCACTTTATAAAAATCTGGTCAGCTAAAAACTTTTCATAGTGAATACACAACATTGAAAAAAATTGTTTTTTGTAGGTTGTTTTCAAAATTTTGAAAAACCCTTGGTTGTAAATATAGGCCTAATATAGCCAAATCATATGCAAAAAAAAAAGGATATTGATTCATTTAGCCGTTTTCGAGAAAACGGTTCCGAAAGAGGAAAAAATGCAACTTTTCAGGAGAGCCGATAATCCAGAAGTTCAAATTTCCCGGGCTTTTTGTTCTCTTAGTTCGATATTTCCATGCTATGAATGCCATCGATTGTTACTGTCACTACCATCGATAGTCTGTATATCGAAATAAACTCGAAAACACAAGGAAGGGTAAAGTGTTTCCCCTTGCAAAGCAAAAAAACCCAATTTCGCTAGACCAAATTTCGATAGACTCGCAACTTTCAAAAAATCATTTCAAGTACTTAGAATGCTCAGATTTACATAGTTTTTACAGCAAATGATCCGGGAAGAGTTCTATTTTTAATTAAAAAAATATAAAAAAAGTGAATTTTTTCACCCAAAAACGGTTTGGGTCCCCTTAAAGCTACATTCTAGAGTACTCCCGAAGTTCAATATGGAGATCCTTTTCTTTTAAGAAGCATGTTTACATGCAGAAACACGCAAATTTCATACTTGTGTGCAACGACTTCAGTTTTGAGAACTCGATTTTAATAAAGAATTCATTTTCACAGTCGCAATTTTTGTTGCCTTAATATCAATTTTAAATTATTATTACCTTATTGCAGCTCTCAAATAAATCGCAAAAATAAACGAGCTCTAATTTTCACAGGATCAGCTATTACGAAAAATTCGCGAATCCGCGGTATTAGAAATTTTCCGAACTTTCATATAATCCGACTTTTGTTGCAATTCTTCTTCAAATACTCACCAGACAATTATATAAATGTATAAGAATCTCAATACATATTTCTTTTGTGTTTAATTATTGAAATAAAATAGAGAAAGTGGGGGGTTTTCTCAAGTTTTATTGAAGAAAATTTTTTTTCTCATTTTCTTCTGCAAGTTAGTCTACGCTCCCTCCCCTAAAAAAACATAATTTTTAGACTAAATTATTCGACTTATAAACACTGAACATGTTATTTGTAACAAAAAAAAAAATGCGTATTTTAAAGGTATTTTCAAAAAATTTGTATTTTTATTAAATATTCAAAAAAAAACGCAACCTTTTCAAAAATAGCAGGAAATTCAGGAAAGAATTCCTTTTTTTCTGGTTTCCCGTTTTTTTGGCTCCTGGATAAGAGGTTCTGTACTGTATATGGTTAATGTCTATTTCTGTTATTACTAGCTCCAATAATTTAACTCCCTGACTATGGGCCATTAGAAAAGCAACAAGTCAAAGAGAGTTCCGTTAAGGCGTTTGTGTTGTGTTCCTAATGAAAATACAATGATAAATCAGTTTCGTCTTTCAATAATGCTTCATTCTAAAAAGATACAGACATATCAGTTGTATATTTCAAAAAATTTATGAGGTCCTTAAAAAAATTTGTAGGTCCTTAAAAAGTTCTTAGAAATTCCTTAATATATTTCCCAATACAGTACGAACCCTGAGAAAGTATAGTGACCAAAAATACAAGGGGACCATTCAACAGGACCAATTTTTGAAATCATCACAAACCGACCATCTTTAATCTGTATGAAATTTTGTGCACAGCTTCTTGTATGTGTAAAATTAAGTTTGGGTGAAGTTTTAACCCATAAATGTTAAAATTGCACCCAGATAAGGGTCATCCAAGGCCCAACTTGCAAGTTTTCCTGCCCAGGGCATTTTAATTTTTCCTGTCCCTTTGAATGGTTGATTAACTTTATATCTGCTGTGATGTGTAAGTGTGTGCTACAGTCAATGTGAAATTGATTGTTATTAAAAATAACTTGTTATTGGGAAGAATTAATAGATGTTATTATCAATAATAACCGGTTACTTTGCATTACATTTTTTCTCAAGAAATTTAAATGGTATTATGTAAAAATTTCATCCCCAAGGCTCGGGTCTTGGTGCCCGTGCTATAGTCAAAGCCTGGAGCCATCCAAAGCTTGGGCTTAAAAAGTTTGTCATGAATCGAGGAGCTGTGTTTGGGTGTCCCTGAACAGCTAAATAGTAACACCAATTTAATTTGCTCTGCACATACAGCATTTTTTGCATAGTAGACCCAGAAAATTTGAAGGATCATAACTTAAAGTTTTTGTAGCAGATGCAGTCAAAGTAGGCACAAAATTCACTCCTGCAATCAAAACCAGAGCTTTGAAGTGCTCTAACTTAGCAAATTAATTTCTGAGTTCGATATTCTGCAGGTTTTAAAACCAGTTAGATTTACTGAAACTTGAGTTTCAAGTATCTTGATTTAATTAGACTTGAAGCTATGCTTTTAAATATGGAACCTTTTTTCTTATTTCAATCAAGTGTTTGGTTTTTAGAGGCTATAAAATGGGAGTCATACTTAAACTTTAATTAACAGTTGTTACAATGATCATATGAATTTTGTCTCAAAAGCTATTTTGTAGTTAGCTTTGTTGATTTTTTTATGTATTTTTTCTGATAAAGCATTGACAAATTATAGATATAGCATGGTGTCTAGCTTATTTGATTGAATTATTTTCGCTGTTTTAAAGAGGATAGTTCATTGAATTTGTATTTATCTTCAAGTTTTCCTATATTATTTTAGGTGCTTTGTTGCTGATCCAGATCAAAGGGCAACTGCAAGTGATCTTCTAGAAGAGCCATTCATTCTTGAGTAATCCATTTTTTTTTTTATATTTTCAACAATTATTTTCTTGATAAATTCATTTTCAACTACTTTTCAAAAATTCTTTTATTTTCAGGCCTAGTCGCAAGAAGAAACACCATAGGCTTCCTCCTCCAGATTACAGCAGAAGTATTTCTGGTATTTTTTCAGTGTGTACTTTTAGTTGCTTGTTATAGCATTCAAATAATTTATGTGCAATAATTTGTTATGCTTTTCTGCTTAGTTCCTGAGAGGGCTCCAAAGTTTGAAAAACCAGAGAAGGTTGAAAGATTTGCTAGCACTGGTGAAGAAAAGTAAATATTCTGAAATTTTGTTTAAACTTTAATATTGATTTTAAAAAATGCAAATTGAATTAAATGTATTTAGTAGGGTAAAAAAATAAAAGCATGAAATTTATTTATTTCTCCCAATATAGTGCACCAATTACTGCAGTATGTAAGACAAGTCCAGGTAACTCGTTGAAGATTCCTACACCATTTACCTTTAGGTAGGTCTGGCTCTGAACTAAAGTGATGTATTTTTTTAAATTTTAATTCAAAAGAATATCTCTAGTGATATCTGCACTGGTGTGTGTCACACACTGGTGTGTGTCGCATTGTAGGCAGTTGGAATAGTTTACCGGAAGCGACTGTTAATTGCAGTGGGGTAAAAACTTTTAAGAAAGCTCTTGATGTTCATTGGGGACTGCTAAATTAACTAGGACCAGCCTAGCTGGGCCCTGAGCCTGTTGCTGGTCGTCACTTTTGTATTTGTATTTGTATCAAAAAGTTCTACCTTTACCAAAGAGCACCTAAACTTTCTATTTAACCTATTATGCAGTGCAAAGATCTACTTGTTATTCAATATCGCCATTATGGGGAAGTTTTGACTCCCTGATATTTTTTTTCACGACACTAGAAAGAACTTTATCTTATGATCCATCTGCATCATCATTAATTTTGAAATCCCCCCCCCCCCTTCTTCCAGAGCTTGTGGGTAGCCACATAAAAAATGGTCTTGCAAACGTTAAGGAGGTTGAGAGTTGTTAAATGCTAATATTACGTTTAACAACAAAAAGAACTTGGGAAATATCATTAAAATTATAAAAGCATTTTTTCCCTACCAAACTGAACAATGTGAGCATTATGAATCACTGAGTGATTTTTAAAGTGAAAGAAGTACCCATGAGCTTCCCTAAAATTTTTTATCATTTTTGTCTTTAAACAGTTTTTCTTTCTGTGAGAAAATAGACTTGATCTCCGTTCATGCTCTTGCATGTAGTTATTTGCCATAATCGTGCTGTATGGCTCCAAATTTCAAATCCTTGCCTTACATGTATATTTTTTTATTTTTCTAATTAACTATAAAATAAGAAAAACGCATGGAAAAAGTAACCAAGTACATATTTTCTTTAAAATTTTATTATCTTATTTCATTTGGGACTTCCTAAATTTTGTCTTGACACCTCACTTTGTAAAGCCATTAACTTATGCTATTAATGTTTTTGAAAAATTCTGATTCAAACTCTATGCACATCTGGGAATTAACTGAAAACTAGAAAACAGCTACAGAGCTCTTGTATGCATTTTAAGTAGGAAACCTTTTTCATATGAACATATGAATGACACCAAATATAGTTCCAAATCTCATTCTTTTATTGGACTCGTATAGTTTTTGTGAATCTTAAATCATGAAGGGGGGATTGTACAAAAATATCACATGATCACCAAGGCTGATCTTTGATATGTAGTTAGCAAAACAAAAGGCACTATGTTAGGCACAAATTCTGGTACAATCATATGAGAAAAAAAAAACAAATTAAGTGCCTTATTTTTCCTTATAAACATTTTTTTTATAGTTCATGCACATTGTCAACTAAAATTATATTATTTACTTCAGTAGAATTGTAATTTCTTTTAGAATGTGAAAAGAAAAAAATATATATATTTATAATGTACAACTTATAGTCTTCAAATGTTTTTTACACTTCCAGGGAGTTTAACTTATTCAGGGTTCGTACGGTCCTTCAAGGTCCTTAGAAAGTCCTTAATGTTCATTTTCATTTATTTTTAAGGCCTTAAAAAGTCCTTATTTTTTTATTCCAGGTGCTTATTATATTTTTTTTTCGTTAAAATAAGAAGGTACTCATGCGCTGCTCTATTTGTTTTGCTTTCTTTTGTATTCTTCCCAAGAATCAAACTTATTTCATTTCAACTACTTAATCGAACCTTAAATTTGGTTTGCTCAGGTCCGGTACTATCGCTGCTTTCGAAAAGAACCAAAACGGCCTATTGACAAAACCAAAAATGGCGGATTTACATAAACATCATCACACTTTTACTACAAATAGCAGTGCTTTCTCAACTGGTAGATAAATAATTAATTTTTTTTGAAAAGATATAAGTAAATTGATGTGTTATATATTTTTACAAAAAAAAAAAGTTCATGGATTTTGATAAAATGCTTCAAACTACAACAACCAATTCAGTTAAAATGAACTTGTACCCACCCACATGGCAGCTCCCAATTTGCTATTTCCTGCAATTGTTTGAAAAAGAAAATCGAGCTATATCTAAAAAAAAATTTAAATATTAGTAGAAAAGTCGAATCAAAACACCAAGCATTTGTACAAAATGCAATGGTACCCAGTAACTGGGCACCATTTAAGGCCACAGAAAAACAATTCACACAAGTTCCCTCATTTTGCTTTTAAAAGAGAAAAGAAGAAGGAATAAAATTTGATAAACAGACTTTTAAGGACTCAAGGGGGAAAATTTAATAAATAAACAAAAATCGGGAATTTTCGAAAAAGGACCGAATTTTGTGATTTTAAATTTGGGATTCGATACTATTTATTAAGTTTAGTTACAAAGTAAGTAAATATTTTTTTTTGCATGAAAATTGTTACTAAATAATCTACATTCTAAACAATTTTCAATAAAGCAAGTAGGAGCTGCTCTTAACAAGTAATCAGTAAATAAATATTGCTTTTGAAACTTTTTTTTTAATTTAAGGGGGGGGGGGGAATACTTAAAAGAAGCATATAGTTGACATCTAGCTCAATAAAAGAGATACATTTAACTAATATGTAGGCAAAAAAAACTTTCAGCTTTTTTTGCGTTTTACCGATCGCATGTATGATTATCGCTCTTTTATACTGTTAAAGGTAAAAGAATGATATATTTTTATTATCATTTTTCTTACGTCTTACACTATAATAAGCGCCGAGGTGCCAACTCTCCCGATCGCTTTTCAGCTGATCTTTCGCTAAACAGTTTGTTCTCCCATTGTTTTTTTTTAGATCCAATAAATTCCCGTATCGAAAATTTGTTTTAAAGCAATGTTTTAATATTTAGTAAATTGTCACTGACCAATTATGGCTTCTCGACCGTTCGCTGTGGGGTTTTGCTGTGTGGAAGATGATGGATATATACTGCCTTAATCAAAATTTGTATCTCGTGAAATTTCTTAATTTGCAGTAAATTGAAGGAATCGACCTCTTCTTAAACCTATACACTAGTTGCCAAATGCTCAGTTTCCCCCTAGTTTTTCTGTTTTTATTTTTGAACTTCGAAAATTCGATTTTTTGCGAAAAGATCAGATTTTTCAAGCTAATGTACAAGTATTTTTATCTAAAGGGATAGTACTACAAGACAAGAAAATTTTTCAACAAACTTTTTAAAAGACATGTATTAATTTACTTGAATTTTCATAATTTGTAACACGAAAATGTAAAAACCTATTTTTCGGAAACTTGCTAACATCTAGCATGTGCTTCGCCGAAAATTGCGCGCAGCTTGTGAGACTTCTATCTTTTTGCATCCTGTAAATATATCAAAATTATTTAAAAAGTTGACGGTTATTTTAGTATTTGCAGCTTGTAGTCTACTTGTTTTATTTTTTCTTTAAAGAAATCGTTAATTTTTTTGAAACTTTATTTTAGTTAAATTTTGGTAGTTACTATTTGAGGGTAATGTACAAAGTTTGAGGCGAATAAGTTCCATTTTTTATTTGTATGTTGTTTCCAAAATGAAATATATTTCTCAAGTTGAAAAAGTTTTTTTAGAATTTTTGCAAGCTCTTCTAAATAATTTTAAAAAAATTATTTATGGCAGAGATAAAAAATTAAGTAAGCCTAAATTGAGATGCTGGCAACATAAGTTTAGTAAAATGAAGAAAAATATAGATTAAATACAAATTCTCGAGACAAAGTGCAGCATTTTCTTTAACAATTTTTTTTTATTTAAATTGTTTTTCATTTAACTTGTATTAAATAGCACTAACCATTTTTGCTAATTTTTCATATCATGATAATTTGCTTATATATGATTAATACTTGTGTTGTGTGCTTCTTATTACTAGCTCCAATAATTATTTAACTCTGACTGTATTGGACATTAGAAAAGCAACAAGTCAAAGAAAGCTCCATAAAAGTGTTTGTGTTCCTAATAAAAATACAATGTTAAATCAATTTCCTCTTTCAATTATGCTTCCGTTTGAAATAAACATAACAGTTTGTATATTTCAAAAAAATTTGTGAGGTCCTTAAATTTTTTTATAGGTCCTTAAAAAGTCCTTATTTTTGGTTTTGCCAAAACCGTACAAACCCTGTTATTAATAGCATAATTAAGTTATTATTTTAATATTAAACAGTAACTTTAGTCACATGAGGAGTTTAGCTCGTCATTGTATAGCGTGCTATTAAAACTCAATGGTGAGCTAGACCCCTTTTACTGAAAGGGTTAAGCAGGTTAACTTCTATGTTTTGATGCATATGGTGTTTTATCTTATTTAATCATGGAAATGTATTAATTCATGTAAATTTGGAATGCATATTTGTTCTTAAGATGGGTAATGCATGGTCCGTACTGAATCATGATGCAGCTTATTATCAAAAGGTGTTTTTTGGTGGACAAGGTTCTTACTGGTATTATGCAGGTCTTTTTAGTGGTTTTGATTTTATTTTCAAAAAAATTGTTTCCCTCACATAAACTTCTTTGAAAGAACAAAATCACCTCATTACATGTGTTCACTGTAAATTTATTTTAAATTTTTAATAATCATCTACTCATATTAACATATCATTACAAAACTCACTGCAAAGATTTACTTAAAAGCATGAAAGTCAATGTTTGATTGTAATTTTTTGATATTTTGCATGCATAAGAAATAGCTTGTCATATGCTTCTTGCACTATGAGCAAATACAAAACCTTGTCATGTTTTGCACAGTTTGAATGTATATTAATAACTACTATAATTTTTTCTTAGAAGTATGAAAAGTTTTAAAATACAGTATTTATTCTTCAAGAAAAATTGTTATTTGATGTAGCCATATTTATCTTAGTTACTTCCATAGAATAACACAGGAATACCTCAATTAGAGCTTTTAATTAGTTAGGGTCTGGTGGGATTAAATGGGTAGCTGGGGGGAAAATGGATATTCTTTAAAATTTAGTTTCCCAACTTTAAAAGCAATTTTTTAAGTTTGTTTACCTGATGCATTGCTGATTTTCCAATTGACTAATTTTGAAGATGAGAACATTTAAATCTTTGAAGTAATCATTTTTTAAGGACACTTTTTTTTGTTTCTAATAACTTCTGTGATTCTCAAAATAATTGTTGAATTATTATTATTTTTTCTTTTTTCAATTTACACTAATTTTTTGAATGCCCAGGTAGGTAGAAAGAGGTTGAAAGGTATCTAAAATTGCATTAGTGCTTTTTTTTTTAACTTTTAGTAAAGTGCTTATCACTATAGATTGTCTTCTATAAGTGTCTTGTGTCTGAAACCAATTGACACTAATTGCTCTTAACCAATTACCACCATCCATTTTAGAAGTATTTTTTCTGTAGAGAAATTTTAAAAGGGAATATTTATCGGAGAATATCAACACACCATACAATAGTGTATCAATCAGTATTAATTGAAATACTTTTACTGAAATTGCTAGCCATTCTAAAGTGGGGAAACTTTAGTGAAGCTGCACTCAGTGAGGTACTCCAATATTTCTGACCATTTATTCATAGAAGTAATAATAATTATTAATCTAGCTTTTTTTTTTTTCCGGTGCCTCTGTAGAAATTTTTTTGTAAATGCACTACATGGTCAAGAATGACTAGCCACTTTAGATTTTAGACATTTTGATGAATATTTATGAATCAAAATGTGGCCATAAAAATGCCAGACAATGGGTATACAATATATATATATATATATATATATATAGTTGGTTATTGATTTGATATTTCACCCTACTTGGCTATTTTAGTGAAAGTTCTTCTTTTTCACCAGATTTGTGTATCCTAATTATATTTTTTTAAGAAAACTGTAACTTATATACTCCTGGAAGTTTATACTTTAGTCCTGTAAATCACTTGAAATTGATTGACAACAAAGAGTATGAAATCCTGATTAAAAGTTTTAGCTATGCTGTCATATTCATGAAATTAGTAGTTGTCACCAAACTAATACTCTTGATTACCAACTTTTGAAGAGTAGAAATTCACAAGCTTATTATAATTTAACTAAGAAAATGATTTTTTTTTTTTTTTTACTTCTTAAATTAGTTAATGTCTTTAGCTATTTCTTACTTTGTCTTCTAAAGATGATCCAAAGAATCAGTTTTTTTATATATATTCATTGTAGTTAAGAATGGACGTGTTACAAGGAAGTACACATAATAACTACAAACTCTTTCTTTTAATTCAATAATTAATTTTAATTAGTCAATAACAGATGCTTACTGAACTGTTCCAAAAGCATGTTTGCTTGTTCAAAAATGGTAATTTAGCAAAATTGTTCCAAAACACTCTAAACATAGTAACATCACTTTCTTTTTACCTTTCTCTTCATATCTGTTTTTCAATAAGTTTTAACCCCTTACGTGAAAGTTTCTAGGTAAACTGAATGTTTCTGCTCCACTCATAGATACATTAAGCCTGATTACAAAGTATGCATTTCTGATATATTTAAAACTAGTCTGATCACTTAAAGCATGCATTCATGATATATTTTAAACAATTTCTTTCTGTAAATCTTTTACATGCATTTTCAGTTTTATATCATGTCAAGTGCATGTCAGTACATGTCAGTGCATTTTCAGTATCTATGATGATTTAGTTTTATACTAACTGTATCTACTGTATTGTTCTAGGTTGTCGCTTCTTTTTCTGTAAGTGAGTTAATCTACTAATTAGTTAACATTCTGTAGATAAGTGAATCTTTTTTAACCATGAATTTATCTTTTTGCTTTTAAAGTGTAAAATATAAATTTTGTATTTAAGATTTTTTAATTTTAAATCTTAAAAAATAAAAGTTACTGATATTATATTGATGTTAAAAACATTTTTTCAAGCAAAAAGATTTATTTTTAGCATACATTCTGTAAAATGCGTGATGCGCGAGTGGACTGTATTAGGGAGGCGTGCTGGTCCTTGTGAACATTAGATAACTCATACTAGTGACTCACAACCTTTATTTATTTAACATAAGACGAATGGACATTGATAACTACACTCTGCGGAGTTCTGGCTGCGAATGCCCCACTCCGGGGGCGAGTGATCGGCAACCCAAAGGGGGGTCGCTGCTTGGCGACGCGCCGAGCGGAGCGGGAGTGGCGCATTTGGCGCTAAATACTTAACATTCCGCCCGGCATTGAAAGAGTTTTCAATAATTATACATTATGATAAACAATACTGAATATAAAAAAGGACATACAAATACAAGATACAAATACAAAACACATACACTTAATAAGAAGTTACCAAACACGATGAATAATTAAAATGAATTGTGCACTATGAAGGACAATAATCACAACTAAAAATTTTAACAATTTTCTTGTCCTGGAAGAATACATATTTTTGAGATGCCCCTGAGAAAGGTATTTGCAGAAGTTTTTACTTTGGCAACTCTTATGCTCCCATCAGGACCTGGAATTGTTTCCAGAATTCTACCCAAAACCCATTTACCTGGAGGTAGATTTTCATCTTTAAGTAACACCATAGTACCAATAGGAATATTATCTTGCTTAAATTGCCATTTAGTGCGATTTTGGAGATGATTTAGGTAATCTCTCTGCCAGTTTTTCCAAATTAGTTGCGAGATCTTGTCATTTTCTGCCATCTTGAAGGACGATTTTCATTAATATCAATTAATTGCGGTTCTGGAATTGAGTTAATTGGGCGGCCAATTAAGAAGTGGCCAGGGGTGAGAACTTCATAGTCATTAAGATCTGAAGGCAGAGGAGTTAGGGGGCGCGAATTTAACGTGCCCTCTATTTGAGCGACAAGTGTCAAAAATTCTTCAAATGTAAGTCTAACATTATTTAAAACTCTTTTCAAATGATATTTAACCGACTTGACACCAGCTTCCCATAAGCCTCCGAAATTTGGTGACTTGGGGGGAATGAATTTCCAAGTTATTGATTCTGAAGTTAAATAGTTTGAAAGACTATTATCTTGATTATTAAGAAGGGATAACATTCGTTTTAATTCTGAATGCGCACCTCTGAAATTGGTTGCGTTGTCTGACATGATAACTGAACTTTTTCCTCTACGAGCAAAAAAGCGCTTTAAAGTAGCTATAAAGGTTTCTGAAGTCAGGTCAGTGACTAACTCGATATGAATAGCTTTTGTAGCCAAACAAATAAATATAGCTAAATAAATTTTGGAATATTTTCCCCTTTTCTGATTTTTATACTTAATTTCAAAGGGACCACAAAAGTCTACTCCCGTCACATTAAAAGTAAGATTAGGATTTGTCCTTTCTGAAGGAAGATTTCCCATAATTTGCTCTGCTGTAGTAGGTTTGTTTTTAAAACATATGACACATTCGTGAACTATTTTCCGCGCAGTACTTTTACCATTTAGTGGCCAATATTGCATACGAACATGGTGCAATAATGATTGCGGGCCTAAATGTAAATACTTTTTATGAAAATATTCGAAAATCATTGAAGTGAGTTTATGACTCTTAGGCAAAATTATTGGATGTTTATGATTAAACGTTAAATTTGAATTACTTAACCTACCTCCGACTCTGAGAAGTGAATCCTCATCAAGAAAGGGATTTAAAAATTTGAGTTTACTTTTCTGACTCACTGATTTGTCGCTCTTCAACATCTGTATCTCTTCAGAAAATTCTACTTCTTGGACAGATTTAATTAAGAATTTAGTAGATTGATCCAATTCCTGGATGGTTAACGGACCCTTTCTGCGGCATTGATTTTTAGCAAACCTAAAAACAAAACTTAAAATGCGAATAATTTTCGAAAAACTGTTGGAAATATTTAAAATCCTTTGTATAAAAGAAGTGTTCTGAGTTAATGCTAGACAAATGTCCTTTTTGAGCTCGACTTCAAAGATGTTAGAGTCTAGACAGATAGGTGAAGGTGTTATCTCACTTATTGCAGAACCATCTTGAGTTAAGAACCCTGGGCCGTTGAACCACAAGGTGGAGAGCTGTTTACTGCTTGTTTCGCGGGAGATCAAGTCTGCAGGATTCTGTTTACATGATACGTGTCTCCATTGGCAGGCTTCTGTTAGTTGCTGAATTTTGGAGAGTCTATTACCCACAAAGGTTTTCAGGAGATTAGAGGGCGCTTTAATCCGTGCAAGGGCTATGGTGGCCTTTTTACTGTCCTGAGATTTCTCATTAAAATTATGATCTTCTTGTTCTTCAATTTCGTTGTCAATATTGGAGCTCCATTTATGGAGCGACATCCCGCAGAATCTGTAATTGGAGGAGCTGTCAGTCACTCCGGTGGCAATGTAGCCAAACACTGTTTCCTGAAATCTTAACTCTGGGGCGCATGTCCTAAACTGTCCTGTTCTTATGATATCCCAGAATAACTCGGCTCCAACCAGAAGGTCGATCCTATTAGGAGTGCCGAACTCCGGGTCTGCCAGTCTTATGCCTGATGGCAAATGAAGATCTTTTATATTAATATCTGTGCAGGGGATGGCATCTGTTATTTTGGGAAGAATCAAAAGGTCCAACTCTCTGCTAAAAGATCTACTCTCATTCGAAATTACTGTGCTTATTTTCGAAAAAAGAGTCACAGATTTTCCACTGATTCCGGAAACGGATGCGTGGAATTTTTCCTTTTTTAGCTGCAATAAATTGGCAAATTCCGCCGTGATAAAACTACTCTGGCTCCCGCAATCTAGAAGACACCGCCCGATAACTGGATGTCCGGAGGCGTTCAGTACGGAAACGAGGGCAGTAGATAGGATAACATTACCCTGCTCTCTTGAAGGAGAGGGAGAGTAGCCAGCAAAAGTCCGAACTTCTTGAACAATGGGAGAGCCATCAGTCGCACTCTCTACGGGGGGTCCTTGAGGTCGTAAATCCCACGGTGCGAGATTGGAACCAGCTGCATCTCTGTGTAGTAAGGAGTTGTGTCGTTTTCCACACAACGAACAAAAATGTGTAGACTTGCATGCTGGAAGTTGATGCAGATTGCTTAAACAATTCGTACACAGACTATGATTCTTTGCTAAGTCCCATCTTCCTTGAACATCTAATTGTAAAAAATTCGTGCATTTAAAAATTCCATGATCGGGAGATGAACATAAATTACACATTTTCTTATTACTCTTTACAACCAAGGATTTTGAGTGAAATCTCACTTCCGGCACACTTTTAGTTGGTTTGTGATATACATTTCTCGATATATTGTCTAAGACTTGACATCTTTTTTCTAAAAAGGATATTAGATCTTCAAATTTTGGAACTTCTTTGGAACTTGCGTTTAGTTCGAACTGCTTGCGAGTTTCTCTGTCTAATTTTTCTAAGATTATGTTTAGCAGAAGGACGTCACTTAATTCGTTTCTTTGGTACTTGAGAACTTTCAGAGCGCGAATATTTTTGTTGATATTATCAATTAGATGCCTCAGTTCTTTAGAAGATTCTTGATGAACTTTGGAATAATTTAAAATTGATTTGACATGCGTTTCAATAAGTAATCTTTTGTTTTCGTATCTTTCTTCTAAGGCTTTGAATAAAGAATCGAAAGTGTCCTCCATAGACATTAAGTGTCTTGCGTCTCCTATTAGGCATGACTGTAAATATTGAAGTTTCTGTTCTGGTGACAATTGTTCATTGCTATTAATGATGCTGTTGAATTGCGTTTTGAAATTGTTCCAGTCTTCTATTTTACCTGTGAATTTTGAAATAGAGAGTTCTGGCAGTCTTATTGAGATATTATTTTTAATTTCACTACTAGATTTTCTTTCTTCATATGCTGAGAGATAAACTGAAATTCTAACTTCAAACTCTTCAGATTTTGATTCTATTTCCTCTAGATCTTTTTCAATTTCTGGCAAATCTTCGTCTTTTTCAACAGTTTCATAATAATGCGATCGAAGCACTGCGATGCTTTCTTGGATCTTTTTCAGGGATTTAAGTTTTATATCCAGTTCAATCTTTGTGAATTGCGATTCATCCTTTTCGTTGAGCAATTGTCCAAGTTTGGTCATTTGCGCTTTCAACGCGCCTTTTTGTCTGTTTAAGGCTGTTGTTTTTGCCATAATGCGGATTGCTGCGAATCTGCGAAGTAGAGTTATTAATCTCCTGCGAAGTCGGACCAATGTAAAATGCGTGATGCGCGAGTGGACTGTATTAGGGAGGCGTGCTGGTCCTTGTGAACATTAGATAACTCATACTAGTGACTCACAACCTTTATTTATTTAACATAAGACGAATGGACATTGATAACTACACTCTGCGGAGTTCTGGCTGCGAATGCCCCACTCCGGGGGCGAGTGATCGGCAACCCAAAGGGGGGTCGCTGCTTGGCGACGCGCCGAGCGGAGCGGGAGTGGCGCATTTGGCGCTAAATACTTAACACATTCATTGAATGGTTTCTTGCATGCTGCATGCTTGTATTAAATAATCAGTTGAAACCATCTTAACACTATACAAAGTGAATGAAAACATAAATGGCTGAAATAGTGAGAAATCTTTAAAAAATGGAAAGAGAGAGACCAAAAAAAAAAAAATATTCCATACAGTTCCAAAAACAATCCACTCCTCATTTTTGGCATTGTGCATTGATAAAAAAAGTATCAATTGTTATTGCCATCTTTTTAAAATTATTTCAGTTACAAGTTTATGAGAGACTATTAAAATGAGAACCAACTTTAAAACTTTAATTGACAACCATTGCTTTTTCATTTTAAATCCTGTACAAATTTTGTCTTATTTTCCAATCAAGTTTTTCATTCTGACCATTAGCAACCAAGGTGTTTTTGAAAAATGTTTACAGAGTTCATATCTGGCATGTCTTCAAGGAAAATAAATGGAAATCATTCTTCATATTAATTTGTTTAAAATAATGATTTATATGAAGAGCAGTTATGTTATTAAAGATTTTTCTTTCTCATTAACAATAGTAAAAATTTACTGCTGTATAAGAACACAAATTCTGAACAAAAAGTCCTTCATATGCTGAGATTTTATTTTTCTCTTTAAGTATGATTTCTTATATTTTTGTGGCACTGTAACAAATACTTTATCATTTTGTGATTTCTTTTTAGGTTGCTCCAAAAAAACAAAGCAGCTTCTGAATTTACTTATTTTGTAACTGCTAAAAATCATACTTTCATGCACGAATTATAATAATGATAATAAATCTTCAAAAGTTGTTTTATGTGCAGTTCCCAACTGGAACTTCTGAGATAGACTTTATTTTAAATATTTTAAAACGTTATGATTTTTACATGCATCAAGGGATCACGTATTGGCCAAACATAAACTGTATTTTATATCATTTTGTGACCATTCTCATAAACATCTGATGGCCTTTTTAAATGTTAAACTTCAAAAGATATGTTTGAAGCTCTCCCTGTACTCAAGAGAAAAAGAAAGAGAAAAGAAGATAAAGTTTTTTTTAAGTGAAAGAAGAGTGTGTTGTATTTAATGTTTCTTATGTTAGAACTGCATCATAATTAATAAACTGCCATTCAAGCATAACCAATAGTTAATCATAGGACATCATATCAATGCTGCATTATGAAATACTCGAGGTTGCGTTCATTTTTTAAAAAGTCCCCTTTAATAATTATTTCAAATCAGTCTCTCTAACATAAATAGTTTGCCAATGAGAAGTGTTTTTTTTTTTTTCAGTTCTTTATTTCTAACATCGTACCTATTGATACTTTCCTTTCATTTATTCTTAAACATCTTTTCCAATTTCGTACTTCAGCTTAAATTTAACTGTTCATCATTAACAAATAGATTTCATAAAGTACATTATTGTATTATTAATACGTTTAAGGCCAGAAATTAAAAAAATGCTACTTTTTTGTAAAGAAAACCACTGCTGATTTAATATCCTTGTTTTTTGCTTGTAAGTGAATAACATGGATATTAATGCACTAAGAAACAAAGTTTGCCTTTTTTTTTCAACATTGTTTTCATGTAATCTGGAATTAGTTTTTCTTTTCTTTTTTTTTTTTTTTCAAAATATATTTTAGCACTGATTCCAGTGAAAGAAGATCCAGTACTATTTTATTGAGTCCTCCTATTGATAGTCCACAAGCAGACCAAGAGCATGGAATGTTTTATTTACTGAAAAAAGATACGCAGCGAAGAGCTTTCACAATAAAAATGCTTTCAGATAATGATGAAACGGTAAGAAATGTTCAAATCCCTTCCCCTACAAATTTATTTACTTATAATTTTTTTTTCCTGTTTGTTATATTCTATAGTTTAAATGTGATTTTCAGAAAATATTAAGTTACGTTTAATGAATCTGATCAGATATAATCTGCTTTTTGCAAGAAATTAATTTGATATGCCATTCTATAAAGGTGTTTAACTTTTCATCGTAAGAGAATATTCATAAATTATGCACTGATGTAAAGAGCTCCCCGCAAACCATAAATTTGAGCGATATAAATAATTTTAAAATGTTAGTTATTAATATGAATTGCTTGAAATATTCGGACATACATTTTTTTTTAACAACTATTGAAAAGAAATTCAAACATAGAGCAGAGTATAGACTTGGCTCTCAGCAATACTTTTGTTCACTCTATGTTAAATACGGTCATGCCTCTATTTAACAATCCTCTGTTTTGCCAATTTCTCCATTTTACAATTTTATTCCTGAGAAGTAAGAATACCCAAGTTTTTTTAATGTAAAATAACATCCTGTGTAATAATTGTGTGTGTACATTTTTATGTACACCAGAAGTCATGCCATCAAGAATTAAGTTGTTTGCTATTTTGGTAATGCAAATGCTGATCTTACTATAGCTATATTGAATAAATTGTTATTTATAGGAAAAGGATAGCTCCTTAAAGCATTGCAATTCATCATAAAACAAGTACAAGATTTGAAATATTCTTGTGGTACAATGTTAACCTATGTTTATATAAATTCTACAATTCATTGAATAAAAACATCATTGTTACCAAATATTTCTACAGCTTCTTTTACATTATACTCTGTTAAGTATTTTTACATTGATTAAGCCTTTTTATTTATTAAATTATTTATTTACTTATTTTTCATAGATTATTAATCACCTTAAAGTGATCTATTAAAAAAAAGTAAATGAATATAAAGTGATGTAAGATTTTTAGTTTGTTTTAAAATTTTCACGTATTAGTCTTTTTGAGGTGATTCTGCATGCTAAATGATTGCACTGTATCCTTAAAATAATTTTCCTTCAAATGCGTTATAAAGTATATATATTTGCATTCCCTTTTGAAAGTATAGCTTAGAAAGTTAATAATGCATTGAAATTATTTAAAATGTTTTACCCAAATATATCATATTTGTATGGTTTTATAATGCTTAGTAGATAATGTTACTTTATCAATTACATTTTTAACAGATCTGCGAAATTTGGATGAAGGATTTAATTCAAAAAACACCTGGAATACTTCTCACCATGGTAATGTCTATAATCAGTTTCTTTAATGCTTCAGCTGACTGATATTACTGTAATATTATCACTTGTAATTGTTTTGACTTGATATAATATAGAGATACTTAACCATTGAAACCTGAAGTTGCAAAAACTATATAACATTTCATGACTTGTACCAATATATAGGCTACAAAAAAAAAAAAGAAAAAGCGTTTAGATTTAATATTTTAGGATACTAGTAACTTAAAGTCTACATTTATAGACCTTAGGTATCTACAAATCAGAATAATGTTCTTAAGTATCAACTAATTGAAAGTTAATTTTCTTTGAAAAAGTTCCTACCTTATGCCCCAATGCTGCAAGTTTTAATCTTAAAACAATTCTAATTAATTTTTATGATAACAATAGCTACTTATGTAATTTTGCAGACTTAAAGCTATTTAAAGCTATTTTAAGAAATCAATTAGAACTCATCATTTCATAAATAAATGCTATTTTATTTTGTTTATCTTTTAAAAACTTTTTGAGATTTATAGATGCGAGATCAAATCCTCACCCAACCTACCCCCCTACACACAAACACAAAATAAATAAAAATGTATGGTGTAGAGTTTACGAGGCGAAAAAAAGATATCCATGCATGTGAACCTCAGGACTGAAGAGGTTATAGAATCTGAATGTAGATGCCTTAATATTCTATATTTCAATAATATTTGTACTTCATATGTACCTCTCTACGAATAATAAAGCAGCAAGTACGTCTGTCTGTGTATCTGTGTGACTGTGTCCGGCATAGGCCCCAGATCGTTCGGCCAATTTTAATGAAATTTGGCACGAAATTAGTTTGGAACATGGGGTTGTGCCTCTCAAAGAATTTTTCTGGAATTCAAATGTGTTCTTTATTCCATTTATTGCCCACAAGTGCATAAAATGGTCCTTTTCTATAAGAAGAAATTATCGCATTATTTCACGCTTGAGACCATTGAAAGCCCATATAAAACTGTCCTAGAAAGTGGTTTTAGTTCATTAAGCTAAAATTCAAAGCCTCTGAATTAACTTGAAAAGAAGTTATAAGCTTTTTTTTTTCTCTGTAGTTCAAAATTATTTTTTTCGTGATAATTAACTTTAATTTATTTTCCCCAGAGGACTGATAAAGCGCTTGTTTTTTTATATTTTATTTGAATTGTTGCCATTCTGTCCACATGTATAATAGCTATGTAAAATTCTATTTACAATGGTTTTTAGCATTTTGAGCGCAGCCAATTTTAATTATTTTCTTTTGAATGGAATTAAAATTTATTTCCTGCGGCTCACAGGCGATCAATAGCTTTATTTTGATTTCCTTATTTTGACATGTATTTACGTGGTCATTCTCCATACTGTACAGGGTTTTCTTAGAAATGTTATCTTTTATAGGCATTTTTGTCATTCCAAACTATTATTACTAACTATTTTTATTTATTTTATGAGTTTTTTTTCCTCCAGTGAATTAACACATATGTTATTTGCCTACTTGAGCTCCGATGAAAAAAAATTACGCTTTCAAAGTTTGGCCTGCTGCTTTTAGTTTCTGAAAGCAACAAAATTTCATCCTTCTGTTTTACTGGCAATAAATAATAGATAAAAATTAATTTTGCTAAAAATTCATGAATTATTCTAATGGCTTATAATTGTCCTCTTTGGGTGGTGGGTGGGTACTTGAACTAAACAAACAAAATGTTTTTTTAAAAAATAATTTCTTTCTTTTTTTTGCGTGTGTTTTGTTAAAAAAAATAGTTGATAAATGCATTGGATCACCGGTTGATTGTCGTGGGAAGCTAATTTTTATTCTCTAGAATGCTATGCGTTTTAATACCATAACTCAATTTACACATAAGAGTTACCTTGACTTGACACTCTTTATGCCCAGGTGGCGCATGAGGCTGCAAGCTTGGTCCGCCACTCCCGCCGGTTTATAGCTGCAGCTCTGGCAGGGAAAACCCATGGAATTTCGCTCCACTGTTACCATCCTGCGCCAGGTCTGCTTGGGTCGCCCTCCCTTTCTCTTTCCGTCCGGTGTCCAGGTTAATGCGACTCTTGCAGGGTCCGTTGATGGCATCCTTAAGAGGTGGCCAATGGAAGTCCACCTTCGTCTTTTGATTGTTACTGTTATAGGCTCAAAGTTTGTTTTCTTGTACAATTCAATGTTAGATATCTTTTCTGGCCAATAAATTCTTAACATCTTCCCTGGCATGTTGTTTGAAAACTATCAAGTTTACTTTCTTCTTGTTTTAGTAATCTCCAAGATAGCCAAAGCATATAGGCCTATTAGCCTTATGTCATTTCTTCTCAAAACCCTAGAGAAATTGATTGACAGGCACATCAGAGACGATGTGCTGAAAGTCAACCCACTCTCCAGGCAACAACATGCCTATCAACCTGGCACATCAACTGACACTGCTCTCTATGAATTAACTACGATTCTAGATGGAACTGTAAAAGGTAAAGAATTGGCACTCGCTACCTTCCTGGATATTGAAGGGGCCTTTGATCGTATGCCCACTCGAGTTATTCTGAATGCTCTTATGAGAAAAAACGTTTTACCATCTGGTGTGCACCTTTATCGGATGCTTACTATCTACTAGATCAGTACAAGCAACTCTTTTAGGCGACACACTTGCCATTACGAACTGCAAAGGCTGCCCGCAGGGAGGTGTACTTTCACCTCTTTTATGGATAAATACCTTGTTGTTGATGAAATATTAAATAGAATTAATCTATCAGGTGTGACCTGTTTTGGTTATGCAAATGACATAACCTTAGTAGTAAGAGGAGAATTCCAGGATACTGTGATTGGCCTCATGAAATCTGCCCTCAAAAAGGTTGAAAACTGGTGCAAGGAAGTTAGCCTGACTGTTAATCCTGGCAAGACAAACCTTGTACTCTTTACTAGAAAAAGAATTAAAGATGTGCAAAGTATAGAATTTTTTAATACTAAACTTGCATGCTCTAACGAGGTTAAATACCTTGGTATCATTTTTGACAAGACTTTAAATTGGAACAGTCATGTCGAATACAGCACCACTAAGGCAAAGAGAATATTCTGGGCCTGCAGACGTGCAATTGGGGCTTTTCACCTAGTATTGTCCATTGGATCTATACTAAAGTAATCGTCCCCATTATAACTTATGGATCTATCACATGGTGGAACAAAGCCTGCCATGTGACAACAATGAAAGAGCTTACTAGTCTCCAAAGAATGGCAACTATATCAATGACAAGTGCCATGAGGACTACCCCCTCTCAGACCCTAGAGTTATTACTTGGCATTCTACCACTTTATAAGCAGGTAGAGATGGAAGCAATTCTTTGCTCCCAAAAAATAAAATTTCTAGAACTATAGAAATTTTCTTCTGAGAGATCCTTATATAAATTTGATATACTGATCAGGGATCACCCATTGCTTTCCATGAACTCGGACTGGATGCTTAAACGCTTTGAATTTGATTCAAAACACAATGTTGTATTCCCTTCCAGAACTGATTGGGGAAAATCCTATTAAGCTTATTGGCCACGCCAATAAAGTTTGGTTCACTGATGGATCTAAGACTTCCCATGGCACAGGCTACGGAGCCTTTTGCCCAAATAAAAAATTTAGCATCTACTCTTCTTTGGGAAGGCTAACAACTGTATACCAGGCTGAAGTGATGGCCATCCTGGCATGCGCAAGTAATTGCCTAAATAAAAGAATCTCTGGCAAAACCATCACAATCTTCTCTGATAGCCAGGCTGCTCTTTTGGCACTACAAAAGCACTGCTTCTCATCAAATATTGTTTGGGATTAACACTATTGCCGAACTGGCCGCAGTAAATAGGGTGACTCTTTATTGGATCCCTGGCCACCGTGGCATTTTTGGCAATGAAATGGCTGACCAACTGGCTAAATTGGGCACAGAAACTCCTTTCATTGGCCAAGAACCAGTCCTTGGTCTGCGTTACAGCATAATAAGGAAAACAATTAAGGATGTCCTCCTAAAAGAGGCTCATAATGCTTGGCTTAAAAGCTACAATCAAAGACAGGCGAAAGAACTTAACCAAAATTACCCTTGGTTAAGATCTAAGGAACTGCTGAAACTCAGTAGAAATAAAATTAGGGTGATCATTGGTCTTTAAACTGGTCATTGCAATCTCAAGAGACATCTTAACATCATGGGCATTCTTGCTGGCCCACTGCAGAGGATGTCATGCTGCAGACGAAAGCTCAACACATATTTTATGTGAATGTGATTACTTTTCTGCTCAACCATTTGAATATCTTGGATATCACTATATCAAACCCTGGGAATTACCCAGTTTCCCTGCTAATTTATTGCTGAAATTCGTCTCAGCCATTGGTCTGTTCCAGACTCACTAACTTGGGGTTGTTAGTACAATAGACCTGAGGTCGCAGTGCTAGTGCTCCTCAGAGCCACCCCCAAAACAATTCATTCAATTTAATCTCGAAGATTCGCTCCATATAGTAGTACTGAAATAACTGTTGTTATAAAAATTTGTAGTTTGAGATTTGTTTTTACATTTGTGCTTCTCCAAACTCTATGCATCTTTCTAAAGGCATTTTGTGCCTTTTTTATTTTTGTTGCTATGTCTTCATCCGTTCCCCCTTCAGTAGTTATATTTGCTCCATGGTAGGTAAAATTTGTAGTTTCTTCAATAGCTTTCCTGTTTATGATAATTTCATCTCTTTTATTACTATTAATTTTAAGCAGTTTCTCTTTCTTTTCGTTTATACGCAGTCCAACCTATTTTGCTGTCTCTTCTAATCTGGTTGTCTTTAATTTCATATCTTCCATTTTCGCTGTCAGAAGTACAATGTCATCTGCGTAGTCGAGATCTTCAAGGCAGTCAAAAGAGTTACCACTTCAAGAGTTACCACTGCATATATAATGGCAAACCAACCGGTCTTTTTACTTTTTAACCCTGGTATTGCCATGTGGGAATCACTAGTATTTAATATACTTAGAACTTACCAACTATATCTTTATATTCATAAATTAAAATATTTATGCAATTGTAATATTTAATGTTGAAGACAATATGTTGTATATGATTCTGCACATTCGTTTATTTATTGTAAAACTATAAAGTGAACTTACCTAAATTTTGATAATGCAAAGCTATGATTGCTCTAAGCGTCTTTTCTTTTGATTGCCAACATAAACATTTTTCCTTTCACAGGATCACTTAAAATTATTGCTTGATGGTTTACGAGAATATATTCCTGAACAAGATAGCCAGCCTCTTACACGAACTATTAGTAAGCATTCCTTTTTTAATCATTCTCTTATCTTTTTGATCTAAGAAGAGGCATTCATGTTCAAAAAGAAATGTTCTGTGTAACATTTTTCTCATAGTCAAAGTTTTCTCAAGTGACAAAGACCAGTGAACAAAACCTGTGCTTAACTTTTTGTAATAATGCTATATGAATAAACCCTACATTACTTGGATGGTCAAATGTAAACTTTCAATGATTATTACCAAATGTCATTACTTGCACTCAAATACTCTTACCAGTTGTCACAAAAAATTACAGTATAATGATATATACAGTAAAATGATATATTTTCACAAAGTTAAGCAGCAGAAATTGATACTTGATTTTATAGCCCCAGTGTTGTAGTTCTTGTTCGTAACTGAAAGTCTCCAAAACAAATGTCCTCACTGAATAGTTCACTATTCTGCTTGAAGATTATTGTAGGCTACACACCTTTGTCCTATGTTGCAATGACGTCATATAGATTAGGGTGGAGAGAAAAAAATCATGAATCAAAAACGCCTATGTGTAGAAAACTCTTGTTCCAAAGTCATAATACAAAATATCAGCTACTTCAAACAATTTGACTGCTTAAATAACTTTTATTATTCATTTATTGCACATGTAATCAAATTAGATTAAACAAATAGGTAAAAATTCTGATATAGCTTTTATTTGAAGCCATTAGCTCTGTAAAATAAACCATCTTTCATATCAAAACTTTAATGCTCAGCATAACGCTGAGAATCATTGACAAACCTTTCATGTGTTTCTGCTCCTCCATAGAATTTCCCTGTTATTCTATATGGATGGTCTGAAGAAAGATGTCTGTATGTTTATTATATATGAATGTGCACATGCATTTTAAAAAGTTTTAAAAAAGGAGCATACATTTAAAAAAAAGGAGCAGCTTTAAAAGGTATGTTTTATGACAAAAAACAATTTTTGACTGTTTTTTATGTAAATTAAAATCTTAAAAACATATAATCATAGGACATATGTTAATAGCCTTCCCCCCTCCTAACACTTCAGTGTTTATTTATCTGAAAATCCAAACTTGTACATGCAGTGATATAACTTTTTCAGCTCTTTAAATCCGAGCAGTGCCAAATAAGTCATTCCATTTAAAATCAGGCAGGCAGGTCTAAAACTTGCCACATGACCCTCAGTTTTTTTTTTTTTTTCTAAATTCAGTAGTTACAACTAAAGGACATATAAAATATCCCAAAAGGATTTTGCAAAAAAAAAATTATTTTTATAGTTCCAGACTTTTAAAATTGGAACAAAATTGGCTGTTTTCAAAAAATCAGCAAAACACTCACTTTTCAAATGGCCTCCGTTTCAAAAGTTTTTAACCGATTCAAATATTTTTTTTTTATTAATAATGAAGGAATAGTATTTTATTTAGACACTAATTTTAAAAATCTAGTTGGCTTTATTGATAAAGAAAGAAAAGGGTTTTTAAAGTGAAAAACTTGCATTTTTACCGATTATATGATTTTTTTTCCTTATGAAAGAAATTTATTTTTGACAAAACAGCAGTGCCAATCTAAAATGCTGTTATGGACGTTTTGTATCAAATTTTATTGGAATCCTGAGATTCATATCCCCTCAGAATTTAAAGTTTGAAATTTGAAAATGTTGAAAAATTACGATTTTTGAGGAGTGATTACTCAAAAAAGCCATTTTTTTTAAATCTGAAAATCTGCTCATTTGTTGCCCTTAAAGTGCTTAATGTGCTGCTATCAATTATATTGTGTATTTTTGTCCCAGATATTTTATATGATTTTTCAAAAATAGCCTTTTGTGTGGTTCTCAAAAAAGCCAGAATTTCCAACTTGTTCTTACTTTATTACTTTAATTAATCAAGTGTTATTAAGAAATATACTATATTGTTACACAATTTCTTCAGCTAAATTGTACTTAACCTTCTTAGAATCTAAACAGCATGTTGCACAAAGTGTAGCCACCGTGATTGTTATTCTATTCATTCCGATTACTTGTTTTAAACTCCCACGCTTTACATCAAATATCAAGTTACAGCACTGATATACATAGTTTTAAACACATATGTAGCCATGTACTTAAAGAAAAATAAGTAGAATCAAATTTTTGAATCATCTTCTACTCTTTATTACCAAAAATATGCAAAGAGTAGCAAGGTTCAGATGGTGTTGTATTTCTTAATTTCAGCATTAAGATTTATATCTGTCTAGTTTTTTTCTCCGGATTCTTCTGGCTATTGAAATCTTTTTCCAGATTAGTGTAGAAATGATACGATAATGTCCCTAAACCATCGGTGATATCATCGTAATTTGTCCCATCTAATGATTGCCATTAACACGTTCAATATATTTTCCTATTTGGAAATCATATATTGAGTTTATTTTTGTTTAAGGGGCTGGTAGTTTTGTAACTGCTTCCTCTTGATGTTTGATCGTACGTACCAAGTAAGCATTACTATTTTAGGATAGCCAAAAATGTTTTGATTCTATTCCTACAATAGATTTTATGTTTGCTGTTACATGTTATTTGATGTAAAGCATGTCAGTTTAAGACAAGTAATTGGAATGAACAGAATAACATGCATTAAATCACAGTGGCTACACATTGTGTAAGGTGCTATTTAAATTCTAAGACGGTTAAGTACAACTTATCTGTAGTATTAGTGTAACAATATAGTATATTTCTTAATAAAAATTGATTAAATCTTATATTAAAATGATTAAATAAGAAGAAGTTGGAATTTCTGGCTTTTTTGAGAAGCGCACAAAAGGCCATTTTTGAAAAATCATAAAATCTCTGATGCAAAAACATACAATATAATTGATAGCAGCTCATTAAGCACTTCAAGGACATCAAATGAGCAGATTTTCAGATTTTTAAAACATGGCTTTTTTGAGTAATCACACTTCAGAAATTGTGATTTTTGATCATTTTCAAACTTTAAACTTTAAATTCTGAGAGGATATGCATCTCGGGCTTACAATAAAATTTGATGCAAAACTTCCGTAACAGCATTTTAGATTGGCACCTCTGTTTTGTCAAAAATAAATTTCTTTCATAAGAAAAACAAATGATAAAATGAGTAAAAAGGGAAATTTTTCACGTCAAAAAGTTTTTTTTCTTTATCAATAAAGCCGACTATATTTTTAAAAACAGTGTTCAAATAAAATACCACCCCTTCGTTATTTATAGAAAAAAAATTATTCGAAGCTTTTACTTAAATTAAAAACTTTTGAAACAGTGGCCATTTTAAAAGTGAGTGTTTTGCTGATTTTCTGAAAACGGCTAATTTTGTCCCAAATTTTAAAAGTCTGTAACTAGAGAAATATTTTTTTTTTTTTGCAAAATCCTTTCGGGATATCTTATATGTCCTTAGTTGTAACTACTGTAATTTTTTGAAAAAAAAATCTGTGAGGTTCATGTGACACCCTCTGCCTGATCTGAAATGGAATGGCTCAAATGTAAGTTCTTTGTGTGTACGCTTTTCTTCCTGTCTAGGCAGTCGCTATTAGTATCACAGGCAGCCATGGTATAACTATAGCAAATACAGTTCTTAATATCTATATAAATTTTATATAGCTGTTCTGCACTGTGCTGTTATTACTTTGGTTTTACCATTGCATAATTATCAAATTTTAAAATTTGTATTAACCATATACAGTCGTTACCTCGTTAATTGAAACATGCTTAAAATGAATTACAGTATGGGACCCCAATTTCGGAATCCAAAAATCCGGAAAACCCGAAATCCGGAACTTTTTTTTTAAAAATCGGTAGCTGAAAAAAAAAGCTTTTGCTTTTTGGAAAAAAAAATCTGGAAATAATTTGCTTTTTTTTTTTTTTTGGAAGTAGGCGCTTTAAAGAGAAGGAAAATAAACTGTAATGAACATGTTTAAGATCGGAAATGTGCCGTTTTAAAAAAAAAATATTTCGCGATTTTCAAAAAAGATATTTCACCATTTTCTGAAAAGGGTTCGTTTTTGCGATTATTTTTTCTTCATTGTAGTTTTAACTCTAAGTTAATGTCATTAAATTTTGCTTTTTTAAAATATCTTTTAGTTTTCTTATATTTATTTTGAAAATGAGCTCTAATTTTCGCGCATTTTTTAGATGATCTAATCTTTTACAACAAATTAATGGCTAGAGAATATAAAATCATATCAAAATTTGACAGAATTTTTTTCTTTTATTGTTAAATTAAAGAGGTTAAAATAACATCAAGAAAAGTCTAGATGTTTCGATGCTTTGCCTCGAATGTAAGCCTACTCCAACTTCGTTTTTTGTGATAAATTTCGCGACTTATAGGCGAGTATATACAGTAATAAAAATGCTATAAATGAACAAAATGCTAATAAAAAGTTAAAGGGCAAATTATATGGGCTCTGATGCTACTTACAAACTTTTTTGAATAAGGACCCAAAATCCGGAAAGATCGCAGCCCTGAGCGTCCCGGGTTTGAGGTCCCATACTGTACTGCTAAGACGAAATACATTTGAGATCCCTGTCTTAATGTATTAACAAATAACATTATTTTCTTCCTTTAAAACAAACATGCCTAATTCGAACTATCGGATAAGACGAACTCTTATTTGTGGTCCCTACCGATCAAACTTCAATTCAATACAAAACAAACATAAGTCATTTTTCACTTTTACCAAACAGCGAAAAAAGGGATAATTCATCAGAATGTCTAAACAATTTAGATGCCATTGAAGACTTCTGGAGCAGTTGTTCAGAAAAGAGTAGGAAACAATGTGTTATAACTGACTATTTTAAAAAATCAATACGGTATATATCTACGATAATTTTGAAACATTTTATCTTGATGTGTAATTTTAGTTAATAAACATTAAATGTAATTGAATTTTTTCTTTTAAAGCTTTTTATTTGAGAACCATGAACTATTTTTTTATTATGACAAATTTAAAATCTATAGCATTGATCAACGTATGCATTAAGGATTTAAATTGAGCAATGTGTACTACAAAATAGCATGAAATTCCTCTTTTGCTTTCTAAAAAAATAATTTCATTGTTTCTCCGATAAAACGAACTACATTTAAGACAAATTTGTTTTAAAAGTCGTATATGACTATGCAGCATGTAAAGCATCCCTTGAGTAGACATTTGGCTTAGATACTCTTGGCTAAATTAAATTACTAGTCCAGTTTCTCATCAACAGAGTCCAGGTGCTTATCCTTTCAGGTGAAGCAACTGGACATCACAATTATTATGCGGTGATGGTACCACACTCATTGTGGTGCCTCTGAAAGAGAGGGTACCAATCTCTGGGGAATGCACTAAGCAGAGATGCCGAATACTACGGATTCTTCGTAGTATCTACGGAAAAATACAAAAATTTGAAGTTGAGTACAGAAAGCGCTTTTTTTTCTACGGAAAATACAATATTTTGGACGAGTTAAACTTTTCGCGCTTGGCGCGCTTATAAAAAAAAAGATTCACCAACTCGCCAAAACGAGCGCTTACTGATGATTCGTGGTAGTTTGGAGCTGCGAACAATAGGAGATTGGCGATGGTAGAAAGCTCAAAATTCCGGTTCCAACTGGAATTCCTTCCCATGCGGAGCAATATTTACAGCAACCCTGTTCTACTCGGCGAGAGAGTTTCGGGGTTTTTTATTACACTTGCGCACTGACTATCAGCAGTTGCTTATTGCATTCTTCGTTGCGTACGTCGTGTGCTAGTTTCGTTAATAACTATTTGCTCCCAAATTAATTAACGAATTCAGTTAGAAATTAAATTTGTATTTTATATTAAAAAATAATCTTATTGGGTAGAAACACAATCGGGGAATTCTCCGGAGTTTCGTCTGCGAAATTTCCTTTTGTTGCGCGTGGTCAGCTCGATTGCCGATCTCCCATTGGTTGAAAGCATTCTTTCTCCGATTAAGCAACAAAAAAAGGGCATTTTTTTGTGTTTCAGTTAAGAAGACATTGCAATCTTACGTAAAAAACGCGTGTCAGCGTTTGGTTCCGAAAATCCGCCATTTTTGGCCGTGTTCCAAAATTCGGCCTGAGATCGTACTCCAGCTTGCCGAATTTGGAGTTTGGTACTGTGCATTATACTGTAATGGCACAACAAGGGGGAGGGGCACAGAGAGCCCATGCTCCCCCCCCCCCCCATCGTTCGTGATTTTTTTCATTTAAATCGGATTTTTAAATTTTTTTAAAAAAAGACCCTAAATATTTTGTAACATTCATAGAAACAATATGGGATCCTAATCAATATGCAAAAACACACTTTAAGCTATTTTCACAGCAATAACTATTTTTTAATAGTAATAATTTAAACAAGTTTTAATACAAATGCATGACTGAAATGAAACTTAACCCTACCAGGAATAATAGTACACTCATAAGTACAGAGAAAATGAACACATTTAATTTGAATTATTTTGTTGTTGAAAGCTGAAAAAAAGTACCAATTGTGTGTTCTTAAGTGTTACATTAAATGTACTTAAATCATTTTTTAGTTTTATAATTAAAAAGCCTGAAATATTTTTACCCATTTTGAAAAATCATATGCTCACACCATTACTAAAAACTGAAACTTTTTGTTTTTATCAAGTACTATCTTTATTGAAAACTTCTATAATAAAAAAATATTTTAGAAGGAAAAAAACCTTAAGCTATTAGGGGATGTGGATGAAACTTTAAGGATATATATTCTAAATTCTAACAATTGTTGTTTTATAAACTATTTTTAAGATGAAAACACAGAATGGTTCATGATTTCGTAATTTGAATGATTGAATGAATTATGCTTTGTTGTTTAGATGCCTGAAGAATATTGTAAAATTAAAATAATGTCAAATTAAGAGAATAGTAATTAATTCTAACCTTATGAAATATGTTATGCACACAGACATGGACCTAGGAGTTTTGTTTGAAACAGTAGTTGTAATTGCAACATATTTCATTTTTACAACACTTCCTAACATAGTAAAATCAGTTTTTTTTTTTAATCACTTGATTTAAATCAACGAACCCTTCCCCCCCCCCCCCCGAAGTGATGATTTGGAATTTTTTCAAAACTGTTTTCTTTACTCAATACAAAAACAATATGCATCTTGAGAAAATAAAATAATGATGAGGGGATGATCTTTATTCTTAAAAAAAAAAAAAAAAAAAACTTTAGTGTTAAAACTCTCAGCAGTTGCGGATTATATTACTTAGAAAATTGTTATTTTCTCCTTCACTGAAAAAAAAAGGAATTGCACAAAGTTCAGTTTTAAAAGTAGTGGGAAAGTCACCCCACCCCCTAAATATTTTTTCTGGTTTCACCACTATGATACTGTCATTACACATGGCAATGATGCTGTGTGACTCACAATTTAATTATAACATCAGGGAAATTTTTTGAGCCCAATCAGGGAGTTATCAGGGTTTTTTTTCTTGGATTATGTTTCCCTCATGGTTCAGCTGACGCAAATTTGGCTTTAGGTTGAATATTGAGTAGTTTTTGCATCCGTGTTTCTCTGGTACTATAAACTACTGATAAGTGCTGAAAACTACTGAAAATTGCTCAGGTTACTACTGAAAACTTTTAGATTAGAGTGACATCTCTGACTAAGTCTGCAATTGGTAGAAGATAACATCAGTCCATTAGGGGGGAAAATTAATTATTATTAGTGTAATTATATTTGTTCATTTAGAATGTATTATTCATTTGACATAAATCAGAATGTTTTAATAATAAGTATAATTTAAAAACACAATAGGCTCCACCGCTGCTCACTTCATTTGCAGTTAAATACCTCATAAAATAGAGCATAAAAATGCCTTGAAATAAATAAGAACCTCGGAGTAAGATACTGTCAGAAAGACAACAAAGTAAAATCAATATTCAATGTCAGCAATCAAAATTAACATTCATTATCAACAATAAAATGGATATTCAATTTCAACAATGATTTTAATTGTTAAAACAACTTTTTAATTCTGCCCTCCCCACAAAATGAGTTGAAAAACTAGGTACTTACATATTAAATGCCACATCAAATTTATGTTAAAAATCTGGGGATCCTACATTCTTGGGTTTATATAGGGCATCGCCCAACATGTTGGGTTTTTTAAAAAAATTAATTTAAATTTAGAATAAAAATTCCGAATTCAAATTCCCAACATGAGCTTTCAGAGGTGGTGTCAGGTGGAGATAAACCAGAAACATTTTAACGAAAATTAGATTTATTTTGAAACATTTAACAGGACAATAAATATACATTACCACAGGACATCCGATGAGAAGGGTATTACAATATCAAATCAAGGCAAGTAGACCATCTCAGGAAATTTCTTAAAGTGTAACATTTAAAACATCACAATTCTTCTTACTCGACCATGAGTATGCGTTCATCTAAATTCACGACCATTCCAATTCCACTTCACTTGTGCGGAAACTGGCGCTGATTCAATTGAAATCGTGAATCAATCAGTTGATGGTCCAGTAAACTTAAACGATGATCAGAAGAATCTCGGATGTTATCACCGGTAATTTTGCATTGGGAAAAAATGCAATTATGAAGATAAAATACTCCTGTAACACTTCGATGGTCAACATCTTTGACTAGAAACCTTTAAAAACTGATGTAAAGATAAAAACTCAACTCTCTTATAAAATGGTAAACATCTCTCCATATGGTGAAACAATTTCACAAAAACAGGAATGTGACTAGCGGGGAATTAAGACACTTCCTAAAATTTAACCAAGGTCATACATAGTGACCATGTTCACAAAATTTACTGCCAAATCATCAGCATCTCAGCAGGGAGACAAACTCCAAGAGAGTGAGTGACGACCGAAGTGGTCGAACCAAATGAATCCAGTCAACTCAACTGAAGTCCATTCGCTCACTTTCTCCCTTTATACTGGTCTGATCATATGATGCGATGGTGACGTCATTTTCAATAACTTTCACTTCAACCTCATCTACATAAACGTTGAGGTCGACCTTCCCTCCACGCAAGTCACCTATTACATTCAAGTTTGTTGAACTAAATATATGTCTTGAAAAATTCAAATGCTCACCTTTTTAATGTTACCCTTTTCATTGCCTGCACATTTTCCCCCATCGGACATTCCTCAGCCATAAACAAAGTAACGGTTGAGATGTTTTTTCAATTGTCAGCGTGCTGCCGATGCCGAAATTCGTAAAGTGGTTTTTGCATATCGATGTTGAATTGCGTAACGTAATCCCCGTGCAAATTACGTGTGACGTGCGTGCTTGCGTGGGGGGAGCACAACTCGTATTTAAGGCAGGCAGCAGCTGGCATCAGGGCTTGCTTACTTGTTTTCTTCCCTAACAACCTCGCACTTGTGTGAGTGCTCGATGTGAGTGCACATCGTGTTAGGCTTCAGTTGAAGCCGTAGTTTGGTGTTTTCATTTGAGGTTTATTCCTCTCTGCTTTCTGAGGCGTATGTGTTTGGCCTCTGGATATGTTTTATTACTTGTCAAGTATTCGACATGGATGTTTTAATGACCGATTTTAAATAACATCAGTGTAACGGTGAGTCGCCCGATCCTGCCACGTGAGATTCCACAAGGTCAAGTCGCCTGGCTTGTCAAAGGATGTGAAGTTCGGTTCTTCTTCTGATGATCCATCCACATCATTGAACGAAGCAAACAAATCATGGACTGTTTGTTTTAGCTTCAAAGTTTTTTTTTCCATCCTCGACTCCAACGATTTCCTGCAAAGTAATCTAAGGACATGTGGTGACTATCTTACCTATATTTAAATACTGATGTCTATTTTTATCGGAATTTTTAATATTTTTGAGGTCGTTTTTATATATACATATCGTTAATTGTTAAATAAATGTTCATTTTTTCAAATATATTTGTCATGTATTCTTCTCAGAAAGGTCCACTCTAATTTTCGTTGGCATATTTAGTTCATTTTATTTTAAATGTAACTATTAATTTTTTTCAGACCTTTTGCTCCGGGAGGGCAGGTGAAGAACTAGGAGGGGCGGTGTATGATCCAAAATCATATTCTTTTATATATGGGCATGAATAGAAATGATGATAACATGCATTTTTTTTAATATACATATGATAGATTCTTGATAAAAAAAAAACAGTAGAAGAAATTTTAGACTACGGTTGGTGAAGTTAGGGGAGTGGGATTTTAGAACTTCTGAAATTTTTCTAATTGAAGTCTTATAAATGTCATTCTTAGGCTGGCTTTGGGGCGGGGGGTTCGGTTAAAATCCCTCCCCCGGAATTTTTTGGCATTTTATGTCCAGATAATACAATTTTAAACTCTTAGAGGATGTTAGAGATTCAAGGGTTCTTCCCCGAGAAAATTTTCAAAAATAGTCTTAAAAATGCAGTTTTACTTTATTTTTGTCAACGTTACTGGAGTCCGGTGCAAGGGCTCTCCCTAGGAAACTTTTTGAGATCTAATGTCTTAACAATGAAATTTCAGATACGTTGTATGGGGATGATAGAGGATGCGAAAAATAGTTCAGGGATTCTCCTCCTGCCAAATTTTCGGAGCTGATGTTTTATATTTTAGGCTACTTTTGGTGACGCTACTGATAGCTTTCGGTGTCTTTCTCCGACACCAAAGTGTTTCTGAAACTGAACCCTTAAAAGCGCAATTTCATGATAACTTAGATGATGTAGAAGGAAGAGAGAGCCAGAGGATCTAACTCGAAAAATTGCCAAAACTGATGTTTTAAAAATGGAATTTTAGGCCATGTTTGGGTCACGTTGAAAAAAAAATTTCCCAACCTGAAGTCTTAAAATAACAGTTTTAGGCTATTTTTTGGTGGCATTAGGGGAAAAGGAGACGTAGCTAAAGTTCTTCCAGAAAAGTTTTAAATATAAGTCTTAAATCGCAATTTTTGGAATTTTTCTTCACATTAAACAGATGTAATATTGCAAAAAATGTGCACATGTACATATTTATATTTTTACTGGCTTGAAAAACGAAGATCATTGATCACTGACCAGTCAAGCAGAAGATCATCAGAATCTAGATTTAAATGCTTTAAAATAAAAATGTGCATTGTTTTAAAAAGATATTTGTCATTGTTTCTAGAAAATTTCCAAAAGTCCTCTTAATGTTGACCGAAAATAAACAATTCAATTTCAAAGTAACTGAAACATTTTATTGCCAACCATCTCTCGTTGCAACTATATGGAACAATTTGGTTAACAGAAGTATGGATCAAAAGGTTCCTAGCATATGTAAAAAAAGAACCAATAATAAATAATAAAAGGCAGCTTCTTTTAGAAAGGGATTATATTCATGAAATTTAATGGAGATTGTATTGTTTAACCTGTATTCTGAAACAGGGTCACCGAGAGCCAAAGCAGGCCCCATGTCAGTTTTGTCGCCCCCCCCCCCCTCCTCCCCAACTCCCATTACACTTGCATCTTAACCATAGAAAGTAGTGCAGTGGGTACACTGCACTACTCTGATGCCATACCATCAACAACCCTACTCAGAACCAGGTCTTCTCTGAAGGAGCGGAGCTTTGGCGTTTCTCATTTTGTTGGCAGTGACAGATTAGTTTAATGACTACTCAAAACAGAGGCCACTTTATTTCCTCTATATTTTAAAAAATTTAATTTCTCCTTCTTTTTCCTTCCTTTTCTTTTTGAAATTGTAATCTGATTTTTTCTACTGGGGGGGGGCAGTTGACTTGCTCCAAGGGGGCAGTGCCCCCCCCCCCCCGGAGAGATGCGTGAAGGAAACACTGCATATGACGAGATGGTGACGTCATTTTCAATAACTTTCACTTCAACCTCATCTACATAAACCTTGAGGTCGACCTTCCCTCCACGCAAGTCACGTATTCCATTCAAGCTTACTTGGTTTGGCAACACCGGGCTAGCATCGTGGCGATGTTTACATCCTTCACTTCCGCCATTGAACTTGGCGCGTGTGGTTTGAATACCTGAAGAGTATCCTAAGACCTGAAAGCTTACAAGCCGTCCATAGAAAAGAAAGTAGGTATTTAAAAATACATTCAAACCATGCAAGTGTGACTGAGAATTAATAAAATTATGGGTTTCTACCCAACACAATGCACACTTTACAATTTTTTAGCCTACTTTTCCATAAAGTAAAAAAAAAGAAGGCCTAAGGTATTGTAAAAGTATTGTTAAATATAAGAAATTCAAAAATAAACTAATGAATAAAACAGATATTGAAAAATAAGAAATTTGAAAGTAGGGGTTTCAAGATGGGAAAAATATGTGGCTGTCGGTCCCCCCCCCCCCCCCCCCACACCTCTTAACTTTGGAACGAATTGTCCTATACGAAAGATTTTTTATTTTGCATTCGAAAGATCTCGGCGAGGATACATCATTTCCATATTTACTTTTAGATTCGAACAGTTTTCATTCAAAAAATCTTAACATTAGCATCTATGGGCAAATCTGAAGTAAACTCTGGGCATAAGATCAAAGTTCCTTTCAACAAGCTCATTATAAGAAGCTCTCAACAGGAAACTTTTAATTTGAACAATTTTTGTTCAATTTTAACAGTTCAAAGAAAAAATAATATTTATGCCTATGAGAAATTTTCAGTTCTATATAAATCCTGTTCTGACTGACGGGTTTGCTCAGAACAGACTTTATCGTAAAGATGTTCTGACATATACAGATACGAAGTTCATTAGAACTCAAGAAGTCTAATTTCCCACAAAATTTGATCTGGATTTTTAAAAATATTTGCAAATGAATGAAAGAATAAATGAATGAGTGAAAGAATTAATGAATAAATGAATGAGTGATTGAAAATGCATAAACCTTTGAAAAAGGTATATTTGAAACAATAAAGAGCTAAAGCTAAATGAGAAGGAGAGAGAGAGATAGCCAGATTATCAGTTTGATATTGGTGTAGACAGGAAAGTAGGCTCGTATAGTTCTAGACTAAACTTCTTGTTAATATATAAAGAAAAAGGTAATGAAATTATTTTGATTCAGCATCCAGAATCAGTGCATGATGAACGTCGACATTAACTGGCCGCAGTGATATTTAGCAAATGTTTCGGACATACGCCAAATGACTTGGTGAATGTCGACAATCACCAGATTTCAGTGTTCCACCGCAACATATATATATATATATATAATATATAATACTCCTTACTGTTTGGGCATCTCTCACTCCTAGTGTTTCTGATGAGAGAGGTGACAAACATGAAGTACTCTAGATCTTGGCTAAAAATGATCTTTACTTCATATCCTAGTTTCTTTTCATATCTGGACAAATGTTTTACAGCTAACGTCGCTGAACTATTAGTCTGATTACAACTTAGCTTTTAATAACTATGAAGTAAGCATACATACTGCATACATCGAGCAACGATGCAACATCAACAACTGGTAGTGTTGCCAAAACAGCGTTACAAAAATAGTGTTGCCACAACATAGTAATAATAATAATACCACATTCACCCCCCCCCCTTTATTGTCAGTCCCTGACATAGTCATTTAAGTAAGCAGGAGGTTGTCTAGGGCGAGCAGGACGCAATGGTGAAGTATCCACATTATGTTCACCAACATCGCAAGAAGTGTTAGGACCATTTTCAAGCAACACTGCAGAATCCAATACGATACTTTCTTCATGAGACTTTTCATCATTACTGGAAGTTTGTGTAACATCCTCTTTTGATGCTAAATGTCTAAGGGAACAGTTGTTTCTCTTCCATCGGCTAATTTTACATGAGCGTAATATGGATTTGCTTCGATTAATTCCACTTCTTGAACCAGTGGCTCATATTTACTTGAGCGCACCTGATTTTTCATTAGCACGGGACCAGGTTGAGTAAGCCAAGTGGGTATAGAGCAGCCATTATGAGATCTTCGAGGATGGGAGAACATGCGCTCATGAGGAGTAGCATTAGTGCTTGTACACAACAATGAGCGAATGGAATGTAGGGCAGGTAGCACAATCTCTTCCCATTGTTCAGTCCTCATATTATTTGATCTTATAGCAAGGTGAATAGTTTTCCAAATGTTTCCGTTATAACGTTCTACCTGTCCATTTCCACTTGGATTGTAGGGGGTTCGGCTTGTAGCAATTCCATGGGATGTTAGGAATGATTTTAACTCATGTGACATGAAGGCCGATCCTCTGTCAGAATGAATAAATAAAGGCATTCCAAAAATTGAAAAAACAGTCTTTAAATGCGTTATTACAGTTGCTGCTGAAATATCACTACAGGGAAAGGCAAATGGGAATCTGGAGTATTCATCCACAAAGGTTAAGATATAGCAATTTCTATAAGTACTAGGAATGGGTCCTTTAAAATCCAGGTTTAACCTTTGGAATGGAGATGTGGCTTTTATAAGTGTCCCTACATTTTTACAAAATCTTGGCTTCAACTCATTGCATATCAGACAAGAGCCTGTAACTTTTCTAACTTCTTCTAAAGAAAAAGGAAGATTTTTACAACAAATCCAGTGGTACATTCGTGTCACACCTGGGTGACAAAGAGAGACATGCAGCTCACTTAAATCAACCCGAGAAGTAAGAGCTCCTGTTATACGAGATAATGTGTCTGCAATTATGTTTTGCTTGCCAGGGCGATAAATAATGTCAAATTTAAAACTGGCAAGCTCGAGTCTCCAACGAATTAATTTTTCGTTCTTAATCTTACTACTATGTTGTTGATTGAAAACAAAAGACGCAGCTTGTTGATCGGTGAAAACTTCAAAATGCTTTCCCATCAAGTAATGCCTCCAATGGCGCAAAGATTCAACAATGACATACGCCTCTTTTTCTGGGGAGGAACGCGTCATTTCTGATTCATTTAAAGTCCTTGAGAAAAAGGCAACAGGTCGACCAGCTTGGCTCAATGTGGCCCCAATCGCAAAATCTGACGAGTCAGTTTCTACTCTAAATGGGATGTCATCTTCAATAGCAGCTAAAGTAGCATGAGCCACATCACCTTTGAGCAAATTAAATGCTGATACAGCATCACTATCAAGGGGGAACTGTTTCTTTCCTAATAAAGGGCGTATCTTTTCTGAAAAATTTGGGATCCACCTACAATAATGGGCAAACATACCCAATGCACGTTGTAAGGCAGAAGCCTCTCTAGGTATAGGCATATTCAACAAAGGTTTCAGACGTTCAGGATCAGGTCTAATTATACCATCACAGACAATATAACTCAGCAGCCGGACAGAACTAGTCGAGAATTCACACTTGTCTTTATTCAGAGTCAAATTATATTTTTCTACCATCGATAAGAACTTTTGTAAGTTATCATCATGTTCTTTCTGGTTTTTGCCACACACAGTAACATCATCAAGGTATGGATATGTGAGATTAAGTCTTTCATCATGAATGATTTTGTCGATGGACCTTTGAAAACATGCTACGCCATTAGTAACACCAAAAGGGACACGTCGGAATTGATACAAATTTCCACAAGCTTCAAAAGCTGTATAATGTTTTTCACTATTCAGAATGGGAATTTGGTGATATGCACTTTGGAGGTCAATCTTACTGAACACTTTGTTTTTTGAAATTTTGAAAATTAAATCTTCGATCTTTGGCAGAGGATAAGCATCAAGTAGTGTATATTTATTTATCATTTGGGAGTAGTCCACTACCATTCTGGACTTGTGGTTTTCTCCTCTAATCACAAAGGCTTGGGCTCTCCAAGGGGAATTACTGGGTTCAATGATACCTTCCTGAAGAAGTTTCTGAATTTCCTTAGCCATGAACATGTTGTCGTCATCTGTATGCAGTCTTGACTTTGTAATCACTGGCTTGCAGTCAGGAGTCAGGTTAGAAAATAAGGAAACAGGAGGTACTTGTGCAATAGCTAGAGAACAAATTGTTAGAGGAGGTCTGGTACCATCAAATCCAATCTCAACTGAAGAATGTCCTTTTAGTATGTCGTGACCAATCAATACATCACTGCAAAGATCTTTCATAATTAATAGTTCCACATCCCGGTAGATAAAATTTTCCATTCTTAAATTTACTTTACAGCAACCAACAGTTTCAGTAACAATGGAAGAATTAGCCATTGATATTTTTCAAAAATATGGCTCCACTTTCACTTTACATTTAGCAACATGTTTCTCATCTAGAAAACTTAGGGAGCTCCCAGTGTCAATGAGGGTGTTTAGTTGAATATTGTTGACTGAAGCTTTAATGATAGATTTTTGGAGACAGTGGGCAGCTCCAGAAATAGCTGCTAATGTGTTTGAAAAAGCAGTCACATTAGAACTCTTTGCTTTGGATTTACATACCCTTTGGTAGTGTCCTTTCTTGTTACACTTCCTACAAGTAACATCTCGGGCTGGGCACATATTTCTAGGATGCAGATCATTTCCACTAAAAAAGCACTTTTGAGTTTGTGGTGAGGACGCAGCTAAGGTAGGTAAGGTGCCTTCTTCCTGAAGAGCGTTATCTTCTACCGCCGCAGAAAACACAGGGGTAGAATTTCCCATGTATGAGGCCGCATGAACCTCAGAGTCCTGGCTTGTTCAAAAGCTTGATCGAGAGTCACTGACGTATTTTCAAGAAGTCTTTGACGAATACGCAGGCACCGTAATCCTGAATGTATTCTTTACGATACTCTTCTGCTTTAACGTCTTTAAATTCGCAGTCTTTGCTCAGTTGATTTAAAATTTGCAGATATTCGCTGACAGTTTCATTAGTTTGTTGACACCTCGTAGATAAGCAGTGTCTAGCGAACATAATATTCCTTTCTTGATAAACACCGAATTTAATGTTGTGGTTGCTTGTGCATAGGTAGTGCAATCGTTTATATACTGGTACACATTCGAACTAATGTAATTGCATAATAGAGGTAATTTCTTTGTTTCATCGAAGTTCGTTATCGTTGTGACGAAGTTTTCGAAAGTCTTTAGCCAATGGATCCATTTAGCCTCTGCGTTGGCACATGTGGGATCCACATCAAATCTCTTTGGTTTCAGGAGATGATCCATGGTAATGTTTAAGCGTTATACATATCAAATTTTTCAATAATTAAAATTGAACTATTAGTCTGATTACAACTTAGCTTTTAATAACTATGAAGTAAGCATACATACTGCATACATTGTGCAACGATGCAACATCAACAACTTGTAGTGTTGCCAAAGCAGCATTACAAAAATAGTGTTGCCACAATATAGTAATAATAATAATACCAGAGTCGCTAAGTTATAGAAAGCATAGCACCTCTCCCTTGATTTTCGGAGATCAAACCTTCGTAGATGCTTGCAGCAACAGAACCAACACCCAAAAGCCTAGTTTAAGTGAATTTTGTGAATATGATAGCCTAGAACCCCTGGGATCATATGATGGGCCATTTGGACATCAAGTGCTTTTTGCAACTTAGTATGCAATCATTAGTAGTCAATCATTTAGGTTCTTTAATAGTTAACTTCAATTTGATTTTATATATATATATATGTATGTATATATATGAGTCGTTTATTTTCAAAACCAGATACATCCACTTTTTCCCTCCAAATATCTTCCAAGTAAAATTTATTTTTGTGTTAAAATTTCAGCAAGTTAAAAGCCTATCCCAATGCTCTTAGCTGGAAAAACCTTGATTCTCTAACATTTCGAATTTCTTAAATATATTTAATATTTTATATTAATAATTTTTTGCAGGCCGTGAAAAATTCCTTTTTTTTTGGATGTAGCTGGTTTTGAAACTAGACAACTCATATATAAGTATTTTGTTTATCAAGTTTTCCTCTTTCAGGCTCTCTGAAAGAACAAGTTGAATTTGATGATAAAGCTGTAAACCATATGCAGTTAGCATTGTATATATTTCAAGATGCTGTAAGATTTTTATCTTTTATTTTGAGCTTTTCTGCACATATTGAAACTTAGAAGAATATTTTGACTGAATCAGCATTTTAAAAGTTTTGAAAGGCAAAAGAAAAAATTGCATGTTGTATATAGACCTTTTAATTAAAAAAAAAAAATTAAAAACAGCAATTTTGAAACATACCCCTTTAGAGTAATAGAACTGCTTGATGATTAACTGAACTTTTGTCGATTCATAACTTTTGAGAATAACTTTTTTTTTTTCAGTCTTAAACCTTTTCACTGTGGTGACCACTAATGCTACTCAAAGATCTGGCGGAGGACTAGATTTCTGTCATTATATATTAATCAGTTATAAGTTTAATAATTTGTTTGCCCTATTTATTCAGAAAGAAATTCTACCCAATATGGTTATCATTTTTTAGGGGGGGGGGAATCTTCTTTCAGTTTGTTTTACAATCAGTGTAGCAGCAAAAAATAACTCTTTTGTGGTTTTTCATCTGTGCCAGAGCACTACCAAGAATGTTTATATATTATGAAATTTGAACACTGATTTTTTTCTTAAAATGTAATGCCTTAATTTATTGCCTATAATAGGCTGGGACGTAAAACCCACAGAAATTTTTATGAGCAGTGTCTGGAAAGTAGGTTGAATGTAAACGGGCTTACAATTTTTAGGAACTAAATGTAAAGCATGAAGAAGAGTAATAACTTTTAGTGTATTCAAAAATAATCCAAAAACTAAGAATAATAAACAGTATGACTTTAACAAATAAGCCAGACATTTATTTGAAAAATAATTTATAAAAGTTGTGTTACATAAGCACAAACCTCCAAATTTTTTGCATATACATGTTTTAGGGTTTCAAAAGAACCTCTTTTTCAATACAGAAAATATTTTAAGTTGCAAAGCACTAAACAGCAGTCCCCAAAGATGTCTTTTCTGCATCCCCCAAAACAAGTGTAGATACTAATTTGGTGCTTTTTATAAAATTGATTTTATCACTGATTGGACCTTACCCATGGTACATCTCTGAGTTTTGTTTAACAGGTGTTTACATTTATATTGCTATGTTAAGTGAATGACACAATGCTTGCGGAAAAAAATAGCACTAAATCCCATAACTAAACTCTCTGCATTTTAAGCATGAGGTATAATCCGTGTCGATTCAGGCAGGAGGGTACCTTCATAGTCTCAGAAATTTTTGAATTTCACATATGTTAAAATTTAGAACTAAGTGAGTTATCGGTATGTTTTTGTTTTGCTCAGAAAAATTCCTTTCCCGAGATACAGGCCGCCAAACATGGCTCCTTCGGCGCAATTTCTCACATGCGATTTTTGACAAAAAGTTACAAGTGCTCTATTTCATGAACGGTGCAAGATATTTTGATGCGGTTTTTTTTATTTGAAATAAAATTATATTATGTTTATAATAAAAGGTTACATTAAAAAATATATGTTCAAATTTTTTGCTGCAGCCTTTTGAAAAAATTTTTAAAAAACCTTTTATATTTTTCTTAAAAAAGCTATCAAAAAATTTTATTTTTTTACTGTTGGTTAATACCATTAAGTACTACATTCCCTGAAAAGGAGAGCTTCCACTTTTGCGTTTAACAGATTTTACAAGTAATTTAAGATTTTGCCATATATTTCATCAGTTTTGTTAACAATAGTCATATATTGGTCTCAACAAATCAAAATTATATTAATTTAATTTTCTTTGACATGACATTTAATTCTTAATAAATAATATTAGAGCGAAAAAATCATGACTTTTTTTAAAATTAAAAAAAAAAGTTTTTTTTTTTTTAATTTAAAACCAGATTGCTTAGCATAACCATAAACACAACTTAAGATTGACATTCTGAGTAAAATGCAATGAATATAATATTTATTTAAGCGAAAATAATAATTTTACATTTAAAAGTGTATATTTATGCTAAATATTTAGAAAAATAAATGCAATACACTGTACTTTCAACCCAATACGCATGAGTAAGAAAAATTAATTACTGCACATTCTCCAGGTTGTTAGCAAGTAACGTAAATATATGTATAACAACCATTAAAATTATTTATGTATATCATTTATTCATAATCACAAATTGATTAATAATTAAATTTATTTATATATATGTATATACAGTTAGGTATTTTCTTGAGTCCATTTGCCATCAAGTAATTTAAAAAAGAAAACAAGTTTGGCAGTCTTTTCTACCCCAAGGTTATTTTTTGAGCTTGTTGTGAACAAATCCAAGTGTAGAAAACTTTAGCTCAATTGCTGCTGAAATAAGCATCTGAATTATTTTTGGTTGTTTAGTACCCATGAATTCTTTTACAGCAGTTACAATTTCCCACACTCAAATGATGACATAGACTGCAATTTCTTTTTCAAATTAAATTCCACAAAAAGGAAGTGCTCAAATTATGAACTTCAAGCCATTACTTCATAGTTCAGTGTTTTCTTTAACCAAATTTAATTGGCTCTTAAACCTCTTATTTCATATTTTGGGGTTAGAGATGGCTAAAAAAAAAAATTAAAAAAGGTTTCAATGCGTGTTCATATTTTTCTTAAAAAAGTATGGTATAGTTACTTTATCTTGCTGATTTAGGTTATTTTCTAGCTTTTTCTGCATACTTGTAACAGCTTCGGCTAATTTAGCTATGTTCTTCAAATTATTTAAAGCAGTTAATATTGGTTTTAATTGATTAGGCAGATCCTCAACATTCTGTGCCATTGTCCCATTGAAAATATTTTCATATTTATTTCTCTATTAAATTTCTATTTCCTTCTTTAAATACCTGCATAAAAATAAGTTAATTGCTTCTGTAACTTTTTATGGAACAATATATTAACTTCCATTGTACCTCTGAAGGTAAGATGAATGCCATTTCGTTACTATCAGGACAGCATGATTAATGAAATTATTTTTTCTTGTTTTGAATTGAGAAGATTTTATTGTCCCCATATCTCACAACTCATAATGCTAACTCAAATTAATAAATTCTGTAACATTTGTTTGATTTGATTTTTGTTAGAACTATTGAGTTAATGATTTTTTTTTTTTTTTTTTTTTTGAAAAAAATCATCTGCTTTAAATTATGTACAGCCTGATAAATATTAGAAATATCTTCTCAAAGAAGAAAAAAAGGGAAAGAAAAAAAAGAAAAACACTAATATATTACAACCAAAACATATTAAAGCTTACAATATATGGACATGTTCCAAAACATACCATTTCCCAAAATTATGTCGTAAGTTATAGATAAAGCAATTACTGGTGTTTTTATTAAGTTCCTTATGAAAGAAAAGGAAGAAAAATGCAAAGTGATTGAATCCTTAATTGATCCCTCCCCTAGTAGTGTTCCTCATTTTTTTTCTTAACATCAATAGCAAGATATAAAAATCAAATATAAAAAGCTATGTTTTACTGAATAACACATGTATTAGTAACAACTAATAGATTTGAACTCTAGCTATGAAAAAATGAGAAAATGATATTTAAAAAAAATAAAGGAAATCAATAAATATTTTAAAGTATCGGACAATAAGATTGGGCAATGTATGTCTGTCTGTTTGTTTACTGGTAAATTGCTTTTGTGGAAAGGGGGGGGATATGTCTCTAATATTTATTAAGAAAATTAAGTTAATATAATTTTGACTTAATGAGACCAATATATGAATATGTTTATTATTCATATTATTCGTTATTTGATAAAAATATATGGCAAAATCTTAAATTGTTTGTAAAAACCGTTAAACGCAAAAGTGGAAGCCCTCCTTTTCAGGGAATGTAGTATTTAATAGCATTAACCAACAGTAAAAAAATTTAAAATTTTGAAATTGGCTTTTCTGAGAAAAAAAATAAAAAAGATTTTTTATACAAACACAAAAGTGACAACCAGCAACAGGCTCAGGGTCCAGCTAGGCTGGTCCTAGTCAATTTAGCAGTCCCCAATGAACATCAAGAGCTTTCTTAAATGTTTTTACCCCACTGCAATTAACAGTCGCTTCCGGTAAACTATTCCAACTGCCTACAACCCTATTGAAGTAGTAATTTTTCCTAATTTCAAGATTAGCCTCAGATTTGAAAAGCTTAAAACAATGACCTCTGGTTCTACTTTCAGCACACAGCTGTAGTCCCTCAACATTTCCCGTTTTAATGAATTTAAACAACTGAATCATGTCCCCTCTGACCCTCCTTTGCTCAAGACTATACATATTGAGCCTTTTAAGCCTAACCTCATAATCTAAGTCTGAAAGACCACTTACCAATCTTGTAGCCCTCCTTTGAATCCTTTCCAATAAGGTAATATCCTTTTTTAGGTACGGAGACCAAAACTGAACAGCATACTCCAAATGAGGTCTTACCAAACTTCTGTATAATGGCAATACAACTTCCTTAGACCTGTTCGAAATAGCCTTATTGATAAACCCAAGCATCCTGTTAGCTTTGTTACTTACTATGCTACACTGCTGACTGGACTTGAAGTCGTGACTAATCAATACTCCTAGATCAACAACTGTTTCTGCTTCCCTTTTGACGGAACCTTGTAAATAATAGATTGCATGTTTATTCCCATGACCAAAATGAAGCATTTGACATTTCCCAATATTAAGAGACATACCCCACTTAATTGCCCACCCAAGGGCGGATCTAGAAAATCTATTTTGGGCGATTTTGGAAATCTCGGGGTTCAATGTAAGGATGGATGGAGGAGATTTTTCATTCCTTTTCAACAGTCCCTCCGCCCCCCCCCCCTTTTTTTCAAACAGCAGGAACAACAAAAAAAAATGCTAGTGTAGTGATATTTAAAATTTTACTAGCACATTTTTTCAATGCATATACGTTTATTCAAAGCCCTTATAAAAGGAACACAAGCTGACGTTTTTTTGCTTTTGCAAATCTGTCTATAATTTTTTCAACGTCCAATCTTTATGGATATGCAATAACGCTAATTCAGTGAGTCTACCATCACTCATTCTGCTTCTTAGCCAAGTTTTAACCGAGTTAGGATTTCCTTCAAGCTTTCTCAAGAAAAATGTAGGCTTGTAAATACATTTTCTAAATTTGAATTGATATGTCTAAATTACAAAATAATAGCAATTATTAGTAATATATTTTCTAAAATTTTCAAAATGTAATACTAAATATGTACTAAAAAAACCATCAACGAGTATGTGCAATTTATATAAACATCTGTAATTATGAATGTTCAATGAAAAGTTTCAGGCTCCAGGTTTTAGCGTAAATGCTGCAGGAATTTACACCACGTGCTAAGGGTTGGCTAGCTGTCACCAGTTTGATGGGTAGAAGAAAAGAGCAAGGAATCTCTTTCCCATTACTCCGAGGATAGGTAACTCAGCAATACTAAAGGACAAAGGGACAGGGGGAAAGCATAGAACTTGAAGGGCTATTAGGCTGGGATTCCAAGAACATAAAAAAATGGCTGGTCCCGGGGCACAAAGAGTAAAAACTCACTTAGGAGTGTCGCTGTAGTATCCACTTGAATCAGCCCAAGGGGGGGGGCGATCGCGCCATCGCCCCCCCCCCCCCTTAGATCCGCCGTTGTGCCCACCTAGAAATTTGATTTAAATCCTCTTGAAACTGATTGACTTGTTCCTCCGTGTCCACAATTCCCATTATTTTGACATCATCAGCAAAAATATTGATGTTCCCAAAAATACTCTGAGTAATATCATTAATAAAAATAATAAATATAGGCCCTAAAACTGAACCTTGTGGAACACCACTCAAAACATCAATCCACTGAGAATAATTGTCCTTCACTACTACTCTCTGTTTCCTCCCAGTCAGCCAATTTTTAACCCAAATTAAAAAATTTTCCACCAATACCAATATAAGCAAGTTTGCTAAGAAGAGCTTCATGCGGTACTTTATCGAACGCTTTCTGAAAGTCAATGTAAACAAAATCTACGCACTTTTTATTATCTAATGCTGTGGTAACCTTATCATAGAAATGCAACAAATTAGTTGTACAGGACCTACCCTTCCTAAAACCATACTGAAAACTAGTTAACACTCCATTGCCTCCAGGAAATTCACTATTTTGATTTTGATCAGCGTTTCAAAAATTTTACAAAGAACTGAAGTAAGACTCACAGGCCTATAACTTCCTGCCTTAGCTTTAGACCCTTTCTTGAAGAGCGGCGTTAATGTTTGCCAGCTTCCAATTAAGCTGGAATTTGCTGCAGCCTTTTGAAATTAAAAAAAAAAAAATTCAAAAGGCTGCAGTGAAAAAAGTTGAATAGATATTAGATGTAGATATTAGTTGAATAGATATAGGAAATAGAGCGTTTGAAAGTTTTGTCAAAAATCGCAAGTGAGAAATTGCGCCGATGGCGCCATCTTTGGCAGCCTGTATCTCGGGCCAGGAATTTTTTTGAGCAAAACAAAAACACACCTATAACTCACATAGTTCTATATTTTAACATATGTGAAATTCAAAAACTTCTGAGACTATGAAGGTAAGATTTTATTTTTACCTGCCTGAATTGAAACAGACTATGCCATGAGGATTTTTGACAAAATGTCAAACAGGCTTAAAATTTGGTAGAAACAGTTTAAGCAGATTTGTCTGGTGCAAAATTTGTTCCTTTTTGTGTCCTTATTCTTTGTTTCAAAGAAAATTGCACAAAATTAAATTTTTGTTTCTAAAAATAAAAATGAATACTTTCAACATTGTAAGTATACATAAAAGTACATATATGTTTACAGTAAAGAAAAATCAGAGCTCCGAGCTCTTAAAGTAGTGTCAACATGTTTGGTTTGGGTGCAAAAATATCGTAACTTTGTAGCATCAAATAGAGGTGTACAAAGCAAAACTTTGTTTTCCCTGAAGTTGTTCACACAAACGAGTCAGTACCATCTCGGGGTTTGCGCTAGGGCGCGCGACTGCGCGATTCCCGCAATATTTCTTGAAATCCCACTCAAAAAAAATTTGTTTGCGTTTAAATTTTAAAAATCCCACTTAAAATTTTGGTCAAGGTGGGAAATCCCATCTTGTATTTTTCCCCAGTGTGAACCCTGCATCTGTTAGCGAATTATGTTACAAATGGTGTTCAATGTTTCTGGATTTGATAAAAACTGCAGATTGTCCATAGTTCCGTATTAGCCATGTTTCAAAATTGTTTAGTTTTATAAACGCATAGTTCATGGATAATATGCAGGCAAAATTATAGTTCTTCAAATGTGCAATTAAACTTCATTCAGTTAAATAATCATGCATCATACTACGATGCTTGGATTTTTTGAGTTACAATAACTTTTTAACCACCCTGGAGTATGCCAGTTCTAGAGTTACATGTTACATGGACAAAATATCTCATCAAAAACCATACAGTGGTTAAAATTTGAAAAATGCATTTTGTGTGGGTATTAAACTGAATCTAATTCAGTGCTTTCGATTGTTGTGGAATGCTTCTATATGCTTTCAAATTAAAAACATGAACATTTTACACTTATTTCTCTGCTATTGTAAACTTTTTTGAATGAAAAAAGAAGTTAAATATTTTTTTTTTATTCATTTTGCCTTTAAATGTTATTCAATTATTTTATAGAAAATTAATGGGTAGAATTCAAACATCATGTGAATATTATTTACTTTCCAAAATTTAACAAACTTTATTGGCTATAAACTCATACTATTTTTTGTAAATTCTTTGATGTTTTTGTTAAATTAGAAACAATACAATGAGTAAAATTTTCATGTGTACATAGTATATTGAAAAGTTTTGTGAAAATATTACTATATGAGGTAGAAATTAAATTTAAAAATAAAACTTTATGACCTAAATTACTTCTCTACATAGGTAAAACCAGTTTTGAAACAGCAAAATATCATGCCTCACTGGGTTTTTGCTATTGACAATTTGATTAGAAGTGCTGTTCATGTTGCAATATCAATTCTTTCACCTGGTAAGTAATACAATGGTTTATGAACACATTTTGAATATTTTACATTTTTTTATTTTATATGCTAAATAAACTGTTAATTAAATATTTAAAACTTTTTAAAGCAACAAGGCCATTTCCATCCTATGATTATTAGTAGGGTTGCTACTTTGTAGCAGAAAAAAGAGCCTGAAATTTGCAGCACATTTGGTGAAATGTACATGAGAACACAAATATAATAAAATATAGGATATCTGCATTGAAATGTATGGTTTAAATAAGAAAGCATATAATATAAATGAACACTTTTTAGTTTTCTTTCAGTTTATGCAATATTTAGTTATTTATTTAAATGTACAGAATTTTGGTACAAAGAATTTTACCCGGTTAAATTATTTTTGTTTTGTTGTTCATCACTTGATACGTTTTATATTTAGAAAAGGTTCATTTAGCATCCACGCTATTTGTCTGAACTAACAAGCATCGAATTGCCACTTTGAACTGGTTGGAAAAACTTTCTGTCTTGAATTTCCAAAATTGAATAATTGTCCTCCTTCAACATGTATGAGGGACATTTTTTAAGTAAGAACCATTTTGTAATGAGTAAAAGAAACTTCATTTAATAACACAAATTATATCAAAAACTAAAATATGAACATTTTTTCACTTTTCAACATACAGTCAACTCTCCAAAATCTGCACTGCTTGGGACCAAGGGTTGTGCGGATTTTAGAATTTTGCGGATTTCGGGTCATTGATATGTGTACACATTTTACGAGGTTATAATGTTGCATTAACCTTTTTACTTATTACTTAAAAAATGTTTTGATAAACCACTAATTGTACAGGCATGAATATATAAAAGAGTGATGGAAAAGAAAGAAAATTTATAAAAATTAGATACAATGTATATATATGTATATATATGTGAACTTTAAATGATTTTTTTTACGTATAACTACTTTGTAAAACTGCAGATTGGTATTCGCCACTCGCCTACTGGCTATCAAAAAATTTTAAATGGTGACCAAATTTTTCATTGCCGATCGTCACGTTAGCGACCAAAATTGTCTTCATTAACTAGGTCAAGGCGGGAGAACATTTGCACCATGAAGTCAATGCAAATATAAAATTTATCCTTCAAAATAGCTTAATATTTTTGTTGAATACAATTTGAATTGTGTACTAATGAAAAAATAATAAGAAATATCGCAAACCGAAAACCGATACAAAAAGATTGATGTCCAATTACAGCAAAACGCTATTATCGCGCATGACACGTGGCAATCAAAATAAGCTAAAAATACATTGTTTTCAATGTATAAAAGGCAGATGTGAGTTATTGTGAACATTTCAAGTTAAAAAATGCTATTAGGTTTGAAAATATAAGAAATTTCTAATTTTTTCACTAAGTTTTTAAATTAGTTTTTTTTAACCAAGTTTCACTGTTTACATCGGAAATCTTACACGGATTTTGGGTCCGCGGATTTGAGAGAGTTGACTGTAGTCGCCATCAACGTTCAAGCATTTGTCAAGCCGTGGCACCAGCCCTTCATCAAAGAACTCTGCTGCCTAACTGTTAAACCAGTTCATAACTGTTTCTTTAAGCATGTCATCCTTTTCCAAACGCTTACCACCGAGAAATGCCTTAAGTTTTGGAAAGAGTCTGGGCTGTAAAGAGGATGATTCAGTACTTCCCAGTGAAAATTGTCCAGTTGTGTTTTTGTTCTTGAATTTCAGCAGGATGAATGCTTTTTGCATTCAAATCGGTGGGATTACTGATAGACATGGCGACAAACTATGCAGCATAACTGCACAACCAGCATGGGCAGAGACGTGAAACATGATGGGGGTGTAGTGGGACCAGCCAAGAGTTGCTGACCTTGAATTGACGTCACCTGAGGATGCGCAGACACAATGCGCAATCGGTTCTTACTTTAAAAAATGATCATTGTAGATGAGTTACTTGTTGAACTCATGTTAATAATTTAATGCCTTGTAAAACATTAAATTTGCTCAGCAATTGTTCTTCATCCTCAAACATAGGGATATCGTTAAAAGTGGAAGAATTATAACTTTGTAAAAAATATTTAAATATTTGTATTGATTAGGATAAACTCTAATATTAATCTCTAAATCTAGAAGAGAGGCACTACTATTTCTTGTTATCAATCAAACGTTCGCATGAAAGAAAAGCCCTCCAACATTCATTTGCTAGCATTTCCACATGTTTTTCAATACAATACAAAGGCTTGAAAATTTCCCTGCTCAGTGCAATATTCTCTACTTCACATCCTTACCCTATAAGCTCGAGGCCTGAGGGCTGCCCTCCCTTAGGCATGAGTAAGTGAAGTCTGGCAAAAGCTCGTATGGTTCCGAGATAGATTTGCTGGGCTTGATGCGTACAACCCCGCCAGCCCAGCCTACCTACCTCTTGCTGTGTGGACCTGGCCCTCCTTGATACCCCTATGTTTAAGTAGTATCGTTGGAGGGTTGTGGTTCCCTTTAGTACAATAGACTCTAATGTAAACTCATGTTTGTGAAAATTGCAACAACATGAAGGACTTACCCGTGTGAGCTGAAATTTTCAGGAAATGCAAAGTAGCGCATGATATGCAAATGATTAGAATTTAAAATCCGTAGCGCATGCATATGCTGAGCAGCGCCCTCTGAACGGCGGATGGATCCGAATAAATAGATGGCTGTAGCAAGGCGTGTATGGTTATCGGTGGTTATCTGCTAGTGGTAAACGTTAGCTCAATCTTTACTTATGCCTCTTCGACGAAAGAGAGTGAGATTTGAACAACTTACAGAGTTTGAACGGAGAGAATCATCGGCCTTCGTGAAGCTGGATTGTCGTATCGTGCAGTAGCAGCTCGTGTGCAGCGTAACAGCAGCACAGTGATGCGTGTTTGTAAGCAGTGGACGGATGAAGGTCGGACAACTCGGAAATCCGGGAGTGGACCCCGAAATGTGACGTCAACTTGCGATGATAGACACTTGGTCTCAGCGTGGCGCGGACGGACCGTACCGCTTCCTCTAGACAATTGCCAGCACAGTGGTCAGTAGCTACAGGTGTTTCATTGTGTGCTTCATCAATTCGTAGACGTCTGCTGCAGCGTGGACTGCACGCAAGGACTCCTTTATACAGGATCCCCCTCACGCTAAACCATCGCCGACTGCGGCTACAATGGGCCAATCAGCATAGAGACTGGCGTGCTGATTGGCAGCATGTCGTGTTTTCTGACGAATCCCGCTTTATTTTGTACCATGATGGCCGCATTTGTGTCAGACGCTATGCCGGTGAACGCCACCTTCCGGAGTGCATTATTGAACGACACAGTGGACAAACATCCGAAGTTATGGTTTGGGGTGCCATTGCCTATCATGGACCATCTCAATTGGTACGAATTGTGGGTAATCTGAACAGCAACCGGTACATCAGCGAAGTTCTATAGCCCCAAGCTGTTCCCTTCCTTCAAAGCTTGCCAGTCGCTGTATTTCAACAGGACAATGCCTGCCCTCATATTGCTAGGAATGTTCAACCCTTCTTTGCAATGCAGCAGGTACAGCTTCTTCCTTGGCCTGCGTATTTGTTAAACTAAATATAAATTCTTGGAGAAATCAAAAGCTCACCTTTTGTACCTATTCACTGCCTACACGTTTTCCCCATCGGACATCTCTGCCTTGTCACGCAAAGCGAATTGATGTTGTTGAGGTGTCTTACTTTTGCCAGTTTGCTGCCGAAGACGAAAGAAGAAAGGAGAATTTCCATTTACGGCCGGATGTTGAGTTGCGTATTCCCCATGCAAATTACGTGTGACGTACGTGCTTGCGTGGGGATCGCAACTCGTATATAAGGCAGGCGGCAGCTGGCATCAGGGCTTACTTTTATTCAACTTCCCCGACCTCTCACGTCTCCGATGTGATTGCACATCGTGTTGGGCTTCAGTTGAAGCCGTTGTTTTTTTCATTTGAAGTTAATTCCTCTCTGCAGACGTGTGTTAATTTTTACAAATATTTTAAATGAAATGTTATTTTACTTGGTTGAATATTGACCAAGGGGAATGTTAAATTGCCGATATTTTTGTCAACGCATATGAGCCACCAGTTCCTGTCCCGAAAGGATTTCACCGAAGGATATCATCAGGATGTCTAATTGATGCCAAGTTTGTTTTCCTTCCGCTCACCTTTAACTGAATCGAAAGAAGCAAAGAAACCTTGTGCACTTAGATTTTTTTTTTATCTTGGACACCGGTGACTTTATTGTGAATATTTTATCTCTATTTTTCAATGTTGATCCTTTTACCTATCGGTATTTTAACATTATGAGGTCGTTTAACATGTTGTCATTTGTTTAATAAATGTTCATTTTTTTATACAAATATTTGTCATGTATTCTTCTCGGAAAGGCCAAAAGGTCCACTTTAAATTTTCGTTGGCATATCTTAGTTAATTTTTATTTAAATGTAATTTAAATTCTCTAAAGCCAACAGGTGGTAGCAGAGTACGTGGCCTTTTTTCCGAGAGAATTTTTGACTTTAATGTTTGTCCAGAATAGACAGGGACTATAGGCATATAGAAAAGTTAAATTCCCATAACTGGGCTACTTGGTCCAAGGACATAAAAATGGTCTTGATAGAGCGCGATCTTTGGGAAATAACCCATGCTAAAGCTGAAGCGCCCGTAAGTACGTTGGATAAAAAGCGTTGTGGCCAAGCTTTAGCCGTAATTTATCTCAATTTAGAAACTGATTTAAAAAGACTAATTGATGATTTAGAAGACCCCTTTGACGCTTGGAGTGCTCTCAAGTTAAATTTTGAGCCCCCGTCCTTGGCCAGGTTTGCCGCGTTGTTGGAAGCATATTTTTCCTGCAGAATGTCCGATGGGGAATCAGTAGGAATGTTCGCGGCTAAATTAGGGGGAATTTACAAGCAGCTTGTAGAAAACGGGTACGTCATGGAGGAAAAGATTAGAACTTTTCAATTAATAAGATATTTGCCTCCAAATTTTAATAGCATTGTGCAATCCATCTATAGATGGGACGATAAAAAGTTCACCTTTTTAAATGTTAAAGATGAATTGTTGGCCGAAGAAGGCCGTATAAAATATCTATCAAATGATTTGGATGCACATGATAAAACAGCTGCTATGAATGTTTTCTCAAAATTACCCCAGGCAGTGAATAAGGGAAATTTTTCAAAGAAATTTTGTAATTTTTGTAAAAAGCGAGGACACATTGCTTCGCGGTGCTGGAGCAAAAACAAATTCTATAAGGGTCAAAATTCCAATTTGGGAAAATCTAAAGAAAGCCCTCAAGCTGGCATGTTTTGCTCGGTGAATGAAAATACTGAATTTTCAGCTCACAGCACGAGCTCCAAGAATGAAAACGGGGAATGGCTTCTAGATACAGGGAGCACCGCGCATTTTTGCCGAAATAAAAATTTGTTTTCGGAAATGCGAACGGTACAAAATACCCAAATGGAAGTCGCTGTAGGCGGTATTAAAAGCAAAGTTGATGGCATTGGTAAAGTAATTTTTCAAATTGAATCGGATAATAAAATGGTGACTATTACTTTAAATGATGTTTTCTATGCTCCAGCACTGCGACGCAATTTGCTGTCTGGTTCATGTATAGATAAGCATGGTTTTAAATTGAGGTGGTACCCTGGAAAAATCTGTGTTTTTAATAATGAAAATGTCAAATTGTTCACTGCAAATTTAATCAAGAAACTTTATTATGTCAAGCCAAATGTTTATTTGAATTGTGAAAATGCAAATACAGTTTTTTCTCCCAAAGTAAATTATTCTAATGTTAATAATGTAAAATTAGATTTGGGATTGTGGCACTGCCGTTTTGGCCACATTAATGTGGACTCTATTTTAAGTACCCATAAATCGAACTGCGTATATGGACTAGATATAAAACAAGGTAATAGGCCCGATTGTGAGCCTTGTAAATTAAGAAAGAAAAGAAAATGTTCTTTTAAATCTTTACCTGAAATAAGGTCGAAAGAAGCCCTACAGCTGCTCCATATGGATATTATGGGTCCACTTCAAAAAGAATCTTTGGGGGGAAAACGGTACATTTTTTCAATAATCGATGATTTTTCGCGTAAACCTTACGTTTATTTCCTAAAGTCGAAAGATCAAGCGTTCGATTTTTTTGTAAATTTTCAAAGAAGGTCAGAAAGATTCCTAGGCAAAAAGATTTTAGCGGTCAGATCCGATAACGGGACCGAATTTACAAACGAAAAGTTTGTTAAATTTTTAAAAGGGCAAGGAATCAAAATTGAACGTACAAACATGTATACTCCACAGCAAAATGGGGTGGCTGAACGTTATAATCTGACCCTAATGAATGGTGTTCGTGCAATGTTACAGGCTTCAAATTTAGGACAGGAATTCTGGGCTGAAGCTGCCCTATGTTTTAATTACGTAAGGAACAGGACCGTTTTAAAAGCGGAAAGAAAAACTCCTTTTGAAAGGTTTTGCGGCCGAAAGCCGTCGGTAAAACATTTAAGGGTTTTTGGCAGTATCGCATACTACGGAATTCCAAAACCTAAATTTAAAAAGCTAGACATGCGGGCAAAGAAAGGGATCATGGTTGGTTACGCCATCCAAACGCGTGGATATCGTATTTGGGATCCAAATTCTAAGAAAGTAATTGAGACAATAAATGTAGATTTCGGTGAAAATTTAAAATGGGGGGAATCTGAAAATGTAGAAAAGGGGGATAAAAATTTTAATTTTGTAAAACCTTTAAGCGAAATTGAAATAGATAAGCAAATAGAGGAAAACATCCGGGGGACCCCATGTGGAAAAATTAAATGGATAAGGGAAGCAGTTAAAAGACAAACTGAGACCAGGACTGATATTTACTACTCGATTGCGGGGAAAAAGAAAATTCGTCTGAGGTCTCGAAATGATGTAAGAAAATACAGTATGGGACCTCAAATTCGGAACACTCGGGGCCGCGATCTTTCCGGATTTCGGAATTTTCCGGATTTTGGGTCCTCATTCAAAAAATTTTGTAAGTAGCATCAGAGCCCATATAATTTGCTCTGGAACATTTTATTACCATTTTGCTCATTTACAGCATTTTTATTATCGTATATACATGGTTATAAGTTGCAAAATTTAGCACAAAAAAACAAAGTTGGAGTAGGCTTACATTCGACAATCGACACAAAGCATCGAAACATCCAGACTTTTCCCGATTTTATTTTAACCTCTTTAATTAAACAATAAGAAAAAATAATTCTGTCAAATTTTGATATGATTTTAGATTCTCTAGCCACTAAATTGTAGTAAAAGATCAGACTATCGGGAAAATGCGAGAAACGCGGATTTTCAATTTAGCGAATGTTCATATCGCGCGAAAATTAGAGCTCATTAAAAACAAAAAATATATAAGAAAACTACAATAAATAAAAAAAGCAAAATTTCATGATATTAACTCAGAATCAGAGCAACAATGAATAAAAACTCTAATCGCAAAAACGAACCCTTTTCAGAAAATCGCGATTTTTTTTTTTTTTTTTTTTTTTTTTTTGAAAACGGTACGTTTTTTACCTTAAACATGTTCATTACATTTTATTCTCCTTCTCTTTAAAACGCCTTTTTCCCAAAAACCAACCAGGCAAAATATTTCCCAATTCTTTTTTTAAAAAAAAAAAAAAAATTTTTTTTTTTTTTGTTTGCGGCCGATTTTTTTCGAAATTCGGAAAAAGTTCCGTATTTTGGGTCTTCCGGATTTCGGGATTCCGAAATTGGGGTCCCATACTGTACTGCAATGAAAATAAAATAGAGTTTAAACCCGACTTATTTAATTTCAGCCCTAAGAATCCGACAACCGGAGAAGTTCCGGGGGATGGGGGGAACCAGAGTCCTGGAGTGTCTGAAGAAAGCGAAAATGAGGAAATACCAGAAGCCAGCATGGCTGAAGTGTATATTCCGAATTCGTACAAGCAATGTTTAAAATCCCCACAACAAAATGACTGGGAGCTAGCGATGTCGGAAGAATTCAAAGTCATTCAGGATCGTGAAGTTTGGGAATTAGTGCCCCCACCAGAAAAGAGATCCATACTTGGAAATAGATGGGTATACGACCTGAAAAGAAACGAAAATAATGAAATTGTCTGATTTAAAGCTAGGCTTGTAGCGATGGGTAACAGACAAATTTATGGTGATTCTTACTCCGAAGTTTTTAGCCCTGTCGTGGATTTTACGCTAGTAAGGGTCTTTTTCGCAATTTTTGTCTCGTTTTTAAAATGGTGCCACTTTCAAATTGATGTTAAAAATGCTTATCTTTATGCTGATTTAAAGGAAGAAATTTTCATGCGCCAACCTCAAGGTTTTATTAGTAAAGATCATCCAAATTATGTATGTAAACTTAAGAAATCGCTCTACGGGTTGCACCAATCTGGAAGGAACTGGTTTTTGGAAATAGACGGCGTTCTTAAAAACTTCAATTTTCAGAAATTAGAAGGGTGCAACTGCGTGTATTCAAGAAAGGGCGAAATTTTTCTTTTAATTTATGTGGATGATATTTTAATATTTGCTAAGAACCGGTTTTTAATTAAAAATGTAATTGAGGAAATTAAATCAGTCTATGATATTAAAGAGCTTGGAAAAACTAGAAAATTTTTAGGAATTGAATTTTTAGAAGAAAATAATGAAATTTTTATTCATCAAAATTCCTATATAAGTAAGGTATGTGAAATGTTCTCAGAGTTTAATTTTCCAATGTCTACACTTCCGATTGCTAAAGGCACAACTTTCTCGAAGGACGATTGTCCTAAAAACGATTTTCAAATTCGAGAAATGGAGAAATTGCCGTATCGAAATTTATTGGGGTGTCTTTCATACATTGCTGGAAAAACTCGTCCAGACATTTCTTACGCAGTGAATATTTTTTCTCAATTCCAAGCCAACCCAGGGATTAAACATTGGACATTTTTACTGCGACTCTTGGGTTTTCTAAAATATACTAGCAAATATAAGTTAAATTTAAGTTTTATCAATGAAATAGTAATCCAAGGTTATTCAGATTCTGATTTTTCGGCTAACCGCGAGGATAGAGTATCTATGGGTGGGTCTATCATTTTTATAGATAAAGTTCCTGTTGTTTGGAGAACGTTTAAGCAGAAATGCGTAGTATTATCCACAATGGAAGCTGAATACGTTTCTTTAGGTGAAACCGTAAAGGAAATTGTTTGGTTAAAACGAATCCTCGACGAAATAACGGAATTAGGAGTTGAAGGTTTTAACTTTAAAAGCTCAACCGCTCATTGTGATAATACAGCAGCAATAGATTTTTCAAATTCTCCAATTGAAAACTATAGAACTAGACACATAGATATTCGTTATCACTTTATCAGGAATCTTATTGATCAAAACATTTTTTCACTTGAATTTGTTAGAACTGAGTTAAACCCCGCGGATATTTTTACGAAACCGTTATCGCGAAATAGGTTGGAAAGTTTGTGCAGGATAATTTTTAAAGATAATTTTGTAAATACTGTTTAAATTTTTATATTTATATTTATTGTGTATTTTACATTGTATTTTCATAGTGTACTAGCATTTGATTGTCTCCAAGAGGGGGGAATTTGTTGAACTAAATATAAATTCTTGGAGAAATCAAAAGCTCACCTTTTGTACCTATTCACTGCCTACACGTTTTCCCCATCAGACATCTCTGCCTTGTCACGCAAAGCGAATTGATGTTGTTGAGATGTCTTACTTTTGCCAGTTTGCTGCCGAAGCCGAAAGAAGAAAGGAGAATTTCCATTTACGGCCGGATGTTGAGTTGCGTATTCCCCATGCAAATTACGTGTGACGTACGTGCTTGCGTGGGGATCGCAACTCGTATATAAGGCAGGCGGCAGCTGGCATCAGGGCTTACTTTTATTCAACTTCCCCGACCTCTCACGTCTCCGATGTGATTGCACATCGTGTTGGGCTTCAGTTGAAGCCGTTGTTTTTTTCATTTGAAGTTAATTCCTCTCTGCAGACGTGTGTTAATTTTTACAAATATTTTAAATGAAATGTTATTTTACTTGGTTGAATATTGACCAAGGGGAATGTTAAATTGCCGATATTTTTGTCAACGCATATGAGCCACCAGTTCCTGTCCCGAAAGGATTTCACCGAAGGATATCATCAGGATGTCTAATTGATGCCAAGTTTGTTTTCCTTCCGCTCACCTTTAACTGAATCGAAAGAAGCAAAGAAACCTTGTGCACTTAGATTTTTTTTTTATCTTGGACACCGGTGACTTTATTGTGAATTTATTCAAGGACGTGGTGAATATTTTATCTCTATTTTTCAATGTTGATCCTTTTACCTATCGGTATTTTAACATTATGAGGTCGTTTAACATGTTGTCATTTGTTTAATAAATGTTCATTTTTTTATACAAATATTTGTCATGTATTCTTCTTGGAAAGGCCAAAAGGTCCACTCTAAATTTTCATTGGCATATCTTAGTTAATTTTTATTTAAATGTAATTTAAATTCTCTAAAGCCAACAGTATTTCCCGCATATGTCGCCAATTGAACATGTGTGGGATTTCGTTGGTCGGCGTCTCACTCGTGATCCTCGTCCTGTGGCTTCTGTAGACGAACTTTGGGTACGCATACAAGCAATATGGAATGCTCTTCCTCAGGCAGACATTCAAAATTTGTTTGACTCCATGCCACGTCGTGTAGCAGGACTTATTGCGACGCGTGGTGGCTACACAAAATACTGATTCCGATCTCTTGTTATTGTTTGTTTGCTTTGAAAACTTAATGATTTATTTATACCACTACCACTCAACTGTGTATTAAATTTCATTCAATTATGACGATTCCTTCATGGTGTTGCTATTTTCACAAACATGAGTTTACTTAACTCCTCATTTCAGCAAATTTGCTGGTATGGGTTTTTACCTTTATCTTCGGTATTCATATCTTATTGCCCTTCAAGGAAAAGGAGATTTCGCTAACAATCAATGACTGACAGCATGGTGGTCTGATCTGTAAAGTTTGGTGGAGGATCTGTCAAGAGAAGACACATGGTCTGTTCGGTGATTGCCCTACCAATACACCCTTCCTTATAAACATGAATGGGATTATGTATATATATATTACTATTTTTGTTGTCATTTTTCTATTGATGAATTCTCCTTAATGTTTTGCATACCAGTTTTTTAAAATCTCAAAAGTATAAATTGCCATTAAAATATACTTATTAAGTTTTAAAGGCAAAGAAGTCTTAAATCTTAAACAGTTTTTGCACAAATCGTGGTATTTTAAAAAACTTGCAGATTTTAGCAAAAAACTTTTAAAATTGCTGAAATCATTGCAGGAATTTGTAGTGCAACAAACTTGCAACCCTAATTATTAGTCTGTTAAGATGGAATTACCCTATTACATTTTTTTTTTAAATTAACAACAATCTTTTTAGCAGAACCTGAAGAATCCACTTCTATAGTCATGTCTGTCACCACTCCAACTAAGTCCACTGGACAGTTGTATTCAAATTCAGAAGTGCTGCAGATAATGCAGCAAAATGATTGTTTTGTGCAAGAAAATATTAGGTAATGTTTTCAGCATCAATTGTTTGAAAATATTATTAAAATTCTTCTTACTTTTTTGCCACTTCAGCAAGAAGCTGTTACAAGCTGTTTGTGTGACTATTTTACGTATAAATGTTGTATTTAAGGAATTAACTTAAATCATTAAATTTATTTTAATTCTCAATTTATTTATTTTTTAAGTAAACTTGTGTACATTACTTACTTGAAGAAAGAAATGTTTGTGGAAATATTTAATTCAAGAAGGTAAAAATAAAGAATTGTGTTCTTGAAAAAATATATACAAGGTGTCTACTGGTCATGAAAGCTCCGAGAAGGTTGTGAATTTCGAAATTATTTATGGTCATGACAGCAAAAGTCACGAAAATTATGAATAGGTCACAAAAATTTTCCATCTGGTCCCCCCAGAGGAAATTGAATATCTGGTATTTTTAAATATCCGGAATCCAATCCAGCCACTGCACAAAATATGCAGCTATCATGCTTGTCAGATTTGATTTTTAAAATTTAGCTAACATGATTTTTGAGAATATAAGTAAATTACAAACTTACTATGCATTATGTGATATTTAAAATATGTATAGAGTTCATAGGTTTCAAGCAACAGGGCCATATATCCGTTATGGATCTGTGAGGTAAAGGATACCGGATATTCAATATTGGGCAAACTCTATGTCCAACATATCACTGAAACGTCACCGAGTTCCACTTTTGAAAATATGTAGACACCCTGATATAGATGTGGAAAAAACTCAAGTTTTATGTAGGGTGTGATACATTTTACTCTCTGTACCACCTTATGCATGTATCCCATAACATTAATTGTTTTTAAAACATATTATATATTTAGTTTGAAATGTTAGCTATCTATTTCATGAATTTACAGTTCTTAGAATTTTCATATGGGAAGAAACTAGCTTTAAAACAGTTAGATATTTGTGCTGTAACACTTCCTTTCAACTTTTAATAACATGCATTGCATTCAAGAGACTGTAGAAACTTGTTTGCAAAATGAGAATTAGAGTGTTTTTTTTTTTTAGAATTCTATTAACAAAGTCCTTCTATAATGAAACCTCAATGATTGTGTACCTTGATCCTTTGGTAGAATTATGCTAGTTGTATTTGAGGGTAGGAACAATATTTTATTAGTCTTTAATTTCATATCATTTGGACGAGAGGACCAATTATCTAACAAAGCATGATAAAACCATGCTGTCTTTGTTTTTTAGTTTATTCAATTTAAGTATAACATCTGTTTGGCTAACTGTAATCATCCATGAGTTTCTACTTTGTACATAATTGACTGGAAGGTTCTTAACACCCTTAATATAAAGAGGATTTTCACTGGGACCAAATCAATCACAGGAGCTGTAAAGAATTAATTTGCTTTCTTTATAGTTCCCATTTTTTTGCGGTTAATCTTCGCTTGACTTTTTTACTTCCTGCAGCAGATTCATATTTACATATCAAAATGTATTCTTTAAGTGCTCAGTAAAAGAATCTAGTTTTACTTGTTTTGAAAATTTGGGTAGCCTAATGTCTGACTTCCAACCGGAAGGTCGCGTGTTCAATACCTGCTGAAGACCCACCATGTAGACTTGGGGATATGTGCATGTAAAATCCGTGGGCCCCACTACCTCGCCCCCCCCCCCAGGGAAGGGCATCCCTAAGGCCTATTGTTAACAGGGAAGGAGTTGGAGGAGAAATGTCTAATAATAAATGTTGTGAATAAAAAATAAAGGGTGAAATACTGTTCCAAAATGAAAAGGTTAAGCATCGCAACTCATAGATATTTTGAAATGAAAAACTCATCACCTTGATTTATTTCATGTGGTAAATAAATTTAAGTATGAAAGATTGATTTTTATCAGAGGCGGTAATGATTTTATTAAGTGATGGTTTTACAATGGTTTTCATTGGTTTGAATCTGTTCCTTCAAATTTAATTTTATTAAACAAGGGTTTTATTAAGCAATGTCCTTTATTATGGCAGGTACTATATCTTAAAGTATTCTATGAATTTAGTTTAATTTTCAAAAAAATATATCCATACAGGTTGTTAAATAAAATAATTTGATCCCCTCTTTTGGGTAGGAATATGCTTTTCCCGTTTCAAAACTGAAGCACTTGGTGCTAAATGTGCTACCCTCAGTCTTTACAGGTTTCTGCTAATCAGAGGGTTTGAAATAACTTACTGTAAACCAGTGATTCTCAACCTTTTTTTTTTTTGTAGCGGCACACCTTTAACAATTTCAAAATTTGGTTAGTTTATGTTAATAGTTTCGGATGTAAAATAATATAATATGTGCTATAAAAACAACAGTAGGTTTATTAAGGGATTAATTACAAGGTAATAATAAGAATACTTTTAATGAAACATTTGCGCTTGATGTTTTTGATAATTTCATTTATATTTGGACGTAAGAATGACAATGCTGCTCTTGTATCATCTTCTACATTTAACAGTTTTGCTCTTTTTTTATTTTTACACTGGTTAATACTGAAAATCTAAATTCACCAAAATGAAATAAGATGTAGAAAATTGTAATAATATTTTTATAGCCTTTATGGCTATTATGGGATAATCGCATCTAATGTTAATCCAAAATGAATTAATTGATTCTCCAGAATATTTTAAAATTTAATCTTGATTATTAGAAAGAGAAATTAGTTCCTTCTCTTCCTTCAAAGTTAATTCAAATACAGAAGTATTTATCACAAATGGATTACAAACCCAATCAATTTTTTTTATATATAAATTTGGGAACTAATGAATAATTCTCTCTATTGTCCTCAAATGATCAATAAATAACAATTTTATGAATAGTTTGTTTTTAAAATAATTTGGCACTGACTTGAACTTTTCCAAATTGCCTTCCTGAGCTTTATTTTCCCATAAAGTTAAAATTTCTATTTGCAATCCCACCAGTTTATCTGTTGAGTTTAATATATTTTATTTTGGTCCTTGCATAATTGAATTTAATGTATTAAAATTAGCAAAAATGACTGATTCCTCTTTCAACAAATAGACAAAATCATAATTTTATTTTGTTCAAGAAACATTTTCATTTCATCTTTTAATTCCAGCATACGAGATAAAACTTTCCCTCTTTACAACCACCTTATGGTATGCTGTAACAAGGATTTGTACTTATCTTCCATAGCTTGGCATAAATTACTAAATAAGTGACACTTTAATGGTCATATAATTAACCATTTTAACACATGTTTCCAGAACTATTTTCAATTTTGATGGCATATTTTGTAACAAATGTTTCTTGTTGCAAAAAAAAAAAATGGGTAGCTAAAATATCCTCATTCAGTTTTTAACATGTGCTAAATTCTTTCAGATGTCCAGTCATAGCTGGAGGACCATCTGTGCAAATGCCAATACATGAATTCAACGAAACTTTAAACTCGTGTCAACAGAAAAATTGATTAATCATATCATTTTCATGAAAAAAATCTAACGAATATAATTACTTGAACTTTTCCCATAATGTTTTATCGATTTGTAGAGCAAAATTTGAATTTGCAAGAGTCTTTGCAGTATTTTTTCAATATTTTTGACATATCTCTGATTCTGCAATGAATTGTGTTATTCAAAAGTGGTATTTTACAAGTATCAATATCTGCTGATTCACCAATCATTATTTTTCAATTTTGCTACATCCTGGTGATATAATTTCTTCAGCCAAATTGTGAGGTTCAATTTAACTGCAATTGAGCTATTTCATGAGATGCTATTTGAGATTTTTCAGACACACCAAATTGTTTTTCAAAAATCTCTACTTGTTTGGATTTTTAATATATACTTTTGAAAGTAGCTTTTATCTTTTGTTGAAAGCGAAGTATGGTTAGTCAGCAAGTGACATTGGAGTTTGGTCGCAACCACAGCACTATTTGATAATTTACAACCACATACCACACACTCGGGAACAACCATGTCATTTTCCATTGTAATAGAGGTAAATCCAAATTTCAAAAAATCGTCATTGTTTTTTCCATGAACATATTTTTTTTTTTTTTTGGAGCAAGAAATATCTCTACTTGTACTGGGCATGGGCTCATGAGCCTGATTGCTAACATTATTATCACCATTAAGCTTTCCTCTTTTTAACAATTTATCCATTTTCGGAAGTTCCTGTTAAAAAATTATTACTAACCATGGTTATATCCATTTATGAAGATTGCCTCTTAGAAATAAAACCTAAATGATAAAAGCTATTTAACCTAAAGTAACGTTGAATATCTACACACAATTACTGAAAACAAAGAATCCCAAGAACTTTCAGCTGATGAAAAATCGGAATGATTAGCCAGCACACTAGCCTCTCTAAATGGCTGCTTGCAAATTCCTGCATACCATCAGCTGGCGCCATCTGTTAGTAAAAAGAGAAAATAAAACTATTCTCACACTTATTTTTCACTTCCTTTATAAGTGAAACAATACCTCTGGGGGTGCCAACCCCAGGTGACGGTCTCTCATCTGGGAGCTGGTTCAAAAAGTTAAGAGACCACATATAAAGGGGCGGAAGTCGAACTCCTGCCTATAAGGGCCCCGTTAGACTCAAGAGCAGCGCACCCATTCTTCCTCGCTTCGCGTGAGGATTCGACAACAACTTCCTTTATATATTATTTGATTGAGGCATGAAGTGGGTATACTGGGAACGCTTGAAATTCTTCATGTGGGGCAAATATTTCACTTTATGAAAGGTCACAGTTATTGAAGATAAAAACAGTTTTACATAAAAAACATAGTATTTACCGTATATTTCCGAATATAAGCCGATCCGTGTATAAGCCGAGAGTGCATTATTCCTTCAAAAATGTACCAAAAATTCAAAACTCATATATAAGCCGAGATAAAAAATTTGAAGAAAAAAATTTACAGCTCAAAGAGAGTCGCCAAAGGGAGCGAAACATTCGCCAAGCAGGTAACACAGATCAAGTATTTTGAAATCAAGACGCTGTGAAAGTGAGAAGCTTGGCGCCAACGGCGTCAGATTGATCTCTGGTAACCCTGTCCGAGGCAAGCGCCGCTGACTGCCGAGTGTAGTGATCGAGCACATGTTTCCCTGTTCATTCATTGCTTTTTGCCCCTGCGTTTGCTTAGTTTGTTTTACTTTTTTTATTGTTTTTATACAGTTATTTTACTACATTTATATTAGAAGGATGAGCGGGAATAGAAAGGCATACACAGACTGTCGCTAGCGTATTATAGTGGGGAGCAAATTTCGCCATTTTGTTTCAGTGATGATTTCACAAAATCCAGCTACAAAATATGTTATATTCTTTTAAATAAAACTCTACTTATTTTAAGCTAATTATTTCCTTTATGTAGGAGACATAAATTACATAATTAGAACTCTATATTAGTCGATATTTCGCAATATTTAGACTGACTTTTTATTTAGATTATCCGACCCGTATGTAAGCCGACACCCCCGATTTAGCTTTCAAAAAAGTTCCAAAAATTCTCGGCTTATACACGGAAATATACGGTAACTAAAAACAAGTTTTCTTTTACAGTGCACTTTTCTTAATTTAAACAAATTTTACTTGTAATAAAAAAGCATTATAATTTTTACTTGTATATTTCTAAAATTTGGCAGCACAGTAGTTGAGAATCACTGCTGTAAACATTTATAAGTTTGGGAATCCAGTGAGAAGTATACTTCCATGAGCCTTAGAAAGAATTCGGAGGAGCTTATTAAGTGGGAAAACATTTTAAGTAGATTTCACTGTATTATGTGGAGAGAAAATAAAAGAGAATATGTCCATAATTTCTTCCCTTGGTAAATGGTGAAACAACAGGCTTGCAAGAAGTAACTCTTATCTGCTATTTCTGAGTTTCCTCTTACCTCATAGTTTTATTACTGTTACACAATCAGGAAAAAAAGTAACTTTGTTTTCAAGCCGAATCACTTGTTTTAATTGCTCCCTATCTCAAGGGATATTTTAGAAAATAACATTACTTTCATAAAGCTGATTTCAAAATTTTTCAGTTTAAATATTGAAAAAGAGGTCAATTTTAAGCTTGAAACATTTAATAATTTCTCTTCGATTGATTCTCACTTATGTATTTAAAGGCTTATGAATGAATTGACTGCAGCAAATGAAGTTTATAATGAACTGTTAAGAGCTTCTATTGATGAAAAGAAAAAACACATTGAACTCCTTAGACGAGGGTAAGTGACATTTCCTCATGTTTTTCCAAAACTTATGACTTTTACTACCAACTCAATTACTGCGAATTTAATAGACAACCTTAACAGCACTCTCTTCTTTTTGTGAGTAAGAAAAATTCTTCAACCCTGTATTGTGGTCAAATTTACTCGCTATTAATTCTGGGTACAATTACAACAATCATTGAGGTCAAGTTGAGAATGAACTTTAATTTAATTATTTGTATTTTTATATTTAAGGAATAAAAATGTTTAACTTGATAACATTTTTCAGAAAGTAACTATTAAAACAAGTCTTATTTGAATTAAATGCATGTAGCGTTAAGTATTCGTTTAAACATGTAACTGAAATAAATAATGGTACTTAGCAATTTCATGCTTACTACCCATGGTTTTTTCCCATTTGCATTTTTCTAAATTTGTTTTACAATTAAGTTCTCTTCATTCAAACATTTTTTTATTAGATGAAGCTGAAACATTTACAATATTTAAAAATTGTGGAACTGTTGTTAGACTATCTTTCTGCATTTTGTTTCTATATAATAAATATTCTGATTTATTTATCTTAGTGTGACTGATGATGCTATCAAACATAATGGAACAAAATTGCTAGACTCCTTAGATTCTGGTATGAATCACTTTTTATTTTATTTTTATAATTTATATTTTTAAATTATGAGTTATATAAATATTAAACTTGACTCTTAGTTTGCTATAGTAGTTTATGACTTAGAAAATTAATTAACAGAGTTTAACTTGATGTTATGATGCAAAGGTGTTTATTAACTTGTTGGAAATTTTGAGTATAGTATTTAAAATTTCAGATATTTGAATACTTAGTTACAACTTATGAAAGCTGTTTAAATATTTTATACAAAATTTTTCTTAAATGAAAAAAGTTGTAGAAATTTTGATTGCAGTATTTACTGAAGTCTAATTTATGATTTACTCAAGTGAAAAACATTAAATAAATAATAATAATTGCAGTTTCACTCACTGTAAAAAAAAATTCTGAGGTCAATTTCTGAGCCTTTTTTCAGAAAGGTAATGATGAGTATTCAGTATTAGTTTGATTCTGTAACTAAATGCGATGGCATTTATCTTTCATCACCTTAGCTGCCAAAATGTTTCATCACCTTAGCTGCCAAAATGTTTTTGTGGCAATTTCCAGGCTTGGAAAAGTTTGCCAAATACATTCAAAAATATTTTCTGTATATTAATTGTTGAAAATTATTTTAAAGTAGAAGTTTCATTTTATTTTGAAAATATGAATATCAAGCAATATTTAGATTTTTTGCTAATAAGAAGTTAGAGAAAAATTCCAATAAAAATCTTTTACCTTTCATCTGAATACTTCACAAAAAATATTAGAATTCTAAAATTTAGTAGCACATGTTTATATGTACAGTGGCTGCCGCTGTTAATATCGCCGGTTAATAAAATCCGCCACTTATTAAAATCGAATCTCCAGGAGCATAATCAAATCTATAGGAAAGCATTATAAAATTGCCGCTTAATAAAATCTACACTACCGCTTATTAAAATCAAAGTTCAAGACAAGTCTAGTCGAAAATTTGTTCCTGGTTCTACCTTTTTCTACAAATAAAAGGGACTGTCAAGAGAAAGAAGAATAGCCCCCTCCCTGTCTGTCTGCTTCTACCCCTGACACGGGTGTCAAAATCTTCATCAATCGATGAAGATTTGGACACATCACCTGGGGTAACGGACTTTGGTATCGTGCAAGAAATTCAAAGAACAAAGAGCTCTGAAAATGACTTGTCAGCAGATGACGAAATGATCGTTTACGAACCACGGCCTACTGCCACTGAAGCTCGACAAGCATTATATGTTTTGCGCTGAACTTTAGAGCAAAAAAGGGGGGAGGAGAACAGTATGGAAAGTTTTATGCATTTTCAAACACTGTAGAAAAGTTGATAAATGAATCAGCAAAACAAAGCACAATCACTAAGTGCTTCAAAAACTTATAAAAAACTTGAAACATTTAAAAAATGTAAAATTTATGCATCTGTTATTATTTTTAAATTTATTTTAAGATAACTAATTTTTATTTTAATTATCTCTATTTAATTACTGATTTTTTTTTTAACATTCGTAAAGTATAATATTTAATACTGAGCAATCAGTACATCCATAGTAATTTTTAAAAAATCATATTTTTTGGAATCATCGGTTATTAAAATCAGCCGCTTAATAAAATCAAAATGTGCAGGACAAATGTGATTTTATTAAGCGGCGGGCACTGTACTATGCTGTTGCTTATAAATATGTAAGTCCTTCTAAATTATGATTTGAATTTTATTAACAGAATATTGGGTAAATGTATTATTTCTTTATTTATTTCTTCTATTAACCTGTTACCTGATGTTTATTTCTTTTCATAATCAAAGCTGAAGAGAGTGAGGAAGCTGATGAAATTAAAGAGTGGCTTGAAGACCTAAACGTTGATCAGGAGACGATTCATATAGTAAGTCCTATGTGTAATGACATTTGAGTATCTTCTTTCATTGCTTTCAAATATTCCAGGTGGGGGGGGGGGGGGGAACCTGAGCCAATTTTCAATTCCTGATACAAAAACGCTTAAATTTGCGATTTCTGCTCCAAACTGCAAAAATTTTAGTATTCTAAAATGTTCTTTTAAAGTTAGCAAATAGCAGTTAATTGTCACCAAAAGCTACATTTAAAAATAATAATAATAAGTTCTTAATTTATGCATATTTATGGCTATCAGCTATTGATGAAATATTATGACAATCCTCCCTTAAATGTCATTTACTTTTTAAGCTCTTTTTCAGTGCACATATAGTGCACTTTAGTGCTTTATTTACATTTTCATTACTTTTATCTTCAATGTTTTTAACTAATATCACTAGATATTTGCAAGAACTTTGTTCAAATAATATTCTTAAATAACCTTACAAAACAATTTTTACTTTTTACATTGAATACAAGCTTCACCAGTTTTTGAGTTACTTTAGTTACATAAAAATTTTTAAATCATTTTTGCTGATTAAAAACAGCTTTTATTTTAAAAAAAGCCTTGAGATTTTTATCAGTGAAACAGATTTCTGTTCAACATATGTTTGCATTATTTAAAAAAATGTTTAATCTATATTATTTCTAAAATGTAATCAGTGTTTATTTGTATTCAGTAAACTTTTACTTTTCTTGCAGTTTGTTTCTGAGAAATTTTCAAAAGGTGATGTGCTATCACTGATGACTAGGGAAGATCTTCGTTATTTGGGTTTGAAGTATGATTTTAAGCTCATTTTATATTTAATTCTTTCCAAATCAATGTCTTAAATTAAGTTTTCTTCAGATTTTTAAAAGTCCTTTAATATTATTGCATACTCGTAATATGTATGTTTTGTCAAAATAACCAAGTCCATGAGAAATGGTGGTAGATATCAATTTTTTACCTTACAGCTTACTAACATTTTTAAGTAATGTGTGTCACATTTGTTTCTACATGTAGAGTGACCTGGGGTAATTCTTGATCAAATAATATAAACATCAATTTTGTAAAAAAACCGCTTGTGGTAGAATTCCAATTTTTTCTGAAAATTTGATGCTTTAGGGACCGATTCCTATGCAACTTTTTTTATTCTGAAAATAAAAAGAATTTGCAACATTTAAAATTTTCAGTGATTAGAATTATTCATAGAACGGGGTAATTCTTGATCACTTCTGGAGCAAATACTGATCACCCAATTTTCTTTTAACCCCTTGAACTGAAATGACAAGTCTAGCTCGTCATGAATTTTCCCAACACTAATTGTGTTCTTATATGTATATATACCAATAAACATTCATATAATCGTGTGAAACAAATATTTGTAATAATAACAAATTATTTGAGCAGCAAAATCTTAAGTTTCTATATCTACTTTTCCTCTTAAATCTAAGAAAATTAAATTGTCTTCCTGAACAGTGCTTTGCAGTTCAATTGGTTAAGGAAAGGCATTTCATAAATAATTATATGAAAATAGTTAACTGATAGTAAAAAATAATAATAATAAGGAGGCAAAACATAATTTCGCAGTTGACAAGTTTATTTATTTTAGGAAAGTGACTATAGTTTCTAAAAATGTTTGCAAAATTCCTTGTAACACTTATATGCACTGTTTATTTCAGTCATCAACTGTGAATGGATCAGCTCCATTTAGGGGCCACAAGACCGTAAAAAATGTATTTCACACTTATCATTTCAATTTTGCCCCTTTTTGGCCATCTGTAGTTGCCTGCTCCTTTTTCTAGAAACTTCATTTCAATCAGATCTCCTTCTATATTTATAGCTTTTCAAATGTACATTGGATCATTATCATAATAAACTGCATAATAGCTGTGTAAAGATATATTCTTGTGAATAGCATCCAACAAGAATTTAGTATTATTTAATTGGGTAGTTTTACAGAGATGCCGAACGCTACGGATTCTCCGTAGTATCTACGGAAAAATACAAAAATTTGAAGTTGACTACGGGCTACGGAAAGCGCTTTTTTTTCTACGGAAAATAATATATTTTAGCCGAGTTCAACTTTTCGCGCTTGGCGCGCATATAAAAAAAAGATTCACCAACAGTCGCCAAAACGAGCGCTTACTGACGATTCGTGGTAGTTTAGAGCTGCGAACAATAGGAGATTGGCGACGGTAGAAAGCTCAGAATTCCAGTTCTAACCGGAATTTTTCCCAGCGTGGAGCAATATTTACAGCAACCCTGTTCTTCGGGGAGAGTTCGGGCAAAGTTCGGATTTTTTTCGCTTACTTGCACGACACAGGACACAAGTGTTTTAGCCTTTTAGCATTTGCAGTTGCTTATTGCATACTTCGTTGCGTACATCGTTTGCTCGTTTAGTTATCAACTATTTGGTCCTAAATTAAAAAACGAATTCAGTTAGGAATTAAATTTGTATTTTATATTGAAAAATAATCTTATTGGGTGGAAACATAACCCTAAAATCAGGGAATTCTCAGGGAAGTTTTATGTTCTGAAAAATATCAGGGGATATTTAAATTTTCCAAATATCAGGGAAAATTATTCAAACCGGCAAGCGTCCGAAGTTTCGTCGGCGAAATTTCCTTTCGTTGCCCGTGGTCAGCACGATTGCCGATTTCCCATTGGTTGAAAGCGCTCTTTCTCTGATTAAGCAATAAAAAAGGTCACTGTTTTTGTGTTTGAGAAGAAGGCATTGCAATCTTACGTAAAAGAACGCGTGTCAGCGTTTGTTTCCGAGAATCCGCCATTTTTGGTCATGTCCAAAATTTGGCCCAACACCGTTCTCCAGCGTGCCGAATTTGGGGTTTGGTTCTGTGCATTATTCTGTCGGGGCGCAGAGAGCCATGCTCCCCCCCCCCCCCCCCCCCGCGTGATGATTTAGAATTTTTAACACTTTTCTTTACTCAATACAGAAACAATGCATCTTGAGAAAATAAAGTAATATAAGTATAAAATAATGATGGAGGGATGACCTTCATTCTAAAAAAAAAAAAAACTTTAGATTTAAAACTTTCAGCAGTTGCAGATTATATTACTTAGAAAAATAAGTTATTTTCTCCTCCAGGGTGGTAGAGTTCTGGAAAACCGGAAATTTCAGGAATTTTTTTTTTGCCGAAGTTCCGGAAATTTTGTTTTGCTTCTTGACCCTAAATTTTCCACCCTCATTTTGGTTTTTTGCTTTAAATTGAAGCAATGCATATTTATTAATTGATTTGTGCAATTCTTTAAAATATCGTGGGCCTTTCCACGTGGATGCAAGAAAACGTATGCGTTCTTTTCTTTACTCGATCTTTCTGCATCCTGTACATGAATCGCATTTTTTCCATTTTAACCCTTTTTAAAATTTAATTATAAAGTAAGTAAATAAAATTCTTTTTTATTTTTATCAATATCTTACCGTATATACTTCCGTGTAAGTCGATTCGCATGTAAGCAGAACGCCCAACTTTCAGACAAATAAACAGAAACCCGCGTGTAAGTCGACCTTTCAGAGATAAATCGGGAACGTTTTTGCCGCGAATTTTTAGACATAAATGTTTTAAAAAGAGATATGAATTGTAATTACAATTGGAAATTTGTAGCTATGATGTGGAGTTGCATTTTTGCGATTGCTATTTTCGTAAAGGGTTCGTGTTTGTTGTTAGATTGTTAATTGTTGCTTTTATTCTGAATCAATAAAAAAAAGAGCTTTTGGGTTTTAATTTCTTGCAGTCTTATTAAATGCAATAAACAATTTTCGTAATGTTTTCTTCATCATTTTGATGATTTTAGAGGAAATTGTATTTTTTTTCCTTTAATAATCCACACATTTATTAAAATAGTTTCCCCTCTTTGCACCATTTTCCTGTTGTCCTATATTTTATAGATTTTCCATTGCGACCCCTGTTAAAATAAGTACTTTTTTCCATTTCTGTCTGAATCAAGTAGTTTTCATAAATTTTAACTAAATAAATTACATTTCGTCTTCTATGCCAGAAAATACAGTACCTATGAAAAAAGTTCGAGGTTCAGGAAATTGTTTTGAAAGTTCAGGAAATGCAAATCCTTACTACTATCACTCCTGAGCCTTCACTGAAAAAAAATGGAATTGCACAAAGTTCAGTTGGAAAAGTAGTGTCACCCTCCCTAAATATTTTTTCTGGATTCCCCACTGTGAAACAGTCATTACACATAGCAATGACACTGTGTGACTCACAATTTAAATATAACGTCAGAGATATTTTTGGAGCCCAATCAGGGAGTTATCAGGGGGTTTTTTTTTCTTGGATTTTGTTGCCACCATGATTCAGCTGAGGCAAATATTTTGCTTTTAGGTTGAATATGGAGTAGTTTTTGCATCCACGTTTCTCCGGTATTATAAACTACTGATAAGCACTGAAAACTACTGAAAATAATTCAGGTTACTACTGAAAACCTTAAGATTAGAGTGGCATCTCTGGTTTTATTTATTTGATCAACTTGTAAATTTGCTACTAATGATTTGCTGTCCTCTTCGTTCATATCTTGTTCTGTATTCTGTTTCTTTTTTCAATTAGTCTTCGACATTTGGTGATCTGTCATTAAAATAATAATGAAATTATTTTTAGCTATTTCTGATGAAGTTTATGCCAAAAAAAGCAAGTGATCAGTAATTACCCCCTCCAGTGATCAATATTTACCCCATCTACAGGGGGCAACATTTGACACCACCTTAAATAATAGATTTTAATGTTCACAGAAGATGTGAAACAACCAATGAAAACCTTACACTATTTTTAGATAATATGAATACAAAGTAGAACAAAATATTTTCTAATAAAAGAGGAAGAAGTATCCTTGTAGAAATGTGCACATTTAGGAATCCATCTTTGAAATGGCAAGTACTGAGTGCAGTTTAAAAATTGCTTAATGTAATACTTAACAGCAAGTAATTATTTAGTAAGTGTAGTTATATTTTAGCAAAATGTCCAAGAATTCCCGACTATTTCTCAAATTGCACAAAGATAAATTTTTTATTCATAAAAAATGAGTGATCAATATTTACCCCAGAAACACAGTGATCCGGAAGTACCCGGGTCACTCTATGGTTTATTCAAGGGCGTAATCAGGGGGGGTTTTGGGGGTTCAAACCCCCCCCCCCATTGGGTATTTAGTTATTTATTCATTTTTGTTCCTCGACTTGGTGGAAATTACGTCAAGTTAATCGGGTTGTGGACTAGGATTTTTTTTTTTTTTTTTTTTAACTTCGTGTGAACAATACTGGAGACAAGCTGTAGAATTCCCCTCATCTCTTTCCTCGGACAAAATCGTGGAGATGGACGTTGAAGGGAAAGAACGGGCAAGACTCTCGGGGCCTGGAGCACGGTCCACCACTAGTTCACATTCGTGAGAAACTGAAACTGAAACGGAGAGTCACGTGATAAGGGGGGATGCATGTGGTAAGGGGGGATGCATCTGTCAATCGTCATTTAGGGGCGAGTCTGCACTTGTAGCCAAAGTTGAACTGGAGTTTCTCAGAATTGGTGGAGGGGTTGCTATTTCTTTTGGTTCTAAAATTCCGAGAAAACCGAGGGATGTAAAACTGGAAAGGGGGGGGGGTTAAGACGCAACCGGATAGCCTTTTGTATCGTCTATAGCTTGAAAGAAAATCGCAAAATAGTTACAGATGTGCAATGTCTTTCTTTTCTTTTTTACCAATGTGCTGTGAGAGCCATGTGCTTCAGTTTCTGCAGTTGAAAAATTCAGATTCATGCATCACTCATTTAGTATCAAAATGCGTAGCATTTTCCTTCCCTAACTTACCTTTTCAGTTTAATAACAGTAATATTAAAAGATTATAAACATAATTTTAAGTGACTTATGCCATAGGCGTAACCAGGGGAGGGTTTTGGGGATTCAACCCCCCCCCCCCTATTTTGTATTTAGTTATTTAGGCACATATATTAGGCACACAAAAAAAATTCTGGCTACGCCTTGCAAAGCACATATCTATTTTTTCCCTAAGGAAAATAAACACATATGCATATGATTTTATTTCCTCTTTCTGAAGGGTGATCATGACCAAAGTACGTAGCTCATATTACAGAGGACTTTTCATCTGGTTATAATCAACCCCCTTATCACCTTTAGGAATTTTACAGCGAAAGGTGGCTTCAATCACCGTACCACACACAGACAGACAGCAGAGATCCTTTCAATCACTCCAGATGGTTTTCTTACCTTCTTGATGTCTTTTTTACCCAAAGGCAGCAATTTGGGAACACAATCTCACCAGTTTCCTGGGAAATATTCTCCTCTTTGATGGAGGTTTCTTTTCTGATAAACTGGTGTTGCAGGCAAAGCCGTAAGCAAGGGGGGGCAACGGACCCGAGCCCCCCTCCCCCTGAAATACTTTCGAAATTTTTAACCTGTCTGAAAAAAAAAATTAAACAAAAAAAAATAATGATTAGATTTTGTTTTTTGAACCAACCTGTTTGGGAGCGGGATGGGGGGGGGGTCCTCTGTTTTACAAATAGGGAAACGACAAGACGGCGCTTCAAACATCTAGGGCCTACAAACCAGAACTCAAAAAAAGACCCTTTTTTCTCTCAATTCTCCAGACGATAGGTCCCGCGTGTCTTCAACAGATAACGGATTGATTCCTTGCCTAAGGGCTGCATATGGTTCTAATCACCCGACCACACAAAAACAGGAAATATAGTGATCCTTTTTTCGCAAAATGCGAGCCTCATGGAACCACATCTGCCATAAATATCGAACAACAGTTTGGTGCTTTGTCCATCCTTGCCCGAAGGTTACATTCGTGGAAATGGCGACACTTTAACTACCCATATTGTGGAAGTAAGCTAATGCCTAATGGACCCCTGCTTCTACGATTGCGGGATATGGATGTTTGTGCTGTTATTGCTGGAACAAATCTTAGTTCTTTTATTTTCTTTTTTAAACTAGCAATTCGTAAAATCGAATCAACATAGAAACGCTTCCGACGAGGGGGGAGGGCTCTTGCCCCTTTGCGGATGCCTCTCCTCGAATCATATTCTCTTTTTTTCCCAATCATTTTGCACAATAAAACAGAGACCTTGATTGACCTTGGCAGTTGGGAATTTAGTGGGTTCTTGTGGTCTTGCAAAAGTTTCCTTTGCTCGCCTGTACACAAATTTTGATTATGAGTAAAAGAAAAGGTGAAAGTATTTTGTCCTATTTTGGGAAGAAACCCTGAAGCAGGAAAGGCATGGTTATTTTTATGTAATTTTTTTGAAATAATATTTTAGCTGCCCCCTCCTCTTTTTTTTTTTTGCAATTTTAGTTTCAACTTTTTATTTCTTCCTCCCATGCTGAGAAACTGCTTATTAATCCTCCTTTTTTCGTTTTTTAACTTCATAGGGGATGATGTCACACTACTTCAAGTGGGGCGGCGGGGGAGAGGGGGTCAAGAAATTGTGACAAGAGGGATAACAAGAAGTGTGACATTACACATTTTGATTTCTATAAAAACGTGTAAAAAACCAGCAGATTAAACTTATTTTTGATATTTTTTTATTTTCATAATTTGATTTTAAAAGTTTCATTGATTTCATTTTATATTGAAAATGCGGATGCTTATTAAGGTTTGAAGTCACTTCTAGTTAAAATTTTAAAAGAAACTCTTCTTAGGTATTTACTTTTAAAATAAATAAGTGCGGGTCATTAATTATTTTTCACTATTATGCACTAATTATCTGTTTTCTGTTTTAACCTTAATCTAATTTTATGCTATTTAAGTCCACGTGTAATCATTATCATTTATTGTTATGCCCACAAATGTCGTTAAAAGTTAAAAAATAAAACTAAAAATGTGATTCTTTAACGTAAGTACTTTATTTCTGAACTGCAACACTGCAAGTACATGTGTTCATGTAATATAGCGTGACACGTGGCAAAGGGGATAGGGGTGTGTTGGAGAGTGTGATTTTGTGACAAAGGGGAGGGAGGGGCTCAAATATATTGAAAGAAAGTGTGACACTGTTTATGAATGGTCCCATAGAGCGTTTATAATAACATTGCGAAAGTGAAAAATACCGTGACAAAATTACACTTTTACTTAGCCTAATCATAAATGTACATTTAACAAAAAAGATCTGAATTGATTGGTTCTCATGGGCTGCAATAGTGGCACAACTCAAAAAAACACGCGTTTCGGACTAAGAACAGATTGTAAATATGAAAATACACCTTCTTTTCAGCAGCAATACTAGCACAACTCATAATTCAATATTAGGCCTTAAGGTGTCTTAAAAGCGTAATTTCTCTTTTCTTTTTTTAAAAATTGTGATCTGATTTTTTCCGCCGATGGGGGGGGGGAGTTGACTTGCTCCGAGGGAGTAGCCCCCCCCCCCCCCGAGAGATGCCTGAAATAAACATGGAGTATATCTGTAATGACAAGTATTGATGACTAGTAAATTTTGAACTCTTGTGCACTGCTTATTGGTGTTTAGTCTGTACATTTTTAGGGTGACCCCCCCCCTTTCCCCAACCCTAGTTACGCCTATGGTTTATTTATCTTGCTAAGAAATATTAATTTGTGCTACTGTATTGCACAATGTTTCAAATTTCAGTGTTTGGAAATTCTTATTTGCTGTCTAATAAGATGTATGGTTAAAATATTGCAATAGTCTATTCACTGCTTTATCTGCACAGCATTCTGTTTTAAAGTTTTCAGTATGCTTTGAAGATTAGCTTTCCATTAAAGTTGTATGCAGCTTTTTTTTTTATATATTCAAGCATTTTTGATACTGAAAGCACAAAGCTACGTGTTCTGTTTAGCCCCCCCCCCCCCCCCTCCAAGATGCTTTTTTCCAAAGTGGCTATTCTAAATGACATTAATAGAAAACCAAAAATTTGAAAGTCTTGCGACATATCCTTTTTGCTTTTATTGTAATATCAGCTGGTATTTGGTGATAACTCAATAATACATAATAGATCATAAGTTCATAAAAGCACAAAAATTAGAAAATACAAAGATAGTATTTGGTATGTTTGATTTGAAAGGTGTTCAATAATAAATTATTTTTATGTATATTCTAAAGTTGAAACTGCAAAATGCGTTTTGGTCACAAAGCAGTTTGACTGAAATCATTACTTTAACTTAGCTTAATAAGTCATAACTCAATGAGGCTCAATGCTCTTTATACAAGTCAATTTTTCCACTTACTGATATTGTATTAGATTTTAATTATATATTAACACTGCTCTACAGTGGTTCGATAACAACAACCGAATTACTATTTTTATTATAGATACATATTGTTATTCAAATACCTGCAAATAAAAAAGTTCCATGTCACATTTTTGTGTAACAAAAATTGGAGCTTTCTGCTATTTTTCATGATTTCTTTGTTGCTTGTGGCAACTCAACGCTTCTGGTACCCTACAATCTTGCTGTATCTAGTTATTTATGGCATCCCATTATGTAAACCTTCCTTGTTGAATATAGTTGTGGGTTTTTGTATTATAGTTCATGTTGAAAATGACAAGTTTTGCACGCAGACATTGCAAAACTATGCCGGATAAGTTTTGTTTCGTTTGTGGGCAGTTTATTTTTAAATCTCAAGGTAAAAAATTTGAATAAAGCTTGTTTTTTGTACTTCGGGTGCCAAGTTGGTGACCAAGATGAAAGTTGGGCTCCGCACGCGTGTTGCGTGAGTTGCAATGTGGTTCTTGGTCAGTGGATGAAAGGCAAAAAAAAGCTCTTTACCACTTGCTGTCCCAATGGTGTGTCGAGGACCTTCAAAATCTTTTGATAATTGTTAATTTTGTCTTACTAGCATAGAAGGATATTCCAAAAAGCAAATATATAAAATTGAGTTTCCGAATATCTCATCTGCACAGACAGTTCCTCACGGCAAGCACTTAATGGTACCAACTGTTCCATTGAATTGAAAAGATATTGACATTCAAGAGAGGTGAGTGACATTGAAGACACAACTGAAACAGATGTAGTTGAAGGTACTTGTAACCCAAACAGCAAACTCCATTTTATTCGTCAAAATGAACTAAATGATCTGCTTCGCAAACCTATAGCCCATTTAGCTTCCGTGAAAGAAACGTACGCTAACGTGGTGACTATTCTAATTGCATTTAAGTATAAACAGTTCAATTGGCGAATTTGTGGAGACTTAAAGGTTGTAGCTATATTAATGGGTCTTCAGGAGAGATTCACTGAGTATTGTTGCTTTTTATATTTGTGGGATAGTCGAGCAACAGCACAGCATTTCGTAGAAGAGGAATGACCACCCAGAACATCACTTCATCTTGGAGCTAGTAATGTTAAGTACAACTCTTATTGAAAGGGAAAAAAATTCTGCTCCCTCCACTTCACATTAAATTAGGACTGATGAGAAACCTTGTGAAGGCCATGGACGAAGAAGAAGGTTAAGGCTTAAAATTTTTAAAAGAACATTTTGCACAATTGAGTGAAGCAAAATATAAAGAAGATGTTTTTATTGGACCTCAAATTAGACAAGTGATTTGCGAAACTGATTTCGAAAGGAAGCTTAATCAAACAAAGTTAGCAGCTTGGAAATCATTTGGGAAGGTGGTGAAATGTTTTTTAGCAAAACAGAAAGACAAAAATTATAAATTCCTAATTTAAGATCTTCTTAAGTCCTTCCAAACCATGGGGTGTGGGATGTCACTTAAAATTCCCTTTCTACATTCACATTTGAATTTTGTCCCAAAAAGATAGTGGTGAACATAGCGATGAACAAGGGGAAAGATTTCACAAGGACATTTAAGATTATGGATACCCGATAGCAATGTCATTGGGAACGAGCAGTGAAGGGTGACTACTGCAGGTTTATAAAGAGAAAAGATTTAACGTCACATAAGAAAAAAATGACAACATTTCATCGCATTTATTAAAGTTTGATAGTTTTATGTTTTATTTAGTCTAAAATGTGCATCTTTTCTCAACCGAAATAGAATTCCATGATGAATTAAGGAGATTAATCATGATTAAAATTGTGATTTAAATGCATTTTTGAGTTTCCTCTCATACTATACGATAGTCATAACAAAAAAAACTGTACGTGTTACAGCTTTTTTACAATTTTATTCGAATTATATGCTACAAAATTAGTTGAAAATAGCTAATTGTATTTGTGTTTGGGAAAAAAGTTTTTTTTTTTTTGTCGACTAGTGTAATAATTTCAGAGCATCAATAAATGTAGGATATGTTCCCTGTTATTTTGCATTTTTCTAATTTCTCTTTAAAATTTTAGGAGAGGAATGGAATTACGTATTTGGAGAGCTATTCTCAGTCATCGAAAAAAACTGTAAATTATTTCATTATTGTATATTAAGAGTTGACAATTTGGACTCTCATCATTTTGGCAGCATCATTTTAGGTGGTTTTTTAAAAATATATATGGTATAATCCGTGTCGATTCAGGCAGGGGGGTACCTTCATAGTCTCAGAAGTTTTTGAATTTCACATATGTTAAAATTTAGCACTTCGTGAGTTATAGTTATATTTTTGTTTTGCTCAAAAAAATTCCTGGCCCGAGATACAGGCCGCCAAAGATGGCGCCTTCGGCGCAATTTCTCACTTGCGTTTTTCGACAAAAACTTTCAAGTGCTCTATTTCCTGAACGGTGCAAGATATTTTGATGCAGTTTTTTTTATTTGAAAGATAACTATGTTCTGTTTAAGATAAAAAGCTAAATTTTAAAATAGCTATTCAACTTTTTTTGCTGTAGCCTTTTGAAATTTTTTTCAAAAAAATCTTTTTTATTTTTTTTTCTCAAAAAAGCCAATCTCAAAAATTGTTATTTTTTACTGTTGGTTAACACCATTAAATGCTACATTTCCTGAAAAGGAGAGCTTCCACTTTTGCGTTTAACGGTTTTTACAAACAATTTAAGATTTTGCCATATATTTCCTCAGTTTTGTTAACAACATAGTCATATATTAGTCTCATTAAGTCAAAATTATATTAGTTTAATTTTCTTTGACATGGCAATTAATTCTTAATAAATAATATTAGCGTGAAAAAATCATGACTTTTTTTAAATTAAAAATTAATTTTTTTTAAATTTAAAACCAGATTGCTTATCATAACCATAAACATAACTTAAAATTGACATTCTGAGTAAAATGCAATGAATATAATATTTATTTAAGTGAAAATAAGAATTTACATTGAAAAGTGTATATTTATCCTAAAAATTTAGAAAAATAAATGCAATACACTGTACTTTCAACCCAATACGCATGTGTAAGAAAAATTAATTACTGCACATTCGTCAAGTTGTTAGCAAGTAACGTAAATATATGTATAACAACCATTAAAATTATTTATATATATCATTTATTCATAATCACAAATTGATTAATAATTAAATTTATTTTTGTATAACACATACAGTTAGGTATTTTCTTGATTCCATTTGCCATCAAGTAATTTGAAAAAGAAAACAAGTTTGGCTGTCTTTTCTACCCCAAAGTTATTTTTTGAGCTTGTTGTGAACAAATCCAAATGTAGATAACTTTAGTTCAATTGCTGCTGAAATGAGCATCTGAATTATTGTTGGTTGTTTCCCATGAATTCTTTTACAGCAGTTACAATTTCCCACACTCAAATGTTGACATTGACTGCAATTTATTTTTCAAATTAAATTCCACAAAAAGGAAGTGCACAACTTATGAACTTCAAGCCATTACTTCATAGTTCAGTGTTTTCTTTAAACTATTAATTTAATTGGCTCTTAAAGCTCTTATTTTATATTTTGGGGTTAGAGATGTCTAAAAAAAAGAAAGGTGTCAATGCATGCGTTCATATTTTTTATAATAGATATTGCATAGTTACTTTTTCTTGCTGATTTAGGTTATTTTCTAGCTTTTCTGAATACTTGTAACAGCTTCGGCTAATTTAGTTATCTTCTTCAAATTATTTAAAGCAGTTAATATTAGTTTTAATTGATTAGGCAGGTCCTCAACATTCTGTTCCATTGCCATATTGAAAATATTTTGATATTTATTTCTCTATAAAATTTCTACTTCCTTCTTTAAATACCTGCATAAAAATTAGCCGATTTCTTATGTAACTTTTTATGGAACGATATATTAAATTCCATTGTACCTCTGAAGGTCAGATGAATGCCATTTCGTTACTATCAGGACAGCGTGATTAATGAAATTATTTTTTCTTGTTTTGAATTGAGAAGATGTTTTGTCCCCATACCTCACAACTCATAATGCTAACTCAAATCAGTAATAAATTCTTTAACATTTTGTTTGATTTGATTTTTGTTAGAACTATTGAGTTAAATCAATGATTTTTTTTTGTTGAAAAAAATAATCTGCTTTAAATTATGTACAGCCTGATAAATATTAGAAATATCTTTTCAAAAAAGAAAAAAAGGGAAGAAAAAAAAAAAGAAAAACACTAATATATTACTACCAAAAACATATTAAAGCTTACAATATATGGACATGTTCAAAAACATACCACTTCCCAAAATTATGTCGTAAGTTATAGATAAAGCAATTAGTGGTGCTTCATGCATGTGCTTTGTTTTTGTTAACTTCCTTATGAAAGGAAAAGGAAGAAAAATGCAAAGTGATTGTATCCTTAATTGATCCCTCCCCCCCTAGTAGTGTTCCTCTTTTTTTTTTCTTAACATCAATAGCAAGATATGAAAATCAAATATCAAAAGCTATGTTTTACTGAATAACACATGTATTAAAATTAACAACTAATAGATTTGAACTCTAGCTATGAAAAAAATGGCAAAATGTTACTTAAAAACAATAAGGGAAATCAATAAATAATTTAATGTAGCGGGCAATAAAATTGGGCAATGTATGTCTGTCTGTTTGTCTACTGGTAATTTTTTTTTTTTGTGGGAAGGGGGGATATGTTTCTAATATTTATTAAAATATTAATTTAATATAATTTTGACTTAATGAGACCAATATATGACTATGTTATTAACAAAACTGATAAAACATATGGCAAAATCTTAAATTGTTTGTAAAAACCGTTAAACGCAAAAGTGGAAGCTCTCCTTTTCGGGAAATGTAGTATTTAAAGGTATTAACCAACAGTAAAAAAATAAAAACTTTTGAGATTGGCTTTTTTGAGAAAAAAAATAATAAACATTTTTTGAAAAAAATTTCAAAAGGCTGCAGCGAAAAAAGTTGAATAGCTATTTTAAAATTTAGCTTTTTATCTTTAACAGAATGTAGTTATCTTTCAAATAAAAAAACCGCATCAAAATATCTTGCACCGTTAAGGAAATAGAGCACTTGAAAGTTTTTGTCGAAAATCGCAAGTGAGAAATCGCGCCGTAGGCGCCATCTTTGGCGGCCTGTATCTCGGGCCAGGAATTTTTTTGAGCAAAACAAAAACATACCTATAACTCACGAAGTTCTAAATTTTAACATATGTGAAATTCAAAAACTTCTGAGACTATGAAGGTAAGATTTTATTTTTACCTGCCTGAATTGAAACGGACGTATAATACGTATAATTCCGAAAAAGCCCCCACCTCCGATTATCCCCCCATGGGGCAAAAAAGTAAATTTTCAGGGAGAAGCTAAATTCCGTTTTCCCCCCCATCCCATAAAAACAGAAAGAAATCCAATTTCAGTTGCCCTCTCCCTTAGAAACTACGTAGAAGTCAAACAGGGTTGTCAAAATTTCCGACAGGAAGTAATCGAAAACATCTGGGAAAATAGCCAAATAGGTGAGCTAAAGAAGCTTTTAATCAATCGCCGCGGAAAAAAGTAGCCGGATCGGCGAATTTCGCCTAATATGGCAACCATGACGCCAAGGAAGGAGGAGGAAAGCGGCTGCGCTCCGATGGCTCAACCAATCAGCAAACAGTTGCGTCGGAGCTCTGTTTCCCGGCATCGTATGCACGTGTTTGAGTTTGAGTGAACCATTTTAGGTTGGCGTTCAGCTGTAAATTCAAAGAGCAAATTTTCTTCCATCAAAATGCCATGCTTGTCGAGCTATGCTGTCTTAAAAAAGTGAATTTAATTATTAGTATTACCTGCATTAAATGGTATTCCCTTTTACTATATATTTTTTGTTTGGAAAAAATAAAATAAAACTTACGAAATCGGGTATAGAACTTCCGATTATCCCCCCCATGCCATAAAGCAAAATTGCAAGTTTTGCCGAAATTCCGATTATCCCCCCCCCCCCCCCATAGGGAAAAATGGAAGACTTTCAGAGGGAAATAGGGTGGGGGGATTTTCGGAATTATACTATATATCTTCGTTTTGACTTCGATACACAATATTTTGATGTTAAACTGTGCATAATTATATATTTTATAATTCAAAATATTAATATATATCTGTTTTGACTTCAGTACACAAAATTTTGATCTTGAACTGTGTATAATTATACATTTTATAATTCAAAATGTTAATATTAAAATGAAAGCATTTACTAGTTGAAACATTGAACCATGGAGTCATAAGTGTGAAAATGTTGGAAAAACACAACATTTTTAAATGAAAAATAGTCTTCTAGAGGAAAATGTATTATGCATTCTTAATGTATGACAAAGTACAAGAAATCTTTTTTAAAAAATATTTGAAATTATAAAAATTAACTTTTTGACTTGAATTCCATAATTAGCTCTGATGTGGAAATGACCATTTGCATATTCCTGCTTCATTTCTTCTCCACTACTCGAGGTCCACTGGTATCTCCGACATTTCTCATCAGTAATCATAGAGTTTAGTTTACAACACATTATATTGAAGTGTGTGAGCATTCAAAGTGAAGAAAATCCAGCCAACTGTGAGTATAAGGAGTGTTGTTCCATTTTTAAATGCATTGATATTGAAACGAGCGGAGTTTTGTCATGCATATCTTTGTCTATTGTTGAACATTTCAAACAACTTCCTCACATTTCATTCTTTTATTTTCTTATGTCGTAGGCAGTGAGATTTTAAATCACAGGGTTCATTCTGATTGCTCATATATTGCATAATGTGTTTCAAACTAAACTCATCAAAAGATGGCGAACCCAATGAACTAAGCAACAGGGATATGCACGTGGTCGTTACCTTCCGAATCACCTTCATATTTTTAGTAACTTCATGTGCTCAAAAAAAAGTTATATTTTCAAATGCTAGGTGTATGGTTTATTATTCATGTTGTATTAGTTTTTTTAAATTTAATAATCATTATTTGATGACTTTGAACTTCTCGGAGAAATAACCTCCTTTTATGTCATGGGTAAAATTATTAGCAATCTCTCAGTGTATTATTCAAAGTAGGAAAAATAAAAATATGAAAACAAAAATCAGTTTAAATATTTTATCTAATCCATACAAATCATAGAAAAGAAACACAAGCATGAAAATTTTTTTTCTTTTAAGTTATCACAGAGCAAATAGTAAAAACATTAAACCGCATGGAGATGACTATGTACAGAGTCACTGGGAAATGTTCGACTAGCGAAGAGGACGGATTTCATCTTTTACTCTTCATGCAACCAGCCGTTCACGATTGTCATAAATTGGAGACCTGAAAAAATAACTTAAAAGATCATAATCAAAACTGCAACATTGAAATTTATTTCCAATTTGCATCAATATACAAGGTGAACCAATAGTTTTTACCCTGATTATAATTTTTATTGTGTTCAATTAGATATGTCTTTGGAGAAAAGTACTATTATACAATTTTATACAGACCATGTACTTGGTAAACTTCAACGTATTCCTTCTTGGTAGCGCGGAGAATGTCTAAGTGGTATTCCAGATACTGCCAAGTGTTCTTTAACATGTAATTTGTTACAGTAGACATTGCAGCTTGGATCATAGTTTTCAGTTCTTTGATGTTAGAAATTATCGTGAACAAGTTTGGTGAGAATTCTTCATAAAAAGGCTTTGGTTGCAGGTTGCATGCTTATAAAATGCAAATTGTTCGGCCTTTCAACCAAAAGATTACCCAAGGAGTGCATAATATGAATTACGATTCTGAACACAACTGATATCAAAAACCCTTAAATCACAAATGTTTTTACTGATGAATCCACCTTTTATGCCAGTGGAATAGTCATAATCAAGTTGTGGTGTGTATTGTAACAGAAGAAGAACACTTGGCAGGAACTTGAGTGCTGCTCAGATATTCTCTGAGCTGCCAGGGTTGCAAAAGTTGAAGCTTATAGAAATATGTGGTCTTCTTTAAAAAAAAATATAGAAATATTTACGATAAACCCAAACAAACATGTCTCATTCTAAAAATTTGATCATAATAAATATATACAGGCAGTGCTTCCCCCAGGCTTGGGCAAGAGGGCGTCGCGCCCTGCCCGCCCTTGGATTCGGGTAACGCCCCCATCTTGCCCTTTTCTTAGTGAAATTGCGCCCTTCTTGTAGAGCTCAAAACTCGCGATCGCCAGTCGCCAAAGGCAACCAATTTTCACGTTTTGGCGGCCATTGTTTTCATTGAAGTCGCCAATGTGGCTACCATTTGCTAATGCTAAAACCCTTTCCCGTACACTTGTACCCCGTACACACCCGTGTCTTGACACGTGACCTTTTCCCAAATTCTCTTGTCCACTAAAAATTAAATAAAGAAGAAAGAAATGGGAGTTAATTTGGGCCACACGGAAACTAGTTTTTCCTCCGATTTTTACCGGAAATTGCTCACCGTGTTTGAAATTTCAATCTTTTTCCATCCTGGAATTATTTCAATTATCTTGAAAGTTGTAAGATATTTTTTGCATGCACTACCTTAAATCTGCTTATTTGTCGTTTCATTTTAACAATTAAAAAATAAAAAAAAAGTAAAGATAGAAACAGCCAAAATCGTGCATGTGCTTCGCCGAAAATTGGATTCTACGTTAGAGATTTTAATCCTTTTGCATCGGGTACAAATTTCAATTATTTTCTAAATTAGAAGATATTTTTCACACATGCTACCTTAAATCTGCTTATTCTTTCTTTTTTTTTTTTTGCGCTTTAGCTCTATATATTGTTAAGGCTTGCGATCGAAGTGCCTTGCCTTATGGTGTTAATAAATTGTCTGGTGTTTTCTTTCCGTTTTTTTTTTTTTTTTTTTTGAAAATAAGTAGTTATACTTAATTTTTGAGAAAACAAGAAAATTTTAGATTGAATTAAAAGTTTCAACATGACATAATTAATAAGCATATTTAAAATAAGGATAACAAGCTCCTCCCGTAAATCTGCTTATTTTGCATTTTATTTTAATAGTTTTTGGCTTTTTTTTTTTTTTTTAACTGTGCCAATATTGAACACGTGTTTGTCGAAAATTGCGTTTATCACTAATTATTCACCATTATTAAATCACTATTATTGTTTCATTTATTTATTTACTTCAAATTTGATTTTAGTATTGAGAGTTTTTTTTTCTTAGAAAATACTGAATTGTAGATAAATAAGAAATTTTTAGAAAATTGTTAATTTACCTGGATCCAACTTCTTTAAAAAACAATAAACAATTATTGATAAGAAGTAGTATTATCACAAATCATAAAATAAATAAGGAATTTTTTTTTAGTTTAAACATTTTACAAAATTAATAATGATCTCTTTTAGGGCCGACAGTTGCGAGATTTTTCGGGCACTTTTTGAGATTTTGGGGATTCTTTTTTTCACATCATTTTATGTCTCTTTTTTGGCTTTGGGTAATTTTTTGTGTGTAGCCTGAAACTCTTCCAATGATTATGTGCTTGATTATATTGCAACTCTTAAAAACTCTCTATCTCACAAAATTTAGAACAGTAGGTTCCCAAAGACCTACTAGACTAATAAGAAAATTATTTTTTTCATCTTTATAAGTAGGCTTGCCATATGTCCCAGTTTGACCGCGACAGTCCGGTGTTTTGCTCTTGTCCCGGTGTCCCGCCCAGTTTTATCAATGTCTCTGAAACGGCTGTAAGATGTAAAAAGTAATGAATTTATGTTTTTAAGAATCTTTTATGAAGACATTAAGAATCTTTAAGGTGACAGAGCATAAGTGAGGAAGTCCACTGCAAGAGCATTGATTGTATGTAAAATAAACTTTGGAGTTTTCTTTGCGCTGACTTTTATGAAAAGTCAAACTTAACAAAGACACCATGAAAAAAGTATATTCAAGCCAGAAATATGAGTGGATTGAAAACAAATAACATTGTTACTTATTAATTGCTTTTTTAGTTTGACAAAAATGTTTTTTTTTTTTTGAATGATTTTTGTAGTTGGACAAAAAGTTGTAATTGAAAAAGAAAGATTTAGTTATTAATTGTTCAATTAGACAATTTTATTAAGCATTTTAAACTTTATTTTATTAGCACTTCTTTCTAGATGGCAGACTAGAAAAAATTATCAATAAAAAGAAAAAAAAATCCTTCTAAGTAAATTAAGTAGCAAAAATTCCATTTTTACTTTTAAAAGGTGTGAAGACTAACAATTTAGGGTGCCAGATTCCCCACTCCCGTTTTTTGCGAGGACTTTAGGCTTAAAACTCACCATTTTTCTTTTAATTTTTAAAAAAATTCACCCTCGCTACTGGGGGTTATTCCTTACCCCACAGACCCCCCGGTAGCCCATCCATATAAATGTGTCCCGGTTTCACTAACCAAAAATATGGCAAGCCTATTTATAAGGGACCCATTTGGGTCAGATATGCATTTATTACATCTGTAGACGTTGAGAAAACTAACCAAAATATAAGAATGCTCTTTCAAACAAGAAACTATTTACTATTCAAAATATGAAAAAGCATTTAATAATCCCAATCCAGTGGCGGATCATGATTTTGTGGGGGCCCAGGTGCAACCTGATCTGGAGGTCCTCCATTGACCCCACTGAAAATAGGATGGTTCACTAACAAGAACAATGTAGAACAAACATAACGTTTTTTATTTGGAATCAACAAGCATGTAAAGACTTAAAAGGATGATACAGAACAAAACGTATATATATATATATTTATATTACATACAATATATATTTTGTTCTCAGTTATTTAAAAAAAACAAAGGAAAAGAAAATCTTGCATCCTGGTTTAAAAGAAAAAATAAATAATTCCATACAAAAAAAAAAAGGAAAATCACTAAAATTCTGCAATTTATTGTTGGCAATTTTATGAAAGGCGGTTTGGGGACTCTCCCCACGGAATGTTTTAAAATAAAAAAAATAAGGACGCAGGGAGTATCGCTCCTGCGGACGTCTTTGGTAGATAAAAGAAAGTTTCGGGCGCTCGCCCTCGAAAAATTTTGAAAACAAAAGTTTTAAAAACTCAATTTTAGGCTATATTTGGTGAACTTAAGGAAAGTCCTAAGAACGCGAATTAGGTTCTTTGGTAATAACAGTGAAAGGGGGATTTTGAAGATTCTCCCGTGGATATTTTTTGAAAACTGAAATCTTAAAAGCGAACTTAGTTTGGATGAATTTAAATAATACACATAATTAATACTACTCTAAATAGAAAAATACCCCAATAGCTTCCGTCTTAAACTCGCCCGTAAACTCAACAGGTAATATGCATAACCGACAAAACCACTGGAGCCGTCATTTTGGAGTTCATCACTTTCCTAATATATATTCTTAGGAGGAGGTGCTACATGGCTTTCAAGGGGGTTACCATTGCTCTTTGGAGCATTGAGCACCCCTGTTGTGTATATCTATGTACTACACAACGTATGACACGTGGAAAAAAATCTATAACAATATTATTAGAAATTTTTATCTTAAAGTTGAATAGCACTTCTCTTTGGCATTTTTTAATGCTTCTGCTCGACAGTAACGCAAATGCACTTCGTAATATAACACCACTTTAGTATTTACTATTCTACACAATTGATGAAAGGAAATACTAATAAATGACAACGTCAACTCTTTGCTAATTAAGGGCTTCACGATTGAGTGAACTTCAGCTCTACCTATGTCTCAATGTCCAAAATTCTAGGAAGGTTTGTTTTGGTTGTTTTTAACACCCACCACCCCTTTAGGAGGAAGGGCCCCCACAAGCTGTTTTTTCTCCTTGGTCCACTCCAACCCCGGAAACTCCAAAATCTCTGGGAAATAAATTTTTCTCTGTACAATGGATAAGATAAACTACCGGATTCGAGTCTTTGGATCCATATATGAGGGGTTATCTTACTCCCGCTCTTCCGTTTCAAGTTGGACATCCTCGTAATGGAAGGGGGCTTCCAGATTACTTTTCCGCCGTTTTTTGCTCCTTCCAAATAGATCATGCAATTATGGAACTTTTATTGGCATCCAAAATGATCCATCACATGGTTGTTTTCCAATACCCACTATGGAAATACAAGGTGTCTCAAAACTGTCCAACTATTTTGATTTAATTCAAATTTTTTGGTCCAAAACTTTGAGAAAAGTGGGCACTACAACTGCCTTACGTGGTTCCAACAAGATACCACGGCGCATACCACTAACAACTCGCGAGCAGCGCTGCAAGAGTTGTTTTCCGAAAAAGTGATTTCTCGAAGAGGTGACATTCAGTGACCACCACGGAGCCCTGATTTAACCCCACTTGAATTTTTCTTGTGGGGTTATCTTAAGAGTGTTGTATACGAGAATAATCCACGAACTTTGGTAGATTTGAAAAGAAATATTGAAGAGAAGATGAGACTGATTTGATTCCTCAACAATTTCTTACAAAATTCTTCAATAACGTCCGCACAAGGTTTGAAGAATGTCGTCAAAAAAACGGTCTTCATTTAACTAATGTAATATTTAAAAAGTAAAATTTCCTTGTTTGTTTACATTTTGGTATAAATAAATAAATGATTTCAAAGAGCATTTTCTTTAACTGGTAATCGAAATCGTTGGATCGTTCTGAGACACCCTGTCGTTTAAAATTTGCCCGAAAGTATTTATTTTTATTGTCATATTAACTGACAATTAAGATTCAATTTTGGTTCTGAGAATGAGACACTAGATGGTTTCGAGGCCCCTGCTTTGGTGAGGCCCCAGGCATACGCCTCCTGCGTCTGTGCGGTGATCCTCCACTGTCCCAATCTAATGGTACTTTCTAGTTATTTCAAGAAAAAAAAAATTTTTAATGTAATAAAACTTGCTGGAAAAAAGATGGCAATTTGTGAGGAATCCATATATTAGACATTTCCTTTTTCTCTCCTTATTTTAATAAACATTTCTTTAATGAAAATGTATTGTATTAATTTTGCTTCTTTTAAATTTTTAAGAAAATACTATTGTCATTTTAAGTTAAACTATTGCTTTCAATTAATATTCTTGATTAATTATAATGGCATTTTTTGTAATTTTGCTGTTTTTAGGACATATTAAACATTTTAAAGGGGGTTTTCAGTGATCGTTTAGGTCATCAAAATCCGGGCTCTAATTATTATTACTGAAGCTTTATTGTATTAAGAAAAGATATATTCTTATTTTCTTATTATTCCTCGGAGGTGATCAGATCTTCAGAAGTACTGGAATTAAGAGAAACACTCGTAAATTAGTCAAAATGTATAACTCAGAAAATCCTTGCTAGATATTTTATTGAATTTAAAATCATTATTGGTTGATGTTGCCTTGAATATACAAGCAGGATTTTTTCATGCTTTACTTCAAATATTGAAAACGATCTTAAAAATGAATATTGTCAAATTAGTTTATATATATTTTTCAATGTTCAGTTTCACTGTGATGATGTTTATGTTTGACTAAAATGTTAAATTATGGCAATAATAAAGTATTACTACGGGAGGATTCATAAATGATGTCACGCTTCTAGGTTGAAGGGGGTTCCTGAAATTGTGACAAAGTGTGACAAGGGGAGGGGAGGGGTAACAGGAAGTGTGACATTCTGCTTGTGCAACCAGAGGCGTAGCTAGGTGGGGGCAAGGAGGGACAGCCATCCCCGGGCGCAGCGTCAAGGGGCGCCAAATTAATGTTAATTTACTTTTTTTTTAATACGAAAAGAAAATTATTTGAACTGCAGAGGTGTGAATATGTTCGACAAAAAAGTGGGAACACCGCAAACCATACAGGGAATGACCAATGTAGCACAGGAGTGCGTGGGAATTCAGACAAATAGTTTTGCGATGTCAAAGTGTCCCATTTTTCCCTTAGAAGCGAATGGTCACTAATAAAAATGAAAGTTAAAAGGGCTGCTTTTTAGAGCTATTTATCATTTAGCAAGCCTAAAGGTTTTTAAATTCCGTTTAGGGGCGCAAAATCTTTAGTTGTCCCCGGGCGCTGAAAACCCTAGCTATGCCTCTGTGTGCAACATAGCATAACATGTGACAGTGGGGGAGGGCGGTCCAACATGGAAAACAGTGTGACATCATTTATGAACAGTCCCTACTTCAAATTACAAGTGCCCTTTATTTCGGTAAAATGCCCTAAATTTGGAAAAGTGCCCTTTTTTTACAGTAGCACCCTGCCCTTTTTCAATCCTGGGGGAAGGTCTGCAGGATGTTTATAAAATCTCAATATATTTTTGTTTTAACAGTGTAATTCTGAAATGTAAGTTATTTATTTACATGAAAATGTAACATTCTTAAATACTTACCATAACATACTTAGATACCCCCCTGAGTGTCTAGGCAAAACTGCCACCATTCCACTACATTCAAGAATACCTTTTGTAAGGTTGTTGTAATTGCAGCGGCTGCAGCCATAATTCAGTTTTAATTGTTCAATGCTGCCAATCTTCACTCTGTGCACTTTCAGTTTGACGAAACCCCATACGAAAAAAGTCGAGGGAAATAAAGTCAGTTGATCGTGGAGCCCAAAACCACAACAAGCCCACCCATCAGGGAAAATGTAGTTAAAATAATTACCCGTATTAATGACTATTATTTCATATCACCTGAAAAGCAATTAGAATTTGAACGCATTTCTCAAAAATGTATAGAGACGTTATAAACACCCTGTATAATCAGGGCAAGACTTTCGGTTCACCTTGTATATCTATATGTACTCAAGAATACAAATTTTGAAAAAAAAAACAATATTTAAAATATTTTGCTGCATTAATATTTACCAGATGCAAAATTGTCAGTTTTTAATAACACCTCTGTGAATTCTAACTAGAATTTAGTGTGGTTTATAATATGATGCACTATTAAAGTCAAAAAATTAAATGCTCGTATATTATAATTACAACAGTTGCCAAATTTTCTTTTTTCATTTTGTTATTTGCAATGGCAAGATTAAATGAGAAATTCTTACAAACAAGACACACATAATGATACAGTTATAGTAAAAAAAAAAGTCGCTCTTTCATCAGCAAGTTTCTTTCTTGCACTCTAATATCGTTTCACTTCAGAGTCTCCATGCAAAGCAAAACATCCTTTTATATAGTAATCATTTATTCTTTATATATTAATTAGAATGTTGCTTATTTACAATATTATTCGAAAAGAGTTGTTTGAAAAATGCTACATCCAAAGTATTGGGATGTTTGATAAGTTTTTTTTCTCATAGATGCCGTGAACTGCATATTATGTAGTAGTGATTGCATGGCTTATATTATTATTTACTACTTTAAAGTAAATCCACCTCACCAAACGCATTAACATATGCGATGCTTTGCTGAATCATAAAAACGACCCATTTCTAAAAAGAATCATAACGGGTGATGAAAAATGGATGGTTTACCATAACGTAGTCCGAAAACGATCATGGACCAAGCAAGATGAGCCCCCACAATCGACATCCAAAGCCAATATTCACCAAAACAAGATTTTCTGCTTTCTGTGTGGTGGGACTGTAAGGGTATAGTCTACTTTGAGCTGATTCGAATAAACCAAACCATTGATTCGAATGTCTACTGACATCAACTATCAAAATTGAACAAAGATATCAAGAAAAAATGCCCTGAACTGGCCAATCGCAAAGACGTTATGATCCATCATAATGACAGATGCCACAACTCTTTCATAACCCGTAAAATATTAACCCATTAATGCCTACCATCCCTTTTTAGGGACAGTCTGAAAAGTACGTCTGAAGCACCCAAAAATAAACATTTGTACACAAAATTGTTTTAATGTATTCCTAACCTTAAAATAACTGGTTAGAAATATATTAAAAAATATTTTTTAGTGAAATGTTTTATTTTTGGGTGCTTCAGTCGTACTTTTCAGACTGTCCCTAAAAAATGTCAGGCATTAATGGGTGCTCAATTGGAAACTGATTATCATTTGCTTTGCTCCCTTCAAAACCATTTGAATGGTAAAACTTTCGATTCCGATAAGGCTATTAAAAGTAAGTTGGACCAGTTCTTCGCTTTTAAAAACCATAGCCTCTTCGAACATGGAATTTTTCAAATTACCAAAAGATGGCAAAAGGTCATCCAACAAAATGGTCAATGTATCATTGATTAATGCTTGTTGCTAATATAAATAAATTCACTTTGAAAAACATGAAAAAACCATTAATTATCGAACAACCTGATAGCAAACTAAATGTAGTACTTAAAATAAGTAATTAATTTCTAACTTCCAAATGAAAATTAAAGAGTAGTTTGTTCTTCTGCAATAAGTAACACAAATTAAATACTAAAAAATCTATGGGTTTCTGCATTTTTTAAAAATAATTTTAATGAGGGCAGAATTTGGCCAAATAATTTATCAATAGTTAACAAGTTGCATATGTGGCTGAATTCGATAGGCCAAATAGTGGCCCATTATATTCATTACATCTCTAATTGCAAATGTTTGTCATCATTTAATCAATAAAACTGGTCTAACCTGGTAGCATGGCAGAGATTGGAATGATGGAAAGTACCCAGCTGAAATTCCAGCTCTGGTGTTGTCACTGAAACAAAACTTAAGATTAAATATTGTTTTTGTGTCAAAGGGTAAAACATTTTTTAAAAAAACTACACTGTAATTAATATGGCAAACACATTTTCAACCTGATTCTTGTATATCTCAGATTGACTTCACTATGGTTTTCAAGACGGTCACATGGTGAGTTTGATACCTGATTGGAGAATCAAAATATGATGTCATAAAACTGTCAAAAAACTCTAGCAAAATTAATTGGATATGGACGTCAATCAGGCTGTTGATCTGGGCTCACTAATATAAAGTTTAACAAGAAGAGACATATTTTGGCTAAAAGATGAATAATAGGGACCATCAACAATATTCGAAAGCACTATTCTAATAAAGAAAAAGTTTTAAACTCTAAATCAATTATATTTCACAATGTCTTAATATTACAAATAAAAAATTTTTTGCCAATCATTTTAATAAATTTGTATACTATACCAAAGATAAGTTTGATTAGTATAATCAATTAGTTCCAGATGTACCAAACTGTCAGTTGCAGAGGTTTATTTAAAAGAATTCAAATCTTTGGTAATTTGGATAATTTTAACAAATTGCAGTCAGTTGAGAAACATTTAAAAGATTGAATCCTTGTCATTAGTGTCAACAGGATGAGATAAGCCTCAAATTGGAGCAATTGTGGTAGAATCTTCTCATATCACCAGTTGGAGCTCGAGCAGATTGCAAATTACTTAACTGATTGCAAATGTCTGCATTTACTACATGGTTATTGGGAATAAATGCAGATGCAGAATTTCTCTAATTAGTTGCAGCAGGAGATATCCCAATTGAAGATGTTGTTTAAAAGCTAGGAAACCAAAATTATTGTACTGTTAAAAAAAATAGAGAATTCTCCTTCTGGAAACTGCAAAGAACTCACTTTCAACAAAATAAAGTTCATGTCTAAAGATAAAACTTCATTGAATAGGCAAATGGCAAAAACCCATTTAACGTGTAATTTGAAATTTGTGGAAAATGACAAACAGTTTTAAAACATTGTAATTGCTGTAAAACTTTGAAAGAACGGAAGTAAAAATTGTAATTTTGTTCAAACTCTAGAATTATAGTGTTTTAGGAATTACTTGATTATGAAGATCGGGTGACATATTATAGCTTATTTATTGAACACTTGAACAAATTATATACAAATATATTTACGTAGCATATCTTATGCGAAGAAGTAAATTATAACATCATCAGTTATCGTACGCCACAGCCGTGCATCATTTGACAACAACAGAACATCATGGACGGTTAAAGTTAGTTATAAGCAATAGAAGAACAAGTTAACAATATTTTACAGTAAATTATTAAAAATATCTTTCAGATTAAGCAGTGGATTTAACAGGTTTTGCTTGGGTGAGATGATTTTTGTATCTATATGGGAGCTCAGATTTGTTTAGCCTTCTCCTTCCAAAAAAAAAGAAAAGAAAGAGAATAATGATTAATAGAGGTTAAAGTGATCATTGCTGGGAAATTTTTTTGAAAGGCTTAGGATTTCGAAGTTTGGTTCCAGACATAAAACTAGTTCAATCCATCAATGCGGCCTTTAATTTCATATAGCTGTGGTGTAGAAATTGGGGGAGGGGCAGATCCGTACCCCTCTTTCAGCAAGACGAGATTAAGGGATGTTGGGTTGAATTTCAACTATGCTATATTATTCTAAATGCTTGAATTCAATTTATGACTGTAGGGGCACTTTCATGCTGTAAGGAGCGATGGGGTGGGGGGGCACAAACAAGTAGAGTTAAGTCACTTGCACACCTGAACGAATTTATAGCGATGCCACTGCCACAAAGTCTTTAACAGACATGTATTTCACTATATATTTTTGCCTCATAAAATTTTCGGTTTAATAATCAGTTTTGCCTCATAAAATTTTTCGAAAACACTGCCTAATCAACTGCAGATTCAACGACAGCCTGTTATCTTGTTTTCTAAAAAGAATTTAACAGTATTTGCGGTTTGCCTACTTATTTTTATGTTGTCACAGATGATGGTTACAAAGCATATACTCTCACAGAACAGAAACATATAAAACACCTCACAGGTACTCCGCTGAATACAGAAACAATGTCTCTCATTCAATGTAAATCAAGGTATTGAAAAATTATAACTAAGCTCTTGCCATTTTTTGCAGGGGCGGTTGAGAAGGAGAAAAAAAATGCTGTCTCTGTAATAGTTGAAGATTTGAAATAAAATGTTGCATAACTGTGCATGCACTGGATAACTGGAGCACAGTTTAAACAGAATAATAAAATAATTTGAATCTTGAAAATAATGGAAGTATCAAAACAGAAAAATTGAGAAACAATTTTGAATATAAGCAAATTTTAAAATTATTGCAGAATTTTCAACTAAATTAAAAAATAAATAAATAAAGCTAAATAGAAGTTAATAATAAAAAGACAAAAACATTTACTTTTTTGGGCGGTAAACTAATTTTAAGAATAGTGTAACATCATAAAGTTGTAATTAAATATTTAAATGATACAATTTATATCAAATCAGAACATTTCATGTAACAGGACAAGATCACTTTACTCATCCCAAAACGAATAAGTACGACAATCATATGCAAAATACTTGATGTAAAAGTTTGTATCTTGAATTTTATTTTTCACTCACTAAAGGTAGCTTTTATTTAGGAACAATATGCAGTAGTTAAATGCTAGAATATTTCATAGTGCACATTAAATATAGAAAATAGAACTTACACAAAATTTGAAAATTTTAGAGTATTTTCTGCAACTGTTAGATTTTTCTCAGTTAAGATACAGATGGAGGACAAAATAATACGAACACCTGTGAAATAATGGAAAATCTTTATTAATAGGGGGTCGGACCACCCTTTGACTGCAGTACAGATTTAATGCGACGTGGGATAGATGCATAAAGGTCATGGACAATATTTAAAGGAATAATCAGCCATTCCTCTTGCAGAGCGGTCTCGAATTCCGAAAGTCCGGATGGAGGTGGAAATCGGGAATGAAGTTTGGACTCCAAATAAGCCCATAAATGTTCAATAATATTTAAGTCAGTAGACTGAGGGGGCCAGGCGAGGTGCTCAACTTCATCGTCATGCTCTTCGAACCATTCTTGGACGCATCTAGCAGTGTGGATAGGGGCGTTGTCGTCTTGAAAAAGCGGCCGCTCTCCAGGGAATACAGTCTGGACAAAAGGATGGACATGATCCCCTAGAATGCTTAGATAGTGACTGGATTTGATCCTTCCATGCAGAATAACAAGGGGCCCAAGACCGCACCAAGATATAGAACCCCATACGATAATGGAGCCTCCCCCATGCTTCACAGTCGGCAAGAGGCAATCAGGATGAAACGCTTTGCTAGACGTTCTCCAGACATAAACACGTCCGGTCGTTTGAAATAGGGTGAATGACGATTCATCTGACCATATTACCTGTTGCCATTGCTGTGGGGACCAACCTTTGTGATCTCTGCACCATTGGCGTCGCTTGAAAGCATTAGTTGCTGTCACCAAAGGTTTGCGAATCGCCACTCTGCCATAAATGTTCGCAGCATCAAGCTCCCTTTTGACGGTTTTTGTTGAAACGGGATCCTGGAGATGGCTGTTCATTTCAGATGTTATTTCGGATAACGATTGCTTGTGCTTTCGGGCTACTATGCGCTTCAAGACCCGTCTATCCCTATCAGCAAGCTTTGACTTTCGGCCACTGTTGTGCTTTGAAGACGTCGTCTTAGCCTCTTTTGTGTATGCTGTCATAACAGCTGATACCGTGCTCCTTGCAAACCCCAAAAGGTTTGCTGTTTCCGTAATTGATGCTCCACTTAAACGCGCTCCAACAATCATTCCTCTTTGGAACTCTGACAGGTCTGACATTTTAACTTATCACACACAGTTCGTTAGACGCATGCAACACAGGTGACTGATGTTGAGAGACTGATACCTTCCCCTTCACGCTCACTAGGTGGCAGACTTCTGTTGCAGGTGGCGCGGCTGTATTGGAGGTGTGAAATACGTCATACTTTTTCACAGGTGTTCGTATTATTTTGTACCCCATCTGTATATATACTTATATATATTGAACATATTTAAAGCACAAATTTAAATCCTTTGTTAAATAAAATTTTATTAAAAATATGAAATTCAAAGAAGTTTTTATGAAGAAGAAAAAAAAAATTTATTGGCAATGGGGATATTTTAGTTTTTTGGTGTCACAAAATACCATTTAATTCCACATACTAACCTCATGTTTTTTTACAGAAAAATAGGTTAGTGAATTGGGGTGCAGGCCTTAATTCATAACAATCTGCTACCCTATAGTTCTTACTGTACATTACTTGAGACATGCTACAGTATTGTTACATCAAGCTCCCAACATTCCTACCTGTTTATAAAGTAGCTGTAGGCAATTTGTTATGATGTGAAGAGTTTAAGTAGAGTTTGTTCCTCCCCATTAACAACTTGAAGCACGAGTTTTTTTCGGAAAAAGTGGTAAAAAAGTTTTTTTTGACAAATTGAATATATGTATATAATGAATATATGTATAGTATAAATTGTTTTTGGCAATTTCAGTTGTAGGGGGTGACTAGCGAGTGGGGGATGGGGTAAAAGTTATATTAAAAAATATTTTAAAACTAAAAGCAAACGGATCTCAGACAGGCACTAGAAATAAAATAACGCGAGATACAAGATCGCCCGTGTGCAACATGGGCATGTACAAATTTTCCGGTAACTTTCGCCCATGTCAGACACGGGCAAATGCATTAACGGCCTTATTCACCAAACACGGTCAAACAGCCAGTCAATATTCGAAAGAACCTATGTCAAGACCGCTGTCCAATTCCGTATTCACCAGACATTAGCATCGTTAATCTTTCGACTGTCTCGCTTGAGACAGCTGTCTTGACAGTGGTATTATGATTGGCTGAATTCTACCATGTGACTTCATAGAGTCAAACTGCAGCAATGTGGATTTTTGTAGACGATATCGCGATCGTGCATGAAAATCTTCTTCATCCTAAGTTTCAAAGTTGTTCAGAAGACAAGAACAAACGCGGTCAGCGATATTCAAATTTCTCAAGCATCGTAATTGTAAAACAAAAAACATTTACAAGAGGAAGGCCCAATATGGAAAATTCATTTGTCGATGAGACTTCGTGTAATAATAGTGTGCTCCTTTAGAGTGCTCAATCCTTAATGTAAAAGTGCCGAATGACCAGTTAATCAGGAGAAAGAAGCAATTAAAATTTCAAACTCAGTTCAGATACTAACAAGTTTGTTCAGGAGACAGAGACGAACTAGTCTATCTGGTAACGTGCCGGCGTTCAATGCGAACGTGTAGAGTTCGAATCCCACCTTTTGATTTTTAATCTTTACTCATTTAACTTATTATATTTACATGAAAAAAAAGGCCAATTAAATATTAAATGATGTATTTAATTATAGTAACAATTTTACTTCAAAAAAAAACAGAATAAATAAATATTATTGAAATACTATACTCTTGAAAAGCTACTATAGAAAATAAAAAGTTTAAATTGTGTTCTGATTTAACTTTATTCAACATAAATTTTTAACTATACAAACAGGAAGCCTTGAATTAGCCTGCTTTTTTATAAGTCCCTTATTACATTGAACCAGTTTTAGTATTCATTAGAAAAACAGCAACTCTAACATTTACATGCATACTGCTTTGTCAGAAAAGGCTAGGAGGGAAGCTATAAAATGAATTTTTAAGCCCATTTACGTACATGAAACAATTTTAAACAGTTACATTATATGAATGATAGGAATTGTTGTGATATTAGAATTATTAGTTATTTTGCATTTTAAAAAGTAAAATGATTACCATAATTAAAATATCATTTTATACTTAATAGCCTTTTTTTCAACAAATTTATTTTAATGTAAATATAATAATTTAAATGAATAAATGAAAAAGATAACCAAGGGCGCTCATTCATGAACTAACTTATTAGTATTTCAACTAAGTTTAAAATTTTAATCTTTTTTCTCCTATTTAACAAGCATTCGGCTCTATTACGTTGAGGGTTGAACACCCTAAAGGAGTACTACTATGTCATGAAGTCTCGACCACAAATGAATTTCCCATGTCTTGCCCAGAGTATTTATTTTTGACCTCGCACTTCTCTTCGAAATCAAGAAACTATAGATGGCCGTTTGTTTATTGCGCACGCGCTGTAAGTTTGGACTGCTTGGACCCTTTGATTTCTACGGTCGAAGTCTCTCCACCGACTGCGGTGAGAAGTAGCTGTCTCCTCGGGGTGGGGAATGCTGTTTTGGACTTGAGTCCAAAATGGACCGTGAAAACGCTGTCTGACTGCCAGTCCAGAGGTTGGTGAATACGGCTGTAAGGGATTAAGAGCAGGAACTTTCATGGTGCTACTCTTAGAGATGGTTATGATTTGTGATTGGCTATACCAAACTGACATGTGTTTTTTGTCATGTAATTTTGAGCTGTTTTATGTATCTGTCAGACAGAAACTGAATAAATTATTTTCTTTTTTAGTTGAAAATTGAGCCTCCGTAATACTAATACATATTACATTCACAAGCGTCTGGGAAAACAGGTCAAAAAAAAATCTTCTTACTTAATCTCTTACCTGTTGAAAGTGAAGAAACAGTTGTAGAGGGCTGCAAATATGGCGCTTCAACGCTATGTTGGCTTGTTGCAGAAGGTAGAGGAAATTGAGCTGTAGTAATTTTTGGTTGAATACACGTATCTCTTAATTTCCATTTGTTATAAGCTTGTTGAACCTTGAAATAATGAACATTTATATATTATCTACATATATATATACACACATACACATCAAGATTTCATATATTTTTTGCTTACGGGTAAAAATTACCTCAGTATTATTTAATCCAATGAAAATGAAAACTGTTAGCCCTTGTAAACAGTTAAGAGCTGCAAATAAATATGATAAAATATCTGCCTCTTGCTGCATGTATAAAAGTAAAAATGCCCAACAACTTGCACTTGATATCACTACAAACCAAGCATCACGGCATCGAGCTCTGAAATGAAAAAGTTCATTGTCTTAGTCATATCATTTGTAATGTTAGTCATCTCTTCTCAGCTAATATTTGATATGTCATATGCAACAAACATAAATAATAAAAATTTAATTAAAGAAAAATATGCAATTTTTAAAATTAGAACATATTTTTAGGGTTTTATATTTCAAAATACTCCTTGTTTTTTCAAGTGTATGGATTTAGAACATTATCGAAAATTCTTAGTAGTATAATACTTTTTTTAAGCTAGCTGGTCTTTTGTTTTATTTTAACCCTGTATCAGAAAATCATGAGGCCCCCCCCCCCCCCCCGAAAAAAAAGTCTGCAGAATAAATGAAAAATAATACATAAGTAAATGAAAATAAAAGTAGCAATTTTTCATGCAATAACATTTTATTTGAAATAAGGCAAACATGATGCTTGACTATTTGCTTTGCTTGCAATTTTTAAAGTTGTATTTTTTAGTCAATTTTTCTTTTCTTTTTTTTAAATTGCATATTTTGTTATGCAACGGAGAGAGTGTTTTTTGGTCACCAAGTTGTTTTGTTTCTCTCATGGGCTACTTTTGCTTTGCTATAAACACTTTTTGTACTGAAAAAATAAATTTTAATATATTTAGAACTTATATTTTTTAAATAAATGTTTAGAAAAGTAAGCAACCTATACTTTTACAATTATTTCCGAGTATCAACTAGATTAGAACAATGAAATTTCCTTCTATATATATGCTTTTGTGCTTTTCAGCCATGCATAAAACTGAGTAGTTTTACATCTAAAAGTGGAGCACAGTGGCTGAGTGGTAGCCTTCCGTGCTACCATGCCACAGGGTTCGATTCCCGGGCTGGGCAAGGTCGACTCAGCCTTTCATCCCTGCAGTGGGGTAGATAAAACGAGGACCAAGCATGCTTGGGAACTAGGGTTCCTCATCAGGCCGACCACGTGACTGGAACTTCTGCTTCTGCACCCCAGGGCCCTCGGTCTCGAAAACTAGGATGGGCACCGTAGGCCATGGCCTCCAAACGGGCTGGCGTGCCACTAAATTTAGTTTTTTACATCTAAAATTCAAAATTTTGTTATTAAAAAAACCCCGTTATTTTGATATCCTTTCACTTTTTGAGACATAACTTGCAATTTATAACTTTTTAATAAGACTTTTTAACAGGTAATTAATTATTTTTATGGTCTGGGCTCCAGGAATTTGAAAAAAGTGGTAGCCATTACTTGTAGATACAACTAGGATGAAATTTTTGAGAGCGGGTATGATAAGATAATGAGCTTGCTAATCCTCTACTACAGAAGATGAAACATGGGCGGGGGGGGGGGGGGGTAAAATAGTTGTGAAGACAAAAATACTTATGTCGAAGCAGTAGAATTCAAAGAGTTTTGTAGAAGTAGATACAAGCTGATCTCAAAATGTGTTACATCTTATTAATGTGACACCTCAAGGTTGTCTGCCTCATTGACGCCGATCGGCTACCGTACTGCCGCCATCCCTATGATTTAATGAGATCATTGTATATATTTCTGTATATAGCTTTTTGTGTAAAATAAAGTTAGTGCCAAAAACGTAATAATGGCGACGAGTCGTAAAATTCGCGCTCTGCCTGCCGATTCGGATATGCTTCTTTTCTCGGAATACATCGTAAGTAAAACTCGATCTTCAACATTCAGCTTTCATTCAACAAATCAATTCAAATGTTTAAAATGAAATATCAAATTCCAAAACAATATGGAACTCTTCAATATCAAGTTTTCTCTATCAGAACATTAATTTTTCAATGCCAAGTTTCATTTCCGAAACACAAGTTTTTCAATGTCAAGTTTCTGTCTTGCAATATTGGTATCAAAGTGCAACTACGATTTTATTTGAACATTCAAACTCGAACTCTAAAATGGATCAAGAACAATTTCTTCAGTTTTTATCGGCATTTCAAAAACAGCAACAAGAGTTCTTAGAGAAAGTTTTGCCAACTTCAAAATCGGAAACGACTTTTCATCAAGTGCAATGTTTTGAAAATTTCAACAAAGAAAAAGAAAGTTTTAAACTGTATAAACAAAGATTTGAAAATTATCTTAAGTTGAAAAATATTGAAACAGCAAATGAAGTTTCTGCCGAGATCTTCCTGAATTCAATCGGATCAACAACTTATCAACTTCTTTCATCGGTAGTTTCGCCGAAAAGTCCAACTGAACTCAAATATAACGAACTTACAGCTTCCCTTGATCAGCATTTATGCTCCAAGGAAAATATTTTTGTGGCTCAACATCAGTTTCTATCTCGCTATCAAAAAGAGAACGAAAATATATCAGAATTTATTGAAGTTCTTAAACGAGAAAGTACCGAATGTGATTTTATATCGCCGTGCAAGTGTGAAACTTCGATCGCGGACATCTTGCGCGCACAATTTATTCGAGGCATTCGCGACAACAGCATCCGGGAGAAACTGTTACAATTAGATGCCACAAGTTTAGATGAGATATTGTCAACAGCACTCACACTGGAAGCATCCAAAATAAACTGTGCAGAATTGTCAACATCGGCGGCTATTTACAATAATATCAGTGTTCATGAAATAGCAACAAATCAACTTTGCAACCGGCGATCGCGTACAAATTCGACGTCGCGTTCCGAACGTGGACGTTCCGTTTCTCGTCTTCGACAACGAAATAGATCACCTAGCGCAAGTCAGAAACAATACCAAAAACATAAAAAAATGCCTCTGGTAGAATTGGGACTATCTGGAGTCTGCCTACGCTGTGGAAAATCAAATCACATCTCAAAAGAGTGTCGCATTGATAGAAACAAACTGATTTGTAAATCCTGCAATCGAAGAGGACATATACAACAAGTTTGCATTAAAACAGTTCTAAGTTCCTCCCCCAACCAAAAGACTGTTTCAACATTAGAAGAATATTCATCAGCAAGTGATTTTTCAAATATCAACATGATCATCGATGCTTATAAGTAAGATCCGAATGCAAAGGATGCTGGAAAGTACTTTTTGACAGTGCTAAGGTCAACCTCAACGTTTTGAAGCTGATTCTGGAGCTGGATTTACACTTCTACCTGAGACAGAATTTCTTCTACTAAACCTTCGAACACCTCTACAACGCACTGATGTAAAATTCAGGTCATACACCTCTGAAATTTTCAAACCTCTAGGTGTAGCTGTAGTTCAAGTAAAATACAAAAATACAGAATCAACAGAACTCTTATTCGTAGTGCCATCAAAGTTTCCACCTTTGATCGGTCGCACATGGATTCGTCACTTGGGAATTAACTTTCAAGAAATCGATTCAACATACCCTAATGATACGCATCAAACCCAGGCTGTAAACAAGTTAGAAGACTTCATAAGAAAATATCCAGGTATTTTTGAAGAAAAAATAGGTTGCATCCCCGGAATTAAAGTATCTCTTCAACTACGAGAAAACGCAAAACCGGTTTTCCATAAAGAAAGAAATCTTCCTTATGCTCTCAGAGATAAAGTCAACCAAGAACTGGACTTGTTAGAATCTCAAGGAATAATTTCAAAAGTAGAAACTAGTGACTGGGGATCACCGCTCGTAGTAATTCCAAAACCAGATGGCAACGTACGTCTGTGTGTTGGCTACAAAATAGGAGTAAATGAACGTCTAGTAAATTCCAACTATCCTATTCCTCGAATCGATGAAATTCTTAATAGTCTGCGACATTCAAAATTCTTCTGTCGTCTTGGCTTACACAAGGCTTATCTTCATGTGCCAGTAGACGATGAAAGCGGTAAAATACAAACAATCTCGACCCATAGAGGAATGTACAAAATGAATAGACTTTCATTTGGAATCAAAACAGCACCAAGCATTTTCAATCGAATAATCGACCAAGTTATACAAGACTTGTCCAAAACAATTGCTTATTTTGACGATTTAATTGTCCATGGATCCACGAGAGAAGAGTGCCCAAAGAACTTAGAACTCTGTTTGCATCAACTACAAAAATACGATCTTCATTTGAATCGTCAAAAATGTTCTCTATTTCAAGAACGTATAGACTATTTAGGATACATAATCGAGTACAACAAGATCTGCAAAGCACCAGAAAAAGTGAAAGCTGTAAGCGAAATGCCACGTCCGTCCAATGTTGAAGAACTTAGAAGATTTTTGGGAATGGTAACCTAGTATTCCAGATTCCTGCCAAACCACTCAACTACGACGTATCCTCTCAGATGGCTTCTTCGTAAGAACACTCAATATCGGTGGACTGCAGCATGTGAATCGGCATTCCTCAAGTTAAAGAACGAAATTTGCAGTGAACGATTTTTGATACCTTTCGATCCAGAGCTCCCAATTATTCTTACATGCGACGCCAGCCCAGTAGGTGTTGCAGGAGTGTTGTCACACATCATCGACGATCAAGAAAGGCCAATTGCGTTTGCGTCAAGATCATTGACAGCTGCGGAAAGAAACTACTCACAACTTGACCGTGAAGCTCTAGCCATAGTCTTCTCGACTAATCATTTCTTCAACTACTTGTATGGAAGACATTTCAAACTGGACACAGATAATCGACCGCTGACAAGAATCTTCCATCCAAGCAACAAATTGCCACCGATGACAACAGCACATTTACTTCGATATGCTACATTTTTGACAGCATTTGACTATGAAGTTATCTACAAGAAAGGCAGTGAAAATAAAACTGCTGATTGTCTTTCCAGAGCACCCATTAATCAAAAGCAAACATCATTTGACATTCAAATCAACCAGGAAATCAATCAAGTGTGCCTATCCAGTATCTTTGAGATTTCAGCAAATGTACTCAATTCCGATACCATTCGAAAAGAAACTGAAAAGGATAAACTTTTATCAAAAATTATACAAGAAATCCAGGACGATCATAAAAAAGCGTTGGAATTCACCTACGAAAGTGGAATTTTGTTCAAGGGATCACGAGTCATGATACCAAAATCACTTCAAAAATCAACATTGAAAGAACTTCATCATACACACATTGGTATCACAAAGATGAAGCAATTAGCTCGAAGATTTGTGTACTGGAGTGGAATCGTCAAGGATATCGAGCATATGTCAAAATCGTGTGAAGCATCTGCACGCATCAAAACCAATCCCCCAAAAGTTCCTTGCCATCCATGGGATGAACCTGAAGAGAACTGGGACAGGATCCACTTCGATTATGCTGGTCCTTTCCAAGGGTTCTATTTTTCGATCATAGTAGATGCAAAGTCCAGATGGGCTGAAATTGATGTTTGTAAAAATCCACCAACCTCAGCAACTACAATCGAGCTATTATTATTATATATTTGCTACACAAGGATATCCTAAAACAATGGTTTCAGATAATGCAACTATATTTGTTAGTGAAGATTTTCAATTCTACTGTGCCAAAAATGGTATTTTTCAAAAACTGATTGCACCTCGTCATCCAGCCACAAATGGATTAGCTGAACGTAATGTGCAAACTCTAAAGCATAGGCTTAAGGTCAAGCCTGTAGCCAGACTCTGACTCCAGGGGGGGGGGGGGCAAACTTTTGGACAGGAGGGGCAGACTAGTTTTTCAATTTTTTTCTAACATGTTAGACTTTATGCTCCTTTTGGGCGTTTTCTTAAAACTTATTTAATAATTAATGCAATTATTTAATTTATTAATTGATTAATTAAACAATTAATTAATGAAACTAATACTAATTTAATTCAATACTGAAATTATTTGATCTTAAAAGAAATACTTGATTAAAACTTACAAAAGGCAGAATTGAATTTTTAAAGGTTTTTCTAAGAATGTCTTTTGTAAATTAAAAAAATATATGAAATAATATAAAACAGTGAACGTTTTTAAAGATAATTTTGATGTGAACGATCATTCAAAGTAAGATATTGAAGCATAAAACATGTAACAGTATGTTACAGGTTACAGTAAAAAATTGGACTGCCCATGATCCTTTCATTAGTGCCTGGTTTATATTCAAAACAGGGGCAAAAATGAGCTGAATAAAGGAAAACGTTCATGTTTTTTATTTTTTCTAAAATTTGAATTAAGGGATAAAGGTCATGGGAACAGGATTTTTTCGATAGGACTTTGCTTTTAAACAAATCAAAAAGTTAAAAACAGAAATACCATAGATTATTAAGATCCAATTAATCACGCTGGGACGGGCAAAACATTTTCACTGCCCGACCTGGCCCCCCTCTGGCTACGGGCCTGTTTGAGGCCATGGTTAATGAACCTCCTCCTATGAGCGTAAAGGTTCGTGAAATACTTCAACGTTACAGATCAACACCATTAGCTAACAACAAAACCCCTGCAGAACTGTACTTACATTGTAACATCAGAACACTGGATGCAATTCGACCCATCAAACACCACAAACAAGGAAAACCTCCTCCCTCATCGAAAATTAAGTGTGGGAGATAGAGTGATGGCACGTGTTTACAATTTAGAAAAAACAGCACTGGAAATTGGGAACTGTCATGAAGAAGTTTGGAAAACTACACTATCAGGTTGAACTAGACAATGGTCATAAATTTAAGAGACATATCAATCAACTTAGGAAAACAGACATCGAAAAGAAGAGAGTGACATTTGCGCCGGATACCATTGACTCACCTCCTCAACCTATCGTGTTTAATATTCCCATCACACGAAATAGCAACATTGCAAATGACACTGTTCCATCAACAAATATTCCAGATACTGTTGTACTTAATTCAATTTCTCAATCATCTCTAAGACGGTCAACGAGACCTCACAATACCCCACCTTATTTGCAAGATTACATTATATACTGAACTTTATTCTATGACTGTAATAACTGTCCTTGCATGCTTTTCTTTCATATATATATATTCAAGATATGCTTACATCTGTTAAATAATGTTTCAACTTAACTGTTATATAAAAGAGTGTTTATAATATTCTCCCATATAATTAATCAACACGTAATAGCTTAATTTCATTATATTATATAATTTTTCTAAATATTTCAATTTCTTATCATTTTCTAATAAGTGTGGGAGAATTGTTACATCTTATTAATGTGACACCTCAAGGTTGTTTGCCTCATTGACTCCGATCGGCTACCGCACTGGCGCCATCCCTATGATTTAATGAGATCAGTGTATATATTTCTGTATATAGTTTTTTGTGTAAAATAAAGTTAGTTCCAAAAACGTAATAAAATGTATAAAAGATTAGGACTGACATGGATAAGAAGAAAAAGAATGTGCAAAATTTATGCTTAATCAGTAAAAGTTTGCATGAAATAAATATGCTACTGCCATTCTCCTAATCCAGTCTCTATCACTGCACTATCTCTGACTTTGAAAACAGACCAGAATGGAAAAAATATTGTTCACACTCATTTCTGGCATCAATATTTTTAGAAAATGTTGAGTCACTGTTGAAAAGCTTAAAACATAATTGGCAGTTAAAATATATTGGTCACCAAATGTCGACCTGGTGATCATATTTCACAAGCCATTTATAGTTATATATTTTAAAAATGTTTTCTATAAATATTTTGAAAATATGATGATAAAACTAACTAAACATAATAATCAAGGCAAATCTTAATGTGTTTTTATTTGAAATGAATACCCATTGTTATGTTGTTTTTGTATTAAAATCAAATTCAATAATGTTACCTACCCTATTGTATTATATTTTGTTTCTTGATTTTCCGCAGAAGAGGAACAGCTGGCTCTGCGTATTGTAAGTACCAAGAAAATAAATGAGCCCTAATATCACAGAAAAAACAATTATCAGTATCAAAAAGTTATTTCCTCTTCAAGTTAAAGGATTAAAATTATTGTTTAATACTTACCACCATACACATAACAGCAGGTCCAACAAAACCAAAGATATAATAATTATCAAATCGTAAAAAGCAGTATTTTGATGTTCCATAGCTTTTAGGATCAATAAATGCTGATGCCCCAACAATTAAAACTGGAGTACTATATGAAATGATTGAGTAGCACAGAACTCTGCTACTATAAGATGGCTCAATAAGATGTAAGTATAGTTGAAAAGCATATAAGAAAAACCATGCAAATACTGCTTGAAGAATGAAGTGTAAAGCACCAGCTAACAGAGCACATGGAAGATCAGTTTTACCTACTCCACACATATAAATAACTTCAGTCAGAATGAGGCAGACACACATATGTTTATGAATTGCTGAATGGTCACCAGGAAAACTTCTGTAAAAGAAAAAAAGGCAAATATTCAAATACTATAAGCATAAAAATGGCTAATTCATAGAAATGAATAGCTTTAATCATGATACTATTTAGAACATTAATGCTAATTAAATTAAGTAAAAATTCTTAGCAATACAGCAACATTTTATTGCGATAATTATTTATACTTAAACAGTAAGTCCATTTTCACTCGAGTTATTTTCAGATAAAACTTACATACAATTACTTTCTTGAATTGTGTGTGTTCTATCAATGAAACATATAAACTGCAATGACTCTGTGTGCATGTGATGTCTAAGAAAATCCATAATTACAAAATAGTGCAGCTATACGAGGGACTATATATGTCCTACTTATATTCTTCAATCTTGTAAATATTAGGTCTATAAATATTCCCCAAACAGGAATTTTTACCCTTCCTCAACAACTCCATCCAAACATATCAATGTCACAAAGTTTATCAAATTCACAAATGATCAATTGATTACAAGTGGAATTCTAATGCAGAATGAAATTTTACTAAACAACACATAAGAAGCAAAAACTGCATACCTGAAAACCAGTAATAATATCTCTGTTAGCAGGAAAAGTACTGAAGCCATGATAGAACTTGTAAAAACTACCACCTTTGAGAGAAGATGATTTTGAAGTTTGGCCTATAAAAGAAGAATAATTATGATGTAAATAATATTCACTTATTTTGTAAAAGGCAACAAGGTATTGATTGAATTTCAAAATTGAACTTTATCATAAACAAGCATGTGCTTAAAAATGCCCTTAATAAACCTTTTAACATTTGAAATACCACCATCTTAGCAGCTGATAATTTGTACAGTATGTGAATTTAAATAAACTATACATAACACAGGGGAAGGGTGCAGCATATTTTTTATCAGGTAAAAAAGTGCCTTTGAAATTTGTAGGAAACCATTGGAGAACATTTTGTTAGAATATTTAATTCAATATTTAATTTTCATGTTTCTCTATTTTAAGCCACTACTTATTATTCTATCTTACAGCAACTGTACAACTCAACTCTGTTCGATTTTTTGTTCTTAAGCTTGTAAGAATGTAAACAGTACAGAATGTCTTAATCTAATACTACAATTCCATCTTATTCAATCTTCTAAATAAAGTACATTTTCAATATCAAGGATTCCAGATTTCTTCCAAGTCTTATAGATTATGAGACTGATTGCAATTTTTGAAATATTTTAAAGAAATTTGCGATTTTTTTTTCGAAAACGAAAGTTGTTTATCCTGTTCTGCTGAAATCACAATGGCTGAAGGTGCTCGCATTTCAATAGCAAAGTTAAATAATTCAAATTACCAAATCTGGAAGTACAAAGTAGAACTTCTCTTGATTAAAGAAGGACTCTGGAATATTGTTGAGAAAGAGAAACCTGCGGATGCAAATGAGGACTGGATTACGAAGGATGGAAAGGCTCGTGCTACCATTGGACTTCTGGTTGAAGATAACCAACTATGCCATGTAAAGAAGAACAATACAGCGAATGGTATGTGGAAATCTCTTCTTGGATATCATCAAAAGTCAACATTGTCCAACAAAGTCAACTTGCTAAAACGCCTGTGTAGTTTGAAACTGGATGAACACAGTGATATGGAAGAACACATCAACACTATGACTGATCTCATTGATCAACTGACTGCATTGGGGGAAAATTTGGCAGAACCTCTAACTGTGGCATTATTGTTGAGCAGCCTTCCTGACAGCTATGCAACATTGATTACAGCGTTGGAAACCAGACCAGAAGCAGATTTAATACAAGAACTGGTTAAAAATAAGTTGATAGAAGAAAACAGAAGAGGAAGAGAACAGAACCATGGGAGCCAGCCGAGCCAAGAAAAAGTATTAAAGGTCAATTGTACAGTTCAGAAGCATACAAAAAGAAGCTGTTTTTTCTGTAAGAAGCCAGGACATGACAAGGTGGATTGTCGCAAGTATAGAGCATGGCTACTACGGAAAGGAACAAATCAGCAAGAAAATCAACATACAGCTAAGAAAGTTACTCTAGCAGATAATAACAGTTCAGAAATAAGAATCAGCAATGAAGAACATATTTGTTTTATCTTGGGTGAAACAGAAACTCTTTCGTGGTACATTGACTCTGGCGCAACTTCGCATATGACCAGCAATTTTGATTTCTTCACAGCACTTGATGAAACCATTCAAGATAAAGTTTACCTTGCAGATGGTCAAATCATAGTGACCAGTGGAAAGGGTGAAGGCTGGATATTTTATGAAGATGACAAGAACCATGTAAGTAAAATAAAAGTTCAAGATGTTCTTTACGTGCCTCAATTGCATGGAAATTTATTGTCTGTCAAGAAATTAGTTGATAAAGGATTTAATGTTGACTTTAGTAATGAACAGTGTACTATAAAGTTAAAAGAAAACATTGTTGCTATAGCAAGTACTAAAAACAGTTTGTATGTACTAAACTCACAAAAGGCATTAAGTGCAACTGATTGCAAGTCTCTCTGCATACATGAATGGCACAAAAGATTAGGCCATAGAGATATTCAAGCCATAAAGAAAGTAGAAAATAAATATTTAGCTACAGGATTAAAGATAAAGCCTTGCAAACACACTGATGTATGCGAGATCTGCATTAAAGGGAAAATGACGAAAACATCTTTTCCAAAGAAATCATCAACAAAAACCACAGAACTGTTTCAGATGGTTCATTCAGATGTGTGCGGACCGATTCATGTAGCTACACCAAGTGGAAACAAGTATATACTTACACTAATCGATGATTTTAGTAGATATACAAAAGTTTATTTGATGAAGAATAAGTCTGAAGTTTCAAGAAACATAGTTCATTACGTGAAACAGGTTCAGACTATGTTCGGGAAAACACCAAAGTGCATAAGATCAGACAGAGGTGGAGAATACATGAATGCTGAAGTAGATAAAATCTTCATTGATGAGGGAATACAGAGACAAACCTCGGCACCCTATACACCTCAACAGAATGGGACAGCGGAGCGCAAAAACAGATATCTTATTGAAATGACGAGATGTTTACTCCTAGAATCAGGTCTTGAAAATACGTATTGGGGAGAAGCTATTCAGACTGCCAACTTCCTACAGAACAGACTGCCAACAAAACATCATGAAGTTACACCCTACGAGTTATGGCATGGAGAAAAACCAAATCTGGAAGTAATCAAGACATTCGGCATCAAAGCTTACACCTTAATCCCAGAGGGACAAAGATTAAAGTTAGATGACAAAGCAAAATTGATGACATTTGTGGGTTATCAAGAAGGATCTAAAGCCTACAGATTATTGGACAGAAAGACCAACAAGATTACTATCAGTAAACATGTAAAGTTTGTAGACGATTTCGAGTCTGAAAGTCAACAGAAAACCATACCCGAAAACTTTGTTGCAGAAGAAACATGTCAATTTGAACTTGAAGAGGAGACCAATTCTTCAGCATATTTTGATTTTGAGGAAACTGAAAAAGCAAATGCAACAGATGAAGAAAGTAATGAAGATAACAATATGCTCAGAAGATCAAATAGAGCTAGAAAAGCACCAGAAAGATTAATTGAAACAATCCAAATAGCTAAGGAAGGTGAAACTCAAGAAGCAGAACCAAAAACATATGAAGCAGCGATCAAGTCTAAAGATGCTGAATCTTGGAGTAATGCAATGAAAGAGGAAATAAATTCATTAAAGGCAAGCAAAACTTGGGAATTAGCAGAACTTCCACCAAATAAAGTAGCAATAGGCAGCAAATGGGTCTTCAAGAGAAAAATTGATCAAAATGGAGATGTAGACAGATTCAAGGCCAGATTGGTTGCACAGGGATTTTTTCAAAAATTTGGTGAAGAATACGATGAAGTGTTCGCACCTGTTGTACGCCAGACTACATTTCGAACTTTGTTAGCTATTGCAGGAAAAAGGAAAATGCAAGTTAATCATTATGACATTCAGACAGCATACTTAAATGGTGATCTTCATCATGACGTATATATGGAACAGCCAAAAGGATATGAAGAACCAGGAAAGCAACATCTTGTTTGTAAACTTCAGAAGAATTTATATGGTTTGAAACAGGGTGCGAATGAATGGAATAAGAAACTTCATGACAGTTTCATGAAAATGAACTTCAAGCAGAGTAATACAGACCCTTGTTTATATTCTAAACATTCCAATGGAGCCTGGACCTACATTCTTGTCTATGTTGATGATGTTATTGCAGCCAGCAAAGAAAGTTTAAACCTAAGGGAATTTGAAGTGGAACTAATGAACCAATTCAAAGTGAAGAACCTGGGACATTTAAATTTTTATTTGGGTTTGCAAATTGATCGAGATGCTGAAGGACTTTTCTATGTGCATCAAACAAACTACATCAATCGGAAAATAAAGGAGTTTGGGCTTGAGGATTCGAAACCATCAAGAATACCTTTGGAGCCAGGATACCAAAAGAGAAATGAAGTTGAAGATCCATTAGAAACAAATACAGTCTATCGAGCAGCTATAGGATCACTTCTTTACATTTCTACTAATACAAGACCAGACATATCAGTTAGTACATCAATATTAGCTAGTAAAGTTAGCAGACCAACTCAAAGTGACTGGACAGAAGTGAAAAGAGTATTTCGATGCTTGAAAACTACAGTGCACAAAAGACGAAAGTTAGGCTCAGATCTACAAAGTAAAACTAGCATTTTGGAAGGCTACGTGGATGCCAATTGGGCAGGATCTGAAGGAAGAAGATCACGGAGTGGATATTTGTTCCAACTATATGGAGGGACAATATGTTGGTCAAGCAAGATACAGCCATCAGTTTCTTTATCGAGTGCAGAAGCTGAATATGTAGCTCTTGCAGAATCAGCACAAGAAGCTATATGGTTAAGCAGACTATTAAGTGACTTTCATGAAGTAACTACATTACCTATAACCATATTCGAGGACAATCAAAGCTGCATCAAGATGCTTACGTGCGGAAGGTTTAGTCAGCGCACAAAACATATAGACATTAAGTATCACTTTGTTTGTGAACTTGTAACTAATAATTTTCTGTCAGTATTATATTGCCCAACTTATGTTATGAAAGCTGACTTATTAACAAAGCCTCTTGAGGCGGTTAAGACTGCAAAATTTTCTCAAGGAATGGGGTTGGTGGGATAGAAATATTGAGGGAGAGTGTTAGAATATTTAATTCAATATTTAATTTTCATGTTTATCTATTTTAAGCCACTACTTATTATTCTATCTTACAGCAACTGTACAACTCAACTCTGTTCGATTTTTTGTTCTTAAGCTTGTAAGAATGCAAACAGTACAGAATGTCTTAATCTAATACTACAATTCCATCTTATTCAATCTTCTAAATAAAGTACTTTTTCAACATAAAGGATTCCAGATTTATTCCAAGTCTTATACATTTCACTGCCAAAAGTTTTTCATTTCTAGATTAATTTAATGTTTTCTAATTTTGCAACTCATATTATTTACTTTTATGTACCTATTTTATTATTTATTTTATTGCTGTTTGTTATATTATTTGTTACTTATTTATTTTATTATTTATCTAGAGCTTAATTATCCAAAATTGGTTTGCAATAATGAGGGAATCCAGTAGTGAGACATTTTTATTAAACTGTTAATTTCTGGAATTTACAGCATTCCTGTTCCATTGTGGGGAAAAAAAATCACTGCATTGGTGTTGCATAGGTTTTCAAACTTGTTAAATTATTCTTTTGACAGACAGAGAACCACTAAGTGCTTAATCAGGACCCAGAGTAAAATATACTGCCCCGCTTCACCCAACTTCTACCCCAAAGCCTCTCCTCCTCCTTCAGTTCTTTCTCAGGGGTGCTGCCTTTCTGAGACTGAGCTCTCTGGATTTTATCTGTGCTGCCCTCCCTTCTTTGCATCCCTGGCCAGATTGGAACTGGGGCATCTCACAGTTGGATTGTAAAGATGCCACTGTGTTCAAGACATATCAACTAAAAATCTTTCTACAATCAATCTTTTAGCTACCCCTTCTACAAAGTTATGATTACACTGTGCAACAAATTTCAACTTTTTCTTTGTCCTTTAGATGAAACTATGTGATGCTATATAAACAAAAGGTGCTTGATTCAAATATCCAAACCAAAATGGTCCATCACGTAGCGTTTTTGCTGGAGACCCAGCAAAATTTGGTTGTAGCAGAATGTAACTCAGGCTTACTTACTGAAAACACAAACGCTAAAATTATTTTTTTGGCCCATTTTTCTTGTGGGCATCTATTGGTCTACCCTGATAACAGTTTAGCACTATTCAATTCGTATACTTTCATTCTATCGAGCGCCGAAATGCTTTTCAAACAAGGATGTCCTGGTGAAACCTTTCCCCATGCTCATCATTAATTGCACCAAGGTTTTGAGAAATAAACTCCATATGGAAGCCCAAAAAGTGTAGTTTTAATGAAATGTAGCAACCTAATAATACAAAAGCATTTTATCATGTCACCAGCAAGTTTTTCTATTTTTCAGCTTTCTCCATTTCCAAGGAAACGTGAGCGCACTGATTTAAAGGCCAGCCAGGCTAATTTTTCGGCTTCTGACTATTTCTTTTTATACTCTTCATCATGAAAGGACTTTCTTAAGTTGTGGGCCAATAAAAATCCTTTCTTTTACTTTTTCCTCACTTAAATTTTTGAATTTGTTTCTGAAATGCAAGAAAGCCACTCCTTCTCTGTCCAGAGCTTTTACAAATATTTCGATAAACCAAATTTAATGTGCAATTGTGGAAAAAAGGCACATTGTCGATCACCATAGGCTCATTTGATACGCTTTTGCCTCTTGTAATTTTGTAATTTTAAAATTTCCTTTGGGTTTGCAGAATATGCTACCGGAATGAATAGGAAAAAAAATACTTAGATGGGAGGAGCACTGATAAACAAGCGTCACTCTGCTGAATTGTGCTCATGTCCTAATGGTTGAAATAGTACATTCACATCACAGCAGCATACCATTTTTTCTTGCTCCGTAAAATAGTCTACAAAAGGCCTTTGTCATCTTGTAAAAGACTCAAAACTTCGAGAAGTAGATAAAGCTTTTTTTGCCAAAAATGTCGCTAAAGTAACCCAACTTCATTAAAATGGTCTCTAGAATGGCAACGATCTCACTATCAATGAGAAAGATATAATTTATAATAAATTAAGTTGATAAATTACAAAAATATGCAAATTTATCCAGAAAATACGTAAAAAGGTAAAATGTGGAATTTTGGAAAATGGTAAGTGATAGGCAAAATATAATTGCAGATTCGTAATTTTCAGCCGAAAATGCATAAGAAACAGATATTCTCATCCAAAGGACATTTTTCGTGTTGCACAGTGTTATTTTATTTCTGTCGATTAAAAAAAAAAATTCCCTATTTTACAAGTTGAAAAGAACAAAAGCTGTATTTGATTTTAAAAATACACTATTTTATTTATAAGACATATGTATATTCCCACAAACTGTATTTTACAAAGAATAATCCACCATAATAGAGAATTCAGTAATCATTGCTATCTTAAATTACCGAATTTTATATGCACAATGAAATTTTATGCACATGATTCTTCTGTCAAAATCGCAAGTAATTGTTCACCGTTGAAAAAAATACCAGAAAAGTAACATGAGTATGTAAATGCTAAATTGTCACTCACAATGCGTGGTTTCATTTCCATGAGTAATGCAAAATTTGTCAAATGATCACATTCACAAACAGCATGAGTTCTGTTAGAACTTTTCAGCCAACATCCTTCTTGAGACCACAATCTATAGAGAAAAAAAGAATTAATGAATAAATACAAAATCAGACTAAGACAAATATACAAATTATGTTTAATATGTAAAAATGGTAAATTAATTTTCCATTCCGCATGGATAACGAAAATGACATGTAATACCTGAACAAAAAATAAGGATTTAAGCTGCGTTGAGTTTTGGAGTCAATGAAATAGTAGAATAGAAACTTAACTAAAAAAAGTGATAGTTTTCACCCTATCAATAAAATTGGAGTTTGAACTATTTATGCTGGAGTAAATAAAATATCATTGGTTAAGTAAAAATTATCTTGCTTTTAGACAGAATAAATTATGTACATTAATATCACATTCCTGTAAATTTGATCTTACCTAGTATCTAAATCCCAATATACACACTGAGGGTTTGTTACGTTTTCTTCCTGCAGAAAATTAATTTGATTAGAGAAAATGAACTTCTAAAATGTTTCTACAAGTTCATACATTGGCATAACAAAGGAGAGGATAGGGAATTATACCCCCCCCCCTAAAACTATACTATAAGGTATATATACGTATATATGAGGGTCATTCTAAAAGTAAAGTACATTTTTTTTCTAGACACGTTTATTTAAGATAGTGAAATGAAACCTTTTCACAGCATACTTTCATATGTTACATATTTTTCGACATAGTTGTCATTCAGACTGATACATTTATTGTAGTGATTTACCAGTTTGGTTATGCCTTCTACATATTCACTTGCACCCTATTTTCGAACCATTCACTAAGTTTCTCTTTTCAATTCATCATTTCCAAAGTGGTTTTTGCCTGAAAAATGCTTCGACCTAAAAAGCGGAGGAAAAGAATGCAATCACTCGAAGCCTATGCGACGGATATTCAAAAACTTTCCAGTTAATTGCTGAAGCAAATCCTTCATGAACAGTGTTGACAAAAACTTGGCGTCAAATGAGTATGCAGAGGGCATAGGAAAACTGGGAAAGCTTTATAATTAATGTACTTTATAAATATGCTGAATAGATGAGCTGTAATTAATAAATAATAAATGCTTTAATTTAAATGACAACTGTGTAGAAAAATAGGTAAGATATCAAAGTATCTTATGAAAAAGGTTTTATTTCCTTATCTTGAAAAAACGTGTCTAGAGAAAAACCTTTATTTTTAGAATGACCCTCGTATATATGGTATTGCTAAACTCATGTTTGTGAAAATTGCAACACCATGAAGGACTTACGCGAGTGAGCTGAAATTTTCAGGAAATGCAAAGTAGTTGTAAACGTTAGCTCAATCTTTACTTATGCCTCTTCGACGAAAGGGGGGAGAATCATCGCCCTTCGTGAAGCTGGATTGTCCTATCGTGCAGTAGTCGCTTGTGTGCAGCGTAACAGCAGCACAGTGATGAGTGTTTGTAAGCAGTGGACGGACGAGGGTCGGACAACTCGGAAATCCGGGAGTGGACCCCGAAATGTGACGTCAACTCGCGATGATAGACACCTGGTCCGCATGGCGCGGACGGACCGTACAGCTTCCTCTAGACAATTGGCAGCACAGTGGTCAATAGCTACAGGTGTTTCAGTGTGTGCTTCATCAATTTGTAAACATCTGCTGCAGCGTGGACTGCGCGCAAAGACTCCTTTATACACGATCCCCCTCACGCTAATGCTGCCTTCACACCTAAGGACACGGAAACAAGACACACGCGCCGTCGCTGCGTCGCCGAGAAATTGTGTCCGAGACCCTTCACATCTGGCAGCGGCGTAAAGACCGTATTCTATCTCGCGCATGCTCAGTAGCATTTTTATTTTGTAAACAAACTGAATTTCGCGCGCAGTTCGTTCTAATTAACAATGATAAAATAAATACAATATAAAACCCTTAGTGTGAATCAAATATTGATTTTAATTACAATTATTAACAATTATTTGCTTTTTCTGCGTGCACTAACTGCAATATATATGAATATCTATTTTTTATTTTCGTCAAAAGACCTCAAATGATGTGTTAACAGTCTTGCAAAACGACTCATCAATGTCCTCTTGAAAAGATTTTTGCAGCATCATATCTGTGGATGCAAGTGCATCCGTCAAAGCTTCATTCTGCCTCTTTCATTTGCTTTTAGATATCAAAAAGGCATTCTTTTTCCTTATGCTTTGGGGTACCTGGAGTACCTGAAAAGAAAAAAGTTTGCATCTGGAATGTAGCTTGGAAAATATAAAAAATACCTGAGAATTCAAAGTTTACTTTATAACATTCATTATTTGAAATTACTCGCATGACCGTAGGACCATCTTTATATTATCCAAATTAGGTAATAAATAATTGCTCATAATACTTTCATTTGACTTTGAGAAACTGGCCCCTCATTTTGTACGACACTTGAGTTTTCTTGAAATATGTTGTCATACACATTTCAAGAATTGTCATTGTCTCTTCTGTAGAACAATAAGACAATTCATTAAATTTTCTACCTCACTGTTAACCAGGGTTGGCAGGTTTTTGACATGCGACAGTTTTAACCATGGTTAAAACTAGGAATGTAACGAATTGTGATTTGGCCGAATACCGAATATTCGGCTGCCGAATATTAAAATTTCTGGAAAACCGTTGTAATAGAAAGTATTTGTCAAATTAAAATTATTCACAAACACCAATTACACACAATGTATGATGTGTGATGTAATTCTGTTTGTTAAGAACTTAAAACTATCTAAAATTAATCTATTTTCTCTATTGTTTTGAATGTAATAAAACTAAGAATTTCACCCGCAAGTGGAATAGAAATGACAGGTTTTAATATAAGCATTAACATTATTTTACTAATTATTTAGTTCAAAGGAAAGAACTTATATTGCTTAGTGAACTTTTACCTTGCTCAAAACTGTTTTATGAAGGTATTTTAAAAGTCAATATTTTTATTTTATGGGATTTTTTTACATGCCTATTTTTTGAAGTTCTATTAAAATTTAATACACTTAACAGGAATATATTTTTTTTTTTCAAAAACCCCAATAACTTATGCTATCTAAATATTCATGATATATTCTAGGTTTTTCACAGTTCTCTCTTACCCAATATTTACAATAAATCAATCCACCCAAACAAAGTCTGACTTCCACTTTGTTAATAATAACAAAATAAATTTCTCATATTCTCCATAATAATTAAAACTATATAAATGTATTCTTTTGCAATAATTATAATACAATTTTAAATTTTTTAAATGTACTAATTTCTTTATTTTTTTACATTTCTTCTGCATCAGAATTATTCGGCCGAATATTCGGCTAGGTGATGAAATGACTCTTCGGCCAGGCCGAATACTGAATAGTCGTCGAATATTCGTTACATCTCTAGTTAAAACCACCTTGTAAAAAACCTCCCTGTCAAAAAGTGTCAAAAACCTAATTTGTAAAAAAAATCAAATGATTTAGCAGGATTGGAAAGTGAAAAAAGGGATTTTTTTTATCAGAACATTCATAACTTTCAGATTGACATTTATTGCCTTGTATAACTTAACCCCCCCCCCCTCTCCCGTTGGCTACGACTATGGAATCAAGCAAAAGAACTAACTAAATTTTATACAAATGGGAGAGTATTTTCCTATGAGAAAATTCTTAATTTTCAAATTGTTATTTATATGTAAAACTTCAGACAATTTCGGGCGGGGGGGGGGGGGTCTTATCCCCCTGACGGCCTTGAATTATACAATTTGTTTTTTGGAAATAATAGATATTTTATTCATTTTTACTACTCGCATCGGCTATTGTCCTAGTGAAATCATAACAAAATCAAGAAATTGAATGTTCAGACAATTAGTATCAAAATAAAATAAATTAACAGATTCGAAAACCAAATATAGAATTTTTGTAAATAAAAAAACTTACCATCTACGTGTAACTTTTCGGCAAGTGTCATCCACGAATTATCCTTTTCTTCTGCATCTCGGAAATCTGTTCGACAGGCATTATACAGTCATGTACATTCTCTGACGAAATTTATAATTTCTTCTTCCATTTTTAAAGCAAATATCAATTAAGAAACAGCGAAACAACAACAAGCAAAAGCGAAAAAAGAGTTGCAAGCCAAATTTTTGCGCGGAAACGTAGCGCAAACGAATCATCGATTCTGATTGGCTACTATGATTGGCAACGGACACAAAAGTTGAATTGTGTTCAAGTCTTGGATACAGGGAGGCGAGCAACGGCAACAAAATGTATCCCATGTACTGCGCATGCGCAGAGGCGTGGAGACGCAGATTTCGTCTCCGTGTCCATAGGTGTGAAGCCAGCATAAACCATCGCCGCCTGCGGCTACAATGGGCCAATCAGCATAGAGACTGGCGTGCTGATTGGCAGCATGTCGTCTTTTCTGACGAATCCCGCTTTAATTTGTGGTACCATGATGGCCGCATTCGTGTCAGACGCTATGCCGGTGAACGCCACAGTGGACGAACACCCGGAGTTATGGTCTGGCCCAGACAACCACAGATATCTCTCAGACACCCAAATAGATCCATAACACATCCTGATATCTTCTGGATTTGCTGGATAGCTCACGGATATCCACACATATCCAAATCCTGTACTTGGATTTCTGGATATCCCTGAGCTATCCAGGTAGTAACATGTTTTGGATATGGATCTTTGGACAACCTCTGGATATCCCAGGGATATCCAAGTCATGGATTTGGATTTCTTCATATCCCTGAGACATCCATATAGTAACAGATTCTGGATATCTTTGGGAAGACCTTAGGACAGCCTATGGATACACATGGATATCCAAATCATATCCCTGTGAGGTCCAGAATGCCTTATCCCTGAGATGTCCAGTCATCGCTAAAATGTTTGACTTGTAGATATTGATGTATTTGTCTATATTTAGGCTTCAGCAGCAAAAATTCTTTACTCAAATATGTTGTAGCTATTACATCATTAATGATACATACCTAATGTGTGTTTTCATTTTGTAACTATGAATTCAAGAATTGACTGCAACTTTAATGGACTTTGCTTGAACTTTGTTTATCAAAATCGCGGCTTGCACGATACGTTGATCAATTTCAACTTGGAGATAATTTTCAGTTTGTATACATCTTTTTAATTTTTTTTTTTCATGTTATTAGGCTTATTATGATTAAATATAATTATTTTGTGTTGAAATGATTTAGTTCCTTGTTTTATCTTTTTTGCCACGATTGCTTTAATTTCAGTGACTTGAGTGTTTTTTGTTGATTAGTTTTCAAAGAGCAGATAAAAGGAATTAACTTTCCAATTCCATTAAATATTCGACTAGTAATGATTGCTTTAATAATGTGAGCGATACTCTTGTCTAACGCAAATGCGTACTGATTATTATTTCTAATTATGAGTCGGATTTTCCTCCTGGAGATTAACTTTACGTTTTGATAATAAAATAGGTTCAGTATCAACTCCCCAAACACTTTATGAAGAAACCTTTATCATGTAAGAAGACTTAACCAACTGGTCAATTAAAAATAAAATAATGCTACATTCTGTAATTAATTTTTTTTTAAATACTAAAAATTGTCAATGAGGCAAGGTTTTTACAAACCTTTTAGTTTAATCACAATTCAAAATCAAATGTCTGGTATATTGATGTTGAAAATGGCACGAGGAATTATTGTACCAAATTTTGGTACTGTCTGACTTTCAAAAATAATTTTAGGTTACTTTTCTCCACCAGACACCCGTACACCTCTTAGCCGAGGCCTTAGGTAATTTTATGTTACTGGTTGACCTTTGTCATTGTGGCACTGGGAGTCATCCTGACAGTCTGCTGACACTTCCAGATGCAGATATAACAAATATTCTGGTGCATAATGCTTTCCTTTGTATAACATGCAAATATTACTTTAACAGCATTCTTTTAATATTTAGTATGCTTGATGTAACTCACTCCCTTATCTTTACAAAAGGTCTGCCACGTTTTAAAAAGTACTATTATATCTTAAAATCTTTATCTAGATGGAATTGTAGATGATTGTCTATTCATGGAGCACAGTAACAGTGTTGGTGAATTTGATTTTATGCTTTAAGACATGTAACAGAAGATGATTATGACATAACTTTTTTCATATTATTATTGAGTTGGGTAAAAGCGTATGGAAGCACAATTGCACTGCTGTTTCTTACTTTTTTGTATTAATTAAGAACAGTTATATTCATATCAATTGCAGCTTTTTGTTTTGTTAGTACCTAAACATTACTTTAAAATTATAATTAGAGTTAATTTATAACAATTTCTCTTGTTTTCCAATTTATATACAGTAAAATCTAGTTACAGTGAATACAGAAATTTCCGTTAAAATGCAACATAGTTTTAGTTCCGCTTTATAGTCCAGAAGAACAATTTATATTCCGTTATAACATATCTCTGTTTCAACAAAGCATTTTCCTGGTCTCTTGGAGTGTGTTGAAATGGGACTTCACTGTATACAGTAAAACCCGTTTAAGAAGTTCCTGCTTAAGAAGTTTTACCATTTAAGAAATTTTTAATTTCAATACCAGTTTCATTCCCATCTCCTAATGTTAAAATAACGCCTTTTAAAAGTTCTGATTTTATTTTTTCTCGCTTAATAAGTTTTCATATTGGTCAATTTTTTTCTTTCAAATGACACTTTAGACTTCTAAAGTTTTTATTTTTTCACGTTTCTTTCAATCTACGTAGTTATTTTTCTTTCTAATGGAAAAAATATTAGGAGCGAAGAATTAGAAAAGCTGTTTTGGTCAGCCTTTTCTCAAGGTACACTTTTCTCAACACCAAAAGTTCCAGGAAAAACAGGTGGCAGAGAGAATTAGTCGGTTATTACGAGAACAGTGATGACTGATCAAGGGAGAAGGGAATGTTTGTAGAGTCTGTTATGGGGGGTGTCTATTTTGTCTAATTTAAATATTGTAAAATAATATCATTCCTAAATATCATAAAGTATACTCATTGTCAAACATAGAGCCTACCCGTTTAAGAAGTATTTTGCTCTTGGTTCCCTGGAAAACTTCATAAGCGGGTTTTACTGTATATAAGTGAAAAACTATACATTTATTTTGCACTTAGCTTATATGTACAAAAAGTTCTTCAGTACTCAAACAGTTTACCAATAAATGAAAATTGTTTATTTTTGTAAAGCATGTCTTTTCTTTTTCATAAACATGAACAGTAGTTAGTTACATGTAATATCTAAGTTTTATATTTGCTCTTTAATTGAGAGCAGTTATATTCATATCATTTAAAGTTTTTTTATTATTATTTTTATTTTTGTTGGGTAATTATTATTTTAAAATAATAATTAGAGTCAATTTGTAACCACTTCCCTTGTTTTCCAATATATATCGCGTATAATCTCGTTACAGCGAATACTGTTACAACAAAATTTTCGTTAAAACAAAACAAATTTTTAGTTCTATTTTAAAGCCCAATATGATAATGTATATTATGTTATAACAAAATTTTTGCTTCAACAAAGCATTTTCCCGGTTCCTTGGAGTGTGTTGCAATGGAATTTCACTATATACTTAAATGAGATAACTACACATTTATTCCACACTTAGCTTATATACAAAAAGTACTTCAGTGCTCAAACGGTTATCCAATTATGAATATTGTTTAATTTCATAAAGCACGTCTTTTATTTTCCATGAACAATAATTAGTTACATGTAAATATCTAAGTTTTATGTTCATATTTTTTAAGCTCATTTTTGTATCATGTGCACTTGTAAATTTCAATCTATTTTTTCCTCGAGACTTTTTTAGGAGAGACTTTCTGGGAGTTCTGCTGCAGAAACCACACTGCCAAGAAAGGTTTGATGATGAAACATCTACAACAGTTCAAAATCATGTAAAAAAGGAAGTTTTTATGCAAAAAAAATGTATGTTTTCAAAAGGTAAATAAAGTTGTGTATATGAACTTTTTGCATTCATTTCTCCAAAAAAAATTATTGTTAGAAATTACATGAATTACATTTTAATTCCAGTAAATTTTGTTATTTTTAATTAAGAAGAGTACAGATAAATCAAAATGTACTTCTGTATACTGTATTAGTAAATGTAAATGTTTACATTAAACTTGAACAAGTTGGCTTGCAAAAGTTTATATTAATTTTTAAAAACGTAATTTTATACATGATAAAACTGACATATTTATTACATGAAAATTGAAAAAAAAATGCTCAATCTATGTACATGATATAAATGTATACATGATTTTACTTAATTATGTGTAAATCTTTCAATACTCAAAGCAATTGTATACATATCAATAACACTCTGGACCAGACTTTGATGGTCTCTTTCTTTATCTCCTTCTTTTAGATACCTTAAGTTTTTCGATTTACAGGTTTGTGAATTGTGGAGAGAACTATGTTTATCAAAAGATTGCACATGTTCAAATGAAAAAAAGAATTTACCAGCAAGTTAGGTTTTATAAGTTTCATTTAGTATTACTCTATTTTAGCAACTATAAAAGTTGTCCAATTATCAACAATACAGCCAATTAGTGATTCTTTTTCAGTAGTAACAAAGAGAAAAATGTCTCATAGCAGGTTTGAGAAAGAACCTTTATAAGTCGAAAAATATATAGATTTGAAAAAAAACTTATTTTTTTTTAATAATCTTTTTTAAGAATTTTTTAGATTTATAAATAATAATTAACTTCACTAATATTAATGAAGCATTATTATTTTTTTCTATTTAAAGCTGCAAAATTTAATAGTTTAAAAATTGCAATTTTTGTTTAAATAAATAAATTATTTATAAATATCAATATTTTTACTGGTTTATTGTAGTTATTTTATTCATAATTATGAGTAAACAAATTTCACTCATAACTATGTATGTAAAAACGTCCCGTATAACTGCATTCAGCCTGTAAAATTAGGTATTCATAAATAATTTATTTTATTAATACAAAAAGTTGCAATTTTTAAACCTCTGTACAGCTTAAAAATATAAAACAAACATACCCAGATAATATCTTATTGAACAAGTTAGAAAATATATAGGTTCGAAAAGAAACTTGTATTAAATAATAATTTTTATATATTTAAAAATAATAACTTTACTAATATTAATGAAGCATTTTTATTATTTTCTATTTTAAACCTGTAAAATTTAATAGTTTAAAAATTGCAATTTTTGTATAAATAAATAAATCATTTATAAATATCAATATTTTTACTGGTTTATTGTAGTTATTTTATTCATAATTATGAGTAAACAAATTTCACTTAGAATTATGTATGTAAAAACATCCTATATAACTGCATTCAGCTTGTAAAATAAGGTATTCATAAATAATTTATTTTATTAATACAAAAAGTTGCAATTTTTAAACCTCTTTACAGCTTAAAAATATAAAACAAACATTATATCCAGATCATATCCTATTGGATATCTCTAATACATCTAGAAGATTTAAAATACACATCTATTTAACAGTTACAGGATAGCTAGAAGATATCTGGATATGATATCTTATGGACAGGAAAGAGATATCCACAGGATATCTGTGAGCCATCCAAAACCTCCCCTGCTTATCTCTAGCCTGTCCTATGCACGTCTGGATATCCAGACGTCCGTGAAGGCGCTGTATTTCAACAGGACAATGCCCGCCCTGATATTGCTAGGACTGTTCAATCCTTCTTTTCAACATAGCAGATACAGCTTCTTCCTTGGCCTGCGTATTCCCCGGATATGTCGCCAATCGAACATGTGTGGGATTTCGTTGGTCGGCGTCTCGCTCGTGATCCTCGTCCTGTTGCTTCTGTAGACGAACTTTGGGTACGCATACAAACAATATGGAATGCTCTTCCTCAGGCAGACATTCGAAATTTGTTTGACTCCATGCCACGTCGTGTAGCAGCACTTATTGCGGCGCGTGGTGGCTACACAAAATACTGATTCCGATGTCTTGTTATTGTTTGTTTGCTTTGAAAGTTTAATCATTTATTTGTACCACTACCACTCAACTGTGTATTGAATTTCATTCAATTATGACGATTCCTTCATGGTGTTGCAATTTTCACAAACATGAGTTTATATGATAATAAGGTATATATCGTGGGCATACAAGTAAAATCACCAAGTCAAAATTTTTCATTTTTCGTATTATGTGACCAAGTCCTACTTTTTTGGATTGTCTATGACAGGTAAAAGTGGCCAAGTCTAATTCTCAAAACATAATGACGAAATTGCTTAGTATTTATATGCTAAGTCATATCCTTGAAATTAATGGAACAAGAGAAACTGACTAAGTCGTTTTGCCAAAAATAAGAAAATTTGACTTGGTCAGTTTGACCTGTATGCCGACGATTATCTGAATCATTTATTTTGAAAAGTTAACAGCTCCGTTTTAAAAAAGGAAGAACTCTTAGTATTAATTTATTAATTTTTATGGCATAATTAATCAAAAATTGTTTTAATTTACCAATATTGCATTGCTATTACCAACACCAACTAAAATAAAATAGTAAAAAGATCAGGCGCGTAAAGTTTTCCAACTTTTCATAAGCTTTTTTTCTATCTCCTGAAAAAAAAAATTGTTTTTAACAGTTGCTACCTTTTCGAAATAAACGAATCCTTATACTGCTTAACTGTCGTTTTTTGAAATTTTGCATCTTTTCCTATTAAATATGTTACACACACGTATATATAGTGATTATTTACATCATGGCTGCCTGCGATCATATAGCGGCTGTCCAAACGGGCGAAAAAGTGCGTGCAAGCAGAACTTACATTTTCTGCCACTTCAGTCAATTGGCGCTGTTAGCATGTACTTAAAAGCGAGGATTTAAAGGTCTAACCATTGCAATATCATCGCGTTAAAGGCTTGAATTTCAAGAAAGATAAACATTTAAGTGTTGAGGGCCAAAAGCAATTATCAAAATACGTTTCAGGGTTATGTATTTGCCATTAAAACGTTTTTAATACAGAGAAGAAAAAGAAAGATCGTTTTTTTGGTAGTAACACATGCAGACTTTGAAGCTGCTCGTTAAGATACAACTTTTCATACATACGTATACTTTTATATATAATGAACACAGAGAAAATTTTCTTCGCAATTGGCTGATCATATTATGCTTTCAGATTTATTTTTATTTTGAACGACAATAATTGCGCATAATTTTCTGAAATACATTTATCCTTTCACATTGTGTAGCACAAATAAATTGGATAGCAGGTGTTTGAAAGCCGTATTGAATAGTCTTTAAATGGTTATTAGTTACTTTATTATTAAGCAATTTTCAATACATTCATTTTAATACTATTAAATAACAGCAGTTAAAAGAAAAATGACATAGGTTATGATTAATAAAGTTATTTTAAATATATGTGTTAATTGAATTATTTCAATTCCATTTATTGTGAATTTAATTATTACAGGAAAGTGGAACAGTTAGGTTGTGAAGTGATTTAACAAATAAAGATTAGTTGAACACTTATGTAATTAAGTAAATGATTAGTGCAACAAATTTTTATTGGTATTGACAGACTAATAGCATAATACTAATAACTAATATTGCATTGTATATTATAGCTGACTTCAGTTAACTTCAACAGATGGATTATCATATAAGAGTGGAGACTTTTTTTTTTTTGCTGGTCTCATCTAAAGCAATTACACTAGTTAAATATTTAGAATAAAATCCTAAAATATTAAATAAGAAAGGTCAAAGATTAGGCCTTTGTAAAAGAAAACGATTCAATAAAATAAACAATCGAGGGGAAATATTTTCAAATATTACAATTAAGTACAATAAATGAGAAATTAAAAATAATTACTTAAAACGCTTCATTATATGCAGTTCAGAGTTATCAAGATTATTTTTAAAACTTGTAACTGACAATACATGGGTGCCAAACCCCTAAGCAAGATGGTGCATACTAATAGGTACGAAGTAACCCCAAAAAGACAACCACCGAAAAGGGCTAAAACTTGATGAAAGTATGCCCCCCTGTCCAGGGAGTGTCAAAAATTTCATCAAAAAAATTAATGCCGCAGTCTACGCCATGAACTTCCCTCGTGGACACCCCTAGATAAGAGCAATTTTTCAGCATTTAAACATTTTTATTGAGATGACATACTCCTTGACAACAAAAAGCAATAAGTATTTGAGTATTCTCAGTCGGGGGGGGGGGGGGGGAGAAGGACCGTCCAAAAACTTTTTTATTTTATACGATCGTCCCTCCACTTTTCAAGTGCCCCCTCCTCCACCACTATTTCATTACAATAACTTATGCTCTTATCTGTAAGCCGCCCCCCTCTCACCTCTTTTTTCTTTTTCTCTGGACTACACTGAATATTCTCAATTTTTAATACCAAGACTTTGTAACCGCCATTTATTCGATGAAATCCACCAATAGCTTTCGGATTCTCTGATTTTCTGTAACCTGATTTTCCTTAAATACTTTCTTAAATTAATTTTTCCCCACTTTTAAATTAGAAATACTCTTTAGGGGTCATTCATAAATGATGTCACGCTTCGAGGGGGGAGGGGGGTTCGTGAAGTTGTGACAAGGGGAGGGGAGTGGTAACAAGAAGTGTGACATCAGGCGTATACAACATAGCGTGACATGTGACAAAGGGGGGAAAGGGGTTCGTTGAATAATGACAAGGGGAGGGGGAGGGGGTCAAATATATCGGAAAAGAGCGTGACATCACTTATGAACGGCCCCTGAGATAGTTTATTTACTTTTCTATGTTTTAAGACTCTATGGTGTAAAAAATGGGTGTACTCATGAACGCGTGGAGAATCAACATTAAATCTTAGAGGGAAGTCTCCCTTCCTTTTAGATATTTCAATTGTAACCCCTGTTCATGTAGTGCGAGTTTAATTTTAAAAAAGGTACATTACTAGATTTATAATATAGATTCTCTCTCACTCATTCCACTTTTAACATTATCATTCTATACAAGCATAAGAAGTTTAAACGTCTCCAAACAAAAAAAAATATTTAGAAGCATAATCTAGACATAATATGAAGTTCAAAGTTTACTTTTGAGTGGTAAAAAATTAATGAGCGGACCAACGTTCTGATAGCGCAAGTTGCAAAAATTACTCCATACACATGTTTTGGAATTAAAAGGAACCCCTTTATCAATGCGTAAAGATTTGACCTAAAAAATGTAAGTAATCCAAGTGAGTGTAAATCACTCGAATTACTTGCATCCAGATGCGTACAACTCTATTCATTGATAAAAGGATTCCTCTTGTCCCGAAACATGTTTTCTGAAATTTGGGCTGTAATGACGTTTGTTTTCTTATTAATAACTTGAAGTACAAATAAATAAAACCAATGCATAAATAAATAAAACCAGTAAAGTTCGAGACATAAGGGAAAATGCAAATGTCAGCCCTCACTGGTTAAAAATATCATCTAAAGCATCAAACTCACGATTTCTATTTGCAGAATAATTGAATAGGTGACATGGAGTGGACAAACAAATAAAATATATGCATATAAACCAAACGTGAATTTAGTAAATCCCTAAAATTATAAAATGTATGCATTCACTAATTTAATGCTTAGAAAAAACTTTCTACTGCTTTTTCTCGTTTTATTTCATTTACGATGAAAAATTTCTTTAAAATAAATATATATAGGTTAGACACAATTAAACATCGGGAGACATATTTCCGATCAGTAATGCATGAACTAAAAATTTACCGAAAAGAAATCTTCATGATGCATGCTGCAAACCCGGCAAAAACAATGTTTTCGTAATGTATTTCCATACAAAACTAGTACATGCTTGCAGCGCACCAGTGAGGAAAAAAATAACTATCGTTTGAACGCTTATTCCTTTGTTCTGGCGCAGCGTCTGGACAGCTGCTATATGATTGCAGGCAGCCATGATTTACATTATCTTACTAAGTAAATATCCTAAATGTAAACTATAATACGTAATTCTAAGTTCAGTAGTTTGGCAGGCCATGCTGACTTGAGGCAACATTGTGGGGTTGTCTCAAGCCCTTCCCCTACTCCCCTCCATAAAAAGTTTCTCGCTATATATATATATTAGCCAATTCTACAGCCACTTTTGAAAACCAGATTTTTTTTATCAGTATTGGTATTGACTTGACTGTAGAGAAGTGGCATATGCAACTGTTTAAGATAGCCTCAAATTTGATTTACTTATTTTCATAAGCAAGAATAAAAACAGTTTTTTGGTTTTAAAAAAATTTATGAGTAGAACCTTTTGTACATTTTTTTCCCTCTCTGCCAAGCCTCAATTACAAAAGACAAATATCCAGACAATTCTCAAATCTTAGCTAATAAAAAGAAATACTGAACTCATACGTATTGATTTTCTAAAACTAATATCTTATTCATAATAAATTATTATTAGACCTGTCACTAATATTTGATAATAATTAATAGTTTAGACAGAATGCTTTTAAATATTTTACTTAGTAATATTTATTGTTATTTTAAAAAATTTTGTTAGGTATTTAGTAATTAAAAATTGTTAAGTTTAATTGCTTAAGAGCAACCTTATGTGATAGTGCTTAGTGGATGTTCTTCTGTTTATTTGTTGTGTAGGATTGTACTATTGAAATACTATAGACATGCTTAAATAAACTTCAATATATTCTAGACAAACACATAACTACATTTACAATACACTAACAGAATCTCATAACATACAGCGGCACTGCCGCCCATTGTACTATTTCGTAGAATGGAAAATGCAACGTATATATCAACAATAAGTTGATAAATAAGTAGTAGTAACAATAAGTAATAGTCGCATAGAACACATTGTAAGTTGAAGTAATTGTTTTAACTGCAAACAATAATTAATATGAAAATATGAATTAAGATAAGTATAAATATAAATGAAATATATAACAGATGTACTATAATTTGTGATAATTATTTACTGTTCTAAACAAATTTTGAATGACCTAAATATTAAACTTATTTACTTATGTTCAACTATACATATATAAACTTCATTGATTTTTTCCCCAATTACATTTCATAAAATTAAACTGATTCATCAATTAAATGCAGAAACTTTTTTCATGACACTTCATTTCTTATTATTTACCAAAATTAAAACTTACCTGAAGTAATTTGAAAGTTATTGTAACAGGTTCATTGAATTTAGTACCAGGATATCTGCCAGTGTATGCTGATATGACTCTGGAGTTGATCATACGTGATGTATTATGCATGATTCCACTAGAAGTTGCCACATCTTCAGCACTTAAAAAGTCTTTAACTCTTTCATAAGATGCAAAATATACTTTAACTACACCTATGAATGAAATAAATATTACTCCTTTCAGGTATTTTTAAATACAGTCGAGGGTCAAAAATCCGCACAACTTGGGAGAAGTGGTTGTGCGGATTTCAAGCCACTTTAGTTAACTTTAGTTATAAAAAGTTTACAAGTTTCCCAGGTGTGAATTATATGCGAATAATGTGATATCTTTTTGTTTCCCCCACCCTTAAACATGTA